>OZ010737.1:193766600-195144100 GCA_963932295.1 Tipula lateralis
CAATGCTGTCTTTAGACAAAGTTATGTTCCGAGACAGAAAAGTAGCAGAAATAATAATGATTGCTAAGCCTAATAAACCCTTAAATGACAAAACATCATACAGGTCAATCTCTTTATTAACAACCACATCAAAAATTTTCGAAATATTGTTTCTGAAGAGACTTAAGCCAATGATAGAGACTAGGAAACGTATACCACCACATCAATTTGGGTTTCGAGAAGGTCACTCAACAATAGAACAGGTACATAGAATCACTGATACGATTGAAGAGGCGTTGGAAGAGAAGAAGGTTTGTTCAGCAGTATTCCTAGACGTAGCCCAAGCATTTGATAAGGTTTGGCACCATATGGTCTGGAATTTTAGCTTCAACGAGATCTACCAAAACAATATTTTGAAGAAAACTACAGTTAAGATCATACAAACATTTCAAAACAAAGTACTACGTAGCATTGTCAATGCTCCATGGTATATTAGAAATGATAACCTCCATTGAGACCTTAACATGGAATACGTCAGTGATGAAACATTTAAGTTTGCAAGGAGTCATGTACTGCGACTGCAGCAACATAACAACGAGAAGCTGCGGAACCTACTGGATCACACCAATGGACCAAAGCGCCTAAAAAGAACAAAGCCTTTAGAATTAATGGTTCCCTGAACTACTGAAATCAAAGGACTGGACGAAATGGGACGAACCGATTTTCCTCATCCCATAAAATGCTATACACTGCTTAAAAATACAAAACATTTACTAGATAATCACTGAGATTAGTTGTAATATTATACTGAAATACAGATTTCTTAAACAAAATCCAAAAACAAAAAAAAATACCTTCATAAATGTGAAACATTGGAGTCGAACAAGTCAGATCAGTCAAGATGGTGATGGACACACAGTATATTAGGACCTGATTATGCAAGGTAAACAGATAGTATGGCACGTGCTGCAAGTAATAAAAGCTCCCGAGAAAACATAGAGTAAACTAGTTCTAAATAGTGTTCAGTTGTGCTATCTAAGCAGACTTTTTACAATATAGAGAAGATGAAAGTCACAAAATTCTCCCAAAGTGTAGTGACTAAAATCTCGATGTTCCAAGCTATAAAGTTGCTTTTACTCTAAAATGATCGAAGACGGAAACTATACACCAATTTAAAACTGAATTTAGATATACTCAAACACAGTCATATATAGTAAGTGTTTGAGGAGATAGATAATCGTAGGTGAAACAAGAATCCTTGAATGTGTAGTCCAGCTAATTCTTCTGATGAATAAGCACCGAAATAGGAAATACTCTCGTATATCACCTGGAAAGGTGTAACCAAATTGTTTTGGCCTCCACAGATTATAATCTTTATCGACTATCTGAAAGGAAAAATCGATCACCAGAACAATTTTATGCGCCTTTACTGGATATATTTCCAGTAGAACTACTGGAAAAGTAGCTCCATTTGACGAAGAAAGGACGTGCAACGTTTCACATCAAAACAGGCTCAATGACAGATCATACACTTGTTAAACAGTACTCTCAGTTGGATATCATCCATAAGACACCAGATGTACTCCACGCTGTTTATTTTAATGGAGATGGTTCCCGCTGAATAGAAAACCCCTCGAAGAATAAGCACGATTCGACACACTAAAGCGTATTACACAGGTTCTCAATCAATACAGCAAATTCCAATTTATAATGAAATTTTCTAAAAGGGGGATGATTACAACACCAATCTCACCTAATAGGGTTTCAGATTAACATTGCAAATCATACTACTTTACAAAACTGTGGAGGAACAATGTTTAACTTATGTATTAATGTTATGAGGACGCCCAACCAACTGACTTACTGATAAAAAAACAAAACTCCTGATTTGTCACCAGATCAGTCTTGTCCGATCTGTCACCAATTGTAGCAGTAAGCATATATACTGTTAAATATAAGTGTCAGTTGGATATTACACTTACGGCAAAATAGAATCCCTACTCCGATTACCAATGTCCCTCAAAAGCTGAATCAACTTCCTTATAATACTAATTCAAGGAAATCCAAAAATGCAGCGAAAATATCAGCCACAAAAATCGTTTTGTGAACTCTCCACAACTAACATTACCATTCATTGTGGAAAAAACAAACACGAAATATAAGAAGGCCGCAGCGAGCTTGAATCCACCTATATTAGATTGCCAGATGGTAACTTTTAGTAAGAAACGATTGGGTTTGATTTTCATCTAAAGCAAGTATTAGCACCAGGGCAAATTATGCATCTTAATGCTTTGAATTCTTATAAAGGTGTTAATAACTTCAAATTCACCTATGAGTGTTCTTGGATAGTGCACAAGCCTTTGAAAAAGTTGACCAAGAAAGATAACTATAGCAGGATTAATATAGAAAGATTAATAAACAGCACTCGGACACTATGAGACGAAACAGGTTTTCATCAAATTATTTTGTGTGATTATAGCCAAAAATCACATAAGAGACTATAACAGCCCATCCTACCTCTCCGGTGACGGTATGATGATCTTTACTGACGGATCAGTATATGCTATAATTTTGCAGGTGCCGGGGTATCCTTGCAAAATCCTGAGGTTGAGTTATCTTTTCCCCTCACTAGATACACTACGGTCTTTCAGGCAGTAATTGCTGCAATTTTTGGCATCCAGGATGCTCTAGAGGCGATTGTTTCCAATACTGTTTATCGAAACATGTTCTGGAGATGTGAAATCCACTAGGCAATCTGAATGAAGTTAGAAGAGATGGGATAGCTGCATCTCCCAGTTCCTCTTGAATAAACCAGCAAAGATCCCAGTTCTTCTTGAATTATAACTTTGAGGATCTTACTGGTCATTTTCATCCGAATGAAAACTCGAAACATCGCAAAGTGCGAACAGTATGAGGGAGGAGAAGAAGAAACTGTTGAGCACTTCTTGTGCTCCTGTTCTTCATACTCTTCCCATAGTGTGCACTGCTTTCGATCACAATTCCTATTTGATAATTAATTGACGACGTTGAGGATACCAGATAGCTTGGACTTCATCACAAGAACAAACGGATTTCGGGACTGAGAGTGTGCATCCGGGGACCAACATCACAATGGGCCAATCGAGTCTGAGTGACTGATGAAAACATTATGCACAACCAATCTTGTTCCATTTTGATGTCCAATAAAAATCAAATCAAAATAAATCCATTGGCAAATTGGCTTAATCCATACACACAGTATAATAATGTCCTTTCCAATCTGTCGCATTTCAATACAATTCCAACTCCTTAAAAATCTCGTCAAACAACGACACAAACAAACATACCAAACACGCTAATTAATTCGACGTTGATCACCCCAAAATCGAAAATAAATTTTTTTTACGCACTGACAAAAGAAAATACATTAAGATCCACCCTTTATTTCCGAATTCGACATCTAATCTAAACAAAAAAAAAATTATATAATATAATTTAATATCACAAATTTAATTACATTTTTTTATTCGTTCGCAAAAAAAAACTTTTGTTTATTCACTTTATAAAACTTTTTCCTCTCTCGCTCTAATCTTAAAAGCTTATATTATCGTTACGCTTTCTGTTTATAAGAAATCAACAAATAAACGTATAAGTAAAACAAGAAATCTTTTTTATTTCATAATAAATACAAATAAATTAATTAATTTTCAAAAAAAAAATAAAAATATTTAATATTTCAAAAAGCTTATTGTTTGATTAAAATAAAAAAGTTGGTTTTAACAAACAAAAGTTTTTTGTTTTGATTTTAAATCGTTTCGAAAACTTTTAGAGGCGCTTTCATAGCAGCAAATACAATTTTATGTTTTTTCCATCGAATCAACGACAAAATACTTCATTGAAACAATACTCATTTTTCCTCATTTCAATGTACCTCAATCACTATGGACTGCATGGCTATTGTTCCCCGTCACATATAATAGTTTCAACACGTTCCTATTAAATCTTATTTCATATATCGAAATTGTGGAATGACGTCGATAACACATTTCGATAGTGTATTCGATTGGTTGGGAGAGGGTGGATGGGAAAACACAATTTTCCGACAATTGGGTGAATTGAAAAAAAAAATGAAATGTAAATAATTTCAGTTTTATTTTGTCATTAATTTTATTATATTGATTCGTGATAATCAAATTTATTAATGATTTATTGGACGATGATGATGATGATGATATTTTTGGTTGATATTGTGTGATTAAATGAATTGAATGACAATCACAATTATTTGATATCAATTTGAATTAATTGTATATATTTTTATTGTTGCGTTTTATTGTTACAGAGAGCTTTCGGCACATCGATATATAATCACTTTATTTTATGATACTTCAACTGGAAGTGAATTTATGATTCTGATAGGCATATATATATATATATATATATATATATATATATATATATATATATATATATATATATATATATATATATATATATATATATGTATAATGGGAAAATATTGGAAGGCTCAAAACTATGCAAACAGGAGTAATACACAGATGATTGTGTACATTGATTTGGCAAGCTCTGGGACAAAGAGGGTATGGTTTGTCGAAGGCAGAGAAGAAGTATAGTGACCACGGGAAGGGTATCCAAAAAATAATAGAGGATTTGAGGAATAACAGTAAGTAGGTATTAGAATGCCCAAGACGTAGTGCTATCATGTATGATACTGCCTATATAAACCAGGTTTAGCGAGCAGTGATTCGATCAGTGTTGTATTGGAGGTCAGAGAAGGAGAGCAAAATGTCGGAGGAAAAGGAGAGAGTCCTGCAAAACCGTCGTCTCTATATGAGAAAGCTGACTTCCGTTCCTTGATTGGGAAGAGGTGATGATGACGACATTAAGTGGAAAATTAAAAAAAACCAGTGTGCAAACTTTGTATTCAGGAGCAATTCGAACGATTGTGTAAGTTGATTTGGTAAACCATGATATTCATCCAATGGAAGCCAGTGAAAAAGAATAGCGGCCAAGGAAAAGGGTATCCTAAAACAAAATGGAGGATTTGAGAAAAAATGGTAAGTTAGGTTTATATTTATAGAATTTTGACAGGATCCTGTCAATGTGGTGGCAAATAACAAGAATAATTTCAAACTGTGGAGTTTAGATGACAACATCACCTTCGGAATGAGCTTCATGAGAAAGAAAGTATTTCCCAACCGGAACATGTCTATATTTCATTTATCTCTAACTTCTCGATGTGCAAATTTACCAGTTATGATTTCCATGGAGAATGTTTGGATTGTTCCAGAATTGAAATCATATATCCTTTCGCATTGTAAAATTTTTGAATAGTAGATGGAAGCTCTGTGTACCACAGTATCCAGTATCCAGAGCTTGTCGTAGGAGGCGATTAATTTTAGTTAAATCGCTGGACTGATGACCCGCATCCGTAAAATAATTCAAATGTAAAGTAAACGAACCCCGCTTTAGTGTTCTGACACAAGATTAAGTATCGGCACAAGCAGTCTCTTCCGAGTTCGGTTCAATCACGAGATCAGGAATTAAATGAGTTTCTGATATCGTGCATGAAATCAAAGGACAGCGAGTAGGCTAGCTCGGTCAAGATCTTAAAAGGGAGAGCCGCCTATCTGTAGGCGAAGAGGTCGCTGTGTGGTCCTGCGAATGTTGTTTTAAACGCTTCAGAAGTGGCGATTTAAATTCACGGAGCTGAAATCGTTATTGAATGTAGATAAGACATAACTCACCAAAGTATTTCCAAACGTGTACATCCTATAGGGAAAAGTCAGTGGGTGCCGCATGAGTCGACTGCGAGAGACAGATGAAAAAAGAAAAGCCAAGTCCGAAATATTGCTTTTATGGCATGAAAGTAAAGGATACCACCATCCTCTGGCTCGACCTAATCACATCGGAAAGAAGACAATGCTCTGCGATTGGTGGGATCAAAAAGTAAGAGTGTACTAAAAGCTCCTGAAACACGACGAAACTATTAATGGACCACCTTACCGACCACAATTTATCAATGTGAATCATGACATGCTCTAAAAACGGCCAGAATGGAACACGCACAAGTGACAGTACAATACGACAACGCTCCATTCCATCGCTGAGATATGGTCACCACACCCAACTTATTTTCCAGACCTGACCTCCTCAGATTATCACATGGATGGTGCTAGCAACACATCTAATCGTTTATGTCAAAAGTTGTGCTTTGTTCATAGTGTGGACAGTTGTTAACGATAACTAGTTGTAATACGAGCAGAGTTTTGTGCCAAACAATAAACAGCATTTTCGGGAAGCTTTGCTTTTCTGTACGCAAACTAAAGATCAACTTGCGGAATAAATAAGCACGACTCGCGAAGGTATTTTCCATTGTTTACATGCTATCAGAAACATGCAAATGGGTGTCGAGTGAGTTGACTGAGAGACAGAAAAGGCTCTCTGCATCTTATTGTTAGAACAGATGAGAGAAGTTTATCTTTTTTTAAGAATCAGAAACATGAAAAGGTAATGGCTTTCACCTGGCAAAACGTCAACATCGTTTGATGGGACCAGAAAGGAATCAAGTTGGTACTATGGATGTTGAACTCGGTAAAAACTGTCAATGAGCAACGCTATAACAACAACTCATCAATGAAAAGATAAATACTCATCAATTAGAATCATGCACTGTCCAAAACACGCTCAAAAAACTCCCAGAATGGGACACAGAACACGAACGAGTGATATTGCATCACGACTACAATCCATGCCATCGTCTTCCCTTCGGCTAGCACCGTTCTATTCCAGGTCATTGTTGGCCTTTCTGCTTTCCGATTTCGGTTAAAATGTCTGTTTGGCTCGTATGCAGCAGAAGCTTATCATTTTTCATTTTATCAGGTCAGGAGCTTTTTGTGTATTCTTTTGTGTTTTTCCAAGTTTCACACCCAAACTATGTAAAACCTTTTGAACGTAATTATGACCGTGTTGGTACGTTGATTGATGTTTTCTTCTATGACCCCTCGTTTTGCTACAATACAATTGAAGTACACACATTTCTGGTATAGACACCTCTTCGATTTACGTATTATTGATGACGAATTGTGTATTATTGTTCGTGTTTAGTCTCATGATTTTGGTTTCATGAAGTTAAGTTTGAGACAAACTTGGTCTGACAACTTCTGTATTTTCTGCTGCACGTCGGCGTGTCTATGTGAGTTGTTCAAATCATTGAGTCGTATTTGTGATCCTCATGTAATACCATTTGAGGATGCATCCCAATACACGCTTGTGATTTTTCAGTGGCCTTTCTTAGACATTGGTGTAGTATTCCTATGTCCCTGCTTGCGGTTTTGAGAAATTCTTCTGTGTCCATCGAAAACATCAACCAATTCGGTTGTTTATATGTTTTTATAGCAGCCGGTATTCATGGCCTCGAGTTTGACGAAAAAATTATTTTCGTTTAAATGGATTTCGTCAAGACTTAACAATCGTTGCTCATGCCAAGACCCCGCCAATTGTGGGTATAAGTCTTTAACAACAACATTCGATCTATAAATTGTTTGCTTCATGCAGTAATTGGGTTAGAAAAAATTGTGATGTCCATATAAGGAAGTGACCGCTTATGAGTGTTAAAAATCGACGAAAAGCAGGTAATTATTGGATGATGATTTAATTTGAATAGATGGAGCCGGCTTCACCTCCCAAACTTGTATTGATCAACGATAATTGTTGGATGTATGGCATGATTGATGCCATCATTGTGGAGAAAATCAAATTTGAACAGAAGTATCTCTAGGCCGAGATAGTCTTTATTTAAGCTTTAGATCAGTTCCATTGCCGTTACAACAATTCAAGTAACTTTCACCATCAAATTTACCATCCCTAATCACGCCATCGTTTGTGACTTACCCATTTACTGGCTTATTTAATCTTCATTAACCTACTATTTTGTACAGTATGTAGCGTAGTACCGTCTAATTTCTAAATTATATACTAGTTACCAGATACCACAACCTCAAAAGCCTTGTAGCTGGGAGACAATAGTTCAAATCATACCATTCTTAAATTACTAATCTCGTAAAGGTACGAGATTGAGACAGCCAATGTACGATAGACTGATGTTCCAACCTCAGTTCAATAACACTAACTACACGCTTCTTGTAGTAACGATAAGACTAGTGCACACTCCTTAAAAATATTTCCTCATTCCACCAACCACTGCACAACACCGCTAAGACGAATTCTTCGCATTTTTATCTCAATTTTTAATGCTTTGTCTCGTACACATTATATAACACGATTCAATGTCGTTATCACATTTTATCAGGTAAACACCAATAAACAAACATTAAATTCCACGGAAAAACTCAACCACACGTTAAATCCTAAAAGCTTTTAATACATGTATTTGCTTGCTCAAACTCTTAACCTAAAAACCACACGTACATTTAAGTCTGTATACTGAAAATGATTCGTTGAGACACAATAATGAATTTCTCAGGAATTATCCGCAACAACAAATTAATGCCAACGCATTAAACTAAATGTTTGGGTAATTATGTGAAAATTATGTATATGTGTATGTGTAGGTACTGCAATGTGTACACCCCAACACATCAACGTGATGACTGTTGTTGTAAATTTCCACTTCACACAACAAAATGATCAATAATTACATTCTCATGGACCGGATACATTTTGGCTATAAAACCAAAAAAAGGAAGATTTTCTGGAAAAGGTAACACACATTTTCCGATATACAAAATATAACAACCACTTGATACGAGTTTGATTGAATTCGGAAAACATAACTTTTCGACATAACCGAGATAATATTTTTTTTAACAATTTTCACTCAATTTCATTTTCATATTCATATTAGGAAAAATTTTCCAATATTGAAAATCCCATATTAGAATATTTATTGATTGAAAGGCGCTTATACGAGTATACTGAGATGTAAAGGTTTTTCCAGCATCTTTAATCTTAGCACAGATGATTTAATTCTTTGATATTCATTGGGATGAATATAAACAGGTATTTCTTAGACGTATGTGTACGCTGTTGTTGTTGTTGTTGTAAGCATATAAATATTATTCAAAAGCTTTTATATTGTTTTGTTTTCGATTTGAGCTTTTAACAACTTTAATACAAATCGGTTGAAGTAAATGAACCAATCAACTTATGCTAACTTATGTTTTTGGACCAATCAACTTATGTTTTTGGAAAATCTTGAAATCTCGTGAAATCTTAAATGTTAACAGTGTTTTGACTACATGTCCTCCCCAGCTTTGTTATATTACGACCAGTTATTAACCTATTTGTTACTCGGAATATATTACTCGGAATTTCAACATGTGTCATTATCAGTGAGCTTTTACGAATGCACAACTTTTTCAGAACCATAAGTTCAAAAGCACATTATCAGTAAGCTCATGTTGATGTTGTCAACACTAAGATTCAAATTATCTTATTAGGGTGTAAAGAATCATTTGTCATATAGTAGAAAGTCAAACCGACATCACTAACATCGTAGATCGCACATTGTCAAAAAATGATCTAAGACGTTAATTATCGTTAAAAAGAACATCTAATGAAGATATGGGGGGCACATGGGAATACTCTTGAGGTCATTGTTGAAGGACATTTGAAAGCTGAACCGATTTTGATGTATAATACAATTCTTTTAAAGTCATTGGTTGATGTTGTCGAAATGGCTTGGGCGATCTGAGGAACCTCTGGTAAGGTTATTGTAGTTCTTTTCGGTCCACCTTTATATAACAGAATTCACCTGCTAAACATAATCCGGATAATCTACCAAACTAGATCTTGTCATTATGACTCGAACGGAACATAAACGATTCTCCTGTGAAAATGTGATGACCAATCGAGAACCTGTCATCATAAATAAAACTTAAGTCTTGTTTAACGACTTAACGAATTTGTATGCAAAAAAGAGAAAATGGCGGAAGGTTGAGATTCTGTCTAACATCATATAAATGCGGTCATTGATCTTTTTACAGTCACTATCTTACAGATCAGAGAGTTACTGCTGTACCTTTCGGTATTAAATATGAGATCGAACGGCATCATATGTAGGATCACAATATCCATACAGCTTCCAAAAGGTGCTCCATCTAGTGTTTGCATATAATTTAGCTCTAAATGGAAAGACGATGGTTTGTTATCTTAGAACGAGTATACGCATTGCCATTAAGCATTCAAATGACTTTCACGATTGGCTTTACAATACTCCATTCTGTTATCCCAATTTTTCAGAACATTTTCGATGGTACAAACTCCTATCTTATCAATGGCAACTTATCCTTAATCGTAGCGGCATGGTTGCCAATTTACATCTCAGCTTCGGGTGACTATTCAACCCCGAGGCCAGTGTGCAAAAGACCGATTGTTTCGTCTGATAAAATCAAATGACATGTGAGTCTTTCTCCTAAGTCTTTTTATAGGTAACAAAAGCACATTTATCATGGATCGGTAAGCTTTCCTAAGAAAGGGAGGCTCCTTGTTTTTTTCGAAAACAATAGACCAATGATATAGCCGGTCAAAAATCCACACCAAACAGTCACTCGTGGATGCATGCTGCTTCTCTGTGGTTAAGTGTGGATTTTCTGAGCTCCAAATGCAACAATTTTGCTTGTTAAAAGGATCATTTTCTCCCAGTTGGAACACAACTGCGGATGGTCACTTTGCTTTATGCAAAATTGTCATCACAGAACTGCGTGCGTGAAATGATTAATTCTTTGAGCAATTTAGCGAGTTTTGAAGAGATGATATGAGCAACAGCTCCAATATAGGTACTTCATTTATACTGAATTTGCCACGTTAAAGTCTTACTGTTTGGGGGTAGAAGACTAACCACTTTCAACGTTTCAATATTTCCCAATTTTGCTCCAGCGTAAAGCGACACGAATTCTGAAGTAAGCTAGATGGACGACCCATTATACCGTCAAAAGTCCATGTGCTTACCAATAACCTTAATATCAGCAAAACTAACAAATGATTCAATATTATTCAAGAGAAGTAATCGGAGAAAATTAACCCGTGAGAAGTCATTTTAGAGATATAATTTGCGATCATAAAATGTCGAACCATCACTCTCCATGACAGTGACTTCTTCGTCTGCTGATCAGCATAATTCACTGTCATTTGCAATAAATCTCTGATCTCGCAGGATAGAAAATAACTTCATGTGTGCCAACTCGTACATCTATAAATGACATCGGGTTTTGTCAATACTCAAGTGGAAGTAAAGGATATATAAAACCTGATTGGCTTCGTTCACGCTGATCTTTATTGTTTTCATATGCGGTTTATTTTTGATATTACAGCTTGTGATCTGGAACGTTAAGTAGATCAGGAAAATACCGATAGCCATAACTCAAGTACAGCAACGATGTTAACACAAAGATCTGCATTGTAGTTTGGACAATCCAAGCTCATCCTTCTTATTAAACACGTAGTAAAATTGGCTTTGAGGTGTTTTATGTGAAATCTTCATCTGCGAACGTGCAGTTTTCGTAAATATAGAATACTGCAACACCGACCAAATGGTGCAGATGGTTAAAGCTTCGGTAATTGGAGTGGGTATTACTCTGATTACGATCAGTGGTGTGAATGAACACATCTATGATTCCTTGTTTGAGTGAAGAATTTGTGGGCTAATCCATCTTCTATTTTCGTCAGTACTATGCATGGTGCTATGCAATATTTAGATGGTTAACCAGTTGGAATTCTTAACGGACGCAGGTTTGTTCCGTAGTACAAACCCGCGTCCGTTAAAAACCCAACAGTTTAAAAATCTCGTGAATTAGCAAATTTTTGCCCACTGTCAGTTGGCCAAAATATGAGAAGTTGTGTAAAACATTAGATTAAATCGAAAACGAGCCTCACTCGTGGCGGTGGTATGATGAGTGGACGGAGGAATTCATTGAATTCGATATTAATTTAGGAAAAAAATTGTTTTATTTTCATAACACAAAAATGTTCAAATCGATTTACAAAATTTTCCAATAAATATAGGGTATATATACATAGGGGTTGTTTATACCATCCCATACCATCCCAATTGTAAATATTTAATAATCGGCAAATATTGATTGCCACGAACATACATACATACCATATACTAGATAACGAGAATAATTAGAATTTAATTTATGCTAATTGTTGAGAGCAGTTTAATTTATAGTTATTTTGTGTATTTATTCGGCTAATCAGCTTATCAGCAACAGTTATCACATGTTTTAATCGTGCGGCTCGTTTATACATTTCAAAAACTACAACAATATCGAACACGTGATACCGATTTAATTATATCACAAACGAACAATGTAATTAATTAATCTGAACGTCTATAAATTGTGTTGGCTGTGGATTTAGTTGAATGGTTTTTTGTGTTATCTGGCGCACCCCGCAAAACCTATATACTCCCGTATAGTGATATAGCTCAACCGATTTAGTGACGACACAAGACAGCTAATTTACGAAAAGACTCGTAAGTTAACTGATAAGCAGCGCATCATTACGATCAACCTAAATCGATGAATTTTAATTAAATTGACTTTTAATGAGTGTTTGGTGGGGCGAGGGCGATGGTGATGAAAATTTATGAGTCACGTAAATATAAATGAACAGAATTATCTCACCTTTAAAAATTGATATATATATATATAAATATATATATATATATATATATATATATATATATATATATATATATATATATATATATTATAAATATATATATATATTTATATATATATATATATATATATATATATATATATATATAAATATATATATATATATATTATAAATATATATATATATATATATATATATATATATATATATATATATATATATATATATATATATATATATATATATATATATAAGGGTCCGCCATCTAAAGTTTTTTTTTCAACTAGTGCTTATTTCGTGAATGGTAACACTTAGCTCATGTCTGATTTGACAGATAATTAGTTTTATCCTTCCGCTGAATGAATATGGTTGTGTATACGCTTGAACAACGCTAGTAAATATTGTGACATTACTTTGAAAATCATGGTAATGTTGCAGAATGTGTGCGAAAATTGCGTACGGATTTAGGAAGAAGAGAAGCACCGTCAGCTCCGTATGTTCGTTATCTTGTAAAAAAGTGAAAGAAACTGGCATCCTCATCGATAAACCAAAGCGTGAAAAGCCAAAAACAGTGCGTACACCCGAGAATATTGATACTGTGGAAGAAAGTGTGCGTGATGCGCCATCAACATCAATTCATCGTCGTTCTCAACAATTGAACATTTCGGAGACATCATTGAGACGAATTTTGCATAAACACCTTGGTATGACACCATACAAAGTTCAATTGGTTCAGGAATTGAGGCCAACTGACCATCCAATGCGTTTTCGCTTCGCTGAGTGGACCTGCGAAATGAAAATCATCTTTTCGAATGAAGCTCATTTTGATCTTGGCGGGTATGTAAACAAGCAAAATTGTCGCATTTGGGGCACGGAAAACCCGCACGCATACATTGAAAAGCCGGTACATCAAAAACGAGTCACTGTTTGGTGTGGATTTTGGTCCATAGGCATAATTGGGCCATTTTTCTTCGAAAATGAGCAAGGTGTTGTTCACAAAAATTGAAGAGGAGGATATTGGCAACATTTGGTTTCAACAGGACGGCGCTACGTGCCACACAGCTGAAGCTATACACTCGATGTTTTGCGCCCTGTTTTTGAAGATCGCATTATCAGCCGCAGAGCTGATTTCGTTTAGCCACCTCGGAGCTGCGATTCGACACCGTTGGACTATTATTTGTGGGGTGCCCTCAAAGATAAGTGTTACGCCGACAAGCCAGAGACAATTGACGCTTTAAGGGACAATATTCGTGAAGCCATTGGTGAAATACAGCTGCACACAATAGATAATGTGCTTAAAAATTGGACCGATCGTGTAGGCTACTGCATGGCCAGCCGAGGCAGCCATTTGATGAAATTATTTTCCATTATTAACCGGAAGGGTTGTACTTTTAAATAAAAAAAGAAATTTGAGAAAATATTCAGTAGTTTTTTTTTATAGCATTTTCAAAAAATAAAAGTTATTTGGCGGACCCTTTATATATATATATATATATATATATATATATATATATATATATATATAACACAGTTGTTGTTAAAGAAATTGAAATGTTTTTTAAAGTACAATCGATACAATTAAGTGCTGAAACCTCATTGTCAAATGGCCTCCACGACTTTTTATGCAGGAATGAATTCGATGAACCCAATTTTCGAGCACTTTTTCTACTAAATCAAGTATGTCTAAAGGGAGTTTTATTTATTGCTAAAGCCCAATGACTTCAACTAACCCCACAAGAAAAAGTCTAATGGTGTTAAATCACAACTTCTTGGAGGTCATTCAATATCACAATTTCCTGAAATAATCGAATCTCTTAACTTTTCGTCCTGTTGGAACCAAATGCTGTCAAGATCAACTTCTACCAATTTCGGTCATAAATAGTTGGTTATCATCTATCTATACCGATATACATTGATAGGAACGGTGTTACCAACCTCCTTTCGAAAAAATACGGACCGATGATTCCACCAGACAAAAAACCACACGAAACTGTCAATTTAGGTGAATGTAATCGTTTTTCATGAATATTTCGTGGATTTTTTTCGCACTAGCATCGACAGTTTTGTCTATTTACCGCACGACTCAGGTGGAAAAAGCGCACGAAAACTTGCAGTTGGGAACGATTATTTTGAAAATAAAACTGAATTATTTGTAAACGTTGTTCTTGCGTATATATCACCATGATGAAATTCTAAACATTACTGAATACAATGATACAAAAAATGACAGATCATGACATATTAGAAATGGCTGAAACGTCGGGTTTTCCAATAGAAACAATATGATTTATTAGCTCAGGGAATCAGTGGATTCTTATCTCTTTTTCAGAAAGTGAGGCTTCTTCAGCCAAATTGAAAACCATCCATGACAATCATGAACCAGCAGAAAACTCGTCTTGAGTAATGTACGATTGTTGCAGGAGTGCAGAGGAGCACGATTAACAAATCACTGGTAGTGATTATCAAGTCTCATTGAAGTTGGCCAGGTCGCTGTACAGACGATATTCGGTCTTGTGACATGGGCCACCAAAGGAGAATATTAAAAGATAGAAAGGAAGAGTTTTGAGGTACACAAGGAGTTTGAAACTTCGCCGAAGAGATGAAAAAGTCACAAGGTGTTCGGTCTGACGATGTAATCAACAAAATAGTAATGGTGGAAATCAGAAAAATGCGCCATAAAACAACGTGATCAGTTTTGAGCGATTAACACCTGAAAGAAATAACATCAAAAGATAACAACATCCTGAAAAGGAGATGGGAGTTCACTGACAGAAATGCGGAGATGATATTGTTACTGCTACGGTGGAGCGGAGTACCTGAAGTACTGGAAGAATTATGTTGAAACTCACGAACAATTGAGTCAACAATTTTCTTCCTTTCCATGAACGGTTCCTGGAATTAATTTGTAAGTGGTTTAAAGCTGGACCATAAATAAGCCATCGAGACCAATATACAATCAAGGAGAAAACCGAAGAAAGGCTTACTGCGAGAGAGCAGAGAATCAACTGGCTAAAATTGTGCCTTATCTTATAAACAGCGTCATTACTTTTAATGAGTGTTTAGTGGGGTGATGGCATTAATGATGAGAATTTATGACTAACGTACATAAATGAACTGAATTATCTCACCTTTAAAAATTGATTTTCTAATTAACTAGATATATATAATTTATATACGAGCAAGGTGAGCTTTGATATTTATATATATGCTATATACGTGTACGGACGCCCCACTAATAAATTTATCGATACAAGATAACATTAATTCATAACTCATAAATATATACGTGCTTGATTCGACAAAATGGCCATTGTTGTATATAGTACGAGTAGATATAGGTATAATACAAATTTATTTTATTTTATGTGAAAAACCATAAAATAAATTTGTTATATCTGTCATAACATTTAAACAAATTAAATAATAATTCTCCCCAAAAAAACGATAACGCTAAAGAGAACAGCATGATATGCCATTTTCAGTTTATCTCCACCGAAAACGAATTTTCCCAACAATTTTATTATTAACCAAATAAAACTCAAAATCATACATACATACATACATAGATACAGCAACAACGCTATGAGAAAACTCATCACCCAAATGTGACTGACTTTAAGGTACAACACACGTCGTCTTATCGTTTTGACGACAGTTTTGAATGATATAATAAATTACTAAACATACATATTTCGATACACGCACCACACACACACACTACCTGTACGTTTTTAAGAAATACATACATATAAAAGTCATTTAATAAATTAGAAAGTAACAAGAGTTAGAGGTGAGGGAGAAGGAACTGTATTAAGAAATTGAAAAAAACAATTTTCTCCCTTTCCATCAACGGTTCTTGGAACTAATTTGTAAGTGCTTTAAAGCATAAATAAGTCATCTAGAATCATATATAATGCAAGAAGAAAAGCATGCACAGCCATAAAAAGGCTTACTGCGAGAGAGCAGAGAACTGAGTAAAATTGTGGAGGCGAAACTAAAAGGATCGTCCAAAAACTGTATGTCAAATAAACC
The DNA here is from genome assembly GCA_963932295.1 of Tipula lateralis. NCBI lineage: Eukaryota > Metazoa > Arthropoda > Insecta > Diptera > Tipulidae > Tipula > Tipula lateralis. The sequence goes on from OZ010737.1 coordinate 193,783,260, forward strand.
GAGATCACTGAATTAATTGATAACTGTAAACCTTCCATGCGATCATAACCACTTAAACATCAACCTGAACATCAGGTCCTCTGATCTTCATCTATTTTTATCTCTGTTGATCCATCACTTTGGGAAATTAGGAGATCGTAAACCAAGTAAAGCACGATCGATTGTGAATGCTACAGAAGCGAGGAGAGATAGCACTATTGGCAAGAAAAACACGAAGTTGGCCAGATCGCTGTACGAACGGAAAAGTGGAAAGAAACGAAGAATTTCGAAACACACAAGGAGTTTGATAACGTCACTGTAGGGACGGAAATTACATCTGGAAGAACACTATGTTGTTCAGTATTGAGGCAAAATCAACGAAATGAGTGGTGGAAACCAGAAAAGTAAGCTACAATGTGGCGAGGGATGAAATGAATTGTAGCATCATTAATTGCTGCTTAAAACGAGCAGAGTACCTGAAGTACTGGAAGAATTACATGGTGAAAATTCACTAATAATTCAGTCAACAATTTTGTTTCTGAACATCAACGGTTCTTGGAATTACTTTATAAGTGGCTTAAAGCTGTATCCATAAATAAGTCCTCAACTGCAAAAGAGCCGAGAATCAACTGAGTAAAATTGTGGAGCCTTTACTAAAAGGATCATCAAAAAACTGTCTATCAAACAAACCGAGAACATAGAATGACTGACACCTTTCCCATTATTGTTACGACACACCTCGTGTCCTGGTCGTCAATCCAATACCTCAATCAATAAAGTATTTATCTGATTTTGGCAAGTGTTTTATCAACTCAAATGTGGACCACCTGCATTTTCACCATGCAGTTCAAACACTCTGAGCCTCGATATAGTACCAACTGCGCCATCTCCCTTTTTCCATCAGGGGACTCCCATCTCGTTTTCAGGATATCGTTATACAAATATAAACCACCCATGATAGTCATTAGCCAGCAGAAAAAAGTTAACTACAATCGATTGTGAATGCTAGAGAAGTCGAGAGAGACAAAACGACTGGTAGATTCGGATCAGTTTGGCAAATCCCAAAAAAGTTGGTCAGGTTGATGTGAGGACGAAAAGGAGGAAGTGTTCACAAATAGGAACAGATGTACCAATTAGACAAAACGAGCTTCAGGGCATTTAAGGAGTATAACAACATTGCTGAAAGGAGGGAAAGGTGGAAATGTCAACTAGCTTTTCTTTCAATTATAAGCTGGAGAGAAGAGAATCAAAAACTAGCAAGATGTCAGATGAGAAATGTATATATCAGATCGACATGGAACGATGGTGTTGACGCTGTGATATCTACGCAACATATAAGGGACCGAGGAACAAAACCCGAAAAGATTCGTAACAATTGGTGTCAGAAGTAAGATTCGAACCAACATCAACCTATGGCAACCACTAGTGAAATGGCTAAAGTGTAGCAAAGATTAGTCATAGCCCCCACCAGTGGTAAACGGGCAATCTTTCACAATTTATTAAATTTAAAAACATAAAGTTGTAAGCTTGTTTCAATTTTGATCTGAGCGTCTAAAGCTTCAATAATCTGGATATGAAACTTAACAAGATTTTGCAATAGAATACTAAAGCTAAAGCCTGCAGATCTCTATCCTTTAAAGAAAGACGATTAGTGAGTCTGGTTTAAGGTTTGACCTAAGCCAGAGGTGATGACATAGGTGAAATACACTATAGACTGGAAGTTTGAGCTTAAGTTCTAGCAGAATCTGGATATAGACCATAATCTTTATCAACACAAAGTATTCTTGACAGTGCTATTTAGTACAGATAGTCAAGAGCAGATGATACATGACGGATAGAGCTCGCAGCTCAGAAATGCTAAAATTACGAAATGTATTGTGGCCACCTTGTAGATACCATTCACCAAGCTTAAGCAGTATTATCAAGGTTCAAACCCCTTGAATTAATGACGATGGGTGCTTGGATTTAAGGCTCGTTATTTTTCTGGTTGTCAATTCCAAAAATGTATAGATCATCTGGCTAATATCAGCGTATACTTAACGCATGATGTATGATGGAATACTCCACCTAACTATAAGGTTCTCATAGTACGAGCCTGTCTGTTCAATGTAGGTTCAAATCTAATCTTTAAGAATCGGAAGGAAGTGATCCTGGAACAACTTGCACTTAAAACTGATCCTTCAGATCAAACATATAAACTTAATACGATCTCACTTCATCTAAAGTATATACACGAAAAGCGGGAGTGCACGATACTCCATTTTCTGTTCTCGATAATCCACGACATAGCGAACCTCGGTAAGTTGAATGTTCGAACGAGCTAGCCCAAAATACTATCGAATTCTTAATTAAAAGTGATGATAAACCTTATCAAAAATTGAAACGAACAATGCCATAGGTTCAATGTGACATCAGTTAATTACGAACAATTACAAAATAATACTATTATTTGACGACAATTAAGACCAAAACAAAGATCTTATTGTTTTCCTAGGCTTGATATATAAGACAATAAAGTTGGTAGCTAAATGGGATGGCAGGTAATTACGCAAGAGGGAGAAAATTATAGGGACAGTTAATAAAACATATCTCAATTATTCAGTTCTTATTGCACCATTTGGTTTATAGTTCATTTTACTGTTCGTAAAAGTTGGTCGTAAAACATATTCTCCAACCGTTGCTGTTACAACGATGCATTGACCAAAAGCCACCCAGCTGTAAATCTAACTATTCTCTGTTTTAATTTCTATGTATTGGATAATGGCGGATTGAAGACAGGGGTGAGTACTATTTTTTTACCAAGAACATTCCCTGAAGAAGCTCTCTAACGGTAAATGAACGGATCTATCCAGAACGACCTTCAGTATGCCAAGCTATAACTTACACAGTGATAAAGTAGTTTGTTGTTACCTCTTAGAACTCAAGTCAACACTTTCGTGGTTCAATTATTTATGTCCTAATTAACCCTATTACTTTCAAATAGTAAAGCCATCTGCAAATTGCAAAGCTTCATGACTGCCTTAAGTATACTGACATGGACATTGGGTCGGTCCATGAAGTCTGCCCTAACAAGGAGGATATTATATATGTGTTCATTCACAGAACCGATCATATAATCAGATAGTAAAAACTCACTTTTGCATTCCGTCTCTATAGGTATCCCACTCTCCAAATGCCCTCCAGTAACTAGATTTAGACCACACGAGGCCATTGTTAAAATAATAATCGAGTTTTAAAAATATATAAATATGGTCTTCCATCGGTCTAAGTCAATGCCACCACAAATTCTCATGACAGTATTTTAATTTGAATATATGGTCAAGTCAATTAGGACGTCAAGTCGGAAGGGTGCTCCCAAATATTTCATTCTGCTACACACAACAAGACTGAGGCATGAGTAAAGCACCGTCATCGATCTACTTTTGCCCAAATTTGTTTAATTATTACACCCGAGTTGATATTGGTCTACCTATCACTCACAGATCTCGTATAAGTTCCTGCCAAAGGAAAACAACACAATGTGAGTTACACTGCTGAATGGTATAGTAATCCGTAGGATCTTAAGCAAGTCATTTGATTGAGCTTATTAAATGAAGCTGACTTTGCTCAAAAGAATTGTTTAAATTGGTTTGATACAATATCGAAAGCACGAGATACAGCCATGACCTGCAGCGATCATAATATTGTTTGGTAATTGATTAAATTGACAATCGATTAAAAATTGAGGCACTGAGGAGCTCAATGTCCCAGATTAAATTTTAATCCCTATAAAGTATCTTTAGTGTTTGCCTATGATTATGAATAAGGTCCAACGACTGTAACATTCAAGGGCCAACATATACTACTAGGTTAGATGTACAAACGGTTCTGGCAAAACTGAAAGCAATCGAATGAGAATTTGTTAGAATCTGAACTCGAGACGAGGTTGAAAGTATAAAATTGGATTAGTTTTCTTAGCTACATCGGAATAAAATGGTTATGCATTGCATCTGACAATACCAGTGTCACAATACTCCAAATTGTGTCAAACAGAAATCGCCATGGTTTGACTCGTTTTTAGATATTTGCGGTTATGTTGAACCACCAACTGAGAACAGTGTGAGTAAATGTGTGAAAAAAGCTCGTTCAAATGGCAGTCGAGCTCGTATGATGGAAAATAAAGCTGCTGTAGCCAAAAGCTCATCACCAGTAAGTCTACACTACGCCATCGTTCAGAAGAATTGAACGGACTTTGCGAAAAATTTGGTTGAAGAATTGAAGAAGATGAGCATTTTTTCCACAACGTTATATTTTCTAAAAAAAGCTCATTTTTCCCTCGACGGTTTCAATCAACAAGTAAATTGACGGTAAAGCCACACTTTACAATTGAGAAGGCTATTGGCCAAACTACACGGTGTCCCCCGGGAAGGTATACTACTTTGTGTGTTTATAATTTTTTATTAAATGAAAGAGAATGGATCTTATATTGATAAATGTTTTATTTAATGTCGTCCATAATGTATGGAATACAATATCAGATAAATGTCCGCCTCTGTTAGCCTCACAAATGCGAGCCCTTTTGAGCACATTTTTCATTACATTCTCACACATTTCGCGCAGTATTTCATTAATTTTATCACAAATATTTCGTTTGAGTTGCTCAAGCGTTTCTGATTTGTTTGCATAAGCCTTGTTTTTCAGATATCCCCACAAAAAGAAGTCCGGAGCAGTCAGATCAGGCGACCGTGGAGGCCAATCAACATCACCATTTTTTGAAATAACTTGTTGTGGAAAGAGGTCTCGCAGTAATTCCATTGTAAATCCTGGCTGTATGCGATGTGACACCATCTTGTTGATACCACATGTTAATCAAGCCCTAAGCATGCAGTTGTGGCGTTAAAAAGTTTTCAATCATATCACGATATCGCTCCTCATTCACAGTTACCGTTACGTCGTTTTCATTTTCAAAGAAGTAAGGTCCAATGATTCCTTCTGACCAAATTGCACACCAGACTGTCACAAATAGATGTTAAGGTGACTGATGAATAATTTGAGGCTTTTCCATTGCCCAGAACCAACTATTCTGTTTATTCACATATACATTCAAATGAAAATGTGCCTCGTCACTCATTATGATTATTTCATAAAAATCGGAGTTGTCATGGGCGAACTGTAACATCCTATTGGCATATGTACGGCGGCGTAAATGGTCTTGTGGAAGAAGCTCTTGTATCAACTGAATCTTAAATGGAAACAAATGCAAATCCTTGTGCAAAATTATTGCCAAACTTGTTCTTTGAAGACCAAGTTCCTGAGCACGGCGTCGAATTGAGGTTGATGGATTGTTTTGAACACTTTCTTGAGCAGCAGTAATCTTTTCAACCGATCTTGCAGTACGTTGTGGCCCATGCTTGGGCCTATCACCGACAGACCCTTTTTCTTCGAAATCATTCACTACACGATAAATAGTGCGTTTTGTAAGCACGTTGTTTCTCCCAAAAATTTCACGTAACTTTCTCATCGTCACAGTAATCGATGATTGATTTTGAAGAAATGTTTTAACGATTAAAACACATTGGTTTATCGAATATTTTTCCATAATAATTTTGCCACATGTCGACTTCACGACTGCCAAATATGAACTGTCAAGACTAACGTTTACCAAAATGGCGGCAAAACAAAGTAGTATACCTTCCCGGTAATGTGGTCCTGCCGTGTTTTTCACAACCTCAACAGTTGTTGACAATGTTTACTTCCCCGAGTTTTGATGCTTATACTAGTTATGCTCGTCATATATAGTCAATCTAATAAATTAAGATGAATTGTTTAATCACGATAAATATGATTGCCTATAATCAAACATACCCCATGCTGTTCTTGTTGGATATAAAAAAATTAATACTCTCACAATTAAGCCATAAATAATTTAATCCTGGATCATGCCGATTTCTACAATTTCTTGAGTACACAGACACCCATCTTTACATATATATACACACCCGCGTACATAATGATAAGAAGACAATAAATTATATTATATTCGCACAGCGAGGATGATGGATAAAAGAAGGTATTAACGCAAATAAATAAACAATCTTTTGTGTACACACATTTGGTATACACGTATAACCAGACAAATTTGTCTTCCGTTTTGATTGTCGGGAAGGTGTTCGAAATATGAATCTACACATATGTTCCTTATAAGCACTTTATGGAAGAATAAATTATATACGTGAACATATACATCTAAAAAGGAAACCAATGAATTATGCGTACGTGTAGGCGGTGAATACACACATATCGTCACCTCGGTACTTATTTGTCATAATTTTTATTAAAATTCCGTCAACTGTACTTTATACAGTTAATTTTATGTCCTATTGTTTGTCACACTGAGTCACCTTAACAACTGAGGCGACGATATACATCTATATGAGCGAGCGCTATTCTGCGGGAAACCTCAAATTTGTTTTGATTTTTCCAATTATTTTATTTCATTTTGTATATGTTTACGCAACTTAACCACCGAAACCAAATCAAATGAAATCATATAGTACGATACATATCCAACATATACAATATGAGTGATTGCGTCATTAAACTTTTATAAATTAAATTTCATCATATATGAAAAAAGCTCATTAAAGTTAATCTCGTATAACAGTTTAATTTAATATGTAACTACATATTATTTTATACTTAGTGTTCTCATCTGGCTATTGTATATGTGTGTGTGTAGTGGAATGCAATTTGCAGCTTAAAACAAAGCTTTACGTTGAGATAAATAAATATAAGATTAAAAACATGAAAAGAGCTTTTGTCAAAACAATTACAAATAGCAACATTTAAGTTCCATAATATACTGGATTTTCATTATGTCGTATACGGGTGTACGAGTATGTATTTGCGACACACATGAGATGGGGAACGAACACAAAACAAAAAATTTATGCCGGATGTTGGGAAAATATAAATAAAATATTGAAAAGCTTATGATATGGTACAGGATTTTGTTTTTAGGAAATCTTAATTATATGTAAACTGTGTAACGTGTGAATTGGTATGGAATGAGCTTATTTAGTATTTGAGTTACATTACAAATCTTTTTACAATCTGTCATATGTTGTGTTATAGTTCTGGGATATAGTTGTGTTTTAGTTCTGGGAGGTCCTAGAAAAATGCTGTCCCAAACTAAGTATATGGTAAAACTCAAGTCTACCAGAGCTTTCGTAATCCTGTTCAACCACAGATTCCTATCGTTCAGTTGAAATAAGTCTACGATCGCCGTAATCAAAAGTCCTGCTGGGTCAAGTGAATCAACAATGATAGGAAACTCTGACTATTTTGAAAGTGGAAGCACAAACTCATTGGACCAATCCAAAGCGTCGTGTCAATAAAAAAAGCTTTCACTAAGTAATTACAATCTCCTCCTCCCACTACATACACAATATGAAACAGCTCGCTCAACAACTTCAAATCTCTGCTTACCTAATGGTGCCTATATGCTGCTCAATCGCATTGTTCCAATCAAAGTTATTCTGACAGATATGGCCAACAATTAATCTGACAGCAAAATGTGTATTTATTTCACAAATGTTTTCTTATATTCAGGTAACAATATGACAGCAGATTATAATTTCATGACTGTTTTTCACGGCAACTACTTCTCATAATACCAATCATACCGGAAAATTAGACTATACTAAATCCTTCCTGGAGTTTTTTGGTATCACCAATGGTCACAATATAGTTATGTATATATTTATTTTCAGTGCCAGTATGGGATCCTTGAGGTACTCTGGAGGGACTTGAACAAATTGAGTGCAACTATCCGAGTAATATTTAAACCAGACAACAAATTGGTTGAAGAAATTTGTTGATTTTGGTCTTAATTCGTGCAACGATCTGAAAACATAGTCCAATACCCAACAAAGTTGTAAATCGATCCCTATGCTGAACAGCTCTTGAGACTAAATTGACTGGATTTTATTTGAGTCTACGTTGAATAATTTTTTTGCATACGATTGGCAATAAAACTCTAGTGACTGGTTATTGATGGCTCACTCCAGCAATAAATTTGAGAGATGTTGTAGTTCATATTTTGCAATGACCTTAACTATATGAGACCACCACAACATAATTCGAGACAAGGGGTCGTGAGATTGTTCTTAATAGTAGCCAAATAGCTTATGTGATAATATAAAGTTGTATAGGTGTAATTCTTTGTGTGGTGTTTCATCTTCCAGAGCCCATGCAACACACATTTACCAACCATTAACCGATGGTGAAATAATAATTCAAAATCAATCGTTTGAGGAATGTCAGTAACAATGGTGACGATCTTATGAGTTCCAAGGCAAAATATTCAATAAATTACTATGTATCCCAATAGCCCATTTCCCAATATTAAATTTAGACATTTGCCACTTATTGTTTTGTTCGAACCATCAAAGGTGACACGTAACGTTGTAGAAGTGGAATATTGCTTGAAAACGCAATTGTGCGGCAGATAAGGGCGGTCGCGAGATTGATTTACTTCAACTGACATAGATCCAAGTGCAATATATTCTTTCATCGTTGTTACACAAGTTTCGCAGATTCGCAGATTGATATCTTTATCAAATCGATAGATGCCCTAATGACATCACTGAGAACTTTCTGTTTCGGAACAATAAGAACGAACTCACCAAGTTGAAACAAACCTTCGATTCTGGTAGACATATCAATGCCTCCCGATACCATCTATTCAAGTTTAGTTGTTTGTAGTATAACTGGCCCACAGAGTCTTATTTTAGCCACACAGGCCCAGACGAAGCTAGAGATGAGCCTATAGAATACCTTGAGCCGATATGTCGCGATTTCAAGCTAAAAAGCAATGATTTGGTAATAAAATTTAATTGGAATCCAGTACATTCAGCGGTCTCGGGTTCGATTCCCGGGGTGATGATGATTCATCAATCACGATTGTGTGTTTTTAATCTATATGTGTATGTGGGTTGAACCGTGGGCCTCTAGTGGCATTGAGTTCTGGAATTATTTCCGCCTTCTTTAATTATTTTTTAAAGCCAAAACAATTGCATGTAAAACTAATTAGCCGGGCTGTAAAAGAAGAACCACTGATTGATGTAGTTGGTTACGGAGTTTTCGAACATGTTCAGGTATTCTGGACTGTGAAATTATATTTCATTTTACAATATTAAATAGTAGTACCCCATGGAAGTGGGTGACCAAAGCACATGCATAGTGAACTGTGTGATGTTGCTCATCTGCTTATTAAATGTAAGTCCCTTCATCGTTATACAATAATTGCTATCCATTTCTACAACCGCTTCACATCTTTCTAAGCCAGTATTACGATCGTATAGACGGCCCATGCAGTGAATGGTAAGACGTTAAAGTAAAGCTCGAAGACTTAAAAGTTCTTCGACTTCAAAACAGATTGTAAAAATGGAATCAACATGTCACAAAAATCACATGAATATTTTAATGAAAACATGTCAAACAATAACTGTAGCTTTTAAAAAAGCTTTACTTGTTCACACTTGAATATATGTATATACATATACAACGAACCTTAAATCCATTTTTTTAATTAAATTATGTTAAATTGAAAATGTTTTCGGTTCGGGACACCATCCCCACATATTTTCGTTTCACCAACCCTATATGACGAACTTTTCACATTTCCAGTGACACAACAACCAACCAAAAAAGGTTATGCAAATTAATTAAATTAAGTAACTCTTCCTCGACTGTAGTTGTTGTTGTTGTTATTGTAAGCCACTTAGTTAAACGATAATTTTTTTATACTATAAAGACTCGCGTAAAGTACTCGCACAGAGAAAAACGCTTTTCTTGTGAACTTACACTTTTATATATACGTAGCAAGTATATATTATTAACACAAGAAAGCTCATTAAAAAAAAAATTCATGTAACTATAATTCGTGTTAACGAAACAAAAGAAAAATGGAAAATTTATAATGGGAAAATTTGTATACGTACAATGCTCGCATATAGATGGATATAGATATATGTGCGGTAGTACTTAGTCTCGAACATATATATAAAAAAGCTCATTATAAACTTTTCGCTTCCTTAATTTTATTTCTTTCGTATATTTTACTGTTCATTCTTTTATACATATTTACAACGCTTCTAAGATGTTATGACTACTGTACATAGTTTATAGATGTGTTATGGTATTATGACACGTGACACATGTATCGGTGTACAATGGGATAATGAAAAGCTTTTGTTAAACGTTCGTACAGTAATTATAATTCATTATGTACAGGTATACACAATCAACAGATTATACCTATATAAGCAGCTTTGTGAGCATAATAATTTATGTATATATAGTCAGTATACTGACATAATCGATCTATACAACAGCTCGTTTAACTCTAATTTGATATTTTAGGCGATAAAAATTAAAATTAATTTTATGACGATTGTTAAAAACGAATTAATTTATAATTTTTGATCTAAATGGTTGTAAAAGCTTAAATGTTTATTGTACGATAAGAAAAATCCAATAAAATTTTATCAAATTGACAACAACAACGATTATTGATAAAAAGTGTAAAGATGAGTGAGTATACTTTTGGGTATATAGGAATGGGCTGGGGGCTTAAAAGTATTTTTGTAATAAACAAATAATTGATTTAAATTAGATTAGATTTGAATAATTAATGTGCTTTAAATAGCTTTTGTTTATTCTTGTATTTTATTTCGTGACGTTTGATCTAATCCGGATCTATTTACGAAAGCTAAAACTTAATTTGATGGCAGATTTACGCTATACGCGTTGGTCTATCAATAATAGTCCGTTTTTATTAGTTATGTCAGGCCATGTCTAATCGAATTTCTAGAAGCTTTTGAACTAGACTATAGATGAATGGCCGATTTTCATCAAACGTTTCAACCTTACCCGATGCAAACAACTCAATTTCGGTCTGCCTGGTTTTTTGCATTCCTTTTTGGGCCTCAAAGAAGATTTCCCAAAGGCTTAACTTAATTACGTCCTTTTTAACGCTATATTGGATAGTTTCATGCTAGCCTATAACACTGCCATGGAATATGGGTTTATCCATGATGTGTTCATTCACACCTATCGGGATTTGAACCCAGTACCTCCCGCTCCAACTGCCGCAGCATTAACCATTGTAGTATTCTGTTGGAAAACAATATTTGTTAATTGCTTTCTGGTATTCATGTAAAGTCAGCATTTTCATTTATTTTTGTTGTCCTTGCATTCTTAGTTGTTGGTTTCCATCTTCGTCAACTCTACCGATCTGATTTTTCCTTTATCTCCATTCCTAGGAGCATAGGGCATTTACTAGACTGGACCTCCCGCCATGCTTTCCAAGATATTTTGCTTCAGTTAGCACCATTCTTTTCCAAGTCACTGCTGGCCTTCCAACTTTTTGTTTTCCTTGCGGGTTCCATTTTAATGACATCCTGGTTATGTTATTTGGTGCCTTTCTCAGCGTGTGTTCTATCCCTCGTTCCACTTCCTGATCTTCTTCTCAATGTCCACTTGGTTTGTTTGTCGCAGTGATTCTTCATTTGTGTTCTTCTTCGACCAGAAGCATTTGATCAATTGCCTAAGGCATATATTTACAAACACTTGGAGTCTTCTTGTGATTTTCTGCGTATGTTTCCACGTTTCACAGCCGATCTGATATACATCGTTTAAATCCTTTCCAATGGAACACTTCTGCTTTGGAACATGTATCTTAAGTTAAATTGCCTTCTTACACAGAGTTAATATCAATGTTATTAATTGAAATCCACTGCCCTCTATAATAGACAAGCAAAACCTCTAAATTTGACCAATTATTGGTAAACTTTCTGGCTTTTGGACGTCTAGGACGGTAAACTGCTCATTTAAAACGCAAGTAGATTGTCTATTTAAACTTACGGATACATCTAGAAATCTCCACATGAAACTATATATCTAAAGAAAAGCTGTAAAGTGTCAAACTAAATGAGGTCGACCGACTTCACTCATATTAAGTGGTTTTAACTACCATCAAGAAGTTAACCGCAGCATATAGATGGTTTGACCTTCAGTTGTAAGACTACTAGTTCTATCATGCCCAATGTTGTAAAGTCATAGTTAGTCTGTCAATATGAAACAACATTAGCCAAACGACATATAAAAGTCTGTGCAGCTTCTAGCGATGAAATTATCAATGATATGTGTTCAAGTGTTGTAATCGCCGCCAACATCGTTCACAGTACTAAGCGCATGGTTTTAAAGACTTTGTAAATTATAAATCTATCGGAGACATTTTTAAAAACTTTAACCAGAAAAAATCAACGAAGAGGTTTTAAGCACTTTTCAAGAAAAACTTGTTGATTGATTTATGAAATCACAACTATTGTTTAAAGTTGAGCTGGAACTTGAGTTCCGCCTAATCTATACTATTATAGTTTTAGTGGAAGAGCCACAGATTTGTACCAACTACACAGGGTAGGGTCAGAATGTTATTATAATAAACGAAGCTTATATTTGTAATATGCGGTATGATGCAAGGTCTACAGGTTGATAAAGTCCAGAACAAATCCAATCAATCCAAAACTAACGTTGCATACGTAAAGTAATTCTCTTAATATATGTTTGCTGATAGACGACTAGCACTAGACTATTAACATAACGATCAGTTCCATGATCATTCTGAGATTTATATGGTCCAAGACATGAAAAAATTTCATTCATCTCCTTATCAAAATCTAAATAAGAATGGAGTTAAGTAAGCTATGTAAAGGTGCAAGAGAAATAAGAATCATCACAAGACATTAAAAACTCCCAAAATATCAAGGAACACATTGAGGCAGTTATCATATGTCCTTTCTAGAGGAATTTTTCATGGAAATCCTCACGTACGATGAAACGACCTAACTAGTGACTATATTTCCCTCCGAACGTCACTCTCACGGAACCAAAGTTCTTGTACATGAAATAAGCTCAGAATTCCCGACCAGTTTCTTAGCAGCTTATACCGATGCAGGTATGCTTCAAGACAGTGTACTGAGGTCAGTATTTTATGTGGGCTATACAGCAGACCTGTACCAACATCAAATAACATAAACGTATCTATATTTATACTGGCGATACAGCAACATGGGAGTGGTTGAATTTGTTTTTGTATTTTGATGATCAAAACTCTGATCTTCTATTCAAACAGGTACCCACGAACTCATAGTAAATAGTAAAGTTTAAGGTTCTACATGTCCAGCAGTATTTAATCATAACTCAGATTTTGGCACTCCGATTTAGTGTTTGGCTCCAGAAGAGTATAGTGGGACATATGAAGGTTAGTGAGCTCATTAATAGTTCCTAATTATACTTTAAAAATTTATATTCGTTACATTTTGAGGCTAGCTATTATAGTTGTAGTCTGATTCTTCCCTACAACAACATATAATCAATTAGTCGTAGCTGTGGCTCTGATGCCACGAAAACAGTGAGCAAATGAGCCATTATAATACTAAGCGAATCTCTAGCAGTTTGGGGTCCTACTGTACTATTCATCAAGCGGAATTAATTGCAGTTACTCACTGCGTGTTTTCAGCTTTTAATCTCGCTACCGTCGACAAAGAGATTATATTTTGTACGGACAGTAAAACTGTCCTTAACTCTTTGAACAATCCTCGAACCAGCTCTAAACTGGTAGGGGAGTGTAAGAATTTGCTGAACCTCCTTGGTTGTAACAATAAGGTAACGGTCATGTGGCTTCCCGCCCATTGTGACATTGATGGCAACGAAGTTGTAGACAGTTTAGCTAAAACTGGTTCTCGCTTATTTTTCCTAGGCCCTGAACCAGCTGCTCCTGTACCTCTTCACACATTGAAACAAACAATCAAAACCGTTACCTTATCGAACCTAAAACTGACGTGGTCAACTACCCCTACTTGCCGTAAGGCAAAATACTTTATAAGGGGGCTTAATCCGAAGCTGACCAAATACGTTCTTTCGTTGAAAAAGGACAACTTGAGAGTTTTGGTTGCTCTACTTACTGGCCATGGCCGTTTCAATGCCTTGAGGATGTTGATGACAGCCTACACTTCATCAGCACCTGTCCGGCTTTCGACCGCATTAGATCCCTTGTGTTCAACTCCAGGAATATTCCTGTTAATCAACTGTCTCCTCTGCCGTGGTTCAAACTGCTCCAGTTTGCTAAGGTTGCAGAACGCACCTGTGTGCTTTGATGAAACCCTAGGTTTGCACCATGGGCCCTTTGTGGCATTGAGTGCGGAACCTTTAAGGGTTCCAGCCAACTTTAATAATAAAAAGCGAATCTATGATAATAAAATATCTTGCTATAACTGGAGCTGCAACAAAGAATTCGAATTTAAATGAAAAATCGGAGCCTGGAAGCTCTTCTTTAGTAAAATCAAAGAATACTGTACTAGGTTTACTTTCTCTCATCTCAAGTTATTTCCAACGACTAGATGGAACTTGAACTCAAGTCAAATAATAAATATAATGAAAAAGTTGAGGTCAATAAACAGTATCAAGCTACAGGACCTGACGGAATCATTCCTGTGGAAGTTCAATAAAACATTTAACCGTACCATGACGGGAAGACATCTACAAATTCAGCCATGTACTTTGTTACAAGCTCACATCAAAGGCTTAGTTGAGCCGGAGAAGCTATCGAAATCTTAACATGAAGTACATAGTTTTTATCTTGGGTATAGAAAACTATAAGCTGCAACCCTAATATATAGTAAGAGTAAACAAAACCACCTTCACTCCTATATAAAACCGCCATTCGGTAAAGATGAAGACTGAAACTATTATTCAGTCATTATTTCCTATATTAGTTATATGTTCAGAGAACCGCCTATTGAGTTCGCACTGTCTTAGATATCTGGATATTCTAGGCAAACAAATGGCAACAATCACTATCGAATACGTAATTTCGTTTTTTTTCTATGGCTTAGAGGCCGTAAACGGCCCTTACCGCGTCTCAACTGAGACCTTACGAACCAATTTTAAAGATTGGTGCACATTGTAGGTGGTCAGCTTTACGAATGTTTTACACACAAACGCGTTTTTATGTCATCCGGTTGCATGTTAATTGTTTCGTCAATGGCGGGAATCAAACTCGAGACCGCGGCGTGATGAGAAACTCTCTTATCCATTAAGCTATAACCAGCGACATTCCGTTACATTTTTATAATTTTATCAAGGTAAACTGGTTGAGTGAAGCAGTTATTTCTGGTTCAAAATTGGTGGTGAAGATCGGTTGCAAGTTTTTGCGAGATTTTGACGCTACACACAGCATTCTTATGTGATTACAGCCTTAGCAAGGCAAACTGAAATTTGTATGTATATGCAACCTATAATGAATCAAGCTAATCATTCTATCTCATCCTTATCATTACAAGTGCGTGGGAATTTCGACTCCATCCCTACCTAAATCACTTATATATAGTTATTAAACCAAATCACAGTATAAGTACCATAAAGCATCACAAAAATCAGATTTCTGCCATTTGATTTATATTCCCCCACGGACGTTGACCACAACAGAGCAAATGAAGACTCAAAAATTAATCTCGCCCCTCAAAATGAAAACCATAAATCAATAACCACACACAAAAGTTCAAAACGATATAAATACAAAAGTTTTTTTTTTATTCTGTTTGTACATAAGATTAATCTATTCCCGTCAAAACGTAAAAAACAAAAATTCCAACAGTAAATATGATGTTGATTAAATCACCCATCTAAACTCACTCGCCCTCTCGACCCGCATCGAATCGACCACACAAAAAAATTAAATCTATACATCACCTATAGACCACGATGATGATAAATACTGCGTCGACCGGTTCCACAAGACAAGACGGATCAAACCTTTTTTTTTTGCCACCCCAACCCCCCGTATCCATCTACTCGTATATACGCAAACACTTCGACTCGACTAAAAAACCGAAAATATCAAATAGCACTTTGTACTTTGTACAGTCAACTAAATATAAATAAAAGTTGGCAACAGCAAAAAAAAACAACAACGGGAGGTGGGAAAAGGGGAAAACCGAAGGAAAAACAAATTTAATAAATTACCACCTGAACAACTTGCTCATTTATTGTGCCAAATCAAATAAAACCGACTCAGGTGAAAATATATCGTTTTTCTTCTACTTGTTGTTGTTGATGTTTTATGATTATGTTATTTTTGTATTTTAATGTTTTGATGTCAAATATTTTTCATAAAAATTTCCACCAACAACAAAAGCTCGACGTATGTATATGAAAAATGTAAAAGCTTTGTAACAAATTCGTTCGCTATTCATTCCACATATGAATTGTACATTATGGATGTACAAATGCGAGTCGTTAGTCACTTCAGCGATATATGACGGTTTGATGTGGGTGGTAGAGCTTTTATTTTACATTCCCTTTGATCCTTTTTTTAAGGTATATACAGCACAAAGATTGGCATATATTTGAAATGTATGTTTTGAAATTGTTTTCATTCAAACACTCGTATGTGATGGTAAGTAGGACGAATTTATGTTTAAATTTTTGTTTATTTACAGAACAAGAGCTTTTCATATTTTAGGAAGAGGTGGACATACAAATATTTAGAATACTTTTGATCTGAAGTATACATAACCTCTTCTTTAGTTAACTCAATGAGCTTAAGCGAAGTTTAAAATTTCCGATTTACCTCTTTAAATACCACAAAAGGGATGCTACCACTCTTAAATCCATAGCGATTTAAGCCATATTCCTGAGTGGGATCATGACTATATATGCTGAGCATTTAACTCAGGTATCTTCCCCAAGGTGTATACTGCAAGAAGTAAAAGCTTGTTTGTTAAATACATCATGAAAACCTCAGAAACAAATTGTATGAGGCTGTCAACAGGAGACTATTCCCAGTCCAGGTGACGTGGCAGGACACTAATATGCTTTCAAATGATATCTGGAACAAGATGGTTACATGTCAGCAAGAATTATTATGTTAGTTGGATCTGTATATTGAACATATATCACGGATTAGGGACATAGATGAGATGATGAGAAGCTAATTCTAGCCAAATAGAAGACAGCTTATTTCTGAACCTGCCTTGTGAAGTAATGCCTAATAGTAGCCTCATTAGGCTGAACGACAAAGAAACCAGAGCTTAGTGTTTAATCGGTAAAAATAATAAAACCGTTGCCCCACTACGTCAATGTCTCTTTCAATCCATTACAAACTCAATCAATTTGAAAACATCAGATTAAATTCAATATGTAAGATGTTAACTTTTACAAGAGACGTTCAAAACCTCACTCCCGCAAAAAAAAACTCAGAATTATGACCTATTTATGAGCTCGCGGAAAATTGTTCAGCCCACCCCTCTAAGATGATATTTATACCGTATTAAAATATATCACATTTCTAGCGATCTCCTTGACAGACCCATAAAGATTCAGCTCCGAACTTTTGTGTGGGACTAGACTGCAATACCGTATGTGATGACTACTTTAAAGAAAATTATAAAAGCAATCATTTCATCAGAAAATGTCGAACTTTCGACAAAACTAGATTCCATATTATCAACTGCAGAACCATTCCCGCACTTGATCAACTATCATCTGCCATCGTTTAAATTTCTTCAAATCGCAAAGAACTAAGAACGCATATATAAATTGTAATAGAAGAAAAGGTTTACAGGATGGTCCCTTGGTGGGATTAAGTGCCACCTCTTTGGTTTCCAGCCACTTGTTGCGTGACTACGATCTCATTTAGTTCTGCTTCTAACAAGAACAGTTTTATTTCCCTTTGAAGTTTGAAATCAATTTCGTGCTTTTTTGTAGATTATATTTCATTGTTCATCAGCAATAAGAGTTGATTGATAAGAGCTTTGATAAGTGTTTTTCTAAACGTTGACTTATCCTGTGATGCCTAACTTACACATACAATATCTCCCAAAAGCTCGTATTGATCTGTATCTTACCACACACTTAAGGCACATACATAAGAACTTGGTCCAACTTCGATACGACATAAACGAGTCTTTGATACGACATATATTAACGATATTGGCATAGTTCATATACGGTGGCCACATTTCCCAACCATCTGCTTTAATCACATATTTATAACACCAACATTCACTAAGAAAATGTCACTTCGCTCTCTCTCTCTCTCTCTCTCTCTTTATCCTTTATCATTCACTCCGAAAGAGAACATGACCAAGCGTACTCGTTGTCCTTTGATTTCTTGCACAATAATTTACATTAAATTCCACTTCCATTTTATCTCTCGTTCTCGAGCTTTAAGCTCAAACTCCCAAAAAGGCAAATATCAGACCCTCCACCTACCAACTTATCTGGATTTGCAAGATATTTTGATTTCTGTATAATTGACCTTGAAACCACTCGCAACATACTTTATTATCATGTGGTTAGTACTCCTAAAAAAATTTGATCAGTGGCTATCTTATTTGTTCCTCATTGATAGTGACCCATATATTTCGGTGTGACCTTTGTAATTTCCTCATTGAATTGGTCCCACTGAACTTCTTTGGAGTTTTTTAAGGTGCGATTCTGTAGATCCTTTGAATATATCACGTAAATTGCTGTCACTTGTTATATACCCTAACCGTAGTGGTTAAAGCTCCGGCAGTTGGAGCGGGAGGTACCGGGTTCGAATCCCGATTCGGGGCAAGATGCAAATGGGTTTTTCACCTTCAATCGTTTGGGCGGTGCGATCGGTGTGAAAAATGAACATACATCTTCCATGTCAGTACTATAGGCTGACATGGAGCTATGCAATGCGCAGATTGTACTACGAAAAAACTCGGACATATAGCCGTACATAGAGTGGTATCCCAGCAGCCACAACAACCTTACCTAACCTATATACCCTAAAACCGCCATTCAATCTCAATCATATTGTTTATGCCCCATTCCTCTGTCTCCAAGTTGGCTTCAAAATATTTTACGTGGATGTGTCCATGTTTCCATTTTATGTTCCTGGGAGTAAAAGTGCTGGCCATGAGATCACAACATTCTTTCTCAATTCGAAAGGCACAAAAAAGCTCGGGTAGTTCTGTACTAATCCTGCTAGAGTCGTCCTATATTCTGCTTCATTATATAGTAAATTTTGTTGCTCGACACACAAGATGACTCATATACGCTTTAGATAGAAAAATTAAGAAATAAATCCCAACGTTCACCTGTGGAATGCTATATCACCATAATTATTCCACCCTCACCACCGCTAAACAATAAAATAACAATTCATTATAATTCTGCCCCAAAACATATTTTTTTTTTTGTTATTGTTTTGTTGACCACCAGACCTCCCTCCAAATAAAAACATAATTCACCTGCCAACTACAATATGCTTATACCTAAGCTTTCCTTCCCATTTTTATTTCCTGTCAATTTTTCCGTTTTAATATCATCGCAAAGGCGTTTTATTGTATATAAGCGGCGGGTACGAAATTCTTCTTCCACATTCGATAAATATATATTCGTATTTGTGTCGCTCGAGCGATTTGACAAGAACAACGAATATTTTGAAATATCGAATCGAATCACATAAAAATTTTCCATATCGGTGAAAATGTTAAACAAAAACATGAAAATATCATTAAGTATCGAGCTTTTTTTGTATATCGGGGTGTGTGTGTGTTTGTATGTATATATACCTCCTCGCTGATTTGATGTACAAACAACAATAAAATCTTTTATTGCTTCGCGAAATATTATTTTTTATATTAAATTATTTTTAAATTAAATTAAACGGGTGGTCATGTAGTATACATGAGCTTTATATGATTCAAGGGTACATATATTACATAAATCATAAATTTATGTCCAGTTCGCCTTACTATGGGTACACGTGTGAGTATATTATTTTGGGAATTTATATAATGCAGCCTACGCGAAAAATTCACTTGCACAGAGAGTTTGTGCCGACTGTCGAGTACATCCTTTATTCTGACACATTTTAATGACATATTTCTTATCCTATGGATATACGAGATAATTATTGTTATTAATAAAACAATGGAGAGTGTATAAATAACGCGGAATAATTTAATTTGACGTTTTTATATATATCCAACATATATGTGCTTATATACCTATTCGAAAAGCACATATATAATGTTGCTGCTGTAATTAATGTGTTAGTTGGATTAAAGTGTCAATTTAATTATTGTGCACGTATATATCTCATAATAGAATTGAATAAAATAGGTTGGGCGATGGCATTTCTCTTTGTGCAGAGACAATTGGATTGCTTCAAATTGAATTTCATAGAATTCGTGCTTTTGTTGCCTAATTATTGTGGTATGTAATTCAATTTCTGCAGATCAGGACATATGGCAGGTCGATTTTAGCTTCCTTATTAACCACGTTCTAAAACTCGTCTTGTAAATATTACTCATCTTATGGCTCCGACTTCCAAT
Source organism: Tipula lateralis (assembly GCA_963932295.1). NCBI lineage: Eukaryota > Metazoa > Arthropoda > Insecta > Diptera > Tipulidae > Tipula > Tipula lateralis. The sequence continues at coordinate 193,803,656 of OZ010737.1, forward strand.
TAGTTTATAAGCCAACCATTGAATAATGTCAATAAATAATTCAGAATCTGCAATTATACTGTAAAAATCGTTTTTCCTCTTGTTTTTCAAGGACTGAAGCTGACGTAAGTCTACATGCTGATTACATGAACTCACAACAATTGGTTACTGTGAATGTTAATCAAAACTGGATGCAGGACTGTCGTAAATAAATCAATTGTCTGTTGAGTTATAGAAATTGCGACCAGTGTGATTTTCCGTCTCCGAGCAGCTTACCCATTTTTTACATTCATTTTTTAAAATTACGCATAACCAACTCTTTCAGCTTCTAAGCGGAGACTTCGAATTATAGGAAAACAGTTTTCGAACCACAAGCCATAACTGAAAAATATATCAAGACGATAAAATTAAATTCTCTCTGATAAATTGTTGCGGTCGTATGTGAACCACGCACAAATCATCACAATCGTCAGCATCACAACTATGTAACCTCACAATTATTTTCCAAATTATTGGCAGAAAAACGAATCTTGTCATATAGGTTTTAGAATAAAGGCAGACCAAACATACTGGTGATTCTAACAATTCTGACGATATTGCGTTCGTATTAAGTCTTAGCTCAAAATCGTAAAAATCAAGAAATACATGGTGGTCCAAATACCGTCAGCATTTTAATACGACGACAGCTCCCAGTTTAAATAAGAAACCTAATGATCTGTTTTGAAGAACGAGGTTATGTATCTGTGTCTTCTCGTGGCATGCTTCTCGATTGGGCATCTCCCGAACATCGCTATGGCGCATTTGAAAAATTGATCTAAAAAATTATTGGGTTTCATTTGGATATGTCAATAAACAGTACTTCCGAATTTGGAGAATCCGAGAGCATGGCATTACCGACAATTATACCCTATTACACGCACTGTTTGGTGCGGAATTGAAGCTGATACAGCCATATCGATTCATATTTTCGAAAATATAAATGAGATCAGATAATCGTAACTCATAATAATCGTGGCATATCATTCCAGCCAGATGGAGCTACAACTCACATTTTTCGAAAAAACATTTCGATAACCGAATAATTTCCAAAGTAGTTGATTTCACTTGGCCACCTGCATTCCATTTGCTAACATTATAGCAGAATATTCCAAAATTGGAGCCAGTCATGCAAAATGTCTTAAAATGAGCCACCAACAAGAAAATGGAGGCATGAGGTTTAGGAAAGATTATATAACCGCAGTCTCAATATAAATCTAGGTTTCGGAAGCAAAATCACTCACACATGCTACTCATGCTATTGAGAATACTCTCAATTTTGAGTGAAATTTGAGTTAACTGATTTAAATTGAATTAAACTGGAATTACAATGCAGCATAATTTTCACAATACTTACTCAGCTAAAATACAGACTTGAGGGGTAGATAATGAATTGGTGGTCACTTACCTAAAAATAGAATACAAAAAAAAATTTGTTATAAAATTATAAACAGAACAATGTATAAGTTGTTGTCTTGAACACCATGTGATTGGAATTCCCAAAAAGTTAGGTGACCAATAAACCCAATATATAGATTCTACTGAACTAGTTGGGCTTCAGTTACGTAATTGTTAAATCAATTAATAGAACGAAAAAACTACCCTATAGTTTCATGAATAGCATAACAACCACACATTTTAGAGGTAAGGACAAACACTATTTGGGATGCATTGTGTTCGAGTTCCATAAATACTAATGCGGTTTGCCACTGGCTATTAACTTCCACACCACTATTTTAAACTTCATACTTCAAACCAAAAAAATTAGGCCATTAGACTTGGACGGATTTAAACTGACGTATTTTACATAAGAACATCCGATTTTCTTATGGACTTCTTTCGAGTGGTAATTTTAAGCGACACCAAGCGACAAATTTTCGAAATAGACAAAAACTTGATTAAAATTTCCTTCTTCCTCATCATCAAGCAATGTCCATCTTGCTGGAAGTATATTTCTTAATTTCATCATTATCAACAACTATCATACTGTATAAGGCTTATATCAACTACAGATAACTGATGAATTGCAAATTTTAATTCAAGCACGAGGGAAAATAGACGATTTACCATAGCATTGAAAAAAGGAGCGACAAATGGCACAAGAAAAATTACCATTAGAGGGTAGAAGTAAATAGAACAGAAAGGAAGAGCACGAATTTCATAGGCCAGAAGAACTATATGCGGGGTTCTGTGCAAAAAAGTACTCATATCGACCAGATCCCTCACAAAATAATAAACATTTAAAAAACTATACTTCCTATCCATATAGTCTTTGAAATCATGGCAAGCATTGGACGTGGAAATCACTCTGTTCAATTAATCAATATGGGTTTTTGAAATTCCAACCGAAATTAGATATATTTAATTCCTACTTTAGTCAAAAGCACAGAATTTAATGAGACGACATATTTTGAATGCTCTCAAAACATTAATGATCAGCACCTTAACTTTCCTAAACTGTTCCGAAAATTCATTCCACAATAATTTATTTTACGATCACTTATGATCTAAGAATAGCAAGGATATTTTTTTCCCGAAGTCAAATTGATCACGTATTGGATTCATGCTGGGAAGTATAGAAAATTCCAGTTATGGATATAGATTTCAACTGTCAGCAAAATCAAGATATCCATGTCCACTTCTGAAATATAAATCGACCAAGGATAACCTAAAATTGTGCAAAGTGCACTGATCAGACCGATTGTCATATTATGAGGGATGAGTAAAATTCCTGAAATCCTGCATAAGCGTAAATATCCCTACAAGACGACGATCTGGCTACTTTTGATTGTATCCTAGGCAATAGGAAAAATAAAATTACCAAGAATTCCATAATCAACTGCTAATTGAATAAGATAATTTTGCCAAAAATATGAAAATTTCATTACTAAATCTCGAGTAAATTAACCAAATAATAGCTTTCTAATCAGATTACATTTTTGTGGTACAACAGTCACCTAAATACTGGAGAACGTGAACAATTGAAATATAAATACAACAACAAAAGGTGTATAGATAAGCCACAAAACAAATTTTCTTCAAATCTAAGAATTAATTTTTCTAAACTCAAAACCACAAATATAAAATATTTTCCATTGTGGTTTGTGTACGTATATGTGTTTAGATATTTGTATACAAACACACACACACACATATATATATAAAAGAAAATTCAACACATCACAAAGCAAAAACCTAAAAAGCTTATCTTTTGTGCTTTTCGTTTTTGTTTTTTTTTCTGTTAGTCTTGTTGTGTTTGATCTAATTAAGCTCAACCACAATAAAATGGATGACTACGCTTTGTTAAAGATTTCGGATTATTATACGAATACTCGTATCTACGTGCAGAAACTTTATTTTACGGATCTTAAAAACCCGTGTCTGGATAATAAATTTATCCACAGGCGCTCATATACGGCAACAACGTACATATATATAGAAAACATTGAAACAAAACAAACGAATTTAGATTTGGTCGCGAATTAAACAAAAATCCAATTTAAAATTCAGAACGGATTAATAATTTAACCCTTTAAGTATAGTCCGGGCTTAGCTATCTATCTATATGCAATTGTTTTTTGCTACTCGTATCTAATGTCTATCCACATATATACCAAAGCCACCTACGACAATTTAAATCCGCCGAATTGCTCATTTGTTTGTCGAGTGTGTGTGTGTGTGTGTGTGTGTGTGTATGAAGTGAATTGTTGTGTGCCAGAAAAACAAAAAAATTAAAACAAACGCGAATTTGTGGTGATTTAAAACAACAAAAAAATTTCTAATTGAAAATTGAAAATGTCTGTACGTGTATATATCAGGAATTTTGCCACATGATTTTCCCGAACGAATGTAGAAATTAATTATATGGTACGACATAATATATTAATTAGTGAGATATGTGACATATGTGCTTTGGCAAATTTTTGCGGTTTTATGATGTTCTAAACTTATTAATTAATAATTTGGTTTATACAAACGATATATATTGATTAGTTGATGTAAAAGTTTTAAAATCCAGGTAGGTGGAAAATTCCTAAAAATGCTAATCAAATATTACATTGTGTCATCATAAAGACGAGGATTGTTGGCTGTGAATTTGTGGCTGTGAAAGGAAAACTATTTTTTACCAAATTTTCTTTCCTTCCAGAAACTATCTCTTTGTTCGATGTGGATCCGTTTCGAAAGAATTTTCAAAGGATCAAATCGGTAGAAAAGCGTTTATGATGCAATAACAGTAAACAAAGTAATTCGATAATTTTGTCATAAAAACCAGGACTGCTCTTGTAACCCTGCGTCCATTGTTCCTTTTATAGGTATCTAAATCGACTCAAACACCGCACGCACAAAAAGGAATAACATGAGAGAGACGATCGATTTATCATCCTAACTTCACTGCTTAGTTGCCATCGCACTGGCGTTGGTGTTCAGCAGAAGCTAAATCAAGTTCGATGTAGCTGTTAGTCTATGAACTCTTAGAAGATGCTTAAAGTGTACCAACCTTACTCCAAACGGCCCACCAGAGGCTCAAAATTAACGTCACGCCACTGGGAAGAATGGGTTGAACTTGCTAGCAAACACATCAATGAGATCATCAAGCGATGGAGGTCCTTTCTATTCACTGACGGTTGCATAATATGTCTCAATGATAGTGATAAGAGAGGCTGGGTCTTCCGGTGCCCAGATGCTGTTTTGCTGAAATAGTAGGATATAAAGGGAAGGGTTCCATACTGATGCAACACGAACCACACAATGAAGTGGTCAGACCTCAGTCCAGACAAAAAACCCATTGAGCATTTACGTGACGAACAAAAACTGAGAATTTAAGACAGAAATTCTGTCTTACAGGACAGGATCTGTCTTGTTCTGACAGGATTTTATCAACACTCGAACATGCCTGCTTACATTCTAGCACGTCTTATATAATATTGGTGATTCTTTGCAAGTGTTGTACACTTGAGTGAGTTTTACTGAATCCTAATTGGAAAATCTCTTTCATTCTCTGATAAAACAGCAGTCTAAATCCAAAATTAATTAGGTTTGTTCAATTTGTTAAAATCACACTCCTCGTTCAATTCTAGTAATTGAACTGCTATTTGTCTCCCTATAATTCGTAGAACTGCCTAGAACTATTTGTTAAAAGGTTACTGTATAGTCTTTTCAACAGTTTCTATCTGTGTAACATACTTAAAGCACATTAACACTTCACGGATGGTTAAGACTTACTAATTTTAAACAAAGATGATGTTTATTGATAAATTTCTTAATAAGTGAGGAAAGACAGAAACAATTTAAAATGTAAATAAAATATTTAGACCCCTCCCATTCCGAAAAAAATACAAGCAAGACGCCTATGAGTTTCAAATTTTTTATATTATTTTTTCTATTATGTTCCCAAAATCATGCTTTCAGATATTAAATGCAGACGCCAACTAAAATGACTGTCTACCATTTGGCTATGCCACGAGATATCTCTTCTACATTTGGACGTTCGGGCTCAAAGATGATTTCTAAATCAGGAACTTTACCCACCTACGCTTATAAAATAGAAATCGTCACAATTTCCACTTATAATTACAAATTACAGTCATAGAGTTACCTCCCAAGAATACTAACCGTTCTTAAAAAGGTTGCACAAGACTTACTCCACTGAACCAATTTACAATGCACCATGTCAACGTGCATTGAGTGAAGATTTAAACATTTTAATACTTTCCCCACAGAAAATAATGCGTCGGGACTCAATGGGTGAAAGAACATCTCATATAACAGTCTCGTGATTTTAATTCATGTACCAACTAGACCTTATAGATAAGAGTGAAGGCCAAGAATGAGAACAATGTCCCAATTATTATGCAGCTAATATATAAATTAGAAAATTTATTCACAGCTCTACAGCTTAGGTCAGTTTTAGGCATGATGAGATAAGTTGTTCTTTTCAATAAATGAGATCACTCATGAGATCGAAACTGGCGCTGTGATTACATTTCAGAATGCAAGAAATCCATCAAAACTCCAACTTTACAATAAACTTAGGTATAAACGTGAAATTCAGCAGAAAAACTCGAATTTCCTTACTTTCAGTTCATGTATTTGCTTTGCGTTATGCAGCGAGTAAGTTAGTGTGTGTGTTGATTGGAAGTGATGGAAACTGCTTCTAATTTATTACTATTTTCGTCGGCTACATCAGGCTGTATAATTAATGGTTAGTGTAATTCATCTTATGGCATAAAACCTGAAATTGGAAGGATAACATGAAATAAGCAAAAACCAGCTAGAGCACGGAGAAAAAAATATGGTTTCATATGGTTAAATCTATCACAGATATGTTAGTGTTAAACATAATTATGCTTAGATATTTTTCGACAATCATTTTATTTTTACAAAATCAATCTAAAATAATATAATATAATTGAAATAACGACAAAGTGGTTAATTTCAAGCATAATAAAACTGAGAAACATGATAGAACATAATATGTTTGAGAGAACTCATAAGATTTAAACATATAATGGTAAACTATTATTACTCATATAATACTTTCAAACATATTATTAAGGATATGTTTAACTTGATCATAAATTGATAATATTGGTTTTCACTTCAATCATTAAAATGATTGGCACATAGTCGAACCATTTTATGATCAAACCATAAGATAAATGTTAGTCATATCACACTTGGTTGGGATGAGATTATGGTAGATTGAATTATAATTTTATATAGAACTAACAAACTATTTAATTTTAAAACCACGTTTTATTCTAAGTTTAATTTTACACAATAGAGATCAACATTAGTATTGATGAGTTCTAAATTCTTAACGTTTAAAAATATTTTGTGAAAGTGAAAACAAAATTGTGAACTCGCAAAGTGGAAATGTAGTGAATACCGATAGTGAAATAAGTAAAAAATTAAATTAAAGCTGCAAACCAATCGCCAAATAGAAATTCTGATTTGTGAATAGAGCTAGACTAATATTGAAGAGCTAAAATTGAGATAGCTGAAGAAAAAAGGTAATCAAAATAAATTTAAATAGTGTTCAGTGTTTAATAATAGTTAAAGATTGTGTGTTTATTTTACTTGAAATTAAAATCTAATTTTTATTTATTTTATAACACACAGTATAACAAATATCGTGGCGCAAACATCGAGCATTACTGTTCTGCTCTACATTGTCAACCTTGGAACAGAGATAGTAGTGTGCTTGCTGTATCATTTCGGGGGTCTCTGATTCAATTCCCGGTGGTGAGGACTTAAAATCATGATTGGGGATTTTAATATGTAAGTGTAAGTGGGTTGAACCGTGGGCCCTAGTGGCATTGAGTTTTGAATTAATATGCCACGTTCATCATTTTTTAACACTGTAGCACTACATATTATTATTTTCAAAGGACCAGTAAACTTCGTGATATGGGAGAATCTACTTGCTTCTGGTAATGTTTTTTGCTGATGATACCATATTCCAAATAAAACTAATTTTGTTCTTAATTTTTTTCGTTTCAGATTATGAATAATATACCATATTCTAAATCGTTGGAAAACAACTCAATCTATTGAAGAGTAGTTGCAAAGAATCTAAGTGTAGAGTAAAGAAGTGAGGACCTTTGACTGTTCAAAGAAATATGGAGTTTTTAGAATTTTAAAAATATTATTAAATATAATAATTAAAAATTTATATTTTAGACTAATAATTTTAAAAAAATAAATTAAAATATTTAAATAAACAAAAAATTTAAAGGTTCTTTTTTTACTTTAAAATATATTTCGCTGGATAAAATTGAACAAAACCCCAACTCTGCAATAATATTATGGTTCAGTAAGCTTTATGATAATATAACAATTTCAATCATAAATATCGTGATTTTCCTAAAAACTATAAGGATAAATATGGTTCGATATGCCTTAGCTTATGATTATTAAAATTATGTTGTATTTGAACATAAATACAAAATAATTAACTTTAGAAAAATATAATGATTATATATTTCAATATTAATTATAATATATTTAAACTTAATGATACTAAATTTATTAGCTAACCATAATATATTGACACTTAAAAATATTATGTTAATTGTAGCAATGACAATATGGTTATTGAGGATCATTCATATAGCACTCATAACCATAAAATATTTGTCCTTCGCACAGTTATATTTATGGTTAATCAGTCCTAACAGTAATCAATTGATTATCACATTTCAGAGACGAGACGTTAGCATGCCTTTTTTTGACTATAACTACATGTGTAGTCAACTAATATGTTTACTGGGTAATCCACCTCTAGAAGAGATAAAGCTTTCATGATTATCCACAATATATTATAACATCATTGCCAGTACCCTCAATCTTCGGGAAATGTGATCACGCTAGAGTATGTAATGTTATAACCAGAACTCATAGAGACAACTAAGGTAAAATATTCTTCCCTGATTGGAGGTGATATGCTTTCCTACATACTTAACACCGCCTATATATATATATATATATATATATATATATATATATATATATATATATATATATATATATATATATATATATATATACATTTATATATATATATATATATATATATATATATATATATATATATATATGTATATATATATATCAGGGGCGAAGCGTCCATAGAAGCTAGGGAAGCACTGCATCCCTTACAAAAATCTCTATTGTTTAAATAAAATTCCTAATTTTATTTATTTCGATTAAATTTTTTTTCCAGACGATATACACTTTTATGTCTTACAGGTCCGCACATCTAGATATCTCGTGTAATGAAACCAACTTTAAAAATATTTTGTATTTTTCTTTCCTACTTTGAATTCTCATATTAATTTATACACATCATCCACCTTCATATTTCATACTCAATCATAGTGCATACAAAGAAGAGAACCAAAATAAAAACAAATATGTACAAATATCTTTCATATCTAATGTTATCGAAACTTTCGGGTGCTTTGGATTTTATTATCAAAAAATGAATTTCAGCTTTTGCTCCTACTATAGTTGGCAGTAAAATGCCCGACTTCTCAGCTTTGTTTTTTAGTAAAAGCAACAAATAACTGAACTGCTTCAAGATACTTTGAACAATTCCCTCGATTGAGATGGTCAAATCTTTAATTTAAGTTGCGGATTTTGGACATTTTTACGATATTTTAAATTTAATTTTGTATGGCAAACGGTTCGATTTTCCAAAATTGAGAAGTGAATTAATGGTTTTGTATAGCGATGAGAACTTTTTGGACAAATCAATTTTAGAGATGTTAGAATTTCTTAAAGGCAACGACTTAATAAGTACATTTTAATGAAGATTCAACCTTACATTGACTATTCTTAACGATTCCGTCCACCAGAGTATCATCCAAAAAAGAAGCTTTTCAGCTTTATGTAAAATTACAACTTATTTAAGCAGTACTATTTGAGATGAACGGCTTTCTTACGTTTATTGAATGCTTATTTCTATTGAAAAGAACTATTGTCTCAGATTTCTCTACATTAATTTGTAATGAATTAAGAAAAAAGAATCGCCGAATTGAATTTAATTTTAAATAAATCTTAAAAACAAAATCAGGCTTGACTTAATTTTTCTAGTTTTCAAATTTTAAGTCTGATAATTTGACTTTTTATTCTAAATCCCAAGATAATTAATATTCAATTTTACTAACACAAATATTCTGCTTCCTCTACTTTGAAGTTCACGCCTCGCCTATGATATATATATATATATATATATATATATATATATATATATATATATATATATATATATATATATATATATATATATATATATATATATTCCAGTTAGTATTTCTAGCAATTCTGAACTCGACCCTTTCGTTAATGTCAGGACCTTTCGTAAACAAAACAGATATGTCTCTTGCAGTAACTCCGCCAGAAGAGACTGTATTTAACAACTGAGGTCCCAACATTACCTCCAATCAGGAAAACAATTGTGAATGATGCTGAATTTCTATAACTGATATTCCTCCCTGCATACTTATAATAATACCCTCTCAGTGGGGTCGTTTTGCCATAATCATTAGAGTCGATTCATAAGTTTTTCGATCCATCAGGGCCAGGGGGTTAAAGCCAAAAAATCGTTGAACGACTAAAAAAGATATCTTCTTCCGTATCTAATTAAAAGAAAAGGTAAACAAACCCTTATAAAATGTAAGTCATTAATCTTCTGCCCTCACAATCCAGTTATTAAGTTGCGAAAAAAATTAGTTCACAATTCATATAAATCACCGTGCTTCAATTGTGCTATAAAGAAAATATCCTGTTGCTAATCCTTGTTATTCATCGTCTTCTCACATTCATTCATCTTTATCTTGACGATATTTCAACTTAATTAAATAATTTAATCAAAAATTTAGAAGTGAAAATCACTTTTATTTATACACTCACATACACACAAACACAGCACTCGACTTAATTAAATTTTCATTTCTCCACGGTGCCGAAACGTACAAACAAAATGAAAAACTCGCAATCCAATGAAAATTCCACTTTTCTTCATCGCATTCAATGATTTATTTATGAATTGTAAGATTGTTGAGTTTCGAAAATAAATTGCACACAGGACCTGATTTAATTAAGTTGAAAATGATTTTCTGTTTTTTTTTTTATGTGTTGACGTTACTATCCCCCGGATGGTGGTGAAAATGTCAAAAGTCAAGAAAATAAATATTTTTATTAGTTTTTGATTGAAAAACGTGATCAGAAGCAGTGTCAAGTGTAACAGTGGACACATACCATCGCCAACTAGCGGAAATAAAATTTTCGATTAAACACATTTTCAAAATAAAGATGAAAAGCAGATTTTCCCGAAAATAAATTTAATTTCTTCCGCATTTTATCGTTCGTCGTTTGTTTGTTTCAATGGAAAATAATTAAACAAAAAAAATTTTGTTTTCTTGTGTAAACAAAACGACGAGGAGGAAAATTTGTGATTAAATTTAAATAACTTTTCCGTATAAAGTTAATGACATTTCGCTTAAATGAAAATTCCATGTCCATTAAAGTGTTAAACGCACGAACTCATTATTAACAAAAAGCCTTTAAGTTTAATGTCGTAGCACATCATCGTCTTCATACTGTTTTTACACTCTGCGTCCTCTTCAAATTGTTTGCGTGTGTGCGTGCGTTTTCCGATTCGACTGTAATAAAATTAAATTATATTTCAATTTGAGAGGAAAAATTCACACTCTTTGCGAAAAGTCCGAGAGCCAAATTGAAGAAAATGGAAAATTATTAAATTAAAATTAATGATGACCAGATGAACACGAGCTTGTGTATACATACATAGATACATATTACTTGTGCTCAATCATCATATATCATCTTAATCATGCTTAAGAAAAAACGGAAGAAACAAAATAATCGGAAATCAGATTAAGATAAATTTGATGATATGATGTAATTATAGGATGATTTTTATGAAATGAAATGACTTTTAGCTGTGATTTGTCGATGGGCGTAAATTGGGAGTTTTTCAAAACAGAGTTATGCTAATTTTTTTTTTATTCGCACGATTTACATTTGACATAGATGATCCTATTTGAAACAGGGGCGGTTATAGTAGTCTTTTGCCTATAGATCGTACTAGTGGGGCTCAACCAGTCGCTAAGATATGGCATCGATAGTATAACAAAAAGCTTCTTCCAGCCGAAAGCCTTATTCAAGAAGGTGGAAACTATTTATCTACATCATTACCTTGAACGTATGTCACCTGGATGAAAGAACCCCACAGCAGCAATATAGAAAATTTAGACAAATTTGACTATGGTTAATCAGAGCTTTCAACTGTTGAACTATGTCAAATCATAGAGGTACATATTTGGAGCAGGGCGGGAATAGTAGTCTTTAGGCATGATTTATGTTTGCCTAGATCATACTAGTAGGGTTCAACCAGTCGTTAAACCGAAAATTTTCTACCAAGTCACTAGACGACACCACAAATATATGGTGTCGATAGTAGGCCTTATTACAGTTCATGAAGGCCTTATTACAATTTCAGGAAGATGGAGGTAACCGGATGAAAGAACTCCATAGCAACAATGTAAAGAAAATTTAGACAAATTTGGTATGCCAAAGCCTATAAAGTAACCTTAAAATGACATTCAAGGAAAAGAAATCTTCGGACGCAAAAATTCTATCTATTATGACTTGATTAGTATGAAAATCCCCACCACACTAGGGTAGGCAACATGTCTGAAGTACATATCACAAAAGAAGACATAATCAAGGCTTTGAAAATATTTTGTGTTGGTCCTAATATTTTGTGTTGGCAAATCCTACTTCATGTTTTAAGGATTACACTGATATCGGGACAATTTCCTAGACAATTGAATATAACAAATAACCTCATTATTCAAACCTGGGCTAAGTGATGTATCTTGCTATAGAGGTATATAACGTTGATTTCATCTATATACCCAAATTATTTGAACTTGCAACATAGGTTCAAGTCAAATAGTTCAACACCTACAAACCTTATTGAATTCACCAGCAACACAAGCAAAGTTATAGAAAGCCACAACCAAGTTGACGTCATGTACACCAACAATGCCAAAAGCGATGTTTGAATGCAGCAGGTCCAAGTCAATTCAAGCTATATCGGGTTTTCAACAATATTTCAGATATATAATTTCCACAAGAACAGGACTGGACCATAAATGGAAGATATTTATGACCTCTGTGGTGTCCGCTTTATGATGCACACATCTGTAAACTAGAGGGTATTCAGAAAAAGTTTAACCGTGACCTAACTTGAAAAGGCGGTTAGGAGTATGATCAGGAATCAACGTAACAAGAACACCTGCAGCGTTTACCACCATATTTGGATGACTGTAAAACTTATAACATACAACAACTCTGGAAAATAGACAAAAGAGTTTTGCGGTTGTGAAGTCAAATTTGCAGAACTGTGCCATTATATAATACAGTATAGTCTCTCAAGCGAAAATCGGATATCCTTAGGTTTGGAGACATACGTTAAAATTTTGAAAAATATAATTTCCGGAAATTGGATCTCACAGAGCCGGACACCCAGTTTGATAAATTGGAGCCCGAGGCTAGCTGCATGTAGCTTTACTATCATTTCATGTAGTTCACATGTTCTGATTATAGAGCATATATTGTAATTTCGTTTTCTTCGAGTTCCCGAGATCTTGTGCAAATAAGCATATACAGTTTTTACGAGTAGCGTTTCCGAATAATTAGAATACAACTTCGGCCAGTTATGAGAAGTTTCTATTAATTAAATTCGACCTAATTCAAACTAGTTCCAACTTACAACAAGACCTTACGAGAAAGGGAGTGTAAGTGCCCTACTTACACTCCATACTAAAGCGGCCCATCGTAGTTTCAACAGAACCAGTGATGAAGAAATAATTTGTTTAAGTATTGGGTTTGCTAGTTTGGATCCCACAGTCTTCAGATAAAATTGTTGTTGAGTTATGCCTTAAAATACATAAAATAAAACTAGGCCAATTTGGTAGATTCATACCGAAGCGTGTTAAAGATTTTAATAAAAATCTATTAACCCCGAGACCGTGGCGCGAGAGATTACGTTTTTCACTTACTCATAGTGATTGAATTTCTAGATTTGAATCCTTCCAAGGGTGCCCTCGTCATCACCTTAAACACCAACTTTATCGGCATTTAGAACTGATTCTCCTTGGTCTACATATAGCTGCTTGCATTTTATATTTTCCAGTTATAAACTGACTCGAATGGACTTCAAGGATTTAATTGAACTGTATGTGAAGGGTTCGATAAGCTGTTGGTTTTAATGGCAACCCAATGAGTTCGTTTTTGGCATTAATATTCTCTTACCAAATTCGACCGCTCAAAGAGCTTTTACAGCTGGCTCATTAAAACCGTCACCATTCGAGTGAATCAAAAAATTATGAACGCATAAAAGGTCGTTTACACTAATCGTACAGATAAAATTAACTCATCGAATTATGGAGACATTACCACCCAGGTGCGGTAGTTGGAACGGGAGGTACCGGGTTCGAATCCCGATAGGGGCAGAATGGTAAAGGGATTTTTCACCATATCATTACGATCGGTGGTGTGAACGAGCACATCTATGACCTCCTGTTGGAGTGCAGAATTCGTGAGCCAACCCATCTTCCATGTCAGTACTATAGGCTGTCATGGAGCTATGCAATGTGCAGATGGTTCTACGTAAATCGAACCTATAGCCGTACGTCGTCGATTTGGCTGTAATTGCGTAAGGTAAGGACGTAAATAAGCGAAGGGTTGGACGTGCCTCGAGCCCCAAAACAAGATTGTCGAGATAAAAAACAAACAAACAAAAACAATAATTATGGAGACATAACCCTTGTCCACACAGGCGGGTTTTCTTAAAATCATCGCCGAAATGATGCAATTGCGATACCGATAGTGTACTTGTGGGCATAATCTGTATTTTATTTGACATCTTAATGGCCAGCCTTTTGGCACTATCATCCAAGCCAGTCCAACCCTGTCCAAGATTTTGATACATAGTTTCGCCTTGTGCGGTAAAATATAAGCTAGCACGAACCTATACACACTGTGCAAGGTTAAAGTACGATCCGAGCCAACAATAAGCTTTTTAAAAGCATTGTGTATCGCAATTTCGGTTTTTAATTTACTTTCCAATTTTCCCGAAAAAAAACAAATGAATAAATACATAAATTTTCCCACTCTTCATCGTTGACATTATATTTTCGAAATCGTGATTTGATTATAATTCTGTGAAAAATGAGTGTATATGGGGATGTGTCAATTGAAAATACTTGGAATGTGTCGTAATGTTTTGTGTTCGGTTTTGTACCTATAGGAACTGGTCCGACAGTCATTCACCGCAACCCGTTTGTTGTTGTTAGAAGAGAACATCTGCAACAAATTTGTAAACTATTGATCAATTTAAGCTTAATCCACGAGAAACATGATTGAATATATTGATTCTAAGATGAATTATATGGGAATATTGGGTGTGTTTGTATACGACTCGTCATAAATTGATTGATTTCACCTGTTTTATTCGATTTTCTTTCGAGATATTTTCCGTGCACACTAATATATACTCGTACATCGTTTTGTGTACTTTAAAAAAAACGAGCAACCTAATCATTATCCAATTTTATTGTGAGAGAACATGATACACCTATCTACTGTGTGTATATAAGAATATCGAAGGGTGGTTGGAAAATATTTTCTTATATAAACGATTTGTTATTCATCTTATTCTTACATGGGATAATGTAAACAAATTTATCTCAATTTATCTGAAATGACATATCGATACACGTCTATTATACACAATAATGAGACAGTGATTATATCGAGCTTGTTTATGATGATGTTTTTATAAATTGATAATGACTATATACGAGTGAGTATGTACACCTCGATATATACGTACCTAGGTAAGTTAATTTTCCATATATCGTCGTCGTATATAAATACAAAATCGACTTTTATATTACATAAATTAAATTAACGAGACTGGGATTAGCTATATAATGAGATATTTTTAGAATTTCCACGTACTTATACGTACAAGGTATCATCCTCACTTGTATCGCAAATCCGGACACAATAAAATAAAGGACATGTAATACCGAATATATGTACACTCACACATATGGACGTAATACAAAAGAGAGCTTTTGTAGTCAAATACACAGCAGCAATAAACACTTTTAAAGTACAAAAGCTGCTTCACCCCAAACAATGTATATAAAGGAAAAGCGACAACACGAAAAGGACGATTTTCTTGTATATACATTTGTTTGATTCGTTTGGTGATTTGATTTGAATATATATTTTCGACTTGGAATCCCACATATATATGTAAGGACATCAAAAGGACGATAAATATAAATTGAATAATGATAAAAGTTTTGTTTTGTGCTTTTTCGTCCTGTATGTGTGTGTGTGTGACTTTTTGACTTTCTCCGAATAACTTGTTATAGATTTTGGCCATATCGGGTCCCCAATTGGAATGAGGGAATTATTTATAGACGTCATTTGCATTCAATCAAGCATAAAAGGATAAAAAAAAATTGGAAAACATATAAATTGAAGTAAATAAGTTAATCAATCAAATCAATGTGGTGGTAATACAGTTCCATGGTGTATAGAGGTTGTTGGCGTGAACACAAAAAAAAAATCATATTAAGGAAATTTGATACAGGATTCAAATATTTGATTAGATTAGAACTATATTGGCTATTGTGTAGCGGGCTATTTGTCAAATTGAATCATTTATTATTCTGTATACAAAGGATAGGAGGCCCTTACTAACTGGCAACAATAGATTTTCCTCATCAAGGAATTCTAAGCCCCATATCAAGTGACAGTCCAGCGTAAATGTTTGAGACAAGCGACTGAGAATTTCCTATAGCGACTGAGAAGCCTATTAATACGGAAAGTGTTAATAAGCCTATCGAAAGAGACTGTGGCATGCGCTTGAATATTAAGAAATACCAAACAAATGCGTACATCTGTGTAAAATGACAGTAACGCAGTCACAACGCTGTGTTAAAGTTGAGAACAGGCTATCGATGTTGGAATACATCCTTCGTAAAAGTGCAACACCTCAACAATATTTTATATCGACAATCCAATCAATTGTTTGCATATGCAGATGATTTCTGTGTTATTGGATTAATAGCAACGGAGTGAAAGAGATACACAAGAACAATGTTCAGCTTCCGTTGGTCTCAAAATCAACGAGTCCAAGCCAAATATATGATCTCTGGTTTTAGAGATCAAGATGCAATTTATTACAGTAGTGGTGACCTCATATTTAAAGGAGTGATGAGATTCAAGTATCTTGGATCTCTCATCACTCACGATAATATTGTAGGAGACAATCTCTTCGCCCACGGAAGGGAGAATCGCCTTTCCGCAGTCCAAGAGGTTGCTGTCGACGACGAAAGCTCCACGGCGTAGAGAGCGATCTATTAATATTTGAGGATCCAATATGTCAGCTAGATTGTCTGGTCTTGCTTTCGAGCAGGCTTCTCAACAATAATCGATTTACTAATGCTTCAATAAGGGTTTTTAACGGTCTTGTGCCCTCCTCGAGAATTCAATAGTGACCGGTTTGCACTGTAATCGATATGATTCATGATAACTCAATGTAAATATCTTCGTTCAACTCCCTATTTTTTGCAGTGGGTACAGGGTGATACGGGTTGGAACTGATTGAATCATAAAGTGACATCTATACTTAAGATATTGCAATTTATACAGTCATGGCAATTATATTGTTTGAATCTCAATAACATCATTGGTGACGTTAGATTGCCATTTATTAAGCCAGCACTTCAAAATGAGATAGATGCCTTGTCTAACATAAAATTCTCATCTTAACGACCAATCTAGAGAGAACTACATATGAGCAAAACTTTCCAACATTCTCTGCTTCTGTGTTGTTTAATTGGAGGTAGTTATACGATAGACTATCTCGAATTGTATAACCCGTTACATATTTTTGAGATAGTTTCCTGTAGGATTCATTATATACCGAGCAGTCAATAGATCATGTGATTTTAAGCCATCAGACAATTTTACCCCAAAAATAAGGAAACACTCTCTACAGACAGCGATGATGGTTTAGGCCAAATGTGCCGATGTCTTAGTCACTCAAAGTATTTACTCGTTCTAGTACGTCTCGAAAAACGCTTCGGAAGATTTATGACAATTCTGACGCGTAGCTTCCCACCTAAAACAACAAAGAGCCTGCAACATTTGTAACTTTTAAGTAGTAATAAGAGCGATTTCACATCTATGCAAAAATAATTATTTCAGTGATTTCTAAAATCATTTCGTCTTCATCGTGCATTCGGAAAGTGCCAACTTCCTTTTTACGATATGGTGGACGCTCAGCTATCTTATTCTGATGTCTTGTATCCGATTTTCTCGATTACTGTGGCGCTTCTTATTGACGTTCTCTCGAATAATAAGATTTGTTGATCTCTACTCAGAAAATGGTTTGAAACCACATTAACCTGTTCAAAACCTTTAAAGAAAACTTCTACTGAAAGTCTTTGTCGTAAGCTCAATCGATTTCAATAACTGAGGACTCGACGTTTTAAAAAAGGTAGTACAACACAAAAACCAGAGTCAAACTGCATATGGATCAATTAAACTACGTTTGGAATGGTTCAAAACTTGAAGATAAGGTTGCGAGTTTCCAGCAGGCTCAACCAATTGTCAAAGAAACGCCATATGTCCTCATAACTAGGATTTTTGTTCAATTACTCATCATTACTGACGAATATTAGCAAAACCTGGGAAAATGTAATGGCTAATGGCTACAGCGATGGGAGATTTACAAATCAGAGAAGAAATCGTTCAAGATGTCTACAGCCAGAGTTTCCTTGGAAAACTTAAAAGAGGCCATATGGACATCTTAAATTATAGTTAATGGGTTTATGAATTACGATACGGGGTGATACGGAGTTAAACCCACTATACAAAACAGTAAAACGCCTTTTTAGGCACACCCGGTATTGAATAAATACTTAAGGTGTGTAATGATAAATTCAATAAGGAACACACAACTATTGTGTACAAAATTTTCCCAATCATTTGTCCCTATAATTTCAAAACAACGCACCAAATCGAAAAATAATCAACTTAATTCGAAAACTGTTATCGCCCGCAAGTAGAACTGTCAACAAAATGATATATATATTGACAATTTGCTATATAGAATTATCCGACCAAAGCGAAACATGGAAAATGGTGCGAAAATCAATATGGAAAAGAAAACTTTTTGATGATTTCCAAAACATCAAATTAATTTTTTTATTTATTGCCCAAATTATGTCCTTTCCTCGTGTATATTTGTATATCCTTTCGGTATATAGCAAAAAAAACATTTTCATGATTTTCTTGGGCCATCCCTTAATTTATATATGTGTCGAGTATATAGTATATGTGAACTATAATGACAACCGAAAAACCGAATTTCTAATTTATGTCCTTGTGTCCAAAAATTCAAATTTGGCAACACCCTTTTATGTTCTCACCCTCGCATTTTCATTTCAGTCCGCAGTATTTCCCAGAATAGATATCCTTTTATATGTTGTTTTTTATGCTGATGGACATGAGATAATTTCCAACTTTGATTTCTTTATATAATTTTCAATTTACTTTTTGGTTGGTACTTTTGTGTTTTGTATTCAGTTAATCCTTATCTACACGAATTACAAAACACAAATTTTGAATCTTTATAGAATATGTATGTACATCACAACCTTTATCAATCAAGATTTATATGTAGAATACAGATATTTGTTGCTATGCTACACATACGATTGTATGTGTGTGTATACGTATAAATGGACGTATATAGTCGAGTGGTCGCATGTTATTTCGAAATTATAGATCAGAATGACATGACGTGTAATTACGAGTCTAAAAATATTAATTGACAACAACAAATTTACTGTCCAGTGCTGGTGCGCATATCTATCCGTAAATCGTCCCGAGGTCAAATCTTTGATGTGGTTTATACGATTTACTTTGGTTTTCAAAGTGATTAATTGGGAACTTATCTCAAAAAATTCATTTTTTCCCGATCATCAAGACATATCTGTGCAAACGAACACACTCTTCTGTCGTGCAATGCTCGCAGTTTGGTCCACAAGAACCACTTTGCTGGGTTATTGTTTTCAGGGAAATTATAGGCAAGCGACATACAAACTAGAAGAACCACCTGCCTGGAATAAATTATCGACCACCACATATCCTATTTGATTCACTTACATCTGTCCTTTAGGCTGCTAAAGTTTTTCAGTTATTCGCCAACACGAATTGTGATAGAATTCTGGTTTGCACCGTGAGGCCACTATAGTGGCAGTGAGTGCAGAGTTTCTTATATAGGTTGTTTTTTTAAGAGGTTGCCGATTTTTTGAATAAAACACATATAAAATTATGAAATGACCAAAATTTTTTTTTATTTGGTAGATAATTTTTTGGCATTTAACATTTAAACACAATTTCTGGCATATGGCTACCACGACTATTTTTCACAAATGTCATTCTGGAGGTCCAATTTTCCAGCACTTTTTCAAGCATTTGAGGGCGTATGTCAGCAATGACACGTTGAATATTGGTTTCCAAAGCGTCAATCGATTGAGGTTTATCCACATACTTCACGTATCCCCACAAAAAGTAATCGAGTGGCGTCAAATCGCACGAACGCGGAGGCCAATTCACCGGACCATTTCTCGAAATAATGTTGTCGTTGAAAGTTTCTTTCAATAAGTCGATTGTTTCACGTGCTGTATGGCAAGTGGCACCATCTTGTTGAAACCACATTTAATCCATATCCATATCTTCAAGATTTGACAACAAAAACTCATTTAACATGGTTCTGTATCGATTTCCATTCACGGTAACGCGTCGTCCTTCCTCATTTTTAAAGAAATATGGACCGATGATCCCACCAGCCCATAGACCGCACCAAACAGTACATTTATCAGGATGCATTGGTAATTCTTGAACGGCGTGTGGATTATCTTTGCTCCAAATGCGACAATTTTGTTTGTTGACGTATCCATTTAACCAAAAATGCGCCTCATCATTGAAGAGAATTTTACGGTAAAAAAATGGATCTTCGTTCAATTGATTTAACGACCAATCACTGAATTCACGGCGCAAACGATGGTCGTGTGGCTTTAATTCTTGCACCAATTGAATTTTGTATGGCACCAAACCCAAATCTTTACGTAAAATTTTCCATAAAGTCGATGGACAAAGTCCAATTTGCTGAGCACGACGACGAATCGATAAATTGTCGTTTTCTTCGACACTGGCCTCAACGACAGCAATATTTTCTTCTGTACGAACTCTTCTCATTCTTGTCGGTGGCTTGGCATCCAAAAGAGTGAATGTAGACCGAAATTTGGTAATTACGTTCTTTATGGTGGTCTCTGACGGACGATTATGTGCACCATAAAATTCACGAAGTGCTCTATAAACATTTTTAATTGAACACTGATTTTGAAAATAAATTTCCACGATTTGAAAACGTTGTTCTGGAGTTAACCTATTCATAATGATTTGCCAAACAATACTGAGTAGAAATGCCACTTTGAGCTGTCAAAACAACTGTCATAAAATAAAACGACATCTATCGGAAAAACAAACCTCCTAAAAAAACACCCTTAGTTCTAACCAATAATAATAATCCCCGGGTTAATTTGGCTCGAAAAATATGACAAAGTTGTTTAAAATTGTATAACCTCTATTAATTTTGGGAACGAACCGAGGTTATTTCGTATTTTTTTTGTAACCACCGTAACCGCTGAGCCTTATCAGAACCTTTCATAAGAACCTCTATAGTTATTTCATTTGTACTCGATTCCAGCTTGCTTTTCTAGAGTTGCCATAATCATCGTTATATTTCACTAGAGTTCTCTCTTAAGTTGAGTTAATTCCTTTTTTCCACCAAAGGGTATTTGCTCTTCGAGGAGAACGGTGTCAGTTCAAATGTTATTGGTTTACGGAATTTCAACGCTTTTTCCAGGTTCTTAGCTTTATGGTCACTACATACGTAGCTCTACAGTCAACCAAGGTGTCCTAGTTCCGTTGGGTTCACTTAGTAAACTCCTCTTATCTTTTGGATAAATAGTGCTTTTTAAAACACGTCCCTATCCTTCAAACTTTCTTCTTTTAAACCGGAAAATCAAGGTGACTGATTAAAATGGAGTAGTTCAGCTTAGTCCAGTACGATCCAATACTCTTTTCTTTTATTGTCGTTAAGCTAGTTTTGCGAGGTAGAACCTACAGACTGTGCCAAAATTGAGTGACTATTTTTGTTCAATCTGTGAGACAAAGTGCAGTTCATAACGATGGAAATGTATGAGCTTCTGAGAAAAGTATAGAAAACTCAGTGTCTATAATTCTTCAAAGCCTCATACATTGGGAAAAATGCACTATTAGATATGCTCTAAGTGTTTCATTGTAACGTATTGTTCGAAAACGGAACCATGTTACTGTAGATATGATAAACACACACACAGCACACTGATCTGGCTCAACCACCCATAACCGTATGAATTAACTAGGATCGATTTGTGGTTATAAGCATGTGCCATACGTGTATTAAGGCTACTCTCTAAGGTCTGAAATATGTCAATGACATCTTAGATATAAAATAAGATTACAACTCTCATGCCTATAAAAACAATTTATTATAGATTTACCCAATGACAACTCTTTATTATAATTCAAACACTTTCCAAATAATCAATCCTAAATCTGGTCGAACTGGTTAGGGAATCATATTGTTCTACTAATTGCTATCTGGATCAGAACTATAAGTCGAAAACCTTTGATTTGTCAATCCAGAAGTAATCATTCATAACAACTATAATCCTCTGCCATAAACGCCTCTTTTAGGCCGAAAAGACGAATCCATCGTCAGAGTCAGACGAGGATTTTCAACTTCTGACTTTATGTTGCCCAAGGTTTAGGTAAGATTTCTGAACGGACTGTTTATAAACCCATTGCTTTGTTTGTTTCTTTGGAGGATAGTCCTGTAGTAGTCATAACTAGGTATTTCTTCCCCCTTCTCCATTATTGTGAGAGGTGCACATTCATTTTTGTTGAATTAGAGAGCTCAAAGTCTCAGTCATCTTTCCTTACTTACACGTATGCAATATCAACTTGCAGGATTGAAAGACCAGCTCAACTATCTTATTGTGATGCAGAACGTAAAATTCTAGGTTGTTATCCTGAATGATGACAGTAACATCGGGATAGTGAAGAGATGGAAAATACTAGTCAATAGTCATTTACTAAGGCGTTCCGATTTAGCTTACAGGAAGGTGAACATTTTGTATTGACCGAGATGAATTTTAGGTCGATTTATAACAAACTTTGAAGTAAGTTTAAAACCAATAATAATTCTAGCAAATGTACCTTTTATACCTTCTGTAATCTTGATTTATCCCCTTATCACTTAAACATCTTAATCTGATCAAAGCAATTTGGTACAACTGAGTTCCATTAATTGTTTTGAAAAACTTTCACAGTTAGAAAATAACTCATATGATCAATAAAGACAAGTCCTAGATTGATCCCAACACCCGCAATTAACTATACGGTTGAGATTAGTCTCAGATTTATTAGGTACTATTCGGCCACTAAATAAGACAGAAAAATACATTTCATGTTGATTGTAATATGGTACAAACCAAAAGCTCTCGATCGAAAGTTGAGAAAAAAACCTTCTGAGAAGTACCTTCAACCAACTATGTAAATTCTCTTTCATCTTTCAACTATATGTAGATGCTCTTTCACCAAAATACGAACTGTGCTGGGCGTCAGACGGAGTGGCTTGCTGTTTCGCATGACCTTACGCAAATTGTTAGTGATTCCACATTTGAATGTCAAAATTCTACAAGCATTCATATTCTGGATCTTTGTCTTACAACAATTCCGCATTCCATGGAAGCGCGTATTGAGGCTGGAATTGGAAATTCTGACCACAACCAAAAAAAAATTTCTGTCGAAACACCACCAGAATTTAGACAGCAGCCAAGGCGTCTATGGCATTTTAACGAGGCTGACAATGAGAACCATTGTTTTTATAACAATCTAATAGACGACGCCGTTTCCAATTTCACCGAAACCGTTCTACGTGAAATGAATAAATATATCCCATCATCCTTTTCCAATCCCAATCCTAATTTTAAAATCTTTTCTAAAGAAGCCGTCAAAGCAGCCAGACAAAATAAATCTGCTCACAAGAAATATCAGCGCAACGAAATTTCGTTTGAAGAATATAAGGCCACACGTAACATCTGTAAAAAAATCTGTGCTAAGGAAGTGAAAAGGGCCAACAATAAGAAAACCGCTAAGGCTTCCGAGTTGAAAATCTCCGATCGAAACTTTTACCAGATGGTCGCATCGGTTGCCAATATTTCTAAAACATCTATTTCAGCATTGAAATTTGCAGACGATTCTTTGATGGTGGATCCATATTTGCAGGCCGACTTACTGGCACACGTTTTCACTTCGAACTCGACCTTAGTTGTCCCCGATGGAGTTACGCCTCCGTCAATTCCGTATTGTGGTTCCAAAATGGAGTCTATCAACAACTCGGAGAAAATTGTCTTCAGAAACCTGAAGGCAATGGACAGAAATAAGGCCACTGGACCTGATGGAATTCCTGTTCGAATATTGAATGAGTTTGCCAGTGATTTGGGTCCAATATTAACTAAAAATTTTCTCCTTTCTTATAAGCAAGGTAAATATCCGAACGCCTGGAAGAGTGCGATGGTCTTCAAACGTGGTTGTGATAAAACTGACCCTTCAAACTACCGGCCCATATCAATTGTGTCAGCCGTGGCTAAATTTTTTGAGAAATGCATTAATCAACAACTGGTGAATTATCTTGAGATTAATAAAATAATTTCAGATAAACAATATAGCTTCCGCGAAAGCCGCTCCACAACCGATCTTTTTACGTGTGCTACAAACAAATGTGATCTCGCCCTTGAGCAACACGAAGAAGCCTTTGCAATCGCTTTGGATATATCCAAGGCTTTTGACAATGTTTGGCATGAGAATCTCAGTTGTAAACTTATGGCATATGGCTTAGATTCGATGTCCATCAAGTGGATAAAAAGATGAATCAGGTCAAATATCGAACAGGGCGCTATAATTATACAGATCTGAGGCTACTTGACACAACCTGTTATAATTTAAGACAATCATCCATTCTAAGCAAAAACAAAAGTCTTAAGAATTAAGGAAGGTGCTTTTTTCACTATACCCGATCTCAAACGATCTCTACTCAGTTTGATATAAGCAAAATTGAGGATGTCTTAACAGGACAGTATATTTATGTCAGTGCATCTGTTCTGGTCTGAAAAAGTAGATTGAAATTTTTGGGTGCTCACAACCAGATTGGACGGTCGAATCAAACATATAAGTACCGTTTTGATTCACCAGCCCGATTCACGCTATATAAGTCGAAAATTGACGTCACAACGATATTCTGCGTATAAAATTTGTACGCAAATCGATTAAAAATTCTGAAAACACACATAATGTGTGTGCGACCGAATTGATTAATCCTTTTTACCATTTTATCTGTCTAAATATATTTAATTGTGGGAGTCACATTTTCCGTTTCTGTACGAGTGTATATATATATGTATCCCCGCTAATATACATCGGCAATGTTGTTATATCCGAACCTTTATGTCAATATTTAGAGTTGTATTATACACATCTAAAATCCTTAATTCCTAAAATATTTATCCTATATATCCTCTCTCATATACAAAACATATATCTGTACAGTACACATACGTATATAGATGGAGGTCGATATACATAAAGCTATAATTATTAGGAAATGTGGGGTGGTGATTGTATTGATTAGAAATCGACAATGGAATGTGTATAGTTCAACCCTTGCCTCGATATATACAATTAAACGTACAGGTATATCATCTTCTGCCAAGGAGGGCAACAACAACAATACTTATCTAAATTAACGTAAACAAAAGTTTAATTGAGCTTTTAAACATTACAACAACAACCTGCTCGAAATTAGGGAAATTCTTTCTCGACATGTTTATGACATTTCAAATAATTAAACTATATCGATTGTCGATTAAAATGGATTATACATACCCTTAAACATATTTATGTGTGCACCGAAATCACTTGGGGCTCGTTTAAGTACATATATCATATAATATGTTATATCGATTGTATATTGTGAACAAATCATAAACATTGGGTTGACCTTTTGTGTATATGTGTGCCGGGTGTTGGTATAATAAACGATAAAATCGACCAAACAATCAGACGTGACTCTACAAATACACCATGTCCATAACCAAACCGATTCGATTCGACAACCAAACACATTATCACTTTTATGTAACGGATGGTTGATTTTATTACAATCGTCCCGTATACATATACATACATACACACGAGGGGGTCTAGTTATGATGATGTTAGGGTAAATGACGAATAGAAAAATAGAAAATCAGTTTTCTTAGAAATTCAATCTTGATTGAAAATTAGATCGGTTATATATATACTGAAAGGATAACAAAATACTTGGTGTAATCAATTTTATTGTTGTCGTTGAGTTATATGTCTCTTGAGGGTACATGTGTGCATATACATAGATATACATACTCGTATATTGAGTGTGTGAAATTGTGAATGTTGTTTTGGGTCGATTTATTTCAAAATGATAGAATTCAAATTGACATCGAAATGATTTGATGCAATGCTAATCGAAGATGCTTAAATTTTTATGGTTTATCGATGCAGGTATTAAGTGAATATAATTTCACAATTTAATTTGAACCCGGAGTGAACTTTGAAATTTAGCACACCGGAAATTTAACACATCGGCATGCAGAGAGTTTAGGAAACTATATCAGCGATAACAATTCAATAATACCGGATGGAAGTGTACTAATACCGAGACATTCTATGCTATGTAGCTCAGCCATAATCTTAACTCTCATCCATCAAAATATTGTATATAGATTTAAACTGATTCTTAAAAGTATTGATAATATTCTAATAGCAATCTTGACACTGATACAAAGTTTTCAGTCATATTTCATAAAGAGTCGACCGTCTTGTAAATTAAAAATATCAGAGATCTAAAGCTCTAAATATTTTACAATGATCAAAAGTGGATAAGAATCGAACAAACAAATCCTACTTCAATACAGTGATGAATTCGAGACTTACATTTAAAACAAACTCATCGATTGGAGTGGAATGTACTTGGTTCGAATCCCAAGAGGAGCCTGATTCAAACACAATAATTCAACATTCGATTACGATCGATGTAATGGATATACATCGGAGCAGATTTGGTCCGATTTTTATTTTTCCATTTATTGTTCCACTTTACGTATCTTCGCTTAACTTTGGCTATACCACGAAGGAACGCGAAGACAAATCACAGCTGTACTTTTTTGAGTACGTACTTTTATATAAGAAAAAACGATGCCATATAGACGTTCTCAATTGCAGTGGAGTACGATCCGCACTGTTTTTGCACTGTGATGGTACCGTTGCAATACGTATATGGTGGCTTGTTTTAGGATAGTGTATAACGGTTTAAGGTGAAGCTAATACCAGTAGCCCATAACGAATGATCAACGGCTAGACTTTGTCTAATCAACATGAATTATTTTACTAACATTAGAGCTAGTGATGTCTCTGAAATGCGACAAACATTGTATCGAAAATCATGTATGTACCCTTGTAACGTCTACCTTTCTTTATATTGTGTTGATTGAGAATTGCTCGTTCAGATCATATTTCTATTCTGAAGTACAAAAATGTATGGCGCATAAGTTTCAATATCTCCTTGTTGTTGAAGTGTCTCACAGCTGTAGAATTAGTCCCAAATTCTTTGGACTATTCCATCTTCTATTAATCATAATGCTAACAAACTGGGTTTAAGTATAAAATAATTCTTGTCTCGTCAATGATCTAATGCCAATGACTCGTCAAAATATGGTCAAGTAATCTCGTCAGTTTAGTTGTAAACGTTAAGAATCAGAGTATCAGAGTATCATTAACAACCGAACTGTTATATGTAATGAATTTTATAAGTCTTTCAGAGTACATAATATAATCTTAAATGAACAACTGGCAAGAGTAACCATCGTGACTTAAGTTTCGTGACGCAGAACCGTTGATTGACATCCATATGGTGTTAATAAAATTTGAAAACATTTCAAACCAAAGTTTATGGTTCTTCATTCAAAGTTCTTCCATTACCCAGAAAAAAACCGAAATGTACAAGCTTAAATCTATTAGATATTGGAACAGTCATTTTTTCTTGTATCAAGCTTTTTTATCATAGACCCATCTATAACTTATAAGTTAGACAGAACAGATTTTCAACACTAATCAGAGCTGTAAACACTTTCTGGTAAATTCAGAATTGGAAGATCGTCGACATTTGAAGAAATGAAAGTTAGTATAAGTTAGCCAGCAAAAGAAATGCTTACCGCCCAGGTGGCGCAGTGGTTAATGCTGCGGCAGTTAGAATGGGAGGTACCGGGTCCGAATCCCGATAGGGGCAAGATGCGAAATGGATTTTTCACCATGAGATTACGATCTGTGGTGTGAATGTACACAACTACCCCCCTGTTGGAGTGCAGAACTCATGGGCCAACCCATCTTCCATGTCAGCACTATAGGCTGGCATTGAGCTATGCAATGTGCAGATGGTTAGGAAAATCAGACCTATAGCCAGCCGTACGTTCTCGAATTGGCTGTATTGGCGTAAAAGTAAGAACGTAAATAAGCGAGCCGCGAACAAGTAGTGTGTCTTGAGCCTAAAACAGGTTAGAGATTAGAAAAAAAAATGCTCGAAAAGAAACATATTTATTGTGTTAACTCGTAGTTGAGTCGTAAAATATTACCAAATTTACCACAGACCGTGAAATCTTCTTGGCCAAAAAGTAATAATGTCGGCAACATCTGTAACTATAAATATGAATTTTCAAATTTTTCGAAAGAGCTTATAAAAGCCAACTTCGATGATGTGACACATTTGAAAGTATTGTATCAAATATTTCCTCAGGATGAAAGGGAAGACATTGCGGCTCTTGAAACATGATTCATCAAATCATACATATTATCGAATAAATGAATCCTCCTCAAAATTGATATAAAGCGCAGACACAAGACTACCAACTGGATAAACTGAATCAATTGAGTTTCTGGAGTCGCATTAAGACAGGTAATTTTGAGCACCACCTACGGGTGCTCTGGTTTTGGAAGAAAATAATTCTTAGTAAGGAGCTTTTATCTTGATGGTATGTAAATAAACAAAAAATCGTTGTATTTGGGCTTCGGAAAGTCAAGAATATGTATAGTTCATTGAAAAAAGGTAAAAATTTATTATATAAGTGGTCTCGAGAACTTAAGGACTCGACGTTTTATCTTATCTGATAAATTCTTGAGTTTTTAATCTAAGCTTCGTATTTTTGAATAATCATGGATTTTTTAGTAAGACAAACTCGTGATCATACCTATATCTACTCGTGAGTGTTTTCTTTAAGGATATTCTCTAGGAACTATGAAAACTTAGATCTTTGGTCAGACAGGAATAAGTTTAAAAATCTAAAACCAGTAACTTATACGAAACATCGAGATATGTAATATAAGTTACGGAAAATATTTGATCACCGAAGACCTGCACCTTCATCTGACTCAAACGATCAACCTTATAAACTGTTACAGATCCAAACTATTATTCAGTCTCCTATTTTTAGATATGTAACCTGTAATAATTTCAACTTTCAATTTTATCGTGCAGATCCAAGTCGAGCAACTTCATAAACAAAACTGTTGTAGGGAACTCTTTGCAATATATTTATTTCCAATACCACTAGCAGAACTAATATCTATCGATAAATATTGACAGTGTGAATATCAAGTGATGCCACCATATTTTGATAAATTCTGAAAATATTTCAGAATTCAGAGAGCCGTCGTTACTCCGTGTCTTCCAGTTTGTTATTCTCAGTTGAGTTTGATTAAGCAGAACTATCATAAATTATTTGGACCAGTAATAACCTACAATGTATCTAGGTATTTCGGAATATTGGTAATTAATTTTTAATCTCTTAGATCACCAATCAAACATTAGTTATTTCAACTTGGCCGCATAATACCTATATATTAAGAACGATATAACCCAAGCAAAAGTCATAAACTTTAATTCTCAGTGGACGTAAAAGGAATTTAACATTTATTACAGCACACGCCAGGTTCAGTGAAATGCAATAATTCGTACCAAAATTTCTTATATTAGAAAATTTCCCAACAGGTAGCTATCAAAGATGTATAAAAACGAATGATTTCCAAAAGCGTACATATAACGACGAATGCTCGATATGGGAATTGCAACAAACATATAGTTCCCCAATCTAATTACATATATACTTTATAGCTGTAATTTATAAAACTTAAATAAATAAATAACTTACATGTTTTGTTTGTTAACGGTTTAAACTCCAACAAATGAAAATTATAACTCAATTGGAAAACTCTTCTATATTTGGTTTTAAAAAATTATTTTTTCTTTGCTTTCCAATTCAACAACAATCACTTGGACTAAATAGATCACTTTGTGCCAACAAATCTTTCCACAAACAACTGTAAATCACTTTATAAATTATATTGCAAAGCACAAAAATTTCACTCAAAAATTAAGAATAAATTTTCTTTTTATCAAATTTTTTTGTTGATTTCCACTCGATATCGGAACAAATCAATTAATTTTCACTTGTCAACAAAATAACCGGCAGAAATATCAAAAATCACTCAAATTTTTAGAATTTTGCTCAAAATTTCGAATTTAACATTCACCACCAGCAGAAAAAAGACTCGGAGGAATAACGAGAAAAACCACCGAAAAGCACAGAACAAAAAAAAATTTTTTATTTTTTTTTTATTCAACAAGTTGTTTTAAACAGTACGACGTCCTTTTAACAAATCGTATGAATTTTTTATGCGTACGTCCTTTTAAACAATTTTCATTCCGCTTTTCTCGACTCGATGGTATATAATATAAGTGTATATAGTTGTTGTTTCTTCGTTTCGTTGCGAAATGAATTTTCATATTCGAAACGACAAACCGACCGAAACAAGAAAATGAAAAGAGAAAAAGTTATACTTTTGCGTCGTGTGAGTGTATGTGTGTGTGTGTGTGTGTGTGTGTAAATATAGTGGGAGACGAGATGGGGAAAGGTGGTCTATTTTCTATATGATTGTGATGAGGAAAAATATCGGCGCAGTGGATCAAAACGTATATATTGAAGAAAATTCACATACTGCTGGCTGTTGTTATCAGTTCTCGCGATATATCGCGCGCGCTTTATTTGCACCCGACGTCGTCGTCTTGGTTTTGTTCTTGTGTTACTCTTCTCGACGAGTGTAATAAAAAATTATTTGTGTAATTAGCAAATAATGGTTTTATGAAAATATCATTAATAGAAAATTATACGTATTAATTATGTATGAGACAATTTTCTTATAATTTATGGACAGATGCGTGGTGTAATGCCATTTTAATTAGTTGGAACAATTTTCTTTTATATCTGTGACACAGGTTAATGTTTATGATTTTAGATGAGTCATTTTTTATAATCAAATAGTCGAATTTCTGTATCACTGGCACCGAGAAGCAGTATATGAATGATCCGAGATATGAGAACTATAAAACCTGGGCTGGAATAGCATCGTTGGATCAAAATCGGGATTTGTAAGTATATTCCCATTTCGAAGCTTTGCAGTGCGGCTGAATGATGCCGAACGTTTTGGTTGAGAACCACGATCTAAAGTTTTAGACAAAATGAGTCATCGCATACGCAATCTTGTTTATTACATTATCAACTGCTTGAAGGTTGAACACGATTGTCGAGGTTATATGAACTGTGTAACAATATAAAGCCTTGAGCACACATAGTTTCCACTATAGAGGCCCTCGGACACCACTGACACTCTTACATCTTTTTAGTTGAATTGGAGCGTCCACGCGAATTAGGTTTTTTATGAATTTCATCGCGTCAAGTACTGTGATCGATTTCACAGACACAAATATTGCTTCTGTGATCTTTGTTCGATTTCTTTGCATTCTGATATGTATCACGAGCGCATGTAAACGGCTTTCAATCTGTAATATTTGTGGCAATGACTCCTTTACCTCCAGCTCTGTACTGATGGATTATATAGAAAAATCTTGTTTCCGCAACTACTTCTTCCGCTCTGAGCCGTATTTTGTTTCTTCTCTCTTCCAATGAACTCTACTCATCATCATCACCTGTTAACCACTTATAGTTGGTTTATGTAAATCGTTAACTGCACTCTTGACACTAACTTTTATATGATTTTTGCAGTCGGATTAGATTAAATCAGCGCACTTAAACTATAGTGGCTTCCTTTTCTATTTGCTCGATCACTCATACGAGTTCCGTTTATTTCTTCTCCGCTGCTTCAAAGCATCGTTTATTTGATGCTTCCAATGAAAGCAAGGTATGGTGTATCGGGGATATTCTGGTCGTATTTGATCTCTTGAACATCTCAAATGTGCCCTCATTTATTTCCGCTGAATATATTTTCGAAATTTGTCTGGATGAACTAGACTGCTCTTACACCTATATGTCGCAATGCTGTCTGAGAAGCATCACTATCACTTTATTTGTTTTGTAAGTTAGGTTCCATTTTCTTTACATGCAGTAGCAAACGAAATACGGTCACTTATGACAGATCTCTGCATTATCATAGGAAGGCTATGTTGTAAACCCCGAAATTCTTCTTAGCCACGCAGACATCTGCGTATGCAGTGCCACCATAGCTTAATGGCTGAAGCAGTTAGTTTTATTTACCGTAAATTCCCCCCCATCCGTACTCCAGAGCCTGGTTTTGTAACCCGTAGTCTTACCGGGTTCACCAATGACGACGAGAAGGTAGACATGGGAGTGAATAGGATAGGCTACAGCTACCATAGGCTTCTGTAATCTGTAATGACTTAAAATCTTTAATTTTTTTTCTTGGTTAATCCATTGTAACAATGGTCGTGGACGTCTTATCGAAACTACATGTTAAATAAGGCCATAGCATCTAATCCTAGTGTCAAAAAGACATCAAACCTTGACGAAGTTGTTGACATATCTTAAATGTGTCTAAAGGTGACTAAACTTGGCAGTCCCTTTATTTATCAATAGATCACCATAATTTACAATGAACTTCCCGTAGACCACAACATGCGTGGTCGAAGCTACCGGTTACATTGAACCGATTTAAAATATAAACTCTTCCCAGCAGAAGAGTCTACATTATAGTAATTAAGTCTCGACTCGATGGTTCAGCTAATGAAGAACGACTTTTCTATCAGTTGGAAAGATCCGCATTTAAAAGTCTCACACCTATATGCTAAGTAGAAGAATTAAGAACTCTTATTAGGGGAGAACCCTTAGAATGAGTCTAGCTCTTCTTGGAATGGAATAGTTTAGTATCATGAGCAATTGTGGAATGTGCTAATACGTCAATTTCACGGTCATTTGATTGAAGACGACATTGTACAAGAATTGAATTCACGGTAACAGAAGTTTTCGAAACATCTTGGACATGTTTATAACGACTTCCCATGAGCCACAAAAGGCCTTGTTGCTACGAGTGTGCCAAATATATAATGTTATAAAACCACATTGTATTAAGTGTAAGACTTTTCATTCGGAATATACATAAAACTGTTGATCTTAGAAGACTTAGTTTCCACAAGTAAAAGCAGTCGGAAACTAATTACACAATTTCCTGGATCGTTGCAAAACGGAACCAAAGAAACTCCCGCCGAAGTAAAATAATCCGATTTTCATTACCGTTTACTCAACGCTAAACTTAGATCTTCTACTTTTCTCCTCTTAACAGTCAATCTCTTTCTCGTATCTGGCTTCATTCATGAAAGAGCATATGTGGAAATTCTCATCGGATGTCATCATAAGTAACGCTAATGGACCAAGAAACAATATTTTAGGTTATATTGAAGTCCATATAACGTCCTGGTTAGAAGGTTTCCCAGCTGTTCATTAAGCATTATATAGAACTTAATCGTATTATATCCTTCAGAATGATCGAAAAAAGTACAAGTAGTTAGTGTTCATTTGTAACATTAAGTAGAAATCCCACGTTGTTTAGATACGTGAAAATAGGCAGGTCTCTCATCAAATGTTTGCTATGGGAAGGCTGGTTCACAATCGATTTACCTCGAGTAACAAAGGATCGTCACTGTTGATCGTAATCGAATAATAAAATACTCGTTTCCTCTCTTTTGTCAAGATCCAACTCTCTAAACTACATATATGAGAACTTGTCTATGTGAAGCATTTAGCACAGGTACGTCCAGGCCTTGATGACTTTCTGATGGTTTAACTAAACCGAATTAACAAACATACTTTTTCTTCATCAGGCTGGTTCCCATACGCATTAATGCAATAGTTCTGAAAAAAAAGTTCATCCTCGTGGCAGTATCTCGAAATTTCGTGAACCTCACATTCATAGCATCAAGCCTACCTACAGTACTGATATGGGAGAAGAATTCTGCACTACAATAGGAAGTTATGGATGTTCATCACCGATCATAATCAGATAGTGAAACATTCCATCGAAATTTGAAAACCCGGTACCTCTCACTCCAACTGCCGCAGTTTTGGTCGGTAAAAGCTAAAATTTTCAATTGAAGTTCAAACTAGTTAAGTACAAAAATAAATCACCTGGAATAGTTCATTAGCATCTGCAAGTTCATGTACTTCAGTTCATTACAAGAACGACGAAATCCATTTTCTGGAAACCCATAATAATTTTTATATTCAATGGTGCCCGCAAACTCAAATTAAATTTAAACTCGTGCAGACATCAAGTGCATGAGGTACACCAAACACCCTAACAAAACCTTATAATTTAATTCAAAATGCATTATTTAAATTGATGCAGGCACATAATTAAATTAAACAGCATTC
The DNA here is from genome assembly GCA_963932295.1 of Tipula lateralis. NCBI lineage: Eukaryota > Metazoa > Arthropoda > Insecta > Diptera > Tipulidae > Tipula > Tipula lateralis. Next base: position 193,838,236 of record OZ010737.1, read on the forward strand.
TGAGTTCACGTGCAACGAATACGTAATGACCACCATTTTTAAAATATTCAAAATTGAAATTCATTTATGTTGCATTATGTTGCGTAGAACGTGACGTTTCAAGAATAACAACATGGACGCCACCGAACAAAAATTGAGCTAAATTATTTTCAAATTGGAAAGCAACTTGATATACAACTTCAGGATTTGTAATGTTTTCACATTATATTTTACAAATTATAATTTTTATCGAATTGATGAAAAAACAAGTTATTAAATCAATCATTAATGTTTATTAATTAATCACGTAAACTGTAAAATTGTATAGTTTGTATGAACTATTCTTTTGTAGATGTCACGTCACATCATGAAAAAGGTTACTCAATTTAATTAAACGATTGCTCATTATATTGAGCCACATAATATGGCGTCATTTGTTTGTGTCAAACGTGAAAATTTTCCAAAAAAATAATTTTTACGCCAAAACTGCAATATTTTCACGAAAATATAATCCAAACCAATTAATAAGTAAAATTTGCATTGTAAATATATTGTGTAATATATAGTATTAAGTGATCGGAAGCGTTGAAAACTTTATAATCGAAATTTTATTTCCGCGTTCGCGATTTGTTATGAAATAAAAATGTCGGCTGGAAACTCATCCAGCACTAGCCCGAGCAATACGAATTCCAATAGCCAGAATAATACAAATAGCTCGTCACATAATAATAATTCTAGTGATAATTCAAGTAATGGTTCTGCACTAAATTCGAGCAATGTCAAATCACGACCAGGGCGTCCACGTACCTCATTTCATCCAGCGACATGTACGTGGTGTGGCGAATCAAAGACTCCGCTAAAATATGTATTGCCAACACAAAATGGCAAGAAAGAATTTTGTTCGGAAACATGTATCGCCGAATTCCGGAAAGCCCATTCAAAAGGGGCGTGTATCGAATGTGATAACGTTATATGTAGTAGTAGTGCCCCAAATCGAGAATTTTGTTCGACATTTTGCATGAACAAGAACCAAAAGAAGAAGTCGAATTCGGCATCCCGACATAATAATAATAATAATATTAGTAGTGTTAGTAATAATAATCATAGTAATAGTGGTAGTCACGGTGCAACCAGCAATTCAGCAACGTCACGCTTACAACAATCATCCACAGCACCATCGTCATCTTCTAGTCCATCGGGACCATTTCAGTATGAAAGTTTTCATGTATTCAATTGGGATAACTATTTAAAGGTAAATCAATTTTATGTTCAACATTATAGTTGTAGTTTGGCCGAGGCTGATCTTAAATGAGAAATTATTAATGGCCCCCATATTTGTCTTTGGTATCCTGATAATATAATCATGATTTCTACTCTCGTAGTATTGATTATAAAATTAATTTGAACACGTCAATAGAACACCGCGTGAAGTTCTCTACATGCAGGGATGCCACGTAACCACATTACGGACCTAATCCTAAAACCTCTACCATCTCATCTTAGGTGGTCTAGTGCATTAGAAAACACAAAATAAGAGATTTTATCAGTTTAAAACTGTTCCTTTAATCGCAACCCTCTGTTTCAATTTTTCCCGCCAATTTGACAATGACGTCACATCTTATAGACAATTCTAATTAGGTTTTATATATTTACAGGAAACCGGCAGTATAGCTGCCCCAAATGATTGTTTCAAACAAGCACCAAATCCACCAGTAAACGAATTTAAGATAGGAATGAAATTAGAAGCTCTAGACCCTCGCAATGTAACATCAACATGTATTGCCACGGTTGTCGGAGTCCTGGGATCACGTCTTCGATTGAGACTAGACGGAAGCGATAATACAAATGATTTTTGGCGTCTGGTCGACTCGAACGAGATTCATCCAATTGGGCATTGTGAAAAAAATGGTGGAATGCTACAACCGCCACTAGGATTTCGAATGAACGCCAGTAGTTGGCCAACATTTTTATGTAAAACATTAAATGGTGCGACAATGGCACCAGAAGAAATTTTTCAGCCAGAACCACCAACACCTCGAAATAATCTATTCCAGGTAGGACAAAAACTCGAAGCCGTCGATAAAAAAAATCCGCAGTTGATCTGCTGTGCCACGGTTGATGCGGTTAAAGACGATCAAATTCATGTGACATTCGATGGATGGCGTGGGGCGTTCGATTACTGGTGTCGATACGATTCGCGTGATATATTTCCTGTACGATGGTGTACCAAAAGCTGTCATCCAATGCAACCACCCGGACGTAAATCAAAAATTGAATCACATGCATCGTCATCGACTACCCCAAAACAAAAATCTCGTGGGTCTGTGACTCCGACCGATACCGATGCAATGGTACCTGCGACACCTGTTACAGCACACTTTCATATACGCTGTAGGGGTGGCCCACTTATAAATAGCTCGAAATTACCATCGATGGTGACTGCACCATCACATCAAACGCTTGCCAAATTATGCCTTCAGGAAATGCTTGCGGCTAGCACAGACACGGCCCAATTATCTCCACTACTATTCGATTTGGAGGGTGAAGTACATATTGTGACGGCGGCGGGTAAAAATTTCACGGTCAAAATTCCAGCGTTCCTCAAACAAAAGGGCAATAAAGGTTTAGCTGATTTTATCGAGCAAATGTGTTCGGTGTGTATTGCATGTCCGCGCCTCATCACATTGGAACCGGGGCCAGAAATTTGTGATCAGTGTGCGACTGCTCAATCATCACAAAAACGACAAATTAAATTAGAAACAAATCCGGTCGTGAGTCCGAAACGGAAACCAATTCCCGAACAGGAAACAGCGACATCGACAACACCTAGTGAATCACCGCCAGTACCTTCATCATCAACAGGTTGATTGAGCAAAAATAAAAAGAATTATTAAATCAATGTAGTCTCATTATTGATTACTATTCATTTCAGGCAACCCATCGACGCCCGTATCAACGGCAACGGGGCAAACAACGCCACCGCCCTATATTCAACCAAAAGGACAACCAAGCGAGTGGTCAATCGAGGAGGTTATTCAGTTTATTGCGATCACTGATCCGGCGCTCGCAATTCACGCTGATTTATTTAGAAAACACGTACGAGAATATCGATTGTTCGATTTATTATTGTCCATAATAAATGTTATCGTTGAAATTTTTACAGGAAATCGACGGCAAGGCCCTGCTGCTATTGAATTCCGAGATGATGATGCGCTATATGAATCTAAAATTAGGTCCCGCACTCAAAATATGCAATCTAGTGAGCAGAATTAAAGGTCGCCGACACAATATGTCACTGTGAATTTTAATTGTTATTCTTATTTTAAATAATTTTCTTAATTTTCTACAATTCTCATTTATAAAATTATTTCGTATAATTTTGAATTTTTCATTTAATTCTGTTATATAGTGTTAGGCGAACCAAAATCACAACCGATTTGGTTGCCATAGTGCGCGTGTATAGAGAGAAACCCCCGCATAAAGTTATGATATAAAATTCCTTATTATATTGTTTTAGTTTACGGACTGTATAATTAATTAATTTAATTAAAAAAGAAAATTTTAAAAATTATTGGTATATTTTCAAAATATAAAAAGCTTTTTTATTCATTCAATTGTGTTTGTTGATCAGCAATCCACATCGTATAGTAGATAAATTGAACCACCTGTTGAATTCGTTGATCAACTTGATCACGACCAATTATGTATTTCAATGTCGCAATGGAAATGAAACGAGCTATTTTATCTGAATACTATTCAGTTGAAGAATATGCAAATGGTTTACGCCAGTTAAATCAGCGTCGACGAGAGCTCGTCAAGTGGATATGGAGATTAGAACAACTGTTGAACGTAGAGAAGATTTATTAGGCTTTCCACAGTTTTGCTTAACATTATGAGTAAGTACTTACACTCTCTTTGCAGTAGCATCGTCCTAAGTTGGGTTGGAGTAATGTTAACAGACCAAACTGTAAGGATATAGTTATTATATTTACAACAACTACCTCGCACACGAGTTAAATTTGAAACATGCATGAAGCGTAATCATCTGGAGAACTATAAAATATACTAACAAACATTATGGTACGAGCTTGACTTAATGGCTCGACAAGAAATAATGCTAATTGACAATAACGTCGTAGTGGACAACCTAAAAAACTGGTTTCTTTAACAAGCTCGAAAAAGACCAATGAACAAAATGAGAGCGGTGAAAGAACATATCGTAGTACTTTGGTCCAAATGTTTCACTTTCTGCCTCAAATAAGCCACATAGCATCGCAACCCAAAAGATCTTTGCTAAGTTACCTTATACTCTAGCCACCCAATATTCCTCTCCAGTGTTGACATCAATCCATTCGGACTAATTGTTCTGCCTCCAAACAAAGATAGTATACTTGAGGAAGCCAATTAATATTCTCAACTCAGATTTGCACCCAGACTGTTCGATTTCTGGTTCAATTACGGCGGAGTTCATCTGCTGGGACTTGAATATTTTCAAATACTAATGTTCCTGCCCCAATGTGTCTATCTTTGAATCGTTCGTATACCATATCAGAACCTCTGTTCCACTAAAAGTCCTCCTCGGTATGCTCTTTGGTCGACATATAGGCGAAAGACCCGCCATTGGATAAATGGTGTTGAACTACCACCAGAACTTTTAAGTGACACACTAAAATATCTAGTTTTTCAACTTGCTATTTAATGGCTCTTTCCATGCCGCCCCTATCGGGATTCGAACCCGGTACCTCCGCTCCAACTGCCACAGCTTTAACCACTGCGCCATTTAATACTCTGTGTTGTACTTTATTGAGTAAAGATTGTGGATTTAGCTACTACGTTCTTGGTCAAGATACAGGTAGGCATTAGTCCTGTTCATAGTTAAATATAAACACTAAACCATCTCTGGTTTTAACCCCCAAGCTTTTAATAGGCCCAAAAATACCTGCAACTTTATTATAGATCTTAGTGGTATGTTGATTCCAAGTCAGTTTCTCATCTATTTTTTTGGCAATGAACCGTTAATGAATGGCTCACTGAGCAATAGGGTAGACTTACGGTCAAATGTATGCACCATTGCCACACTGTGTCGATAACTTCTTGCGTTAAATTTGATAGGGTTTCATCGAATTCATCGAAGCTTCCGTCCATCCACCATGTAAAACCATTGCTTTCATCCCTAACTACCTTCCTACCTATTGTATGATGTTTCTTGAAGGATAACCAAATTTCCTTGATCCGAGTTTAGATCTATTACAATAAACACACCTATCTCAGAACATCAACATGGCGTCAAAATATCTCCAATCGGCTATGGAGACGAATGTAACAAAAATTGCACTAACTTAAGACATAGATATATTGCCGAGTAAGAAAAATGGATAATGTTGATGATATGGTTAATGTCATCCATATACCCTTGCATTTCAGGCATTTCGTCCTTTTTGAACCAAACCCAATCAAAATGTCCAGCCAATGTTAAATTAAATCAATTGTTGCTAGCAGAAAATACCCAGTCGCTCTGGATAACTTAGGATTGTAGATCGGTTTTTGCTTGATGGAGTATACATTTGTGGGGCAGATAATGTTTTCCTGGCCATTGGAAAATTTTCCGGTTGGCTCTTTTACAATATGATCCTCTCTGCATTCCGACCACTGCTCAGTAAATAATGATGCAGTGATCATTACAAGCGGGAAACTAAAATTACCATGACTATATTAAATGAGTTGGCCAGTAACGATTTGACCAGTCAATCGACCCTCCATCCAAAGTGTTAACGAATTCAATAATATATTTATTACAAAATATGAATTTAAAGTTATAAACTTTTGTGGTTTAAGGTATAAATAAATATTAGAGGACTAATCGCGCACCTCACCATCCTCCTACACCACAAAAATTTACCTTATTTTTCCTTATTTTGCTTTCATATTTCATTCTTCTACCTAAACTGGAAAATGGTTTGATGTACAACGAGCACACAGTACAAATAAGTGGAAAATGCGTTTATGCTAGATCAAATACATAGAGTTCATTGAGTTGTGTGTTTTGGATAGGAAAACAAATTCTAAACAAACCGCCTCTCAACGAGTCTCTAAGACCGTAACCGTTTCCAATCTATATAGCTGTTGACAAAGGGTCATTTCAGATGACTCATACCATATCATGTATCGTATACAACAATCAAGAATTTATTGCGAATTGTGACCGACTCTAATCCAAAATATCCACCAAAGCAATTAAAAAATTCATGAACGGGCAGCAGCAAACGAACAGCAACGATTCAAAATTAGGTATAAAATGTACACAAAAGAAATGATTGTGCGGGCGTGGTTTGAGTCGATACGGGATGAGAATGGGACAAATTATTTGTTGTTGTTACATAATTAATCCAATTAATCCTTTTTTTTTGTATTGTTAGGAATTTTATTTTAGCTCTAAGTGGAAATACGGTTGCCTCGTATTAGGTCACCTTATGTCAGACGTATAAGAATCCTTTTTTGGTTTTGTTTAATGGATTTTAGAGTGAAAAATTGTGTGTTGCTGTATACATCTAATCTATGCTACAAAAGGTATCATGTATACATATATAGTTTAGGGACGAAAGCTTTCGATATACGAGAGACGAACTATACAACCAACTCATGGGTACATTATATGAACTCTATATAGATCTATATAGATTCTAGAACAAGCCTCACCAAACACAATAAATGACAACAATACAGTATGGAGTAACTAAATTAAAAAGTTTTGAATTATTTATGTCTAACAACTTTATGTGTATGTAGGTACATAACCTGCATGATGTGACGATGACGACAACAGCGGAAGAGAAAAAGCACAAAAAGCTCATATATACACAAACAAAACTACATTAAACTTAATTTAATCAAAACCCCATATACCTACCCTCCCTTCTCCTCCCAACCAACACGATACATGATACATACACTAATTATCAGCTTAAAAGTAACTTAATTCGTCGAGGTTGAGTTCATTAAAAATTCATACGATGTGAGCGCTAATAAAATCCAAATCAACCCAACTGTGCGGTGATAAAATTTTGTGTGCAAGCAAAATGGGAACAGCTCAAAAAAGCTCGTTTGTTTTGTTTTAAGCTTTTGATCATATTTATATTTTACACCGCACCATCGAAATATTTTTGATGAATTGAACGCAGGCAGTCAAGTTGATTTATTTAATAATTTCATGGAATTCCAGTCACAAGATGCTGAGAACAACAATTTGTTACCTGTTTTCCTTTTGTTTTTCTTCTTTTTTTCTGTGTGTCGATTGTGGTTTCTCAACCCGAACATAATATATAGACAGAGGCTATATACGAGTCGAGTAAAAAATAAAATAATTGCTGGTGGAATGAGGTGGGATTTGTAAATTCAGGTGATGAATGAAGTGTTGGAAATGGAAAATTTTTTTACTGTAGCTTTTGTTTAATTTTCTAATTTATTTTTCATTTCAGGTTGCTTTTGTTTTTGTTAACCAATCGAAAATGGTAAAGTTATTAAAAATAAGATTACACATTTTATGAGTATGTGTGGTATTGGGTATGGCATTCGAGTAAGTACATAAGAAGGGATTTGAAATGTACTTATATGTTTAACACTAAATCGGTGGTCTGTAAAGCTTTTAACTGTATCGAAGGAAACATTATATAGGCTGCGGTTCGTATTCATAAAGTGCTTACATAAACATCTACCTTTTTAAGATTGTGGTTTGTTTCAGTACCATATTGGGTTCACCGATTAAGTTTGTGTTTGCCAGCTATACATGGTATTGAATGAGCTTATACTTCCCATATGGTAGAAATAGATTTATTTCGTAAGAAGAGGAACCAACGAGCTGCATTAGTTTGCTTCCATACGGACTTGAACGCTGCTTGCTGCCCTATATTCATTTCTCCAAGTAAAACAGATTGTCTGTACGTTGTTGCATCCATAATCCAACATACCTCAAATATTCTTCCTGACTGATTGAACATATCCTTACACTGTTGGCTCAAACTCTTTCTCTTTAGTCTGCTACTTAAATAACATCGAACCAGAAACCTCTTATCTATACATATTATTATTATTATATGGACGGCAATAAGTGGGCGTTGAGCGAAGAGCATCGAGATCTAAATCGTGTGTACTATGTTATACTATACGCTAGTGCTCACTCATTGTAGGCATCAATCCATTCGGACTTAACCCTGATTTCTAGTATCGTTCTCAAGCTTGAGCAGCTCCAAACCAGGTTTGCTTAGCCGATATTAGGGCTTTCGAAGGCTTGTGAAACGGATTGTAGTATTACATGCCTCTTGCTATGAGATTGAATTCCATTTATGTTTCAGATTTTAGCTCTACCATTGATCAATGGTAAATGGAGCTCTATATCACGAAATAGACTATTAACAACTAAGCTATTTAGCCTATTTCTTGACTTCTTAATATGTATAGAGTCGCAAGGTTTGTCTGTGAAACGATTTTCACCACCGCATTTTGTCCCATTATAAACTCCCATTATAAAAGATATGATTAGTGTCTTTCTGATGGACCTTAACTCAGATAATAATCGTCGGGGAATAATTGAAAAAACAATGATCAAAACAGGACGATGCTATAATAACTTCGAATATAGGGAGTCATACCTTTATTCTATCCAAAAGATCCACACTGAGGACGCTGTAAAGTGTGGAGTATAGAGCAGGCCCAGATGTGCCCGATCTGACAAGGGCATAATAAAAGACTAGCTCATTATTGTTGATAAATCTTTCACCGCTGTTTCTCAGTTTATGGACTAAAACTGAGTCAATGTGGGCACTGGATGGGATTACCATAATGAAAGAGCTCGAGTCCATACACCCCCTAAAAAACTTAGTCTCTGGCAGTGCAGCAGATAGAACTGTGTTTGTCATCTTTGGAGCCGATCATTCTCTCATTATGTCATTCACTCAAATGAAATATAATCACGAGGTATTTATTCATTGTGACGATAAAACCATCTTGTACACAGCTCCCTCGAATCACAAACATCAGTCAATATGTAACGTGCAACACTTTTTGAAAAGCCTTTAGATCACTTGTTAGTCGATGGTCATCCAATACCATTTTGTAGATATTTGTTGATATTATTCTAACGAAGGTCCAGACTTACCCAGAATAAACTCTCTTTACCCACGGTTTTGATATTGGTTATCGAAATGTTACATAGTTTTGTCAATGCAAACATTGGAACAAACAACACTGATGTGGCAACTGTCATGCATTCACAGCTTGTGGATTAGGAGCGAAACAACAATGGAGATAGATTCGTAGACTTCTGCATCACAAATCAGTTGTTCATAGGCGGCAGTAGGATCCCAAAATATAGAACTAAAAATCAGATAGACCACGTAATGATCGACAAGAACTTCCTCACATCAATAGAAGTTGTAAGAACAATGAGAGGAGCAGATGTATATACCCACTGGTAATAGCAAAATTTCAAATTTCAATTCAGCAGCTGTGAGACACTCAAAGACCATAAAAGAAATTTAAATCAAATACCTTGCGAGATACGGGAATAAGATACGAATGTTTAAAATCAGAATGAAGTGAGAAAGAAACAGGTGTTTGTAAACAAAAGCCTTTGGAGAATACTCAAATACTTCTGGCCTAACACGATAACTAACATTGAACTGCAAAGAAAAACAAAGCTGTTTCATAGAGACCGAAATAACGAGACGAAAGTGGAGATGCCATACAGTGATGACATCTGACTGGAACCTGCAAGGGAAAGGAAAGTAGGAAAACCAGCGATAACATGGAAAGGAACAATGCTAGCCGAAGTCAAACAATTTGGTAAATCACGGAAAGCAATAACCACCTTACCACCAACACAATAAGATTATCAAGCACCTATACATACTTCGAAAATTTTAAATACAGGAAAAACTGTTCGCTGTTAAAGAAATACTTAACAATGAACTATCTTCCGACTACAAATACGCGAAGTAAACGCAATATACAATTATATCTCTGCTGTGTCAGACAACTCGATGGTGTATGATCCTTTAAATAGACATTGAGAGGGGTATGGGATCCGGAGAATACAACATTATCGCGTAAGAGCTTCAGTTCCCTTAATTGACGATTGCTCGTTTACATAAAACAATAAAAGTTTGTCTTCCTACTCAATCTCAAAAATGGTTTCATGGCGAATATTGACAAATACCTTCTTGGACACCTATCGGCTACTTAATTGATACTACTGTAAGTCTTTACCAGAACGAATCAGTCCAGTCCAAAATCGACTTCTGACGAAATTTGAATACACACTAGTTGTTAGGATTGTGCACAATGCACCATATTTTACAATGGCGCGTAATAATCAGTGCATAACGAATAGGTATTAAACTTCCGCTTATTTTATACTCGACACCCGACCCACCAACATGTTAACTAATATTTAAATTCAAGAAACCAACATTTTCTGATTGTATTTTGTTTTCGTTCACTCAATGTTATTTTTTTACCTTATTCGACTCTCTCCACAAAGTGTGTATATATTTTGTAAATCTATACATGTGTGTGTACTGTGTACACAGAGAATTTGTAAGGTTCACATAACTACGTATATAAATCGTACTCAGTTTTTTTCTCATTCTTTCTGTGTACAAAATTGTTTGTGTGTTGAATTTCAATTCTGAATTTCGACTCAGAGTATTATGAGACTTCATCGTGTAGAAGTCAACTACCAGCAGCAGAAGAGACGTCGTAAAAAAAATTGTTTTGTTTTCGAATACAAAACATGTAAAAAAGTTAAAGTAAAATGTTTTAAATAAATTAAATTTTTAATTATATTATAAAAGTGTTGTTATTGTTTAAAAAAAAAAATCATAAGAGTTTCATAATTCATAGTTTATATAAAAGAAAAACCCAGAAAATTATAAAACTAAACTAAAAAATGGTGAGTGAGGTGAGGTGATCTTGTTGAATTAAAAAATAATAATTATATAAAGCAAAGTATAATACAATACTTAAGTGATCTCATTTGGTTCTGTGTTATGTGTCTTAAGTCATGTATGTGTGCTGTTGACTCATTTGTTTATACATATATGTGCGAGACAAAAGAAAGAAAATCGACAATCAAGAAACGTAATTCAACGGATATGCTAAAGCTGAACATAAATTTGGATATTGGTTTGGTTATGATGTGTGCGCGCCACTCTATACTACCTTTAGTCGTCCACAATATATATGGTTGAGTCGTGCAGTTAGCTTGAGTTCATTGGACTTTGGATTTTCCGGCTTGTTAGTGCACTCAATATTTATATGACGAAATCGCGTTGTCGAGAATATTTTGTTTTTGGAATTGAATAGGTATTTCGTTATTTCGATACGATGGTTAGTTGGGTTCTGACCAATCTTTTATGTCAGTACTAGGCTAGAATCGCTCAATATACATGTTCTACATTTGGCTTCGGCGTAAGGTAAACTAGTGATTTCAGATACGCCCTTAAAAAGTAATCTTACAGCGTCAGATCACTAGATCTTGGAGGTCAATTCATGGATCCCGTTCTTGATATGATGTTCTCATTATAATTTTCTTTCAATAAATCGATGGTTTGGCCTACTGTGTGGGAGGTTCCACCATCCTGTCGAAACCAAATCGCTTACAACAATAACTTGAAATGTTGGCAATAAAAATTCATTGAATTCAGTTCTAACGCATTTTTAAGGAAATACAGTCCCATAAACCGCACCTAATAGTGCATTTTCAGGATACATTGGAAGCTCTTGAATCTCTGATCTTCTTCAAAAAATGAGCTTCTCACTCGAACACAATTTTTCGATAAAAAATGGATCAATTTGGAGCTGTTCCAACCCGCATAAACCAAATTGAAGACGCAAAGGAAGGTCAATCGGCTTCAATTTTTGAACAAGTGGTATTTTTTATGCCTTCAAACCAAGATGTACCATTTGAGAGACTCAGAGCTTGAGAGCTGCGATGAATTAATTAATTGCGGTCTTCACGTTCACTTTCAGTTACAGCAGACAGTAGATCGATTTGTACGGACTCTAGTCAGGTGATAAATATCCAGTAAGGAAAAAGTGGTTCGAAATTTATTGATTGGAACTATGAGGTGATGAGAAACCCTCTTAACCACTAAGCTACAATCAACAATATATATGCTATGTTGGCAAACTCTGACCAATTTTATCAAATTTTCACAAACTTTTCCAATGCAAATTCATTTTCTGAGTTCTTCTTTGATAAAATCCTATGGTAATTTCGCGTGAAATCGATCTGAGTACTAGCCTTCAGATACGAGACCAAAATTAAAATTTAGTGTCACGGCGTTGTGTAATATCGAAATAATATTGAGTCTCGTAATGGATGTAAACTTGTTTGTGTGTAGAAGGGCTTACTTATAGTTCGAGAGATCTGTATATAAGCACGATTCAGACCCATAATACGGTGCACTTGCTTATATTCAGTATACAGATCACGTCGTAAAGAGTAAAAAATAGTGTTGGTCCTAAATCAATCTTAGTAATACATCAATCAGGTGATAAACTTCTTGGCTTAGTTGCATCTGCGAGTGAATACGAGACACAACTTGGTATAGCGTTTAGAATGGGAATCAGACATTTCAAGCCAACTGAAATGGAATAGAACTAAAATGGAGTGAATATTCTACTGTGACGATATGCTGCGAAACACGCTGGTTTTTTCAATTTTGTTAGACCACTCATATTAATTTTCAGGTTATTTTTTAATAATTATGTCTCTGATTAAGCCAACTATAATACTTTTAAAAAATCTAAGCCTCAACTTGCATAATACTAATAATTAATACCAAACTTTAGACCTCAAATTGACATGGAGGCCTTCGTTTTTCTTAACGTCTTTTCAAATGTTATGATTGTCAGAATTATTTGCTTTCTGTTAGTCAAATGTAGTCAGTTTTATTTAAATAGCACGTCTCCCACAGAGTACAACAATGGTTCAATTCTGTAGCTTGCCATAGAAAAGAGTCACAAATTCATTTCATCTGCTCTAATTATTATCGACTGGCATTTCTTACTTGGCTAATAACTTTTCATTTGGCTGTTGACTAACTCCCTCTCTTAGGAATTTATATATGACCAGTACAACAGAGCAGGTCATATATAAATGTTTTCTTTCCCATTTCTAATCCTATATAAGGGTCATCACAATCACATACTTTAATAACACTTCTTTGACCTTCTCATAACTCATAGACTAACTCATCTTCTATCTCAGTACTAGTGACTGGCACGGTTATATGCAGATGGTCTACTCAAACTGAATTTCGTAAGCTTTAGTGTACTTCGGCCTCAACCAATTCGAAATATTCTCATATATAGTGAGAAGTCGCGTAAAAATGAAACAAGGAATAATATTTTCGGCAAAAACAAATTACAACTCGATACACAGTCCAAATTTTTTCCAATTTTGCGATCCCTTCGAATAATACGATTTCTTCACTTCAAAATAGGCGTTTGTTGTATCGATGATCTGCTCATTACAGCAGCCAAATCTTTCCGCCGAGGCATTTTTCAAGTTCGGAAACAGACGCAAGTCTGGAGAATATGGCGGATGTGGAAGCAATTCGAAGCGTAATTCATGCATTTTGGCCATGACAACTATACACCTGTGCATCCGTGCATTGTCTTGATGGAAAAGTATTTTTTTATTCGCCAAATGGAGTCGGTTTTCTCTCAAAACGTCGTTGAAACGGTCCAGTAAGTTGCAGTAATATTCGCCGTTGACAGTTCACCCTTTTCAAAGGTAATCGATGTGGATTATGCCGCGTGCAGCCTTCTTCGGCGCAGATTCACCAGTTGAAATCCACTGTTTAGACCGCTCTTTAGTCTCCGGTGTATAGAAATAGATCCATATTTTATCCACAGTTATGAAAGACCTCAAAAACTTCTGTCTTTGAAGTTATCACACGTGCTCGTTTTCGATCGATTGTAAGCAAACACTTCACTCAACGTTCAGAGAGCTTTTCCATTTTCAAATTTTCGTGTTTTATATCGCGCACACGTTCATCTGAAGTATCTACTATCTTTGCTATCTCGCGTACTTTCACTCCTCGGTCTTGCAATACCGTATCATGCATTTTGTCAACCATTTTTATAGTGGTAACGCCCAAATGCATCTTGAACGTTCGGCAACAGTTATGCTTTAATCATTTTAATCGATGGTGAAGAGTCCCCATAATATTTATTAAGCTTTGGTTTGGTTTGCGTAATGGTTTTTCTGTCTGTTTTCAATGGCTGTCAAAACTGAACTAAATGACAGATCGGTCTGAAAATTTTAATTTCGTGTAGTGACATATGGTATGGTATTAAAATATGGCATCTGAGATTGTGAGGCCCTCTGTTGCAACTTCACTAGACTTCTCACTCTGCCACGTTAATCCTGATCCAAATGAGATGCCGATATATAAATAAAAAGTTAAAATATATATCTTATGTGGGCTTATCGAACTTCGTAGGTGTCTGCGTACAAAAATGTTCACAAATCCGCTAACAAATCAACATCACACACGTCATAAATAGAAATCTGTTTTACATAAGGCGTCACAAATAATTTCGTATTCCAACATTAAATAAAGATCATCCTTTGCTACACCGCCATACGTGTCTACATGCATACATACATATAGCCAACAGACTTATGTGTATATTTGTAGTATAAGAACCGCAATTTATCTTCTTAAATTTTTTTTGTTTTCGTTCATCCGTCGTCCCGTAAAATTTATGAGCCATTTCACATTTCTATAATTTAGTTATAAGATGTACACTGCTTGCCTATATTATAAGCCAAAGTGGGAATTTATACAGAAGACGATGACACACGGACAGAAAAAAAAATATTTCGCTTTATTTGAATATATGGGGATTTGGTGTGGATGGTACATATGTCTGTATACTGTTCAAAAATAGAAGTGACTATTTGCCTTTTCATACGTTTCGTAATTATACATCCGAGAATTTATTGAGTTTTTCAAAACGCTGTGCCGGGCTTTTTCGACCACCCCGCAGTTGTCTAACAATTTATTTATTTATATTCGCCCGTGTATCGCGTCGCAGCTATCCGGCAAGTATATAGATTTATTAGATTAGAAAATGATTAGAATACAAAATAAGGTTGATTGTTATGATAAGACTCGTACAACGAGGAAAACATTTTCGTATAAATGCCTTTTGGGGGTGTACATACCATATACTCGTACACTGAAGATGTGAATGAAAATATCAGTTTTGGTCTTATATGGATATACTTAAATTTGTTTAGATACAAAACATTTTAAAAAGTTATCTAATCAATATTTATTCAACATCATATATGCTGTATTGTATCTATATAGATTGTGTTTGTACAGCACACACTATGTACGCCATCACACACTATATACACATTCATAAAATATGGATTTGGAAATCTTTTAGATAGATAACTGGTACAGCTCTTTGCGACTAACTAAACGTTGTGACAATTTATATTCTGGGGATTCAATATCCATAATAAATAGGTTCTCCATATCCATTATGTTATATATGTAAAATGCTAAATCGATTTCGGTACGAATATGTTTGATTGAAATGTTCGATTGATTATATATCGTATCATAAAAAATAAATAAATCGAATTCTCCTACGTGATACAGTCGTGAATTGTTTAGAATGTGTATGATGTTGAGGAGATTTTGTTCATAATCCAATTGAATTAAAGTTGGTGTAGGGTACTTGTGTACTTGTGTACTTCAAACAGGTCATTGTTGAATCTACAAATAAGTTATAATAGCGTGTTCAAGAATTTAGCATGTTCTAATAGCCAACCATTTGATTAGAAAGCAGAATAGGTATAACATATTGAGAACACTCTCCGATATCCTGACCTAAAAATCTAACTAAAATGGTTTTACCTTTCTGAATCTTCTCTTTATGCTCTGTGGATCGAGTTTTTGATTGGCCTCAACGTATATGCGATTAAAACCACTCTTCGTGATTCTGTGCCATGCATATCTCATTTGCGACTGTTTTTCCTTGGTATTTGTAGTCACTTGTACAATGTCACTCGAATTGGCGGTTTCATATATTTGCAAACTAGTCTTTCAAATAGGCAGTGAAATTAGGATTTTAACTCTTATATATCAGGTTAAACCCTTGGGCTCTTCATTTTTGTGTGATCTGTGAGCAAGTAACATGCTATAGGTTGTAGTAGTTCGAATTTATGGCGCCAGGTCGTTGATACAATGTTTGCCTATTGGTGTTCTCATTTCCTCTCTTAATCAGAGAACGGACGAGTTTCTCAATAGTATTCTAAATATGAAACTGCTACATGACATTACTCTTCAAAAATGAGGATCGTATCTAGGGTTATAATTTCACCAGAGCCACTATTATTTTCTTACTGTCTACTTGCTGGATCTTGGAACAATATAACTAGCCTATCTTTATATTAGTTTGTTGGCTCTCATTAAAATTCTTAAAGTTGGCCTGTTTTGAGAAGGGTATAACTTCGGGAACGTATGGGTTAATGTTATCTTTCCCGTTTACCTTTCAATATCAGTGGAAAGTATAACATACATTCTTCCATTCGCTCTTAGCCAAGTGAGCCGTATATTTTGCCGCAAATATATTTTTTTAACAAGAACTTCTTTTCTTTCAACATAACCCTGTCATTCCCCCGAAAGAGTTAGACATTCAATTAGTGTATTCATTACTTGATCAAATCGATTCAGTTATTTTTATAAACTGTTAGTTTATTTCGATCTAAATTTGGTTTTCACAAAACAGATCGCGATCTTAATTTTTTTAATTAATTAATTTGACTTTTGACACCTAAAATCGACAAATTGAAGATTACGAAAAATTAATCGAATAACAAGGTTATTTGTAAAATTTGGTTACTGCATTGACTCATCGATGTGAGAAAATTTCCGATGTCTTTGTAGATTGTTCTTGATTTGTATAGTTCAGCTATAATTAACTTTAATTCGGTTTCGACCACAAGCATAATATACAACTGTTATAAATAATCAGAAGATGCCATGATAGACGCTTCTGCAAAGTATTTGGATTTGAGAGCATCCTCGAGAATACAAGGCACGAAAAGCTGATAATCATCATCCTCAAACGAGTACTTATATCAGTTAGTTCGGCTTATTGATTTTTAGACAGTTTTGAATCCACTCAGCAACCGCCTGCTTCCCAACAAACTCAGATACAGGCTGTGCCACATATCAAATAAAAGGCTTCATTAAACCCTGAATTTATAAACTCACTCTGTGCCTCCCTACAGGTTTATTACTACATCAACGCGCACAAACGACATTCCTCCCCTTCTCTTCTTTCTGCCATTCCTAGAGTGTACCGAACGACATTGACTGCTAAATTTTTTAATACTTGTTAAACAGAGATCAAACCCACTTAGACTAACCGCAGATATAATGCAGATGCTGATATTGATCTCATGCCGATTTTATATCAACGCGTGGTTTATTTGAAGACTTCCTGCTTTGTGATCTTGAGTGATCACTAAGTAAGAGTGCAGACATTTACAGTGCATTTTAAAAATCTATATTCAGTATTTACAAATATTTAAACCTTCCAAATTGACACATGTCGACTTATTATGGAATTTCATTCAAATAACTGCCTGTGGGATCTGCAGTATCCTATTCTATCAAAAAATCAACATTTTATATTGATAATGAAAGGTGTCATAAAATGACTTTTTCAAATAAAATCGGGTCAAAGACCTCAATTTCAGCTCAAAAATATCTTTCTCTCACAAAAAATAATCAAGTGGTGTTAAATTCAGGGTTCTTGGTGGCCAAGGAAACCAAAGGTCATTGACACACAATTCATTTAATTTGGTCCACCAGTTAAGGCAAATTTTCCTGTTCGCTTTCAAATAAAAACGGCCCAATGATGCCACCATAGCCCATAAACCACATCATATATAGTGACTCTTGAATGATGAAGTTCTATTTCGTGAATAACATGAGGATTCGCCACTCCCCAAATTCGACAGTTTTGCTTATAGACCCATTAAGATTAAAATGAGCTTCATTCAGCTAAAGATAATTTTTTGACAAAACGATGACAGTCCTGATGGAACATGCAAAATGCGTTATATGTTTCGTGAAATATTTAGTTTTTGTGAACGATACCTGTTTGATATTCTTATTTCATTTCGAACACTTTCTTTAACAGCCGTCACTGCACCAGGAGTACTAATAGGATATTCACTGAACCAGTTTCTTCATAGCGTTTAATAATTTTGCACGCTCAGTAGGACGTCCATGTCAACCAAAACTCTTACGTTACAAAATATTCTTGTTTTTGGACGATTATTTTCCATGATTGCAAAAAGGACCAACAGATGACTCATCCTGTATTTCAGTACATAAAGGCACTTTTATTGCATCTGCCAAAGTCTCGATCGTCACTAGATGAGAAGCATAACATTTGTCCTTGATAGATCCTTACAAATAATAGTCCATCCAAGTCAAATCGCAGATTGTATAGGCAAATAAAATACTAGCCGGGTTTTAGCCTCGCCATTGACGGTTCGTGTATTGGCTTCTAGGTTGCCACGTGGGGATTTTCTCAGTTCCAAAATGGGAATTACGTTCACATATGATGAACACATATGATGAAACCACATATGATGACCGCTCATATCCTTCTTACAGATAATAAGTCCATTTCCCAATTAATCAAGCGTATCTCGTCTCATTTTATTCACCTGAAATACAATACTGGATGACACTAGAGCATTTTTGAGGAATATACACCTGTGAGGACACGATAAAATCACCGAAATAAAATTAAGTTTTCAATCCAAAATGTTTGTGCCCTACGTCAATCTGTATTGCAAATTACGCTACTGCCTATCCTCGCATATACATTGGTATGCATGAATGGAAACCTGTGTTCATCTGAAAAGAAAATACATATTTTAGGTTTATATGGTGGATGTATCATAACCACGGACCAAACACATAATAAGATGTAAAACTGGTTTATTGCGCTAAAAAACAAAAAAGAAAGAAATTTAAGATTTGGTTTAAAGCTGTCTTTCACATATATACACGGTTGTAGGTATATCTTCAAACATACACATACACACGACGTAAATATTATACAATTCCCACATAGACTTATTATTTAAGTAAATATGTTGCTTCAAGGTTATTGTTAACCTACAAACGAGCTGTAATTCAACGCTGATTTGCTTCCATCAATGCAAGATGGCATATTATATCGTTTGAGTGTGTAACATGAATCTTAATTATGGCATCGTTATATATCGTGTTGTAATTAAGTGAGCGCATATATGCAAGGTGTGCACTATTTGCTCAGTTGGAAGTTAATTAGTTTTCGTCGTAACACACACACATGTTGTGTGTAAGTATATGCCCAAGTATATTGGTTTTGTATATATTCTTAGCATACATACATAAGTAAGAGACAGACGTGAATCTAATATAAGGTGTTAAAATGTGTACGGCAACGTATCTGTATGTAACATACCGAGATATGAGAATTGATATGTTTTATAAAGTCAATATTTACTTTAGGATTTTATTTTTCTGATTCGTTGAGCTTTTTGTATTTATATGGTTGTTGTTATTTTTTCCTCTTAAATTTTCCGTCAACCACTTTAATGTCGTGGACACGATATGTCTTCTATTACGATATCGTATAGTCTATATCTCGGTATGAAATGATTGATCATCTTCACATATCTAACATTCGTATTCACACACACGATTTGATTGATGGACTCAAATATATAGTGACATCGTTGACAGTGAACATGTTAAATTGATTTTTAGCACACAAAAGCGGAGAAAAGTTTTTATTTTGTCGAAATGAAAATGTTTTTTTTTATATGGGGTAAAAGTTTGTGGTGTGTTAAGATTTCGATAAACTTGCAATGGGAATTATGTTGAATGAAAATCGTTTAGTCATCAAACGTATATAGAATTCTAACTTCTACACAAAAACGAATTAGTGATAATTGCCTATTTTATATTTTCTTCAATGTGGTTCGAAAAAAAGTCTAGATCTATAAAACGTGCGTTTAGAAAATAATTTAATGTCTTAATGTACTACACCGTATTGCTTCAGCACACTTTTTGAGGATTTTGCAATTACTCGTGTGTTCACGTATACAATATGAAGTTGAGTTTTTCAGACCATTAAGAACTTGGTGGTTGCCATGATAACGAAGCATAGATACAAGCAGTTCCTATCAGTGAGATGTAAACCGGTCACATCTCACTAACATTCTTGTTATACCATTTACTTGGTGAGTGTCCAATCCATCTCCACTTTTGTTTCTTCATTTCGCGTTTATCAATCTCGATTTTCCTCGTCGTTAATAGTCACGTAAGGCTTGCGTTCATAAATAGTTGCTACACGCAGTGCATACTCCAGATCTTATCTATATATTATATA
This sequence comes from Tipula lateralis, assembly GCA_963932295.1. Taxonomy (NCBI): domain Eukaryota; kingdom Metazoa; phylum Arthropoda; class Insecta; order Diptera; family Tipulidae; genus Tipula; species Tipula lateralis. The sequence goes on from OZ010737.1 coordinate 193,858,705, forward strand.
CATGCCCTATCTTCAAGATAGAGCTGTAACTTTAGTTTAATGTATTATCTCTAATGGTTTTGTGATGTAAAGCTTTGGAAAACCAATCCTATTAGTAGCAATCTTAACCTAGGCTCCCTCTTGTTTCCATTTCTGATAGACAGCTAGTTTCGGTGATTAGACGATTAAGTTTAAGTGTTTCTTTGAACGTGTCTCTTATTACAGTTGTGATCAATATCCGTCTGTTCTGACGTGCTCTTTGAAACCTTGGAAAGAGCAGAGGAATTTCACTTCAATTTTATGTCAGAACTTGCTACCACATACGAATGTAATACCTATGTTCAATTCAAAATCAAATTTGAGCCAATATTACATTCATCTGTGTTTGAATGTAATAACAACTCCAATTTTTGAGTTTCAACAATTCTGATATCACTTCTGGGTGGGCTATATAGGTATTATGACATGTAACTGCTCTTGGAACTCTTCTCTTGTTATGTTATCTCTTATGTGCTTCTTCTAAATAATTCGACTAAATAATTTTACAATGTTTACTGACCTGGGCTGAGGTTCTCAGGTTCATCTCATATGGTTTTTTTTTCTTATATGATGGTCTCATCCGGTTTGGAATGGAAAAAAGTGAACCAAACCTATGAGTTTAGTACAAATTCAACTCAGCTAAATGGTTGCTTGCTTAATTAATGTTGTTCGTGAAGTTCTGTTTCGTGTTGTCTGAACTGTCTCTGCTATCTGAAACTATAAATGATTACTAATTGATATTATATTCGATTTTAAAATAAATATAGTGTGTTCACATATTAACTCCTGATGTACAATATGAGGTTGAGTTCATCAGACTTCTAAAGGTTGCCATGATGACGAAGCATAGAAACAAGCAGTTTATAGCGATTCACAACGGTGTTTTTTTCAGGCCTATAACTTCAACAGAATCATTTCTAGCCACTCGCATCCTTCGTTTGCAGGTCATTGCTAACCTTCCTACTTTCCCGTCCCCTTCTGGATCCCCTCTCATTTGTATTATTTTTATATCATTGAACCCTTTCATTAAAGTTAGTATCCTATCCATCTTGGTGACTTTTGTTTCTTAATTTCGTGTTTCTCCATATCGTTCAGCCAGAAACATTTTAATAGGCGCCGTTCACAAACACTTGGGATCCTGTCGTGTGTTGTCATGTTTCGCAGCTATACAAACGATTTTAAATTTTATTGAACTAAACTAGGATAAGTCTACAACAAATGATACAATGTCCACCAACGACACTTGCATCGATATTAGCTAATTAGACCTTTTCAAGTCCAGTTTTGAACAGATCTGTCAGACTAAAGCATATGAATTATACAATTTAGCCATCTGTTTTGTACTTATAGCTTCACCCGGAAGATACAGGTTACATGTAGCAAGTGGCTGTGCTGGAATTATTAATTTAGATTTGTTTAGATATTGCTGATATTGATCAACTATATATGTCTTAGAAATTTACGCTTTTGACGAACACTTCCAGTTCTGCCAACATCATATTATTTTAAATAGGGAAAATCCAAATCGATAAAGACTGAGAAACTTTATATACCAGCAACTTTTTTTCTCGGGCAAACGGTTTTATGCTTTAAACTGTTAAATTTAGGCCCACAAATACCATGTACTCCCAACACACAAACAATTCCCAAGAAGTTTTCCTAAATTTCAATGCAAACAGAATTCTCAGAATTTTTTTTCAATTTTTAAGCAGTATATTATTATTTAAATTTATTCCTTGTGCGATTAAATTATTTTACTTGTTTGTCAGGAAATTGAGGAAATGATTTCCAGTTACATATTTTTCTCAGGTTTTGTTACGATTTTCTAAACTCGTGTTTATGTATATTTCCCAACACCTATACAATGAAAAAATAGCTCAACTATTAAAGAGCCTATCATCGGTCGCAAATGGTACGACAATAAAGTAGCACTTCCACAGTCCAGACTTCGATTATAATTCCATCGCCAAAGCATGAAAATCATACATAAAATTCCAGAATTTACTTTTTAATTCCTCAACTGGGATCAATTACCACTTCCTCGTTTCTCAACATTTCTCATCTATACGTCGTATACGTGCTTATCGTAAACTGACTAGTATACTCACTAGTTTAGGCCCAGTATCGCATTGGGCAAAGTTGTCTGTATCTTGCCAACATGCTTAAGTTCAAAGTGATACCAAATCATCACAATTCTTCTTGGTCGATTCGACCTGTTCTTTGGATATGTACAAATAAGATAAGATCCCTGTTCTTTGGACAAATTCGGTCAACTGGTCCCTACAAGGTCATAAAATCATACGCCGATTCTTCAAACCTACATCATATAGATTATAAAAGAGAACCTCAACACCTCAATTGACCGAATCGAACCAGCTTTTGGAATACTCTGTTAAACTGAATGAGCATCACTTGTGAGAGAACACTGTATCGACCGCACACTTGTTGTTCATCTATTAAACGAATAGTCAAAACACAACACTATACATATACATACGATGTTACCCGCAAGAACTCTTTCCAATTCAAACACACCCATAAATTAAGTTCGCCTACATAATTGACACTTGATAAATTATTACATTGTTCCAAATTTTACGAAACTATTTCGAAACTCAATATAAATTATGTAACAAAACCAATTAATATTCTTCCCAAAATTAATCTAATTTTCCCTTCAAAAACGTGTTTTCCACCGTAAATAAACTCAAACCCCTTTCTATATGTACTGTACTGTGGGAGGTATAACCAAAAATCTCAATTAAGTAATACAATATCGCGTTAACACAATTGAATTTTCCTCCAACAACAATTCTATATAAATTTTCAAAATCAGAATACGTCACATAATTGTCTCACATCCCACCAAGGCAATCAAAATTAGATAATTTACTTAATAGCTGTGTCTACAGTCGTACAATACACATAAATTCATCGCAGTCATCGTATACGAGTGTATATGGGGTGCAGGAGTAACATCAAATCGGGAGTCCACTTATTAATCCCATATAATATGTAATATAGGCGCATAATCCTAATAATTATTATTAATTGAAAACGAGATGAAAATTTTGTTTTTCATTTCGCTTTGTATAGCAGCATCTATATGTGCGAGTATTTGAAAAATAAATCAATGAGAAAAATTTTCCATTATGCTGCTTCTGCTGCTGATGCTGTACGAAGACGATGACAATGATTTGAATAAATAATGTTAAATTTAGCGGACAGGTTGATAGGTGGATTATAAATTATGTATATACCTTTATGGAATCGCGAGCTTTATTCATGTGCTGTGATATTATATACATTATATATACTCTAGAAGCCGACAATGAAGTATCTATTCAATTATTTATATGAGCACATTATTTGTGTGTGGGAGCTGGTTGGATTTTTATTTCATTTTTTGTGTTCCAAAAAAGGGTAAAGAACGTATATTATTCCTCGATGACAAATTATAAATTGGTAAATCTGGTATTTGATTGTAGTTCAAATGACATCTCTTGCGTATATATGAGCTTCTTGAGGCTAGTCAATTTGTTATACGCTTTATCTCAAAGATGTTACGTAGATTGAAGCTCGATCGAATTGAATGCATCTCTACAATTAGGTGTATATAACCCAGATCGCCAAATCGATTATTTCAACTAGACATTTGTTCATACGTACTCTACTCTAAAATATTAACGTCCATGTTGAAGTTTCTTATAGTATTCTTAAACAAACCGCTCATCCTTGTGGGTCTTGAAATCAAAAATACTCCAATACAACCATTAAACCTGACTGATATATTGACAAACATAACTTTGCAGAGGTCGTGGAGCCAGTAAATAATTTAAAGTTTCAGTCCACGATAGGTGATTTAATCCATTTGATGATATACGAGCCATGTAGGGCCAATACATTTTCAGCTATGGCTATTAACAAATATTAACAACTTTATCCCGCAAACGGGGGTAAGATGAAATTGATTAATCACTGATATTGGGTTGATATTTTCGTGCCATTTTTCATCTGGAATGGAATGAAATTTTTGGTCAGTATAGAGAAACTTATGTAAGGCTATAGTATGCTACCGCCCAGACCTCAGGTCAACCTTTAGCAATTACCTTATAGGCTTGGAAATCAGAGTTTTATTACCTGTCCGTCTCCTGCTTTAGAACACTATTCTATACGTTCGGTTTATGATATGAATCCATAATTTTATATATACATATTTTGAGTGACATCAACCAATTGTATACGTTGATAAAATTCAATTAATGTTTGCCATACTATCGAAAATAAACTATTGCTAACCCTAGATGGTTCGTGTATTTATAAAACAACAATATCTAAGTCATTGATATTGTTACAAAAATGCTTAACAAAGAAACAATAAATCTTAAAAAAGCTACCTTTATGTTCCTAATCAAGATAACCGCACATTATAGACAGATACAAGATTGTTTATTAATGTGAAATGATGCAAATTGGAAAATCTTGATCACATCGAAGTTTACATAATCGTCGAATATTATCAGCTTACTGTGCCCTCTAATGCTCTTTATGACTGACAAGTGATCAGCATAGTCGTAGAGTACTTTCATGCCCAAAATTCATTTGTATTAGTCTATGTGAGTTCTGGTATCCTCTGTTTAACAAACCTTGTATAATATGTTGATTCTGTTGCTATACAATGTTTACAATTTAGTGGTACCACACGTCAAGAACAGCCCGAATAACCGTCGATTAAGAGTTTGTCGAGGGGTTGAGTTAAGCCATACTTAACTTCGAGGGGCTATTGTATTTGTAAATGTCATACTAAAAGCTGACAGTGATTCAAATTGTAGGTATAGTTAAACAAGATCATATCTTCAATCGCTTGTGACATACCCTGCATGACGTAGCACAGTCCATTTGAAAGCACATATCGTTGGATTATCTATGTCATCCAGTCTTAAACCACAATGAGTTGCTTGTCATCAATCTATTCACCACAAGTAGTTACTTACCATCAGTTCGAGAAGTTTTTGAAGGTTGTTTCCAAGTACATTTTCCTGCAACGTTGAATTTTCGATTGATTGTTCCATCGAGCTACCTGCCAGTCAACGTATTGAAGTGCAACGAAAATAATTTGTATGTACACACACACACTATATAGATAGAGTACATAGTCATTCAACCTACACTACATCGATAAAATATAACTTTTTTAGCTCACAAAACTATTTCGTAGGCGGTTGTTCGTTGGTATTACATTCGATATAATCCTCATAAAAGACCATGTAATTTAGTATACCAGATTTAATGTGATAATCTCTGATACGTGTGAACTAATTTACTTTTAAACATATGTACATACATACTAAAAGATGCTAAAGATAAGCAACTTAAAATACAAAATCTTATATACCGAACGACAAAGTGCGGGGTGGGGTAATTTCGTTTATTTTTAATTCCATATATATGTAATTATACCAGACGCAGGCAATTATACTCGTACTTATGTATATGATTTTCTTATATTCAGGTTTCTTATTTAATATGCGCTAGGGTCATACATACATGTTTATACATTAATATATGTGTACACAACATCTTATGTGTGCATATGTTGGATATTCGGTTAAAAAGCATACAAAAAAATTATTTTCGAAAGTTTTTGTTTGGTGGCTGTTCAACATATTCTCAATTATACCTTATCAACAATTTCAATGCTACTCGTATATGCTTTAAATCATGCATATAATTATCATCCCAAAGGTAAACACATATATCGTATATCGAGACAATTCTACGAAATATTTTATCGAAGTTATCGCATTTTTGTAAGATTTCTCGGAAAATTCACTTGTAATGTCTTGAAAATATAAATATTTTTGTATATATATGTTCGAGCAGGTGCGCACAGGGGGAATTGCATTAAAGTGGTTGCAAATTATGTCAATTTAGGTAAAGCCAACGCAAAACACGACTTCGGTATATCTTATAATATAGATATTCGTGTATAATTTTTTTTATTTAAGTTCATCCAAGACAAGAATATGGGTGGGCGGGAATTTGGAATTGTGGAGCACAAGCAAAATAAACGAAAATTAAAAAACTTTGTTGAGATATATATTTTGTTTAAAGAAAGTAATTTTTTCTCGTGCCATACTTGTATTTGTTATTGATCAGATTCCCGCAAGGCTTTTAATTATATGTATATAGATTTAGAAAAAAAACAGAATAACATAAAGTTTTGTTTTAGTCTTTTAGTAGACCGTTTATGCTAATACACATCCATTAAAACCTTTCTACCATACATACATACTTATGTACACGAGAAACGAAATCCAATTTTCTTGTTCCGTTTCAATTAGAGATATTACAAGAAAAGTGTTTTCCTTTTTCTATACCAGGGAATTATATCATTAAAACAATAACCCTCATTATACATCCTAAAGACAATACTCATATACACCGAAAATGAAAACATAATCACCGACGAGTACACGTATTGTGCGGAAAATCGATTCATCGCGAGCTCAACAATGGATAACATAATTTAAAGCGTGCGAGTGGTAACGAACACACAGTATACATACAATACAAAAAACAATTCATGATGATGATTAGAATGATATTCATGTTATCTTTTTTCCACCTTTTTCATTTAAAAGAAAATTAATTTTCCTTCCATCTTCGCACTATATACATTATATATATAGTATACTATACTCATCACTCGTAATTATTATAGTTGTTGTGTTTTTTTACTATGGTGTAGTACTTCAGCCAATCTCATTCTTCTGCGTCCCGAAAACCAAACCAAAACAAACAAGGAACTAACAAATAAAAAAGTTTTTGTCTTTAAAAGTTATTTTTAAGTTTTAATGGCATCTTTTTTTTTATACACACAAAGATTTCTTTTCTTAAGATTTTTCATTAAATCTTGTGACCATGAACATATTTCTCTGCTGCTCATCATCATAATAATTTTTCACATTTTTTTTTTTTTTTTGAAAATTTTATCTGCGTGTGTGGTTAGGTTAATGGCACGATATAATGGATAATAGGGGAAGGAAATGTTCTTAAAATTAATTGGCATTTTGGTATTTTAACTTAATGATTCCGGTGTTATTGATTTTAAGGGTAGGAATCGTTAATTTAATGATGATGGTCTGGATTGACAAATACTGATAAATGGTTGACAGCTGTAATATTGAAAAATGAAAAAAATTCCATTAAATTATTTGAACTATTTAGTTATTACTTACAGTTCATCATCTTGGTATGGTTAAACCCTAAATCATTTAGGGCCAACTTGTTATAAAGACAAATGGAACAGTATTTCGAAAGAACGGCAATTTGCAAATCAAAAGCCTGAAATCTTAGCATTAGAATATTCGAGTAGCTCAACCATAAGAAGTATCATTAAATATGCACTTTATTTTAATCAACCTATCACTTCATCTATCTCGATTCTTGCTATGTTCACTTCCAAATTCAAATCAACTATACTAAGAAAGTATAGCCATTTGAAAACCATGAATGCCTGACGTAGTGAACTCATTAGTGGCATCAGAAATTTAAGTTGTTCCAGAACCACCAACTATCAAATTAGAAAACTGATCATTACTATCTGGGGGCTATTTTGAAAAAATCCGAAAGGATCCGAAAATTTGCTATTATGAAACTATAAACAGACAAAACTAAATTGGGTTTTTCGAAAATCGAATGTCAAAATCCGACTGCAATGGAGTAGACGAATTTAATTTTGTGTTTTCGAATTTGTGTGTTTTGAATATTCCACAGTTTAAGGAGCAATGTTTCATTAATAGATTTTATCTGACAAGTCATTATCAATTAATCCACAACAACAAAATAGAATTTAGCAAGATTAAGTGAACTACAAAACACAGTATTGCTAACTTCATGCTCACATTTGACAAATTCAACCAAACAATTTCATAATCAGAAAATTCGCGGCAGATCGAAACAAAATCGATATTGGATTATTTCATAATATAGCCCCTGAATTCAATAAAAGAATATCTAGGATAACCATAACCAAAACTGCATAGAGGAACCAGTAGCCGAGAGTACCAATGGAGTTTTGGCGATGAAATATTAGTACAGCACGATTCAGATAATAAAAGTTTCAATACATCAAAACGGTACGCTTTTTTCTCTAACGCTACGGGAATCTTGCTAGAATTGATATAGCTGTTGGATTAATTTCTGTTCTCTGCCATAATGACATATACTAGTATGTATACCGTAAAATACTCTTTCATCTGGTATCTTTAGCAGTTTTACTTACGTGGTTATAAGATCACATCATTCCTTAACTCTCCTAGGACTTTGAAACAATCACTTTCAGATTTATTTTCCTTGTTAGATGTGTGGAATGTTGTGACTTGTAATTCTGTGGCACTGGATAATTCCGCAAAAAAGTTCAAGATTTGTTCATCAGACACTTGTATTCTCATCAACTCCATTGTTACTTACATTCTTAACCATTATGAACTGTTCTAGCCTCGCGATGGACAAGAATTTCAAAAATATATCTGATATATAAATAAACTTATTTAAGATACTTCAAGTTGAATTTTTGAGTTCTTAGGGAATTGTAGCCTCTCTATTGCGAGGTGTTGGTTACATGTATTTAAAATAGTTCGAAAAACTCTAAAATTTCGAGTTCTCTTGAGCTAATCTACAATCCCTGGATATCCTAAAACAGGCTCTGTATTTCTTAATTTTCTTGAATGTAGCGGTGTAGAGAGAAGGCATTTTTCTCAGAGTCATGTCAAGGACGATGAATAATAAGAATTGGAATTTAACAACCTACTTACATAAAGCAACGAATACATTAAAATTTTTATCATAAATATCGCAAATACGTGATTATTAAGCAAATTTATCTAAAATCAATATAAATTGGGATATCGTTGTGGCACTGTGTCAATAAACATTAAAAATGTATATTTATATGAACTTTAAACCCCCCCTCCGACTGTGATCATTATATTGTTAGTATATGTTCAACACCTTTCATAAAGACAAAAAATGTTAATTAAATTTTTTAAAATTATGTTTTATTAATTTAAATAAATAAACATTATTTTATACTTTGTGATAAAGCAATCTCAGTCCACAAAAGCCATTGGGGCAAAACCAATTTATGTATAATGAATATTATAGATTTGCATATTCATCTAAATGTCCGTATCGATAGATATACTCGTACTCGTACAAAAACCAATTTATTAATAAAACAATAAAATTACCACACAATGTATAACAATTTGTGTTTTCAAATCAAATTCAAATACTCTATACACATAGTGTAGAACGTGTACTTGAGACCTCATTCTTCCCTCCATTCCGGTTATGTATGTATGTACGAGTACGTAATACAAAAAAATCAATTTATTTTTTGTAAAAAAAAAACAATTAATAATATTGATAGCAATTTAACAATCAATATAATTAAAATCTCGGCTCCCCGCAAACCATATCCAGCAACGTTTATTTTTGTATAGTCTCAAATACGAATTTGTGTGTACAATCAATTTGACAAATTAGATTTTCATTCACTGATATCGTTTAACAAACCCAAATGTGATTTTATTTTTATTTTAAATTCATATCTTTTGTGCTGTTTCTATTTCCAGATGGACCGAATATCAATGAAAACCCAACATATCATTTACACAGCAATCATTTTGCTCACCATCAAATCGATAAGCACCGAAGACTGTGGACTTAAATTTCAAGGGCACTGCTCGTGTGGTGCACAAATGTACGACAATGAATTAAAATACGTTGTAAATTGTACGAACGAGGGATTTACAAACACTAGCGTATTGGAAAATTTACCCGAGCAGACACAAGTGATTATATTCACTGGAAATAATATCGTTGAGCTGCCATGGAACGTGTTCGGTGCATTCAATGATTTAAGCTCGTTGACCATCGTCGACATGAGTAACAATAATATACGGGAAATTCGTGGCAAATCATATCATCACGTACAGAACGTTAAACGTTTAATACTGAATCACAATAATTTGAGTATATCATCGGATGACGACGATTTAAATCATCACCATCCGCGTGTTTTTTCGAATTTCATAAATCTCATGGAATTACATTTAACGAACGCGTTCACCGACAACACATCGGCTGAATTGTCGCGCGACCTGCACGATATATTCATGAACAGTAACCTAACGAAATTGACTAAATTACATTTGGAACAGAACGAGATCTCACATTTTAATGATCGTCGCGTATTTTGTGATCTACCAAGTCTACGCGATCTCCATTTAGGCGATAATTTGCTAACTGAAATCAATTTTAATATATTATGTTTACGCCATCTACGATTCTTAGACTTGGAACGCAATAAATTCGAGTACGTAAAAACAAAAGATTTGAACCTAATCGATGCATTACACAATATACCCGATCGTGATGTTAATTTAGTTGTCGATTTTAATCTTAATCCATTTGTGTGCGATTGCGGTATAGCACCGTTTCAGGACTGGCTGCGCGTCACAAATGTTACAGTCCGCAGCAAAGAAAATTACGTTTGCTATCGTAATAAACGGTACGAAGAATATATACTTACTTTAAAAACGAATAAATGTCGTTTGTTGACGGATCGGACTCGGACCACAGCTGGACATACTGTAACTCTAATATTTTTATTAGTTGTACTTGTATTTATACTGTCCGGATTGGTTTTGGCGCTGGCTTACTTAAGTCGTGACAAATTAATAGCCACGTTCCAACCGGTGCTTAACGTGGGTAAAAAGGTGCACTACACATCGATCAAAGATGAAGAATGTCCTGAAGTTCATGTCTAAAATATTCGCACAGTGTGGATAACAAAAAACAAATGGATTGATTTACAAAATTTAACATTTTCAAAATTTTTAATTTTAAATTTTGGTAAATTTTCCTAGTCAAAATTTATAATATACTTTACGTAATTCGTTTTTAAATTTCCTAGTCAAATGTACACAAAACAATTATTAAACATTAATCAATTCATTCGACATTTTAAATGTTTCGACGACGCCATTTTGTTCATAAACACGTGTGCAATATACATATAAATAACAAAAACCGTTACGGCTATTTTCTATTATATAATAAGATTAACATAAAAAAGTGGATAAAGATATAATTAAAATCTGTGATTTTATTAAAACAAAACAAATTAATTACTTTGTCCGTAGTGGCAGAAAAAATCGAACAACTCAAATATTAATAAATTCTTAATTTTTTTTTTTTATTATTTTGTAAAATTTTACTAATTTACTGAAACATTTTAACTAATAGTAATTAATTGATTAATATTACATAAATATATGAATTTGTACTTAATTTAAAATTAATTATATATATATTTTTAATTAATAAAATAAAAAATATTTTGTTAAACAATTGATTAATAATTTAAGAGAAATAAAAGATGTACGAAAACATACTAAAGTCTAGCGAATTTTATTATAAAATTAAATATTCAACTGTTATAATCGAAAACATTTACAATGTATAACAGCTTGTACGAGAATCTTACTATTTGTTTATGTGGAAAGAATGCAATATATACGTTTGAATTAAATTTTCTATACTATAAAAAAAGATAGAAGATACGTCCATAACATTTATTTTGACATTTCTCATTTATTTGTTATTTTTTTGTAATATGTTTTGTTTTTAATTGAAAATTAAAAGTTATTAATTAAATTGTAACGTTAATTAGATTAGGTTTTGTAATCCAAGGTTAGTAGCTTATGTTAAATATTATCGATTTATTAAGGGCATTGCATTTATCTAAATAATTTATTACCAACCAATAAGTGTCATTCCTCCTTCCAAAATTCGTAATTTAAATATTTTAAATTAAAATTGTTTTAACACAATGTTTATTGGAAATTAATTCTTCAATTTATATTTATGTATTCGAGTTTATTATTCGATGTGCGTTGAAATTAAACAATTTCGTATTTTGGTGTCCTTCCATAAAATATAGAGCGGTGGTCCTAATCAGTAAAGTGTGGGCAGTTTGAATGAATTTATTATGTTAAAAAAGATGTATATGCGTTGATGATACATTGAAGGAAAAAATCTTTGAAAGTTGATTCGTATCAACAAACACCTATTGTTTGTTTCTATCATTACAATCGGTTATGAAGATTCCAAATCGTTCTGTATATGTTTCGACCAGCCATGTTTGCCTATGAGGCGCTATTCATCATTCGGTCAGGATCATCATGGAAAACATGACTGTCATTGTACTCCCTGTCCTTAGATATCACGAACAATATCAAGAATTTTCATCAAAGTCCTTGTATAGATTTCGATAAGTGCTTGAACGTTTCATATATTATTATCTCGAATTTATACTCATTCGATCCATCAATAACCATTTCATACATCGATAGATGACAACGGATGTGACCAATATCAAAATATTTCCATTTACATGTCAATTGCACAGAGACATGTCTTGATATTTTATCTAAGATACTTGAATATCATTATTTCCTCAACCGTTTAGCTGCCACTCCATTGTGCCCAGGCCTATCTGAAATCCAGGAATACATATGGTGAAAGAAACTTGGCAACCGTTAATTTCACCACCAGATTAGTTATTCATCCCAAAACAACGTAAGTACGTTTGAATACTTACAAAATAATTAAACCAATCATTTTTCGGATTTAATTATCACCTTATCGAGTCTGCTAAGTGATATCGACCAGCAGAGCTAAAATTGATTTCCTGCACTATAATGTTTATATCTTCGTTTATAAAAATATAATAAAAACCAAATGATCTAATAAATATGTATATTAAGAAGTGTTAATTATATTTAAAACTATGACATTCGCGATTCTGACATAAAATTATTTTGTTTGCTCAAACGTTATTCATTTTGTGTCAATAATAATAAATGAGAATGGTGTAAGGATTTCCTACGCATTGATTAACACTTAGGCTGTTTACTTACAACCGATTTGGGTAAAATAATATAAATAGAACATCTTATGAATCAATTGTCAAAGAGTAATAAAAATCTAAAACTTAGAGACCGTAAACGGCCCTTACTTCGTCTCAACTAAGGTTGTGAGTCAGTCAAATCAGCCCAACATTTTTACACAGAATCGCTTTTTATGTCACATCCCGTGCATGTTTATTTTTGCTCAACGGCGAGAACCGAACTCGAGACCCCGGCGTGATGAGACACTCTCTTAACTATTAAGCTTTAACTGGCGATTATCAAAGAGTGGAGACTTCTTTTTCAGATGGATTACTCTAATTAAAGGTGATATAACAACGATTGCTCGATGACACAATGTGAGACATAATGACAGTTGATTGTGAGTTAACGATTATTGATCGTTAACTCACAATAAACTGTCATGAAAACCTTTTGGCTTGACACAGATTCGAGAAAGACTAACGTTGTCTACCGGGACAAACTAGGATCGCAATTGCAATGAAAACTTGTGTTTGCTTTTCCTTTGATGTAATGGCAGAATTCCTGTTGGCCTAACTCATTTCTCTTTCTACTTCTTGATTAGTATCAATTTGGTTAAAGTCACCATTGATTGCTGGTTGAGATGCTTCTTGTGTTTGAAGATCATTTTCTTTCTTCTAATACAGTGGATTTTTATCTCAGTTGAACGCCATGATTTCCCTCAGTTCCTTGGTAGTAAATTTGGATGACCTGCTAATTTAAACCATTGTTGAAAGAGGCTAATGTCATAGAAATATTAATACTTTTGGACACTAATGCTAACGGCGAAACTCCAGGCATACTTGGCACAACAAGTATAATTATTACAATAATGACTGATTAGTTTCGAAAATGTTACGACTCCCACACCATAAATTACTATAATACACCAACAGCAACTCTAAACGTAATACAAAACTACACAAAAAAACAGAAAATGAAAACAATAATGTAATTATGGTGATGAATATTTATGATGATGTTGCAGCAGCATATATACAGAGAGAGTAATCGGACCTGTTTCATAATTCATATGTGTAGACGATAAAAACTATTTATGCAATATGGAACCGAAGGTGGTATATTTTTTATGCTCACATAACTATATACGAGTATAAACAACAAATATTCCAATAATTTCGAATAACCATTAAAATGTGGGATTTTATTTGCCACTCCCTTCCGCCGCGACATATCAAATCAATAATATTATTATTAGTCTTATAAACTGCAATATACTCGATTTCGTTGATCAGCATTGCAGTGTTATGTTTTATGTGTAGGAGAATAAAAACCATTATAGATTCATAACAAACTGCTACGGATTATTGCACTCGAGTCAATGCAACGAGAATATATTGAATGGACATAGTACTTGCTGTTCGTTCACTGGAGAATTTAACCTAAAACAGTTTTTATAACAGAAATGTTACCTAGAATTGCATTTAAGGTAACTAATGACCGATAAATTATCTGACCCATAAATTATTATGGTTGGGTTGTAGTCGTTGTCATCGTTTAACCGTAACATAGCGCACATGACCAAAAATGTTAATTGATTCGACGATTATAAATCATATAGATTGCCGACTTGTCGCGACTATGGTTGGAACTGCATAGTGTATAGTCAAGTAGTTTACAGGAATGCTTGTATACACATTTTGAGTTGTATTTGTGGTTTTGCTTTTACTATCATGGACGTATTCAATATTGAAATTAATTTTTTTTTTTACCTTCCGGCAACATTAACCCAAACCAAGAAGAAACCATAACAGACAAAACTATCTTTCTCGATATAAAACAAAACTATGTATACATACATGCAAACACATAAAAAATAGTTTTTAAATAAATTAATTTAGTTATGTGTATTGTTATTATTTCAACATCTATCTGTTCTGTAGACAAATAGTTTTCTTCTTAGGTATGTACGAGTACGATTTGAAGTTAGTTTTAAGTAGTTATGTGCTTTCTATATATCAGGTTACTTGTTGTTATTAATTTGGTCTCAAACATTTTATGTGCTGGCTTGGCCATAAGAACTTCAAAATGTTCTCTTATGAACTAGAACAACCTTGAAACGATCTCGAAAAACAATTTATTATATTTGAATGCGATCATAGGTGATCGCGACAACTCGCATAAACAAATCTGAGAATTTTGTACAATGACTCACAAATTTGTAGCTTTCACCTTTTAAAACTCACCAGTCTTAAGAATTTGTATAATTTCAAAACATACAGCGATCAATTAATAAATTTTTTTGTTTGGTTTCGTTTCAGATAGCTTCGCAGATCAAACGCGTAACAATAATAAAAACAACCGCACGATCGTACATATATTATGGTGAATGTGGTGGATCGACAACAAACGAATACTTAAACCAAATAAGATATAAAATTTACGATCGAAAACATTTCTCAACTAAATAGTTTTTGGTTAGTTTTTTTTCAGTTTCGATTCATGTTTTGTGTTGAACGGTTGATCTGTATAAAAAACATTATTTTGTGGAATTTTATGTATTGTTGTTTTGTATATGTGTATAAATCGTGATCGTAGTTTTCGGTTTTGTTTTAATTACTAAACGCTATTTTCACACAAAATAACGGAATTTTCGCGATCGTTATTTGTGATTGTGTTTAAGTTCATTTAACTCCCTACTTATTTAAGTATATAAACTGTGGAATGTAAAAAATGGAATCAAATTTAATTCGTGTACTAGATGGTGATGACTTGGACGAAATAACAAGTGAACTATGCGATTTTACGATACAAGAACAAAATGCAGTCGCTGAAAGTCAAGGAATAACACCGCGAACCTCGAACTACACACCAGTGCTTGGTTCGTCGGTTGTTTATATCGTAGCCTGTATTATATTTAACGAGAATGGGGATATACTTATGATGCAGGAAGCAAAAAAATCGTGCCAAGGGAAGTGGTACTTACCAGCTGGTCGTTTAGAAAAAACAGAAAATCTCGTGGATGGTGCAAAGCGCGAAGTTCTTGAAGAAACTGGAATGGCGGTTGATATAAAAACATTGCTCGCTGTCGAGGTGGCAGGTGGCCAATGGTTTCGATTTATTTTTATCGGCCACGTAATTGGTGGTCTCCTCAAAGACTATCCCGACTCAGAATCGCTCCAAGCCAAATGGATTGAAAATCTAGATAGTATAACACTGCGTTCGAACGATATATTAAACGTAATCGAACTAGCAAAAAAATATAATACACGAAAATCGGATGAAATATGGCATCGAGATATACTACCAGCTTTTAAACCACACGACAAAGGATACATGCGACTCGTGATAGTCGTTAAGAAAAAAGCAACAGATCGTGTCCATGTCCTGCTAAGCGAGAAAAATGCCTATCATTTTCCAACCGTTGAAATACATCCGGATCGAAATATACACGCAACAATACGAAAATTTATGATTGAATTGTTTGGTGCCGATTTACCGCCACACCGACCACATGGCATTCTATCGGTTGAATATTCACCGGTGGGCAGTGGAACAAATCCGACCGATGGACTTTGTCTTACTATTCTAGTACCAATTCGGTCAAATCTCGAAGATGTTGGACTTATCGGAAAATGTGCATGGCAGGAACTTTCGAAAGAGGTGGGACATCGTTTAATATCAACAGTTGTATCGAAAAATGGTGTAATCGGTTTCAATGTAGTACGTTAGATAAAAGTGAAATTAAATTTTATTTTATAAACATTTTTGTTATTTTTGTTGTCTCTAAAATTATGTAAATTTAAGTTTTATTTTATATTTTATTATGTGATTCCAAAAACAAATATAAAAGACATCGAATATCGTTTTGCCCTGACAGCCTTGATAAAATATATAAGCGCGCTTCTTATTGTATATTTTATTGATGCCTTCATTCGCATGTATCAAATTATTAAAACAAACTCGAATGTATTTTGGCTATGTTTCGTTACCAAATCACGTAATGCTTCGGGATAATTTGGTCGAATATCGGACTGTTTATTTAAACTATTTGCTTACGCAAATTTGGTAACAAACATACTCATTTACTAAACAAATCAAATAACCAAATTTATTATTGAACTTAACAAATCTTTACAAATAGTAGATAGAAACCAATAAATTATATGTAAATTATATATTTTATAATAAATAAAAACTAAATAAATTATTTACAGTGATATCGAATGTACTTATATACTAAACCTGTCTTACGTTATGCTCTGGTATTTGCTTCTCAAAGACCGTGAGGTTGTTTGTTTGTTGCTTTCCGTTTGCTATGACATAATCGTAAAGATATTTAAAGTTTTTATTACACACATAATAAGTTTTTAGCTACCCAGCTATCTAAAATTTATAAAGAAGTTAAACGCGAGAAGTAGAAGTTGTCTGTTACAATTTACTCACAGATCAGGTATTACTGGATTGTGATGTAATGTGTTTCATGTCTGTTGTGTCTTCTCAATGGGAGTTAGTTGAATTGTCAATCAACTAAAATTGCGGTTAGTGTGTCAGCAGATATCTTTGGTATCTGTAATAGTTTAAGCTGTCGTGTGAGTCTGGCCAGAGACTAAACAAATTGAAGTTGTACAGACGAAGATGGGGAGGAAACTATACCTTCCTATACCTATCCTAGTCTAGCTCGATTTTGGGGTATTGGCGTTTGGATTTCAAACATCGGTTATATGATTCGATGAATTGAGTGATGGTATGCAGTGAATCCCTATTGTGTTTAATTACAATCTTTCTTGCCAGCCAAATCGAATATTTTAACTAACTCACTTAAAAGAATTGTGCCATTTGTTTCAGAATTGAAAATTAGTTACTTTAGCTATTTGTGTCTCAATCAAAAGATAGTATCATCAAATCTCAATTGATTTATAAAAGTGGTTCGAAATCGGGCGAAAAGCCCAATCCGATTTGATTAAGAACTTCTGGGTAAATAAAGTTGACAGAATGTCAGGCTACCAACGTTAATTGTTTTAGGAAACTTTGTTTTACGGCATTTACAGGTGTTTGTTGGCCCGTACCGTGCCAACAGTCTGATTCCATCGTTTTATCATTCGGTTCGGATCACCACGCAGAACGTGACCGAGCCAGCGTATTCGCTGTCCTTTTTTTGCATGCATGATATCAGGAATTCGCATTTAGTTCCTGATCTCGTGATTAAACAGAACTCGGTACTGGGCCTTATATTACAGTCATGATTCTTCTCATGAACACTGTTTCAGTGGATCAAGTATCCCTTTCACTCCGTTGCCATTTAATCCAATTACGTAGATATCATCTGCATATGCAAAATTTTAATTGGATTGTCGGAATAAGATATTGTCTTTTCATCGGAAAGACAAGTCATAAATCGCAATTATGATCAGGTTCTACTCGATACAAGTGGGTAGTTTGTTTTTTGAAGACCAATACGAACAAAATTTAAGCTTCGGTGAATACCTCCAACTACAACATTCTATTGTTTATCGTAGTAATATAAACTTAAACCAATGGCTACACCACAAAGAGACTTTATTTCGATATCCAAGAACTATATATATATATGTATTGTAATCGATTTTAATTTATGCATAAACTTTATCGTTCTGAAATACTATCTCAGACCAAAAATAAAGAATCTAACAATTCGCATTAGCTAAAATTTTCATTAGTTTGTAGTTACAGCAACATCAACTGTAAATCGTAAGATATTATGTGGTTGAGCATAAGACTATGTATGTACATTGTGTAACCTTAAACAAAGAACAAACAATAGATGTATCCTTCTACGTTTCGGAAAAGGAAGTTAATTTTATGGAAAATATTAAACAAAAACATCGTCTTAACATTCGTAATAATAAAAACAAATATCATTAGTAATATAGTACCTAAGAAGTAGTGTAAAATTACATTCGAGAATTAATTATCAACGCTCGATCGTAACTAGACTATATGTACATCGAAAGGCCTGACCGCTATATAATATAAATAGATCCCAGTTTCTTTTCCGCACACAATTGTTCAGCTCCCGGCATTACATCATGAGGAAACTGGACTGCTTTTCGTAATTTTCGTTGTTTCTTTAACAATTCATAGTAAGATTCGACACACATCCACCAATAAACTCGGAGAACTAAAATTAGAATAAATTGTTTATACCTAATAAGATGGTTAGAGGTATGCCAACTTACAGACTAGTATGATGTTTAGAACGTTAATTGCCAGTTTTGTGTCTGTATAGAAATATTCTTCCGAATACATGATAATTAGGGATTGGAGCGATAGTGACATGCTATAAACCATGGCTAAGATTTCACAAATCATCCACGGCAATAGTAGATAGTAGTTTAACTGTAACAATAACAATGGAACCATTAAAAATGTATACGTGCTAAACAAAATATATAGTTTTTATACTCACGTCGCGGCATCCATTGAGAAGTGCCACACAACCGGCCAAATATATTCCAATGAAAACAAATGAGACTATATAAAATTCTTGTGTTGTTTCGCTTATGAATCGTAACTGATCAATTTTATAATCATCCATGGTCTTGTATAAAAGGCCAAGTGATGTAACAATACCCAGCCATCCTAATATCAGGCCACCAGTATTCAGTCGAAAACAACAGCAGCATTTTGTGAACAGCACCATTCCTTCAGTTGTTTAATAGCAACGACAACGTGTTCTGGAAGTAAAATTAACGTGACGTCAGTGGAATTTACATTATTATTGCGATAAAGACATATATAGTTAATATATAAACAAAATAAATATAAAAAAAATAAATATTATCAAAATATGCAAAAATTGCACTTCCACCTATTTTACCTAAACTAGTTACTAACACTGGTTAGTTTTGATCTATATAATATCGAAAACTATTCAAACACCGAAAATTTCTCTTTTTACATATAAAACTACAACTTTCAATCTTTCAATATAAAAAACTAAAGTCGTAGATTTGAGAAGCAGAAATTGATTACTAAAGTAATTGTAAGCACAACAAACATCAATACTCAGAAAACGTGTGACGCGATTCAAACGTGGTGGCTGCCATGAATGCTTCCACAACGCATAACTAATGGGAATCACCATAAAAAGCTACAAGGTTTTGTTGGTGTACTACTAGCTAGGTAACATGATATAGTCACTGGCGGTTAATATGTTAAATTGAGTTTTTTTATAATTTAAATGTCTTTGTTGTTAGTGTATATGTGCGAAACCTGCGTTAGTTGTGTTATACAAGCCCGTTTGTATCGGTTGGTTAAAATTTAAGAATTGTTGAGTGTATCACCTTCGCTAATCAACGTCTATTTCACATCTAGTGTATTTGGATAACACGAGTGAGTTCGACTGGATCGGCTATGATTTTGGCAACTAAAAGTAGATAGTGTACGTGTCTTTAGAATCGGGCTTTTGTATTTAAGTCGGTCTTGTGTATATTTACGCAAATTGAAGAGTTGAACGAATATGGATTTGCAGATGGAGATTAGTTTCTATCTGAGTCTACTTATTGAAACATACACTACAGATAGAGCTACATTAGAATCCAAATTGGCCATAATCATAAAATCTACGTACATATTTTTGCACAGTGCAGGTGTTTCGAACCTTTTTAACTGTAGCAATATTATCATAACTCTTGTGACTCACAGAATATCGTAAATCAAAATCTGTTAAAGTTATAATTCGTATTTTCAAAATTTAAGAAATTAAACCGCGAAAATTGCCGCCTAATTTTATACCATTTAAAATACGAACACAATTGTACTCGTTTTTTATACCATTCACAACAAATGTCAAAATAATCTCAATACTCTAGTACACCATTTGTGTGTCATGTCATAATTTCTGTGTGTGCTTTGTGTTTATATTAAATTTTGGGGCTCGGGTCTCTAAATTATTAAACTTTTACTGAAGATATATTTATAGTTACTAGAATACAACGTACATTAAAAATAGTTTACAAAATGTCACGACATCGTAATGTTCGAACGATGAATTATACAGATGGTAAGTGTGGCAATGGGGCACAAGTTTTAAAATGGAGATATCACAACTAATAAATTCCAGAGTATGATGGATATGACGATGTGTATGGACATTCGGTAGATGATGAAAGTTGTATATCGCCAACCGATTCCCAACAATGGATTTTTGATCGGGAACGGGGACAACAGAGTATATCGACTTTCTTAGAAAATCATCAGGATATTCAGGAGGAGAACGAAGATGATTATGATGATGGCCAAAGTGGTTCAGGTGGTCAATCGAAACAACGACGAGATTCGGAAAATTTTCAAATGCCCAAATTAAACGACGAGGATCATGCCAAGTTGCTGTCGTGCATCGATGAAATACGAAATGTTGTTGGAGATTCGGTGTCGGAGCGGCAAATCGTTGAGACTGTGATGAAGTACAATTTCGACTGCACAAAATCATTGGATGTGATTTTAACAGGAGCGACTACACCCCCGAACGCAGAGGGGAGCGCATTGCACAAGACCCCAATCGAAAAAGGTGAATATTTATTGCAGTTTGTTCGGGACGAGTTAATTCCATTCGAAATTTTTCTATTTTTGTTTATTATATTATCTCTTTTGTAACTTTCATGTATTTGCTAACCTAATACCTGCTTTCATTTGGATTCCAATTCGGATTATGGGAAGGTAAGATTCACAACCCTTTAGTAATTTACAAGATTTTGCAAAATTCCACCTTACAAAGTCGGATACGAAGCTAGAAAGTACAAAAAAAATTTTAATTCCTAAATTTGGTTCGGACAAGCCGGAAGAACCTGCAAGTTCCACGAGTAGTTTTTCATCGTTAAGTGAAATGGCTAAATTTCATTTGAGTGATGTCGAAACAGGGACATCTCCTAAATTCGCGTTACCCAAATTAAATTCGAGCCATAGTATTAGTTGTAAAGTTAATCCATTTCGTCGGGCCGATAATTCAAACGATGAGATAGACTTAAGTAGTGGAAGTGCCTTAACTCCATTGCAATCGTCACTGCGAAAAATTATGGATTTAAAAAAGTTATCACTATCAAGTAGTGCCGAAGCCATAGTGGTGCCACCGCTTGAATCTCCAATTTCAAACGATAATTGGATCATAGATTTGTCTAGCGCTCTTCGTAGTGATAACAGTCCGATTCCAAATTCTCAAAACCCATCGAAACCAGATGAGGAATTCTTCATTCCAAAGTTCATCGAATGCGACATCAAACCGATCTTGGAGCGTCAAATAACACAAGACTGTGAAATCGACTGTTCTCAGTTATTGCGAAAAATTTTAAAAATCCGAACTCGTAAATCGTCTAATTTCGGTAAAATTCTATGTAAAAAATATTCCCGCACAAATCGGCCATACATTCGACACGGATTTAATCAAATAAATGAGTTAACTCGGTTCTCATTTATGAATCCTTCGCCGGATGACATAGTTTCCAAAGCAATGGAAATGGCTAAGTTTAAAGCTCGAGTTGTTGCTTCGAGTGATAGCTAGTCAGATTCGACTTAATGGAATTTGTGCGGTTAACAGACTTAAATTTTAACAAATTTTTAATTTTTTTGTACAAATTTTCGTTTTTTAGAAATAAAATTTTAAATTTTTAATGAATTCAGCCTCGTGTATTTTGCAAAAGTCCAAATATTAATCAAACACTTTAGGTATTGGACCCCGACTCATGGAGAAATACCAATCGAAGCAACCTATTATTCCAATGGCAACTATTACCATCACCCCTGTAGTTGATAAGGCTAACGTGAAGAGAGGATTTGAGGTAAATTCTCCCAGTATTCAATCACCTGTGGTTTCGGGCCGAAATACTCCAGAACGTGACGAATATATTCCAATGTCGGCTTCAAAGGCTAAGGAACAAAATTCGAGTCGCAATCCTAAAGAGTTGTTTAATAAAGAACGCGGAGATGGTAAAAGCCATATCCACATGGTGGTAATTGGACACGTTGATGCAGGAAAGAGTACTCTCATGGGTCATCTATTGTATGATCTGGGAAACGTTCCTCAACGGGTGATGCATAAACACGAACAGGAAAGCAAAAAATTAGGAAAACAGAGTTTCATGTATGCTTGGGTACTTGATGAGACAGGGGAGGAACGAACTCGTGGCATCACTATGGATGTAGGCAGTCACCGCTTTGAAACAAATTCAAAAACTGTAAGAACCCTTTAATGATTAAAAGTTTCCGTTTCACAATTTCTACACTAACGAAATTTTCTAGGTTACACTACTCGACGCCCCTGGCCATAAAGACTTCATCCCCAATATGATATCTGGGGCGACACAAGCCGATGTTGCCCTACTCGTGGTGGATGCCACCCGTGGAGAATTTGAGACTGGATTTGAGCAAGGAGGTCAAACTAGAGAACACGCATTATTAGTAAGATCGCTAGGTGTAAGTCAACTTGGGGTTGTTGTCAACAAACTAGACACTGTAAGTTGGTCGAAAGATCGGTTCGATGAAATCGTATCTAAACTCCGAACGTTTTTGAAACAAGCCGGATTTAAAGATTCCGACGTTACGTATATTCCATGCTCTGGACTAAGTGGCGAAAATTTAGTTAAACAGCCAACAGATTCCGATCTAATTCGATGGTATTCGGGCCCCACATTGATCTCTGTAATCGATGGTTTCAAAATACCTGATCGTGCTATCGATAAACCATTCCGAATGTCTATAAGCGATATATTCAAAGGGACTGGATCTGGATTTTGTGTATCCGGGCGAATTGAAACCGGAGTTTTGTGTGTGAACGATAAAGTACTAGTTGGTCCAACACGTGAACAAGCTCAAGTGAAGCAGCTCAGTATGGATGATGTTGCGCAAACATCGGTATTCGCTGGCGACCAAGTAAGCGTTACATTATCCGGTGTCGACATGAACAACATGTTGATTGGGTATATTCTCTGCGATATCCAAACACCAGTACCATTGGCCACTCGATTCCAAACCCGAATTGTTGTGTTCAATGTGCGAGTTCCAATCACCATAGGATTTCCCGTTCTACTGCATCATCAGTCGCTCATTGAGCCAGCAACTATTGTAAAGCTTAAAGCACAATTGCATAAAGGTTCGGGCGAGGTGGTGAAGAAAAATCCTCGATGCCTTGGCAACAATTCGTGCGCCTTAATCGAAATTGAAACAACAAGGCCGATTTGTATCGAAAAATATGCAGACTGTAAAGAGCTGGGACGTATAATGCTACGGGTGAGTGGAGTTACAATAGCTGCCGGTTTGATAACTGATATTGTTAAGTAAATTAAATGTTACTAAATGACAAAATATATCAATAAAATTATTAATGAAATTTAGGCTCGTGTTTTAATCAAAGTAATTATATTTGATTTATAAAATTTGAATCGAGGTTCCATCACAACTGGTATTTGTTGTCTAGTTTGTCTACTATCCTCGGTGTGTCACCACCAGTTGCAATCGCAATTCATAAAACGTACTCATTTTTAAATATGACAATTCCGAGCACACAAACACATTCATACACCTGTTCATTTTATATAGTTTTTTCCCCGAAATGTATAATATCCGTCTCGTTTCCTCTAACTGGTTTTCGCATATAAAATGAAAATATTCACGATTTTTTTTGGTATGTCAGTGTGCGTAGGTAGGTCTTGTCATTCGTGTTGTTCGTATTCATCGTACGGTTTGTGCACAGAGAGAAACTCTGTAGTTCAATAAAAAAAGAAAATTTTTTTCTAAAAAGGAAAAATTCTTGTTTGAAAAGAAAAAAATTTTCATTTTTCATGTTTTATGTGTTATAATTTATTTGTTGAAATAAGTATATTATTTAGTTCTGGAATCTAATGTTTTTAGTTATGTGTACTGTTTTGTATAAAGTTGGAAAAAAATTTTTGTAAAATTTTTTCTTAAAATCCAGGAAAAAATGAAAATGATGAAAATGTGCTGTGAAAAATAAAGAAGCAAAAAAAAAAAATTTAAGGAAAATTTATTAATTTTTTTTTGGTGTTTTTTGCATTTCTTTTGGTGTTGGAAAAATTAAAAGAAAAGTGTAATTTTTTTTGGTTTGGAATTTTTCACGGCTCGGAAAATTCGTTTGGCTCGCCAGCAGCCATAGAAAACCATGTTTACGGGTACAATTCGGATTAAAATCTGTGAAGCATGTGGTCTAAGGCCAACCGATTTTCAAAAACGGCACAATATGACTTTTGGCAAACCAGATGATCAGCTAATCGACCCGTATGTCTCCATTGATGTTGATGAAAATCATTTAGGTAAGAAATTTTTTTTTTATTTGTATTTATCGTATTTTTTGCAGCTCTTGGGTTTGTGCTGCTCTGCTTCTCTCTGCTATCTAGTGCACAAAGTAGAACAAAAATTCGAAAATTTCGATAGTGAGTTTTCTTTTTTTCCCTATTTTCCTAGTGTCTGAAAAAATAACATTTCATAAATCATTTTTTTTTTTGGAAAAATCACCTTTACATGTACATAAGACGATTAGCGAGAAAAAAAAGAAGACTGCCTTCTCAAGATCTCCTGTATTCGTGCTTTTGACGTCCCTTTTTTCTTATTCGTATTGACATTTCTACCATATTTTCACAACCAACACATAATAAAATAAAAAAAAAACGAAAAAAGAAAAACCTAATATGGCGGCCGTGAAAAATTCATTTTTCTTTTCTATACAAAATACCAAAAGCGAAGAGAAACGAAAATCGAACAAAACAGATAATTTCCCAAAAAAAAAATTCTCATTAAAAATTAATAATTTTTTCGTTTCCTATGTAGCTTAAACAAAAAGTATTAAGATTTTCTAAATTTTCATGAAAATCAAATTCTTGACCTCCATCGTAAAATCGAAAAAAAAACTCTGTGCGATGAAAAGTTGCAACATACATACATTTTTTTTATGTTTATTTATTTGGTTAATAATTTTCTGGTTCTGGAAAAACATGAGAGAAAATTTGGAAAAATTGGAAAAATAAAAATATTTCGCGATTTATAATTACAAGATAAAACCAAACCAAATATAATTTGGGGAACAAATTATAAAGAAAAACTATTATTAGGTCACTGACTGTACATGACCTAAAAAGAAAAATCGGTGTGGAAAATCGGTAGAATAATAGAGTTCGAGATGTATTAAATGGTTGTGAGATGATTCCAAAATTTTATGTTAGTACATTCATATCAGAAATAATGTGTGAATTCGAATGTACAAATTATTTCTGAGAATTTCGAGAAAATTCTAACTGATTTGGCAAAGATTCCTGCTGATCAGGATAAAATTTCATTTGTTCAAGAAATTTTGAAGTTAAACAATAGCCAAACTTTAGATTTACGAAGTTTCTGGAACATAACGACCTATAATATCGATTTACTCTAGTGACCTTGAATGACCTTGACATACTTTTCCACGGAACGAATATTAATGAGTGAAATGATATCGTATCTAAATTTCTTGAAAAACTATTAGTTCCGATACTTAAGTACGGCTATAAATTGTGCTCCAACATTGGTGAAGAACAAAATAGGGACAGTTGCAATGTATATAGGGATGGCCACATTAATAGATTGATTGCTCGACGGAACGATAACCTTTTTAGCCAACATTACAGCCAACATTCACAGTTATCACAAATATATCGAAAGGTCTGAGGCAGTATTTCGTTGCTACATTAGTAAATCCATAAATAACAACTGTCAGATCAATGAAGATAGTGGGATGTTGAATATAGTTTTGATAATCTTACAAGTCAACATGAGGGCGCTAAATAGCCTTCAAAGACTTGTTTGTTTGGATAGTGTAGGAGCTATGCAACCACTCCTAGTGCTGCTCTTGAGATGGCTGTGGGTCTGCTACCGGTTGATCTTTCGATCACAAGGTGTGCATGGCAAACGGCCGCTCGCTTACAAGGCAAAGACAATCTTCCTAGCCCTTCTGCGCGATTGGTTCCAGTATTGTTTCATCGAAACTTGATCTGGAGACGATATTTGCCTTAAATTGACTAGACAGTCTGGATATCCAGTCACATAAGTATCAAAGGAAACATATTGGCCCGTTTGGGTATGGATCTGAGCTCGCTTTAGGAGTAACGTCATTATCTCTCAAATGAGAAATTGATTATCACTTTGGTGATCTTTAACAAAAGAGATGGGATAGGCTCATCTCTTGTCGACTATCCAAAAACAATGTGGGGGGAGGAGAAGAAATAACTGTTGAGCGCTTATTGTGCTCCTGTTCTTCGTACTCATCCCATAAACTGCACTGCTTAGCGTCACAATTCCTATTTGAGGATCAACTGACGACCTTGAGGATACATGATATTTCTGTCTTCATTCGAAGAACAAACCAATTTCGGGACTGTGAGTGTAGACCTCGAAAGGGATGTCACAAAATCAATTCAGCCTGACTGGGGAAAAAAAAGGAAAGTCAACAGTCTGCTTTTCGATAGCTGATTTATTATAGAACTATATAATAGAACACGGACGTAATCAATTCGTCATCTTAATTTTTAATAAAACAAATTTTATGATGCACAGTTCTCTGACTAACCTCGAGATAATTGACAATGATCATCTCGTATAAAATTTTTTTATTAAGTGGCAATTTACCTATTTATCTCTCAATAGATTGAATGAATGAACATAAACTCAATTGTACTGAATTTTTTAAACTCTGTGTTCATTAAACACATATACTCACATAGTATTACTGTTACCCTATACTTACTTAAGAATTATTTAAGAAATCTATATGTTGAGTGTTTTACTTTATTCTTTAAAAATGAATGTCATTAAAGAAATAAAAAATAGTAATTACAGTTCAAGGTAACAACACTATCATCATCGTCAATCAATAATAGATTTGCGCGTACTTGTATTTGTGTATATTTATGTCTTAGACATGTTTGGACATTAGACCGGTATTACAAGGTTTTTATTGTCTGAAGGTCTTTCTGCTAAGATTTACTATAGCACAACACTTTATACGATTTTATTGTATCAATGAACACACTTATATACGTTTAACGTAAATGAGGAAGCTTGCGATATTTGATCTTGAATCGTAATTGATTGATTAGTAGCGGTTCATCAAACTTCTTTCTGTACAGTTCAGTTTTATGTAGGTCAGATAATTGTTCAATAGTTAATTGTAATTTTGATTTGAATCATTCAATTTATTGTAGGTCTAATTGATCTGTTCATGATTTGGATGCAATAGTGTTGGATAAAATAATTATTAGTAAGTTCTCTTGGATGCTCTGATCAGTCAAATGAATGTTGAGTCGTTAGATCGGTATCTCAATTCGGGTTTAGTTTGTAACTCGCATGATACTTGCTCAAACCAAAGGTTTCGTTGACTTGGACGTAAACGGTGATCTGATTCGACTGGAAACTATTTCATTCTTCTAGTTTAGTTCCATTTCTTTTGTTAGAATCGTTTTGTAGCTGGCATTTAATGACCTCGATTTAACTCTTAGATTCTTCACTACATAGAATTTGAATTAAACTCTAGCCAATTCAAAACTTCTACAGCTTGATAAGTTTCCTTTCAAAATAATCGATTATATCCTCGATCTCTTGAAGTGTTTCGAGTTTTGAGTTTGGATTGAAGTTGGATGAAGCCAATTCAAGTGAATACTCTAGATATCGAAGTTTTTATAATCTTAGTGCTTTCAGGTTTTGATACGTGATCCCATTGCTCTTGTGGTTTTCAAATGAATCTTAATACGAATGATTATGAAATATGTTAAATTCTTGTTAAAACATTCTGTTTGTTAAAATAGCTTGGATTTCGGATAAAATCGGTCGAGATGGCTACAAAATCACTTGAAAACATTCCTATACGACCTATTTTGAAAGTCCTGTCGCGTATTTGATGAATTTTTATACGATTTTGAAGTCTGATCTAGTTTAATCAGCCACTTATGGCACAGTAATCTATAGACCTGTGACACTAAGTTTCTTTAGATTGAACCCGGTCATAAACAGTCATTCCACTCCCACACAAGCTTTAATACAAGATTGAGAACAGCTATAAAACACTGCTCAAGAATTTTATTTTTTTCTGGGTTTGGGCATCATACTATATAGTCTCATCATTCAGAGATCTATTGTTAATCACTCACCAATTGCACCATAGATGCGTTGGTTTAATTGGTTTCAGGGTTAAATATTTCTAACGTTCATCTTACTGAGGTAAGTCAGTCCACGCAGAAAGACTCGCATGGCTAACAATGAGACTACAGGAAAAGATCTCGTCTATTTTACTTTTGGCCAGATCTACATAATACCACATCGAGTCGAGCAAATCAGTCTTAATTCTTCGACGTGATTAAGCCGACAGTAGTCCTTTAGTGGCTGCGTTTCAGTGCATGCCAATATCAATTACCGATTTAATATGATAGTATGCTCACATTTCGTCGCTCTCGTGACAGAAAAAGTATCGTGCTTGCGTGGTTATTCCGGGGGTCTCGGGTTCGATTCCCGAAGTAGCGACCAAACATGTTTGTTGAACCGTAGCGCCTAGTGGCATTTAGTTTCTGATTTCTTTAATTTTGTTTTGCTCACATATAGTCACTCTATATAGAATATCAGATAGAAACTTTTTTACTTAGAATGGATTAGAGCTATAAAGAATTTATAAGTGCAGCTTAACATATATAAGTGTTTTATATAAATCATCATTGATATTGTTAACTTGCACCCCACGTCCAAACTTTTGTAAAAATAAGAAAACTCGCGAGTGTGTATACACACATGCATAGCTAATAAATTAAAATTCAATTAAGCAAAACAAAAATAAAATGAAAAACTAATGAAAATTAGTCAAAATTTTCTTTTTCATCGTTTTTGAAAAATATAAATTCCAATTTCACTAAATTAACTCATGTAGGTATGTGTATTCGTGAATTGAAGAATTAAGAAGAAACGAAAATATAAATTAAAGAAAAATTGAAAGAAAAACTAAATAACAAAGAGAAAATTGGGATTTTATTTTGTTTTGTTTATGTGATGTCAAAGAAAATGTGTATTTAGTAACCTTTAAAAAAATTGATGGTTTATGTGTAACTATATAATATGTATATGATATTGACTAAGACTTCTCTCGGTCAGATCTCGTCGTTTTTGTGTGGAAAGCGTATTTTCCAGAATTTATTTTATTTTCAATTATTACATGTTGAAACATCTGCGCGCGCCTTATAAATATATACGAGATCAGGGTTACTCTCGAAATCACAATGATTTTCTTTAATTATTTCACTTATGAGTGACTTTGAACTACTTTGTGTATCACTACATATATGTATATACAAAATTACTAAGATTGATAGATCGACACAAGTGCCAACATCTCAAATAATATATGAAATACGTGAAAAGTGAGTGATTCGTTTTGAAAATATTCTATTTTCATACTATATAGCATAAACATGTTCATATTTTCGCAGATATACGAGTTTTCGTATACAATCTCAAATTAATCGAAAACTATATATTTACGAGAAATATATAAGAAAATTTCTCTGCTAATAAAAAAAAAAATTGTATGTATCTTGATAAAAGAAAATTTTATAGATTCTAAATTTTTAATTTTCCACTAACCAATCGAAATAAATTTTTTTTCTTCATCAAATTGTGTTTCATTTTCGCGTTTTTCATTTTTCTTAAATCGTGAATCGTCAAAATGACATTCAAGTTCTTTTGTTTTATTTATTTAATTTTTATTTTATTTTTCAAAAAAAAAAATAATAATAATAATGAAAATGTGTATGAATTTCAACACACTGTCGTGGCACATGGATAAAATGTCAGTTAAAATTAGAATGTTAAATGATCGTCCACCACAACCACTAATTTCTATTCTGTATTTCTTAATCCTGCTTAATTCGATTAAGATATATGTTTATTTTTAATCGTGTACTTGAATTGAAAAGCATAGCAAGCGTGCCAACAATATATGTATCATAATTGAAATGGATTATACTTTATGATCAATGGTTTCGAGAACGATTAGCTCTCAACAACTCTAATTAAAATGTTCACATTTAAATGGGTTCAGTGATAGTTTGATTTATCGCAATGCTCGTTAACATCAGATCTTCATAGGTAATGTTAGTGAGAAGGTAGTTGGGCATCCCAACCATCGAGTCAATGTATGAATGTCAGGATTAGAGAGATAGATCTCAGCAGGAGTAAAAATAATTGTATCATGAATTTCAAATTACTTACTATTTTGGTAACTTCTATTGCCATTTATCTAGGGATTGGTCTAAAAAATTGCCATTGTGAAATACTGTCTTTGATGATTTACAGTTTGTCATTTAAAAACTATATGCTGGCTCATTTAACTCTATTGGATGTTTTGCTTCTGCTACCAGCATTCACTTCTTGTTTATCGGCCTTTGTTTACCCTTGTTGGTTCTCTATTATAAAGACCTTTTTGTTATGACGTTTGAGGATTTCACTGTTTCTATTTGCACTCCAAGCACCCGTTTCTGTCTAAAACATTTATTTTCATATAAAGGTTGATATATCAGATTTTTGGACCATACAGCAACACTGATTTCACATACGAATAGAAGATTTGGTTAATGAGGATTAAAATCTGAGTCACAGTTTTCACAGCTAGTAAATCACAGCTAAGGTAAACCAGGTTGTAGTACTCCAATCTTTATTTACTCTCTGCACGTAGTTAATTTTTTCCTAGGACGTAGATCATTGAATTCCTCCTAATTCTACGATTTTTTGCTGTCTGGTTCATGCTGGTAATATACTGTGCTGTGATCCGAAAATGCATGAAGCGGATCTTGCATATGATTAAACTTCATAAAATAAATTTTAATACACTCGTTTGTATCGACAGTCCCAGTTTTAACCACTTCATATCAACTTCTCTATCTCTTTCTTGTTTTTGTAACTACTCGCACATTAAACATTTTGAAATCATTGTGCCCAAGCTTCCTCATCTATTTCTCCTTTCAACTAAAAGCAAATTCTGTCGAAAAATATTTGAGGAGGCGTCCAAATGGCACAATGGTTAAAGCTGTAGTCCTTAGATACAGAAAGAAATGCGTAAAGTACCGGGTTGCACCAAACGAAGGCAGAAATAATAGTTTATTCCTCTTATAATTACAATCAGTAATCTACTCGGATTGCTAAGCAGCAAATGGAATAAAATGATCATTATATACGGATGTTGCTGTCCAATAAAATAATTAAAGAAGATTTTAATAAAATAATTAAACATTCAACCATGATTTTTTGGTCGTCACCGGAAATCGAACCCGAGAGACCTCCAAATGGCAGAGAAAGTACGCTGTTTTCTCTGGCGTCGAGAATAAAACATTTTTTTATGATTGCATTAGGTCATTTACAACAAGCTGATACTTTCAGGTGAAATACGAAGAAGAATACTCTGACTATTACAAATATCAATGGTACTTCAACAAAACAGGCAATCTTGAGGCTGATACCTGCTTTACACTAAAGACATACCTCCCATAAGCAATAGTACCATTGCTGACTATACTGCGATTCTGGCTTTTTAAGACAATAACTAAACTCAAACTGGTTATTGTTGGTGACTCCAGATTCTATTAGCCAGTACTTCTGACAGTAGTTTCAAAGAAAGAGTACTTGAAAAATGAATTGCAAGTCATACTTCGAATTGTCAATATAAATCAAATTGTTACTTTAGAAAGAAGTGTTGAAACCTATATGAACTTATGTAAACATTTGTGCGGCTGTACAATCCATAGTACATTTGGAATGATGACGTTCGTAGGGATCTAAAGAGCCGGTTGATGTTCAACTAAAGAAACAAGCCTTGGTATGTTGGACACAATAGATGCAGTTGAGACGTTTACAGATAACGAAGTTAATGGGTTAATACGATCACTTTATAATTAATGAGGTAAGCCAAAAAATTAGGAATTCTTGTGCCAAGTTGTGAATCCAATTGAGACAATACTTCAACACATGGCGAAAAAAACACCAATAGATAAAATATTGGGGGTTTGGTTACACCAACTATAATGGGGAAAGGAATCCTTCTTACTTAGTGATAACTAAAATAAGTTTTAGACCATCCAACACCACCTTTCGAAGAAAAGTTTTCAACTATTATTTTCTGTAGAAGCTATGTGGACAGTCAGGCGGCGATCAAATCGTTGGACTCTGTTTCGCTGATCTCTAGAGTGTGGTTTGGTTGAGACAAGCTGAACGAAGTGAGCATTTCAACATTCAGATAGTCTAAGTCCTCGGCTCGTCTAAGTCGCCGGTCGTAGCTTAATGGTTAAGTGAGTTTCTCGTCACTCCGCGGTCTCGAGTTCGATTCTCGCCGCTGACCAAAAAATAACATGCCACCGGATGACATAAAATGCGTTTGTGTGTAAAAACATTCGTTGGGTTGACCACCTACAATGTGCACCAATCGTTAAAATTGGTTCGTAAGGTCTCAGTTGAGACGCGGTAAGGGCCGTTTACGGCCTCTAAGCCATAGATTAAGTCCTCGGCTACTCGGACGTCATGGGGCACTCAAGACTGTTCTTAAAAAGAAGGTGGTAGCCGAATGAAAGGTGGACGAAACACCTTTTATGTTTTCACACTGTCTACTTGGAGAATATGAGAGGAGGCTAGATCTACATGCTAATGACTTGTAGAAGCTGTATGGACGAAGAGGAGGAAGAGACTGTAGTCAACCTCCTATACAAATGACATGAATATTTGGATAAGTTCTTAATAGACTGCCTCTTTGATCTCGAAACCTGTAAGGTGCGAGACTTATCACGCTAAATAAGTAGCTCAACCTGGTTCTCATAAGGGTAATAAGTTCCTGTGGTATTACAACGGACCGACGCCAGTCTAAGTGTACTGTAGCAGCCACTCAACCTAACCTAACCACCAAACCTTTCCCGGTCAATGTAGTCTCTTTCAAGCTTTGATCTCAATAAAGAATTTGGCTCTAGTGGCCCTCGTTACTTTATATAGATAAAGTAATATCTATAAGCGACTTTACCATTTTTACACAGTTTGGCTCCGTCTCTTAGTAGCAATTTACTTTAGAAAGCTGGCCATTTGAATATTAACTCCAAGCTTACGCTGAGCAAATCAAGGGGTCTGTGAATAAGAGTTAGTCGCTCCCGACAATCGCCGATTAGAATCATGGTTGTACCATGGAAGTGTCTTCCAACCATATAGCGAGTTCACAAGGGCAAACGACGTTAGAATAATAATAGACATTTACAATGCAATTAAATTTGATTCAATTTTGAAGAACAAGTCACTAATCGCTGGTGCACAGAAATGGTATTTCATTATTTTCTAAACCATAATCAATCTAAATATATACATGAACTCGTACTTATATGTATAAGACAAAACAATTATTAACCCCACAATGCAGTAGGTTTTATATAATATATTTAACATACACGAGAGAGGAAAATATTTCATTTTGTTAATAAATTTTCTATTGATTATTTTAGATAATTGATCACAAGTTTTGTGCTTCGATGTAATTTAGCTTGCTGCAATCTAAATATAGCACACGCTATGTTAATTGAATAAATGTTGGTTATTTATATCAAAATACAGTGGTGCATCGATAATTTTCACATTCAAAACCATATATCATTTTATTATTGAGTGGTTACTGTATTAAAATTATCCAATATGTCATGGGGTTATAGTATTTAGGCTATATCGATATTATCTCTCCAAGGTATATGTATATAAATGGTGTTTGTGTTCGTTTGTTTTGTGGTGGCCCAACAATTTAAAAAGATGAAAAATATTCTAAAATAAATGTGTTAATACAATTGAAAGTCATTGAACCATTAAAAATGACTCATTTGATGCGGGAAAATCCACGAAAATCATCTCATTCATCTTAATTTTATTTTCGTTTTAATAATTTTTCTTGATAAAATTCCAAAAACCGCAAATTAAAATTGTGAAATGAATGCACAATTTCTGTTCAATGTATATGTAACATATATTATGATAATATGTGTGTGTCGATATTATTTTTGGCACCGGAATTAAATGTAAACCACACTTGCACATGAGATATCGTTTGCTCAAGCTAAATCGGAGTGAGCGTATACGGAAACCGCACCACACTATATAATAGAACTGATAAAACCTTTTAAGTGACATTCGATTCCTGTGATCATCCGTCGACTCTTTATATAGTTATATGTAAGTACGATCGATCGATCAAATTTCCGCCATCTCAATGCATTCTGTTTAGTAAATGTGACGACCTTCATTGTTATGACAGGAAAATTATCAACCGATTGATAATATATCGTATAGGGTTTAACACCTAACACTTTGTACACTAAATTCACTTACAGTTAAACATGATAATTAGTAAAAATTCTAAATAACATACACAGATTAGATTTGGATAGGAGTGCGCTTTTAATTTACAATTTATGTTTGTTTTGAAATTAGTAATCGTGTGGATTGTATGTCGTCGTCATTTACTATATAACAACACAATGTGAATTAGGAAGTATGATTGAACGATAAGATATAAATAGATTTTTTATTTTTATTTGGATTTACTTCCACACTTTACGCACTAAATATCGTGGGTGGATCAATATTTCGTAGTTGTGTATAAATTGGAAAGTTGTAAAATTGATTTGTAAAGTAATGCAGATCGTACAATTTTGGCCGAGAGCTCTTCGAGATTATTATTGACAAAAAAATTAAATAAGGTGGAAAATTATTCCAGAACCCAATGCCACTGAAAGCCACTGAGCTAACTTTTGCCTATCACCGGGAATCAAACCCGAGACCTTCAAATGACAGCTTTATCAAGCACGCTACCTTCTCTGCCACGAGGGTCTCGCCTATCAGGAGATACGTTTTATATATTCTATTATTCTTCAATACCGTGTTATCAATGAACGGTTTCGATCTTCATATTAAATCATCATCTTCATCATCTCTTTGTCTGTTTTAAAATATCGACGCACCAATCCCTACTAATCAGCACGTAGAGCGTGACCGAACCGGCGTTCTTCTTGTTCTTTGATTTCATTACTCATCTGTCAAGATCAAATTGTACAATTTCAGCTTATCTTCATGAAGATCAGAAGTAGAAAAAGTGTATAGAAATCTCCGTTACTTATGACAAGGTGTGCCTAGATATCCTTCCCACTCTATTATCATGAGAATAGAGTTCCAAAGATACAATACTTGAAACTCATCACTGCTCTAAACGTGTTGTTATCACTAATGAGATTCATTGCGTCGTGGTCTATTTCAAACCATATTGTGCATTTAAGACCAACAGACACTGAATTCTGTTAAAGCTGATCTAGAAGCTTAATCCATTCACACAGATATCATCCGCGAATGCAATAAGTTGATTGTCAGACCTAAATGTTGTGTTGATATGTTGATAGATTTAGACGATACCTCCTTAGTAGTCCTCGATAATTTTCTCTGTTAAGGAGTTATTATTCCCAAAATGTGCGATATTATTCTTGTGTTTTTAAAGATTGAGGACTAAGCGGCCACCTTAATTTCTTCATTTCTACATATTGTCTTAGTGTATTCTTCATAGCATGGGTCCTCAATAAACATCACTGCGGTCTGTATTTGAGAGTATTCAATGAAAGCATGTGTCTCATCGAAGTTAACAGAAGCGTTTTTATCCTGCCAATTCATAACACCTCTAAAGAAAACACGAATCATGTTCATTGCTGAGTTGTTCTCTCAAGACCTTAGCCTTTCTCCGGTCTTACATTTTCTGTCGACAAATTTTCTCTTTATTTCGTCCTCTTAGATTTATTTGCCCTTGCGATTATAAACCGAATTAATTATGTCTATGATCCGTTGCTCTGCACCAAGACAAATCATCATGAAGCTTTATTTACACTATACCGATTCTGCTAGGAGACATCCAAAAATCGAGGGTTTCAATACTTCACAAACATAGACCGACGTTATTACATAAGTCGGTCTGATTTCTATCAGCATTAGAATTAAAGTCATCAATCTGAAATCAAGATCAGTTATAAAGCCTATCAGATTTTTAAAAAGAGTCTTGATCTTAGAGTTCACTTACATCAACGATCGCATCTACATATATTTAAATATCAGGTTGGCTATTATTATACATGCGAGCAGAGTTTGGTCTCGAAGTATGTTGACTTTTAGACCTTCGAGTTTATTTAAGAACGACAAATTTCAACCGATTTCCTTTCATGCGATAAAACCGTCAAAGGCTTATCAGGTTTTTTAAGTGACTGCATATTCCACATGTTAATCCATAATCTCGTGTCTGAATACTTAAGTGGGGGCTCAATAAATATCGGATATTGCCTAAATGTAATGTTGAGATTCATAAATATTTGAGATGAGATCCATATTCTGTGATCTTTTGCTCCGCAAAACATAAAAAGCTATTGTGTGTAAAAGCATATGTTGGGCTGATCACCTATACAATCTGCACCAATACTACGTA
This sequence comes from Tipula lateralis, assembly GCA_963932295.1. Lineage (NCBI taxonomy): Eukaryota > Metazoa > Arthropoda > Insecta > Diptera > Tipulidae > Tipula > Tipula lateralis. Next base: position 193,896,205 of record OZ010737.1, read on the forward strand.
TAAACATGGGTCGTATGGTCTCAGTTGAGATGCAATTAGAGACATTTATGACCTTCAAGCTATATATTATTTATAGAAATTCCAACTCCTATAAATTGAGACTAATATTTCGCCATAATAATCGAAAAAGTTCAACACATGTCGATATATAGTTCGTTATATGTTAAGTAATACAACTCGTAATTTTGATGATGCATGCGGTGTTGTGTTACAATAGGCAATCGATGGTGTGTTGTACGTGTTCCTTGTTCCACCCATGTTGAATGAGATAATGGTCAAATAGTTTTAAGAAAAAAAGGCATCGAATTCTGAAATTTTATATTCCAGCCCAATCCAAAACCTCTCGATCATAGTATTCATTCAACAACATATGACAAATATGATTTTCATTACATGAAGTGTTTTCCATATACGTTAATGGATTGAAACTAGACTGATCGCTTCGTTTTAAGGCTTATATAATGCCTCGAGCTTGAGTTCGATTTAAATCTCTTAAGAATAATTACTTTATCACTTTGTCACGGCAGTCTATTGACATGCTTCTCGAAGTGCCTTGACAATTTTCGACTGTAAATGTTTATAATATTAATTTGATGCTTTTGGAAATATCTGTTTATTCTTTCGCTCTGCGGACACTTGGGTACTTAAGTGGAAATAACAGGCGACAGTGTATACCAATTGAGGTATAACTTCGACAGAGCTGTAGATTAATTCTTTTAAATAAACTGAGTTCATTCTCCACATAGTATTAGAGCAGGCCTTAAGAAGCTTTAGAATTTTTAAGGACCAGATAGTGAACATCTTTCTCTTAGCTTGTTATATCTAATCCCTCTCACACATAGCACTCGAAATGAAATAGTCTTTAAGAGTTTCGTGAACATAGACCTGCTTATATCACGGATCCTGATTGAACTGTGTCGAATTCGTTACATTTTTGACTCACGCGAAAGAAGCGTAATTTTTTCAGGCAAAAATTAAAAATGTGGGAATATGAATAATTAAATTGCTTTGATATTATTACGTTCTAACCGTTGATTTATCTTAAATTTTTATTTTATAAACATAAAATTATTGTTGAATGATGTCAGATATGTACAATCTATATATACATAAAAATTTTGTTAATTTTAATTTTCCTTTCGCCATATTGCCATTTTATGATATGTTAAATGAAAATTAGATTTTCCCTTACTGATAGTTCTACTACACATCTACTCGCACTGTATCACATTTGTATCTAAAACATTTATATATATATATATATATATATATATATATATATATATATATATATATATATATATATATATATATATATATATATATATATATATATATACCTATATATATGTATATATATATATATATATATATATATATATATATATATATATATATATATATATATATATATATATATATATATATATATATATATATATAATTACTCGTTTAGATAACTATTTATTTACGTTAACTAGGCTATTAAAGCCGCAGTATACTAAGTTTTAATTCAATATAATCAAGTCGACTAGTTTAATTGGCTTAAACGGAAATGAAATCACAACGAACGATATGCGAGATCCATAAAATCTCACAAAAAACTTTAATCAAAATGCTAAGGCCACATCGATTTAGTCATGAATACTTATGTAGTTAAGAATTAGTATAAGGAGAAAGTAAAGGCGTATGACCAGTGTATACCTGCAATCTGACTCATTCGAATAATGCGATATACATGGCTAAGTAAACTAGCGTTTATATCGCGACTTAATTCAGCGTGTTTGTTTACATTGATGTATGTATAAATATAGTTTTTTATTTTATTTATTTTTCTTAAAAGTAAACATTACTATTATGTTTACTAAAAAATATAAATAAATGTATTAGAATTTGACTATTATTGTTGTTTTTGATGTAAACTCCGTTTAAGTATATGGTCCTGAAGAATTGGCCTTGTCATAATTTTATAGATCACTAATCTCACTTCTTATTTCATACGCTATAATCTTAGTCTTACACATTGAGGTGCATCTTACATACAACGAATCAGCTGTTTCTTGAAAATTACAAATGCGATCACTATGCTTGAGTGAAATATACAAGCTTGCTATCTTTCAAAATATTGATTTTTTAAATTTCGTGGGATTATATATTACGTCATCCGGAAATAGGGGGTGTACCTTACGTACGGTACGAAATATTCGCCAAAAATATGTTTATATATATTTTTTAATATTTTGTAAAGTTTGTGTACGCTTGGATATATTTAAATGAGAGTCAGCTTATTCAGTTTGTATGGGTAAAACAGATTAACCTGGGCTTAAGTTAGAGTAGAGCTGGTTTCACAGAATCGTCTCTAGAGAAAACAGCCATGTGTGAGATACTTCTGTAAAGACTTAGATTACTGCAGATAAAGGGAATTAGGTTTATTTGTTTAACGTTTGCCTCAATAAACTAAAAAGGGAGAAGATCGGAGACACCCCTCACTATTGTCACACTACCGTCTTCCATTCCTTTGAGACGGCCAATAGACATTGTATCAACGGTACCAGAGTATTAGTTGGTGCTTAGTAGATACCTACCATTTTTTTCGTGATCTGTTCGATGGTCACCTCTAATTTCTTTTCATCCGGAATTTATGCAAATTTTGTTAATGAGAGTGGAAATTAATCGAAGAATAGGGGAAATCTTTTCGGCAAAGTTTAATTTAATCGTTGATGATGGCATGGGATTATTGAATGGGCAATCACGAGAGATGACCGATACCCGATACATGGTTCAAATATTTTTGACTAATTGATGTATTAATCATGAGACTTAACTACATTATTTAATGCTTGTGTGGCGTAGAGTCTGATCATGTCGACCATACATAATAGGCTAACATGGGTCCAATTGGCTGAAAAGTTAAGAGGTTCCTCACTATCTGCCACTAGTAAGCTCACAATGCAAGATAAGATTTTATCTGAAACACTCCGGTAGCTTACGCCAAAGGAAAGATGGTCCAAAATTGATGTATTTTAATCGTGAGCCAGCGTTTGCCAAAGAGTCAGCAATCTGACATTAAAATTGATTATAATTTCAAGTTGCTTAAAGTAGTATAAAAGCTTCCATTATACAATGTATATAAGTAATAATTTCTGCCTTAAATACAGTGTATGGAGTTCTCCAGCTATCAGAGAATTTAAAATCATTTGAGGAACAGTAGATTCCAACAGTAGTTCAGTTCCAGAGAAATCACAAGTGAAGATAATCAAATTGGTTAATTAATAATAACTTCAAAATTTATAGTCTAGTAATAAACTACCAAGCTCATTCCATGACCCAATAAACTCTCATCAGAACATACAATACCATAAATAAAGGTCTGTAGTATAGAAAGAGACAGAATATCAGAGAGCGGAAACCAATATTAGCTCTACAAGTTATAAATTGTATAAGGCCACACCCACCCCACGATTACCCAAACGATCTTCATAACTTAAGAAATGGAGAAGGCTTATGTAAGTTAACATTCTGAATGCTTCTTCCACGATAATTTAATATCTAAAATTATCCCAAGATGTTTGACATAAATGTAAAGAAGGACTTGACCGATCATTCACATTAATGCGCCTAGTAAAGGCGGCCAAGCCAGTCTTTCAAGAGTGAAGATGTATTTCGTTACTAAGGCGCCAGATCTCTACTATGAATAAGCGTTCTGAACAAGTTTGGACACAATGTTCAATAGCATCTGCGTACCGCTGTTAAACTTGATGATATTAACAAGTAGTTCATCCATAAATTAAATCTACAAAAAAGGTGAGAGCACTTCATCCTGAAGTCAGGCCTTGGTGAGTTTAATTGAGATGTAGTATCAAGTATCTAGAGTAAGTTTACGTTGATCTGTATAACCCAAAGTACTTAAAATTGTGCAACCATTATTTTGACTGGTTTGTATTGATTTATTTTACAAAACCAGATCTCACCAAACAACTCATACAAACAATTTATCGGAAGGCTACATTCCGAACTCAATACTAATTGAAATATACTACAAAATTCGAGGAGTAAAGTAGAGATCTGTACTTTCTTCAAACAACATTCGGTAGGATTACGTAGATTAAAGTCGTACAGTCCAACATGCAGCCGGTCTTGCTTACAAAGTGATCTCAAGATAAATATCTAAAAAACCTAGTCGATGAGATGCACTTCAACACTAATAATAACCGATTCACATCAACCAAGAACAAATCAATATATAAACGAATTTGTATTGGTTGACTGTACATCTGACGAGATTCAATTATTAATGTAAACTGCTGTAAACTGAAATCAAATCAATCGAAATCGTACTACTATTGCCCCTGTGCCATCACTAACACTAACTGTGGACTCTATTGAATTTTCCATTTCTATTTATATAATTTGATTATTAATAGAAAACACAAGTAGAAAGAAAATTATGAAAATGTATAATGCTGCGTTGCTGCATCCTTTGTGTTATCCATTCCCTTCACCTCTCAATTACGATCTCGAACAATTCAACTTGTAATATAGAGTGGTTATGTTCAATTTTTATGCTATCAAAGAATTTTTCCACTACAAATCTACTCGATTACATTATTTTTGCTAAGTGTCTGTGTATGGGATTCTTTAAAACTATCATCGAACGAAGCCACTAATTGATTTGTGATTAGCAATGCAGTTTTTAAATTTCGAAGCTCTAAACAATTTTACTAATGAAAATAAATTTTCCTTTCTATTTTACAGATCGTTCAAGTACTAAAGCAAAAACATTCGACCCTGTATGGAATGAATATTTTATACATGAAGTTCATAATGCCAAAAATATAGGATTGACAGTGTTTCATGATGCGGCCATACCACCGGATGATTTTGTAGCGAATTGCAACATAGCGATAGAAGATTTAACGCATCGGGACAAAGAATCGCCGAATTTTTGGGTAAGTGGTTTGGGTTTTTTAAAAAATGGTCTTTCAAATTTTGGCAGTGTTAGAGGGGTTTTTATTTTGAGCCACAGATGAAATATCGTCCTTATATCGAGCGGGAGTGTTCTCCGAATATCTCACATTAGATATTTAATCTAGCTTTGCCCAGGTCTGTCGGTTTACACACAATTAAATTCAATACAATCTTACGTACACACATCACGTGGCGAGAACTTAAATTGAAGAGTTATCAGACGTTGTAACACTGTGGATTATTAGATTGATTGAATCCAGATAGAAAACGGCATTAATGGTACTTCTTTATATGTTGTGACGACAGTGCCAATGGCAAATAAAGTGTGCTAGCGATACCCCATACCTTTCGATGTCACTCAAAAAAACTCCTTTGCAATGAAACTCGAGTGTTGTTACGCATCGATGAACAAGATGAGCAGTTTTCGTTGGTTTAGGCCACAAAACGATTTGTCAGGGCAGCTAGAATAAGGTGGAATTCACCCTCTTGGCAGAGAATGTACCGTGCTTGCTCTGTCATTCGGGGGTCTCGGGTTCCATTGCCGATCGTGACCAAAAATCACGATTGGGTGTTTTTAGTGTTTAGTGTGTAAGTGTATGTATATTATTTAGAAATTGAGTAGAAACGATCAATATTCACTTAGGCTCCATGACTTGGCTTGATGACTATGAATCTCAATAACAAACTACTAAGTTTCGAGTATCTGATACAGGTCAGCATAAAATTTGTGTCAAAGTTAATACATTAAGGTTCTCTGCTTCGTTCAGAAAGATTAGTTTTGGGCCAGGGTTTTCGATTATTTTTCTTTCCAGGGGTCATTACTTATTCCTGATTTACTAGCTTCATCTCAACGCCTCTGATTTCGTGACATTGGTTCGTAGAATGTGTAACAAGACAGACACATTGCCTCTTAATAGTGCCACATATTCCTTTATCAGTTAAATACACTCCACCCTGACACATTTGTGATCTTAAACATCGCATGACACACATGTGATCGTTTGATATAAGTACCTTTAAGATACGACAAAAATGGTTCTTATTTAAAATCATTAGAGGGTCGTAAACCATCCTGTCATTATTTACTGACAAACACAACGAGTAGAGAACAAAATTTAAGTTTCTTGGATGTAAAATTAAAGAAGTTCACACTGAATACACTTGATAAGCGGGATATGATGTGTAATGATAATATCATAGTGACGATGTGATAATGATGATAATTAGATGATTATGGCGATGATAATATATTAAAGTAATTTATTTTATTTGATTGAGATAAAATAATTTTTTGTTTTTGTTTATTTTTTTAATGTTTAGGTGGACTTAGAACCTCAAGGGAAGATACATGTAAAAGTTGATCTAAAATGGCAAGGTAGGTTTTCTATTATATGTAATCACTTTAATTGGGTATTTCATCACTAATCGATTCTGATGTATTTAGATCAAAACAATTCCCAAACGGGTACTACTTCAAATGCGGTTGCCGGTGGACGAGAATTCAAAGAACGATCTGGTTTCAATCGTCGTCGTGGTGCTATGAGACGGCGTGTACATCAAGTGAGTAATCGAAAACCTATTGCACTCGATGAATACAAAATAATCCGAACCCATTTTTATTTATGGTTTTATCTAGGTAAACGGACACAAATTTATGGCAACATTTTTGAGGCAACCAACATTTTGTTCTCACTGTCGTGAATTTATTTGGTAAATAAATTATTATTTTTTCATTTTTTATTTATTTATATTTTCCATTTAATTTTGGGTTGCATGACTATTAATTCATTTTTTTATTAAGTTTTTTATTTATTTATTTTATTTTGGGGAAAATTTATAATAAATTAATAATTAAAAATAATAATATATTTTTGTTTGAAGTGTTGCTCTTTCGTTTAGATTTTATCACTATGAGTTCACGTGAAATTATGTTGTCTGTATTAAGCTAAGGCTTAAATATGTGAACGACAGTCATAAATCTTTACAGATAATGCTAAATTTAGAATTTAGCTCTGTATGCACATTAAAAATATTAAATTGTTACTCGACAGAATTTCGTTTGTTTTCTGTTAAGTAATTTATATTTGATTAATAATTAAGAGATAACGAATAAAATGGCTAAAATGTACTCGAAGTGTAAACACAAATCTGGTAGGTGTCTTTGTTAACTAGGCCTTGGTAGACTACCCAAAGCAATTTATAATTTTCGTGAGTAACGTGTTGGGGAGGCCCAATAATTCTGCTTCTGACATAAAAGAACTGAAATAGTATTTTAAGGGTTCAAACAATAATTAAAAAGTAATAGGTAGAAACGATCTTCCATTAATTTTGATAGTTGCGTAATTTAACTGTCAGAAGCTCAAGAACGCGTACGTCAAACACTGGAATGTTATTATTGTCTATTATCTATTATAGCTCATAATTTTTATCTATCTTTAAAATATTTTCAAACCTTAAATTATGATTTGGCTCTCTGATTCAAGATGTTTCGTTTCTGGGGTGAAATCATGCGTTGTTATTCAAGTGGTTATGGTTTTAGATCATTTAGGCCAAAACGAAGCTCCCAGACAACTTGTTCATGTCCAAATAGTTATGTAAGATCTTATAAAAACATGAAACATTGAAATCTTATCGAGGACCGGCAGTAAGTTCACAGACCCAATGGCTTAATGCTATGAATAACGATAAATATAACTATGAACCCATATTTAGTGTTGGCAAAAACCCAGATTTGTTTTGTAAATCTCAAATCTTGGTTTTCGGGTTATCAAACGATGCAAACCTTACCTCTGTAGCAGTGAAGAAATCATTAAGCCATTTTCATGTCACTACGGTAAGCTAACAGGGGTCAACCTAATTTGCGGAATGTTCACCAAATATCAGACCAGACCCTCGATTTTGGAGACTGGAAAATTAGTAGTTCATATAAAACTATCATTTACCGGATAGTCGAGTTCGTGCTTAGTGTCAATTCAGTAGTCGCAGGTAGCTATGTAACTTATAGGTGCCGTTTGAATAGCACAACGAATGAATTTTCCAAAATGAAGTTAAATATCTTTGAGTGACTCTAACATGAAATCAGCATATCATGAAATTCTAGAAGAAAACGTAGAGTGCTTCTGGGCCTCTTAATAGTTTTATGGTCACATTTAATCATTATCGGATCTAAACCTCTTTGGTGTGGTGGTCAAGGACTTTGGTAATCAATAACTAAATCAATGGAAATCTGCCTGTTCGCTGTAATAGAGGCTCTTTCTGTTACCTCCGCTGTACTTGAATATTAAGAGAACACAATATTAAATGCACTGAAGATAAAGTCAGAAAAAACTGAAAATAAACAATATTTAAAAAACCTAAAAATCAGCATACATAGTAGCCCGTTGTGACACATGCTGATCGGAATGAGTGGAACCGACACACAGGGCTACGGTATATAGACGGGTCTTAAATGGACGGTTGGCAGACATACAAGTCGTGGGTGGGTCATTTCTTAGGCATTAAGAACGGACAAGCGTCAGCTAGATAGAGCCTAAGTAACCGAAAGTTTGAATAGTGCAATGATCTATATTTTATCGGTCATCTAGGCAACTTTTAAGGTACTCAGGTTAAAAACCTGTGGAATTGGCATTATTTGGGATTGTTTAAACTTTTTGTGTAACTTACAGCCATCCATAAGTAGGGCTTGCATTGATGAGCCAATTTGTTACACAACATTCAGTTAAACCAAAAAACAGTCAGCTTCTACTCGTACATCAGGACTAATTAAAAATTATTTCAAAACTTTAACTGATGATTCACCACCGTCTGTAAAATTTGTAATGCGTAACATTTTGTACCTCTTATGGTTTAAGAAAGTTATTAACCGCCAAAAATTAGTCCGTCCCAAAAAAAAATTCAATAATGGCAAATGGTATGCAAATTGCAAGCCAGATCAAAATGGTGACAGGTTTAGCCTCAAACTCGACTAATGGATATGCATTAAAAATCTCCGATACATGAATATAAATTCATAGCAAACAAAATTTTCGAATTTAGGACTCGCACGGCTACAAGGAAATATGTTTGCAAGTGCGTCGAAATTCTAGAAACTAATTGCAAGCATTTGGAATTAATTTAAGTAACGTCGATAATATCCGATGGTGCATCGTCTGTTATGTTTCACAGCTTATTAGCTATGCTGGGACGAAATTTTAAAGACACTGGTCTTATAAACACTTGCCCACAATAAAACGTGGAGACCGCCCAAATAAAATATTAACTGACATAAAAAACTCGATGACTTCATTAACGTTTAAAGTTGTTGGTTGGAGACTATGGTAAATCATTTACCGGTAAATGAAAATTTCGGTAAATATGCAACCCCTATCAATAAGATAACACTTACGAGCTAGAATCAAGGAAGTTCTTGTATTCAGCAAACAGATTAAGTTGCCTCAATACGCCACTTTAATAAGATTGCATTGAGTCCGAATGATAGCTAACGCCAGCTAATGCCACTCTATTTTTAGCAACTGGGTTACTTTCCCTTATATCATAATTATGACATTCAGTCACTTCAAGTATTGAGGCTGCTTTGAAGCAGAGTCGCCACCATAAATATTCATGTATCCATCGCCTTTTTATAGTTCGTTTTAATGAAAATGGAAAAACACAAAGAAAACAAAAAATTGTTTTTAAAATTAATGTTTTCATTTTGGAACTGTTTTTCATTTTCTTATTTTTTTGTATTTTAAAGAAAACAAGAATTAATAAATTGCAATGTGACCTAAATAGTTTTCTTATGAGAGCGAGCGATCGGAATTTTCTTTTTGGTGATTTAACATAAATAATTAGAATTAAAAAAAATTAAAATTATATGCATGATATACTCGAGTATAATATGTCTTACTGCAATTAAGATTTATTGGATTGGTTTACATACGAACGAATTTAAAATAAAATTTTATTATTAGCGGAAGGTAAAATTACGCGCGGGATGACACAGATCGTATATTATTCCACTTGTATGTACACATGCATCGAATTAACTTACTTAACCCTAATTTTATAAATTACTATACTCGTGTGATACGATGCCGAGAGAGCAAAACTATGCAACAAAACTAAAACAAACTATTATTGGTTTAACAAGCACACAACATTATTATTATACGAATTGGGGTTTTATTTTTTACTTAATTGATTTAATTAACATTAAGTTATGATATATGTACAACATTTGGTTTAATTAATTAATTTGATGATAAAAAGATTAGTTGAAGTCGAAAATAATTATTCACACATCCGAAAGGTGTTCATATAATTTGAAGATCGACAAAATGATTAACATCTATTAAAAAGCATAAACTGATTTCGTGAGATCCCATAACTCACAACAATATAACCAAAGCATCAGCAGTTGTAACCAGTTTTACCGAGAGTCATTCATTTAATGTAAGAAAGGTTCTCGACAAAGACCTATATGACAAGATAATTTTCAAATCAGTCAACATAACTGGAAGAGTAAACACCATAGCTCTTAAGGCTTTCAACGCTTTGTTATATTTAACAATCGCGCTAGTGGGCTAAATCTGTAGCATTCATTCATTGTAAACAATTTGATAAAAGTGGTAAATGTGCCTAAACCAATTAAGCTGGCCGTATATCGTTTCTTTCAACAAGGAACACCGCACCTTCGCCAATAGTAGATGAGTACGGATATGATAGCGATATCTGAAAAGGGTGTGCAACCTCATCTTAGTGAAACGCGTTTGTTTTGCTTCTAAAGAATATTTTGATAAGAAACATACTTATTCATTTATAAGCAATATAATATAATAAGCAATATAATATAAGACACAAACATGTAAAATTGAGCTTTTCAAATAAGATGTTTGTTTGGGGGAGATTTGAAAACTCATCTAATCATGATAAAAATAATAGATGAATTGATATAAGGAAGAAAGGACAAAGGTACAATATATCTGAATAGTCTACCAGAATGTTGTTCGACGTTGATCACGAATTTACAAACAATGCCCAGAATGTGGTTCAAATCGGATTAATAAAGTTAAACTTCTCGATGAAAGAATCAAACAAAAGTATTTCATCGCATAATGGGAGAGAACGCACTTCAAGGGACTCCCACAAAATATTAAAAGTAGTTGGAACAAACCAAAAATGTAGAAGTAAATGTTGGTTTGATAGTCGGTGATTTGAGATATTTTAACTGTTGTGTTTGCTGCATAGATTCAGGCGCATCGTCACATAAGTGAAATTATGAAAACCAATATTATACTTAATTCTAACAATATTTCTATTACACTGTAAGATCTTTTCTCAATCACAGACACCAGAATATTGAAGTTCAAAACATAGACGTCCATTTACAATTGAATGATATATCGCCCGATCGGGCGAAACCTCCCTTTATGAGTTTGTTTAACCAGTTTATGCACATAATTTAAAAGCTCAACGATACAAGCTTGACAATTGTACGGGTCCAGACAATATGAAAGTAGAAGCCAACTTCGTTCGAAGAGCTATGACTAGATTTATGAAACCGTGTCAATCCTCAAGATATCAGCTTGGAGATACATAGAAGAGTGTAAGGGTGACTCAACAAACAATATTATTGACAATATTCATACAGAAAGTGACTTGTAACGTTCTCAAGAGTAACAAGAAACCCCATATGGGTTCTACAAGATAAAACCAAATACGATTTCTTGTTCTTAATGGTATTACGCTCTACGGACGTGTTTCATTTTACATCAAATTATGAATTCAAAATGGTCTTGAATTATCATTAGTGATTGACCAAAATAGCTCACGATCCTCCATCGTACGAATAAGGCTCATAAACAAAACTTTATAACTGTGGTGGGAGTTTGATGATGTTACTTCAAAATAATAATTTTTATCATCAAACTGATTACATTAAATTAAATCTCTACGTAACTAGATCATAGCTGAACGGACTCAAAATGAGCTAGTCCCTACTAAACCAACCAAACACATTTAATTTTAACCATAACGAGACCAACTAAATCACACTTTTGCACTGTTGTTTCTTTTTTTTTAATTTACAGGGGACTTGGTAAACAAGGCTATCAATGTCAAGGTATGTCAATAATCTCTTATCTTAGTCTAATCTTTCTAATCTTTATAATGTGAACGGGGTTATTTGTTGTAACAAATTATATGTTTTGTTAAAAAAAAAAAATAATTATATTTTATGGGATTATAACTCGATGTTGCGATAATGATTTGCCGGGACGTCTAGATTATTTATGTTGGGTGGGTATTTATTTTCCGCACACTACATTATCGCAATATCGGTAAATGAAGTGAACGATTTATGTTTGAAGTAAATTGCATGCAATTTTGTTGAACGTATTTAGAATCCCCTCTCGAGTATTGGTCACAATTCGTATAAACTAATATATTCCTATATTCACTTCCCTCCGGCTATTTTAGTATGTACGTGTGTTGTACATAAACGATGTCATCGATCTGTCGTCACCAAATGTCCTGGCATGAAGGAGGAACAATCACAGACCCGTGATTTAACACAATCGCAACGTTTTAATGTCAACATACCGCATCGGTTTACGGTACATAGTTATAAACGTTTTACATTTTGTGATCATTGCGGTTCGCTGCTGTACGGTTTGATACGACAAGGATTGCAGTGCGAGGTGTGCAATATGAATGTTCATAAACGATGTCAAAAAAATGTAGCAAATAATTGTGGCATTAATACGAAACAAATGGCTGAAATATTGAGTGAAATGGGTATATCGCCGGATAAGCAGGCTCCACCACGACGGTCGAGAGTAAATATATATTAATATATTTACCGATGTGAATTACAAAATAAATTATTTTTTTCTTCCTCTTGTAGTACAATCAATCGAGTGAAGGTGGAGGTGATCGTTCCGAGAATAGTTCAGGTCTCGATAGTGATACAGATCGTTCGAAATGCGATGATTTGGGTTTGCCACAAGATTCGAATTCATCAAGTGAACGATCCGGTTTGGATCAAACATTAAATCAACTGTCGAGTGGTCGGCTTGGTCTCAGCGATTTTAATTTTATCAAAGTATTGGGTAAAGGTTCGTTCGGTAAAGTAATGCTGGCTGAAAAACGGGGCACCGACGAGGTGTATGCAGTCAAAGTATTGAAAAAAGATGCGATCATACAGGACGATGATGTTGATTGTACAATGACTGAAAAAAGAATTTTAGCTTTAGCTGCTGGACATCCATTTTTAACAGCATTGCATTCCTGCTTTCAAACACCAGTACGAGATGTTTATCCAACTTCGAAAATATATTATTTATTTATATAATTTATATTATTTTCAGGAACGTTTATTTTTTGTTATGGAATATGTTAACGGTGGTGATCTCATGTTTCAAATTCAACGTGCCCGAAGGTTTGATGAACCGCGGGCCGCGTTCTACGCAGCTGAAGTTACGTGTGCACTACAATTCCTTCATCGAAATGGCGTCATATATCGTGATTTAAAATTGGATAATATTTTATTAGATTCGGAAGGTCATTGCAAATTGGCCGATTTTGGTATGTGCAAAGAGGGAATTCGAGATGGGGTCCTAACAACAACATTTTGCGGTACACCCGATTATATAGCACCAGAGATTTTACGTGAACAAGAATATGGGCCATCTGTAGACTGGTGGGCACTTGGTGTACTAATGTATGAAATGATGGCTGGCCAACCACCATTCGAAGCGGATAATGAAGATGATTTATTTGAAAGTATTATGAATGATGATGTTTTATATCCAGTTTGGTTATCTAGGGATGCTGTGTCAATACTCAAAGGTATAATATTTATATATATAGAATCGAACCTTAAAATGTATACTCATTTTTTATGTTGATTAACTATCCTTAGGTTTTATGACAAAGAATCCATTGCGTCGATTAGGTTGTACCGGCAATGAAAACCAAATTCGAACACATACATTCTTCGGACAATTCGATTGGGATGCGCTTGAAGCTCGAAGAGTTCGACCACCATTTAGGCCTAGAGTTGTAATTATTTGTACAAATCGATTAACAAGATTATAGTGTTTAAAATATGTTTTTTTGTTTGTTTGTGTTAAATTTACAGAGGAGCCCACGTGATGCGTTAAACTTTGATACAGAATTCACAAAAGAAGAACCTGTTCTAACCCCCATTGCCCAAGATGTTGTACGTGCAATACACCAAGAAGAATTTGCCGGATTTTCTTTCGTCAATCCAGATTATGGTCCGGAGCGGCGTCTAACAACCGGAAATGTTTAAATTAAGGTTTGATTTACATTAAATTTATTTATTTATTTTTAGCGATATGGCTTGAGTGGTAAATATTGTATAAATCTATCGGGTTTAGCGCGGATATATAGGTTGTGGACTCATTTTGCCCCCTCTTTATCAATAAAAAGTTATCGGTCGAATGTATCCTGCAACCTAACGACCCCAAAGAAATGGAAGCCTACTACTTTCATCAAGTATTTTAATTTTAATTATTTTCGTTACTATAAATTTATTCCATTAGGTACTAAAATTCTATTAATTCTATTCCAATCCATTTCTTTGTGGTCTTGAGCTCGTAGATTTATCAAAATTGTAGTAAATATTCTAGTCATTCGTAAATCGGTGGCCAGTTGCCAATATAGAGAAAATAATGAAACAGTGACTATGTAGTAACCCCTAATATTATTCGCTTAAAATCTGTTCACATATCCAGAATACAGGCCAGAATCATTAAGAATCTCATTTTCTCACAATACACATTTTACCGAATTTCGGGAAAATTGGGAACGACTGATCATTTTTCGACAACAGAATGTACACCATCCATAAATCAAGTTTGGATATGTGAAGTTCTTAGTTATATCCAGTTTATTAAAATTCTATTATTTACTAAAATTGTTTTATCGTCATTCTCTGCGGCGCCGATATATCCAAAAAGCCATATCCGAAAAAATAATTCTTTGTATACACACATACACAAACACATTAAAACACACCTTAAAATTAATTGAATGAATTAATTAATTAATTTAAAATTAATTAATAATTAAAAAGAAGTTATAGATATATATTTACAACAAAAAAAATTATTGCATGTCACGTTTTTTATATCAAAGTTATTTAATTATTATGTTTTACAAGAATATTTTATTTATTTAATTTAATTTATATATTTTTTATTAATTATTGTTGTCGTTGTTTTGTTTTTATTATTATAATTTTCTTGTATTTTTTTTATTTTGTTACCGACTTTTGTTATTTATTGTTGTTGTTGAGTTTGTCGAATTAATTTTTATTGCCATTTTGTTAGGCCATCGAATTGCATGGAGTGAATCTCAAAATTTACTAAACGATGATTGGTAAGTAAGCAATTACTATTTAATATATTCAACACGGTTCTCATGGATATTCAATACCAATCATCCTTTAGTTTTAATTACCTGTTGATAAAAGAACGATACTTTCCTACGGTGCACCATATAATGATCCCTATTGATTATAATGGGGCTCAATCAATAGTCTTCTATAAATAATAGTGTTTGGAACATTGTGTTTTGGACTCAAGTAGGCATAAAAAAGTATGGTTCTTTTATCAATCTTTCACAATGTATAAAATGTTTGTTTAAAAGCTAAACGACACAATTTATCGACAGAATCACAACCGTTCATCAAAGCCATTCAAACCAGCTTTGATTATCTATCAATTGTTTTCCATTTAAAGTGTATCAACTGTATCATAATGCGATTAGTAGTTTTAATTTAATTTTTATTTGCGTCAAATGTTCACCTAACCCAGAAGTCAGAATTTAGACTAGACGATACTCGTTTAGCTTTTAAACAATAAACCATAATAGATTTAGTCTTTTTGGGTTCTGTCAAACAATTTGGGAGTTTTAGTTGTTTTTGACAAAATATAGAAATTTCGATGTTTGTAGCATTGTTTAATGGAGAACCTAGTCCATTAAACAATGCAACACGCATCTTGATTTTTGAATTTCGTCAAAACCGACAACTGCTGATGTTAATAAGCGAGAGATCTGATTTTTTATGAAACGACTATTATGTACATAATATTTAACTTACCGACCTCGAGGTTATATAATATAATTGTCAAATGGGCGTTTTAACTCGGTAAATCTCATTGTAGTTAACTGGAAAACGAAATTGGATAAGATCGATCAGGTTTTAATAAATGTGATATTAAATATCCCAATTTGCGAATACCATCTTAAGCTATGGAGTAATTATCTTGATTTAGGTAATGGACACACTCCACTACGCATATTTACATTTCAAATTTTCGACATTTAGATTCAGATTCTACTGACGATTTATACTTAAAAAACGAATTTTTGCTATTTTTTGTTTGGCGCATAGTTTTCGAACTATCCTTCAAAGAATAAAAAATGATTTTTACCCCCTAATCCGAACAAAAAAGAAATATTTGAGTCACGCTTTCTTCGAGATTGAGTAAGCGATTTCCATAAAGTGCACTTAGCTTTCTTAATATTTTAGATGAGAATCAGATTATATCATATAGCAATAGTCCAGTACATTATCGTATCAACTTATAACGATAAACTGGCCGTAATGAGAACAGAATTTTAGTGTCGATACCATATAACAAGGCTATCTGCTTCAAACACTAACATTACTGTTGTCATTAATAGTAACTTTCGAATCGTGAGTTTGGACCATTAAAATAAAAGCAATTAAACAATAAATCGCCAGTATAATCCGAATCATAAAATATAATACTTACCGCAAAATCGGAACATAAACGAGAAATAGGAAGCCCTAAAATGCAGTTATGGACAATTATGTACCAAAACAACCATCCTTGAACATTTTAAATATAAATTAAATAAGTCCTTTGCCGAACATTTGTGTAGTGTATGAAAGAACCCAATATTGGTTGATTAGTTAAACTCGACTGTTTCAAATTCAATAACATTATGGCAATAAAATTTATAAATTTATATTCAGTTAATAAGTATTATTGTTTTTATTTTATTTATTTATTTCTTACAAAGAAATATAGTTTATGTCATTGTTTATTATTTTTTTCTTCCAAAAATACATAAATAATATAAAACAAATCTCTAGAAAATTGCGATTATATAGACGCTTTAAGTGTTCTAATAATAAAATTAAAAATAACAAACATAGTTTAATATAGAATAATATAAATTATATATATATACATATATATATATATATATATATATATATATATATATATATATATATATATATATATATATATATATATATATATATATATATATATATAAATTAATGTATAAATATAAAAACCATTTTGTTCAAATTTACACACATACACGTGTTTTTGTTTTTGATCCGACCATTTCACTTAATGGCAGATCAAGTATTTTATTTATATTATTTAAAAGATGGAAATTTGTATATTTTATAATAAATAACTAATTATCTAAAACTCTCAAATGATACGCACAAGAAAAACGATTGAAAATAAATAAATAAATTAGAATTATTATTATTAATTATATATATTTAACTCTTAATGTGTTTTTTGATGTACATATATCCTGAAGATTACTACATGTCGAAATATTAATTATTTTAGTAGTCTTCCAAGTATAAATTAAACACAAAATAGCATATCATTATAAACAAACAAAAAAAATCTCAATATTGCCAAAAATATATATTTATGCACATTAATTAAAAAAATTTCCATCTTTTAAATTATTTTTTATGTTTTAATACTATTTATATAAACCTAGTCAAATTTTAATTTATATATATATATATATATATATATATATATATATATATATATTTATATACACACACACACACACATACAAAACAAGTGAAACAAGCTAAATATATACTAATATAAATGGATTTTATAAAAATTCTCCTTTTAAATAAAAATTAATATTAAAATTAAAATTAATTAAATATGTAAACAGAATTCCCACCGGCTGTTTTCTTATATACAACAAACAATAAACAATAATAATTAATTGATAATATTATACACACACATATATACCCAAACAAAACGTTAACTCCTTAAAAATTTAATTTTAATATTAATTTTTATTTAATAAATTAAATAATTTAATTACAAGCCAAAGCTAATTATATGAAATATATTTTAGATTAAAAAAAAATTTTAAAATTAAAATTATATTTTTAATTTAATTTTATATTTTATTTGAGATAAAAAAAAATACCGTCCACACACATACATAAATACACATAAAAATATATAAACACGGATATTTTATTGTTTTAAACCAGAGCTATTAGTCCCACGTTGGGTGCCTAAAAATTTCGATATATCATAATATATTTTACAAATTTTATAAGTTCCAATTTTGCGCGCGGATGATTTAAAAATATAAAATTGAATAAATTTTTATATAAATAAATACTAGTCACACCACTAAAAATATAATTTTAATTTTAATAAAAAATAATATTTTTGTTTAAAAAGAAAAAAAAACTATTAAATTAAATAAATAAATTAAAATTAAATTCATTCCAAAGAAATAATAAAAAATATATATATAAAAATATATATTTTTTTAAACAAAAGAATAAAATAATATTTTTGTTTAAAAAAAGACAAAAAAAAAAAAATTAAATTAATTAAAAAATTAAATTCATTCCAGAAAAAATATATTTTTTTTAAACAAAAATATTTATTCACTATATCGTATATAATTTGAAAGAAACGTTTATTAATTAGTAATTATTAAATACTCAAATTTATTATTTTTATTTATATAAATTTATAAAAGGATAAATAATATATAAATAAGCAAATTCTAAATATAATGTACAAAAATCCATGTAATACACCAAAAATACAATATTTATAATTTTAAATATTTATCCTTTTTATTTATTTTTAGTAAAATTTCTTTCAAATTTAGTATGATTAAATAAACAGTTCTAAATATAATAAAATCAAATGAAAAATTATATGTGTAGTATTTTTAAAAATAAAATTAAAAATAACAAAAAAAAAATAAACACTAAAAGGTCTATAAACATATATAAAAAAATTCAATTTAAAAATAAATTTTAGTAAATTAAAATTAGAAATTATTTATAAAAATAAGTATATAAAATAAATTAGAACAAATAAAACAAAAATTTCTTCAAACACACATTTTATTTAAAAAAAACAAGAAAAGAAAAGTTTTATATAATTTATAATTAAAAAAAAAATATTTTTAATTGATAAAAACATTAAAAATTATATAAATATATACTTGATACAAAACAAAAAAAAATCTAGATTTTTAAGTGTAATCCAAAAACAAAAATGATTAATAATAAATAAAGAGAAATTAATTATAAAAAAAAATTATAAAAAAGTAAAAAAAATTTGATGTTTGTATTTAAAAAAAAAAAAATAAAAGATAAACAATATCTAAAAAAATTGTATGAAAAACATAAAAATAAAAATCATAAGTAATTTAATAATAAAATAAATACCGAAAATATATAAAATTTAGTAAAACAAAAATTAAAATTTTTTCTATTTAATTTTCACACTTGCCATACACAAACACACAACACACACATACATCACACACAAATACAAAAAAAAAAATGATTAACTGCTAAATTAATTGATTAATATTTTATTATTAATAAAAAATTAATCAATTAATTCATAAATATAAATACATTTATAATATTATATAAATAAAAAATGTTAAATAGAAAAAAATTTTATTTTGATTTCATTGAAAATAAAGTAAAATAAATTAATATATAAATAAATAAATAAAAATGAAACAAGAAAAACAAAACAAATAAAAAAGTAAAACTCACAAAAAAAAAATTATTATTTTAAAAATAAAAATTTAAAAAAAAAAACTTTTATGTTTTAATAGTTTTTTCTCTAGCCAGTTAAATTATTTGGTTGATGTTTGATCAGAATAAGAAGAAGTGAGTTGTGTAGTAGTCTCCGAAACACGTCTTGACCAGAATGTTAAGGACTATGAAATCATCACATTAAATCATGGGAGTTGGAAGGAGTCATTTGGTTGAAAGTCTGAGCAGATTATGATATCTTTAGGAACCTCACTTATTGTATGATAGCTGGTGGATGTGTAAACCTTGTTTTACTTTTAAAAAAAATTAATACAACTGGAACCAAGCTACGTTATATGGCATTGCTATTACAATATACCCGTATTAAGTGCAATACCATATATAACATGGTCTGAGAGCGGCATCTACAATACCTCGATCTTTGATCTATTTAATAGTCAGTTTTTTATAGCCATACAAGAAAATGCAGATAATATCACCGTCATTAGATCATACAGAAGAGTTGACATATAGACATCGTGCAGATGCTTGTTCGGAACAATGACAAACTTTAAATCCATCATTAACTTCCTTGAGAAATGACTGACTCGAAATACCAGAAATAGTCGAATAGAATGTCAAAACATAAATTCGTCGAAAGAATCACCCAGAGAACTCTTGAATTTAATCTATACGATCATTGTGATATGACCAAGAAGAGCTACAAGACAACGCTCATTTGTTTACTACACGGGAAGAAAAACCATCTGAAATGTGAAAATTATGTTAATTATTTCCTACAAACCGTTTGCAAATATTCTATTCAGACTGGTTTAGAAACAATTTTCAATTCGTTTGTATGCACTTTGGTTCACAACAGACTAAGCAAAGAATAATCGAAACAATAAATTGAATATTTAAGAAGACCAAATTTTTAGCTATAACATATCAAAGTTTTGCTGGCTCCTGATCAAACTTATATAACTAAAAATATAAGTTTGTTAAAATCGATTAATTAATTATGGATCTAAAGGTATGATGGGCATTTTGGTATAAAACACTAACATTGGATGCAACCAGAGAAAGAGATATATCAACGGCAGATGTTAGTGATCAGAGGTAGATGTTCCGAGTAAATTCTGTAAATAAGGGAATCAAATTATTTTAGATTGTCGCCGAAATATTTTTATCAGATAAACTTCGGTTATCGTAAACATTTCTCGAGCTCTTTGTATAAGCATGAACAACTGTTTAGTTCTGTGTATAATCTAATATAATTGGAGCAATAAATAATTTATCGAACCTGTATATTGCCATACACATTTCGAGAAAAAAAATCAAATGGACTGAAAAAACAACTTTAAAGGTTTTGTAAAATGACTTGCATTCGAACTTGAGGCCAATCAACAAAATTTATTTTGTACAAATTTACTATTTGAGTTTATTATGTAAAGGGGAGGTGAGCTACAATCAAGACGGTATAAGGCAAAGGTAATATATGGTTATAACATCAATGCAACACTAGAAGAAATCAAAAATCAGAATTTTATCTCAAAAACTGGTAGATAGATAGCACACACGAATCAAGCTTTGAAAAATTATACGACAACGTACTCATAGTTCTGCATTCTAAACTAGATAATATAGTTGAGTAACTAAGAATACATCGCCAAAGAATAAAACTTTGTGTGAAAAACTGAAAACAAATGCAAGCATGACTTCCTCTTCGCAAATATGCGTATTGTTAAAAACCGATAACATTTTATTTATGCAAGCTCCCATTGATACGATAAATCACAGCGGTGCTGAGATTTATCGTATCGTAACATTTTTACTAGTTCCTGTTTGTTTTGAAGATATCGACAGACCAAGATATGAATAGTATGTAGACCTTATCTAAATGATTAGTGTCACAAAACTACTCAAGAAAAACTATTGTATCGCTGCATTAATAGTTTGAAGTGAATCGAAAGGAAGCACAGTAATACTCACAGTAAGCAGTCAACAAAATCAGTCATTCGACAAATGATTGAAAAATGAAGCATGAATGTAATCAGTCCAAGTGCTTTGCGGAAATAATGTGAAATGTATGCTAGCTTTTACAGGAAGACACTGTTACCTTAATTCTAACATAAACATCTATGTAATATATAAATCCGTACTGAACCGTGTTAAAAGTGTAACACCCAACTATGAAATTGTACTGAATCATCAAATCGACTAATTATCCAAAAATATGTCCATTAAATTTGATTATTATGAAAGCGTTAAATGCATACGAATTAGTCAAAATATTTATTTTCTGCTCTCAAAAATCCTGATGATAAACAGAGAAGCTTTAAAAGTAAAAAATATTTAGCAGAGCGTAGTTTCGATCTACGGACCTCTGGGTTATGGGCCCAGCACGCTTCCACTGCGCCACTCTGCTTGTTATGAATTGTCTGTAACACACATTAATACATAAAAATATTTTAGAATTATTATTTTTATACTTAAGTGAAATCCGGTTTACGATTAAAAATCATACAAATGACAAATATTTGATATATATATATTAATAAAGCGCAACAAATCAAGGCAAATCGAAAATGTCAATTAAACCGTAAACAGCTAACTTTGATAAAACTGTATAAAATTAATTCACCACAACTAATACTCGAACCAGATAATTCACCATGTGTAAACAAAATTTTTCATTCGTTTGACAGCTGTCAAACGTGTTGCACAAAAATAATACGGCTCTCAGCTTTTATTCATCAAAATAATTATTGTCATTCATTAAGTTAAACTTAAAACGTATGAAAAAATTATAAAGTATGTAAATTACAAGCTGTGAGTTAAATTAAGTGCTAATAGTTGTAATAAAGTGATATTGTTTACATTTTTAAATTTTTGTGTTGTTATGTTGGTAGTTGGTGCGTAATTTAATTCATTTATATAGTCTACAATTCGTTATAAGTATTTGAACTTATCACAATGACTAAACCACTTTATTTGCCTAAATACGAATTAATTGTATATTTCGGAATTTATTTGTTTTATTTGATTTATGCAATTTCCCATATATTTATATTGCGCGATGGTGAGTATCTTAACTATATCTATAATTATTATGTTAGTGTTAGCTAATAGATGGCAATTGTAGACATAAAAAAGAATTCGCTCTACGATGGTTTTGCGGTTGGATGGACGATATTAGGACGGCCGCGTGATAATCTAGACTTTGAATGGGAACGATGGAAAATTTTTATTATTACTGTAAGTCCATGGTTTGCAGTACATATGATTGTATCAGAATTGGCCCGAAATTATAGTAAAAAGGTAGTGTGTTGTGCATATTGCAAGTGGAAATGCTTTAACTGAATTTTTATTCCAGAGTTTGCCATTGGTTCATGCAGTTATTGGAAATTTATACCTCTATTTTCATTTTAATGTATTCGTACTAATCGGTTTTTTGTTGAAAAACTTATTGTATTTTTGGATTACAACCAAATTTCGATCCAATCGATGTATTTGGATCGTCACGATGGTTTGGTTGTTCGGACAAAACATGATGAAGTCGCCACGAATAATACTTTTCTGGGAATCAATATTCGATGAGAAATACACGTTGACGACAGATTGTGCATTCGAAATACTTATTATGTTCGGGTGGAATTTATTGAAATGCGTCAGTTTTAGTTTTGATAAAATGAAATTTGATAATACGCAACCAGAGGAGGGCGAGAATGTCTATAAGCTGATTCATTTTCTTGGTTACACATACTATTTGCCAACCATGTTTTTGGGTCCATTCATGATTTATAATCGGCATAAAACTAAACTTATGGATTGGGATGGAATGGCTGATTTATCGACACGCGTAACTCGATTTATCAGTGATCTACTGATGTGTGGATTTTGGTGGTTTGTCACCGAATTCTGTTTGCATTACATTTACATCAATAATCTTTTGTGGAATCCGAGTATGGTCGAAACACTCAATCCGTGGGCTCTATACGGAATGGGCTATATAATGGGACAATTTTTTCATCACAAGTACGTCGTGGCCTATGGTCTAGGAATCGCAATGGCCAAATGGGATAATATCGATGCGCCTAAAAAACCGAAATGTATCGGCCGAATACATTTATACTCTGATATGTGGAAGTATTTCGATCAAGGATTGTACGAGTTTCTTTTTATATATATTTACAAAAATTTGATCACCTCTCGTTCATCATTTATACAACGAATTTTAGCTAGTTTCATGACGTTCGCTTTTATTTATTTGTGGCACGGCTTCTACTCGTTTGTTTTTATTTGGACTGTCTCGAACTATGTTTGTCTCGTGATCGAGATTGCGGCCAAAACGTTTTCACACACCGATCTATATAAAAAATATTTTTTCAAAAATTTCGCAGCTTTACGTGTGATTGGTATACTTGGTTCGCAACTCTTTATTCCATCGGCAATTTCGAATTTTTACTTCTTTGCCGGAAACGACGTTGGCCATATTTTTGTTCGGAAAACATTTTTCGAAAATAGTCTACTCAACTACGCTTTGCTGACGGTTTGCTGTACGTCAATCTATCATACATCCGAATTTGTAAAACGCTACGAAAAATATTATGAAAGTCTAATAAAAAAAGTCAAATAGTAAATTTAAATGAGTTTTATTCTATTCCCCATTTGGCTCAATGTCAACTTCATATCCACTTCCATCGACATGCCGATTTTCCAAAATTATTTCCTCTATGTTCAGCTTAATATCGTCCGAGATACCAGTATTTCGCACATCAAAACAATACAGTTGCAGATTTTCTTTGTTTCCAAGAGTCTCCAGAATACGTTCACCTAGTTCCTGATAAGAATTAAACAACATTAGCAACAATACATAATTAAGGAGACAACTTTAGATTACATTTCCTAGTCGATTTGTAGACAAATCGATTGATTGCAGTGTTTGATTGTTGTGTAGCAAGTATAAAAGTAGTGGGCCAATTGTTTCATCGATAGAGCAGCAAGCCAAATTAAGTTCTTTGATTGGAAGATGAGCAACTGCGCTGAATATAGCCGCTGTTCCATCCGAAGTTAATGGATTTAGTCGAAGATTCAACATTCGTATCGGTCGAGTTCTTATGACTTCTGCCAGCTCGAGGGCACCGTCTTGAGCTATATCCGACAAACCAAATAAAATCATTAAAACAAATCGTGAGACGTAATCCAACAAACTTACATATAAAATTATTCATCAAATTAATTTCTCTTAGGTGCATGAAAGCATCTCGTCCAAGAACATCGAGAAACGATATTAAACCAATATCGCCCGCCCGACAATGTGGCAAATGTATAGCCTCAAGATATGGGCATCCTTTTTCTAGTGCGCGTCCAATTAATTTGAGCATGAACGGCTCCAGTTTTGTACTACACAAACGAAATTCCCGCAGCTCGTAACATTTTTCCAACCCGCCGATGAAATTTTTGACATCGTTTTGTGACAAATTCGTACATCCCAAATAAAAATTTGTGCCAATATTTTTTATGTCGAACGTTAAATCCAATTTACGTAGTTCGCACAAATTCGACAAAATTAAATTCATTGGGATATGATCATTGTGATGTTCGCCATTACCACCGCCAAAACCGCCACCCGCTTCCAAACCAGTTGGCTGAAGTTGTTTTATACGCAGTTCATCGATATATGGGCCACACAGCTCTAAAAATGTGACTATAGTTTCGGGATCATAATCGTTCGGTTTCATTTCCTCGACTGTTTCCGACAAATATTTTTCGAGAAATATTTTAATCCATTGTTTTTTATTCGCCGATGAACTTCCCGTTATATTATTCGTACATATTTTCCATTTATCGTAATACGAACGAGTCCAAAATATATCGTCTTTAATATGGCCACATATTTCGGATAGCGGGAAATTAACGTTCAAAATGTCGAGAAGATAATTGCGATCTTCGGCAAATTCGAGTTCTTTGTATATCGGTTTGGCTGTAATTTAGAATTAAAACTGTATCGGTATAGTTGATTACAACGGCGCACATCACTCTATACTCACCGAGCCAATTTTCTGCGATCGTTTGAATACACAAACATTTCAATGAATCGGGACTAGTGCAGTCCCATTCGAGATTAAAACTACTCAACTCTTTGTTTGTCGAATTTTTGCAATTTTTCACATTTATATACGCTTTAAAAGTGTTCAACGGGATTGTATTTGGGAAACGCATTTTTATTCACTTTCACTGTTTGTTACTTACTGATTGTTGCTATTTTCCGATTTTTCAATACGATAGAAGAAATGTTGTTTAATCGATGAGTTTGTATATTTTCCATAACTGTGGAAATTATATTTGGGGAAGGAAAACTCGTTAAGAAATTTCGAGTACAACCGAAACCATGTTGAGAACAAAATATACCATTTGATTTCTATTTTAGTTCTAAAACCTTACAAATGTTATAAGCGTTGTATGTTTGGCCCCGCTTTGGGCGCCACACTTAAAATAAAACCAATCATATTTTACAATAAAAATACATTTATTTAATTAAATTAATAATAATTTTTTCGTATATATAATATAAAAGAACAAAGCATTAATTACAAATACAACTTATCATATAAATATTTATATAAATGTATAAATTTGTCATTTAAATATTAAATTTAATTTGTTTCCTGGATCTGCCTAAATATCTAGTATCACAATATATTTATTTTTATAAAATATTTATAAATAAACATAATTAAATATAATCTAGTTCCGTTTACAATACACTAAATATATAAATAATAACTCGTGTGCATTTGTTTATATAGGTTGGATCGGAATCTTTCCAAAATATGGCGACACGGTTACGTTTACAAGCTAAATTGACTAGAGTGTTACTCATTTTTATTAAATATTTAAATAAATATATAAAATGTACAAAATTATAAATAAATTATACTTAATAACTATTATAAATTATATTAAATAATGAAATCGCAAACAAAATGGCCGCGAACTTAATAAATTGAGGTTATATATACACATATATTTGTATAAGAACACGTGGTGGATTTCGTTTTGTTATGATTGTCTTAACTAAATGCGTTATACAAGATATGACTAGATTGGAATGTACTTATCGAAATATGGACTAGATTCGTAGACTAGAAAGCTTATAAACTAAAATATTGGGCAACTTTGGATATTCGATTGGGCTTATATCATAAAGTATATATAAAGTTTGACTAGATTTTGGTTCGTTTCTTAGCTGAATGACTAGACTTATAGATTAAGCTTAAATGATAATGCGCGTAAAACTAGGACTAGAAGACTATATATTCGAGAATATATCGACTAGATTTTTTCCCATGACATAGATAACCTCTTAAAAACACACACAAAATAAATAAATAAAATTGCTTAAATAGACCCCGGGCCTGCATTTTATAGTATACGAATTTGTTTCACTTCGATCATATATGGTATGTGCTATGTGCTTTGACTAGAGTTTTGGTTACGTTAGACAAAAATTAGAAATAAAAACTCACTATATATAATACGTGTAAACGGAACTAATTTCTTTAAAACTAACTCTAAACCTACATTTTTTGTAAGCAGTCTCATTACCTCGTCGTATGTAAGCTTATAGTAATTAAAACAACATTTTATACCATTATGGGTCTGGGTGGTTGAAGGCATCTACACTGATAACGCTTGGGTGTGTTTTATAACCGAGGCACCATTCCGTAGATAGGCAAGTGCAGCGGCTGCAATATTTTCGTCCTCCGTCAAATTATCGCTCATCAAACGAAATTTTTTATGCGGATGCATGATTCGATCACTCGTCTCACTCGTACTATCGTCTACATCATCATCATCGTCGTCGTCGTAAATATCCGAATTGCTTGAAATCGATGGTCGAGTTGGTTCAATATGAAATATCAATTGGGTCGAATAGTTAACATTATTGTTGTCGATATTTGTGATGTTGCTTGAATTATTCGAATCGTTCGATTCGGCTGAAAATTCGTCCGACTTGCGATGTGTCGCTTGATGTTTGCGTAGATATGCTTGTCGTTTGAAAAACTTTCCACACTCGTTGCATTTAAACTGTTCACTTGGTGTCGAATCACTTGTTTTATTTGTGTTGCTATTGTTGTTGATTTGGTCCCGTGGTTTATGCCATCGCCGATGTGATGCCAAATTTGCGGGGCAATTAAAACGTTTGCCACATTCGGGGCATCGATATTCGAGCAGCACGATGCACGAACAACGATGTCGTGCCAAACCAAATGCATCGTCAAATTCGATGCGACATAATTTACATATATATGCACCAATTACGTTCGTAATTTGAGCCAATTCGGCTTTTGCCTCGTCCGTCACCTCGACGATATTGTACTGGGGATCGATGTCGCCACATTTTTCGATCATCGACTCGTCGATCTCGTCCAAACTGCGAATTATGGTGCCCGAAACGGGTGACGATTTGTGTTCATCGAATTTTAATTTACGAACTGCTTTGTGTTGTTTCTTTGAGCTCGTCGAATCTTTACGCGGTTTCGAATTTTGCTTCGATGTTTTGGTGGGTGGTGTTGGTTTTATAGGCTTTTTCGGTGTTATTTCGATCGTATTTTTCGCCGTTTCGATGACTTCATCCAATTCGGTTTTGATGTCGAAGTTCTCGTCATTTCGGTAGCGTTTCTTTGGTGGCGACGACAGCAACAAATGAGGTGTAATCGGTGGTGTTATGATCGTGTCGTCACTACTTATTTTCACTGATAAATCCAACGGGCATTCGAACGGTTTCGATTTGGTTTCGGGCAAAATTTTTTTAACAAAATTCTCTTCATATTTCACTTTGTACTCCGGTTTTAAATTATCAATTGTTGTCAGGAGGCCAACGAGTTGATTGGTTTGAGATTTAGGCAGATGCTGTTGTTGATTTGATGTTTGGAATTGATAGTTTTGTTTGAAAATTTTCGCGTACATTCTAATACCATTACGAATTTTTTGTTAATTAAAAGCACAAAAAGTTCACGCACACGCACACACACACTATATATATATATACTAACTTAAACTATTTTATATTTAGAAACTTTAAATTTAAAATAAAAACTTTGTTCTTTCCACTTCTAATGCTAGTTTTAGAATGACAAACATTCGACGGGATCATTAGAATTTATATCAAAGTTTCCCCTTTTCATTCATATCGTTGACACGAATACTCGACCAATCTGCGTTTGCGCATCAATCACCACCGGTTTTTGTTGTATTATTTAGTTGCTCGTATTCTCGCTCTCTCCCTCTCTGTCTTTATTCCAATTTTGTATACAACAAAGGGGATATCCAATTCTTGTTGAATTTGTATTGGCACGCGACCTCAACATTTACAATAATAAATGCACGTGCTCTCCGTTTTTTATTCGAAAAAGATTTTTTTTTGTTATGTCCCGATTATTATTCCTTGTTTTGTTACAGGAACACGACGAGGAGTACATACATACATGCACATACAGTATAAAAAATTGCAGCCGGTCGATATTGTTTTGTTGCATACCTACTCGCATATATCAAGAACAACCAATGTGTTATGAGTTAAGGGTGGTTTTCCTTTTAAAACGCAATGCTACGAGTATCCTACATACTTATGTATATGCTAGTTCGAATTTAAAGGTACAGTAATCATAGGATTTATGTATCTATATGCTGTGTATGTTGTGATTCATGTTTTGTATATGAGCGTATATATAGGAAAATATCTGAGTCACTATGCGATGATTTTATTTTTGGGTTGATGACTCAAATACATAGATATTTGTTTATGTATATACGAGAAGTCAGTCCTATCGTATACATATATCGAAAAGGTTTCTCTGTCAATGAACTTGAATATAAGGTTCGATGAACTAATCGGTTTATGAGAGAGATTGAGAGCTTAATCGTCAAGAGATTATTAAAGCTGTAGAGTATACGCAAACCCGCAATAATGAGTGCTGGGCACCTCCGACAGGCTGAGAGGCTTTCCAAGAGGCTTTACTCGCAGCGGAAGTGCTTAAAGAGCACTTATATGCTCCTATGAGAGAAGCTGTTCTCTAAGTAAATCCAAGAGAACAAGGACGTCATGGTGAGCATACTGAGAAAACGGACAAGAAAGCTTCTCAACAAATTCATAAAAACTGGTAAAACGGTAGACTGTAACCAGTAAAATGGAAGATCGTAAAAATCTGCAAACGAAATAGATGGAGTCATTATTGAGTCATCTCGCGTATTGTTTTTTAAAGATTTTGTATACTTAAATAACTTCAAGTTGGGTTAAGGACTAACAGTTTTGACTTCGAGTGGTAGAGGTGCCAACCAACTTAAGCATTTAAACATAAGGATAGTACTGGTTCAGCACTAATCAAGAATACTAGTGAACCAGATTTAGTTTAAGAATCTCATTGTCACAATGAGCAGCAATTACGAAGATTATAATGTATAGTTTGAAGTCCTTAACAGGACTATCACTGCACAGACAAATATGTTTGTCTATACAACAAAGAGATTTGTAGCTTCAATAATGTCAGAGTTATTAATTCTGTTTGAAATACTGAACAAAACGAACCTGGAAGTGTCAATATTTAACGAACGATACCGATTGAAATGTCCTCTATGGTACTAATGTGTTTATTATGGTTATATTAATCGAGATCAACCATAAAATCGAAAAATTTGGTTTTTCAGTTTTTTGACAAAACAGATAGTGGTGTTAGCCTATCTGTTTTTTTTGCCATAAAAATTTTGAGACTCCGATTTGAATGTAATCCGGTACAGACATGCGGTAGTACTTCAAAATAAGCGCAGTGCAATCGGTTCCATAATTTTATTGGTTCTGAGCTGGATCTTGGCGCTTTTTTGTTTTTCAGTTTCGCTTATACTAGAACCAAATAACTTATAATACTATAAGGGAAATCGTGTCAATTTTCATAGTAAATGCTAACGACGGCATGATTTCGTTAAATATAAGTTTCGGAAAAGATTTCTAGATGGCATACCAAAACGTTTTAACGAGAACAATAAATGGCACGCGAAGTAATTTTTTAATGAAACAACATAATTAAAAAAAAAACAAATTTTGTTTTATTTATTTATTATTATTTATAAATATAAGCCCATTTAACTTCAAAAATTTCCAATTGCGAATAAAATAAATTTTTTTTTTAGATTTTTAATTTTGGTTTCGTTCATAATTCGTTGAATATAAAAAACTGCAGATAAACATGTAAACATTTCGTTCAACTATTACTAGTGCCATCTTTTAATCTTCGCCGGAATTATATCATGTTGGTACATAATATCGACGCGATTTCCCTTATCTAGTTATTATAAGTTATTTGACTAGAACCGTCAAAATTGTACGAACGATATCAATTGAAATGTTCTTTATGGTACTAATGTGTTTATTATGGATATATTAATTGATATCAACTATAAAATCGAGAAATTTTGTTTTTCAATTTTTATGACAAATCGGATAGTGGTTAGCCTATCTGTTTTTTGCCATAAAAATTGTTAATCTTCGATCTGAATAAAATCAGTTACAGACATGCCGTACCACTTCAAAATAAACACTGTGCAATCGGTTCCATAATTTGACCTGGGTTTTGGCTCTTTTTTGTTTTTCAGTTTCGCTCATACTTGAACTGACAATATTTAACTAACGATATCGATTACATGTAAAATCCCAACTGTGCCTGGACTGCCAGACGATCTCAAATCACACATACAGGACAGTATG
Organism: Tipula lateralis; assembly: GCA_963932295.1. Taxonomy (NCBI): domain Eukaryota; kingdom Metazoa; phylum Arthropoda; class Insecta; order Diptera; family Tipulidae; genus Tipula; species Tipula lateralis. Next base: position 193,927,791 of record OZ010737.1, read on the forward strand.
TATGGTTCTGAACTAGTAAGCTTGCAGAAGCACTAAGTGTAAGATTGCAGAATCTTAAACAAAAAAAGCCAATTGATGAGAACATATTATAGACTCAATGTTAAATGGTGGAGTGGAGGCTCCAATAATCGTACTAGTCTACAAGGAATAATCCGACAGCAATTAAGTTTGACTGTTGGCACCATTTGAGGTTTGGAGGTTTAAACCACAGAATTTTTCTAAAGCCTTCTATACATTGCCAACTAAGAGGAGCTCGTTAATGACTAAGAACCAATGCAGAGGTGAAAGTACACCTCTCTATAGACAAACATTATTGTTTTTGACATACCGATTAGCCATTGTGTACAAAGTCTTCTTAAGTACACCCAATTGTTATAAGAAAACAGTTAAACCAACTGTTTTCATTCGTATTTCCCACTAATCTACCGTAGATAATTCGTACCGACCGTTATACGCTCGTTAACCGTGTAAACGGAAATCGAAAACCAATATATCGTATTTTGTGTCGAATTCATACAATACAAAATGATCAGACAATTTGTTACCTATATATATAAGATACCGGTGTGTTCGGTGATCTCACACATCTCGTTCGATATTCCCCCATATTTGTTGTATATACCCTTGTTGCTGACGACTATGTAGTTTCCATATTGTTTACTATACTTTTCTAGTTTAATTGTAATTTTCACGGTGCTAATGCACAACAAAACACAAAATGCTGTTCGAAAAAACAGGGTATATAAAGGGAACGAGGAGCACTAAAGCTAAAGAGTTTATTGACCGAATTCCTATGAATTGTTTTTTTTTTGTTGAGAAAACGTACAAAAGGCGGTTGGGTCGGTTTTCGATCCAAACTAAACACAAAAAAATCTTCTTCAATGAATCGGAATACTATATAGCAGCTGATACTTTATATATCGGTTTGTAAATTGCTTCGATCACGAATCATATATACAAATCGATACACAAACTAAGATTAACGGGTGGGGGTGTTCGAAACGAGAGGTAATATATGACAGCTCAACTATATCACATACACATCGACTTCAATCAAGATATAAAATCGTGAATCGAATTAACTACCCAATTAAATTGTATCGGCAACCCTTCATTACTAATTCACCAACCCCATATTTTACATATACCTCAAAGAAAAATCACCTTTACGACGTATCGTATAAGTACTTAAGTTTAATATCTTTACCTTAACGCGATTACCCAACACAATAGAAAACACTTTGCGTAAGGTATATATGTATATAGCGTATCTGGAATGTCTTTGAATGTACGACCCTTCAAATGTACAGGAATATACCTTATATATACAAAAGAACACCTTCTTATTTGTTTTGCTTAACAATTTCTTAAAGGTGGAGTCACATTTACAAGACGATATTATATATATTGTTGCCACATACGAGTACGAGTACACATATATATGTACGAGGGGGATATTTTTTACATAATTTAATTACATGAATAATTTATGTGTGTGTGCAAATCAAAATTGTAGCCGAACCCTTTTTATATAATTTGTAAACGACTAGTACAAAAGCTTTGGTTGGTAAGCAGCTGCCGAATAAAAATCATATATGTCAACACACAATACTTAGAATGGGACAATGCAGCGTAAAAAGATCGGATCTATAATGTAAATATATAGAGGCACCTATGAGCCTGTGGTTCCATGTGATCGTATACATATAGTGATGTTAGTCGTTGGGCACTCTCGACACTCGATTAGGAAAACCTATTATAGAACTCCTATATAATAAAACGCAGAACACGAGTACCTCGTGCATTATACTACGCGTGCTAGTCCCGAACAGGAACACTCAAAGGTAAGTGGTTCAATAAAACCCGTTTATATATATAGTTTAATGTATAGAGACTCGTATCACGTTTAGCTAATCCAATCATGCTTCAGTTTCCAAAATTCCGGAGTGACCATACGGGAAAGTCAATCGCACAACGTTACATACGACGTCAATGAATCTGATCTCAACGACTTGTTTGATGTTTGACCCCATTCGCATAAATTTCAATATCGATTTCTGGATACCATATAATGCTTCAAATCAAAACCATCTTAAACCCCATAACAACGTATAAATATTTACATTGGGTTTATCATTGTTCAACATCCAGCTTGATAATTTGAGAAGCTTTAGATCTTCGAGAACACGTTATTGGATCATAAAACAGATATAGTGAGGCCCAGATTCGCCATAGTTCCTACTTAAGAGAGTTGATTAATATTGAGTACCTTGTTTGATTTTGTCTCTATTGTCGTTAAGTTGTCTGCTACCTTACGTTGAAGTCAAATCGGGCATTTCATGACAGGAGTCCTTAGAGTGCTCATTGACCTCATCGATCATAATCAAATGATTAATAAACGGGTTTGCATCTAGCTGCTATCGGGATTCGAACGTAGTATCTTTTGCTCAAACTGTCGCCACTTTTAATCACTACACCGTTTGGTCGGCTGTTGTTGTTGATTGTCTTGTCTGAAGGGATATTTACTATCTCATGCAGTCTCAGGCCTCCTTCTGACTTGTATATGTTTTGTTCTCACAATCGTAAGGACAATGACAGATAATGTACTGTGCATTCACAATTATCTGAGATATCGTTTTTATTTACCCTTGAATAAGAACTATAATCTCTTCCGATCTGGCCACCAGTCTGATTTGGATAACTCGATGCATTTCTAAAGTTGTCTTAATCCCATCATCTAGTTAGCTTACCTCAGTATCCCAAGATCTCGAACCTTCAAGATGCCCATTTCGTTTCCCGCATATCCTGTTAACTTACCTTGAGGTTAGTCCAAATCTTCTTTTTCGAATTCGACCGGTATTTGTTGTAAGACTATAGTGGAAAAGAGTATGCATGGTCTTCTCTTCGACTGTATTTAGATCCTCGCTAGATCTGTTTATGTTATGTTATACAGAATGATCATAATCTTCTCTTGCCTACACAACATCCCAATTGTTTGTTGAAAGATCGAGATTGCTTATCCTAATCATCTATGAATGCCTGACCCCGACCTCTTTCGGATATCCTCCATGCCAAAAACCCGATAACGCTGGCCAAGCCATACATTCCTTATATTTCAGTTAATAATTTTCTATAGAAATCCATTGATCTTATTAGTGTAATCCTGAATCTCTGCTAGATGGAAGAGAAACCGAATTTTCTCCCAGCCCCTTGAAGACCTGTTGATAACAATAAATATAAAATAGTGCCTCTTTGCATCTTGGCTTACTGTCGGGAGCACTGACCATTAATATTTTATAATATCTTTCGAGATCTTTTCAACCAATCACGACGGTGAGCTCTCAATCGGCCATTATATATAATTTTATCCTTTTAATATCATGAGTTATGGCTTGATGAAAGATTACAAAATTTCCTCAATTCGACTCTGGATACCGAAACGCATCGTATCACAAAACATCAAAAGAAAACAATTTCAATTCATCATCCCATCCGCGCGTCCCTATCGTATTGTGCGTCATCCTTCTCTACTGTAATGCTGTGTTGCTTTAAGTTGGTTATATGCACGCAAAACTGTAAACAAATATCCAATTCAAGGGATTTACGTGCGTGTATGCATATTCGAATAGGAGTTCGATGGTTATATACGAGTAGGAAGGAATAAGGGAAGGATTATGATCAATTTTACACAATAGAAATATTACAACAAAAACACGTTCATTATAATTCCATTATACAAATATCACCGACCCCTTCGTTGTTACGTATATAGACGTATATATAGAGGGTTGTGGTAGTAAATAATTTTAAAATCTAAATTCTTTCTTGTCGTGTAATTCAATTCCTTATGTGTGTATGAATATAAATATTTTGTGATGAATTACTCGCATATATTATCTTCTCACAGTACAGGATTACCCTCCGGACCTAATTAAATTGAAATTCGGATATAGTTTTACTCTACTCTCTATATCGATATTGTTATTACAGCCCCATCGACAAAAAAATGTATTGAAGAGTATCGAACCCGAAAATCACATTTTACACAGTCAAATGGATGTCATAGTTACACTGTTCAACAAACGTCTCACGACATTATAGATCATAGTTCGCGCTGCAAAATGAAGTGCGGAGTTGACCTCCGCACCCACGGCGATTTTGGCAATTAATCAATACTAGAAGGAAGTTTTTAAGACCACTCTGCCCGCGGTTTCCCGTTGATATGTGAAATTGTGGCTTATGCGTAATTAACGCAGATATTTGTCGTGACGGTTAATGGTCGCGTCCGCAATATCAAGAGAGTATCTGGTCCGGATCGCACCAAAACAAGGAGAATGAGAGATGCTCTCTTCTTCGCAACATAACCAGCAATCGCCACCATCCTGAGAAGTAAAGATGCGAGATGATGAAAGAGATAACACTATAAAGCGAGAGAATAAACAGTCTATCCGATTTGTATTGCAGTGCTAAATCTCGTCGCATTGTTTTAACCAGTGAAGTGTACTGGTCATGATGCTTTTCCATCCATTTTTCGAACGCCAACTTATACAGAAAGCACAAGGTGTGTTTATCACTTTTCTGGCAATTTGCCCGTAAAGTGATGAACATTGTCAGTCGTCAAGATACTTGAGCTTGTTTTTCACAAGTGTAGGCGCTCGTGAAGTACAACTTACAACTGGGCCCTCATCCCGGTTTACTTGTCAAGCTAGAGAATACTATCTGTCTTTTCGTCTGGTTCCCTGGAGCGGGCGTGGTCGTATCCGACCTGCTTTTTGTTCCAAGAGAAGAAGAAGTTTTGACGTAAGAACCAATAAGTGCTTGAATTTTCCGACGCTCGCATCGTGAGATGTTCTTCTTAATTGAAGAACTTTTTACCACTTACACCCCCGATGGTAGTGCAAAGTGTCTAAGTTAATAGCTGGGGCCTCATTGTTCCCTGTTAAAGGTTTCATTGATGCCACCAGAGATATGTTTTCTATAGAGAAGTCGGAAGCACCGCAAACTCATTAAGCTCGGCTGCACCGTTCGGTTCCTCTAAATTTGAGTAATTCATAGTTATAAATCCCACGAGTAGTGGACTCAAATTTTGCTCGGCTACGTGATCCGGAGGGTGCATGGTATCCTGGTTACACCGTTAAAAACTGAGAAAGTTTAGACTGCATCCAGGTTGTTTATCGGCACGATACGGCTAACATCTTAACCCGGCCCAGTTGTTTAGTGCTGTATTTTTGCATGGCTCCCCACTTAACGTGGTTAGCCAGTTGTCCGGTGGTCACAATGAGAAGGTAACACAAGCACTTTCGGAATCTGCGAAATACGAACATAGACAGAATATGTTCTGGATCTATATGTGGGAAAATTGATTCACTAAATCTCACCTATAAAGTTGGCAAACAATTACAGAACATGTGTTTCAAGACGAAGGCCCCAAGAATGTAAATGGGTGTGAGGCAAGAGGCAGGTAGATCTTGTCCCGAAATTTTAAAATTTGAACATAAAAGACTTAGGCAATGATAGATTGTCAAAGATTCAACATTCATTTAGATCACTTTGACCCTTACAATCCATATCGCTTGGGTGGCAGGTTAGAAAATTCTCACTTGCGCTTTAGGGGATGAAGCGAGATTGGCGCTCTAACTATCTCTGCCTCTCACCTCATACCCATTTCGATTTTGATCCGAAGGTTCAAATTAAGTTTGGCTATACATATCGTAGCTTATGTATGATATAGGCAAAAACTAGCGCAAATGAATATTTAACTATCGATGCTACACTGCGCATATATCAAACATATATAATCATTAATCAACAATCAGTCCCATTACAAATGCAAATTTTACGTCAAAATGTATACAATCACTACACACATATACCACGGAACACATTTGCATATCACATATAGTGCGTCGATAACATCAAACACAATTATATTCACCCTCAAGTTTTCCCAACTTAAAATCAACAATAAATCAATGGGGCACAAGCCGCACACACACACACTATAGGTCTCGTTTGACCATATGCGTTCATATATACAAATTTGTCCACGAACCATTCACTTGAAACTAATCAAATTCAAGCAGCGGGATAATATATGCCGCTTACATACTTGCGTATATATATAGGAGTTGGGTGACTTATGGATAGTTTTACTATTTATCCATATATAAAGTTCGCGGGTTAATTAGCAAGCACGCGATGTCTTGTACACCTCAATTTCAATGGCACGCGAGTTATGTATTTACTAAATATTTTTACTACTGTACATATGTGATGGTATAGATACTCGTATATAGTAAATATTTCAAGATCGTCAAAAGTGAAAAGAATTTTCACTTTTATTAATGTGAGAGTATATGGTCATAAGGGGACGAGTGGCAGATATAAGAAAACAATACCTTCACCACATTCAAAGCGTCAAGCAACCATTGCTTGGGCTAGTACAAATTTTGGTGGCAACTTGGACAAAATCTTACTCTTGGCATGCTTGTAAGCCTTACTCAGCAGCCTCCAGAGCTGCTGGCTCACAGGATCGAAGATTAATTCCATAAATCCTCGGCTATCGTACCCGGACATATTGCAAATTTCTAACCGAACTGTAACAGAAGCATCAAGGCTACAGCACAATGAAACGTTGTCATATCAAAATTATCGGCCTCCGTTTAATTTATGGAGGCAATGACATATATGAGTAAGACGTGTGGACGTATAACAGTTAGGGCATATAACTTAACAATCATTCAGTGGACATCACCTGATGGAAGAACAAGGAAGAGCAATGCGAGGTGCAGCCATTTCAAACGTTCAACTCGAAATCAACAGTAGGAGCAAATTGAATAAGTTCATACCGAAACCTTAAAACACTCGGGTACCAAGAATACAGACACAAATTCTTTAAACGTCAATACGAAGCTATAGGACATGAGAAATCAATTGCATGACAATATGGTCGTGGCAATATACCGATAACATCTCCAAGATCACAAATGAATATGCGCACACTACATCAATCCGTACGTTCGTTGGGTAACTGGAAAGCGTCGGTGTACTTGAACCAAGGCGTTTGAAATGGAAACGCCCAATGCTAACTGAAACAAATTGGAAATCATGGATGGAAATCAAAGCAATAGCACCCAACAGAGTTAGATGGTCCAGTCTAGTAGACGTTCTATGTTCCTAAATTGTTATTAATCGTATAATTCAATATGTATGCAAGATTGATTGGTGTTTACAGGCCATTGTTGGCCTACACCAAGTTAGCAATCTGGCTCAATTGCTTTCAATCACGAGCTAGAGTAAAAAGCCAGATAAGAATGCCCAATCGCTTCTTACAACATGGAATTATTGTCGTCGACCCTGATCCTTTTTGCCTGAAAAGTCTCTCTTGCTTAAGGGATCACTTAACCATTCTCTCTGAATCACCAATCAGAACGTGACCGAACTTACATTCATTCATGATGACGGGTCGCATCAACACTCTGTACAATTTCACCTTATCCGAAATTGCAAAAATGAATTGTTTGCTAAATATTGCTTGTAGGGTTATAACTGGAGCCATGCCTTCGACTCCTCTCCTATACCCGCATGGAGCTATTCATGATACAGTTTGTTCGACTGCCTTTGCTTGAAGTTTGGAACGTTTTTGACACTATCGGGCCTTAATGAATTAAAACAAGCTGTACCGGGAATTGACGTGGTTAATGACGGGCCAACAACCTTTTGAGGTAATTTATTCATCCAGAGATAGCAGGTTCTCGCCCGGCTTTCTCAATTAGATATCGGAATCGCTACTATTATTTATTTTTAGATTGGCTTCTCTGAACGGAGTGCGGGCTTTGGTATCTACTGTACATCGTACGGCCTGAGACATATGCCCTTTAAATGACCTACTGAACTTATCAAGCAGAATTAATTGCGGTTACCCACTGTGCGGTTGTAGCTTATACTCTTGCTGTCACCGATAAGCCATCGCGACTCATTGACCAATCCTTTAACTACCCCTCAACTGGTAAAAAATTGTAACAAATTCTTGAATCTTGTATAAAACTCTACCTGCCCACTGTGACATTGAAGGCAACAAAATTGCAGACAGTTTGGCAAAACTATTTCTCGACTGTGGTTCTTTGGACCTGAAAAACATACTTTATCAGCGAGTTTAACTCAAAGCGAACCAAGTAGGGTCTTTCCATTAAAAAAGTTAAGATTACTGGTTTCCAGACACACTGTGCATGGCCGAAGTAAAAGTCATCTTCATGTAACGAACGCCTGTAGAAAATACCTCGAGCTCAATGCCAGGAGTATTCCTGTTCCGAATTCAAAACTTGTACCATGGGCTTTTTGTGGTATTGAGTGCGGAACCTAGTTGGATTCCAGCCATCTTCAATAATAAAAATAATGGATTAGTCAACAGTCGTTGAGCTGGCCAACATAAAGCGACAATACAGCCTACCGACATGTGTGATAACTTCATAGAGTATTTCCCGAGTCAAACCGAAGAGCTTATGGTGTTGATCCGCAACAGTACACCAAATATAACACACAAGACTCGTCAATGAGCAGCACAAGCGATTAATGATCTGAATTGTATAGAGATGAGATTTTCTTCATATTTGTGTATTGCGCAGGCAAATCGTCTAGTCCTCTTAAATTTCGTACACCACTGGTTTTAATCGAGAGTGTACAGTAATTGTTCGATCAATTTAAAAAACGGTATACTAATCCATTTGTCAAACAAGATTGAGTTGGTTGTGACTAATCGCCCTCATAAACACATTTGGACATTCCATATAAACGTAAGTCATATGTTGGTAGTGTGAATAAGTCAGTTAATCGTTTGTTTTTATTTCTAGTCCGATCGTCTACGTCTCATAAATGAAAATCTATATTACAATCAGAGGTCAAGAAGCTGTGCTTATTGACATGTGCCCAAAGTCAAAAGTTTTAAATTTAAAAAATAAAATTTTATCGCTTAAACCTAACCTCAAAACAACCGATCAGATTCTAACGTTTAAATCGCGAGTTTTATGCGATTCGAGTACCCTGATACAAGCGGGTATTCGAAAAAATTCTATCATCGAGCTCATCACGCTACGAGGCAATAATTTTGTATTCATTAAAATGGCGAACAGCTGTACAGTGCACGAATTAGAAGTGAGCGATTTTCAGACAAATATCGGTGACTTGAAAGAACAAATTTATCAATTGCTTGCCATTCCGGTTGGATACCAACAATTGTACAAGCATACGATCGAGCTAAAAGACAACGATACACTCAAGGATAAAATTATTGGACCCGAAACCATTTTAAATTTGCATGTTGCCAATTTTGAACTGTCGATCCATTTGTGGGAAGACTCCAACTGTCAAAAAATATTGATACCTTGCAATTCTAAGGTATCACAATTGAAGGAGATGATAACAAGTGGTTTTGAAATTCCAGTTGAGTTCCAAACTCTATATTACGACAATCATGTGCTCGATGTCGACGACAAAACCCTGATTGAATACCAAATTCGCGATCGTGCTACGATCGAGATCGACAAGAACGATATCACAATTTTTATCGGAACAACATTTTCGACACCAAACGAAATTTGTTTACGATTGTTTCCATCGGACACGGTGAAACAGATCAAGGAGCTGATCAAACACCGGATCAAATGTAATCCGGGTGATCAGAAACTATTTTGGAACAACAGCATCTTAAACGATTCCGATACTCTTCGTGACGCTGGAATTACAACAGACGCTGTATTATTTTTGATTGTCACATCGCATGTGTAAGTGTTTGTATAAAATGAGATGTTCGAGATCTGGTTCCCCAGCATATAATATATACAAATTTTGATTATAGTTTATGTTTGAGTATCCAGCAGGTAGAAAAGAAATCGTCAGCAAAACAATGGATTCGAGTTGTATGCCAAACGACAGAAAGTTTTGGCCAGCTAAAGAAAAAACTCGGAAGATCAACCCAAATTCCTGTCCAAAACCAGATACTCTATTTGAACGCGCACAGATTGTATGATGAGCAGAGCGACATGCTGTTAATGGAGTTTGGGATAAACGAAACATCGAACATAACATTGGTCGAAGAGGATACACTCGAAATATTGGTTAAAACGTGTGTTGGCCAACCGTTTCGAGTAGCTGGGCATCAAATCGATACCATCGAGGATCTTAAGAATAAAATTACATTTGCAGAAGGCATTCCGATCGACCAGCAAGTACTTATATATGAGGGACATCGATTGGAGAATCCCAAAAGTATTGCCGATTATGAGATCAAAGCTGGTGCAACATTACATTTGTTGCATAGTCTTCCAGGTCGATATTGAGTCAGGGAATGATTCACGGTGATGTCATATATAATCAATTAAATTATTTAAGTTCGTGGGTTTCGATTGTTTTTATTTGGGTTCCATTTGAGGTTCCATTGGCCTCCACTAATAAAATAGACTTTCGATGATCAACTGTCATGTCAAAAAACGGTGCAGGTATCTTGGCTGCTATAGAGAAGATACGACAATCTGCGTAGTGTATCTCTATCCCATATATTGCTGTATTATCGCTTGAAAGATTGTGGTGTTTTACCAAGAGAGCCAGATCATTTTGTCTCAGGTTTTGGCATGTATCATCCGGCACCATTCATATTAGAGTAGTCAAAGTAGTCCTCCTATAGGAGATGCTCCATCAAATTCTATGTTTACATCAACTTAACTGTCAGACTCCAATTCCCTTCTATATTTGAACCCTCACTTTTATAGGAGAAAAAGTTTCTATTAGAAACTATTGGCTCCCTGATTTATACTCGCATCCTTTCTTGTTTCTCGATGGAGTTGTGATAATGGCTTTTCTATTGCCACCGAGAAATGTCGTGTGTCAAGTGGTTCGCGTAAGGCAAGCCCATATATTTTATTTTATTTTATTCAAGAAAACTTAGTAAGAGGGTCTCTAATGGTCACCGTAATTGTGATTCTACTCAAAATCAAAAAGACATCCAGGTCAAGGTGAAGAAACAGAATCTCTTCTAGATTCTAAGTTCCTCGATTCGGACCCGGAAGAAATTCTGTAAATATAAAAGGCATATAATATGTAGGTCTCTATGAATAAGTCCACTAAATTCAAATCCCTATCAGAGAGGTAGAGCCGTATACTAGACCTCTTAAAACCTAAATACCCTTATGCTTCTTATTTTGTCGTTAGATCGGTGTGTCCTTTTTTTGTTAGAAGAGGTATTGACCACATCCATCCTCAATATAGTTGTGAGTTTTAGATACTTTTCCTATAAACAAGTATGTCCCTCGATCAGTGGAGAAAACCTATGCACAGATCATCTGGAATCCAGATACACCATTTGACTGAGCACCTTAGCTCGACACAAATGTTTAGCGTCACGATATTTTAGCTTAATCCACCACTTAAAGTAGTGAGCTAGTTAGACCGGTGTTTAAAACGGAGCTGAAACCTAGTACCAACCTGATCCCTCCGGAATCCGGATGGCTTAACACCTGACCACGAGACATTGCAATGTACGCGTTGGAACTCTAAAGTACGGGACTGATCCTATACTCCGGATTAACACAGTGTGGATCTCAAAACAGTTTGAATATACTTATTCTGTATGAGTCACGTGACTTCAACGTCGTCACGACAATCGAGCATTACAAAACTTGAATAATTGAAAATAATTAAATTCATTTTATATATTAAGATGGACGATAATCCGCTTGTACATATATAAGATAATTTGGGTACATGGTACTGACTATGTTTTATTATCCTCTTATAGATGTCTACACAATACTTTAAATGTAATTGTGTGTTAGCCGCACATATACATGCACAAGACAATATGTACATATATAGCTGATTATAGGAATTATTTTTGTTTGGTTCGAACGCAACCCCTTTCTAAAGTTTCCAAAAATTTCCCGAAATTTCATAACAACGCTTGAAACTTTATTCCCATACACACACACATTTATATACGTGTGTGTGTATATATTAATGGAAAACTGCATTCTCATATAAAACATTCCACCCCACCCAAAATTAATATAAAAATAAACAAAAAAAATTTCCACACAAAACAATAACTATGCAAACACACACACGACGCACTCAAACAACGGACGGGAAAAACGGTTTTTAATGTTTGCTTTTCCCACACATTCGATATATATTGCAAAGTGTTTGTGAACTCGACTTTTCCGTATATTTTTTCACATGAAATTTTGTCATTTAATTGATTGGTTAAATCCCTTAACAGCGTTGACAAGAACTTAATGGGTGGTGGATATGATAAAGTGTCATCGTTTCTTAATGTCGTCCGCTTCGGTATTTTTATAGTGTGCGACTGACAAGTGTGAAGTAATTCGAATATGCCGAATAGTTAAATAGGCAATGTAATGAAGATGGAACACAACACAATTCTCGTTACAAGTTAAGTCTGCCTTATTGAGTCCATAGTTTGCCAAGCGCAGCTTCCACACTGAAAAAAATAATTTAATGTACTCGGTTTATCAACTTTTTTACATAAAAATTGTATTGAACCAATGAAATTTTTAATTGATATTAAGAATTTTTTAATAATTAGCTTTATGAGGTTGTAACCAGTTTATTAATACTATAATTTGGGCTACATCAAATTTTTCTGATCATAATACCATTGCAAATTTGTCAGTACTTGATTATAATTAACTTTTGTTCGTAACTTATAACCTAATACATAATTTTAAAATTACCAAATAATTTTGGTTAAGTGGGAGTTCAAGTGCTTAAAATTTATGTTAAAATTAAAATTCGCTAGAGTACTGTTGATAACGCAAGTATATAAAAATTGAACAATCCGAACATCAGTCTTTATTAGGAATATGTTTGTTGAAATTATAATGATCTTTCCTATCAACAGCTTATGTTTAATTAGACAATGACGTTTACTTTACTGACATACAGAGTCCAAACTTGTCCGCTTATAAATAATAATAAAAATGCAATTCTGGACCAAAATGCATGCATGGATTCTATTTTGTTAGTTAACCAATCCTAGAAATAAAATTTATCAACTGTAAATGTTGGATAAATATATTACATTCGATACTACATATAAGTAATGAACAAAGTCCATCAATCTAATAACGAAGATTCTTGAAATGAATAAGGAATATTAATGTAACCAATGCAACTTTACATAGATTATTCAATACAAACCGTTAGCGAAATTAATAAATTTAAATATTAAAATCATTAATTTTTTATAAAGTTATAATTTGTTTTATAAATTAATAAACCCACATTTATTGGGATAATCACTGGCTTTATTGACGCAAACTCGTTAACAAAGTTCACTGAATTAATGTAGTTTTTAATTAAATTTCGGTACGTTTTTTTTTCAGTGCATTAATTTACATACTTGTTACCTCCTCGTGGTGACCACCGGGTAACAAGCATACCATTTTTAGGTGGTGCTTTCTGAGACTAAAATACAGCGCCGAAACAGTCAGTCTACGGATCCTACGGTGTATATACGGATGGCGCTCTCCGAAGCAATAATCTGTCTATTACAAATCCCATATCGAATCTGGTCGTCAAGGAAGCCACACCCACCCTCCTGCTCAAAATTGGATAGAAGGGGATAGGTTTCGTCCTGATCCAGGAACCTTCGGTCAACGCTAACAAGATGTTAGTTCTCCAAATTACAAGATATTATATATAGGGGAAAAAAATTCATTTCCGACTAGCATGGAGAGTGACGACCAAATCGTCTGACTAATATCAGTCTACCTACCAAATGAGGAGAAGACCATTTATCCAGTTATTCAAAATCTGTCAAAACATTTTACATAAAGCTCGATAACTTAGTGAACAAGCTATATGTTTGGCAGGTAAACCTCGACCAAAAAACTACCAAACACCCGCCAAAAATGTATAAGGAGACGTTGAAACTCGTTAGGAGGACAATATCCCTTTCCGACTAGGACTACAAGAAACTTCTCAGAACATGCAAATACGAATAAAAAAACGCTAAGCCTGAATCACAAGCCTGATTGAACCGGAGAATGTTTCGAAAAGTATACTCCATATGGTAATCTTTTTGGACATAGAGGGAGCCTTTAACAACTTCAGATGGGAGACCATCACACGGGCATTTGCATGTCTGGGCGTAGAGAGCAAGGACAGATAATATGCTGATAAGAGAGAGGCCCCATTGCAAGATGAGGGTTTTGAGAAGTAGCTATTTTAGTCTTCGAGAAATATCTCTACATCCTTAGAGATCACATCCAGCGTTCGATTAAAAATCATTCGAAATGGACTAGCAAATGTGAACTGGATGGGAATCAACACAAAACCGAGATGCCTCTTTTATAGGAAGTACAAACTTGCTTTCTCCTGAGCCAACCACATTTAAAGACGAGACACTGACTTATAAGCAGGCATGCAAGTAGACTCTGGTCCTTCTAATATAATTGCACTGTATCAGCTGCACAAATAAGGAGAAAGACGGAACAGTACAGCTATTGTTCTGTGGTTGGACTGTTGTTTGTTTGTAATTGACAGAAGCCTCAAAAATAATCAAACACCTAGAGTTCCAGGAGGAAATCAGAAGAGGCAGAAAGTCGCGTGACAAACAACAATTTCGATTTCGATACGAAACTCCGTAGTTTGAGGTGAAAATAGGTCCACAACAAGCATTCCATTGATTGGCAACTCACAATGGAGAATCTACACTAACAGCAGGTAAAATACATAAAACAATCAATATTAGATATAACTTATTCGTCCTGTCGATCAGCTGATTATACCAGATCCCATATAATACAACTTGAATTGCTAGCAACTGAAACCGCAGTTAACGTCTTTCCTTAATCAAAATCGAGGACATACCAACTGAAAATTGCATCGTCAGTCTATGTATGGGTGATCTAAGATGAGCACTGCACTCTAAAAGAGGACCATAGATGTGCTTAACCACATTTCTGATCATAATCAAATTATGAAATCTCATGCGCTACCATATCTCAGGCCATTTCGTCAGTCACTTACAGATTACTGTTCAACGACATGAGTGATTGATGTATAGTTAAATAGACAATGCAGCAGATGGAACGCAACACATTTCTTCTTACATGTTGAGTCTGCCTTATTGAGTCCATAGTTGGCCTTGCGCATCTTTTACAAATGTGAGTATTACCGCCCAGGTGGCGCAGTGGTTAAAGCTGCGGCAGTTGGAGTGGGATGTACCGGGTTCGAATCCCGATAGGGGCGGGATGGTAAAGGGATTTTTCACCATACGATTACGATCGGTGGTGTGAATGAACACATTTATGACCCCCTGTTGGAGTGCAGAATTCATGGGCCAACCCATCTTCCATGTCTGTACTATAGGCTGGTATGGAGCTTTGCAATGTGCAGATGGTTCTACGTAAATCGAACCTATAGCCGTACGTCCTCGATTTGGCTGTAATGGCGTAAGGTAAGGACGTAAATAAGCGAACCGCGAAAGAGTTGGAAGTGCCTAAAAACAAACAAACAAATAAATGTAAGTATTATATCTATACTCGTAGTCTAATCATATCTGTATATTAAGATTCTGCTATCGAGCTCTTTATACAAGGCACACAGTTTGACTACAGTTATTAGGCATTAGACTTGTCCCTGAGTTCCTTAAAGAAAATTGTACTACATTGGAAAATGTTTGATGACCATTCCTTCACAGAACACTGTGAAGTCACAGTCCGGAATACTAAAACTCCCAAAAAGCTTAAATGAACAGGAACAGGAGGCAAACCGACTGTACTATCTACCGAACCATCTTAAATAATTCACTGCCGGTTTCAGGTCCTAAACAACATATTTCAGCACAAGAGCTCGTTAGCATATACACAAACTATGTCTGACAGTAAAGCTATCCTGGTGGCAATGAGAACAACTGCTCATTCTGACTGTGACTACTACAAAGAGGTTCTCAGAACGTATAAACGAATTAAGAAATCCTTAATTTGAAATCATGTTGCTCTTCTGTAGTGAAATACAAGGAGCATCTCAAATAACTGGATTGAACTGGGACTATAACTATAGTGGGCAATTTCTGGAACAATTTCTAGAATCTCTATTCCGTCTCTGAGCTAGAAATTCCATGGACAAAAGATCCGTTACGCTTATCCTACTTTCTTTTTAAATCCTTCGAAAGAGAAGCTCACATCTGAGGCCTGGTTGAGCCAAAAACGGAGCCAAAATTTCAACACGCATACTGAAAGGTACGATCTGTGGAAACAGTACTTCAATCTATCGTAGAACCTATAAAAAAATCTCTTGAATACAAAAAATACTCTATGGTAACCTTTATGGAGCCCTCTTACGCCTTAACAACTTCAGACTAAATGCCTATCACACCGACACTTCTGGGAGTGTTGAAATCACTCTTGCCCTGGATAGATAATATGGTAAAATGCAGGAATGGCACACCTGACCTGGTTGGGTCCTTTGTTAGCAAGATGAAGTACTAGAAATTGGCACTTGTTAATTGAATAACCTGTTACTGAATTTTGAGGGACAAGTTTTCAGAGATGTTGAATATGCGAATGATGTTGCTATTCTGTAGTCTTCCGTCATATCCAGTGTTTGCTTGAAAATCTCTCGATCTTTGCCTAAAATCTCTGAATGAGAATCCACAGGAAACCAAGCTGATTCTGTTATCGAGGAATTATCACTTTTCTTTGTGGTGACCCAACCGCTTTTGAAGACGGGACACCGTCTCATAAACAAGCATGCGTCTAGAACCCACTCATATAATTACACTATCGCAGCTGCTAAATGAGGAGGAAGAAGAAATAGTACTTTACTTGCTTTGCGCGTATTCTCTCCTGAACAACCTTCCAGATCTCAATGGAAAGGGTTACTTTACGCCGTTAACGTCTTACCTTAATCCAAATCAAGTATGAACTGATCATAATCGAATGATAAAAACTCATGCAATACTTCGACATTAGGTCAGTCCAACGACATCTTTCACGACTGCTCTGCAACAGTTGATTCTAGGTGTAAATTCTAAATAACAGAGCCACAGCTGCTAAACCTATGGATTATTATAGGATCCTTTCGGCAATTTAAAAAGTTTATCCAACTCCTCCCCTATATGACAGTTCCATTTTGTTTGAAAGCTGCTTTTTCCGATCCAGACAAATTAAATGTCTGATATATGGCCAGACATTGGGTTGTAAGATGCGTCGGCTCATGAATTCTGCACTGCAACAGAGGGTTATTGATCGATCGTAATCGGATGGTGAAAAATTGGTTTCCCTTTTGGATACCACTCTTATCGGGATTCCAACCTCTAGGTCCTACGATACCGCGCTTTTTAGTCATTAGGCTGGTAAAGCTACAGTTATCGGCAATATATCAGTTCAACAGTCACCCAAATTCTAATTTTTAACAAACAAATTTAAATATTTTATTAATTATATATTATTTTGATATGAAATGGCGACAACGGGGCTAGACAAATGTAACACAAGCACACAAAGTAAAAGTAAAATTTATATATACAAAATGGGTAGCAATTACGATGTGCCTGCTAACCCTTTTCGTATATGTGTGTTGTATGTATGGTATCGATCGTGATTATTTTTTTTGTTGTTACAAATTACTAAATGCCATTTCGTGTTTAAACTTTTTGATATTCATCGTCGTCTCCCGGTATTGGCCAATGTATTAATTATTCTAATTCCATATATTCCCTATACCTACCTACCTGTGCATGTAAATGTACGAGTACATAAAAATTGAAAACAAAAAATCGCATTTTCATTTCATCCAACCCTCACCTTCATGTATGTATGTACAATTGTTGTGTTGAGGTTGGAATTATTATCTTTAAGAAATAAATTCACTTTCTTCGACTCGGATATACTTACTCGTACGTATACAAAAATTGCATTGCATGTATTGAACCCCAACCACCACCACCACCATCCCCCGACAACCCAAAACCAAGCCTATAGCACACCAAAAACAATCCATTAAAATAATTTATGGATCTATAACAACCAAACCTCCCCAACAAAAATACTTAAACAAATAATTTAACCGCACAAAAACCCTTCGAATTCGATAAACTTGCGTGATACAACAATTTTTGGGTTGTGGCGAACAAAACGAACGAATAAAGAAAAAAAATATTTATTGGAATTCGACAAATGCATTCGACGGTCGAATCTCCTCGTACATACACAAACACCATGATTACAGTAATTTGGTAAAAAAAAAAACAAAATATCAACCCCTAAAATAGTAAATGGTCATTTTGATGGTCTATTTGTTGTCTATTTAGTCGTAACTCGTCTAGAGTTTGTGGAATCCCCCTTGTCGATCGATACACGTATTGCATGATATTGAGAGCGGAAATTCCGTTCAACATGGAAACCAATGAAATGCGATTTGTGATGAAGGAATTCAAATTCAATAACCCCATGGACTGTGCGGGTGCATGAACGATAATGAATGGTTTCATGTAAATATTTTTATAAATGTCTTTGTTGATATGTTTATGAACAATGGACATTTTAAAATATAAAATCGGGGTTTCAGGTCATCCAAGTTCAATTGTTTCGCTTGGGGCGACTATATATACATTCCACCAAGATCACTCTAAGTTCTTAATTAGTTATTTGTCCTTTATTACAATACCCCTGCTACTACACCATTGGTACTATATGTCTGGTTACCATCGAGACTTTTCCATATCATACTCCTCTAAGAACGCCTTGCTGTGTATGATGACAGCTTCCAACTACTATATGTAATTCTCATTTTACGATTGGTTTTACCATATAGCTTAACGTTTTCTTCAAATAGTGCATAGCTTGGATGACCTTCCTTGTTAACGCTTTGCAAAATTTCCCACCCCTGATTAGTTCGTATGACGTTTTGAATCTTACAGGGCATTTCTCCTCGACCGTTCCTTTCTTATCTTCCGTTGGCCTTTAGAACATAGATGATAGCGTTCTCGTCAGTTCGCACCTTAACACCAAACTTTCCTTAGAAATTGAACCAATGATTAATCACAAATTCCATTAATTACCTGAACTGGCGTTTTCTTCCTTTTCTTGTTTTCTTATTTAAATATTCACAAGAACGACCTCCGACACGATATATGAACAACGATTTAAAATTTTGGAACATGGAACGTATACTTAGCCTAAATCGCCAGAGAGCATCTAAGTATAAGCTCAGCGTCATGGAACTGCATATGAAACAAGACTATAGTCGCTGACAACATCGTCGATTACAGTCGCTACGGATTAACTCTCTGTTGAAGCAATAAGATGGATAAAGGTTTCATAGAAGCCATTTAATATTACAGCCCCACCCATATTTTCAACAACTTCAAAGCTTAAATTGGTAGTGCCGACCAAACATATTGTAGCACAATTGACCCAAAGTCCTTGCATCTTACATCAAACAGACATGCGCCACTGAACTTGTTACCAATACATTCTTCCCACATAACCGCATTCATAAAGGAACATGGAAGTCAAACGACGCAACAACTATCAATCAACGTTTCAGCATTGATAAAATCATTCTGAGTTGCAGCATCATCTTATTGAAAGAGGCTCTCCTCCCGTTGGAAATATCAACCCAACGAATTTTGAAGGCAAATATATGGTCACAGACACGCGTAGACTTGTTTCAGAAGGAACACGATATGACAGCGGAATGAGTCTAAATATCTGGGATCGTTGATCGCCGTATAAAACTCAGTTTCTGTATAGACACGCCACTTGATAGTGGACAAGTTCTTCGTTTTTAAAACGAAAGTAGGACTTCGAGGGAAATCTCCTACACGATGGCTTGATAACGTGGAAAGAAATCTGAAAACACCCGGTCATTGTATCTGGCGATCTCTTGTCGTGGATCGGACTATGGGGGACCACAACGATGGTGGAAAAATCCCTGTACTACCTTTCAGTGAAATGCACTTACTTCCTCCCTTTTTCAGAATCATCGTTTCATCTACATACGAAGTAGTTCCCGACTTCTCCTGTTATTCCATTCATTCCAAAATGTATCCCTCTCCAGTTCTCATATATACTCTCCCATTTGGCCATAACTTCTCTTGGTCGGTTATGACGTTTACCTATTCCTCTTCGACTACGGTTTGCTGCTCGACAACCATATGAACTGGGATCCATATCGAAGCTACTATAGATGTTGATAGAGTTTCTTTAATCGCAATTTTCCCATCTTCCATCTGTGTGATTGACGTCATTTCACTCTGTTGGACGTTTGATACGAAATTTTGTGAAATCTCGAGATTGTGAAATCTCGAGATGTGAACGATAACACCTCAATTTATAGCACTAAAGATTACGGATAAATAAGTTTTCATGATGCAGATTGGTATGATCTGGCTGGCAAACACTGTTTCTAGACCGATTATGCAAAAAACAAAACCAACAACTTTTGAGTGGCTCTTGCTTTGGGAGTTTAGTCTGGTTCCGCAGAAGTTAAGGAAATAGTTATTTGTCCCTTATTTACCCCGGACAAAAGATTGGTACATGCCTCTTTTTCCTAAAGCTATGAAACTTCTCTAAGTATTGTCCTTTCCCAATCGGTTGAATAAAGTAGTTCAAACTTTCACAAACATTGCCCAGGTTTACTTTGATTTCGTACAATACTCCTGCTGCTATATCATTGGCCTGGTGACACTCACGATCGGAGTTTATCTATATCATTTTCAAGAATACACCTTCAACTAACAAATCATATATCTGTGAGAACAGTATATACGCTTGTTACCTCCCTTTCACCCACATCACGCGATCATTTCGTATCGTCGATTCAACAACCTTGGTCCGTATAAAGACAGTTTCGAACGAAATAATCCTCATTATATCGCTCGTCCATTGGAGTGGCAGCTTACCATAGCGTTACGTGTATCGTCCAAAATCTAATACGCACTTATTTTGGTTCAAGAAGTCCATGACTAGAATGACGCCATTCAAAATATCCTGCACTCGTCTCAGTTGCCGTTTAAACCTTTGATTCTAATAGTCTTGCACATCTGACGAATTTGTTTGACGTATAGAATCTTACAGTACATTGTTCCTTGACCGTTCCGTGGGTTGGCCGTTAGAACATATACGATGGTGTTCCCACCTTAACTCCCACAACTTTCCCTTAAAATTTGATCTACCAAAAGCCAAAACTTCCATTTTATTATTGACAACCTGGAACCTCCTTTAGTTCTAATTATTGAATGGACTGTGGTCTCCCGGTTTGGAATCAAATGCTAATTACAACCGCTGTCCTGAAATAATGTTTTTTTTTTAGTTTCATTTGTTTGTCCACAGGTGATGGTTTCCTCAAGCTTAGATTTTGAAGACAATACTATACCTCTTGGCGAAATGCACCAACTTCCTCCTCTTTTGATGTCGTAATTTCAACTGCATACGAAATAGTTCCTGACTTATCCGGTTATTCCATTCACTCCAAAATGTGCCTTTCTCCTCTCATATACTCTCTCGTTCGGCAATCAACTTCTCTTGACCGGTGATAATTTTCTATCGTTCTTCTGTTACATGACGACCATTGACTCCGATCGACTTTGAAACCAATAGATGTTGACAGAGTGGTTTCTTTTCTCACGATTTTCTCATCTTCCTCTTTAATCATCTAACAACTGATTGTGTCATTGACTTCATTTCACTCTGTTGAACGTTTGTGACGAAATTTCGTGAAAGCACGAGATTGGCATGGTCAAAGGAAAAACGATTCGTTTGTCTGCAGTTCAGCAGAAGTTGAGAAATAATGACATTTGAGAGATTCCAAATTCCAGAGATTGTATTGGGCTACTTGGTTTTTACGGGGCAGTGACTTGCATTGAAGTACAGTGGCGTGTCTTTCTGGCCAACACACATGAGGAGACGACACAATACATTTCTCCTTGAATCATTAGGAGGAAGAAAAAATTTCGTTAGAGTGCAAAGCTGCTAACACCATATAATCCCAAATCCTACTCCTACTGACCGCAAAGATGGCCATAGTGGTACTAAGCTTGCCAAAACAGCTTAATGGATCGAGATTTGAGAATTTTGAATCTGAAGAGTATTTCACTTTAACTGTGATTGTTCGTCGCATTCCGAACAAGATGAGCGACATGCTTGTGTAAGACAAGGATGAAGTCGCCATGGTACAGAGATTTCTGATCAATCTAAGAGGTCCAATATTCCATATCGGTTGTAAATATTCGAGCCAAACTCTAAACAGGACTGTCTTTATCAATGGTGATACAGCGAGACATCGACGACCCTTTCGATTGAAGTAATTTCGATTAATTATGAAAAAAATTAAACAAATTTTTCATCCAGGTGTGTAATTCTCACCATCTCACCCCCTTAATGAACTTCGATAAAATAAAAGACTGACCACGATATAGTCGAAATAAGATGATTTCCGATCGTTTTTTAACGGACACCAATTTTAGGGTTATACTCGTATATTGTATATATACCAAGAGATGAACGAACCTTTATACATCCAGTAGCGCAGATGATGAGGCGTGGGAGTAATTATAATTAAATTTATTGATTGAGGTTTTGTACGGGGCAGCTGGAAAACTCCACATACAGTTACAACGGACCGCACGACATTAAATTAATAATTGATATTAATCGAAATATAACACACACACACCGCGAGTGCAGGCGGGACGGTTTATACGCTATGATTATATAAAAGTATAAAAGGGTGATCTTCTTCATCTTAATTGTTTATTCGAAATTTAGTACCTTTGTGTAGTTTAAAGTTTACCCTTGCAACCGTTATAAAAATTGTCTATTTGTCCTGTGGTGTGACGATGATGAGGATGACGACGACGACGACTACTCATCCTCTCCTATCGTTATTCTTAGATTACATAAATTTTTCAAAGTGAATATTTGTATTGCGTGCAGCGGTTCGGTATATCTGTATACGTGTATACGGAGATTAAAGAATTCGATTCGATTCGATTCGATGCAGATGGGTCTTTGTTGGTTTAACTATTTAAATATTTGCCTTCTTTAACGTGTATTTGTTATTCGAGGGTTTGCCAAAAAGGATATGCATAGATGTAAGGGTGGTTATACAATTTGTGCAGTGACCTCGGTGAAAACAGTCGAACTATTCGATACCAAACACGATCGTCAGCTGAACAATTAAAGACAGATCGAGGAATCATTTCACAGCGTGATGCGCAGGATATAGACCTCATTGTAAAGATAGTGTCAGAATTGTTGGTTGAGGTCAATGGTCTAATGGATCTTAACGTCCTTGCATCTTTAGTGTTAAGAGGAAGGAGTAACAAAAGATTCGTAAAAATTAGTTGTTTGGCCCAATTTGGATTAATCCAAGATCTTTATTCTGTTTGGATGTGATAAGTTTGTTTTAATTTTAACTTTTAGGTTACTGGACAGGCTTGCTGAACTCAACCGACTGATTATTAAGGGTCATATGATATAAGTGTTGATCCAGAGATCACGATTGTGGTGACAGAAGAGTGCTTTCAGTTGAACGATCACAGCAAGCTGACGAGGGACATTCACCATATCGAAAGTATATGCACCAAGGAAACGTGTGGTCCGAAGAAGCTGTATGCCCTGGGCTAAACGAATCTCTAGTGTTCCATTGACAAGAATGTGTGATCCCAGGAGACCGTAATTAAGACCACATATACCAGCGCTAATGTTAAGTGTATCGTTAAGCATCATCTCTTTGGGAGACAAGACATGTAATTATCCAATACTTCCTCCTGCCTTAAGGCTCTGAAACATTTTGTCACCTTGGTTCAGTCTGTGACTGCATCTATTGCCGGTTTATTTCTTACTGAGGTTACAGATCGTTCAATTTAACATGTTCGACGACTTCCGATACCACACACGGTCTATATTGATAAGTCCTTATCGTCTGTGATTTCTTCAAGTCTGATGATCTGAACTCAAAGCCGCTCCATTTAATCTTGATTATCAAGTGCGATATACCAACCGTTTCAGTATTATCTAGATTCTCATGTCAGGTCGTTGATGCGATTGTTGGAGGAAAGCAAGTCATTACTTGCTTACCCAATCTATCCAAGTAATCTATGGCTTAAAAGACCTGTCACAACTAAGACCTTCCAAACCTTTAAATATTGATGCACATTGTTGGTGGTTAGTACAACGAACCCTTTTGATGTATTTCGGAGCCTGTTAAGTTTTCATCAACAGCGAAAATCGTAGACGATGACAAGAAGGTCTCTTAACCATTAAGCTACAACCGGCAACATTATCAGTGCCCAACGATGAAGGATTGAAACTGTATGTCCACAAATCATTAAGATCACTAGAATATACTCATTCAATGTAACACCTGATGTAACGTGGACGTTGCAGCACGAACCAATTATTAGTGATCTACCTTTACCTTATAGAATTATATAACTAGCTGAAGGTGACTCAAATGCTATCTTATTTCAGGGTTTGTATATATTGTTGTCCAAATATTGGATATTTGGACAGTATATTTGGACATTAGAAAGCCCAGTAGTTAACAGATCTGTCACATGGAGGTTGGTCTCAAAATTAACATCAATAAGAAAACCACTTTGAGACTTAACTTAAATATAAGAACATCAATTACCATTAACCAAGTAAATATCCAAGATGTTGAAAGGTTCGTATACCTTGATTGTACTGTGGCGAAAACATGTGGAACTGAAAAGGACATCAACAAAGCAAGAAATACATAAAATATGCTTTATAATATCTGAAATACGTCCGCCCTGCCGCCTCAAATCTTCTGATCGAACCCCATCACAAATGAAGAACTTCTGCGGCAGAGGAGACAAATCGATATAGAGCACGAAATTAAGAAGCAAAAATGGACAGCATTAACTAAAACTCGGTAAATCATGGCAATGGTCCAGTCTAATTGACGCCCTATGCTCCTAAACTCAGAGATAGAGGAAAAAATATTGGATATACCATATATGTTACAAGCTGTTAATGGTCCCGAGTCGAGACTGATTTACGAGACTAGAAGCCAACGAAAACAAAGACTAGTCATTAACAGACCAGAACAAAGATCTCTGGTTAAAACAGAACCGAAAAAAACAGACCCAGTTTGGAATTTTCATCTACGATACCCGTGAGCACATGGAAAAGACCCATTTATGTCAACCCACTAGCGAGACACAGGAATGAGCCTTTGACAAACCGAACCGTTCAATAAAATACGTAATCCATTGTGTAGAGCTACTCAAGTGCTGAGACGGTAAACTGTAAATTCGGACAAAAAACTGTACTTCAATTTGTCAGCTCCTGTTCGGCACTAACACGCACAAAGTAGTTATACGATGAAATGCCTATCGGATCGTATCTATACAATCTCCTGTAGTACATTCCAACTCCCAAATAGAACTCGAAATATTTTCATTAAAGTCGGATTGTAACCGATTTCCTTCCACAAACCAAAAATGTATCATCATCGGCATTTCAAATATATGAGTCATAGTTTTATATGTACAGACTGTAAACAAATTTACTATAAAATTTACTATCAATTGATGAACAACGAAACGAAGGTGAATTTTTTGACTCGACTCGAAAATCTATTTTCATTTTCATACTCCTTTCGTGTTTTCATTTTTGTTTTTCCGTTCGTTGTTATCGTCCCATCCTCCTCCCGTACACCACACAATAAAATATGGATTGAGTCACACACACACACACACACATACATATCCTCATGATACACATAATTTTCTTAGATAACTTCGGTTTGTTCCATTTTGATACGTGCACAACATGACTCAGAGACAATCGAATCGCGCTTGGAGGGAGAGCACGAATCATAATTTCGTTGGGGCGATGGAAGGTGGATGAATGGTTCTAAAAATAAGTAACGTTATTTTTGGGGTAAATTCTTAAAATATTTAAGCTACTTGGCGATGAATCACACTTGTTGATTTCAATCCATTGTATATACAAACATGACTAACTGCTGGTGCGGCGATATGTTAGCGGGTAGATGATTCAGTATTTTGGCGGGCGTGATTAAATTGGCTCCCGAGAGTCGTAAAACATTTATATATTCGAATACTTCTCACTGACCTACGACGCCGTCTCCTGTATATCGACATTCGATGAGTAACCCTTTCGAATACAAATCGAATCACACGACACAACCCTCGAACATAAAAACTATGTTTTGTGTATCGATTTTTTATGTCGCCACAATTTAGATTCTAATCAATGTATGTAGTATGTACGTACACACTCGTTTATGTGGAATGTACACAGGAGACGTGCACAAAATGCGATATGAATTGTGCGGTGACTTACATTACATGCGAAACCATTTCCAGACCCTTTGTAATTGTATTCCCATTTTTTTATAACACTTTTGTGTAAAATGTACACACATGCGGTATAGTAGGTGGTGTGTACGAGGTATAATAAAATTATTATGCAGTTTGTTGTAGTCTACTGATAATTGTTTAGAAGTATGCACGCACCAATCCACACGATTTGTAGTTGAGTAGTCACCAGATTTTTAGAATATACTGGTATAGGTTCATAATTGGTCAATTATCCGTTGTTGTCTACAAGGTTCGATTAGTAGAATTTGGAACGGTTAAGCAACCCCCCGTTAAATTTCAGTTTACTTTATTGTGGATGTACAGCAGCCGAACATACGATCACAGCAGCATAGGAATCGGAAATAACTTCGTGAGATAGCTATGCTTGACATTAGAAAGTATAAATGGTCAAGTGCCTTATATTAATGGAAGAAATACATGGTTAACAGATGAGGTTTGAAACCGCCGAGATTCTTAAGGAAAATGTTTGGGAAGATGCAATGCACGGATTGTATTGTAAGAGAGGGCCATAACTTACACACACGACATGGAGGTCATATTCCATCTTCTTTCAGTTGTGATATATGAATATAGAAACAGACGATTTATATGTTTAACTGATATCTACACTCTGGACTATGTAATCCTTTGTTTGGTTCAAATCGTTAAAATCAGTTAAGAGTGCCATTGGGTGTCACTCATCTCTTAACTAAATGACTTAGAAGGATAATATCCAAATAATTCTGATTCTCGTGTCTTTCGCACCTTTTCAGTAACCACCTTTCAAAAGTTACCAACACCTTGAAGTATCCAGCAACATAGTAATGCGAAGACTCCAACTCATGTTCCTCCAATTTTTAGCATCAACACTGCGTTCGTATATAGGCAAAGATGATAGCATGTATTATGCCTACAAACCTTATAAAGTCTCATAAAATACGAACCACTAGTCAACAATTCTGCCACCAAAAGTTTTTTTTTTTTTTTTATGTTTTATTCTATGCTATCTTTTTTGGGACTCAAGGCTCTCCCAGCTCTTTCGCGGTTCGCTTATTTACGTCCTACTTTACGCCTTAACGGCCAAATCGAGGACGTACGGCTATAGGTCCGATTTTCGTAGTACCATCTGCGCATTGCATAGTTCCATGGCAGCCTATAGTACTGACATGGAAGATGGGTCGGCCCATGAGTTCTGCACTCCAACAGGGGGTCATAGATGTGTTCATTAACACCACCGATCGTAATCAGATGGTGAAAAATCCCTTTTACATCCTGCCCCTATCGGGGTTCGAACCCGGTACCTCCCGCTCCAACTGCCAGCTTTAACCACTGAGCCACCTGGGCGTTCACCAAAAGTTTAATCCGTGAACGGAATGCGGGTACAAGTAGCAGAAATGGTGTTAAGGTTCTAAAGCAGAATTAGTGCTAAGGTTGCAAAACTTATTCAAAGAAGCGCTGTGGGTTCCCGATAAAACCGAGCTTGGAGCAAAGTTAGAGCCAACTGAAAGAAGACCAAACACACCAACTCCGTGAACAAATCGCATACAATCAATGATACAAGCACATCTTGCTTAACAACAGCAGCAATTGGCCGACATTCTTGGAAAGTAACCACAACAAGAGCAGCAGCCAGAACAAAAGAAGCAGCTGGTTGATATATTCTTGCTAAACAGCAGAAACATCAGCGAGAATAATATAACTGTCTCAAAACCAGCAAGAGCAACAAATGTCTCTGAAAGACGACTAGACAAGAGCTGTTGCAGAGAATGGAGAAACAGCTTGAGCAGTTTAGATAAGGGAGACTGACGTCGAAATGAAGGTTCAGAAATTGGAAGAACTCGTCGACTCAAATGTACAAAAACAAGAGCAATAAAGAGAATTTCGACAATCTGAAAGCAGGTGGTGTAATTTTACAAACAGTGGCAACTGCACCAGCCATCCAACTTCAGCGGAGCTGCAGCGTACCAAACATTCAGAGCACTGTTCGAAATCATTTTGGCAGGAGTCGATATAGCCAACAACGAACGAATTCGGACGACATCTTTCAGAAGCAATGCACGGTCAATTGAAACTTGGCCTACCCGAACTACAGAGCACCGATATAAGCTAGAGTTGTATACACTCATCAACGATATTGTGCAATTGACAAACCAACTGTATACGATCAGAAAGAGACAGTCTGCAGAAGTGTTAGCTTTGGCTTTGCATCTTTTATCGGCTTGTTCAGCGGAAGGAAAGAAATATCTTAATACAATAACATTACCGTTTAAAATAGTGTCACCGTTCTCAGTCGTACCGGACCCAATCTCTAAAGTGTTCCAAATTTCGAAAGTATCAAAAAAACATAAACTCGTATATCGATCGAACAGTCACACATTTCCACCCTTACTCAACTCAAATACGATTCACAGAACTGTTCAACACGATTGTTATATTATTTTGATTTACTAAGGGATTCATTCGAACACCCCATATGTTCGTTTATGTAGACATCGGAACTGTGATAAAGTATGTCACAATATACGTTTCGAAATTCCTCACCACTCCTCTTCGTCGAATAAACTCTTATATATAAGTATATTGAGATTTCTGTTCAAATAAAATTTATATATGATTGACCATCTGGCGGATTGTTAAATGCCTACGTTATGATATAATTGTAACATGTGAACCCTCTACATACGGACCCTTCAACAAATATAACATTTGTATATGTTTGATTTATTGTAATACCAGGGGTCTTGGTACAATTTTATATATCGTCAAAATAAAATCGATATGAGACTTTAATGAAACAGTTCGCCAACCCTGAGTCCAAATTGACATACAACAATAGAATAAAATGTTTCAAATCGAACACCCTAAGGGGATATATAGAGTTCCATCGAGCGTTGTTTTCCACGCACTATTATTACTGTAATAATAACAATGCCGCCACCACCACCACCACCACGGCACTATATACTCGATTCTTTGAAGTATTTTAAGGGGGAAGGGTGTATCTCGAGCAAAAAATATCGTAAATCTGTTCAATTGAATGGTAAATATATAATTTGTATTTATTCGTCTTGTCTATCGGCATCGAATTTTGTAAGGGGCTCATGTTGCATAATTTCCTAAATCACTCCTTAATTTTGTGTCTTCTCGTTATTGATAAATAATTTTGTACCAATCTTCTATGATAGCATTGCTCTATGTATAATACAAATGTTAAGTCCACGTTTCATCCTAAAAATATTTTGATTTATAGGTTAAAGACTGCAAATCCAGATAGCTTTGTTAGCTCTCATGTTTACCTAACCAGAGTTAGAAGTATTAGCTCGCAAAAGTTACCAGAAGCGAGAGATTACTGCAATTCAAATATTTCAATACTTAAATCTACATTTATCCTTGGCATCCACATGTCGTTTGTTTTAACTCCAGTATCGATTAATACCTCATAACTCGAACTTCGAAAGGCACCTTTTATTTTTTGTCCCTCGTAAGTTTGGCGTATCTAACGTCAGCTTTTCATCAGTTACGTTTACAATTAGACAGCTTTGTTAGCTCTTATGCTTACCTAAACAGAGTTAGAAGGATTAGCTTGCAAAATGTTACCAGGAGGAAAGATTACTGTAATTCAAATATTTCAATACTTAAATCTGCATTTATCCATAGCATCCACATGTCGTTTGTTTTTACTCCAGTCTCGATTTCAACCTCATAACTCGAACTTTGAAAGACACCTGTAATTTTTTGCCCCTCGGAACTGTGGCGTCCCCGTAGCTAGGTATAGCCGAACCAACAAACCGATTCATCTTATACACTTAAGTTTTCGAGTCGGAACCTCATTCAAACAAAACCTTTAATCAACCAAAACTATATTAGTTCCATATCGATCAAATATGTCACCCCAACAGAGCTGATATTATAACAAACACCCTCAAGCAACCTACGACTATTTTAATCGATTCAACAATTCCTTCGGTTTAATTATTTATTTCGAATAAACAACGAAACAATAGTTTAATAATCATTAAGGACTCCGCGCACACCTGTCCTTGTAATAATGTTACACGTATCGCCGACTACAACACGAAAAATAAGTCTGATATATAAAATCGGGATACATACACGAAAACGGAAGTGCAATAAACGCATTGAAATTACATATATACGATTGCTGAAAGAAGGGGGATGATAATTATTAATAATATTATATTTATAGGCATGACGTGTATAGGGTTGTGATATATGCACATTATACAGCCGATTTCGACGAGACCATCAATTTGTGTCAACCCCAAAATGTAATTTAAATTGACAACCGGAAGATGTATTATTTGTAAATTTTATTAAGTGCAAAGGGACGTGATGAACGATAGAACGAAATTCCGTTCATATATTATCTAAAATAGTAAATGATCTAACCATCTCCTTATATGAGTTGTTTCGGGTGGTGAAGGGATAAAAACATATTTCATGAATACTTTTTATATTAAAATTAATCAAGGCAAATAAATGTCTTGGTAACGTTAAATTACACCCAAATCACCTCATTAGTACGCAAACCAGAAGAAGTGTAAAAGCAACCATCAAAAGGTAGGGGTGGAAGAAATCGGATAACCTTTTTATTTTCCATCGCTTGGTCCACTGACAAATTTCATCACTTGCACATTGAAGTTTATTCGCCGCCTCTTCCACAGTTTGCCCTGTTACTAGTATAGCGGAGTCGTCAGCAAACGTTGCTATGCATACGTGGTCGGACAGTGGTATATCACTTGTATATAGTCAGTATAGAACTGGGCCTAGAACACTGCCTTAATGAACTCTTGCCCTTACCTCTCACAGTCCAGAAAACTCATCTTCTTGTCTTCCTCTATTTTCAGATAAATATGATCTCAAAAGATCAACATATGGTCCCGGGAGCATAACATTTAGTTTATGTATTAAACCCTCGAACCATCCCTTATCGAAAGCTGGTGCCACATCCAAAAATAAGGTCGAACCAATTTTTTTATCTTCTAACACCTTTTCTATATTATTTGTAATTCTGGGAACCTGAGCAATTGTTGAAAGTTTGTGTCTGAATCCAAATTGGTGATCCGGTATATTAGGTCTCTACTTTCTATTATTGGCTTCATTCTCCTCAAGAGTAATCTAATTACAGCATTAAGCAAGTGAGTTAGTTTAACGATAGCTTGCTTTGGTAGTTGCTTTAGAATTTCTCCCGTTAGATTATTAGAGGAATTCTAATAATTATTGCTTCCATTTTCGATTATAATATCCGATTCGGTTTCAAAATATCAGCCAGATGATTAGCACATTGTACAGCTTTTGATTTGTTATCCTTAGCCGTCACTAGTGAGTAGTCCGTATCTTCATCAGCGGTCAAAGAAAACGAGTTTAGCTTCTGAGTTTCTCGCTTAAGCTGTTGTGATTTGTTATTTAGAATCGTCTTATCAGATGGACTCCTCGTTTGATGACATTTTCTCCTAGATTTTCTATTTTCTAAGACGAGATTCCGAATTTTTCATTCTTCTTCTATAGTTCCTGAATCGTTTTTAGTCATGTTTGTAGATTAATCTTGCTTTCTAATTCAGATTTGAAGCTCTCTCAAACGTCAGTTGGCCAAGAAGAGCAAAGAAATGATTATAGAACTACTTTATCAACCAAGATTTGTTCTAAACACTGCATAAGACAAAGATATCCAGGTTTAAGCTACATAGTTCTAGTTGGCCTCTTAAGATATGGAAGATTCATTGCTGTCTATAACAGGAGGTCATAACTGATCGTAATCAGATGGTGAAATATTTTGTAGCCCGCCCAATTTGGCAATTTGTCAAAGGGTAATTTAGTGTTTACATGCCGTATGGATCTTCATCTAATTATAAATTGTCTATGGGTTTCTCAAACAAACTAACACTAGCAGCTGCTGATGTTAATTCAATTGTGATTTAAGGATACTGGGATCAAAGATCAGACCCTGTGAGCAACTCAATTTATTCTTGCGGCCTTCAATAAATTACCAGCACTGTTAACCACTGTTAATACTCCAAATAATTTGCCATAAATATAAGAAGAACAAGAGCTGGTGTAAACTGGGACTCCTATAAGAAACAGCAGCCCCTTAGTTAAATTGTGAATAAAAATCTACGCCTTGTAATCAAGATGGCCACCATAACCGGTCCTTACCTAACCCCGAATAATTTGTAACGTCATCAAAGTCACTAGATACAGGGTGCTTAGAACTAGTCTGAAATTCTGAATCAACCAAATACATTCTGCTACGTTTTAACAGAACATCAAACCAATGATATCTCAAATACCAACAATTTCAAACAAACGATAAAATTCCATTGGATATGACTTCATTAACACTGTAAAAGAGGTCATTGTCAAAATTCGTTTAGTCCGCATATATAATGTGCGACTATGCTGGTAAATTGTGCTATGATCTTGAGTTTTTTCAACCAACCAACAAATAAAAAACATTCGACTAATTATAGGGGATTTAATAAATCACCTGGGCGCTTACCCAAATTAATACCTTTATACGGTATATACGAATGTATCGGTATGACAAATTCAGACTATTGAAATTACTTCACAGCAGAAACGAAATTTGAAGCCCGCATCTCGACATGTTTTGTTGAAGAAACAAAAATAAAAATCGAAATTGTTCTTGTATACATTGCAAAAGGTGTAAACGAGACTAAAAATCGTGTGTGTTTGCTGATCAAAAATGTAAAACATCGTGATAAAATGCACATTGAAATCCACTCACGGTTAGTGTTTTATAAGGGATCGTTCATTACCTATATATACACCCTACGTCCTGTGGCGTAGATAAACCGTTTAAGACCTATTTGAGATTATCATCAGTATATACTCTCCCCCAATATACAGTTTAGAGTACCATGCTATACAGCAAAATCTTCTTAGATTGAAGGAGGATTGAATTTGTTCTACCACGTCCTGAATAGCTCGTTTAAATCGCAATAAACCTGCATCTCAACTTGAAAATGAAGGAATAATATGTTTTTGGCAATAGGGTTTCCCGTTTCTTTAATCAAAGTAGTTTTACCAGAACCTGTGATTACAACCTCTTTGACGGATTATATTGCATTTACCGAGCACGACAACTGTGATGTCTCGTGATTTCATTCATGTTCCATCCTCAGTTCTGAATTTACTTCAATATTATTTGAAATAGTCATCCGTGCTCATGCATATATGTATGTATGGTCTGAAACATGTTTATGAGGTATTAAAAGGCTGGCACATTGCATTTAATCAATAGTATAGTGGCAGCATTTCTTATCGAGCCCAGATACTACGAATCATGGCATACTGTTAAGGAATCATTTAACATAATATCATCATTGTGTGATGCAGCTGTGTTCGTTCCACACAAATTTCGTCCACTTCTTGTTTTAACCCAAGTCAGATAAATTGTTTGGTTTAAAGTATGATTATTTAAATCAGGACTCGCAACTATTTGTTTGACTAAGATCATCAAGAAGAACAAAATGAAAACAACTCTCAAGTGATGTTGAGTGTAAATACTCCTCAAAGCATGACTTATATCCATTGTATAAGAAGGTATCTGTTCGCTGTTCTTTTATCACGAGTACTCTTTAGTATATAAAGTTTGCCCCATATACATTCGATTATGCCTAACTATAATGCTTCAGTACCGTCTCTCCGATTACAATCTCACCTAATACCACTTTAAGAAATCACTTTAGAGACATTTCAAATTTATTCTAACCTCATTAAACAAATAAGCAGCACAAATTTTCCGTAAGAGGCGGTAGCATCGCGCAAAACATTAAATCACTCTAAAGGTTATTTTGTTTTATTGTTTTTAACACTTCAGTCGAATTAGATAAATCTAGAAGAATAAATCTCAGAATAAAAAGTTCTGATAGTTGGGTATTCCACTCCCTTGTAAGGCTCGTCCTACATATTACCAAAAACCCAACCGTCTCTTGTGACAGCCTAACGGTTAAATAACATGCTTAAAACTTATCAAGATTTTACAAATCCAAGGAGTGAATATTTTCTACTTTCCCTTCTCATAGTTTGACGAATAAATTGATCCTTTCGAGTTATTAACAAGACCAGCAAATCTATGGGGGACATAGATCTTTCACAATTATACATTGTCGTTGGATAAAACACAAATCTTCATCTTTTTGTCTCACTTCAATGACACAAATTGTCGGCAGCACTATTTGTGACAAACATAACAATCTAGAGTTCAAATTGACCCTGAAACATCAGAATAACCGACCCAAATTTAGTCGGTTCAAATGACAGACGATTTAGAACAGAAATATAACTGCCATCTATGATTTTCTATTAGAACTTCGGACTTCGAGAACCGTTATGCATTTGAGTGATTTTTAAGCTCCCCGATCCAATCGAATAAATATCGAGCGAACTGAAACTATAAAACAAGTTTTTAAATCGTAGTTTAAATAGTGATTTGTAATATTTACTTGATCAAAATACCAACCATTATTTACATTCCAAATCAACTAAACAAATAAATAAATCAAACGACAATCGATGACAACAACAACAACAGCATAATGTACAAACAATAAACCAAAATTTGAAATCGCAACAGATGCACAAGTTTTGATATAACTATTCAAATTCCCCTCTTTTGTTTTCGGCACAAACCGTTACTCAAAACTAACCGTTTTACCTTCGTACATAGTATCATCGAAATGCAAAAATATCGTATTAAGATCGTCTCAGGTGCGACAATATTCATTCATAACTTAATAAGACGGTGCTGATACAACCGAACAAAGGGTGAACGTCTTATCTTCCCCTTTTGTACATACATAACTATTCCATGTTTAACTAACTGTTAAAAAATACAGTATTTCTTAATAGCATACAAGTTATTGTCTTCATCGACACAAGTGTGTTGATGGTTATATCGTCTGAGATTTTGTGAATAAAGAAAACGAAATATGTTTTGTAAAGGGGGCAACAAGTGATTGTCGAGTTTCTTTTACGGTTATTGTTGTTGTTTAAGACGACCTTGACAAGAATTTTTATGGGTTTCTTTTGAGTTTGGTATTTCTTACGATTTGTGGTTGAGTTTAATGAGCCAGAGCGAGGGTTGAGAAAATTAATTTGTTTCGTTATTTTGAGAGAGAATCGAACGAAATTGACAGTTTTGTTTTTTTTGTTAAACGTGAATATAGTTGCGATTGTGTCCATACAAGGAGCTCGATGTATCGCATCTTTTTATCGCATTTATATACAAATATTATAAATTGAAATGCGATTCGAGCATTAATTCGCCCCCTTCTAATATTCCATTTTAAAAACGATATGGATGGAAAATCTATTGTTCATTTTATTAATCACTAATAAAACACCCTAGGATTTTTTTGTTGTATTTATTCCAGCACCTGGAATGACAGCTGGATAAAATATTTTTTTTAGTTGTTATAAGACCCTTATATGCACTAAACGTATTAACTATATAAATATATAAGTTTAGATTTATCGATCGTTTGTTCACGACTCTTATATTCATGAATATGTATAAGAACTCGTTTCACTGAGCACAAATAGAATCTGCAAGCATTTTATAAAAAAAAAATTGTTTTAATGACACGTGTGCGGGCCGATTGTTAAAAAGTGTGCTTCCAAAATTTTAGCATAAATTATAAAGAAACTTTTGATTTGATCGTCATTATCGTACATTTAGGGAGTTGAATTTTCAACACATTTGTTGGGTGCATGCATGTGTATTAGTAGAGTAATAAACTGAGTAATACTGCAATTTTCTTTTACAGGGTTCTCTCGAGGTGGAATTTTAACTTGCATATAGTTTTAATACTTTTTCGATCCCTTGTTCTGGGCCATAGCCTGACATTCATCAATATCGACTTCAGATATCGAAAAGTCAAGTAGTTCTACGCCACATGATTAGCGATGTTGTACCAGTTACTAACGTTGTTGGTAATAAAGTACTGTCGTTAAAATAATTAGTACTGTCGATGCATATGACTTCACCGTCTGAAGTAGTGATGTCTAGCCTAAGTATAAGACAATTAGTTAATTGATTCAAAGCAAGCTAAGTAACCTCATTTTTACAACTTAAGACAGTTTCGGCGATTATGGGCTAATCGCCATTAGACCAATAAATTTGTGATTAAGTGTTTCATATTGATATTGACGTTGATTAGAATACTTGAGTTTTTCCGTTGATTAAGTATTTGGTAAATACGACTTTAAACCAATTGACATATTCATAATCCATGGTTCAGTTAGTGTATACTATTGTCCTTGATATGCATATATTTTTTATACTGTGACAGCGCCCCTTTTTTGAACATTTCCCACACAATATATCCTTATACGAGTATAACAGCATTCCTAAAATACCAGTTCAGAATAATAGGAATCTCAAATTTCGTATTAGTCCAGCCTGTAAACGCCTTACACCATTAATCCTTAAATCACTTTACTTTCATTTATCCTGAGATGTAGAGAATATTTTCGTATAGTGTGACCTCTATATGTTGGTTCGTCAAAAATCAAGGGAACAAGTAGCTTCTAACTATACCTTTTGTTAGGCAAAAGTTTAGTAGATTACGAATTTTCGATTTAACATTGCCCTTTCACGATCTACAAAGAACTTCATCTCCCAAACTTTTGAAGTAATATTCAATTTGTCCGACCATTTCTATAGCCAGAATCAATATAGTTGCTTAAACATGTTCTTCACAATATATTTTTGGCACTAAACATCCTAATAGAAATTCAAGGTTATATTTTCATCATGTAACCTTGAATTTCTATTAGGATGTTTAGTGTTATAGCCAGTGTTAACTCTAGTGGACGTGTAGAAAACATAAAAGCAGCTTGCAAGTTTCCATACTCTTCAAAAGATCATTGACTGGTTACTAGAAATATAAATGTGGATGCAAACGAAATAATTCCTCAACAGCTACAGCCAAAGATGGTACCAAACTTGATTTGAAAGTTATGAATTTCATTGCTTAATTGTTTCTATAAATAAAATCACTTTTTAATTCTTTTGAACTTTAAATGAGCTTTTTTAGTTGTTTCGAATATAATTGTTGGGTTTGTTTCTTTGATACTAATAAAAACATCTTACAAAAGATTTTGGTTCGAGTATGAGTATCTTTAATATTTGCTTAGAATGTTCAAATGTAGATGTCAATAATAAATTATGTGTACTTGTCAAAAATATTGATTTTTAAATTATATGCCGTTAATGGAGTTTAGAATAAACAATATTTCATATACAAGCAAGTTATGAATTAAGTGTTTACAAAATTTACGAATTGAAAAAAATAAAGCGTATATTTGCTGGACGTAATTTACAAAATTCAAAAACTATTAATGAATAGGTTGTTTGTTTTTTATCTTTATAATCTGTTTCGTACTTAAGACCAATTTGTTATGCCCTACATGTATTAGTGGAGCAAAAACGTAATCAGTAACCATAATAATTTATATTCAATTTATATTTACTCGTAATAAGTTACAGACTGACATCTATATTTAAACACTAAAAATAGGCAGTGAGTGTGTACACTTGTATAAATTCATAAAACAATCCACAAAACAAAGATATATAACGATCATGGGGTGTTTACACGAGTTTTCTCGAACCACTGTTTCTCTTCGTTTTCTTTTTCTTTCTCGAGTCTATTTTATAGAGAAAAGCGATGCAAAAGGAAAAGAAACGAAGATAGAAAGAAATTAATTAGTCATTTGATCTCTGTAATCTGTAAACATGTGTACTTGTAACTACAATTTGGTGAAGTGAACATGTTATGTAATAATCTTTAAACACTTACAATACGATATACGTAACTAAATTCTTTTAAATAATTAAAAGTGGTTAAACGTCTTCCATTTCAAATGTAAGTAAATAAATTTATATATTTTTTTAAGTGCAGATCGACAGTGGTTTTGATATTTCTTGATTAAATTACGCTTTCTTTCAATAATGGCGGCCAAGGGTATTCCCCGAATTATTTAGTTGCCATTTTGTAGATGCCAACTATTAAGTAAGTTATTTCAAATTGTGATGCAGGCAGATGCACAGTGGATGTCTTTCAATTAAGATCATTGAAATATTTTCAATTATTAAAATAATTTTAGTCTCATATAGTGTGTGTATTGGTTAGCTTATCTTTTATCTAAATGGTATAACCAGGTCTATCCTCCTAATATAAAAACTGTTCCCACACTTCAGTGATTTCTAATGGGGCTGTAATAAACTCACTCAAACGATTTTTATATTCTACATATTTTTTGCAGTGCCATCAATATGCAGATCTACATAGCTACACTACTACACGAAGCTCTGGCATTTGAAGTATCCGAAACGGCAAAAGTTTCTGATTTTAAGAACCAAATTTTAACAACTCTACCCAAGATAAATAAAGTCGATCTAATTTTGAGTTTTAGATCAAGAGTTTTAACCGATTCTGACACAATGAAAGAATCTGGAATCAAAGAAAATTCGGTTATAGATTTGCTAAAGTTAAAAAAAAAAAGTTGACATTACTGTTGAAATGCCCAATAGTGAAATACGTGAATTGCAAATGGATAATACTGCAGACATTAAAACTGTTAAAACCCAGATATATGAATTGGAACACATTCCAATTGAATACCAAAAGTTGTCTGTTGGTGGGGTCGAATTACTTGACAACGAAATGATAAACAAGGATGATAAAAGTGCTTTGACTTTATATATAAAAGATATTGAAATACAAATGCAATTGGATCAAGACGGTTCTAATCAATTGAAAAACGTTACGCTAGTGAGCGATTCAAAACTATCGAAACTGAAGGAACATGCAGCACTTCAATATAAAACTCCTATCGAATTTATAGATGTATATTTCAACGAGCAGCAACTGAACGATAACAAAAAAACTCTTATTGATTATAATTTTCGTAATCAATCAAAGATTTTAATAAAGATACTTGACATAGAAATTCTAATATCAACAACGTTTTTTAAACTGAATATATTTTCACTCCGCGTATTTCCCTCTGAAACAGTCGAACAGATTAAAACCAAAATTCTCAGTCGTATCAAATGTAGTATAAATGATCAAACATTACTTTGGGACAACAATATCTTAGAAAATGACGACGTTCTGCAAGACGTAGGAATCACTTCAGGGGCACTATTAAATTTAATTATCACGCCACATATGTAAGTATTACTTAATTCCAATACAACCGACCTGATAATCAAACTCGTTTTCATTTCAGGTTACAGTTAAATGTTGAAGTTGAATCCGGAAAAACGATTAAAATTGTGTGTCAAACCTCCGATCGTATTGGTCAGTTTAAAAAAATACTTGAGAGAGCAACCCAAATTCCTATAGTAAACCAGGTAATTTACTTAGATACAATGAAGTTGTATCATGTTCAAAACGAGATGATGTTAATGGAATTTGGGATAGATAATAATTCAAAAATAGTTTTGAAAAGTGCATATGAAATTCAATTTCAAATAAATATTAAAACCATCACAGGAAGAACGCATCGAGTCAAAGTTTCTAAAATTGATACTGTCGAAGATATCAAGAATCAACTGATGGTTTTGGAAGATACACCAGTTGATCGACAAACGCTTATTTTCGCCGGACGTCAGTTGGAAAACTCAAAAGTTATTGAAGATTACCATATCAAGACGAATTCAATGTTGCATTTAGAAACAACTTCAGGTAATAGTCCATCTCTATGCAGCATTCAATCTTTTTGATTGAATATCGAGTATTTTAACTATTTTATAAAAAAATGAATTTGCTATATCTTTACTGCCTAATACAGGAGTTGCCTCTTATTATTTTTAACAAATTTGATTTATAAAAGGAAGTGAACTATACTAAACTTAACTATAATATTATAAATTTTTACCCATTAAATGATAAATTGATTTTCATAAATTGGTAGTTTCATTATGAGCTAATACAATGATCATTGGCTAACAGCGTTTGATTCTGACTATAAATAGTTAACCACTTCTATGTAATCTTTTCATAGTGTTGTTTTTCATTTATTTTGCAGTCTGCGGACTATTCTTGCAACTCAAAAGGTTTTAGTGTTTTGAGTCTTCTCGTAATACCATCTTGATGAAGTAGGTTTACAGCTGTAGAGCCTCTCCTGATGTTTTTGAGCACACTTCTTTATTTCCTCTGCGACCGTGTCAATTTCGAATACTCTTTCAAGGTCACTATTTTTCAAGTGTACCAAGAGTCGTTAACTAATCCTCTGAGTACTTTATTTTGAAATCGTTGAACTATTTGTTGATTGCTGGTTTTGGTACATCCCCATAGTTGAATACCATATGTCCAGACTAGATTGAGCACTTGCTTATAAGTCATAAGTTTATTATGAATGGATAACTAACAGTTTCTTTCAATTAGCCAGTTCATTTTTCTATATTTTAATTGGAGCTCTTCTGATTTCTTTTTCACGTGTACTTTCCACCTTAACTTTGCATTAAGGTTCATACCAAGGTATTTCGCTTGATTTGCATTTGGTACAGGAATATTATTAAGAGTCACAGGTAGTGGTTCTATTAGTGAAATTAATGTGAGTATTCTTCGATTAATTGACATTAACTCTCCATTTAGCTAGACAATATTGCATATTATTTATGACTATTTGTAGTTTGAGTGTGGCTTTACCGATTGTGTACCCAACAGCTAGACACTTCCCTACGGGACTCCCGCTTTAGCTTCTTTTATGCTGGAGTCCTGCTTAACTATAAAGTATATTTCTTTCAAGTACGACTTTATCAGTAATTCGCAATACTCAAGTGGCAGAGTTTTCCCTAATTTAAATACTACAACATCTAGCCAGACTTTGTCAAATGCCTGCGCTATATCCAGGAATATAGCTGAACAAATTTTTCTCTAAGGATCTTTCTATTAAATCTGATATTCTATGAACTTGATCGATTGTGAAGTATTTAGTCTATCAAACAGTTTTGACATAGTTTGAAGAAGACGATATTGGCCTGTATGAAATTAATTCACTTTGCGGCTTTCCTGGTTTAGGTATCATTATTACTTCCCCAAATTTCCAAGAAAAATGGACATAACAAAGTCTGAAGGAGGTTCTATATTTTTCTAATAGCTTTATTAGATAGTTGTTAAAGGATCTCTCCAATTACCAAGTCATATCCTGGTGATTTTTAGGTAATATATTGTTCCTTATTTCTTGTTTCACTACTAGCATTAGTTAATGGGATTTCCTGTCTCAAGATAATTATACGGCTAGGCTCAAAGGTGCGCTCGAGATGATCCGCAAAACTTTCTGCTTTTTGTTCTTTGGTTTTATCTAGGTGCCCATTATTTCTTCTTATTAATGGTATGTGCGTAACTGCTTTTTTCAAATATTTACTCTGCGTATTCGTTTTTTTGACGGTTGGGTCTCGTGCACGTTCCCATTCCCTTCGAATATTTCTCTTCTTTATAACTAGTGATTTAATTTCAGTTGGTCAGCGTTTGCCGAGTTTTTGTTTGTTTGTTGAATTGGTACTTTTCCACGCTGCTTGCTGTAAATCTTTGACTAGCTTTTCCACCTCCTGCTTTAATATTTTTTCTGATGAGAATTGTGTGTGTAAATTAATGTTATTGTTTAGTTCATTCCTAAATCTTTTTGTTGTGGTTAGTCTTGATGGCCAATCCGTATGTTTCGTATTCAAGTAACCTCCGATTGTGAATTTTTCCCCTAACTGCTTGAAGAAGTAATTCTTTGATATATGCATTATCTTTTATGTTATATCTAGGTGGAAAATGGTGCAGATCGTATTTAATGTTGTTTTTTTTATAATCACGCCTTTTCCCCCTCGTGCATTATTATAAGGATGTACTGCTGAGTGGACTTCGTAGCCATTTAATTTTATATGACATAAAAAGAAAAAATTACAAACGATTGTAATTCGCAAGAATACAATTAAAACACTACTCAGTTGAACTATGAACTTATGCTATTGCATAGGTCGTTCATTAAGCCAACCTTTAATAGCAATTTTAAAAAGAGAATGTTTATGTCCTATCTCCTTCCGCATTTTCTTTATGGTGATGTTGTCTTATTTGGTATGTTTCAGGAAAATATGTCTATTTTAAAAAGATGTTTTAATGCGTGCACTCGTTTTATTTTCGGAATTAGGAAATTTGACCATATATCACCCTATACTAGGCTTGTTCTTGGTTGTAGTTTAACTAGTTTTTATGAGTTTCGGATTTGCGCTTTTATTAGGAAGCTACTTAAAACTAAAGAACCAAATTATTTATTCAAAAAATTATTATTTAGCAGGTCGCATTACGCCAATCTGCGATTGCTTCCTGCTAGAAATTCTTCTAGGTCTTTAAATTCATCTTTTTTTGTTAGAGGTATTTCTCTATGGAATTCTGTTCCATACAGTATTAGGAGCT
Organism: Tipula lateralis; assembly: GCA_963932295.1. Classification (NCBI taxonomy): domain Eukaryota; kingdom Metazoa; phylum Arthropoda; class Insecta; order Diptera; family Tipulidae; genus Tipula; species Tipula lateralis. The sequence goes on from OZ010737.1 coordinate 193,970,628, forward strand.
TGAGATCTGCCGATTCGTTTAAATCGAGGTTTCTTGAATGGCGTGTCTGAATGACAATATAATTAGTTTAAGTTAATTATTAAGATTTTTTTTTATATATTGTCTGATCCCTGCTGCTCATCCTATTGTAAATGAGCTTGTACTCAAAATGGGATGTCATGTGCGTGATTGGTGTTGACCTTTTGTAGTAAAAAATTTAAGAGGTTTTTATGCCTAATGGAAGTAATAATTTTTTTACAAGTTACTTCCATATGCGCTTTTCCTTCTTAATCAAAATTATAAGCAATATATAAATAAATAAATAAATAGCATGAAGTCTGGCGTTATATTCAAACACGATAAGCATACGAGAGGGGCCAAAACTTTTAGCAAAAGTATAGCATCTTTTCATAGTGAGTTTCATTTTATATTTACGATATGATACGTGCATACATTTGCTTAAATTCAATGTTCAAAACTAGATGTCAGTACTTAATAAGAAATTATTTGTTGATAAGATTAGCGATTGAAAAGGTAAATAAATAAGACGTCTCAACAAACAACATTGTGAATTGTGATCGATTACTTCGGTAAGAGGCGTATCTAGTAAGTGCAAGAAGTTTATAAATAGTTTTTATCTTTTGTTCAATTATCATTTAAACATAGTTATTATTGTTTTGATGTGGAATACAAAACGGGTACTCCCATAATTCGTTCGTACGTACTAAATAACTAAAGTAGCTTGGATGATGAGTAAACCAATAAATCAATAGGTTAAGTTTTACTAATTAAATTAATTTATCAATTCAAGTGCATACGTAAGTACTGTCATTTTTTATTTTATTACAGATTAAAAATTTTAAAGAATTTCGATTAAGTAACGTAATTTATTTTTGATATCGTTATCGTTAGTTAAATTTAGTGACGTGCTTTATGACTGCAATCGTATAATGTATTTGATTTCTTTCCAGAATGAAGCTATTTATTCAAAATCCATTCCAAGATACGATTGAAATCGACATACCTGCCACAGCAAAGGTCGAGGACATCAAAAAAGTTATAACCACAAAAATTAATGGCCTTATGAATGAAGACCTTATTCTAAAATATCGTTCCAAAAAGTTAAATGATTCCAATACGATACAAACTTCTGGTATCAGAGCGAACGAAGTTTTAGAATTAACTCAAGACAAAACTCTTACGATTTATGTCAAAACCGAAGAAAATCGTATTATTCAGCTTGAAGTTCATTTTTTAGGTACCATCGAGCATATTAAGAAAATGTTAAATCGGTTGCTTAAGCTGCAGTTGGATCAACAACAATTGTCGTTCAACGATAAAGAATTGAAAAATGAAGATATGATAACAGAAAAATTTATTACTCGGGGAACCACAATAAATTTAAAAATAATTAATTTAAATTTACAATTAAATATTGTAGAGCGGTCGGGCAAAATAAGTCGCATTAATATAACAAGAAATTCAACACTAACCCAGTTGAAAAATATTATTTTAGAGAAATATCAAGTTCCGCCTCACTTTCAAATTCTTACGTATAATGGAGAAAAAATGCGTAACAATGAAAAATCATTGGCCGATTATAATGTCATGAATTTATCCGAAATTCATTTTCGACCTGACGATATCGAAATTACAATCATATTAAAATCGATTGGTGGGGATCGTCAAACGCTACGAGTTTTACCAATTGATACAATTGGTGATGTGAAGGATAAAATTCAAGTGATAACAGGAATTAATAAAAATGTACAACGATTAATTTGGAATGGTAATCCTCTAGTTGATAATGACATTGTTTCAGAAGTGAGAATAAATAATGGATCAACCCTTATCCTGGTGGCGACTGTACAAAAGTAAACAATATTGCTTAATTGATTTTATATAAATAATTCATTAAGTTTTTTATCTTGCAGTTTAAAGCTTCACATTCAAGTTGGGCCCGAGGATAGAGTTACCATTGAAGCCCATTCAACCGAAACTGTTGCTCAACTAAAAACGAAACTATTCAATGAAACAAAAATTCCAATAAACCAACAAATATTATTCGCTGGCAATACAAAATTAGTTGATACAAATTTACTAATCAATTATGGCCTAAACGAAAGTGCCGATATTGTATTGGAGCGTCAAGATTCATTCGATCTATTTATACAGTCATTTACAAGTCGCCAGATTAAAATACGCGTACATAAAAGTGATACAATTAATCATGTTAAGGAACAAATAGATCGACGTCTCGGTATAAAACCAGATCACCAGCGACTTCTATTTGGGGGACAAGAATTAGTTGATGATACTCTGGAATCGTATCAAATTCAGTCACAAAATACTATTCACTTGGTTAGTCGTATCCCAGGTGGGCTGAACATTTTATTTGGTCAAAATTAATTTATAAATTTTCTACTTTATATACTAATCATTCCATAAATCATTTATTTACTATGTATTCATGGTGGGCAGGTTATTTAAAAATTTCTATTAAATAAACATTTTTTTGAAGGTTGATGTTTCAACTTTTTCGGCTGGTTTTGCTGTAGTGGGTCGCAGCAGTAGAAATCGTAATTTACGGTGGTGTACACCAAGTTAGCCTATACCCTTAATTCCTCGATTTGGTGTTAGGTATGATTCTATTAAAACCAATCTACAAAAAAGTAGAGTGCTTCGAACTGAGAACAGATATTGGAGACGAAATAAAAATCTCTCGAACAAAACCAGACAATTATCTAATGTAAAATCGGAATCCATTGTTCAAACTTAGAAAGTCCTATCTTAACAACTGTCTGTGAACTGTTAGATTCATACCTGGCCTGTCAGAATCATATACCAAGGTAGTGTATCGTAGCAGTAGTTGTTCCCATAGAAAATCAACTTCAAAGTGTGATAAACAGAATCAACAATGCTGTATCAGAAATTTGTACATGTTGACTATCTCAACGGTTCACTTCAAAGCACAATATTGTAACATTCACAAAACAAACATAGGACGCCAATGCGACATCCAAATAATTGCTTTCCAATCGACAAACCGCTTGTAGTTAGGTGGTTGGAACGTGATTAATTATGTACAAATAATTGATTATGGAGTACACTCGCGTCAACTTGTAAATATTTAACCCGATAAATTTAACTATACTATCATTACACATTTTTACAATTCTGTTATCATTATTTTTTTTATAATGAACTTATATTTACAATCGAAGGCTTTGTTGAAAATGACGATCGACATGAGTATGTATATGGATTATTGATAACACGGTGAATACCAAAATACAATATATTGATCGTTGTTTAGAGAAGTCAAGTTTAGTTTAGTGTTAAAACAACTGGCGATCGATTTATATCAGTAGTTGGACGATCCAGGGACAATTTGTTAAAGTGATTTGTGTAAATACTTATATTAAAGTAAGTTTTTTTGTGATAATTGTTAGGTTATAAGTGCAATGGTGCGTTAGTTTTGTTCATATTATATCGAAACAAATCTCGTTACAGTTTGTCATCACTGCATGAAATACACCTTTCGAATAATTTTACTCGCTGTATTACACTTCTAAGCAATTGATAATCGAAAAAGTGTATTAACACTACACTTGTGTGTGTATGAGATAAGCCCAACCTGTCAATTAAATGTATGTGTACGCGTTCACTTGTTTTACCGTCAACTAGTCAGTTACATTCCGCGATTTGATTCAAGTAAACTGTAGTATGTAGATAATAGGATGGGTGATTTGTCGGGGTCACCAATGTCGAATATGGTTTTTAAAGATGCTAGGATAGAGCTGTGAACGTGACTGCTGATGGGAGTTACATTTTAACTCCGAAGTAGCATTGATTGACAAGCTAGAGCGCTGAATGTATGGGGTATCTTATGTGATCTGTAAGGTTCTTTCACTAGGCCGGTTTCGATCTGATGACGTCATTGATTTGTTGTGTGATCGAAAAGATTAAATCCACCTCATCAGGCATATGTTACCGGACTTAATGTATGTTGCATTTTGTTTCTATATAAAATGCTGTGAGGCTTTATTGCAACAGTTCTAGCGAATTACAGAATTTAAATCGAAAATGTTTTTTTTATTTTATATAATTTTCTATTGTGACGTGACTATTCATTGTATTTCAATGATATTATTTTTGTACAATGTTGTGAACGCCACAGAACTATATTTAATATGGCATTGGCCACTTTTCTATCCAGATTCAATATTCAGAAAATGATTATATTGAATACTATCGCGTATTGGATTAGTGATTAGATTATCAAATCCTATTGCACCTATTATAATTTTGCTTAGCTGATCATTTTGGAATTTATAGCATTTATAGTTTACTCGTTAGTTGCTATGCCTGCTATGCTCCAAATTTCTGATCTATTCCCATCGCAGAACATCGTTAGAACCACCGAGCTGTGAATTTCTCAAACCTTTAGAATTATACAGAAAAATTATAAAAATTGTTGGCTCCTAACTTCTCGATACTTCGAATTACAAACCTAACTTATCTATGTTCTGAATAGTAAAAATTATAAAGACAATACTAGTAGCTTATATGTGATCTTATAGATGAGAACCTGGTTAATATAAACGTTATAATTATTTAATTTCAGAATGCGGATCTACGTTGCCACCATCAGCCGCAAAGCTATGCCCATTGAAATAGCCGATACAGCAAAAGTTTCTGAATTGAAAAAAGAGATAGCCCTTAAAATGCCAGACGTTAAACTCACCGATCAAATTTTAAAATTCGAATCGAAAATTCTAATCGATACAAACACAATAAAACAATCAGGGATCACAGAAAACACGGTAATCGAATTGCTAACGTTACAAACCAATACGATTTTCATAAGAACGTCAACGGACAATAAAGCGCATGAATTGGAGGTAGATTTTACCAAAGGTGTTGATGTATTAAAAAAACAAATAACACAATTACTGAACATCCCAAGCGAATGTCAGCGTTTGTTTATGACCGAACTAAAAACCAAGGATATTCTCAGCAGTAAAATGATTGGACCTGGAACAACCTTACATTTAAGTGTGATCGAGTTAAATTTAAAATTAAATATTGTGCACAACAATCCGAAATTCCCGCCCGAATTAATCGAAATGCCAAAGGGAAATAAGATTTCCCAGCTAAAAGAAGCGATTTCGCCTAAATGGAAAATTCCATGTGCACACCAGTCGCTGAGTTATAACGGGGAAATTTTAGACAATAAAAAAACACTTGCCGATTATAACATCCAGAATATGTCAATTATCAATATGAAATTAATTATAGCAGAGATTTATATAGATGCTAGTTCACTAGGTCGAAATCGGATGACAGTGCAGGTTCTTCTGTCCGAAAATATCGAAGATGTGAAAAAAAAGATTCAGGGTCTATTGAAACTCGGCATCGAATCGCAAAAATTAATTTGGAATGGCAACGTATTAAACGATGCTGACAATTTACTAGACAAGGGAATTGTATCTGGCTCAACACTAAGTTTAATTCCTATAATTCAACTGTAATTAAAATAATATTCACATAAATTATTTAAGTTTTTAATAAGTATTTTTCTTTTTGTTACAGTTTCAGCATTAATGTAGCGTTTGGTGTGCTAGAAGATGCTAAGATTGAGACGCATCTAAACGAAACTATTATCGAATTAAAACATAAAATTCAATTGGCGACCAATATCTCATCCGTACAACAAATATTGACGTTGGGTGGTTCCGAATTGCACAACGATAAAAAATTATTCGACTACAGTATAAAGAACGGTAGTACTATCGTAATGGGACGGCGAGACACATTTGAATTATGTGTTGAAACAATGACTGGTTTTGAAATAACGGTTCGAGTACACAAGACAGATCAGATTCGATTTGTTAGGCAACAACTTATCAAATTAGACAAGCGTTTGGGTGTGTTTGCGTATGAGCATGCGATTCTATATCGCGGCGTAATTTTGAAAGATGATGCAACTTTATCTATTTATGGAATTGGACCAGGTAGTAGACTTAAAATGATGAAAGTGCGATAAACCTGTTAATCAATAGAAATATGATTCAAAAAATACCAACTACATAGTTTATAAGTTTAGCTTAAGTTTGTACAGTTTGATTTGAATACTTAATCATCTTTTAGCATAAAATATAATCTTGAAAATATTGAGTATATGAAGCCAATATTATGTCTCTGATCAATGATGTGGATGATCTCCAACAATTGGAGTGCAGAATCGACAGGAGTCGGAAACCATTTTACAAGTCAGTATATATGTAGCAAGGCAACATGCATATTAAAAAAACCTGAGAAAGAGTTTGCTTCTCAAGTTTCATGTCTTAATATGAGTATGAATGACGCTCTAAAAATTTGTTAATAGTACAGAACAGAGTAATAAAACAGAGTAGTAAAACTGGATTCGACTTCCTACAGAAGTGGAACTGGTGTCTCAAACCTTGTGGAAATTTCAAAATATAAGATCCAATTCGATATGAGGTACCCGATATATTACAACTGTAACTACTGCTCTGCCTAATTGAGATGTTGCTCAATTTTTGTTGTTTAAATCGGTACGCTCGAATCACGTTGAAAATGGGACCAAATACACCAGTCCTTTCGATTTATTTCCTAAATTTCTCATTTGGAAGCCCACCTAGACACCAATATCTTTATATTCGCGTAGCAATAACTCATTTCGGAAATAAAATTTGATGATGATTATTTAGTATTTATAATAACCATTTCTATCACTAGATCTCCCAACCCGACTCGTGATTCAGTTAGTAATAATTTTTTCTGAAAGATAGCAACACTTACTCATTAATGATCTATCATATCAGTCACAAATTTAATGAATAGAAAGTATTATTTCGAATGATTGTTTGATTAATTTAAAAAAAAACATACTGTTATGTTGAATTAGTAAACCATAGAAAATAAATCAACTATTTCAAAAAGTGTTAAATATATAATATGAGCCAAACTAAACAAGTAGCGCTACGCTAATATCAGCGTTGAAAAGATCAAACAATATTAAAAAAGATTTTTTATAAAAATGCGTTATATTGTTTGTTTGCCATTATAATATGTATAAATTATGCATATAGTGCATTTTCATGATGAGGAATAAACCCATTTTTTAATATAAATAAGTGTTTAATTTTGCTTGAGCTTCCTACCGTCGACATTTTAAAGCGCTACTTGTTCTTAGTTACTCATTTTCGTTAACTTATTTGAAAATAATAATTTCAAATGTATATACTAGTACTGATGATGCCAATATTCTGGTATCGCGCTTATTTTACTAGTGATATAAAGGGTATTTCTCATCCATATGTTGTCATTTTTGAGAAACCGTGTGCTTTGGGTTTGTTAAATTTAACGAAAATTTACTCAAATTTAACGAATGAGAATAGCAAATACATTAATTCATAATTATGTATGCTTAATTGGATTCCAATACGATTTATTAATCCGAGATTCTCTTTTCATTGATAAAATTTAATAGGCCTGTGACTACAAATAATAAAAAATTATATCTTTCAGTTTTCTTTTCAATTTTGTCTTATTTTTATATATAGATTTTGATGACATAATTTTAAAGACGTATTATTTGGCAATGATATTATAAACATCCTATTCATATACAATTCCAATAAGAATATATTTACATCAAGGGTTCTTGTTTCAACCAAATTGGTTTGTCGGCTCAATCAAATAGAAACTGCATATGCTCGATAAAGTCCAATTTGAAATGAAACAAATATTTTAATAAAACGGGCAACCCCAGAAACGGCAATACGTGGCAATACATGGTATGTGTTGTACTTTGTGCATCTTGTTCACTTGTTCAGTACAACAATTGACTTTCGCTGTTAATCATTAAATTGTTTGATTTCAAGGAGTAATAAGTGATTTAAATTTGTATAATTTAATTTGAAGAATTGGGTTAATAAAAGCCAATTTAAAATATTTACAGGTAAGCTCAAGTTGTTTAATTCACATTTATTTATTGTACCATCGATTTCAAACCTGTTAAAATAATAATTTATTCCATCTAAATCTCATTAAAACCCCAATTAAACGAAGGTTTAAATTAATCAAATTAAATCATCATAATCCCAATTGTATATTCCCATATGGAATATTCCGCAGATGCCTCATATAAATATCGATTTGAATTCGTTTTATTTTATGTGGAAATGTGACTTACACTGTTAAACAAACGAACGTTTTTTTATTCATTCCGGATGTTATGACATGGCATACTATTTTAGTAAACTAAAACTGTATTTCACTCACATTTAGAACATTTGGAATGAATAAAACGTTCTGTATGTGCTTTTCAACACAAATATGGAGTTACATGTTATTTCCCTTTTTATAAACGCAACGTAATTTATAGATAAAGAGAAAGCGTAATTTATAGATAAAGAGAGCGTAATTTAAGCTATGAGATAGTAAAAGCCTTTTAAAACTAATTCCAATAAGAATAAAAAAAAAGCGGAATAGAAAAATCTGTTATATCACGTAGGTTGGTACATCGAAACGTGTTGGGTATATGGTTCCATAGAGTTGAGACAACTACTCTCTATGTTAATACAGTAATATACGAATACGTGTGAGATGTCGAATTATCTTTGGTGCCTTTATGGTAACCTCTGACACAAGTTTAATCTAGTAAATCAATTCATTATATATTATTCTATTTCTTGTTTGTAGAATGGAGGAGGTTACTAATAATCAATACCAAGATGATATGGAAATGCCAGATGCCGCCGCAAATGAGTGCGATATAAAACCAATTAACACGGCCCAGATCAATGATAATATGGGGGAAGATAAAGTAACAATCTCAACCGTACCACCAAGTACAGAAACCTTCTTAGATTCGGATACCATTCAACATACTGGTAATCAACCTGATTCCGTACGAAACTGCTTTAATATCTTTATTAAAACTGAAGACAATTGCACTCATGAACTAAACGTTCATTTTTCAAATAGCAGCGCGACTGTTAAAAATATGATCCAACAATTACTACAGATCGCGGAAGACGATCAACGATTGGTTTTCAATGGGAACGAATTAAAAAATGACGATATTTTAACGGAAAAAATGATTAAACCAGGTAGTACGATCGATTTATTCTTGAGTAATTTAACATTGAAAATTCATCGATCGGACCAAGTTGAATGTATCGAAATACCACGAAAATCAACTATTGCACAGTTGAAAAAAATGCTAATGGAGAAGTATGATGTTCCGATAGGATTTCAAATTCTATTTTATAATAATCGGGTACTTAATGAGAACGAAAAAACGATATTCGATTATAATATCGGCAATCTATCGGAAATTTATTTTCGCCCAAACGATATTGAAATCTTCATTCAGTTGGAATCGATTGGTCGTGATCGTATTTCATTACGATTTTTACCAGTTGACACCATCGGCCAAGTGAAGGATAAAATTCAAGCTGAAACGAATATTAATAAAATTGCACAACAATTAATTTGGAATGGTCGGGTGCTAGATAACGACGCTATTTTGTCGTACGAACATATACATAGTGGATCTACTCTGAGTCTATTGGTGTCTGTCCAAAAGTAAGTAACGTATACATTTCCAACTGCATTTACTTTTAATATATTTTTTGTATAATCCAATACAGCCTGAAATTAAATGTTCAAGTTGGGCCCGAAGACAGAATTTCGATTGAGGTTCGATCCACCGATACTCTATTGCAGTTGAAGAAGAAACTCTTCGAGAAAACTAAAATTCCTGTGGACCAGCAAACGTTATTTAACAAAAATATAAAATTGGAGGATCAAAAAATGTTGATTGATTACGGTTTAAATCCTGGTTCCAATATTGCAATGGAGCGCAAAGATTCGTTTGACATATTAATTCAGTCATTCACGGGTAAAAAAGCCTCGATTCGTGTACAAAAGGAGGATGACGTTGATTTTATAAGAGATGAAATCGATCGTCGTCTAGGTGTAAGCCCCGAATATCAGGTACTTAATTATGGCGGAAAACAGTTGCAGAGTGGCAAATTAAAGGATTATCAAATTGAAAAAGGCAGCACTGTAGTTTTGACGACCAGAGTCCACGGTGGTGGAACTATTTATTAAAAACGACAATTTTAATTGTTAAAATATTATACTTATTTTAGTTTTAGAAGTTTTGATTTGAAGTTAAAGTAACTGTTTAATTTGTATTTTTGAAATCAGTTGAATATCTTAAAATTATAAAAAGTCAATAAAGTTGCTATTTGTTAATGGTTAGTAGTTTGTAAAAGTAAAATATGTACGTGAACTACCACTGTTAAATTATAATAAAACTCACAGCTGCCAACAAATATATTTTAATGGGAAATACTTCTGTTCTGACATGAAACAGGTGCAGTCGTCTGAAAATAAAACCCCGACATAGGAGGCTCCTATATATAGCTCTCTTAGATCAGTCCCATTTCAGTAGTAAACCTTTTGAATAGGCTGATTGGATAATAATAATCGGCTGATTAGAAACACAAAGTTCTCGGGCGACTGAATGGTCCATTCATCACATACATACCAGTTATAATCAGCGAGTCTATGCATAACTATTTAGTGTAAGTCTACACCTTTCTCTATAACTAGACATTCGAAGAAATACTTATCCCTTATATTTGTATTGCTGTGCCGTGTGCTTCATTTCCGATTATAAAGCTTGCTCTTCGACTTGCATTAGAATCTTGGTTTTTTTACTTCCACGGTTGGCACTGAATTCTTGTCGAGGTCAAGAATTGGTAAGTAGAATATATATACCCACTCTCGGACTACTAGGAGCGTCACCTTCCTTGATTTTATTTTGTTTTTTCAATAATGATTCCCACGAGTATCTTGAAAACATAAGTAAAATCATAACTAAAATCATACCAAAATCGAAGGTCGGTTAACTGAAATATTCAAACGTGTTTAAAAGTAAAATCACGCAAAAGCGGAAAATAATGGGGATAGTTAATATTAACGATACAGAATTAGCAGATCATAATGCTCGCTAGTTCAACGTATTATAACTATATAGAAATAAAATTCAATTAAACAAATTTTCGTCGCAATCTCCATTGTGTAGAGAAAAGAAGGAATACGTCAAATTTTGTTGGTCCATGGTCTAACCTACAATTTTACAATCGTTACACTGTAAAAAGAAAATAAACAAAATACAAATATTTGGTATTTTTTAATATTGTTATCGTTTTTATTGTCGTTATTATTTATGGTTTTATATGTACAAAAGCAATTTGTTGTACAAAAACAATAAAATCGCGACTCCATCCCAAGGGACCAAGCACAGTATAGTTTTAGAATTTACAGTATACACAAGCAAAAAAATTTTAATCAAACGGGGATTCCCAGAAAAAGCATAATACATCATTTTTTATATCTAGTTCAGTTCAGTCTTCACTCTTCAGCTGACTTTCACTGATATAAGTTTACTTTGATAATTTCTAAATATTTAAGTTTTGTATAACATTAACAAGTGATTGTAGTGGGTTAACTAAAATAAATTGAAATAAACTAAAATATATTCAGGTAAGCGACATGTGGTGGTTTAATTAATTTACTCTAAATTCTTGTCGAAAAACAAATTTTTTAATTAAATCCATCTAAATTTATATTTTTATTAATCATTGTAAACCCAAATTAAACGAACCTAAAAAATTATCGAGAAGCGAATCGCTGACAAGTAGATAAGCAGTTTTATTTTTGGATGAATGTCAATGTATTTAACAAACTCTAAAGTACATGAATTTGGGTGTTGGTTCATCAAGATTAACAAATTTATTGTTATAATTATGTACAGCTAATTAATAAAAACAATGAGATTAATGGCCTAAGTGAAATATCCTAGATTGATTAATGATATGTGTATACAAATCCAATAAGAATTCTTCCGTTTATAAGTGAATTTTATTGTTTCTACGGAATTGTGTTAACTAGTATGTGTGTATTGTTTATAAATTTGAGATAGAAGTATGAGACAGATATATGGGTTTCTTGTTATTTTATTTTAATAATTAAAGAAACGGTTGTGCATCATAATCCCGAAAGACGAAATCCAAAAGACATAATCCAAAAGCCAAAATCCAAATTCCCAAAAGCCACAAGAGAAAAAATCCAAACGTACAAAATCCAAAAGGGACAAAATCCAAAAGAGACAAAATCCAAAAAAAAATCCAAACTTTTTGAAAATATTTTCCGCGCGCGGAAAATATTTTCAAAAAGTTTGGATTTTTTTTTGGATTATTGTTTAATAGAATGGAATGGTTTAAAATATAAACACTTAATTAATTTGAGTTCATTTATCTCTTGGACATATCTCTTGTTTAAATACTTTCGGCACTTATGGTTTATAGAAGTAACCGGGGTTCAATTGGAGAAAACTAGCGTAGATACAGTTAATAATTTATTGCTTTTGAAAGATATTAAGGAAAAACCCAGTTATCATTCATTCATCCCTCGCAAAATATGCATATAAGCGTACATTTATTCTTTGTAAAAAATATGGAAAAATTTTTTCATCCCCCGAATAACTGTTTTATTGTAGGTATATGCTATTGTTTGTTTAGTTTTTTAAATTTAAAAACAATGAAGATGAACTATATATTCTATAACCCCAAAAAAGAATACTTTTCGTAAATATTTTTTATTGGACTACCTAATTTCTTTATTACATCGGACTTTGGAAATATCTATTGACATACTTTTAAATGTTCATTGATAATTGGTTGGAATTTCCTAAATTTTATAACAACCGATTCATAAACTATGCATATGAGTTTTAAAGCACGTATTGTCTTAATAATACATAATAAATCTTAAAATGTAGGTGTACCCAATAATTTGTCGCGCAGTATACTACGAGCATCTCGAAACCAAAATCCCGGTTTTCAAGATCCCGGGTTTCAAAATCTCAGTTTTCAAAACCTTGGTTTTTAATAATTTTATCTCGAATCAAAATAAACAAAAATATTTTTGTAATATTATTTTCGGCGCTGTACCAACTTTACCTATTCAAGATAAAATGAAACTTATCAAAAATTTGGATTTCATCGTTTTTGGATTTTTACTGTTTGGATTTTGTCCCAGATGTATTTTTTCTATTTGGATTTTGTCCATTTGGATTTTAGCGTTTGGATTTTTACAAAAACTTATTTTTGGATTTTGTCTTTTGGATTTTGGGTGACATCCTAAAGAAACAAACCATTAAGCATTTTCAAAATTTATTCCAATAAGAAACGAGAAACTGAATCGGAAATTCAAATAAATTCGAAATCTATCGGACTGAGAGGGATTAGTTAAGCGAATTAAACTACTTTAAATCCTATGGAAACAAAATTGTACATATAAGTGGTTCATCATTGTGTGTCAAAGCGTAAAAATGTACTTATCTTATCATTCGCAGCTATTTTATTGCTAAGTAATTTCAGTATCATCATCGAAATATTTTGTAACGTAAATAATATACGATTAAATGTTTTATAATTAATTATCTTTAATCAACATTAATGACAAGCTGTTATGAAACAAAACCCGTTATATTCTATTTTTGTTTTCAGAATGAAACTATTCATCCAAAATCAATACCAAGATGCCATCGAAATTGAAGTTCCAGCTACCGCAAAGGTGGCCGATATAAAGAAAATGATCGCAAACCAGATAAATGGTATTATGATGGAGGATCAAGTTCTTAAATTTCGTTCGAAAATTTTACTAGATTCGGACACTATCGAAACTTCTGGTATTCAACGTAATTCCGTTTTAGAACTCACATTACAGAAATGTTTTAAGATTTATATCAAAACTGAACAAAATCAGATTCACGAACTAGATGTTCATTTTACAAATAACGTTGAACTTGTTAAAAAAATGATAAATCGTTTGATTAAGATTGCGGTGGACGATCAACGATTGATTTTTGATGGGAACGAACTAAAAAATGGCGATATTGTAACGGAAAAAATGATTAAACCAGGCAGTACAATCGATTTGTTTGTGATTAATTTAAAACTGCAACTAAATATTGTTCTTCGGTCGGGCCAAATTGAACGCATCGAAATAGCACGTAATTCAACAATTGCTCAATTTAAACAAATGCTAATGGCCAAATACACTGTTCCGATCGGTTATCAAATTCTATCATATAAAGGTGTAGTATTAGATAAGAACTCAAATACGCTAGCCGATTATAATATCGAAACATTATCTGAAATTCATTTTCGACCAAACGATATTGAAATCTTTATTCAGTTTTCATGTCTTGGTCGTGAACGTATTTCATTACGTTTTTTACCGGTCGACACCATCGGCCAGGTAAAGGATAAAATTCAAGCTGAAACGAATATTAATAAAAGTGCACAGCAATTAATTTGGAATGGTCGGGTGCTAGAGAACGACGCCATTTTATCATATGAACGTGTGCATAGTGGATCAACCCTGAGTCTTGTGGTGTCTGTACAAAAGTAAGTAAACATTTAAAATCGCATTTACTGGTAATATATTTTTTGTATAATCCAATACAGCCTTAAATTAAATATTCAAGTTGGACCCGAAGAAAGAATTTCAATTGATATTCAATCAACCGATACTGTATTGCAATTGAAGACGAAACTCTTCCAAACAACTAAAATTCCAGTTAACCAACAAACATTATTTGTTGGAAACACAAGATTAGAGGACGTAAAAATGTTGGTAGACTACGGATTAAATGCAGCTTCAGATATTGCAATGCAGCGAAAAGATTCGTTTGACATATTAGTTCAGGCGTTTACGGGTACCAATATTTCGATTCGTGTGCAAAAGGATGATAATGTTGATGTTATAAGAAATGAAATTGATCGCCGTCTGGGTATAAAATCGGAAAATCAGATTCTTACTTATTGTGGGATACAATTACAGAATGGTAAATTAGATGAGTATCAAATTGAAAAAGGCTGCACTGTATTTTTGACGACCAGAGTCCACGGTGGTGCAAATATTTATGTATTTGGTTAGCTTTAAATCAAACTAATCTAACGATTTATTATATATCATAAGCTTTAATTAATTCTTAACAATGAATTTTCGATTGACATAAATAATTATTGAATTAATCAAAACTAAAAGTTTTAAAATGAACTATTAATCACAGGGAAGAGAATCTGCAAACATTTAATATATATTTCGATGTTGTATGCGTAGCCCATAATTCCATAAAGCCCAAATAATTAATTAGGATTAGCTGATACATTGCCTCATAAATGTACTTACATTTGATCGGAGGCAATTTTCAACAAAAAAAACAAAAATTTAAATAGTTAATAAGGTTGTTGAGCAGTTTTTATGGCATTAAAGGTAAATGAAACAGGATATACTAATTAGTCTCTTGAACAATAGTCGCTTTTCAATCGATCAACCGCTAGTAGTTCGTTGAGTGTATTTACGTAATATCATTGTGTTTAACACAATGGTAATATTCCATAGTAAATTTAGCAAAGACACGTAACGAACTACCATCGGCACTCTAGCGGGTACTAGCGGTAAAGCAACTAATTGTACATTTTGCAAAGACATCAACCGAACCACTCTAGTGATACTAGCGGTTCTTCGATTTAAAGCAACTTATTTCTACGTTTCCAGCCAACATTTAAACAACTAATTTATACAATAAACCGCATTCAATATTTGACAAAAAATTTCCGGGTTACGAAATAGGAAAACAGCAATATACCCTACACATAGGTATAATTATGTTTAAGTTTTCATGTTAAGCTATAGGTGTCACTACTGAGTTTATTAAAAATTGTATAAATATTTGTGGTCTTTGTTGGTAAAATATAACATTGTAGTTCTCTCGTTATTTACTTTTTTCAAGTTCAAACCTTCCCTAGACGTTCTTTATGTTCTTTGATTCATCATTGTGGAAATATAAAACGGGAAACCACCGAACTGTTGTTATCTAATAAATCAATATCTTCACACATGTCTAAATGACATTTTCTATTTTTATATCTGTATATGTATGTAAATGAGAATAAAAACAATATCGAATTAATATGTTGGCGATTTAATACGTTAAATTACAAAACGATAAAAATTAATTTCTATTTATTTATGAAATTGTTCTTTACGAAAACTATAATCATTTCTACTTGACCTAGAAATTATATCAAACTAAATAACTAGAAACATTCTCACACTCATACTAATTCAAGTTTACTTTTCATTTGATTGTATACCTTGTGAGTATATTAGTATTGTTTTCTTGGGCTTCCGCTCCCACTCATAACTCAGTAGTATTCGCTTTTGTAGACATCGCATATTAGTATTACGCCGAGTTTACAATAATTATTAAATTTGTGAAATCATTTGGAATTAAATATTTCATAAACGTAAGTATTTACATATGTTTATTAGTTAAATTGTGATTAGTGATCGTTTAAAGTTTGTGAAACGTCTTAATTGTTAGTTTTCCAAAGCGCGACAAAAAATTTGTACATAATATGTTTGATTGACACTTTTGCGATATCGATGTCAATTTATACGGCTTATCAGTTAAGAGATTAATGTTCCAATAGATATATTTAATATAATATAATTGGGAATATAAACATTCAAATTTTACTAGAGAGTCGCAAAATTTTTTTTTTTTTATAAATTCACTGACATCTAGTGCAGGTTATATATAGTTTTACATACGGGAAAGGATAAAAATACAGAACTTGTGTCTTGACTAAATTGTCAAGTTGAATCAATATCCTAAGACACTAAAATCGAATTTTAATTTGAAATACTTATAGTCTTAAATTTTGATATGTTTGATCAGTTGCAGAATGCGCGTTTACATTGCCACAGTCAGCCGAGAAGCTGTACCAATCGATATACCCGATGTAGCGAAGGTGTCTGATTTAAAGAAAGACATTTCTACCAAAATTCCCGATGTAAAACTTACCAATCAAATTTTAAAATTTGAATCAAAAGTTTTACTCGATGGGAACACAATGAAACAATCCGGAGTAACAGAGAATTCCATAATCGAATTGTTAACATTACGGAAAAATTCGATTTTCATCAAGACGGCGAATGATGGTAAAATTACTGAATTGGAAGTAGATTTAGCGAAAAGTGTCGATGTGCTGAAAAAACAAATAACCCAATTGCTTAATATTCCAAGCGAATGCCAACGATTGTTTATGACCGAACTAAAAAACAAGGATGTTCTCAGTAGTAAAATTGAGCCCGGAGCAACCGTTAATTTGTGTGTAATCGATTTGAATCTTAAATTGAATATAGTACACACAAAAGGAACCTTTCCAGTTGAAGTAATCGAAATACCTAAAGGTTATAAAATATCCCAGCTAAAAGACTTGATAGCGGTTAAATGGAAAATTCCAGCTGGACATCAGTCGCTCAGTTTTAATAGTCAAGTTTTGGATAGTAAAAAAACACTCGCCGATTACAACATTCAAACGATGTCCAATATCAATGTAAAGCAAATCAATGTTGATTTTTACATCGATGTCAGTTCACTAGGCCGCAGTAAAATTACGTGCCAAGCTCTACTAACCGATACAATCGATACAGTCAAGAAAAAAATACAAAAATTGCTTAAGATCGGTGCTGAATCCCAAAAATTAATATGGAATGGTGCCGTGTTAAATGATCGTGACAGTCTAATCAGCAAAGGGATTGTGTCTGGATCGACACTCAGTTTAATACCGATAATTCAGCTGTAATTATATTTATACACGCGTGTTTCATTCATAATAAATTAATATTTTTGTACTATTTTCAGTTTCAAAATTAATGTTGTGTTCGATATGCTGCATGTTGCAATTGAAACGCATCTAAACGAAACGATTGCCGAATTAAAACAGAAAATCCAATTGGTTACAAATATTTCATCGGTACAACAATTGTTGAGTTTGGGAGCTGCTGAACTTCAAAACGATAAGAAATTATTTGATTATGGAATAAAGGAGGGTAGTTCACTTGTGATGGCACGTCGCGATACATTTGAATTGTGTGTGGAAACAGTTACTGGTTTTGCAGTCATGGTACGTGTACATAAAACTGATCTGGTTCGTTTCGTTAAGCATCAGCTAGTTAAATTAGATCCAAGTCTGGGTGTGCTCGTCTATGAGCATGCATTGTTTTTTCATGGTATTCTGCTTAATGATGACGCCACTCTATCCATCTACGGAATTGAGCCCGGCAGTAAGCTTAGTATGGTAAAAATAAAGTAGAATATGTCGCCCACATAAATTTATAATTTTATTCAATAAAGATTAACTGATAAAACAACATAGTTCAATTCAATTAACAAATTTAGCTACCATTCCAATTAAGCTGAACGTCGTCATTTTGCGGGAGAGTTGCCATACCAATGGCATCTAGTATAGAGCAAATGTAGCTTTAATAGTTCGCAAGTCGTCTTGATGCACGATCATAGCCTGGTACAACTTCTTTGATAAATATTCTTTATAATTTGCAGACGCTGTTCGTAAATAATCCATATGAAGATTGCATCAAAATAGAAACCTCTCCGATGATCAAAGTAATAGAATTAAAACAACTTATTAAAAAACAAATTGACGGTCTTTTAGGGAGCGGAATAGTTCTTAAATTTCAATCGAAAACATTAATCGATACGGATACACTACTATCATCCGGTGTTCAAAATAATTCTCTCATAGACCTTACATTGGACGACTGTATACAAATTAATGTTAAAACCGCAGATCATACAATTTATACCGTGGATGTACATTATTGGCACTACGTTCGCCTGGTTAAAAAAATGATGAATCGTCTACTTAAAATATCGGTAGAGGAGCAACAATTATTTTTCAAAGGTAAAGAGTTGATAAATGATGACTGTTTATCGCACCAACATATTGATTCTGGATGTACGATTGAATTGGTTGAGAATAAACCAAATATAGTTGAAATTCTAGATCGTCGATCGAATCAAACGGAACGCATCGAAATATCAACTAATTCAACGATCGCTCAATTGAAACAACTACTTATGCCGAAATACAAAGTTCCAGTCGATTCGCAAACTTTATCATACAAAGGCCAAATATTGAATGATAATCGGCATACCCTAGCTGATTATAATATCATAAATTTATCAAAATTAGAGTTTTATCCAAACGATATTTCGGTTTTTATTCAATCAACATCGATTGATCGCAATCACATGACGTTACGTGTATCATCGTTCGAAACTATCAAAGAAGTAAAGGCAAAAATTGAAACCGAATGGAAAATAAATAAAAGTACACAGGTATTAATATGGAATGGGCGAGCGCTCGACGATCGTGTATTGTTGTCCGATACGGGTATTAACGATGGATCAACTCTTCGATTGGTGGTAAATGTTAAAATGTAAATAATATCCTATTCATCCATTGATTTAGTTGATATTTTACAAACTCTTATTGTTTTACAGTTTAACATTGAACATTCAACTAGGGCCGGAAGATAATATTTCGATTGATGCCAATTTATTGGAAAGTGTCGCTAAATTAAAGAATCTAGTCATGATTAAAACTAAAATACCAATCGACCAGCAAACACTTTTCTTGGATAAAAGAATGTTAGAGGATGCCACAATATTGATAGATTACAACATAAATGAAACTTCGAAAATAGTATTGGAGCGGAAAGATTCGTTTGAAATTTATATAATGTCATGTATTTATTCGCGGATGACGATCCGGGTGCATAATAGTGATAGTATTAGTCATATAAAGGTCCAAATTGGCCGACTTCGAAATCAAAAAACGGAAAGTTTACGCCTTTTGTATGGTGGAAAAGTGTTACTCGACACTGATACCCTGGGCAAAAATAATATTGGACCACACTCCACTATTCATTCGGTATTCTGATAGTATATTTATATCGTTATTGTTCAAATAAATATTACGATCATTGTAGACTGTCAAAATGTTGTTTAATTCTGCATGAAAATAGAAAAGTTGAATTTCACTATGATCGTGTAAAACGAGCATCGAGTACCTGGTTCGAATCGAATGTCAAAACCGAGTCTATTTTGATCTTTCCCCAACCACTCGATTGGCCCATAGTGAATTTCTTCCAGGACGTCTCAGTCCCGAAATCTATTTGTTCTTATGAAGTCACGATATCTGATATACTTAAGGTCGTCAGTTGATCCTCAAATAGGAATTATGATCCAAAGTAGTGCTCCTTCCTGTTTTCAGTTTGCGATATTGCCAATTTTCATTTGGAACATATTATTTTTTAGGGAACAATACCCCATGAGAATGCCCAGTAAGATCCTCAAACTGCGCCTATCATAATTCAAGACTGGGATCTTTGCTGATTTATTAATCAAAAGAATATGTGCCCAAACGGGCCAATTTATCAACAATACCCGAGTCACCCATATAGTTTTCAAAACCAGTTTCGATGAAACAATCGTCTGTAGAACAGCCCGGCTGTCAAAAAGGATCTTGGAATATTCGGGTCTTCTAAGCATTAAGATGGTTTTCTTTGTCAATTAAATTTATTTATTTGTGATCAAAAATACGTTAAATATCATAAAATAAATTAAATTTTCATGTGAGGCCATAATTATCTTAAAACAAAAAACCTATTTTCCATTTTTAATTATTTACAATAAGAAAATTTAAACTAAACAAACAAAAAAAAAAATAAAAAATAAAATCTTAAAATATTTTCTTTAGGGTATCCCAACTTACTTATACAATACATATATTGTCAATAACGGAATGATTAAGTTACGTCCTAATCTCGACCGACCTTTTTAAACATAATACGATGGTGGAGCATCAATTTCGGAGAGTACGGCCAATTGATCTTCCGTTAATTTAAGTTGCAACGTTGCCCAATTGTCTTGATGCGTCCGCTTAAAATTACCAACAGTTTTACGTATTGTTGCTGGTATTGGTTGCGGATCGTTTAAATGGGCGCCCAACTGCTCGAAGGCTTTTGGCACAATGTCCGGTATATCATACGGATATGCCGATATAAATGCACATAAACCGAGTACGCCTATATGTCTTTCTCGTATTGTTGTCGCTTCTCGTGTTTCGCCATCCCCATTCAGGGCCGTACTTGAAACCGCCATCTTTATTCCACGAGGACTTTTAATTATTTTTGTCTGACATTTAGTTTTGAAGCGTTCCAATAGTTCATTGGATGCTGGCAAAAATCCGCAATGAATTAGTCCGCCCAATACTTGGGCCGCTTTTTCGCGCACCTCGAGCACTGTATCCTCAATCAATCGTAAAACAATATCCTTAACTCGTTGCATCCACAGTGGATTACTCATGACGATCGGCATATTATGAAAAATAACGGTTTGTAGAAATTCAAGAATCGATATACGGGCCGACCACCACGACATTTCCGAAACATGATTAATTTTATCCAATGCGTGTCCCATTGTGTCGTGATACGTATGAGCTAGGGCCAACATAGCTAGAAAAGAGCCCGCGATTTCGGCCAGTTCAGCATCATTTTCCGATCGATCGAGTCGACAAGCAAGCGGTAGCAAATCTAAAAACTCTATTCGGCTAACATTTAACGTCCTATTTAAAAATCCTGTTATAAATTGAGCCAAAGTTTTAAATATACGAACACTTTCGTCGTATTTTTCTTCGCGCACTATCTCCTCGGCCGACAATTCGACTAGGGTGGCATCTCCTAAACTTTTCTTTTTCGGCGGTTCTTCGTATAGATTTCCCAGTTTGGGTTGTAATTCACCAATTAAATGTGCAATTCGTGGACATTCCGGCTCATTTCCATGTGGGAAACGAAAATCACCATCGAACAAATTAATCAAACAACTGCTAATTCGTTCCCGTACATTTTGCAGGGGATGCGATAAATATGGTCTAAGATAATTTAGTACTCGTTTACCAGACGAATTCATACGCCATATATGCTGTGCGAATGGTCCCTGGAAACAATAAATCCGACTGCAACTTAAGTAACTCGTCCACTGGTCTGAAAAGAAATCTTCCATTAGGACTTCGTGCAACCAATATTGTCGATTAGGATCCATTCGTTCTGCAGCCGTTGCAAAACCTGTGCCCCAATAATTTTCTGTTTCGACCGTTATATGATTAAAAATCAAACGAACGATTGGTTGTAATTTGAGATATAAGTTCTCCGTTTTCGCATAGTTCCAGTGTTTAGCACCACGCATAATTCCGGTTAGAATTTCGGCCGCACATCGATGATTACTATCAGTGTTCTCTTTGCTCACGATTAGCGGTTCCATGTGGATTAGAAATTTGTCCAAAAACGCATCACCAAATTCATTAAAAAGGCACTTTAGTAGGACATAACGCGATCGATTAAATTTATCCTTTCCTTTTTTCTCCTCCAACGACCAGAAACTAACCAATTTCCTAATATTTTCGTCATCCATAAAAAAATTATAAAATTCTACAATATTATCGTTCATTTCGGTTTGGTCCCGATCCAACGCTGGTTGTTCTGCAGACGGTGCATACACATAGTATTTAGTGGGCCATCCAAAAAATCCGTTAGCTTTGAAAGCATATCGTGGTTCATCCCATGCTCCCTGATTTTTTGGAAAATTCTTTTCGTCATACTGCAAGAATCTATTATCATCTCGTATACCAATCGGTAAATTCATTATAATATTCGTCGGCTTTTGAGCTATACAACCGGCTACTTCAAAGGGATCGACCAATCGTTTTTTATGCTCCCGTTTCTCGTGCTTTAGAATAAAAATTAGAGTTTGAATTGATAATTTGCGCTCGTCGATCAGATCGTGAATCAAATTATTGAGAAAATATTTAACCGTTTTCGAATTATACGTAGTGAGTGGGTGATCTAGATTATATAGCATGGACGATCCTATATAATGATACCGCCAGTGAATATCTGTGCAATCGACCCGATTAACTATCGAATCTGTAATACGTCGATAGGTTGCAGCACGTTGTGCACATAGATTTTCATAAACCAAAGCACCATTCGCAATTTGAGCAGCATCAGGAATTTTGTTTTGGTTACGGATCAAATTCATTCCGAGAGTTTGTGCATTTGGCGGCAAATCCACTCGAATCGTAATCGTTGTTAGTTCATGGCTGATCATGTCTGTCAAAAAATCAAGTAGACTTATGATCGACGGTTTTTCCGAGAGGTTTGTATTCAACAATCCGATCCACAGTTTTTCAATCACGTCCCAATCATTTTTTAAAAATAATTTGAATTTTCGTTGACCGGCCATAACATACAGTGTACCTTTGAATAAATCATGATGTTCGTTTGGATCGGCTTTTAAATTTGTGACCAATTGGTCGATAATGCATCGATATGCAAACGGATAATATGCTAATATAGAGAATAGCTTAGTTTGCGCTTGATGTCTTATCTCAGCATATCGGGACACCGATAATTTAACTAAATGATCCACAATAAGCTTGTGACTTGCCGTGAAAAATGGTTGATTGCATTCCTCGCGTAAATCATGCTGCAACAACACTCGAGTTGCCACAACCGTTCGTATATCACGTCTTGATTTTGTTAAATCGAAACTTTGGAAATTTTTAATGTTGTGAAAATTTTTCAATTGAATGTCATAGTTCGTGAAATTAAACCTCTGAATATGGATTTTGTCGTAAATGTTTATGATAATTTTAAATGATTGCGTATCATCCTCGTCAATTTTATCATTTTGTAGGGCGTTAATCACTCTTATAATCTCGAGACGAATGTTTGATCCATCAGGCATTTTGATTGTACGATTCTCGAATCCGTTCATAATACTTGGTCGATAGTAAAAAAATTCCGAATCTGATAGTCGAAGCGGTGGTTCATCTTCAATCGTCCAATTCGGCAAGAAATTGCTACATCTTATCACGCTATTGATAATCCACAAATTATGATGAATTTCGTCTTTTTCCAATTTTATTTCGCCACTAATAAATCGATTGAATGTCTCGATAGATCGGAACAGGTATCGGCGAAAAATTAATTCGCACAAATTGAAAGCCTCGGCTTTATTGAAATACCAATCAATATGATCTTTGGGACGAATTTTTGCACCCCAATGACGAATTGGGAAAAATTCGCTCAGCGGCAAACGAAAAGCATCCGGCACACTTTTACAATCCATTGTTTGTAAAGATGATAAATTCGAGAGGAAAAACGTTAATATATTATTGGCCAGCTTATTTGTCGATTTGCACTTGAAATATAATATTTGATCGAGAATTAGCAGTACAGATCCGTAATATTTTTCTTCTACTAAAATATTTGGATCTCCACCCCGAACTATTCCGTTAAATATAGTTAAATAGTATAAAAACTCGTCGTTTTGTTTTTCGACTCGAGAAATATTAGGATTATCTTCGATGAGAGTTTCTAATTTGTCGTTAACATATGGCAACAGGACCGATATCGTTTTACGACCAGCGACTCGAGTGAAAATCCGCATTAGCGATGATACCAGCACACCAGCAACCTTGGGTTCAAACAAATTCGATTGTATAAAATTGATGAATTTGTTCGAAGCCGCATCCAATATTTCATCACTACACTGTCCCAATATCGCATGAATAGTTGATGTAATCCAAACTTCCGAAATCAATTCCATTTTCGATCGCAGTTGATCTGCATCTGAACTGTGATCCATGCGCACATTCTCAACCGAACTCGAATCAATCAAATTAAATATTTTGTCCAAAAATAATAGAACAAAATTCTCAAAATCAGCAGTCTGACAACAAACATTATTCTCCTCTTCTGTTAAATCGTTGCGATCTTTTCCCGCGTGGCTACAATCCACAATCGGCACTAGGAATGCAATTGATGTGTAAAATTGTAATGTAACCGTCGTTTTACGAAAATCATTTGGATCAATACCCGGCAGGACACTAAATAAAATTGGAATAATTTCAGTTTTACCAGTCGTGTATCCATTGTGACCCGATACCATGGCACGCGATACATTTATCAAACATTGAAGAGCCGCCGTTAATTTATGCGGTTCAACAACAGATTCTAGTGTTGTTGTTATTCGTCCAACAATATCGTCGATTATAAGTTCGGGCCGCAAATCGGATAAAATTTTAAATATTTTGCCCACATCTGCAATATTCATACGGGAATACATGCCTTGGAGAGCGATAGGTTTCATACACTCGACAAATCGTGTTATACACAATTCGCTTAATTTTTTATTCTCGCGTATAACGGGTTTCCACGGAC
This sequence comes from Tipula lateralis, assembly GCA_963932295.1. NCBI lineage: Eukaryota > Metazoa > Arthropoda > Insecta > Diptera > Tipulidae > Tipula > Tipula lateralis. The sequence goes on from OZ010737.1 coordinate 193,995,885, forward strand.
ATGGTTTATATCGTTCAATAACCAAACGATCGATAAAACACTTATTCAATTGAACCAAAACATCTCCGATTGTGCTCACCCATTTGCCAGAATTTGCCGGATGTAAATACGATTCGATCACAATCATTAGTTCGCTTAAATATTTTTGTGTTGAGGACTCTGGGCCAAGTGTTGCTACGATCCAAGCTAGAAACGTAAATAGGATTTAGAAACCACTCAATTGTGTACACTTAAATGTGTCTGTATACGTACTTGCAACGGTCGATGCCCAATAGTTTGGTTTTTTGCTACTTTTGATACCTTTATAAGTTACTGGTAGATCGAGTGATCTCATAATACGATCAAAAATTATCGGTATATGCGGTTCCCAATCGATCTCCCCAATATTGTGACTCGCCGCTTTTGAAACTAAATGCAACAAGTCGGTTGTGAACGGAGCGTTATGGTAATGAGTCCATATCTCAAGCATTTTATCTAACCAAATATCGTATCCATTTACAGGATTCAAAAACAGCGATAACATTTCAAATGATTGTGAATATTTTGAATTCTCGAGTACGCCTAATTTCGGGAAGAATTCGTCAAGTATTTCTTCCGTTGCTTCGCGTGGAAAATATCTAAAATATAACGAAAAATTATATATACATCTAGATTGAATAAGCTCGCAACGCCTTAAATACTTACATACAACACTGTTGAATTACGAACGTAAGATTGGTATCCAATGGGCTGAAAACAAATAAAGTGTTAATTTTATGAAGGTACCATTAAATTGGGAGAATCATTATGAATATGCTTGAAGTACCACTCCATAAGTGATTTATGTTCACGAAAAAATAAAACTACTTATGTTTGTCCCAATCACATAATCGTTTTTATTGCAGTTACGTTTAATTTAAGAGTGAACCCGGTACTGAACAAACCCGCATCAAACTTCAGCAAGATATAATTGCATTTCTAATGGAGTAAAATTATTGATAAAATTATCGAATAGAAAGAAACGATAAATTCTGAAATTAATCAAAAATCACATTTGGAAATGTCTACTTCACGCAAACCATAAAGCCCCAAGACCATTAGTAAGTTAAGGATGTATTGATGAATAATATCAGAACGGGAATAAACAAAACTAATCGCGATTAACCTTTTCGAATTATAGTTATTTAGATAAAATTCTTACCTAAAAGCTTTTGCCTTTTGTTTATTTCCGAAGATCCGTTTGGATTTATTTCCAACTCTCGAGAATATAAGATAAAGAGATACGATATTAAAAGACCCAATAAAATGGTCTAAGAAATAACTTACCGTCCAATCTCATTACCTTCCAGAGCTGTGATCCATTTCCGCTCATCGCTTATGCATGAAAAATTAGATCAAATTTTTCGGTTAATTTTATCTAAATAACTAAATTCGAACGATCAAAATATGACTTGGAATAAAATAAATAAAACATGAAAAGCTTCCTTCCCGCGCCTATATTCCACTTATAAATAGTAAAAAGATTTTTGTGTTGGTCATTACGTTAATTCAGACCCAGCGGTGCTTTTATCCAAAAATGAATTGACATCAATCCCGAATTTTGCGGCAATTTTTTTTATGAAATCGAATTGCATCGCGGCCATGGAATTATTGGTATTTTTCTGATCATCATCATCTACATCATCACTATGATTACTTTTTCGCCTAAGAATTGCATTAATTAATTCGATTTGTACGCAATAATTAGTTTAATTCGATAGAAGACTTAGATATTAATAGAAATTACTGATTCATAGAATCCTACTTACCATGTATGACGATAAAACATTCCTTTGGTATCGCTTTTGTATAGAATGATTTTGGCCAGTTCATTCAATGGTTTCCAATCGATTTGTAATTCACTTGGTGATAGATAATTTATTTTCCTATCGTCATTTTAAAATATATAATTATTTATTCGATAAACGTTTCATGCAATGTGACTTACTTGAGCAGAAGCGTTAAAATTGAACAAAATTCATTGGCCTCTTTGAATCCCAAATTTTTTATCACAACCAATTCGAGATAAATTTTAATAAACTTTATATGATCCTCTTTTGAAAATTTTAATCCATAGAGCCGAATATAACTGAAAAAATAAAAAAGAATTACAAACTAAAATAAATTTTGGCCATATAGGAAGTTTGTTTGTTCTAAACGTTGACTAAAAGTAACAGATCACCTAGCGATGAATAGATTAACTAATGTGTTTAATGCTAATTTCTTTCAAGTCATTGAAAAACGGGTCAAAGTCGATGTAAGTCAAGTCGCTTGAATATGTTTATGATGCAATCTAATGATTGCATCTAATAATTACTAATCATTGTATAAAATGATGAAATTTAACTGAATATTGTATTTAATCGAATTATCCCTTACATAATTGTATTGCCATCTTGATTTCGATATTATTACTAACCCAGATGAATATATGATTTTAACCTATACTTTCGAGTAGGTGTCATACACCAGAAAATGAAAATAAATATATTTTAGATAAAATCCATATCATACTTACTTTGAAAATTTATGTGTCATGATTGTTATTCCATCTGAATCATATACAGCTAGGGCTTTCCCCAAATTGTCTTTAATACCATCGAGCATTGACTCGGACTCCTCGTCCAAATGGTCTACATACGGTAAATATTTATTACAAAAAATTTCCTTTTGGGGTTGATACCCTAAGATTTTGGATCGTCGATTCTTTTCCACTTGTTCATCCATTTCTATTTTGTTAATTTTGAAACAACAAAATTTTATTATTTAACATCCAAAAAATAATTCGACGTTCACTTGCACATTAATTTTATGTCTTCTCCACTGACGTATTGCATTTTATTTATAATTTTTTGACTTATTTCACGTTCGAACAATGCCAAACTATCTATACGATTGATACGTGTAGTTTTATTTATTATCGTTTAATTAATTTTGATTTTTTTGTAATTTTTTTAAATTATAAAAGTCATGAACAAGATGACAATGGAAAAAAATTTGACAACTGAGACGAAATGTCGAATATTTTCTATTTTGATATATTTCTATGTTGGTACGACTAGGTAGTTGCGTATATATTTCCATACTTGTACAGACCAAACCACGAGCTCTGGAACTCGTATATTATAATCGTACAAAAAAAGGTTGTATAATGAAGTTAACTTCTTAAATTGAATATGAATAGAATTATGGTAAAACATAGTCTTCAATGTATTTCTTAATAAAAACATAAATGGTACGCTCTCAATTTAATATTATATCGTTAAGGCAAAGGTTTTTGTAACATAATCTGAAAATTTTGTCTTAAGATATGCAATAACCGAACTTTAAATTCTCCTTTATTATACAGCGCTATCTATATTTCAACATTAGTAAACTATGTTGTTATGTCAAAGTCTAACCTAACCTCTTAACAAAACAATATTTACATCATATTTTTGAACAGCAATAAATAAAACAAATGCAAGTATTTATATAAATAGTTTAATAAATATTGTGTCTTTTGAAGCGTTTGTTTGGTGATAATTTAAGATCCCGTGAATGTCAAATATAAAATTTACAAGCACCTGACAGTTAGATTTTTATAGAGCTATTAAGAATTGTTTTCGGTCGTTTTGATTATTGATTTAAGCTAAATATCCTTTAATTCAATGCAGTTTTCAATTGTTAATTTTTGTACACATCATTATTCATTTTCTTTTACATGATGTTGTATCAATAAATATGGTTGTTTTAAATATCTAACACTACTTTTTTCTTTAAATTATTGAGCTTAACCGTATTATTGAAGTGTATTGTTTCCTACAGTATCATTTTCGTTTAACTATGGTTTTATTTATAAAATTATAAAAATCATAAATAAGATGGTAATTTGACATAGAATTCAAAACGTCAAATAAATGTAAATAAAGAGTTTTAAGTTGGCAATATTGATTAGTGGTATCGGTAAAACTGCAACCGGTAAAATTTAATTAAACCGAAATTTTAAAAAAATGTCGTTACAAAACATAACCAATAATGATGAATTATTTTTAATTTCAGATAATGAATCATTTTAAATTGATTCATTCGTTTGGTAAACAGTTTATGGTTAGCTCACGTCATATAATCAATTTCACATCATCAGCTTCCCGGTCTACTCCAAATGGTTATAGTTCAGGTGAAGAATTTGTATACACGTGTTCTCAATTAAACTTGGCTACGAAGCCAAAAAAATATTTTCTGTTTAAACGTCATTAAATTTATTTATAGATATACAAATCTCGACTACGTCACCGGACAATAAAGAACACACGACAGATGAATTTCTTCAATTAATAAAAACAACACAAAATGCGTATGAACTGTTTGACGTAGTATCAGGCCGAGAAATGACTGGAAAACATGCGCTACAAACATTACGTTCTTTGTACAATTTACAAAAAATTGGCGGTGAACATAAAATTCGACCATCGCAGATTATCAACCATCCCGAATTTGAACCACTATGTCGTTCCATAAAACGTCATTGTCGTGTATTTGAATTAACTGAAGCACTGGATGCTTTAAAATTTCTGTCGTATTTAACCGTATCACCCGATAGTGAAATACTAACGATCTTGCTCAATTTGATACGATATCAAATAAACGATTTGGAATTGAATCAAATTGTGTTCCTCGATTTTCTATTGTATAAATTTGAATCGAATGAAACACAAACGAACGCTTTGATCGAAGCACTCAAAATCGCCCTACCGATTGTATTCGAGTTAAATTTGTCGCTTAAATTAGATCATGAAAATGTACACGAGCTGATCAGTTTGTTGAGTTATGCAATTAAAAATAATCTAAAAGAAAAATCGATTAATTCGCTTATCACTTCATTGACATTGCACGGTACAAGCAATCTAACTGCCGATCAATCGCTTACCGTACTAATTAGTTTGCTTGACCTTAAAGAAGCCAACTATTTTAATTATTCAAAATTACTAGCCAACTGTTATCAAAACATAAATAAGCACATACAAAGTTTTAAATTCAACGAGTTGGATCTCGTGCTGGGTAAAATTGTGCGTAAATTGTTGTACACCCAGAACTACGAGCTCTTCTACAACCAACTCCTGTTTGATAAGGTGTCCGAGTATTTGATCAAAACTAATGCCGATTTTAATCACACAATCTATATGGTAAAAAAATTCAACCGAATTTCGTTTATCAATATCCAACTATTGGAGTATATATGTGATTTGGTAGCTCACAACCCAGAACTGATTACCTCGGCTCGTCTTAATTCTGTTATAAATTTTGTGACGGCATCTGCGATTGCCAACTATCCGATGCTTGAAAAATTTTCGAATTTCGATGAAATCATATTCAAAAATACGTTATTTCAAAATGATCGTGTTGAACTGCCATGGCTCAAGTTAACCCTTGAGCTGCTTGCGTTGAACTGCTACAATACGAATTTGATTATAAAAATTTTTAATCCCGATTTTTTGTCAAAGTTTTTGGCACGCGAAAATAATTTCCTTGATCATCTTCAGCTGTTACTTATCTACCAGGCTGTAACGTTGCTGTATCGGCACGCCAACGAGGGTAATACCGAACACAATGGATATTTAAATAATGAATATGTACAGAAGGCCATGCGATTAGCTGGAGAGGTTGAGAAGTCGGAATATCCACTTAAAAGTTTTCTTGAATATATATACAAAGGAGACAAGTTTGTTTGCACGCATGTTAAAACTCGGTTTGGTCATGTACTAGATCACGTTCTGGTTTTTGACAGCAGTTTAAAGGCTTTGGAAATAAACACAAGCAATGGTGAGGAAATTTGGTTGGAACAAATCTTAGAACATTTTCCGAATCAGGAAAATAAAATGTAAGTAATCGAAAAGCATTTTTCATGTCAAAGAACGAACACTATTGGCAATGGCAAGGTCAAATAATAAAATTTACAGCAATGCAGTATAATCAATGTAACCACAGTATTGATTAGTTACCACTAGCTAATTTTTTGTCTTTGTTTTTCAGAATCGCCATTACAGGATACCCAAGGTCGTGTTATGCACTCAACTTGCTACGATTAAAAGGAATATTCGAACTACAAACAAGAACAATCGAAGCTCTCAATATAGCTGCTCTACCCATTAACATTCATACATGGACCACAATGCCGGAACATGAAAAATTACCATTCCTTTCGAGAGAAATTGATTATAAATTAACTAAAACGCAATAAATTTCTTTGTAATTGTGTATTTCAAAAGTATGAATTAAAAATTAGAATTTTCAATAGAAATCAAAAAAGCATTTTCAATCGAGATTATAAATTTTAATTTATTGTCCACCGCGAAGACGTAATACTAAATGAAGTGTAGACTCTTTTTGAATGTTATAGTCGGAAAGTGTTCGCCCATCCTCCAATTGTTTACCGGCGAAAATGAGACGTTGTTGGTCTGGTGGGATTCCTTCTTTATCTTGAATTTTGGCTTTAACATTTTCAATGGTATCGGATGGCTCCACTTCCAATGTGATAGTTTTTCCAGTTAGGGTTTTTACGAAAATTTGCATACCACCACGAAGACGGAGCACTAAATGGAGTGTGGATTCCTTTTGAATGTTATAATCGGACAATGTACGACCATCTTCCAATTGTTTACCAGCAAAAATCAAACGTTGTTGATCTGGTGGGATTCCTTCTTTATCTTGGATCTTAGCTTTAACGTTTTCAATAGTGTCTGATGGCTCTACTTCGAGCGTGATGGTTTTTCCCGTAAGGGTTTTGACGAAGATTTGCATACCACCACGTAGACGTAATACTAAATGGAGTGTTGATTCCTTTTGAATATTATAATCGGAGAGTGTACGACCATCCTCCAATTGTTTACCAGCGAAGATAAGACGTTGTTGGTCTGGTGGAATTCCTTCTTTATCTTGGATTTTAGCTTTAACGTTTTCAATGGTGTCAGATGGCTCCACTTCCAATGTGATTGTTTTTCCCGTTAAGGTTTTAACGAAGATTTGCATACCACCACGAAGACGGAGCACTAAATGGAGTGTGGATTCCTTTTGAATGTTATAATCGGACAATGTACGACCGTCTTCCAGTTGTTTACCGGCGAAGATAAGACGTTGTTGATCTGGTGGGATTCCTTCCTTATCTTGGATCTTAGCTTTAACATTTTCAATAGTGTCTGATGGCTCAACTTCCAATGTAATTGTCTTTCCGGTCAATGTCTTCACGAAGATTTGCATACCACCACGAAGACGTAATACCAAATGGAGTGTGGATTCCTTTTGAATATTGTAATCGGACAATGTACGACCATCCTCCAATTGTTTACCAGCGAAGATAAGACGTTGTTGGTCTGGTGGAATTCCTTCTTTATCTTGGATTTTAGCTTTAACGTTTTCAATGGTGTCAGATGGCTCCACTTCCAATGTGATTGTTTTTCCCGTTAAGGTTTTAACGAAGATTTGCATACCACCACGAAGACGGAGCACTAAATGGAGTGTGGATTCCTTTTGAATGTTATAATCGGACAATGTACGACCGTCTTCCAGTTGTTTACCGGCGAAGATAAGACGTTGTTGATCTGGTGGGATTCCTTCTTTGTCTTGAATCTTGGCTTTTACATTTTCAATGGTATCTGATGGCTCTACTTCGAGCGTGATGGTTTTTCCCGTAAGGGTTTTGACGAAGATTTGCATACCACCACGTAGACGTAATACTAAATGGAGTGTTGATTCCTTTTGAATATTATAATCGGAGAGTGTACGACCATCCTCCAATTGTTTACCAGCGAAGATAAGACGTTGTTGATCTGGTGGAATTCCTTCCTTATCTTGGATCTTAGCTTTAACATTTTCAATAGTGTCAGATGGCTCCACTTCCAATGTGATAGTTTTTCCAGTTAGGGTTTTTACGAAGATTTGCATACCACCACGAAGACGGAGCACTAAATGGAGTGTGGATTCCTTTTGAATGTTATAATCGGAGAGTGTACGACCGTCTTCCAATTGTTTGCCAGCGAAGATAAGACGTTGTTGATCTGGTGGAATTCCTTCCTTATCTTGGATCTTAGCTTTAACGTTTTCAATAGTGTCTGATGGCTCCACTTCCAATGTGATGGTTTTTCCGGTCAATGTCTTCACGAAGATTTGCATACCACCACGAAGACGTAATACCAAATGGAGTGTGGATTCCTTTTGAATATTGTAATCGGACAATGTACGACCATCCTCCAATTGTTTACCAGCGAAGATAAGACGTTGTTGATCTGGTGGAATTCCTTCCTTATCTTGGATCTTAGCTTTAACATTTTCAATAGTGTCTGATGGCTCAACTTCCAATGTAATTGTCTTTCCGGTCAATGTCTTCACGAAGATTTGCATACCACCACGAAGACGTAATACCAAATGGAGTGTGGATTCCTTTTGAATATTGTAATCGGACAATGTACGACCATCCTCCAATTGTTTACCAGCGAAGATAAGACGTTGTTGATCTGGTGGAATTCCTTCTTTATCTTGGATTTTAGCTTTAACGTTTTCAATGGTGTCAGATGGCTCCACTTCCAATGTGATTGTTTTTCCCGTTAAGGTTTTTACGAAGATTTGCATACCACCACGAAGACGGAGCACTAAATGGAGTGTGGATTCCTTTTGAATGTTATAATCGGATAATGTACGACCATCTTCCAATTGTTTACCGGCGAAGATAAGACGTTGTTGGTCTGGTGGAATTCCTTCCTTATCTTGGATCTTAGCTTTAACATTTTCAATAGTGTCTGATGGCTCAACTTCCAATGTAATTGTCTTTCCGGTCAATGTCTTCACGAAGATTTGCATACCACCACGAAGACGTAATACCAAATGGAGTGTGGATTCCTTTTGAATATTGTAATCGGACAATGTACGACCATCCTCCAATTGTTTACCAGCGAAGATAAGACGTTGTTGATCTGGTGGAATTCCTTCTTTATCTTGGATTTTAGCTTTAACGTTTTCAATGGTGTCAGATGGCTCTACTTCCAATGTGATTGTTTTTCCCGTTAAGGTTTTTACGAAGATTTGCATACCACCACGAAGACGTAATACCAAATGGAGTGTTGATTCCTTTTGAATGTTATAATCTGACAATGTACGACCATCCTCTAATTGTTTACCGGCGAAGATAAGACGTTGTTGATCTGGTGGAATTCCTTCTTTATCTTGGATTTTAGCTTTAACGTTTTCAATGGTATCTGATGGTTCAACTTCCAATGTGATTGTTTTTCCCGTTAGGGTTTTCACGAAGATTTGCATACCACCACGAAGACGTAATACCAAATGGAGTGTAGATTCCTTTTGAATGTTATAATCTGACAATGTACGACCATCCTCTAATTGTTTACCGGCAAAAATAAGACGTTGTTGATCTGGTGGGATTCCTTCTTTGTCTTGAATCTTGGCTTTTACATTTTCAATGGTATCTGATGGCTCTACTTCGAGCGTGATGGTTTTACCCGTAAGGGTTTTTACGAAGATTTGCATACCACCACGTAGACGTAATACCAAATGGAGTGTTGATTCCTTTTGAATATTGTAATCTGATAATGTACGACCATCTTCCAATTGTTTACCAGCGAAGATAAGACGTTGTTGATCTGGTGGGATTCCCTCCTTATCTTGGATTTTAGCTTTTACATTCTCAATAGTATCGGATGGCTCTACTTCGAGAGTGATGGTTTTTCCTGTTAGGGTTTTCACGAAGATCTGCATTCTATAAAAGAATAAAAACAAATTATTAAAATATTTTCACAAAGAAATCGATATAAAAAACCAAAATGGCTTCCATCTAACGCTGACTCATCAAAATTCCCAACAAAAGAAAATCAATGACGATGAACGCCATTGTGAAATTATTTAATTTTTCTATTTCGAAATATGATGAAAATTACAAATTTTTCAGAATTATGAAACCTTACATCATGTTCCATGAATAAATAAGAGTAATCAGATTAAAATAGTGGGTTTCGGGATATTTTTACGAAATCAGAAATCAGACGTAATTTATTACGTCAGCCATTTTAAAAAGAAACCATTGATAAAAATTAATTTCGAAAATTATGTTTCCTTACTTTCACACACAATTAATATTTTAATTAACTAAATTATAAATTAATTTGTTCTAGACTTTAACGTCTCCCACTGATCGACTACAAATTTTGAACAGGAAAACAAATTGCTTGAAAATATTTTGCACAAACAAAGAAAATCGATGCTTACCTTGCTTGCTTTGGTTTTCCACAAAAATAAAACTTTGCAAATATATAACTATTATTTTTATTTTGTTTGCTTTTTCCAGGCTTTTCTATTTAGTATTTATCACTTTTTTATAATATCACAAGAATAAAATTTATTTATTTTTCAAAGTTTTAATTCACTAGCGTTTGAGTTCACTTGTTAAAATTTTCTCTGCGATTAAAGAATATCGATAGAGGTGCGTCTATTTATACCCTGCTATGAAACGGATGAGCTACTATAAAATAATTCTATATGTATGCGAGAAAATCGAACACCACCACAAAAACGAAGCAAATAAAAAAATGGATGACGTTTGTTTTGTTAATTGGATTTTGTTTTTGTATTTTTCATGGAAACTTTGTGAAAAATCGATGATAAATGATGGAAAATCTAATGTTATGTAATAAAAGGCCTTTCAGTACTTAAAACTAACATTTTATGATCCCTATGTTACGAATTTATATTTCGATTTTATAGATAAAGCAAAGGTCATCGAAGGTTCTTGAATTTTAGCGAAATTTTTATTCCGGCTTTGTTTTTATATCGAAACACGTATTAACCGAAATGATAACAATGGGCTTTATGTAGATTGTTTTTCACAGATTTCATCATCAAGTGAAAATTCAAGTGTAAATTTAATTAAAAAATTATACGTATATGGGTCATGTGACATGGAAAACAGTTCCAGTCTCGACTATCCATCCAATCGATTTTGCTATAAAAAATACATCTGTTTATTACAGTATTTGTATGGCGGTTTGAAAGAAGTATGGGTTGTATTGATTTCATTTTTATAGCAGAACGTATCATTTGAAATACAAACTTGTACAAATAAAACTAAAACGAGTTTCTATTGGGAACTCGTCCGACCTGTGATTTCCAGAGAATCATAGATTCATTTAATTTTACCTCCACAGTCAGATGATACAATCAATAAATTATGTTGCTTGCCTCCCTAATTTGTCTTCAACTACGCATACGCTACTTGATCGGTAATACTAATAGGTGTCAAAAACAATAAAGTAAACAAACTATTATAGTAGGTGTTTACACGAGGAATAGCAAAACAATTTAGTTTGATGAAGAGGGAAAATATTTTATTAGTAATAGCATGAACTGTGACATGTATATATTATTAAAACAAGCTTTAGCTTCTTTATTATTCAATGGAACTGGAAAGTGAAAAGAAAAAAAATTAGAGGCCTGAAGTGGACCGATAATGAAGTTAAAGATATGCTTAAAGGCACTCGATTTTAATGTTAGTACAATCCAATTGATTCTATAGTTATTATGAAGATATGGATGAAGAATTTAATTGTTTGGCATCATATCCAATTACAGGCGAATCAACTATTTGATTCACAAAAATACAGTTCAGCAGAAATATTTAAACAAATCGCTGAGAAATTTATGTTAAAAGATGCGAAGCAAATAAGAATAAAATACGAGGGTTTAAGGCGAAATTTTACTGCCTATAAAACCGAAAAAGTCAAAAACTTCGAAGCTGGTAAATTTAAGCCATTATATGACACGGAAATGATATTATTATGGGACAATCACAAGAAATGTGCCGTTTCTCAAGATAACGTTGGATTTGACGTTTCTTTGAATCACATGGATCCGCAAATTGAAACTGAAATGCTTAGTGATGACGGTAAAATTCTTGACAAAAAATAAACGATTTAATTAACTTATTTATTTTAAGTCTTCGATCTTGGGGTCATCTACAACCACGCAGCGTTCGCCGAAAAAACGTAAAGAAAATAAAATAGACAGAGCCGCAGACAGCTTAACAAAGGATATTCTAGGAAGGTTTTGACAGGCGATGACGACTGCTTATCAACGAGTTAAAAGCTATCCGAGAGGCGATAATAGCGGGCATGTCTCCAGTACCATCACCTACATATATTACGCCTCAAACTCCATCGCCTTTAGTCAAAGATGAACCAGTTTAAGTATTTTATAAGATAAAATTAATTAAAATATGTTTTTTTATTATTTCCGATTTATTAATATTTGAGTACGAAGGGGAAGGGCATCTGTAATCGAGCGAATCGCATTCCGAACTATCTCCTTGCGAATTTGTACCAGGAAAATCCATTGTCATATCTTCGACGATCGGTTGTTCTAGTTCACATGACGAATCATCTGGATAACATTCTGCCAGTTTTTTCTTACGTTGTATGAGATTATAAATCATACATCATACAATCACTACCTGTAATTAGCTTTATCCCCTAAGAAGCCAGTCGAGTAGAGGATACCCTGGACCACCCAATACCAAATAATTCACGTCCACACCATTAGTTAATTGAGTTTTCTGGAAAACAATAAAAAATATTATCTTGTCTTGTCGTTTTCACCCATGATGTACGTACTTTTGGAAGTAAATCATTAATATGCTGAAAAAATCCAGAATTTTTGAAGACATGGCCATCATGTGGTGCACCAGGGTATCTACAGCTTATGTCTCTGATTCTACTCAATTAAATCGATTACAAAATAAATATTAAATAAACTTCATATTTTACACTTACATAAAATCAACATTTGCCACTATCTGAACATTATATGACGTCCAACCTTTTCTATTGACAAAATCTCGATGACCTAACTTTGGGGCCAAAACGGAAATATGTGTACTATCGATAATAAACCAGCTGTTATCTTTAACCAGCTATCTGTTTGTCTGGAAACAATATACATTTTTGTTATTTTCAAATCTTATAATCTGGATCAATTTATATCCTCAGTTGTTTCTTCTGGGCAACATCTGCAAACAATCAGTCATTAGCACTCATACTAGAATCGCTAGGCTATATCGACTAATAAATGGCTATTACGCACCAACTCGTGCCAGGCCATCTTGCAGCGTAGTTTACGCAATTCCAGCATGCCTGACATCCTGATAATAGTTACCTTATCGAGTTAAAACAGTCCCAAACCAGCTGTTATCTTTAACCAGGTATCTGTTTGTCTGGAAACAATATAAATGTTAACTCTTTGTAGGCCTTTGGTTAGATAATGGATAAACAGTCTTTCGAAAAAGCTCTAATGTATTTTGCATGAAATACATTAGAGCTTTTCAGGTGGGACTTGCATAAGGTAAAATCACGTCTAACGATTCTGAATTGATCTGATAATACTACAATAAAGGGTTTATGGAATACTATTTTGATAAGGACACAATTGGACTTTATAACAGTATAACCAGATCATAAATATAACTCTAAACATCAAATCTTGACTGAGCAACTAGTCCAGATAGAAGCTCATCAATCACTATATACCATACTGCAGGGAATCGTCAAAGATATTATTGCAGGTTTAATGGTCTAACATGACATTCCTACACATAAAGATTGGCGGAATCGAACAAATGGACGCTACCAATAAAAGCGCAAGAGATATTATTGAAAGCATCCTCAATGTCATTTAAGACACAAAGTGCATTTTGTTCGTGATTGATCTCTCAACTTTAGATATGAGACTGTTCAAAACAGTCACGGCGATTTTACCTTCTCCATTCTAAAAAAAACGTAGGGCTAGTATAACTTGGGTTGATTATCGAATCGTTCTCAACCTTTAGGTATAAGGGATACAATTACAAGGCATGTTGTTATGTAGCTGGCTCTAAAGATTACGAAATGAATGCGAAAGATCTTTTATAAAAATACTATTTCTCCAGGATATCTGTAGAGTTGAATGACTTAATTGTCACCTTATTAATAGCTACTTTTGATTATTAATTGCTTGAAGCCCAAGTATTGTGAACTTACTGTGGGGAACGTATAGAATTGTGACCAAGTTTTCACTTTTTGCCCATTGAATTTTATGAAAGAACTAAACTAAATTTAGAACTATTCAAATGTTAACTAGTTTGTTTTACTAGATATTTAAATATTTAATTAATATAAATAGGTACATACAATCAGAATCACTTTAGTTTGTTTGTTTTGACAATATAAACGTCACATAACCATACTTTTTGTAGAGGTAAACAAACCATCTAATAGATGGAACCAAATCAAATAAGAGAATATTTTTAAAATGATGACATAACATAATATAACATATTAAAAAACTTATAAAATAAAATAAGATACATAAAATGGTTTTTCTAACGGATATTTTCTTTGCTATAAATTTTTTATAGCAACATTTTCTAAATTCAATCATAATAAATTGAGACAAAATAAAATATTTCTAGTTTTGTCTCTCAGTCTCAACATAGTATAGTGCAAAGAGAAACACACTATACGGTTTAGATTATATTCATATCGTTTACAATTGCCGTCGCCATTGACAACACGAGAAAAGGATAGATATATTTTAATACTACACGCTAGTGCAGTAATAAAACTAGAAAGACTATATGCAAAAATTAATCAGATGGTTTTGTTTCCATGTAAAGTTTTTTAGTTTTAATAAAACGTTTGGAACGTAAATACAATATTGAGTTACAGGCTAATTTAGATGAATATTTGTATAAATAAATTTAATAAATTTTAATCTTATATTAATTAAATCGATAAATTTTTGTTTATATATATTGTGGGGTTTATGTGATTATACTAAACAAAATATAAATTGTTCATAAATATAATTTCTCGATCAATGTGCCAATAAAATCTTAAGTGTAAAAAAATTATACTTATTCTAAGTGTTTTGCTTATAATATGTTGTTAGTGTATTTACTTTAATTAAAATAATACATGTTAGTGATTAGTGCAGAGAAATACGAAAATTTGGATTATTTGCAAAAGCACTACATTAAAAAGTAATTTCATACCTCACAACATTACAAACTGTAAGTAGATTTACACTAACTTTTTGACTCCGTTTGTTTTATTGTCGTTGTTTTGTTGTTTTTGGTAAAAATTTACTGTTAAATAAAGCAATGCAACCAAAAACAACAAGCTAAACTGCATTCGGTTTACGGGTGATCACATTTGGTGTGTTTGTGTGACCGTCATATTAATTTTTTTGTTCGAATGTCACCTGGGCCGGAAACACGACTATGTATGATTATTTGTTGTGTTTTCAAATACGTTTGAAGTTCAGTGATTTCTTATGTTGTCGTTTGAATAGTAATTGAAGGGTAGACCTTTTATGGTTCTTCTTACAACTGTACTGTTTTTTTGCGGTTGGCGGCATTAACCTTGAAATCGTGTACTTTGCCACATTCTAAATCCTGTATTAACGAAAGCTATACATCTGTTTGACGATGTCAGCCAGTTAATTCGATACGTCCTTTTAGTCTTGAAGAACAATACATTCAATCGATTTTTATCGTCTTGATCAGAATCATATAGGTGTCTGGTGATCACGCTCACCGATCGTTTCAGTCACAGTTATCCTCGTCTCCATCAAAACGAATATAAACTGTTTGAAATCCTAACTTAATACTCACCTCCTGGTATTAAGAGAAGAATTATATACACACAGCACAAAAAGCTCCCTCAGTGGAATGCCTAACTTTCTACCCTATTAGTTTCTGTTGTTATTTCTTAAATATTTTGATTTGATCGAGTCTATAAAGTTGTCAATATTGCAGCACCCAAACTACACAAAAAAAAAATTATAAAAACGTTATTCATATATTACTCTATAGTTAACTAACTTTTGCTTAATAAGAGGTGCTTTTAAAGATGTTAGATGCGATTACAGTACTCAAAGGTGAGTAACGATTCTATAGGTCAAATTGGGCACATTTTTTACATTACTTGAAAGGCTTAGGAGCATAAGGCGTTTACTATTCTGGGCCATCTTACTCTGTTGGAGGTTGCTGGTCTTTGTACTTTCCTTTTTCCTGGTAGGTTCCACTCCAATAGGTTAGGTTAAGTTAGGTAGAGTGGCTGTTACAGCACACTTAGGCCGGCGACGGTCTGTTGTTATACCACAGGATTTATTCAATTTGAGCTACTTATTTAGCGTGATAAGTTTCGCACCTTACAGTTTTCGAGATCAGAGAGGCAGTCTATTACGAATTTTCCCAAATATTCATGTCTTTTGTGTGTCAAAATCGGGCATGAACATAGGAGGTGGACTCCCGTTATGCCTCCTTCTCGTCCATACAGATTCTGCAAAAGTTATTAGCTTCTAAACCTAGCCTGTTGCACAGTGTCCTGTGAGTATCCCACGATCGTTTTTAGTTCACGTCTTCGTAGAGAGATCAGTGTCTTTGAGCGTTTTAAGTCCAGCTTTGGCCAGACTTGCATTGATACACGACATGAGAGGGTATTCGTCCATCTTTCATTGGTTGTGGCTACTGCCTCTTTTTTAAACGCAGTATTGAGTGCCTTATTTGAATGTTAAAATGATCACTCATCTTATTCAGAGACACGTGGCAACCCAACGCCACTCTAGACGTCAGAGAAACAAAATCCAGTGACTTGATTACCGTCTGACTGTCCACATAGATTGTGAAATCAGTTGAGGATACCACATTATGTCTCAACCAATCCAGGACCTCCTCAATAGCTATCTCCTCTGCCTTTTACACGTTGTAGTGATCAGTGAGACGAACTAATATATCTACTTCCAATTTATCACAGAAGTTTCCAACTCCTAGTTTACCGTGTAGCTTAGAGCTATCCGTAAAGTACAGCAAAATCCTTGTTAATATCACTTGGTGATTACCTTAGCGTATGGCCAATCCATCTCTACTTTCGCTCTTTTTTCGGTTTCTATGTGTGACTGATTTGTTTTTCGAAGGCAGTTGTAGTTTCTCACTTTTTCTATGTGTTTCTATGTCTCACATCATACAGTACGAGTTTAACATTCGTATCTTGGTCTTGTGCGACAGGGCAGAAGAGTTCCTGATATTATGTAACATGTTGACTTTATTTATGAGTTTGTTTATGACTTCCTTTGTTTTCGCTATTATGCAACAAAGGTGTACAAATTCATTGTTTGGTTATATTTGTATTGAGTCTCATCGTCTTGTTGGTTTATCATACGTTTATCTTGGAGATCAACTTCGTTAGCTAGATCTGATGGTTTTTGTATTGTGTGTGAGCAGACTGTTAATCTCCATTGTACCCCACTAAGAGATGGAACATTCCATTTCCGCATTAATTATCCAACACGACCAAGAACAGCAGTGGTGAGAGTACGCTAACTTGCCTAACTCTTCGAGTATTATAGTATTTTTCACTTTGTCTTTCTATTAAATTTACGTAAAGTGGTGAATTCTATTCATTGGGTTGTTCAGTGATGAAAAGGATTGAGTTGATGTGATCAGTACAACTTCTTCTTGGTCTGAACCAGCTTGTTTGTTTCCTAATTTTGCATTGATCGAAGGGGAGGTTTTGTCAATGATGATTTCTGCGAGTATCTTTATTGTTGTATTCAAGATAGAGATATTGCGCTAAGTTTTGGCATTCTCTTAGGTCACCAAAAAGCCTTAGTTAGCTTTACATTGGCAGGGTCGACTTTAGGAATATTTTGCTTCGTTAGAGGTTCAAACTGGTTTCAAACTATTGAAATCTAGCATTTAGAGCCATTCCTGTCAGTACTATATGCGTTTTTGTTTACCTGCCTCTTACTTATTTATGATTCAAATCAACTATTCACCTTTTACCTTCCAGATAGCTATATGAAACCATGTTTTAATTACACAAGATCTTAAAAATCCATCTCATAAAAACGAATGGATAGAAAAAACATAATTAAATGACAAAATCATTCGATCAGTTTTTTATGTGCAGCTATAAAGATTGTTTGTATCTTGATATCTGTAAACTGCAATGAAATAGAAAGTTTTGTCTTTGGTCGACAACTGATTGGAGTTGATATCGATACTGATGGTAATTTCAACTTTAATCAAATTGGTATAATTGCATCATCGTTAAGATTGTAAAAATACGAAACATATGTTGATGACGATCGAATCTTTATGTTTTGATGTGATGATTGAAAATTATTACAGTACACATATATTGAAGAAAATCTCGAAACTTTCCCATATACATAAACAAAAGATACGATATAAGATGAAGTCATGTAGAACATCTTTTGTTATAAATTGGTATATATACATATATTGTAAGTACATGTAATTATATTAACATACATATTCAAAGAAATGGAAAGAATCGTCACTCACCCAAATTTGGTTCGATGCGTAATCATGCGTAGAGAATTAGAGGAGGGCTGAAACGATATTAAGCTGCTTCACTTCAGCCTCTACATAATTTAGTTTATAAGATTAAGATTTTGTCATTACAGTTGCACGATATATTATCTTTATTTCCATTTCACTTTAAGTTTTAAGAGATTAGTTATAGTAAGTCTTGTAGATAATTTTCAAATTTCATTTCGGGAATACATTTTTTATCATGGTTCGTATGGTGATTTTGGTTGGTTTAAATTTATGATTATGTGTGTGGTTGCAAATTTTTGTATTTCTCATAAATTAGATAAAAAACTGTCTGAAGTTCAAGTACTCATTATCGTATTGTTCTATGTAAGGGGTAGAAATCCTCTTTTATTTAAGTACATACATATAGGGAAATCGACAAACAACAAATCAAGAAATTGATAAGGCTTCCCCATCATACATTTAACGATAATATTCTACCCATGATGGCATTGACGATAAGAAAAGTGATAAAAACAAAAAAAATATTTAGAAATGAGATTGTCTTAAGTCAAAGTCTCAACTACTGTGCAAGAGATATACAATATAATGTGTTCCACCTACTTATATACTTTGTTTAACCTGGTGTTAAAATCTGTATATACATACATTGTATGTGAATTTTTACTTAAATTGAATAAAGTGATTAAACATTTAAACAATAAGAATCAAACTTACTTTCAAGCCATTAGTGTACATGTTATATATTATTCAAATTTTATTAAAGGTTTGACAAAGAGAAATTGAAATCTAGACATAAAATTTTAAGAATGCCCAACAAAGCAAAGTTGTTCCCATGCAACAACAATTTATGTATATAGTTTGTTTATGCAATGTTCGTGGAATGTGATGTATATAAGAAATATCTAACTGAAATCATGCGAAAGTGGTAAGACAACAACATTCTTCGTTAAATCAAATGAAGTTACACTTACTACTTATGTGTAATTGGTTTTAACGTGCTGATTAACGCATAATTTTAATGTTGATCAAACGCGTATTGCACTTTTATCACGTAAATTGCTTTTATTGTTATTATGTGTACGACATAATCTAGACTGGGAAGATGTCCAGACTTTAACATTGTCTAAGAGTTAGGAATATGAGTGGAGATTGATATGGTTCAATACTCTAAAAAACTCAATTTATGGTACCGCTGTTTAGAAACCATGGTTAGTATAATATTTCTGGTTAATTGTTTTTGAACATGACCTTCCCTCCCATCTTTAACCGTCCATTGCTATCTCTTATTTTTGTTACTTAAGGTATCTGTGGGTATAATCTTTGAAAACACTCAGTAAAAGAGTCTTATTTCCCAAATCAAAAACTAATTTTTATTGGTCTCTATTGCAGTTTATTCTGCCGGGTGTAGCTTAATGGTTAAGAAAGTTTCTCATCACGCCCCGGTCTCGAGTTCGATTTTGGTCGTTGCCATAGATTATTATTGCAGTTTCTTTGAGTAACTGAAAGTTTTTTTTAGCCCAGC
The DNA here is from genome assembly GCA_963932295.1 of Tipula lateralis. NCBI lineage: Eukaryota > Metazoa > Arthropoda > Insecta > Diptera > Tipulidae > Tipula > Tipula lateralis. The sequence goes on from OZ010737.1 coordinate 194,015,801, forward strand.
TAATACTTTTCTAAAAATTTGGCCAAGTTGATCAGATATGCATGTTATTTCACTTGTAATCATTTATGTATATTACTACATGATAAATAAATTGGAGGTTTGAGTTTCGTAGGCCCTCTTCATATTGCGTAGCTTCATGCACTTAATCCATGTTATGATGTAAATAGTTTAACATTTCAAGCAAACTTAAGTACATTTTCTAGTTATGGACGAAAGACTACTTCTCCGATCTTGAGAACAGTAGTCATTCGAGGTATAAGCCTGTTGTAGAGTAATAGGCGATACCATTTAAAGTGTGCATGAGTAGCCAGAGTTGAGCAGAATTTTGACACCATTGAAGAACATAGCAGATATTATGCAAATGAAAACATAAATTTTGTCATCTCGGAATACGGGCCATTGTGTAGTTTATGATATCATTTGATATGAACATCAAATGTGAAATGAACATTCGTACACCAGCATGGAATTTATACACATACATAATTATACCATGTGCTATACCAATTCTAATTAATATTTATATACTTAAGTATATGTATTTTAGTTTATGATTTCATTCACAGAAAAAATAGTGCCAGATGTTAACATTTTTTGATCCGTGCTGTGTACACTTGTCCCTCTTATAACACGATAGTTAGGTTCCTTCCAATAATATTTTTCTTGATCGGCGGTGTGTTCCATCGGACACTCTGGTGTCGAAGCATTTGAGAGCAGAACTCTTTGCAAATGAGATGAATTGCAGCTGGGCTGCTAGTAAAGTGATTGACTGGAATACTGTTTCATTGAAACTTGTTTTGGAAACGGTTGTTTCCTTGAATTGACTAATAGGCAGTCCGAATGAAGTTAGACAACACTGGATGCCCGGGCTCATGGATATTAAAAGAAACATATTAGGTGATATGTAGATTCTTTGGGTGCAGCACTTTGGTGGTCTGCACCAGAAAAGATGGGACAACCGCAATCTCGTGTCATAATCTTTTTTGAAACAATAAATGAGAAAAGATCCTATAGGGTCTACCTTGTTGGCCCTTTCACATGTTCCGAATGAAAAATAGGAACAACTCGAACGGCGAACAGTGTGGATAGGGAGAGAAAAAAACCCTAAGCAGTGCTTGTGCTCCTGTCCTTCATACTCTCCCTATAGACTGCCACGATTCCTATTTGAGGATTAGCTGACAACCTGGAGACTACCGATTGTCTTATGCTTCATTCGAAGAACAATTACATTTCGGTACTTAGAGTGTACTTCTGAGAGGGGATGTCACAATGGGCCAATCGAGGCGGAGTGACGAAAAAAACATTTTTCTAGAATATCCTCTACAGTCAAAAAATCGACCTCTTTCATGATAAATCTACAAAACAGTAATACGATATAGTGTGATTCAGACTCGTTTTGCCAGATTACTGTAGCAGCTGAATATTTGGGCGATCCCGATTTAATTTTATGTTCAGTTTTTCTAGTGTGCAATTTTAGAATCGTAGCACTTCCAACTCTATTGTTATAAGTCCGGTGTACGTAGGTCATTGCTCAACGCTAGCCTATATGTGTATAGAAATTATATAAAAATTGTGGCCGTTCATAATCGAACCTGTCAGAGTAGGACTTTGACGTGGGAAACCGTGTTATAGAGGGTATACCTGTACACTAAAATACTGCTAAAGCGAAAATATATTTTGACGCCCTGTCACCATAACTTTAAACAAATTTTGATATTATACAAGTCTTGTGGTCGATATGCTGCATAAATGTATAATTTTCGGGCATTGTCCGATTATACCCAATATATAACACACACAGTAAATTTTATCAATAATTCGATCGACATAATATGAAATAGTTTTAACATAACTTTACATATTCAAAATATAAAAAATTTATTATTTTGCATAAATTTCGTATTTTTTGCATAACGAAGATTAGCAAATTCTGATGTATTGCACAAATACCATATTGAGATTACCATATTTAATAAAGCAATATGATGCCGATTAAGGAATTTGACTTATGGTTGTTTCGCTTATTTATAATAATTATAAGTAGCGGATTGTTGGTGAAGAATGATCGCGATGAAAATGTTAAATGTCATTTACATTTATATATAAACACAAAAATGTAGTTTTTTTTTATAATTCTTGATTCCAACCATTCGTCCTTGTGAAGTACACCATGTCCTTGATATCAACTTGTTTTTACAATCTTATAACAATTTGAGAATGTGCACACACTGAGAAGAAGTACGAATCAAGAAACTCTGTTGTTTTGTTAATATTTTGCTTTCTTTAATGGTCGTATATGTATACACTTAGTTGTTATGATCTCGCTTGATCAAAACTTTCGTATGTTGATCTTAAAACGACGAAAGAATACATGTATAACATTCTTAATTAAAGAAGAATGTTGTAAACATACATACATATACATAGTAACAAAAACAATTGATAGGGCGATTCGACTGCATATTATTAAAGAAGAGTAGATTACTGATGTCGGTCGCGGCGCATCTTAATTTATATACAACCGGAAATAATACCAGATTCTTTTATAAACAATATCGTTGTTACGATTGTCGGATGTCTTTAGTTTTTATCTTTATCATCTGTGTTTGGATCGAACATCTTACACTTTTGGTGTTCATACCTTACGATTTTGTTGGGTTGTACATCCGAATTACGTAGACCCAATACACATTGTATGTAATTTGTTGGTTACCTATATAGTACATGAATTTATTAACTAAGCCTAGTTAAACTGGGTTTGTTATGAAAGGTTTTTTGTTAAAATTTCGATAAGGGTTAGTTATTCAAAAAATTGTAACTTTCTGGAAGTTGTAAAGACATCTTGAATTTGCAGCATAATCCTATTTACGTTATGAATTTAATTTGGAAATAATGTCGAGGAAATTCTGAACATTATACTATATATCGAGGATTATACTTCTGCACCATGATTACGCGTAAATCAGACTGGAACATTGGAACTAGTTATCATATGACGATTTGTTTTAAGTATTCACATTGTAACCATTACAGGTACAAGTATAACTATTCACATTCACACGAATGCCGCATTTTGCGTTGGGTTATACTAATAAATCCTAGGGTAGTATTGTCAACCTCCTTTAGATTAATACGTTCAGTCTCCGTTCTATTATCGTTACATATATGTACGTTCAGTTATATTCTTATCATTTCATATTTCCCGTTCTTGACTCATCTCGTTACGTCTGGTAAAAGTAGTGTGCGAAATGTGGTCTGACGAAAACTGATTCCTAGCTGCTATTATATATATTAGATTCAAAAATCATTACGTGTGTTGTTACCCCACCCAAGAAAAACAACTACTGACAAATTTTAGAATATTTGGAATTTTTTCAAACCTATCGTGATGCTAGCTTCAGTAAAATACGTTTGCATCAATATGTAATGCAATTGATTGGGACCGAATTGTGAACGGAGACGAAACGTACAGTGAGAATCAACATTTAGTACGTCTTTTGAGGAGAAAATGATGCAATTTTGTTTTGAGAACAGCGCTCTTTTGGCACGGGTGGATTACTTCTAAAATTATGATAAACGTATACATACTTTGATAGTTCTACTTGGTATTCTCACTGGACATTGAGCTCCGTCTTATGACATCTTATGACAATGCAAACTGTATAGGAGAAAAAGAAAACCCTGCAATGAGCAGTTTTTATTTTAGGATCTACAAACGACCTTGAAGATACTGGATAGCCGTGATCATTTATTTCAATAGTACACTACCAATTGATATACTACTGTACCAAGAAGCAAAGATACTTATATCCGATATCGTTAGTGCAATTCCTTTCCGACACGTGTCCGTTTCCGACACGTGTCCGTCTATTTATTAAAAATACGTGTGTATCAATATGTTCCAGAGCTGATTGGAACGTAATGGAACGGAATGAGACGGAAACGGATCGTATAGTGAGAATCAACCTTTAGTATCTATGGTTCTTTCAGGAAAGAATGCTGTAATTTTTCATACTGTTGTCTAGAAGCATGAGTATACAATGAAACTTGTTGGTCGATAATTTGGGATGGGTTACTTTTCACAATCAGAGAGTTCTGTTAAGTATTCTCATTGGACATTGTTCTTTGTTTAATCGCATGATCGGAATAAAAAATTGGAACAATGCGAATTGCAACTAGTGTATAGGAGGAAAAGAAGAAATTGGTGAGTCCTATTTTTAGGATCAACAAACGACCTTGAAGATACTTCATAGCTTCGTATTTTTGGACTAAAAATATCCTAAATTTTTATATAAATATTGATTTGATATTATTTTATTCGACTCCGTCGAATTATCTAATCACCCGTGATATAATTTGAATCGTTTTTTTTTATACATCCGGTTATTTACATCGACAAATTGGTTTCTATTGATATTTGGTGGTCAAGCTTTTATCATACTCGTACAGTCAAGCAAATCAAACGAACAAATTTTGTTGATTATGAATGTGGTGTTGAATAATTAACTTTATACTTTCTCATATACTTATGTGTCCATAGGTTTGTTGTGTTGATTTGTTAATCAGCTGTAATAAATATTTCTTTCTCACATTTACATCTATCTATACACTTACAACAGAACAAGTGCTGTACATACATAGCAAATCGGATTGGTGTAATGATAGGTTGCCTGGTTTATTACAAATAAAAAATGTATTAAATTGATCTGAAGTAACCTCAAACATAATTCAATTCGAATATATAAAGTAAAAATTTCCTCTCGACTGCCTCTTTTATGGGTTTTTGAAATACGTTTACCTTTATGTAATATTCTCGCGGATAGGTGTGTATGTAAGCAAGTATACACAATAATAAACGATGTATGTATAGGTATATGTAAATTACATACAACATTATGTTACTTTTTATGTATACAACATAAATTATTTTGCATCTTTGCAAAATTTAATATATTCATCAATATAATACATAAGATTATCTATTCAAATCATCAAACCTGTCTGATCTCATAAATAAGACGTTTTTCGCACATCCATATATGTACGAGTAAATTGTTTGCGAGAAGATATAAGTTGGAACACTAAAAATCGCAAACATTTTGGATTATTTTTTGTGTATCGAAATCCAGAATTTCTTGTTTGTTGCGCCCGTTTCTTGTGTTTGGTGAAAACTTTACAAAATATTGTTGTTTACGTTAGTAAGAGGGTCAGTTGAATTAATATAATATTGTAAGACGATTCTGCCTTATTCTACTTAAATATAGTGCGTTTGCATATATGTATAAACACTTATCCGGTTTTTTTATCATCTTACATTTTCTCATCCATATTGTAACACACAATGCTGTGTTTAAGGTATTTTCAGTTTATTGAGTTGTTGTTCTCGCGATATTAGATGATCGATGTTCACATAACACTTATATGTTTGTTTTACTTCCATATATTAATTCGCTTTACCCAGTATAAAAATGCTTTACGGAATTATTTGAAGTTGGTTAGAATTAATCGAATTATAAGCCAATCGACGCATAACCAAAAAACAATTTTATATTTTTGTAACATTACAGAAAAATTTGAAATTAGAAATGTTTCGAGGTATTCGGCGGTTTACCTAATTATTTGTAATTTGGCTCAACTATCACTTTTTTATAAGATGTACAGTTAAACCTTAATTGTTAGATCAAATCGTAACTATACAATTCTAACAAGATACTATAGATTTTGATGACGATTTCTTTTCGTCGTCGTCACAATCGATCGGACCACTTTCGAAAATGTGTGTTATATGAATCAACAATCTGACTCCATTTCGATCACGAGCCATCTCTTCATACTATTGTGAACATGCAGAAGATTCTCGTGGAGCCATTGTCACTTGTGGCACAGGATTTTGACGCTAGATCCAAAATATTTGGATTTCATCACTCCTTCAAACGTCTGGTTACCATTACTAATCAATTGCATCTTGGCCTCTAAAATCAGATATCAAATTTAAATAATGTGTCTGAATACTGTTTCGATAAAGCAATTATCTCTTTCACTCTGTTGTCACTGGATGGCCTGATCTCAAATTTTGACACGTCATATTGTGATTTAGTAACTATCATTTAACAAGTGTTTACAAACGCATAACTTAAACTTTCTCGATCGATCGAGCTGTATGTAGGCTTGTGTGAAATCTATAAGAATACTTGGCCTACACTATGTCATCTTTCATAGCGAAAAAACTTCATTGCTGGCCCATTTTAAAGCAATCCTCTTTGTTAAAAAAAAATTAAAGCACACTAGGAGCCCACGGTTCAACCCGCATACACTTATACATTAATGTGATTTTTGGCCACCATCAGGAATCGGAACCGAGCCCTCGAATTACAGAGCAAGCACGCTACTTTCTCTGCCTGTAAGGGTCACAAAATACTCTTTCTTTCATCTACCGATTATTTCATCTACCAGAGGAGTGATTCTTCAGAAAAAAATGTTTGATTCAATCCGAAAACGTATTGCAGAGTGGTGATACTCTTAATAGCTTATCCTTCCACCATTAGCTTTATTTTTCCTTGTCCGAAGTGCAGTCCGACTTTCCGCTTCAATAGGCTATATTTCCTTGCTTAGCAATAAAATACTCCTCAAGCAGAATTCATCACACTGGTAATAAAATCGTAAAGCATTGCTAACAAAATCTTTATATTTTAGTCCCATTTCTTCATTTATTAGATTCCTATCTGACATGTACGAAAACTTCCACTGTAGCTTTGCAATATAGATAGTGAGTGGTCAATGCCAATACGAATTCGGCTAAAGACCAATACAATCTCAGGTCTTGGACAACCCGAGCCTGCTCCTTTGAAATCAACACATAATAAAAATAAAATTAAACTTCAGGGTGTTTTACGTTTTGAGCTCTGACATCGTGCTCGGGGTAGCAGCCTATCAGATTATCCAATTAGGGTGCATCAATGTGTGCATGCATTCCATACAATAGACAGATTGACATCATATGCAAGCGAAGTTTACACATTTCGATCAAATTTTTTATCTGTGGCTCAATGAAAAATCCTTCTCCAAGGTTTCCAAGATCGTATCCAGTATCTTTAATGTGATCGAACTAATTGTCCATCTGAACAATAAATTTTGAGAACCGTTATGTAGCTAGTGCCCAAACCTGACAAACATATTATAGTCAATGGTGCTTTGAAGCCGTAATAAGACTATTTCGTTTCTGAGTTGCGTGGCATGAATCAGGACGAAGGTCTCGACAATTTTTAGTGTGGTTATGTAAATTTCCTGGTGTATATCATGTGAAAGCTTAGACGAAGCTTGGAATTAGAGCCATAGTACTAGGTGCCATAAGATATTAGATGCTCATCCGAACTTGAAGACTATAAACTCACAAAATAATTGTCTTCCTACTAATATTTAAATAATCATGTCACTTATTTTGATACCAACGTGTTCAAGTTGGGACAGTTTTTACTGTACATATTAAATACTTCGTTACTTTATGTACATATCGTCTTACATCGAAAGTACATTATTTAATTACACCGCGCGAATAATACATAAGTAATAATCAGAAAATATTAAATTTCCTCGTGTTTGTTATTTTTTTTCATTTCTTGTTCCAATGAATGAACTAAGTAACAACATAACACAAGAATACATTTGATTTGAAATCTCGGTAATTTTCGAATTCCATATCTAATACCTATAAGTATATACTCATTTTCTGTTTCGTTTATTAGAAAGTCATTTCATTTCTTAATTCAACTTGTCCATACCAAAATTACACGATTTGCTTTATTATTTTACCTTATATACTTAAGATACTGAGTACCTATATTTCTCTGTTTTTTCCACAACACGAGAACAGGTTATTATTTAGTTCAATTTATTGTCTGTCTTTAAGACATTCATATAAATCTTTTTATATAGACGTAATGGAATTTACTGGACATTGTATTGTATATATGTATGTTGGCTTAAACATAGTTCCAAAAACAAATTTGCAAGGAAATCATCATAGGTTTGCTTAGACAGCATTTTTCTATGTCACTGTATTAGTTTACTTGTACACTGTATAATTTTGACATACTCGAAGATAATTTGATTAGTTCGTTAATCAACAAAAAATGTATGCTTAAACCTGAATTACAAAATAAGAATTAACCAACTAAAAATATTGAATTTACCAACTGACTATAGATTTGTTTGATTAATATGTATCACGAAACTATACAAACTACCTCCCGATTGACTTTCGATTTAATGCACGGTTTGGATTGTTTGCAAAACCTTACCAATATTATTTAATAGCAGCGTTGATTTTGACCACAGGTATTTTAGCCTCAAGGTCGACTGATAGATATGCTTATAACGAGTTGTTTAAAATGCAACAATATAGGGTTTTGACTACCGGGTTGCACTACAAAACTCTAGTAAAGAGGATGTTAAGGGATGTTCGAATAGTGTTGAAGAGCCAACATATGGGTGCACTACATTAGTGTGTAAGAAGAGTCACCTTAAAAATTATAAACGTCAAATATTTACAACGAAACTAGGAACACTCGTCCACCAACGGAGTAAAAGTTTAAAGTGCCATTAGAAAGCCAAAGAATGCAACTGCCGAAATATTCAAAGGTAATTCATCTACAGTTAGTACACTAACACTAATAATCCAAGAAGTGTGACATTGGGTCAGAATGGACAAAAATGGAAGGAAGGTTAACGATTACACTCTCCAAGAAAGATGACATAACAGAATGTAAAAATTGGCAAGCTCTATCTCTCTTCTCAACACAACAATAAAATATTCGCAATGATCAACCTTGACAGAATCGCAAAGATCAACCTTGACGAAGTTGCACCGATCACATCAACTCAAACCGTATCATCACTGAACAAATCGTAAAAACACAAGAAATGTATCAGGATGCTGGAAACTTATGCAAAGGCAGACTATAACACTCGAGGAGTAAGGCACGAGAATGGGTACTCTCATCATTGCTGCCAGTCTCCTAATGGCATACAATGGAGATTAGCATGTAAACTCAATGATCTGGACTATGCAGATGACATATGACTACACAAACATAATATTCTTATCAACGTAGCCTACTAGCTGTAGGCCAAACAAATGTGTTAATTATTAGAATTAGACTTGCCCACTTTTACACCCTTCACCCTCAAATTCTATAACTGTTTGACAGAATTAATGTTTTTGTGGTTGTGTTCTTGAGAAACCGTGTGTGGCTGAAACTTCTACAGTTTCCGATTGATGTGATTAATCTTTCAAAATATTTAGTCTTGAACCAGCCAATACCTTGAAAGAAACATTTAATCTAAAGTGAGTGCTTCGGTTCATTTATCCCTTGACAACGTACGACTTAACAGTTTAGGAAATACACAATACAGCACCAACCTAAAATAAAGGGTCTTTCAGTAAAGGGGTTCAATTAAATGTATGAATTCACTATCCCAACGAAAGTGATTTCTCCTTCCGATTGTACTTGTTGATACCAATGCATGCTGTGATGTAAATTTAGTCTGTGTTGGGAGGAGAGATGTGTAGTATATTGTGATATTGGAAGCGTTAAGAGCTCGTATCAGAAAGTTTTTCACTTCTCATGGTATGAGTTGCTATGCTGTATGTGACAGTGTACTCCAAAGTGGCAGTCATCTGATGACGGCGTTGAATAATTGAGTGATCGAAAAAATCAATTCCATCTCATCAGATAATGATATAATTTTGTTTCGTAAATCTGGCTAAATTTATTATATGGTATGTTCGTTATGTTGATTTTAAGGGCATCAATTGTTTGCAGTTTAATAGACCTGCGATTGTAAAACTATGTTAGTTTCATTTTGGAAGAAGATCAGAACTTGCGTTTCGGTGTCGTATAGGGCTGATTATTAATCGATTGAATCGAATTTGGCCACAAAACGAGAATACTCGACTCGGCAGGATAGTTGTGTCCAATATAAAAACCGGATAATGGATTTATTTTGAAAGTAATGTTTGATGGTTGCCCACGAGTGATGGTAAAATATTTTGATAGAAGCGGATCTGCTTCCTGGTTCAATTTTTGTCTCGATTGAGGGGACCACAGATTAAAGAGGGAAGTAGAACCTGCATAGTTGTGATGCTATACGTTAAACGTTTTGATCAAATACACAAAAACTTTCTCGAAGGCAGTTACCTCAATATCAAAATCTTGAGTCGTAAAAGGTTATCGGTCAATATTTCTGAAAATTGTTCATCGTTAAATTATATCATTCAAATCTAGGATGTTTGTTAATGAAACGATCCAACGAATGTAAATTTAAGGTAGTTTATACCATTTGACGCCACACGTAACGTTAAATCTGGTTTATTTGTCTCGTGTTACCCCTTTTGTTTTTGACATGCAGATCCGGCCTAGTTTAATGATTCATATAGAAGCACACAATATTTCGCGTTATATCGCGTAAAAACCACTGGCAATGCGAATATGTGTGGAAATCGGAAATTATATATTTTGTCAAATGAATTCATAACATTTAGTTCGTTGAAAAAATTTTAATCGATATATACGAAATAATCAATAATGAGATATAAATTAAAATTTAGTATCGCATTTTTGCCAAATTAATTATGCCATCGAAGACGAAAAATAATTTAAATTGAAAGTAAATTTTTACATAACACCACACATCTACATAAATTTTGACCCAAAATTATAATATTCCCATTAATATTTGAATGCGTAACCGAAATGAAATTTTTGCAAATTTATTCGCGCGCGAAATTGTATAAATACTCGTACTTAATTAACAGCGCTTCAAAATATAAGTATATTCTTTAAGAATGCACCATCATAACTCATCATAGTCATTGGAATGTATATAAATTTTGTGATCACTGCAAAATAATAATATAAATCAGTGACCTTGACGGATCGCAAAGATTGTAAACAAACTGTTAATTTTATAAGTTTACGCGAGTTATGTTGTTATCTGTATACAAGATATAGTTTTTTAAAATATGAATTAAAATTTTAAAAGTTTTCAGGTCATCATATTCCACTTGTGGTACAGCTGATTTCACTTTGCAATTTTGCACAAACTTTGGTTTTACAAATCTTACCGAAACACGCGATCTGTTCATTATATGTATATAAAAAGAGTGACCATTAACAATAAGCCAAATGGAAATTACATTTTATTATCACTTTTTTTTTTATTTCTTATCACATTTTCTTAAACTACATTGCAGTTTTTGTTTTCTTTGGTCGCAATAATAATGCAGGTATGCACTTACTTTGACTTTCTCTTTGGAATTTCTAACATGAAATTATTTAATACACATATGTGTAAACCCAATAAAAATGAATGAACTTTTCCGGTTGGTTTGCACCTTGATTATGTGACAGAACAATTGGAGTTTTATTTAACGTAAAGCATAATTTGCTGTACGGTTACGGTTTCCGTCATCCAACAGCTACTCATCTTGACATCTACTTGTTGAAGGCCATTATAATGTAGAGATCATCCGTCTGCTTGTACAATTGGACGATGGTTTAATTTGTTCCCAAATGTTTAAAGTGAATCGAGAACACCTGAATTGCAGAGTTGGTTCAATAATTACCTAGTGTGCCTTCGGGAGCGTAGTACAAAATTTGGTTACCATGAATATACCATTCCAAACCAATTCCTTCCGCGGTTTCATTTCTATTGAAGAGATTTCTATTGAATTTAAAAGTTATAACGCTTTCTTGATATATTATGTTCCAAGATTGATTTAACCGAGTAGCAAACCAAACATTTTTGGTCTTGTTCCCAGACGTATGTAGACGGTCTTTACTGCCTTCCTGTGAATTTTAATGATAGACTTTAGTTCAATTGTTGACCTTATGTCTCAAGAGGGTTCTAATCCACTTTCATTTTTAATTTTTTTCTATTTTTGCTTTAATTGGGTGCAAGGCTTATTTTAAGACTGTCCTAGTTCCTTGTTACTATCAGAGCTCCTGCACCCAACGTGCGATCCTTCAAGTAAAGGTTGATAGCTGCCTTTAACTTGTGCATTTTATACTCTAACAAAAATTGAAAACCGGACAATAAATTCCACTTCCTAAATGTTCGAGGTTTTGGCCGTCTGCATCTATTGAGGAACCCAAGTTTACGTGAAGCTGGTTTGCCCAATGCTATAATGTGTTTATAGCATATTTATATGCTATAATGTGTTTATAATTATCGAGTCTTTGAGGAGTAAGAAAGTTAAATCGGAATCAGTTAGTTTGAATTGGTTAAAGAATGTTTCCCTCTAATCGCAATTCCTTTATCTTACCGCCCTCTTTCAATCACAAGCAATGGAAAATTGGATTTGGGTAGTGGTTTATTCTAATTTTTTAAGTTACTTCAGATGTCCCTCGAGGTTCTGTACTTAGTCCTTCATGACATTCTATATACGTTAACGGCAGATTATCCCCATTTCACTGTTGTTCGCTTTACATTTCCGCTGGTGATGTGCAAATTTATACGGCGATGGCCACCGTCTAGATCTGGTCCAGGGCTTGTTTTTGTAAGATTACACCAGTTTGGAACTATCTCTTTGCGTGCTGTCCAAACTCAGTCTCTGAGATTGGGAAAAATAAGCCTATTGTTCAAAACTGGGACTTAAAGTATTATAGAAGTATAAATTCGATTCCATTTACATTCAAATTATTTTAATTTGTAATATGCAATTCCTTAGAAGATGGTTGGTGCTTCGATATGTTTCGCTATACCAACATGGGTTCATGCCAAAGAGATTAACATCTTCAAAGTTATAGAACTTCTCAAGGCGTTAGACTCCATTAGCCATTATAAAGCATTCGAGCGATTTCCATTGAAAATTTTTCCCTTATAATATTTGGTTAGGTTTTCAACAATTTAATCTTCCCTTCAGGTAATGATATAAGATTATAACCCATGCAAATCTGAATTGTATGTTAAGAACTTAACACTTTTGGTTTGGGATGAGAAAGAATTAAGGTTCTACCATGAATATCTCGGATAGTCAAAATGATTGGGATAAGAAAGTAAACCTTATCTCAGGAGACCAACATATTTTGACTTTACTAAGTATACGTCAAACTCTCTCCTATAAACGTTTAATAGCCGATTATAACCCTCCAAGTTAGAGATGGACGAAAGTGAAATTATCGAGTCTTAATTATTTGTTTTTTTTTATTAGCAATGAAAGTAAAAGTTAAGATGTGTGTGATGGGCAGAGGTATAATATTCAAAATATCTTATATATCATAAATAACAACAAATCATAAAATTTTATAAAATGCTAATTTATCACAATGAAAATGAAATCTAGGTCGAAATGCGATAATCCTCTTAAACTTTTCAAATTTCTTTTCCGATTGTTAAAATAATTCTTAAATTCCCTCTAAGTGATAATTTCTGTTTAGTATGATTAATCAATTTATCACTTTAATCAATAAAACTGAATATGATATGCGGGCCGGCCTCTCAAACGCCGTACTCAACATTCACTTTAAAATGATATACTGTATCCATTCGTAAAAATTAGAATTTTTATTTAGAAAAAATTCACATAATTTGCCGCACTCCGCACACGTAAAATAGAATCATCGATTAAGCCAAAAATACAGGTCCAACGTGTACAATTTAGCCATTGACAACTGGTTGTTATTTCATACCACTTATAATTTATTATTATTTTTTTTTTGATTTCTTCCACTTAACTCAAAATATGTCATTAAATTGTTCAAGGTAAAATATATACAATATATAATATACATACGCTATAGTTACAGTCATACACAAAAGTATTCTTACTCCCGTTCGAATGTGCCTTGGCTTTGGTGTTCCTTGGTGATTGACTAATAAAATGTATCTTAGGTTTTATAAACCGACCAATTGGTGCAATGAATACAAAACTGCGATAATGTGAAGAACTCATCGCCCAGCCCAGACTATCGCACCATCGTCCAGCCAAGACTATACAGATTGGAATGAAGGTAGATAAGAAATAAAATTTTTGGTTAAGTAACGCTTTGTACGAATAAACTTTTGTCACTGTATGTAAATAAGAATGTGTATATAAATTGTACGTGTATTATATGTATATTTAATACAAAACTAAGGTGAAAGAATTTTAAGATATTTTTCTTCTTGTTCCCTTTTATATGAGCTCAAACCTTCCGGCAATATTGTGATCTCATTTATATTTACATATAAATGTAGCGACTTGTATATACATACATATGCGAGTATATGTACAATATAAAATAGCAACAACATTTTAATTATGTATTGACATATATTTCTTATATATGGCATAAAGAATATACAAGATACAATCGATCTTGATGGTACATCACGTACAGAACATAACAACTAAAAGAATTTAATTCAATCATCTCGACCACAAACGTAAACTTGATTGCTGGATCGTTTTATTTAGTTTCTCTTTAGGTCGTGTTCACCTGTAAAGTGAACGCAAGAGTAAACACACAATTATTGGAGAAACGCAAAGAAATCTTATCTAACAATAAAACTTACAAAACTATTTGTTTATTTTTGCATAATCCGCGGTGGTGTGCTGGTACACCAAATAAATATTAGTTTTCGGTATATCATAAGAAAAGATCGATGCAATATTTGAATAAACATTAAGTTGAATTTCGTAAGCTATTTGAGTTGTATAAAGCTTTAGAAAATGTTTAAGACGTATACCTCACCTGTGGACTCTATGGGTCTGTAGAAATGTTTAAATTTAAACCCATTTGAAAATTTGGATTGACCTCTTGTAATCAATACGCTTTAGACTGGGATCTTATCACGCCTGGTATCCTGACTCCAATAAGTTTGAGATTGATCGATTTAGTCTAAATGCCTTCATTATGTTCTAACAAGAGATTAAGAGATTTTCTCATCACGCTATGGTTTCGAGTTCGATTCTCGCTGATTGGCCAAAATTGAAAAGTGTAAAAGCATTCGTTGGGCTGCCACATCTATACAATGTGCACCAATACCGTACTTATGGCTCAATTCGTAAGATCTCAGTTGAGACGGATTAGGCGGCCTGTAGGCCGTAGAATTTGTATGCCTACTTATATATAAACATTTATAGAATTACATTCTGAAAAATGAGGAATGTTATCTTGCGGGTAATGATAGTCGAAACCCAATACCGTTCATTCTAATAAACTCATATCGATTATAGCCTTATGTCTGCCTTTACACATTCGTTGCACTCATGAGGACATGAAAATTTACTTTATTGTGACCGTACTTGGTGCACTGTACAAGCAAATGATTATATAATACAATGTTTCACAATACACTCTTTTCATACTTTTTTTCCACATATTCACCTGGAACATAAGAAGTGCATCTCTAGCGTCTATAAGATCATATTCATTGACTTCCTCATTCAAGCAACCCCGATTTGCTCTGTTATAGGACGAGTATGACATTCATTGAAGAACACTACATTCCCACAAGTTCGAAGGTACTCAAATAACTTATTCACATTTACGTTGCTCTGAGTACCTTTTAAATTATGAATTCTAAACCAGTAGAGTGTCGAATAGTAAAAGAACTCTTCTCCTCTCGTAATTCATTCGCAACCTAATTCCTTCCATAATTTAGTGCTGGAATGTAAATTCCAATATTCACTCGATCATCACTCACACTAGCATCTGTAAATATGTACTTTCAGATGAGCAAAGTATTTCAGTTGCATCTTGGAAAATTCTCTCTTAATTGATAACTCATTAATTAAAGCTTTTATCGTGTCTTCAAAATTCAAGCATACTATACTAGATTTGTAAGAGGAACAGTTGGTATTACTTTTTGGATCTTGTAAAATATGTTCATATACTCTCCAAAATCAAGCAGATTCTTTGAGCTTTTCTAAAGTCTGGTCTTGCCTGCAATCTGGCTATTTTTCACCTACAAACGTGCGATCTTTCATATAGTCAGTTTCAGGTCGCAATCCACTCTCTCTTTCTCACTCTCGTATAGTTAAGAGGTGAATCGTATAGTTAAGGGTTGAATTAATCGCCCCGATACCACTCTAGCACATGCAATTATTAGTTAGTTTCTCTTTGTTCGTTTTAAAACTTAAACGTGGATCGATCCAGATCACCAAAATTTTGACACATTCATTGGCTTATTTGGCAGAGTGGTATGACGGAATCCCAAAGGTGTTTGAATGCAATAAATAGAAAATATCTATATAAGTCTGCCAACTGTCAACTGCTTAAATGGCTAAGGCGAAAATCTTAACTCTTCCAAATGAGTTTCGCCATCGAATTTAGAGGCATTTCATAACTGGATTATTCGCATTGTGCTTAGGTGACCACTATCATTGCTCTATTCTAATTTATAGCAGAAATGGGTATTGATACAAATCTTCACGTTCTAAAAACTCCTACTTGGTTATAACAATTAAGCTAAATCACTAAATTGTAAACGTCCTATTGACAGAATAAATATCTTTAATCAAGAAAGTAAAACGAAACTGTACTTATATGGATCATCAGGCATCATCGCTTCAGCGATCAAGTATATGCACATAACGAATGTGTCATAGCACCTTTGTGTTGTTATTTCTACAAATCAACATTTTTTTTTCAAAATTCTGACCAATTAGTCTACTTTCACAACTTGTCTTAAATTAAAAACCACAACAAAATAATTCAGAATGAACTAAGATCACCAAATAAAAATCATTATTCTTTGTAACTTATCACGATGCGCTAATTTAAGTCAATCCAACCGAAGAAAATAAAAAAATCATAAAGCAAAATTATTTAATAGTTTTTTACTATCGAAATTATTGGAACACATAAGAGTCATTGAACTGTACAATGTGTAGCGTGGATAGGGGCTTAACTCACTGACACACCATTTAGTAACGAAATACAGAAACGGGACTAGCTAAGATGGTCGCGATAATATAATGACTACAGGTACTGACCTTCTAATTTTATCGATCGATTATCTACATATAATCGTATCCGAATGTTTCTCGCACAACGTTAAACGGATGCAATTATGGCTTGAAATTGTATTATTATTGTATTTGTACGTAAGTAATTGTGAATAGTTTTACCAAGGTCAAATTCTAATTCGAGTTCACATATTAGTTGTAACACATGGTGGAATATAATTGAATGTGTTTATTGAGTCGGAGCGAGATTTTTTTCAAAGAGAATGTTTGTGTCCAATTAATTATAATTTTATATCATTCCTAATGCTAGGATCCGATTGTAGGATAACAATCGGGTGGGGTCAATGTGACCCCCTGTCGGGGTGCACAACTCATGGACCGAACACCTATCGCTGTATACTGGGTTGGCTTATTTGGATTGACAAAGAAGATTTCATTCACACCATCGATCCGATTACGATCGTTGTTGTAGATGGGGCCACCATATGACATCTTATCACAGTAGACAATTCATGGACCGAAAATCTATCGGTGTATATTGGCAACTCTATGCCCACCCTATATGGATTGACAAAGATTAGTTCACTCACATAATCGGTCCACTTTTATCGGTATTTTAACCCGTTACCTTCTGCTCACACTTAACCGCAGCTTCAATCACTGCGTCATATGGCTGGCGTCATATGGTTGTTGATTACATTAAGGTGATAGCTTATATATAGGATTCCACTTAAATATTTAATTTGGTTGTAAGTCATTTAAATTTCATTTGTGGAGTTATTAATTTTTTATTGAAAACCCACAAATTATAGAAAATCTAATGATGGTTAAATAACTAACAATAATGATGAGGCAATAATTTAAAAATACTTTGAAATAATTTCACGACTAATTTACCCTCAGTTGTACGTCTAATTGTTAAATATATTCTCGTCTTTACTTAAAGATTCGCCTCTGACTATTTTTTGTCTCAACGTCGTGCACCGAATCGAATAGTTTTGTGAGCTTAGTCGATACAACCACGAGGAAACTCTTCTTTTTAACGATCTTGACCAGGAGAGACAACCTCATCTCATGTCGCTTTTCATTGAAACAATACCTTCATTGAAACAATAAACCTGGAAAAATTACAGTTCTTACTAACTAAGATAGACGTACCTCGAGGATCTTGCTGGGAATTCTCACTGGGCACTGTTCTTCATTTTTATTTGCCGCACAATCAGATTCCGAAGTGAGAGCATTCCAATGAGCCATTCAAGCCTGCGTAATATTCTTTGTTGGAAAGTTGGCCAGCCCGAATATCATTGAAAAATATAACTTCCACAGGTCAAATTTTTGCAAGTACAGATACATTTTTTACACTGATGCATTGTCTATGATTATAATCCAAGTCTGGCAATAAACTTTAACTGCTGTGCAGAAATAATTCACAAACGGACATCCAACTTACTGGTAAATTATCCTTAGAATGCGCCTTCATTGTCTGACGGTTTTACGAGTGATACAGCAACAAAATGGTTGCAATTTAAGAAAATGGTAAGCTGATCTTTGACTGCTTTAATTTCAGGAGAACGCTTCTCCTTTAGGAAGAAACGTCATGGGTGGCATTCTTTATGAAGCGTTATAACGAGTCATCATTGTAAGAGGAAGTGTTGTATGAGGTAATTCTGTATACTGTAACACAGTGTTGGTAGATATTGCTGTTTAGATCTGTTACAGCGATCAATTTGATATCGGAATTAGAATCTTATGATGGCGAAGTAGTAGTTGTTGTAACGAAGGTTGAATAGTTTAGATTACCTTAACCAACTTTTTCTTCATTGATTATGTAACTGATTATGCCAATTTATTGAAAATGTTTTGTTTTGTCCAACTTTTCCGTATGAATAAAAATTTGAAACTCATACAACGAGACTTCATGCTCGACAGCCATGACAAACAGTGTCTCTTTTTTTGGCTATTGTTAACCACAAGAAGACGTTCAATCATTGATGATATTGAACTGGGTCTCGTTCGTCAAATCTATAGATGGTGATTTAACTCTTATGTCTTTTACTTGAGTACTTGAGTATTACCTTGTAGGGGGACAGTCTAGGTTCGAGCCAGCTCGATACATAAACTTGTATCCAAATGAATGTATTGCAACCAATGAACTTGTATGGAAGTAAAGCATTAAACAAAGATCTCTAAAATCAAATACGTAGTAACGTAGTAAGTAAGCAAGTAACGCAGATAGTTTAGACGAGATTCATTGAAACGTAAAACTTTGGTATTTCGAGGAGACTTTCAATTCATTTGAGGCATTCTATGAAAGTGGCCCATATCGTTATTGTAAAATGTTCTTCTGTTATTATAAAAAAAATAATCATAAAGAGAGGACACTCAATTAACCATACTTTCAGTTTGACCGTCTAAACAATTTCTATTGGGTTCATGTCGTGAGGGTTTCCCGACCAATCCAATGGTAGTGTGTTTCTGAAACTTAAATAGTTTTTTATCAACGTGATGGTGTGACAAGGAGCGCAATTTTCCTACAAAATTAAAGCGTGTGAAGAGAACGACGATTGTCCACTGGCGATTGAGTCACAACCTTTCTATTTTGAAGATATTTCTTCAATTCTAAACGGAGGTGGTTCACTAGTTCCAACTATTTTACACCAAAAGTATATTTTTCAGCAGGAGTGTGCACCTTGTTACACCGCCAATCCGGTTGAAAACTGGAGAATCAACTCCAATCGCCCGAAAAACTAAATTTTATAAAAGTGGCTTATGCTATGTATGTATCGGAAGATTTAATTAATATTAAATAATATTAACAAATTAATTTTAATCAATAAATCGAAACACCTCGTAAATAGAGTTGATCACTATTATCGACTTCGATTAGCGAAATTGTAAACTAGTTCCAAGATTTTTAAAGAGACCATAAATTGAAATAATGTCAACTTCTATGCTTTTGTCGAATAATGCTGCTGTTAAACAAGCGAATCTACACCAGTTGGTACTTTCTTCAGCCATAAATTTCGTTTGAATTAAAAAAATGATTTGTTATGTTAAGAATATTTCAGGGACGTCTTCATTTCTTTATATTTTGTAATAAAATTTTTTTCATTTCCGCTCATTCTCATTCAATTTCTGCATAAATTTATGTAAATTATGCGACTTTGAAATAAAAGCAAAAAATTTAAAAGACCGGAAGTAACTATACTTTGTGTCTAAATTTTAATGTTTTTATTTAGTATAAGTAATCTTGTATATGGATGGTTATTGATTCAATACTTAATTTATATAATTTCAGATGGATTATACTTATATACGGCCTACCTAAAAGTTTGAGTTAAGAACATCTAAAACCAATGACATTATATAACAGCTCCCTATATATACAAGAGCTATAAAGTGTTTGTCGGCTACAAATGAGAAATTAAATTTTCACCATAAGGTATGTACATATACAAATTTTAATTAAATTGTTGATGTTGTCTTAAAGATCAAACTGACCTTCACATCTAATTTAGGTACTAATCTATTAAGTTTCTCTTTTAATTAAAAATAAAATTAAAATTAAGTTTTGTTTATAATGGACATATGTTAAATACTTGTATGTACACAATATACTCTAACGAACAAAACGGGGGTCATTGACCCTAAAAATAGGTTTTTAATAGAATCTCTTAACTATCGAAGTTTCGCTTATAAAAACGAATTAAATAGTTATAGTGCGGGTAATATGTACCTGTATAGATAATAGTTGAATATGGTTATATATATATATATATACAGACATACAATTAGAGACAGCAGTAACCAAGGGAGGTGCTTCGAAATCTTGGCATGACGGAGACAGTTGTAGATTTAGATAAAGTGTAAAGTTTTGCTCTATCACATGTTCGGATATAGATTCCGAAAACTTCTTTGTTGGGCCTTCTTTGAAATATTTCTTCGATACAGCCACCTTTAGCGCAGATAATATCATTGAGTCTGTCCGGGAAGGCTTCACACCCTACACAAATATAATCTGATGGTATTTTGCGCTATTATCGGCGAAAAGCGCAGTTTTTAAGCTGTCGACCGTATGGGTAAATCTATTGGGTTAAGTCCAGGAAACATGGTGGCCATTGTTTTGGAGAGATGAAGCTGCAAAATTTTCCAATGGTCCTATTTGTTCAATGGTTTACACCCTCTTCAAAGAGTGATGAGCATCTTGTGGTAGTTATCGCGGTAATTCAACGTTTTAACACCTTTGCTGATTTGTTCAAATGTTAAATATTGTACTTCAGGTATAAAAATAGTGAAGTCTAATGTAATAATGTAAGTGTTCGTCTCTAAGCATATAGAGGGGAACTGAATTCATGCCCGATTTGTGGATCTTAATTTTTGTATTCACAAATGCCAATTTATTTCGGTGCCTTTGTTTCTATTTATTCACGCTTTCTATAGCAAATAAAATTGATAGCTGGGTTTGTGTTTTAACAATATTCATCTTCAGTCTGAATTTGTATGTCTTATAGATCAGTAGATCAATGACTTCATAGGTTTAATTAAACGAATTCCATCAAGATGGTGGGAATCAATGTTAAGTTGTATGCGTTCGTTTTTTAAATCACATACTTTTCAAAAATTCCTCACTATCCTCACCTTGTGGAATTTTAAAATATTCTATAAGCGTTATCGTATGTTTCTAGACTTTTGATCGTTGGCGGTAAACAAGATTATATATAGCACGGATATAAAGAGTCGAATATTGTGCGCCCTAACGGCTTCGGAATCAAAAACTTAATTCTAATATTCTTAATCCACTTTTTGGGCTGACCTAATTGCGTGGTAATCGAAATGCGTATCGACTGTGGTTATCAAAATATGTCTAAGATGCGTGTCACCAACCACATATAACGTATCACCAACTATACATTACACATGTTGAATGTCCGTGGAAAATTGGCTAATATAATCCAAGAACCTTGCTTGTCTTGCCTTGGGTTACATTTTACAGTGAATTGCTCTTGTTAAAGGCTTGTGGTCGGTATAAAGAGTGAATGAAATTCGACCTTCAAAAATAAAGTGTTTAACTGATAGATATATTGCGAGTAATTCCCGATCGAATACAGTTTCTTGCTTGTGAATCCAATAAGGACAAATGGGATTGTGATATACGTTTTGTAAACGTCTTCAGGTGCTATACGGGAATATGTTGGTATGCCCTGACGACATATCTTGGGGTAAATTTTGCAACCATTTAAGTGCATGGAGACATTTTGTTTGTATGATCGGGTAACGATCAGGTGTTGTGATTAAGTTTAATCTGAGTTAATCTTTTTTCTTGACCATATGGAGTGACCTAAGTCCACCCTGTGATAATACTCTGTTTGAGCAGCTTTATGACACAAAGGATCTAGTCGTTGTGGTCTTGAAACTGACAAGTGGCCTTTAGTAACAGTGTTTTGAATCACGCTATGTCTAAGTGGTAAATTGAAGTTTGGTTCCGTTGTTCGGGAAGGATAATTCTTTGTGCGTGCCATAGCCGTTGTCGATCGTGTATTGAATAAAAAATCGATAAATAGTTCAAATTTACCAATGATAGTACGTTTCGCTGCTGCGAGTATGAATATGTGCGTGCAAATTTGCGTCTAACTCCGATATATCAACCTGAAGTAACTGTGTGTCATAAGTGTTGATTGTTGTGCCATTGGTGGCTTATAAAACTAGATCAAATTTCAAATTCGTAATGATATTCTGCGGCAGAGAGCATCGAAAGGTCAGCTTCCGTGTCTATAAGACAAGCCATGTTATTTTCTTTGTTATATATAAGTGCAGACGGTTAACCAATACGAATTGAATGACCGCTTGTTCGAAAATATGTATGTATGTATCGCGACAATGCTACTGAATGCAAGCTAATTTACTCGAAATATCGAATCAATTCAGTAGACTGAGAACATGCTCAAATCATAATACTGAGAACAGATAGCTTTGTATACGTTGTCTTTTGGTGATCTCTGGCTACGCTCTAGCATAAAATATCCGCGTTTTCTATTTACTGCGAGACCACCTACGAGACATTTGTATCACCAGCCACTCAGACCAATTGGCGAAGTGCTAGCAGATCAAATAAATTATTGTCTGATTTTCTTTATAATAAATCGTCATATACCAATTGCATGACTAAATTTGTTGACTTTTAATGTCAAGTTCAAGAGACAATCAATTCAGTTATACACAATTATTGCTAAATAAATACTCATTTTATTTAATAAACTAAAAGTAGGTTACAGGTGAATAATTGACCTGTAATAAAAGAAATTGTTAAATTGGTCGTCTCATAATTTAGTCCCGAATTGCAACAGACAGCGTACAATTTGTATTTGACCACAGAGACACGAACACACATTAGGTTATAAATACGAAATAATGCCATCATCGATAAGTCTTGCAATAAAGATTATAGGATACAAAGCGTAGAGTTTGAAGACCTTTAACCTCCTACTCGTGCATATTTCTAGTTTACATTCAGCTTGGTGTTTATTATAGTTTGCTTTACTATAAGTTTAGTCAAAACGAAACATCAAAAACTAATTGATATACAATTCTTACGAAAATCATCATAATGACGCATACATAAGATTTTGTCTGAAAAAGTTTATTAAACTCACAAAGAAATTCATAAAACTGAGGTAAGGCAGAAATTATCAATTGTTCGAGACGTTAAGCCCAAACCGAATGTATTTATCGAATGACGTTTACTTGAATAACTGTTTTACATGTATATATATGTACTGTCTTAATACGAGTATAACTGCGGTATAACCAACAAAACACCAACATCTTATTACTTAGTGGCAAATAATGACCTTAATAGAAATTATTAAACCGTGCAAGTTTAACACAAAACAGTGATAAAATCATTACAGTTTTGTTAATAAAACGAAATTTATGTAAAGAAACTTTTTTCGAGAGAGCAACAAAGATGATGTACAAGTGTGTATATCGGTATATCAGTATGGTTGAAAGAAAACCCAAATTTACTAAATGTAGGTCTTTCTATATCGTTATATGCGTAAACAAGTTTACAAAAATATCTGTTCGTTAAACACTCAGATACTTCACATTAACATTTAATTAATCAACTAACAATAATTTAACAAAATTCCAAACATATGAATTACAGACATTTTTATATGGCAGCTGATAAGGATTTTGATAAGATTCAACTGTTTCGCGAAATTATTATTTCAGACATTCCATATATGAACAAACATATAAAGAAATTGAGAATTTTATAGTCCAGTTATTTTTCTTCTGATTTACGCTGAGCTTATCAGTATATTAATGAGGTACGTCTTCGGGAATGCGCAGTTACTGCAAATTTACCTGATCCGTATATATAATCACTTTTCTTTGCATCGCTATTTACAGTAGCGATTAGGTGTGAGGATTACATTTGTACTTCGTAGTATGCAGATCGATCCATATATAGACGAAATTATGTAACTCCCGTTATTTTATTCTGGCCGGTACGATGGGAGTGGATGATCTGTGATGTGAATGAACTTAATCGTGAACCACTAT
Organism: Tipula lateralis; assembly: GCA_963932295.1. Taxonomy (NCBI): domain Eukaryota; kingdom Metazoa; phylum Arthropoda; class Insecta; order Diptera; family Tipulidae; genus Tipula; species Tipula lateralis. The sequence goes on from OZ010737.1 coordinate 194,040,318, forward strand.
TTCGAGTGCAGGAAGTGGTCTATAGCTGTGTTTTAATATTCGCGCTATCCAGAGCTTGCTATCCAGAGCTAGGGAAATTTCTATTCAAACTTATTCTATTATCCGCCAGTGTCACTGTTAATCAAAAAATAAATACATAAAAAAATCAAATTTTGACATTTAATCCAAAGAAATTTTTCGTTTTTAGGGATGAACATTAAAATACCCATATTTTTCGTAAATTTCCCATCAAATAATAGCTGCTCTGGATAGCGGCTCCGGATAGTGCTCTATACAAATAGGTAGAGCTAAATATTTATTTTTACAAATTTTGATATCTAATTGAATGAAATATTATAGTTTGCTGTTAAATAAATTGTGTTTACCTATAAATAGCGCATTAAATTGGATTTTAAATAGAGAAAAATGCTTTTTCCGCATCGCTATCCGGAGCCGCTATCAAGAGCAAATATTAAAACACGGCTTATATAAGTGTGAAAAATCGTTTCCCTATCATTCGTAAGCTTTGTAATGTGGAAACCTTTCTCGTTTCCAATGAGCCATATATTTACATTTGAAACTGTTATGAACCCATATATTGCCTTATTCAATACATTTATTGTGAAACTATGGTGGACCTCGCTTTTCTTAAAAAATCGTTCAAGATATAGAGATAAATTCTCACTATCAGAATTGTTAAACAGATGAAGAAATATTGGTTGACGCTTTAGATGATCTTGAATGACCTTTGATTACACGATATGGGTAAAATTTTGATTCATTTAGATACAGTACATAAATTACTTTTTTGCTCGTTTTTTAAAGACCACTGAAAGAATTTGTTCCTCTTAGTAAATCGATTAACCACAACCGGGGAACTGGGGAAGTGATAGTTTCTCTCTATTTTTTGTATTTGTTTCCGAAGTTCTTTAGTGTTAGTTTACACTATGTATACCGAATGGCTCCCAGAGAAACAATAAAGAATACTCATTTGTTGACATTTGACTGAATGGCTATAAATGGCGTAAATTTTTGATGAAATCAGCTTTGGACAGCTTATAATAGGGAAAAGCTTCGTATAGTTGTAACGGTTGAAGGTTTGGAGACGATAAACAGATTTCTTGAAAAGTGAATTCTAGCGATGCCTCTTCAACCGCCGATAGAATTTTCTGCGCGGTTAATTGAAAAATGTTTAATTGACAAAAGTGACGGTTTGTGACACTACGGTAGGACAAACAAAATGTTTTAAGACACCCAAGATATATATTTAGATGTAGTTATTAATCTAAGAATGATAACTGTCCTTTCTGCTGGGAAATTTTGTTTTCTAGGACAATCATGGTCTTAATCGTTTATTTTTAAAATGGGAAAACCACTACGCATTATTACTTAATAAGCTGAATTGGCGAGAAACGACCATTATTTGCAGAAAAATAAATCTTGCTCCACTATTAGAATACGCTGTCTGACATCTCAGTGTTTACCATGGTGAAACCCACGAATTACGATTTGAACTTCTGGACCACTCTCCTTATCAACTAGATCTAACCCAACCGACTTGTTCAGTTCCCTTTGATAAGAAGGGAGAAAATAATTGAAGGATAGTTATTTTCATCGAATTAGAAGGTCATCATTGGAAGCATCGCTGGGAAGAGCAGCCTCCAAAAGAGAAACTAAGTTTGATTATAACGAGTCCATCTAACATCATTTTCCACAACATTTACGATTATATATGGGGTCATATCTCATCAATGTCAACTTCGATTTAATCTTTCAAGTCTTGCATAGTCTCTGGATGAATGGTTAGCGAAACATTTATCCTTAACGGCTCCCAACACAAAAAGTCCACCGGAGTCAAAAAAGAGTTGCGTGGTGGCCAATTGACATCTCAATTACGGTTAAACACCGATTGTTTCGTTTGCTATATGTGGCAAGTTGCACAGTCATGTTGAACCTAATTATCGTGCGTGTGCTCCTTTCTGATTCTGGGTAACTCGTTTATCATGGCTCGGTGACGCTCTGGCATTGAATGTATGGGTGGATCTTTGCTTATTTTCGAAAAATGTTCATGTTGATGGATGCTTTGACAAATTCTGAGCAACAGCTGCAATGTTCTCGGCCATTAAACTTTCTTGGCATAAAACGAATGACGTAAGTGTTACCACAATCGAAATAACCGGTAGTTGAAATTGCAAACCTTAATGGCTTGTATCTTTTTTAGGTCGGATACACTTTTTCGACAACCCTCGTATTGTTAGAATCCTACAAAATACAATTGCTATGTGTACTGCAATAAATTAAGGTTGCCACCCCCATCCAGGCTTTTTCAACCAAATGACTATCATTAGAGCGGGCCCGTAAAGAGGCATTGATGAAAGTGAGAGACCAACTGAGTGAAAAGCTCGTATCCTGATACGCGTGAGAGATAAAGGAGTAATACGCCTTCAATATAAGCAACAACTTACTTATATATATTCTTCAAGATCTCTATAGTTTCTACAACCAAGACTTTCAACTTAACCCTACTAGATGCATCCGTAACTTACCGTCCAAATGTGATCGAGTTCGAATTCGGATATAGAATCATAATGTAAAATAAATTTTTCACCAACTGATTGGTGGTGTAAGTGGTTACATTTTTGACTCTCTGTTGGAGTGCGAAATTCATGGGCCGACTCATCTTCCTTGTATATAATATAAGCTGGCATGGAACGGATGGTTCTACGTGAATCGGACTTATAGCCGTACGTCCTTGATTTGGCTGTACTGGTATAAAGTAGGACGTAAATAAGCGAACCACGATAAATTTGGTGGGAGGGTCCCAAAAAAGTTCGCAATGGTAGAAAGAAACATCCGTATCGTGAATTAAATACATATATTCACTGACTCTTATATACTGTCATGTCGTCATTTCCATAGAAAGAGAGAGTAAATCTTCTCCGTATACATTAGTCAATAATCAATATTGATTTTATAAATTAGCATTTTGGTTAACACGTTTTTCAACCACTTTTGGTTGTATTTAGTGATTCAGCTCGCGATCTTCATAATATGCGTAACGTAACGTAATTTATAGCAATACTTCGTCGAATTCAATTCAACTCGTATTTCAAATTATATATACGAACAACATTTAAGATATCTATTTTCTACGTTCAGTATCTTATCGAATGCGCATAACTATACAATTAATTTTTGTTTTCTTATCAATTGTCTTAAGTGTATAATTATTTTGTTTAATATACAATATTAATTAGTAGTTTGGGGTCGGTTGACAATTTACTGTATAACAATTACATCGCGAGTGTTTGAATTAATTGTGTTTAATTAAAATAATTGAGTGAGGGTAGTTCAGTGTACCACAATATATAGTCAGTCGATCACTTGATTTATAGCGTTCGAATCGTTTATAGTGAAAATCGATAAGCTATTCGCCTCAATTTTAGCGAATCATACAAATAATTTTATCAGGTGAAATATTTTAAATTCCTTTTGTTTATTTTTATATGGAATTTTTATTACAATCTTTAACTTGACGTCATGTGCCTCGCTACTAAGCTTGGATTTTTATTGCAAATATAATTAAGTATATAAGACGTCCATTTTTAGTTTTATCGTTTCTTCGAGACTATAATTTTGTCTTTGATCATATATGTACGCGTTTAGTGATGATCATCTGATCCGAATGTCGTCGCCTTTTAATGGATTAGCTGCCAATGCAAATCAGTGATGGTATTGGTATTTACACAATTTTGGCATTTTAACTGTCAAATTTTGACTGCACATAAACGATCGGTTTTTACTTATGCGTGTGAAGAATAAAAATCGGTTTGTTGATGAATTAATTGGAAATTTATATAAATGTATGTTGTTTATATTATTAATTCGACATCAATGACCTTGAAATCGCAATTAAATATTTATACATAATTCTTCAATAACATACATCTTTTGAATATTAAATAATATTTTTTTTTTATCAAGACTTATATAATGTTAGATATCGATGATAATCGTGTATACTGTATAGTTTAGGCCTGACATTATTTAAGAGAAGATCTGGTATACCCAAATATATGTTAGTGAATAACTTAATTAATATCGTCTCAAATAAAGGGTGATACAATAAGAGCTTCCTGAAGTTTTTTTTTGAAATAAAACGCATTAAAATCAACAATTTTATATGTGACGTATTTCTTTTAAACGTTGTCCGCGACTGACACTTAGATGATCTATTCTATGGGTTCTAAATTTTCAGCATTAACCTAACGACGTCCGACCACAAGATCTTGGAGGCTTAGTCATAGGTTCCTTTCTTGATATGATGTTCAACTCATTAAAATTTTCTTTCAATAAATCAATAGTTTGGTCTGCTGTGTGGGTTGCACCATTCTGTTGAAACCACAAGTCGGGTACACTGAATTTTTGGCAATAGAAATTCATTGATCATTGCTCTGTTATAGTTAGCGCTATTGACGTTTCAAAACAATGATGCCACCTGCCCACAAACAGCCCAAAACAGTGCATTTTTCAGGATGAATTTCTTGTGGTTGTATATCAGTCCAAATACGAACTTTGATTGGCGTATAAACCAAATCGATGACGCAAACGAAGGTCAACCGGCTTCAATTCTTGAACATGCTAATTTTTGAATATCTTCAAACCAAGATCTCTAAATACGCCACAATGTCCCATATGAAAGACCCAGAGCTTGAGAACGGCGACGAATTGATTAATTGCGGTATTTACGTACACTTTCAGCTACACCAGTAATAACCATATTAGATCGACTTGTACGGTACTCTAGTCGGGTGATAAATACCAAAGTGGTTGGAAATTTATTGATTGTTTCGCGAATGTTGCATTCAGTTGGACGATTATGAACACCATAAAATGGTCGAAGAGCTCGAAATCCCAATGAGAATACCAATTGGAAAAAGTACCTCCTATTGGATCACTCTTTACATATAATGATAAACAAACGATATATTTATTCAAATTTTATCAGTTTTATTATATATAATATCCACGTATGATAAGCCATTTATATGCATTTCATTACATGAAATATTAAATAAACATACTTTATTATTTACATAAGAGAAATTAATTTGTATATATATTTATAAAAAAAAAAAATTAACAAACTAATTAATAATTATAGAGTGTGTTCTTAACGTTCCGAATTTCAATTGAGTTGAAATATTTTACCGTTCATGTATACAAAGCCTCTACATGGTGGTTAGAGACATACTCGATAGCATATAATGTGAACAATGGCAACCACTGTAGTCGACCTAATCCGCAAGATCCTATCTGCTCTTCTTTAATCATAAATGTGATTTTATAAGATGTCTCAGGATTTGTTCATCAGGTAATACTAATTTCATCTCACCCCAGGATTTGTAATATCATCCCATATGTAGACAGCCAAACTTGTTCAATTTATGTAATTAAGATTTTTATTGATGGTTCCTAGGAAGCTCGGGTGTCGTGGTCGATCTCGTGTAATTTTAAATTGATATCATGTTATATAGGCTCATATCGAAAATCTTAACATGTAGCTGGGGCCATAGATATTAAACATGATATTAATTCGAAATCACATTAGATCAATAATGTCACTCGTGGTTCCTGGGAACCATCAATATAAATCTTTATTAGTGAGATTGAAGAAGTTGGGCCATATACATATGGGCCTAAAGCGCATATCTCGACATGCGGCAAATAATTAATCCGTACGCCACAATCAAATAAATCGAAACATTTCGAGTTAAGTTCTTGTAATTCGCTATAGTATATGCTTGATGATCTTGTCGATCACACAATCGAAACCGGTCTAGCGATTTACAATAACAACACTTATAAGCACAATTCGAATTATAATTCAGTCTTCTAACACCACCCAGCGTTACACTGTGTGACCCTTACGGCCCTGTTTTAGGAAACATAACATTACACGTTCTGGCATAACCTCCCAATAATTGCATACTACCTTTTGTTTAATCTATAACTTGGCAATTTTTCAATATCTGCCTTCTTCAATTAGGTTTCTCAAGGCACAGATATTTTCAGGAATTTCGTCACATGCTGCAACACAGCCAAATATCACTAAGGTGGACGAATATGGGTACCCAACCTCAAATACAGCATGCAAACCAGTCGGTTCGTTTCATGCCGCAACAAGCATAATCACTAAGCGGGTGAAATCAGGCACCCCAACGCATTACGGTATCATTGGATGGTATCATTGGACCTTATTGCCCGAAATTGAACTTTGAAGATGGCGTAACAGTGAATAGTGAGTACTATTGTGTTGATAACTGGAACTTGATTTTTGGATTTTATAGTTGGATGATACTGACGCAAATCTTGAAACACTCGACTTATTGACCTATAGTTCGATGACTATATAATTTCAAGGAATACTGATATCAATTGGTTGTGGTCACATGAACGAAATTGTGTGTTTTTTTAAACTAAAACTTAATCCTTATATGAGTGGCAGGCAACTTATTATTTTATAAAAAGATCAGCTATACGATATCGCTGTATAGTCAAATGTTAAAGACTTGAGTCTCGCATCATTTACACCTATTCTGATTGTACCCGTGTTGGCCAGTCAATGGTCAATATATCGCTTCATTGTTCAATGGTCATTTAACTCAACATTTAACTTGTATGTGTAACAATTTTTGCCACAACTCATCGAGAAGTTTTGAGTATAGGCACACGTTTTTCGCAGGAAGAAACTAATTATGTTCAAATTGCAGCTCATGTACTATAAATAGGTAAACCTGGTCAAATCTGGAATTGATATAAGATACCATTTGCAAAGTTGTGGATGAGGGCTAGATATTTTCTCGAAATGCCAGATCAAAGATGATAATAAAAAAAACGAGCTGACGATTTTAGGAGTACACTTCCTCAACAATCTGATGGACATAAAACTACTTTATAGTTCTGTTCATTATAGGTCTCAATAGATGAAAATAATTCTTGTATTAATTCTTTTTCCTTTTTGCAATAATCTGTTTAACTGTTTGAAACCTCTACCGAAAGACGATAATGTTGTTATACCTGCCTCAATCTACATACTTCCTTCAAATAATATTGGAACATTTCTCATTCTTTTCCTCCATCGATTTCCAACCTATCGATTGAATACATTAATTGAGTTCAACTATGGTTGATCTATCCAGTCTCCGGGACTCATTTGATGTGATTGTTTAATTCCTCTATTACTTCTTATGACGAAGAGGTTTTTATTTAACAACAAGGGCGTAGTGTTCGTAATACAAATGTTCAGGTAGCTGTGCTGAACGACTGGCATATAGACACGTTTTGGCCGTAGCGCTGTATATGTCCGACATCACTGCTACTATGACTTCCGTCAGATTTAGGAGGAATGCTCTCTGACATGATACTAGTTATTACACACGAGTTGTTATTGCTCCATCTATCATTATTCAAACAGATCTCCAAAAGCTAAACCAAACATGAGCCAAGAGGTATTTGAATACTTGGTTAGAGACGGCTAATTGTAAAATGGAAAGCCTTTGTACACCGTAAAATTTAACAGGTATAAGGTCCTTCTGGAAATATTCGTGTTCTGCAAAAATGATAACATGATCGAAAACTCTAATTAGTCCACAAAATTAAGTTTGTCAGTTAATAATACATATAAATAAAAATGTTCTTACATGGTACAATATAGAACCCGAAGATTGCCTTTTCGATAACAAGTGTCAAGTATTGAATGCAAATAGGTATACTCTTGACGATATATTATGTTAAGAATGTAGGCTTCAAACAATTACGTACTTATTTTATCGGCATTTAAATTTTGCGTGTCATGACAGCTGTCTTCGGATTATTTGGAGTATATATACTGTCTAAATACTCTGTCTATTTAAAGTTTGAACTATATGTAGATAAGAATTCAGTCATTTAGATAACACAAGTTGTTTATATAGTTTCAATGTCTAATTGTTTCAAAAGTTGGGATTAGCACTTAAACACCTTGAAAAACTACAGGTAACACAGTGAGTTGTAGTGTAATTCAGAGTTCATTTCGTATTAGCGAGCTAAATCCACCTTTATTTATATATTATTGAGTAAATAAGTGTTATAAACGTTATCAGCAGTTGTTAAAACAAAAGTATATAAGTTTGTATATAGACGAGTTTATGTATTTATGGTATATACATTTGCAACATTCCATGGTTAAACAAACAATAAACATTATTAATTACATTTCGATAGTTCCCATAATTAAAAATAATAGTTGATAGTATTAATCAATTCTATATACAATAAAAGTGTGTAGTTTATTAGCATAGTTATGCTACTATGTGTACTGACAACACTTGACTTATTCATTATCATTTATTAACAAATGTAATGTATTTTTTATTTATTTGAACTATCTATTTGTTTATATAAATAAAATCGCAAAGCTAATAAAATAAGTGACGTGATACTTGTCTATGGCTTTCTAATAATTGACACCTCTTTTCCCATTTGCCTATTTTCTTGGATTTGCCTGTTCCGTTTGAATGTTTTGGCCATGCTTAATTGGGACTCTTCTGGTAACTCGGTGATATTCGTTGAAGAGACTTTTAGACATAAAACCATTTTGGTATCGGAAATATATGCATAGACTAGTATTCTAACTATGTGTGAAACTGTATATAATATGTATAACTGTGTGTGAAACTCAATGCTCAAATTGGCCGTGTTGGCAGCACATATTGTAACACCATTGGCCCAAATGCCTTCCATCCTACATCAAACAACAACGGGACACGCACCACTGAGCATTACTGTACTATATTGATTGCCAATACATTCTTCCCACCTAAGCGCATTCATAAAATTTCATGGAACACAAACGACAAGGTAGCGGCTAATCTTACTGTCCAAAAGATATTTTTTTTGACTCAAAGTCATCAGAACCAAACGTGGAGCCAACATTGATTCAGACTACTTCCTAGTAACTGGTGAATTAAGATTTCACTTGTGAATCACATACAATCAATGGTTTTAGCATATTACTCGTTGGAACACCGCAGGATTAACTAACAAAGTTATCCGAACCACCCTTGAGATCTTACTTTATCCATAATCTTGGAGAAAAAATCGATTCGTGACTTCGTTTATGATATAATTAAGAGAGCGGTAACCGATGCATCCATGTCCACTTTAGGGCTTATTTTATCTAGACTATAAAATATTTGGTTGGGCGACGATTGTCTAATCGTTTCTGGAGCTGTCTCTAGAGAAAGATCGCGATCGCTAACCATTTATCTTAAAAACGAAGGCCTACGTAAGAGATAGATATCAATACATATGAGGAACAGCTACAGAATTCCATCCATATTCGCAACAAAACAGGAGAGTTACAAATTGATCCCAAAATCGTCCTTGAAGTGTAGAGAAACTATTTCTCTTCGCTTCTAAATAGACCGGGATCACCAACTGAGCCACAACGTCTCTTGCGTCAATCTACCGGCGAGTTGACCCGACCACCACTATCAATATATGATAAAGTGCGGGACGTGATATTACTAATGAAAATTTACTAGACACTCTGTGAGGATAGTATCTGCGGAACAAAATGCACGCGGCGATACCAATGCGGGTTTCGCAACGATTAATCACACTTCCACTCTGAGGATGGTCTTGAGAAGTGTGACGAAAGAGACATCCCTGTTCATAGTGTATTTGTTAACTTCCAGAAGTCATATGATAGCATTAAGAGGAAAGTGTTATAGGACATATCCTATCTGGGTATACCATCAATAATGCTATCTATTTGCAAAGTTTTAATGAATGTAAAAGTAGTACTTTAAATAGCTAATTGAAGTTAAAATTTCGGATGCCTTCGATATTTAATATGGAGTGCGGCAAGGAGACCTAATACGTATGCTTATAGCTGGTTGCAACAAATTGGTTTTGCGAATCCACGAAACAAAGACCCAATATATGGTCACTGCGAGAAGGCAGAAATACAATATGAGAGGGTGAATGAGTTTAGATATCTGGGATCATTGATCAAGGAGTAAAACAACTTTTCGGTCAACAAGAGATAGTGAGGACCTTCGCGACTTTGTTTCAGTTTTGCCCATATAAAAATTTAAGTACCCCTCTGTTACCAATAAGAAAAGAGGTCATCGGCCTCACGGTTATCATCAAACACTATCGGATGTATTGTTACCTAAGCTATTAAAAAATCGTAAAATGGAACCTCTATGTGCCAGCGAGTCAGCCACAAAATTGAAGAAGAAAATTTCAAAAATTACACCACAGAAGAAATGCTTTTTAGCGGTGGTAGTGTCACAGTAGTTTTGTCCACAGAAATGATTTTATGTCAAAATGCATTTGAATTTCACTTTAATATCACGAAATTAAGGAACAGTCTTGACACACTGGGGGTAGGATTTTTTAGTATCACGTATAGTTTCAATTTTTGATCCTATTTCGGAAGTAAAATAAGCAACGCAGAATGAGTTAAAACCGAAAAGAGAATCAGAGTATGATCTCATCGCAGGGAAAATGTTACAAGAGTTGCTGAGTTACTTGTTTAATTCTTAGAATCGGTTATTGCACCATTCAGTGAATTAACTCTCAAATAATATTAATACGTAGGCAGCCAGAACAAGTTACCAGACCAATAATATCTGGATTGGGCAGTGTATATTATATCTGTCCTACATCGCGGATAAGCTTAAAAGCAGGCAAGTAACCATAGCAGCACTTCTAGGCGACATGATAATACTCTCACACATTACAATGCGTAGAGGCTTCAAACATTAAACGGCCCTCGTTGAATTTAGTCAGCCCCTCTTTAGAAATTTTACTATCGAATTTCTTCAGTTTGTCAGTATATCCTAGTACAATGTTCCAATGAACCTTTAATTTTATCTTTAGAGTCGAGGTGAATAAACAACGGGCTTAAGACCTTATTACCTCAAGTATCCTAATCCGATATTTCTATAAATCAAATGCTTATAAAGAATCATTATGACTATTATTCATATACGTACTTCTCGGTACCCCACACACCTCTGTATATATGTGTTATATACTCGTATCAGCAGTTCTACGCGAAAAATACTTCAAAACAATCGTAATTTTGATGTATTATCGCAAAATAATTGATTCGAATAAAATTCCGATATAGCATTGGGATGATAAGCACATATATCGTCATATATAATGTTGTTTGATTAGATGACGATAACGTAAATTAGTACCGCGATAACAGTTTCGAAACGTGCAAAATTTCGTTGATTATAAATGTGTCATTTTGCTATATAGAATCGCAATAATCGGCCCAAAATTGTATGAAAGCTTTCCGTGTATACATGGATGTACATTTATATAATAATTAGATGCTCCAACCTTCAAATTATTATAATTAAAAAACAACATCTTGAAATATCATCTCAAAAGAATCCACTTCAAGTACGAATATGCCGTATACACACTTGTGTTCATTGTAAACCGGGTATATCTCGCAGGCTTGTACATTTATATACTTAAATGATGTGTACGCGGTCACTGACTATAGATTAGATATTTAATTAAAATTTTTGTACATTTTTAGCGATACAACGCGTAACGAGATAGTCAGGCACCGTAATTTCCCGCGGATACTTTAATCGCATCGTAAACGATCAAAAGTTTTTAATAATTACTCAATTTACAATCTAAACAAATTTTACAGTTTTATTTATTTGTAAAATACAATTTATATAAGTTTTCTTCACCGGATAGTTACGAAATCAACAACATCCGATATCTTTTAATAAAAAACAATTTAATACGTTTTGTTTTTTTGTATATAAGATATATTCGATCGGAAAATATTTATGTCAATTTCAAACAATGAATGTATTAAATCAATTCGATTTATGGTACCAATATATTCAGCAATTTACTATTTGAATTAATAATATAAATTGATTTTGCTTTAAACTCGTCTATATATTGTGGTACTAAACAATGTACAAGTATACACTAGACCACCGAATTGCGTCGTTTGCTCATTTTGAATTGAGTCAGTGAAACCACGTCGCTTGAAAAATATAGTCAAACGTTCAAATATTCGATCGAATTGTTGACACTGAAATTGTTTTGTGAAAGCAAACTTTGATCGACGATGAGGCCCATTACACACCCTCTAGTGGGGTTAGTAAGCAAACTTGCCGTTTGGGAAACAAAAAATAAAAACAAGATCAATGAAACGTCATTGCATGGCCAAAATGTGATTGTGTGGGGTTAAACCAGCATCGTTAGAAATCGATTAAACAGTCGTTAGAAATCGATTTCAAAAAAGGCCTTGACGGTTACTGGTTTCAACATGACGGTGCGCCATGATTTGCCACACAGCAAATCAAATAATTTAGTTTCTGCAATGAAAATTCGCTGAATGTGTGATATCAAAAAGAGCGCCATCCAGGTCATCCTGTGAGGCTATTATGAAATAATCCGATGCGAATTTTCCTTTTATGAAATTGTTGGGTCAAATATCAACATGAAGTTATGGTTTTTGTAATTCACTTAAATTGTTAAGTTTTGATAACATGAAATGAAAACCACTCGTCTACCAAATTGCAGTCGGATTTTAACATGCGATATTCGAAAATTCGGATTTCGTGTTGTCTTTTTAGTTTTATAATAGCAGAGTTTTCGATATCGGATTTTCATAATATAAAAATCCGCTTTCAGATCCAATATCCAATTTTTAATAATAGCCTCCCTCATCTCCAGATTTCACTATTCCGGACCTTTTTTGTATGTGGTTATTTGAAAAGCAAGTGTACGTCTCAGACCATTGCTCAAGCCAAACATTCGTGCCGAAATCATGTCTATACCGCCCGAGATGCTCGAAAAGGTATTGAAAAGCGTAGGAAAAAGGGCACATTTTGCTTTGGCCAATAAAGGCGGCCACTTAATTGGTGTTGAAATCAACAACTATACAGTCCAAATAAACTGCAAGGATCAAATTGAAGTAAAAGGTATTTTTATAAAGATGGTTTTATCAAACTTAATGTTTCCATACCGACATAACGGATTGCCAGTCTGTTACTTATCCGATAAGACGATTTACCCCCTGTTTATATACGAATCAGATGGAAACAGCCAATATAGTGCTTTATACAAAAGTATACGGTTGCGTTCACATGATGTTTGAGGTTAAGTGTTATCTCCTTGCTCAGCTCGTCTCAAGCTGAAAGCGACCATTATTGCCGATAGAGGCAAACTCAACTCCAGCCTAAAATATTGCAAGGTACTCGGTTGGATTCGAACCAGATTATCTTTGACCATTACTACATATATCGCGTACTATAACCACTAGACCATTGACTGTTACTATTACGTTAACTTCGTAGATTAAGAGGCATATTTGTTACAGTATACTCACATAATAATAGAATAATACATCTGGCTTAATTCTGCTGATCTCTTACAGGATATCAAGCTATAGGGCTTAATAACCCCAATATAACCCTATACTTTCCATCTTGTTCGTTGTTCTTCACCGCCTTGGTTTCGTGCTCTGCATTATGAATTCTGTTCCTATGATTTAACCTTTGACTGTGGGTTTATGTTCACCCCCGAGCTACTAAATCGACTCAGACCTGCACCCGTTCAAAAAGATATACTTTTATCATTAATTTGCAAATTTAAGAAATCGTAACAAATGTGATCATTCGCGTGCTTCAATCTCCGGTATAATATCAAGGTGATTGATATTTGCCACCAGTCGTTGGCCTGAACAAATCTCTATACAAGTTTCATTCAGTTTCCTTAAAATTATGGATAGTACTTCAGATTCAGCCGTACAAGTTGTTGCTTCATTGGAAGAAGGATGTCATCAACGAAAATTCGCACGTCAGCTAAATTTGAGCTGAACTATTGTCTCAAGAGTATTCAGAAGGTATCAGGAAACTGGTACCTTCAATCGGACATCATATCACTGGCGTCAACACATATTTGCTCGCGAATACATGAATTGTAACATTGAAAAATGCAGCTAGATATGTTTTATTCACTATGGCGATTGCAGAATATATCTCTATGATAGTTAGTGAGAGGAGAGTCCGAATCTATCAGCGCCCAGTAGAGCAATTTTCGCAGTGCTGTTTTGCTGATACAGTCTCGTATGGCAGTGGTTAATGCATCTTGTTGGCTGACATATCCCTTAAACGGAACGGATCTTGTGTTCGTATCTGGTTGCTAGGCAGAATATATAAGAAAATCGCGAACCGCCCTCAGTTTATAAGTGAGGTTGTAATCGAGACGACTTAGTGGCCAATACTCAGTCCAGCCTTAAATCCAATTGTGCATTTATTGGACGAAACAAAAAGTGACGATCCAAGCCAAAAATCCGGTATCATGTAACATTAGTGACATCAAGATTACGTTGGATGAGGAATGGGATGCGATCCCCCAAATTGTTGTCAGGTGCAAGAGGGGGGTGGGGCAATACTAAATATTTGCTTTAACAAGTACTGACATTATTACTTCAATGTTTTGTGAAAAAATTACTTTTCTGTGAGCGATGAAGTTCTTGTTTTTGCACTTGCTATACTCATCTTGGTTTGATAATCCAGCTCGATAACTATCGGTTCATGTGTAACTGTTTTTTTATATCTGGCCTTTTGATTTATACATATGGTTTGACACTCCGATCCGTTGCAACACTCACTCTCATTTTCTTTCGCAGGTTATCACTATGCAAGAATAATGAGTCTCGCACAGTGCCAGTATAATAAAGATGTTATTTGATTTTTTTGATTTCAAATAATTGATGGCATATATGTAGCTAGGTTTTTTAACTGTTCCAATCCCTTGCGATTCATGACTACTTGGTTCGATGAAATACTGTTCTCGTATACCTCCAATATTCATACTGGGTAAAATTCCTATTTGCTGATTGTTTGAAACACAATAGGATCTTAAACCCGTATGGATTTCGGTAGGGTTGTGGAACATATATGTATATGGTGTGTCCTTTGGACACCAATACTCTTTTTCATGAATCTTACCATTGCCATTTGGCCATGATAAATGATAACTATCTGTTTCTATCTTTGAAATCTGTTTTGGGGCACAAGGCTCTCCCAACTTTTTCGCGGTGGTCTTATTTACCTCCTACTTTACGCCATTACATAGATAAATCGAAGACGTATGTATGGCTATTGGCACGATATACGAGGAACCATTATTGCACATTGCATACATAGCTCTATGCCAGCATATATTACTGACATTGGTCAATGAATTCTTCACTCCAACCGCGGGTGTCATAGATGTGTTCATTCACACCGTTGAGACCTATGGTCACTATATAAGCTCAACTATCATGGGATTTTTTTCGACAAGCAACCTGAATGGTGTAAGTTTCCGTTTACTAAACATGTGTTACTTAAGGTTTGTGTTATATTTCCTCGAATCACGCAACTCGAGGCTTTGGTGTATTTACACGACAGGCAATTATAAAAGATGTTTTACATGTTCCAAATCATGTAGCAAATGCCAATGTTTTTGTTTGTGTCTAATCGGTTGATTTAAATTTGTTGATGAGTTTTAGGTGTTTACACGACGATACTATCTTATTTCTAAGATTGATTACAAAACACAATCTATTAATTTCACCCGTGTACCATATATACACAAACCGCACAGTCACTTGTACATTATAAAACAGAGTACATTAAATTTTTTTTTTTATAAAATTTAATTTTATCCGTGATGCGTATCGACATTTTCTTAATTAAAAATAAAAAATGTGTGCCTATAGTTCCAACACGTAACATGTACAGTGTTTCTTAACCTTGTTTCAAATGCGTTACATCAATTTGCGAAATAATTGCGACCGTAGAACACGGTATAACGTCTTGGTGGAGGATAGTTCCGCAAACTACTAATCGTTTGAATTGTCCGAGACCTCTGTAAACAACAGACCTCTGTACGTACAGTATGCACAATAGTAAAAGTGAATAGTCTGCTTAGCAAAATAACTAAAAACTAATCAAGTTACAATAACGATCTGATGAAATAGAATTATTGCATTCATCAAGAGCCACACAATGATATGCTGCATGACTGTGGTAATAAATTATTTGTCGTTTGCTTTGGTATGGTGAAAGATGGCCTTCTAGCACCATAAAGACGGTAAAAGTTTTGCATTCTACGAAACATTTATAATGAGTGAATGGAACGCAGCATCATTTGCACTTAACTAGCATTCTTTGTTGAAGAGTCGGTAAATATATCTCAAGTGATTTCGAACTCAAACTGAAAGCTACCGAAAGAGAGTTGACTAAGTTTCAATCTGTCAGCAGGCAATCGTTTAAAATTTTTTGTTTATTGTCGGGGATTGAACCGATTCTATAAGCTTCGAAGGTTACAAAAGAAAGATCCAAACATCGTCATCCAGAGTCAACAATATTGTAAGCATAAGCGGAATAACTTAATTTTGTCTCATTGTCTTCAATACGTTCAACGAAAGTACGTTCAATATGTTCAACGAAATAGGACTTAGTCGCTCTACAATTGCGTGGTCTACATATTTTGATTCGTCAATGCTAGAATGACGCTATCGCTATGCGTCACTACTAACAACTTTGTTTGTTTGGTGTAAAGATATGTTCTTTTAAACAAATTATAACCGCACAAGCACATGTGATACTGAACGTTCAGGAATGTCAAAACGTCTATGAATACATTATGAATAATTGTCGTATAAAATTGCACGATATTGATGACATTGTAATCATCTTATATGAATGTATACCCAATACGAATTGCATATATATGAATAATAAGTCAGCAAGGTGGGTATCTGTAAATCTATCACTTCAGGCCAGAATCAAAGTACTGAGTAGAAGCTGGTTCAAGTGCTCGAAAGAAAGCTTCGGATACTCAAGGCATAGTAGCAGTTCGGATACTCAAGGCATAGTAGCCATCGATTATCTTGAGATCGATTATCATTGATAAAGTGTTCTTCAATCATGACAATGGGCCATCACATTCATCATGGGTTCATGTTGCTCTCCATACACCATATTCGTCTGATCTAGTCTCTTGTGCTGGAAAACATGACGAAATCGTTCGGTCGAAGCGAACGCTTATCTTGATATTTATTTGAAAAATGAATTAACGCATCGAGCCACTTTCGTATGTGCTGATCCATCAATTTTACCTTTAAACATTCTATACATTACGCCGTGTACCATATGCACATTTCGCTTCATGAATCTTGCAATTGAACATAGGGAGTCATATAGCTGTATTTTTCCACATCACGTCTCGTCTCTATATAAAAGTTTGAACATATATAAATCTCGATCTTTAAGTATATCAATTTATTGTGTAATAAATTTACAATTGACGATAAAAACTATTTTAATTACATTACGAAGTGTGTATTCAGTTACATATACATATTATATTTCGATGTGACTCAAACTAAAACTCATGAAAGACGATTAAAACTCATGCAAGACGAACTCTATATCTTATTTTGTTGATCATCGTCACCATGCGTGTGTACTTGAGACACAAATGTGATAATCTCATTAATTAGCACTAAAGTTGAAAGTGGCGGGAAATTCATCAAACTAATCCTCATTGTGAGAACACTGAATGATAGAAAAACTACAGAAGGCATGTGAAGTTATTTCCAGTATTCCTGCCCAGAAAAAATAAAAAATTACATCCTAATCGGTTCGTCATACACCAGGGTGTATGTAACTACGCTGGCTAGCAGAACTCTTGTTCTTTGTCGAGCACTTTCCTATTCGGCATAACCCGTACTAATGCCACGATTTGTCACTCTTGTGGCAGAGCAACTACCGTGCTTGCTCTGCCATTCGGAGGTCTTGGGTTCGATTCCCGATGATGATCAAAAATCACGATTGGGTGATTTTTATGTGTAAGGATGTGTGTGTATGGGAGTTGAAACGTGGTTTCTAGGGGCAGTGAGTTCTGGAATATTTTTTCCCCTTCTTTAATTATTAATAATTATTTATGCCGCATTCATTCTGCTTGCTCTTTTGGTGGAAGTAATGATATGCGCCTTTATATGACTGCCTAGCATCAATCTCATACTATACTCATCTAAAGCGAACTTATCATCGATTGGGTAACTATGGATTGAGAACTAACCTCCAATATTGGAGTAGGATATCCTATTTAATCGCTTAAAGTAAACTGGTTAAATAGAAACGAGTGTTGAAAGAGCACTTTGTTTAGCTTTCTGGAATATTGTGGGCGTTTGAGCTTCAATGCTCGACTTTTTTGAATAAATTGGTATTTATAACGTTCTCTAGTAATGGTCTTGTTAGGCTAGAATAGCTCATAGTAGATCACACCGAACTGTTCTCGTCAGATGTATGAAATTGATGCCCAGTCATGCTTACTCAACGATTTTCTATGCTTTAGGTTGTTGAAGTGAATAATTTTTTTCGATGCAAACACTCTTCCGATTTAGTCATTGAGGCTGTTGTTTGCACGTGAAAAAAACAACAACATTATCCGCCTTTTGGCTTGAGTATCTACGGATCACAATCATCGGGTTTAAACTTCAGTGTCCTCTGCCTGAAGTAGTTCGCAACAACTGCCATATTTATTTTGGTACGTCCATCCGGATAAGTGCCAATTCGAGGTAGCTGTAATGAAGGCATTCTTTACGTCTACGTCTGCACAGTATTCCTTGCTACAACGCAACCATCTTGGATCATATATTGCCTTGTTCTGTTATATTTACTAAAGTTGATACGCACCGAATTGCGGATTGAAAGAAAAAACTGGGGTTAGATAGAAAAGTGCCTCCAGATGAAACAGTCATTCTTTCTGGATGCGCCTATATACTCTGTTCAGTTGTCGTGAGAACTTGATTTTATTAGAAATTTCCCTTCGAAATGTACAGCTTCCATTATTTCACCAATACGAGGTATACAAATATGTAGGTGCTTTTAAATCAACAACATTACCGTTTTCTTCAAATTTCCACAGAACATTTCAAATTGATCATTATCATGAAAGAGGCTAATTGGATGCTTCGAATGAGGTCTTCCATTAAAATTTTGAACTAACGTGAAATTTGAAGACCTCTAAACTCGTGTTCATCCACTTTATAGATCAGCGGAGTATATTAAAAATAGAAAACGGTTTTATCATCAATCTTAATGGGACACCCTTCAGCAGGAAATAATTATACTGGGAATCGAATAAAATTTAGATTGTAATCTCGTTAAATATGAAGACGAATAATGATTTATCACTTGCAGCGACAAATGATACACTTTCGAAACGAGTACATAAATGTGCATATCCAATTTTATCTAAACACATCCACTTTGACGATCATATAATAATAATTTGATTCTCTTTCTTAGCTTCTTATACTTGGTATAGTTATTATATCTTACTATACTTTCGTAAAGATAATTGTTATGATATAATTTTTCATGAAAATTGTGTGTGAAGTGCATAATGGAAGTAAAAAAAATTAATTTATGGAAATTAAATAGTTTTTGTACTACATACTCGTATCTTATTATTTTATGCAATATACGAGTACGAGTAATAAGAAAACCGGAGATATAATTTTTATGCTTAATTAGAAAAGTCATGTATAGAAGAATGTATTCGAACTAGCTCGAGTATAAGTGCATTGCTGCTATATATAGTCTCTATACATAGTTCTGTACGAAACTAGGTCGTGATATATTCGATTTGTTAAGCTACATTTATATATAATCATATGTATCGTTTGAGTTGAAGTGAGATGATGTGCGATTGAGGTACGCAAATCTTAATCTGTAATGTGTTACGAGGTTGCAATGGAGTAGGAACTCGTTGAGCAGCACTTTCGATCCTATTAGAGAATTGCATTGATAAAATGGCGATTGAATGTAAGGGACGTGTCCTATAAATAAGACTTAGGAGAGTGGATCGGCCAAATGGTGGTTAAAACTGCGGCAGATCGAACGAAAGGGTTCGAATTCTGAAAGAGGTTGCTTGTAAAAAGTTAGTTATTATAATCTGATTACGATCGGTGGTGTGAATACTGACTATATCAATGTTCAATTTAGACCAGAACCTAAGAAGGACTATAAAGACATGGTGAAGGTGATAGATCGATATGGGTTACAGTATCTATTTTGATATTTCGATTTCAGTGATTTCGTAAGAGGGATAACCGGATAAACTTAGACCATGGTTCTACGCAAAGGGGACCTATATCTGTATACGTCTCGATTTGACAGTAATAGCGTAATGTATAGAATTGCAAAGATAGAAAAAAAAGGGACTTAGGAGATATATAGTTGATGACAAATAAGTCGATGGTCTTTGTCAAGTATTGAAAACATTATTGGAGCTTTTGCCATCATGCAAAGCATATCGTTATAGATTCAATTCCATACATGAAAAGAGATATTGTGGACATTGTGATCAAAAAATATAAATAAACGCATATATTCAATTGTTGTGCCTAGGCTAGTTCGATTCTCTAAAGAATATAGTTCAAAATTACCCATACCGAATGGCATTAAAAACGACACATATAGGTGTAAGAGCGTTGGTTGCGGGTGAACAACCACTACATGGTGGTATGTGGTTGAAAAGGTATTACTATAGAGAAGAGGTTGGATCACGGTCTCCAGCCAAAAACTGTGATTTGATTTCAATCACAATCTATGCATAAACTGCATGTCGAAATTGTCCAGTTTATTCGTGGAACGATCGTAATGTGTTTTTCACAAACCACAACTACAGGAGATACAAATCGATAGTTGGTTTGGTATGAGCTGAACAGACAAGTGCGTTAGAAACCCTCTTACACATAGAAAGAATTTGGCTACATTGCAGACCACTTGGTCACAGTAAAATTGATTGAAAGAACACTATACAAGTAAATAATTATGGGATCAGCTTTCTAGATGTCGCAAACCACTTTTTTTATCGAATAATGGATACATCACAGTGGAATCTAAAAAGTTGATAATTTCGACATATACTTCTAGGTCAGACTCGTGAAAAGCTTTTGTAGAAGTCATAGTTGGATTTTTAATATCCACCTATGTCTTCTTCAAATGCTTAAAGAAACCCAGGTTTCTTTAAACATTATGTCATACCCATTAGACCATCAAATCTAAGAATTAAGCAAACTGGTTTCTTATCGTTCTTGAAGTGCAATCGTCCTTGCACTGTCTTCAGAATAGTCAAAAGAGTTACATCCACTTCTTTGTTCCTTGACACATCCAAATCTTTGAGGAAGCGAACAATGCAATAAATTGTCTGCAACAGCTGTGTAGCCTAAAGATATTCGATATAGGGGGGCGATAATTTCCAGGTGCCAAACCCCCTTATTTACATAACAATGTATACTTAACTTCTTTACAGTGTTTCAATATAAACGTGCGCATTACTCATCGTATTTACTGTGAACAATTTAGTTTTGTTAATATTTTGATCAAATACCATGCCTACCGGAAACGATATTAGATTTATGTGATTTGATTAGATAATAGACTGTAAATTTTATCTAATCTAACATATTGTTTTCTTGTTTCAGAAGTGCAGCTGAAGAAGCATCTATTTCCTGTAGGGCTGGCTGGAATCGACTGTTAAGGTATAATTTTGTGATTTATTATAAATTTAAATAAAATTTAATCGCGATTTTAAACTCCAATATATTTTGTATTACTAATCTCTCTCAAAGACAAAAAAAAATATCGTTTCGATCGCGCATCATAAGAATACAAATTATATCTACACATTATCTGATTGGCGATAGATAAATATAAATATTCAATAGTCAAATCTAATCCGATGTGGAAGAATTAAAAATCGAAATTATTACAGTAATGCAAATAATTATTCGGACACATATGAATTTTGAAACCCGATCTCAATAATTTTTAATTCACTTTCTAACAATTCAGTATTCGATGTTTTTATGAACATTGTGTATTGTTTGTTATGCTGTTAAATTTTGTGCGTTTTCGGTAGAAACTTTCGGTACTCATGTACTTGTTATTTGACTTTAAATTCGTTGATATTTTCTATTTACATGACCGCTGATTTCTTTTATGTTTTTTGTATACTCAATTTATGTTATTGGTTATGTTTTGATATGTGTTTGTTCAATTATAATTTGAGACATTTGAACGTTAGTGGCAAATCCGTTTCATCCGCTTCATTTGTTCAAGTTCGGAAACATTTGAAAAGACGTGTATCCCATCATTGACAATTGGATATTATACTCGCAGGTAATCGGTTTAACTTTTCTAGGTTATCGATGTGATCACAATTCTGACTCCATCAGAACACGAACAAGCTCATATATACAATTAAAAGATGCCAGATTGCTCTTTACCATTTGATCCCGATCAGCATACACAACGTGACCACTTCATTGCGCTCAGTGTTCTTTGATTTCTTGTATGTTTTAGTGTCAATAAAGTCGCATTTTGAGCCCTTTATCCGCCGAATGATTTCTCTCTCGAATGTTAGAAGCCATCTCTCCTCATACTTATTTGTCGAGGTTCGACTCTCACTTCCATGACATAACAACGGATCTGATCAACACTTTCTACAATTTCAGTTTATCCGCATTTGCAAGATATTTTGATTTCAAAAGTGGACGTATAAGAACTCTCCCATAATATTATCGCAAGTAGTGAGAGATCTAAGATACCTGAAATGAGTAGTGAAAGATGAAACGTGTAGGTACTACTATTGAAATCGCAATTGTGACTTGGTTTCTAAAATCATATAGATCAGAGCTTTGGTGTTGGTTCTCAACTTTGACACAACATTGTTTTGCGTAGATGTACATATTTTCTTGTGCCTCTATTCGTAAGGCCTTTCGTGTTTTAATGTAGTCAAGTATGGTGAATTGCACTATAAACAGAGATTCACTCCAATCTAAACGGGATAGATACATAAATCAGGCAAGTTTCTCGGAAAGTACATAGAGTATATAAAGTAATCGGATAAAACTCCAAAAGAAGTTAAAAATCTTAATTGTTTTAGGCAAGTGCGACTATTACTTTAATAGATCGTATCTGTGATTTAAAGGATCCAAGATGATTTAGTCGACGTTTGCTCCAACTATTTATCGTGGTTTAAAATTAATGCTCATTGCTTCAGAAGTTAGTATTGGGTTTTTGTAACAAACCATAACTAACCATTGATTTCGAGCATCTTTTTACATCTAACAAATTGAGCAGGGCCAAACAAAATGTAGTCCAAACTAGAAAGAGATATGAAAATCATTCCCATGGCGATTGCTTAAAATGTCCATCTTTTAATGATCGTGTCAATAGATACTTCGTTTCATGACGTATTGATCGAAAGTATTTGTGCCATTGAAAACTTAACCATGCTTCCAATATCAACTTTCTCTGTATCCTAGAATGATGATTCCCAGTAAAAGAAGTGAGTTATAATATGAATCGCTCGTCCGTAGCACTGAAAGCAATGGGTCAAGTTTCAAGAACAACCCACTTTAAATCGATCTAAGATCATATTTTCAAGAACAAACATTCATATTCCATTAGAAGATCATATCGCACTGCTGCACCTCTTAAATCAAACTAAACGGTACGATACATGATGATGATGATGCGAGAAATTCTATGAAACTCCAAAAATTAAGAAAAATTAAACCTTGCTTAGAAATTGAAACCTTGGTGCCTTGTTTGAGGGTTCGAAAGAATCGAAGACTGAATATTGAACTATGTCATTCCAACCTAGCGTACCACAATAGGGCATGACAATTATGTTCCTTTACGTAGCTCGTTTGTTATACCAACGAATTGGTTTCGATATACATCCAACAATCTATTTGCGTCTCTTGACAGTCCTACTTATGTTTGTGGTCAACTATATAGCACTATCTTAGCTTTCATTATCTCAATACGCATTTATTGTCATCAATATCCAATAAAATTAGTTTGTTTATATTTTTCTGATTGCTATTATTATTAATAAATGTCAGGTGGTTTATTATTAATGTTTATATACACACACACACGTTCGACAACCGGTTCAAGTAGTTTATACAACTTTTATATTAGGTTGAGCTAAAAGGATTGACTATATGGTAAGAAAGTGGTTGTAAATTCTTTCGTCACACTTCAAAAGCGATTACTTCGCGGATTCGTTCACACCCATATGTGCAGTATGCAGATACAATATTATAAGACGTTTCAAAATATGTTTGAGTAAATTTCAGTATACGATGATAGTGTTGTGCGTTGAATGACAATCAATTTGTACGAATTGAGAATTTTTAATATCAACTCGCTTACATGCATACATGTGTGTGTTGAATTTACAAACTTTTTGATTGATTTATTTAATTTACACAGAAATCAAGAAACATTAAGAGCCATCGTCACATCAATCTTTATATATAAAACAACCTTGTAATTCAATTTACAAAATCAAAATAATTCCCGTCATTAATAAATCTTAGTTGTTGAAATATTTTGCTTAATTTGTTAGTTAAATGAAATTGACACGTGCCTACCATACTCGAGCGTTAATTCAGCCGAAATTAACCCTGCTACTCAATTCAATTCCATATAAATATATGTGTACGAGCTATTGATCAAATGGCGTAGTGCTTAAAACTGTAGAAGGTACCAGACGGTGGAAGGTAAGGGATTTTTCACCATCAGATTACATCTATGATCCCTGTTGGAGTGTATAATTCATAGGTCGTCCCGTCTTCCATGTCAGTACATCAGCACTGGCATGAGCTATGCAATATACAGATATGGTTCTACATAGATCGGGCCTATATCGTAACGTAAATTTGGGAGTGGCTTGACCCCCAGAAGAGATTGCAAAGGGATTACAAAAAATATTCGAGCTCTTTTATTTGGTTGGAGTTCAAGGAATTCTGAAAAAATTTTAAATTGGTGCGTTTTGCATATGGATGTCGTTGTTTAACACTGCATTTTATTTTACACTAATGTGTTAAGCAGATTATCAGAAAATAAATGGGCATTAAAAGACTGCTGCTACTCATGTAGAGGATTGACAGAAAACACAAATTTTGTACTAGCAACGGATTATGGCAGTTCAAGTTCGATCCGTAAGATCACAATCTACATTTAAGGTCATTAAGACTGATAAAACTTTAGCCGTACACCTGAATATATCCGTGACTTGTGTCGTAGTTCCAAAATACGCACAGATTCGAAGAAGATAGGAGCAGTACGGAGTCCACCGATGTCTTTTAGACATAATTCAAAAAGTTAAAGGTTTTATTATGGACAAAAGATTTATTTAAGACACAGACACGATCAATGTTGAAATTGAAAGTGTTTTGTATCAACAACATTGGAAAGACAAATGAACGATCTGTTACGTCAGCAGGATTTATCCACATCGAATTGTTGTGCCAGGTAAACAAAACTACCATATGTTAAAGTGTGTGAAATCATTCCATAAGTACCTCTGTAAATCAGAAACCACTCGTTTTTAAGAGAGCTTCTACACAATTCAAAGGCTCAGAAGGATGAGTGTCAGTTAACAGAACGGTTGTATAGTTATACCTTATATAACACATAACAAGAAGAAACTCAAAACTCGTATAGCTGGTCAATGCGACGTTTTCCATCTAAATGGATAGTTTATGCAGCAAGATTAAGCAGTACGAAGGGATAAGTACGCGAAGAATAGACGGTGAAGTGCGCCGCTGACCAATAGAAGAAGATTCCAAAGCTAGTTCCAACCATGCTTGGCATAAGAAAGTAGACACTAGTATACTTATAAAAGATACTAAACACAGTTAAACAACGAAGAGATAAATGTCTGAATGTCTTACCAATTGAATACTTGATAAGGATTCTAGCTATGAATTCGTCACTGCTAATAATCGTCTAATGTTTGTAACATTTGTAGGCATTCTCAAAATGTTGATAGAATCGATGACTTTGGCGGTCAATTGTAAGGTGCTGTTAGATCTTCACAATACAATTGTTTCAGATATCATCAGTTGTTTGTTGCCTGGTGTGGTGTAGGACTGGTTATTCGGTTCAATTTAACGATTTGCGGTGAGAGTTGATTTCGAGACCTTTCTAAGGTATGAAACTGCCTCAACTGTAGAGCTTCACCTGGAGACTTTACCTGGTGGTGTTATTTGAAGGTTTTAACTGTAGTAAAAATTGAGTTTTAATTTTGATGGATATCCATTTCCTTTTTGTTAGATTTACAAAAGTAATCCCTAACTATTTTGTCTATACGATAATTATTACCCTAAGTACAAAAATCACATACCTCGTATATAATCAAGTCAATTAATTAAGAATCAAACTAAATAACGAAGCCATAAGTAACAACAGATTACATAAAAGATGTTTTCGATATGTGGACATATATATATGGTGATACACAAAATCACTACACGGGGTAGTTATCGTTGTGGCCACAATTTTGTTGAAACATGTGACAACATCGCATCCACGATGATTATCTGTCATAATTCTTCATAGTATGTCCTCTAATTACTGGCAGAGTTCAGTCTGATGATTTTCCCATGTAAAAGCTATTTCTCAGTAGCATTCTCCTCGGAGTATTAATTGAGAGCTGTTGATCGCCATCTTCATCTGATAAACAGAGATCACTTCCCATATTGTTTCTGAATTCAACTGGTTAAAATTGTTGATACACTCACGTAAAAAATAATCTCATCAAGTTCCATGTATTACACGTTCGAGCTACATACGCTTAGAGTACAATTGGGTTCCATAAATGAGTCGTGTTTCAAAGTCTGTCTGTATCTGAAGTGCTTTTCATATTTTTATCCAGTCAATTGGGCTTTAATCTTCTAATAAGAAATAGTTAATAAATTGTAACCGTAGATATCAGAACTCATGTTTGGTGTAGTTGTCAGCTCCTATTCCGCGACAAAAAAAAGATAGAGGGTGGCACTGCTTCAAACTTTAACACTAATTGATTTTTTTATTGTTTCGTTTCAGATAAATAAAATATTTTAATTAATTTAAAATATAAATTTATATTTTTTTGATGAGCTGAAAACGTGAATTAAACATTTTTCAAAATGAATGGAGTTAAGAGTGGATTTACAACCCTCAATCGATTGTTGGGGAAGAAAAATAAAGAATGTAAGTAGTGCTTAAGTTAGTATTCAATCAAATTTTTTTTTTTTTTATTTTATTTTATATTACGACTGAGTCTTGTGCCCATTTAGTAATTTACATTGCATAATACGTTTTAATTTGTCGGAGTAATCACATGATTATTCCTAGTTTCGTTTAACTCCTCAGATTTTTCGCCACAGTATAGGTCTACTGACCTCCCGGTCGCGATAAGTCCAGCGGTTTGGTTCTTTGCAGTCTTCTTGTTGGAGTGGTAGTCAGCATACAGCGTATGTCCAGATTTTCATGCTGGTGCAGACGTTGTAGATGTTTTGTTGCATGATAATTAATCTCATCCACAACAAGCTCGATCTTTAGATCTCGATGGAGGTTGTCGTTTCGAATGTACCACGGTGCATTAACGATGCATCGCAGGATCTTATTTTGAGCTGTTTGTATGATTTTGATATTTGACTTTTTGGCACAACCCCAGAGTTGGCTGCCATATGTCCATACAGGTTTTAGAATTTGTTTGTATAACAGAAGTTTGTTGTGGTTCAGATTGTCTCCCTAAAATAAAAGCCAATACATTTTTTTGAATTTTATGTTTAGTTCATCTCTTTTCTTTTTTATATGTTCCTTCCATCTAAGTTTAGCATCTAAAGTCATGCCGAGATATTTAGCAGTGTTTGCATGCGGTACTGCTATCGAGTTTATCATAATTGGTATATGATTAACTTTTAGATTTGTAAAGTTCACTTGGATTGATTTTGCTTCATTTAATTTAATTCGCCATTTCTTTGTCCAATTACATATCATGTTAGTAGCCCTCTGTAATTTACTAGTGGAGTCATTGATGTTATTTGCTGTTGCAAGTATTGTCGTGTCATCGGCGAAAGTGGCCAATGTTGCTTCAGTAATTGGTATATCTCTTGTATATAGGAGATAAAGAATTGGTCCAAGAACACTCCCTTGTGGTACTCCTGCTGTTATTTTTTTTAATTGAGAGTATTCATTCTCATATCTTACTCGGAAGTGCCTCTCTGATATGTATGATTTTAAAATTTGAAAAAATTGCTCCGGAAGATCTCGGTGAAGGTTGAATTCTTGCCCCTGGTGTCATACTTTGTCGAAAGCTTGCGCTACATCAAGGAATACGGTTGAGCATATTTGTTTGTTTTCAAGTGATTTCTCGATTACATCAGTAATTCGATGTACTTGTTCTATCGTAGAATGTTTTTCCCTAAATCCAAACTGATGTGTGGGGATGAGATTCCTTTCTTCGATAATTGGTTTTAATCTTTTAAGAAGAAACTTTTCAAATAGTTTCGATAATGTTGGTAGCAAAGAAATTGGCCTATATGAAGCTTTATCATTCGGAGGTTTGTTCGGCTTAAGTATCATAATTACTTCTACAACTTTCCATTGTCTTGGTACATATCTTAGTCGAAATGCTGCATTAATTATATGCACTAGTTTCCTCAATGCTTTCTCTGGTAATGCTTTTACTATCTGACCCGTTATAAGATCATACCCTGGAGCCTTATGCGCATTCAGATTATTCTTGATTTCCCAAGTAATTTCTTTCAATGTTACAGGTGTAATTTTTTTATTTCATCCTGTTTATATATTGAAGTAATATTTTCCTCTTCTGTTTGTTTGGGGTAAGGCCGGAATGTTTCTTCAAGGTGATTGGTAAACAAATCTGCTTTTTGTTTAGCATTTCGAGCCCAATTTTCTTTATTTTTAATTGGAGGAACCTGGAGTTTGAGCCTTTTAAGGTTTTTGGTTGCTTTCCATAATGAATAATCAGTATCTTTTTGCCCAGTTAGAGTGGTTAGATATTTATTAACTGATTGATTTTTAATGTCTTTTAATAGGTATTTTAATTTGTTACACAAATGGTTAAATACCTTCTTATTTTCCGGATTTCGATCAAAATCTAATCCGGATCTAATCAAAATTTGATGAGCGTTTTGTGTATTGGTTCATACAAACGGAGGAATTCGGAGCATGAAGATGCTTTGCTATGCTATGATTCGTTAAAGTATCAAACCATTTAGTTTTATATCAGAAATTGACGTTACATGTCGATGAGAGGCTAGTAAAAGCTCAGATGGGTTATTGAAAAGAATTTTGCTATCGCGTAATGACTGATTAACAAAATCGAATTGGACTTAATCGAAGCTCAAGTCATAACTTCAGACAATACATTAAGATCGAATTGAAAATCTTTCTGTAAGGAACCTGTCACTCTTGCAGAGCACGTTATACTTAAGAAAGTTCTCCGTGGAAATGTAATCATCGGAACTCTAGATCATCCATATGAGATTCACACGAGCGTAAATCTGGAGGCTCTGAAGGTTTTAATGAAAACTTTGTTTTTCCGAAAGCTAGAAATCAAATACAGACGATAGAAATCTACTAACAAACCAACTGCCAGTTTTCAGTGAGTAGAACCTGCCAGCCAAGGTTGTGACTAATGATAGGATTCAATGGAGGATCGATTCATTTTTGAAATTTTAAACATCAGGTTTCTTGGTCGACTGTATCTCTTCCACATATATCTTTATACCTAATTTGGCTCTTGGCCAAACCATCATTGATTTCAAAATCAAAGAGACTAATATTTAGAGCGGTTGGTTCATAGATATTTTAGTGATAGTCGAATGCCATTTAAATCAGTTGAAACAGCAGCACTTCATGATGCCATTCGATAGATAGAAAAACCGCTGGATAATAAGAAATTTTACTTGGGAGCATTTTTCGACATCGAAGGTGCGTTTGTTAACATGTTCTTCAGTGCTATAGAGTCCATACTTGTAAAGTGGTTTAGTGCTAATGAGAATTACGATTACAGAATCCAAACACAGGCACGACCCGTAAGAGATTACCTCAAGGTCATCTTACTGCTAGGTCAACTAAACGAGAACTGATTTTACTGTCAGGATTATGCCGAAGAAATCTCATAATCCTGACAGTGAACCGTATATTTATTAACCAGTAATGCTGGTTGGTAAATATACGGATAGTGGTAACCTAGTGTCGTGATTGGAGTCTATCAATTAGCCCTAGCGTGTACTATAGCTATACATTTCCCATAATCTCCTTGTCGCATATATCTGGAGACTCAGAACTTCAAAGAATGTCGGAAAAACTCCTTTGAACTACATCCTAAAATTTGTTTGTCTTAGAATTGTGGGAACAATGCAGACTATATCCACAGCATGGCTTGAGAAGGCGGTGGGGCTGCTGGCGCTACATTTTATGTTCAAAAATTATGCAATACTTACACCCGATCAGATAATAATTCCAGCAGTGTTGGGCTAAAATCCACAAAATCACATAACTACTCACCAGCCTCGGACATTATTAAGTCCAAAAGAATTTCTTGCGAAATTATTTAGTATAATTATCATCGATAGACATAATTGGAACTACAATAACCCATCCTAGCTCTTCTACGGAGATATAGTAAACTCTACGGATGGATCACGACGCTGTAATCTGGCTGATGCCGGCGCTTTCTTTCGGCAGGTATAAAAGAAAGATCTTTGTCTTTCGGCAGGTATACGCTTTTGTTTTTAAGATAGAAATTACTGCAATTTGGAGATTGAAGTTATGGGACGGAGATAAACTGCCGAGATCGTCAAATTTGTCTCTTCCATGATAGCCAAGCTGCATTAAAGGCTTTTGCGTGCAATATTTTTTTGTCGAAACTCGTATGGCACACAATAATAGGTGGCCCTATAGGTGTAACGTTGTTATCTCTTAAGAAAGACATCACTACTCCTAGAAATAAGACAAACATACAAACTCTTTCAGTTATCACATGTTCCAAATGGCAATACGTAACAATGCAAACTGCGAGCAGTGCACGGGAGGAGAAGCAGAGATTATTGAGTAACTCCTGTGCTTCAATCCTGCATCATATTCTCTTACCAAATTTCAATGCTTTCGATCGCCTTGTATTTTTGAGGACCTTAAACATAAATAGTTTTGACTCATTTTTCTACCAGTCTACATAAAGCTGTTAGTAAGCTTAGTAGCTCCAAAGTGGGTCTAGTTTATATCATTGCGTAATACCAGGCTTACCTGTTCATGTGAAAAATTCGCTGAAACATCAATTATCGTATTTTATTTTCCGTATCGCATTGCATACGAAATGTTTATATTCCTTCTGTTGGTTTTTTTGTTATTGCAGGCAGGTACATTTTTGCTTAAGTGTCATTTTGATTACATATATGTGTTTATGTTTTTATATTGATATTTTTAAACAATTATATAACCGCGCATACAAATGTAATAACTGTCTTGAAATGTATATATATATATATATATATATATATATATATATATATATATATATATATAAATATATATATCATATATATATATATATATATATATATATATATATATATATATATATATATATATATATATATATATATATATATGGGCGCCTTGAAAATGCATACTTTCCCCTACAACATTATTACTAAGCAGTCGTAAGTAGGTAATCAATCATTAACCTGTATAAAAAGTACGATATGCTATTCGTTTATAAAACCCAAATCACCTGCCTAAGTCGTAAAATAGAAAAGATTGCGAGTTTCCGGGTTTGTCGTTTGTTCTCGTTGCTATTATTTATCATTGAAGTCTTTTATAAAATAATGATCTAGTATTCCAACATTTCGAAAAATCTATACAACAAAGTGATAGTTGATGGCTTGCTTCTAGCCCTGTATCGGATGAACCAATAATGTGGTCTTTAATGGAAATGTTCATGCCAAGACTGATAAATGAAGAAAATTCTGATTTGCGCAACTCAATTTTTATCGATTGTTGCCATCACCTTCGTTTCAGCATTTCGGTTGTCGTCGGTTGTAGGTCAATGGTTAACAGAATTTCTCATCACGCCGCGGTCTCGAGTTCGATTCCCGCCGTTGACCAAAAATTAACATGCAACCGGATGACATAAAAACGCGTTTGTGTGTAAAAACATTCGTTGGGCTGACCACCCACAATGTGCACCAATCGTTAAAATTGGTTCGTAAGGAACCAATGAGACGCGGTAAGGGCTGTTTACGGCCTTTAAGCCATATATTATTTTAGTCTGTGGCATCTCAGAGCTACGACAAGATGGGTACTGTGATAGCCACAGTCGTATATCAGTGAACAATTAAAGGGAATATTATGTCTAATTGAGAAGATAAAAACGTCCGCCTTTGGTCTAAATTATTTATATTCACGCTTGTGAGTCGAAATGGTACCCGATGTGTTTCTATAATTGTTACCCAAAACTTGTAATGTTATTTATCGTGCAGTCACTGAATTTGATTTTAAGACAGATTCTAAATTAGAATGAAGTGGAAAGGACGTCTTGACCTCTCATTGTTGGGTCATATAGCTGCTTTGGGTGAATGTACCATAATCACTCGTATCAAAAAAATCTACATATGTAAAACCAATTATCTGGTTTATCGTGATTTTCAACGGATATTTTTTCACATTAATTTGCAACAGTAAAATACTAGTAGATTAATGGATGAGCATATCAATTGATACAGCTTTCGGTAATATATGAGTCCTAGAAATATTCACAAATGACCATTAACTTACACTAAAACTTGGCATGGTAACCAATGGATTTTTGGTTTCGATTCATAATTGTGAAAAAACCCATCACAGTACACCAGAAGCTAAAGTCAGAATGGACGTTTCATGGGATGCACACGATAAAATCCACATCGAAGTTCAACTTAAACCTCCGATCTTATTTATATCCTCAGGCAACGCTCGGTTTTATTTAATATATAATTCGGTTTTAACTAATTCTCAACTAAGATCATTGAAGATAGACGTATGTGTCTTGTAGACGTGTGTGTCATCATTATTGAACAGTGTACAAAATTTAAGACTTATATCAAACTTGATTTCGTTTTTATAATTACAAAACTGTCGAAAACCATTTAGAGTCCATATAATAATCATCTGTTTGGTAATTGACGTTAATCACATTAACGTAAGAGGTCTTTGTTCATCATTTCTGCACAATATATGCCACACTCAGATCATACAGAAAACGAAAGAAGATGCAGACATAATTCATAAAGATGTTACGTGTGTTAGAATCGATCGGGTGTGGTCGTATTTGGATTGTTCGGAAAGCTCTCGGTATTGGTATATACCTGTGTTCTTCCATTTCTTGAGTACAACGATTCCCTGTTCTGATCAGGAACTGATCTGATCAAGAACAGCACAATGCCATAAACCTATGTTGAGAATGACAGGGTACTGATCCAGTTCAAATGACAGTGTTTCCAAGAGTTGGCTCGTGATCAGAAGCATTGAAGCCAGACTGATGGTAGGAATGCCTGATAAAAGCTGGTGAAAAAATTATTTATATAAAATAAATAGTGACCTCCTCGCTCCTCAGACGTGATCCACCTCAGACGTATTGAATGTTCGATTTTATTACTGACAAATTATGTCGAGAAAAAAATTTCTAAAAGTAAAAATAATTATCCAAAACCTGACTCGTCCAACGTTTAAAAAGCTATGGTACGTGCCGTAACTCAATACAAAACATACCTTATTGATAGCGATTTAAACAGCTTGTCAATTTTTTACCTTGAGTGGTTTGGTGTTAATAATAGTCACGTGTCACAAATTATACAAACAGCTTGTCTGCATGTTTCAAGCTACTTGAAATTTAAATAAATTTGAATTTATTGCTTTCCAATATCAAATTACAAAAATGTACCTATAATTCGGTCATGAATTACTGATTCGAGCAAAGACGACCAAACAATTTTGAGATCATAGATTCGTGTTTAATGAAGATTTTTGCCGAAATCGCATATAGAAATTATGTTGTATAAGAAAATTGCCGATCATCTTGTTAAATTGGACATAACAATTAATTTGTCCGGTATAGAATTCTGCAATTCATTGGATCATCATTAGAATCAGAATATTTTCATTTATGCCTCATAGTTATTCCGGGTTTATCGTTATGCGATGATATCATCGGGTAAGCACGCGGTAGCGATTATCGATACAACCAATATACACATTAGTAAGTGCATATCGACATATGCTCGTACACACACACGTTATTTCTAAATTGAAGATGTTTATGTTAATTGCGAAATTTGCAATATTGGTTATCTCTGTTTACATACCAACTGTGCTTATCAGGTTAAGAAGACAAATTTAATCATAAATCGTGATAACATAAAAATTAACGATTATTGGATATGAAAGCAAATATTGGATTAATGTCGATGTTTCTTAGATACTGAAATACTTAAACTGAGGATCGATTCTTTCGAGGTAAATTAGTTGGTTTCTGGTGCTTCTTAACACGGGTTTGCGGTTCCAGTCAAGCCACCATTTTAGAAACGTATGTCGAATAACGCCGTTTGATACCAATGAGTACCAAACTAAAACATTTAATGGTGTATCGTGAATTGCAACAAGGTTCTTACTAACGTACCCAGCGAGATATTTGAGTTTATGTGTGCATTTTTGCTGTCCATGGTCCTAGTTCCATCGGTTCAAGTTTTCACGCAACATCTTAGAAAGGGCCAGATGGTGTGAATGCTGATAAATCGACAATACTGAACCTTCTACATGATTCGCTCATTAAGACTCGGCAGAAACCTGAATAGGTGACGGTCGAATTCGCTCCATTAGGACTCGGTAGTAACCTGAATAGGCTAGGTAGTGGCCGAATGGTGTCAAGTTTAAACAATATCTTGCTAATTTCGACTTACGTAAGAGTGGTATCATTGTCACGGTTGGCAGGTGGAGTGGGTTTTGTCCAATTTTACATATAAGTTAGATTTGGGAGTAGCTTAATGTGATCCATCTCGATCTTATATGATCGTTCAAAATTCAATAAGTTCGAATTAAGGAGAACCTTGAAATGTTTGAATACTGGATATATGGGCTTGCTGCTTTTTCTCGACTCATAGTGTGACTCACTACAGTGTGAAGGTTGTGAGTGGTCAATATTTACGAGATCAATATTTTCGAAACTTGAAATCTCAAACGAAAAAAATTAAAGAGAGCGGAAATAATTTCAGAACCCAATGCCACTGATGCCCCATGGTTCAAACCACATAGTCTTACACAGTATTAACGCCCAATCGTGAGTTTAAGTCACCACCTGGAATCGAACCCTAAACCCCCAATTGAAAGTCGTAATTCCGTTAACAACGGTCATTAGTGCATCAAGATGGCATACTTGACTCATTGTTGGGTCCATGCTTATGTATTAAAAAGCTTCGAAGGGTTTTGATACAGCATGTTGGTTAAAGTGATCTCTAATTGACACATCAATGGAACCTTGTCTCGACAAAATTCAAAATCTGCTTTTCATATGGCTCAATTATTAAAGTTGACTGCAACTCTTTAAGGTTCCCCACTCAATACCACAAAGGGCCGATGGTGCAGACCTAGGCTTTCAAAAAGCGTACAGATACACTCTGCAACCTTAGCCAACTGAAGCAGTTTGACCAGGGCAGAGAAGACAGTGAATTTCAAGGAATATTCCTTAAAAGAAACAAGGGATCTCATGAGATCGAAATCCGGGCAACTGCTGATGAAGTGTAAGCTATCTTCAACATTCGTCGCATACGGCATCACTGGCAAGTCCCATACGATGAAGGTGACTTTTGAAACGGCCATGTTACTATTCAATATTCTCAAGTTGTTCTTTTTCAATGAAAGAACGTAATTGGTTAGGTTCGGGTTAAGCTCTCTGACAAAGTATTACGCCTTACGACAAGTATAGGGGTAGCTGACCACAACAGCTTTAGATTCAATAGGGCAATTCAAACAAAATTTTGGTTACCATCCTATCAATGGATATGATCTTCCTCCGCTTTAACCTGTCATGATAACACTAATATATGTTTTCTTTTATTTTTAGCGTCTCTATCAAAGTCGCAGTCGAATTTAAGTCGTTCTATGTCACAATTACCAACAACAGCATCTAGTCAACCACAAAATACTTATATAAATATAAATAATATTAGTAACAACAACAATAATAATAATAATCATAATGTTGATAATAAAATATTACCATTGCAAAGCATGAGTAATGCACCATTTGAGCAAACATTCCGCATAACCGTTCAATTGCCACGCGATCAACTTTATGTTGCTCGACTGGGTGCCAAAACACAACTTTACGTCCTACTCAAAATGGTGTGCGACGATAAACAATTGGATTTGAATAAATATGAATTTCGCCATCCGAGCGATATGTCGCAGGCATATGACAATGATTGCACCATTGGATATGTCGGCCTAAACGAATTGAAATTAGTTTTGAAAACGGAAAAGTATCAAAACACAAATGGTAACAATTTCCAAACGGAAGAAATATATAAACTACGAAATGGTGGTGGCAACAATCATACGAGTAGTAACAGTACTAAAACATCACTAGTATCACCGTATAGTTCGACAAATTCATTGAATTCGATCGATTCGTCTGGCATGATGAGTACAAGTTCGCGTGGCGGGAGTGTTGCCGGTCAACATCCACCAATTCCGCCATCGCGCAAAAAACGTGCTGCACCACGACCACCAAGCCAAAATTCAATACCAGAAAATAAGGATGTTAAATTTAATAATAATAATAACAATAGTAATTATAGTAATAATAATAATAATATAAAAGAGTTTAAATCGCCATTACCTCCAACAACCGAACATACAATGCCAAACAAAAAAGCATTTCATGTATCATCACCAAATTTAGTTAATAATTACAGTCTATCCACTAACAATCAAACTCATATTAAAGATATTTACGATGACACAGCCAACAATAACACTAACAAAGACGAATACAATCATAAAATAACCACTAATGGCCAAGATAATCGTTATAATTCTGCTAATGATTTGCGCAGAGTTGAATCGATTACGTCACACCAACAACGACCAATGTCGATGCAAATTCCATACCAAACTACTAGTGTAAGTAATCGAAGTTCGGTTAATAGCAACACAATCAATACGAATGAATCGGCTATAGTTGTAAATCATTCGCGAACATCGAGCGAATCGAGTGAACAATATATAAGGGATGGTGATAAACCGGAACCAACGCCGAGACGGCGACTTTTTTCGGGATGTAAGGAAATCTATCTATATATTGGATAATTGTATGTCATTACAGAGTTAATTTTTTGTGATTCACAGCTAAGAAACCGCCTGCACCTCAACCGCGTGGTTTACTACCACCGGTGCCAACACCGAGATTGTTTCAAGGAAGTAAGGAACATTTGAATACGATTGGATTGAATCAAAACAACGAGGTTATTACAAACAGAACCACAGGTATGTAAATTTTAATGTTTTATGATTACTATTAAGAAGTATTCCCTGTGGTTGGGGGTGTCTATGTTTCGAATGAAATATAGAATATCACGACAGTATCCAGAGCTTGTCGTAGGAGGCAAGTAAATTTGGTTGGATCGCTGGGCTGACGACATGCATCCGTAAAAAATATTCAAATGTCAACAACGAAACCCCGCTTAAACACCCGGACACGAGATTCAGAATCGGTGCGCAGAACGTGCAGTCACTCAAAAAGCGTTTGACGACCTCGGCTTTGACCTCGTCACATGTATGAAAGAGTATCGACTGGAACTCTTAACTATGGATCTGATATATGGCATGAAATCAAAGGACAGCGAGTACGCTGGCTCGCTTATGATCTGCGTGCTGATCCGAATCGAATGATACAGCGATCTTTAAAGGCAGAGCCGCCAGCTCTATGCTATTATCCTGAAACTGGAGATCAATTTGTTTTGGGATACAGTTCAAACCATCCGAATGGTTATCATTGCTGATAAGATCTTGATACATTCGATACATTTATGAGAACTTCATTCCCTGTTCTTCTACACTATTGACTTTCATAATTTTGTCCCACAAATCACCACTTTATTCTGTGGGGAGACATTGGCTAGTGCTACACACAAAAACAGTTTATACTTTCGAGTATCAGTGGCTAGATGTTCAAGGGCACCGTTTGTATTTGTGGTCTCCTTGCTGCTTCATATCTTATTTCGAAAGCTGCCGAAAGTCGATCTTCGCTTATTACGTGCAAAACTGTGCAAAACTTTCTTGTAGCATTTTTACAACACCATCCTCAGACTGTCGATCTGTCTTTTATTGATTTTCAGGATCGTTTCGACCAATCACCAAAATATAAAAATTCAATTTATTCGTTTCAGATAAGCAAATTGATAAGGAAGCAGTTAGAAATGAGAAAATCGCGCCAGTGTTAGTTGGTGAGGAACAAAAACAACCAATTATTAAAACCAGTGAAGTTTCGACTAATGGACAAAGAAATAGTGCATCGATGATTGAGAATGTGGAACCGGCAATTGTTACTGCTGAGAAGGAAATTAAACCAATTCCATCGGTACACGAAGAAAAAGTTGTCAATGGAAAACAGTTAATCATGAATGGCGAACAGAGAAACGATATATCCTCGACTGAAAACAGATCAATAGCATCCCAAGAGATAAAAGAGCAAATAGTCACCAACGAAAAACGATCATCAATCCAAAGCAATGATAATTCGCCATTGATTTCGGGGAATGTGTCTAAGGTTATGTTAAATGTCGAGAAGAAGCAAACAGTAATCGATGAGCCAAACAAAAATAGTAAATCTAGTATCACAAGTAAACCATCGTCAAATAGCAGTTCCCGAAACAGTTCAATATCAATTTCAGTCAATACAAGTGTTGAACCAAATCAAAATAGTATCGAAACCAATTCAGTCAATTCGAGTAGTGACGGTGATGATTTTTCGATAAACGAAAACGTAAAACCGAAAATGGACAGTTCAGATGAAGATAATGATAAAATGGAGATATATAATTTGAAATTGGGCCAATCGATTACAAAAGCCACGCACGATGATAGTTTAGATATAAAATCTTTCAAATCGATCGATAAGGATGATATTGCGTCTATTCGTTCACAGTCACCACTGTGGACATATACTTTACCAGCACCAGCAAATTTTGCCGACCCATCGGATATATCGTCAACAGCAGTTATGGACAATTCAACAATTATTCGGGACGATCTATCCAGTATGCTTGATACTCAAACGATTATATCAGATTCAACAACTATCGATTCGGAATTAATAAACGAAATTATCCGACCGATTCACGAGAAAAACGTTGTTGATGAGATCGACGATATTGTTAGAAATAATTCGGACATCGAAGATGGATATCATGGTGGGGACTTAGAAAAGTCACGGAAATTGAGTCGAGACAGTTTAAAGAAAAATTTATACAATGAAACGATCGAGAATCGTAAAAATCATGTCATCGAAGAACTCAGTAATGTTATAAACGATAATAGTTTAGATCGATTAATATCTACTAAACGGATATCTAGCCAAGACGATAGTATTGTGGTTAATAGTAATCTATCCAACTTCAAAATAGCAACGTACCAGCCATCTTCGAACGACGAAATCGTTCAAGTGAAACGTAATAGTATAACAAAATCGATTAGTCGGTCTGATTCGTTTCATACAACAAGAATCGAAGCAACAGTTAAAACTACTGAATTATCGTTGCCTAGAAGTTCATCGTACTTGTCGTTAAACGATACAGCAACAACGAGACGGAAATCAAGTGGTTCTCTGCACGAATCACCATCTCTACAAAGTCTTGAAATTATGAAAATGATATTACCCGGTTTAAATTCGGCAAACTCATCGAAACGAAATAGTATTAATGTAAACGAAGATGAACAATTGTTGAAAACGATCGCCAAGCGAAGTAGTATTAGCGATGAGATTGTATCCTCACCATTGAGACGAACTAGTCAGGAAGAAGACAAAATTGAACCAAAACGGGATAGTATAAAGGAAAATGAAAAAGCTATTACTACCGTTAATTTAGTAGTAGAAGAGCCAACGCAAGTCGTCGTTGAAACCGAAAAAGTTGTGATACAACATCCACCACCCAAACCAACCGATATTGTTGACGACAGTAACAATAAAAAGTGGAAATATCAGGGTCCGCCAGCGATTAATTTTTCATCGTGGTCGGAGCGTCCAAAAATACAAGTAGCTATCAAATCCGATCGAGATTATAAATTTGGTGGCTGTGTAAATCAACGAAATAGCGACAATACCGAATCAATTGTTGAACAAAATAATAGCCGAAATGAAAAAGAACACAAGCTACCAATCGTTCGAAGTGTCGAATATAAAAAACCAGTTGTTGTCATTCCGTCGAATCAAGAAATGGAGGATGTTAAAACGGCGCCAATTATTTTACGACCAAAGCCGGAAATTGTTAATAAACCAAATTTTTATCAAACATTCTCTCGCCCCAATACAATTCACTTGAACGGTAACTACAACACTAGTGCAAACAATAAATTTACACCATTCGTTCGGGGCTTCAAAACCGAAAGCAACAATGTAAATAATACAAACAATAATACTGTATCGATCGAATCAATCGTAAATATACCAAGAAAGTCGAAAGAGAATGTCGAAGTAACGAATAAAACTGTAAATAGTACAACAATTACTAAAATTAATAGTAACAATAGTAAAAATAATAGTCTACCATTTGGTCAAAATACGTTGCGACGAACGGGCCTCAAAGATAAAATCCTATTCACCGACAATTCAGTTAAAACAACGAGTAGCGAAATGCCCGCCCAGCAGATCCACTTAAAACAACAAGAAACGGTTGTCAAATCAACAACTATTGTAAATAGTAGTAGCGATGGAAATAGTCATAATCTTAGTAATAATATAACAGTTATCAATTCGAATACTAGGAATACAGATGTGGCGATCGTCCCTCCACCACCACCGCCAATAGTGAAATTAGCACCAGTCGTACGTTCAGCGGTTGTTAAAAAATCAAACTCCATGATTGAAGTGGATCCGCGCGATCAACTACTAAACGCAATAAAAAGTTTCAATCGGGACACTTTGAAACGAAGTTAAATATTGTAATTTATTTAATTTATTAATTATTTTGTAAATTTGGTTTAATCGCGCAAAATAAAAACAAACTAAATTAGTCACACACACACACACACAATATACAAAACACACATAATCATATATACAAATATTTTTACTAGTTTTTTATCTGCATATAAATATTGTTAATTAATTTGTAATCGATTTATATTATTTTATTGTTTTAATTTAAAAAAAAATGTAATATATTAAAATACTGAAAGTATATGGGACCAAAGGTTTAAGGTGAATATTAATGATGTATATTGTTTATTGTTTTTATTTTTGATCAATTTAATTAGTTTTTAGATATAATACTTAGCGATAAATGAATTTATTTTATTTTTTATTTTATTTTTTTTTTTTTTTGTAATTACCAATTTCATATTTGGAAAATTATTTTGTTGTTTACAATTTGTTTATATTTTTATTGTTTATTTTTTTTTTGTTTCGTCAAGTATGGTCAGTCAAATTTAATGAGTTATTAATTTAAAAACATATGAATTTAAAATACACAAATATTATTAAAAATTATCAATTAATATAATATGTAAAATATTTAATTATATAAAATTGAATAAAAATACTTATCGATTATTTGAAATATAATATATTGTGTTTGTTTTAACAATGTTGAGCGGCCTAGATTTGAAGTGTCCTAGTTCACATTTTTTTCTCCAGGCTCGATTGGTCCATCGTTACATCCCTTCCCAGATTGTCACTCTTAGTCCCGGAATCTTATGAAGTCCAAGGTCTTCAGTTGATCCTCAAATAGGAATTGTGATCCAAAGCGGTGCAGTCTTTATGGGAAGAGTATTTTCATTTAAAACATGTGATTATTTAGAGATCAAGGCCCAGCAAGATCCTCAAAGTTCGTTTATCATCAATAGAAGATTTTGGATAGTCGACAAGAGATGAGGTTTCCCAATCTTCTCTGGTGCTGGTCATCAAAGTGATAGTCGATATGCCTTCTAAGAAACAATATTTAATGACTTACAAAGTGGAAACTGCACCCAATCAGCCAATACATTTACTATGTTACCCATGTGATTATCTGGCTTCATTCTAACTGCCTAATCGATTTAAGGAAATTATCGTTTCCAAAATAAGTTTACTTGAAGCAGTATTGGAAACAATCGCCTTTAGAGCAACCTGACTTTAAGAAAGACTGCAGATACAACGATTTTTGCAATTCATCTCCTTTGCATAGAGTGTTGCTTTCAAAGCAATTTCCACCTGAAAGACAGTAGCCTGCCGAGGAGAATAGCGTACCAATAGAGAAGGCGTCCGAGGGCATGTGGGCAATTGTGTGCCGGCTCACCTCCCACCATATTTGATAGTGCCCAAAACGGCCAAATAGATTGTTTTTGCCTTGTAGGCTTCTCTAATCCAAAGATCAAGCGGCAGCAGACCCAAAGCCATCTCAAGAGCTGCAGTAAGTGTGGTGTGCATAGCTCCTACCAGACAAATAAGTATTTGAAGGCTATTTAGAGATTATGAGTTTGATCACCGTAACGTATAATCAGTTCACGCATTTGGGTTTCAGGCCTCATGATTTAGCAAATGACCGTTTGTATTTTCAGAAGAGCACTTCTCATACGCACTGATTAGTGCTTCTTCAAGCTTGTCAGCTGCTCTCAAAGTTTGTAATTATTAAACTAAATCAATTATACTTGCTTATATTAGCAAACGTTTTTGAAAATACACAAAGGGTTTAGCCTTATCGATTTTTTGGCCATAACATGTTTTTATCTCCGATTCCAATGAAATCCCATACAGACCATGTTCGAATTAAAAATAAGGTTTTGACATGTTTTTGGCGGTTTTTTGTTTGCCATTTTCAGTTAAGAATTCAACATTTCAGTAGTTTTAAACTACAGTACAACCAACATATTTCATGGTTGATCAGTTTATTTTGTGTATTGAGTTGTCTCTTTCTATGAGGAATAGTAGTGGCGATAGGACGCTACCTCGTGTATTGCAGATGAGCGTTAATAGGTCTGTACATAGCATTTTGTAACAGTCTGATGTAAACGAGTAATTTGTTCCTTTTTACTTTACTGCCGTTGGTGCTTATAACAAATCAATAAGTATTGTTGATGGTTTGGGTCTACTTATAGAATCTAGTCAAGTAAACAGTAGTAAATCAACTCTTCGAGATACTGAACTTCGTTCATCTATATCGGTTATATATCGGATATATAAAGTTTGTTATTGATATATAAAGTTTGTTATATATAAACTTTATCGAAATATGACCGGTTACTACGTTAGCGGGTGTGATTTTTTCATTCTGATTTTCTTCGATCACAGGTAGACGACTTATTTTTAAGAAAATCTTCCAAATTAAGACTACTTAATTTTGAAGATTTACTTAGAAATAAATCGTTGGTTTATTTCTACCTCGATTAAGACTACACTGGACTTAGCTAAAACTGGTTCTAGCTTATTTCTTGTAGGCCTTAGACCAGCTGCCCCTTTATCTCTTTACATAGTGAAAAAAACAATTAAAACCATTGCCCTATCGAAACTAAAGCTGACGTGGTTAGCCACCCCTACTTGTCTTAACCCGAAACTGACCAACTACGTTCTTTCATTGAAAAAAAAACAGCTTGAGAATATTGGTTTTTATACTTACTGGCCATTACCTTTTCAAAGGCCAGCATCACGGCATGGGACTTATCGTGCCGTATGCGATGAATGTCTTGAGGATGTTGATGATAGGTTACACTTCAACAGTAGTTGTCGCGACTTTCGACCGCATGAAATCACTTGTGTTCAACTCTAGGACTATTCTTCTATATTCTGCTAATGGTCCTGGGTATTGTACTTTTTCTAAACAATCTTAAAAACAGTAAATGACTAGACGGTGGTTGTCTCCCATTGAATATTAATTTGGTTTTATTTTGGGACTGATTGGGTATCCAGGCTCATCCATTTTATGATTTATTGTATACTGCTCTCCGGTTGCTCCAGCTTTACCTTTCATTTCGTTAATAGAAATTTCAAAACACACCAAATCTGTTAAAAATGAATATTTTTATTTTTTCTATTTTCATTATATAATTCAGTTTTAAACATAATATTTGTACAACCTTAGTTTGTTTAATATTTTTTTTATGTGAACACTGCAAGCAAAAACCATTAAGAATATAAACAAAACGGAAAATTGGAAGTGTGAACTATCCATTTG
Source organism: Tipula lateralis (assembly GCA_963932295.1). Classification (NCBI taxonomy): domain Eukaryota; kingdom Metazoa; phylum Arthropoda; class Insecta; order Diptera; family Tipulidae; genus Tipula; species Tipula lateralis. Next base: position 194,084,683 of record OZ010737.1, read on the forward strand.
GGACCCAGATCCGATATATAAGAGTTCTTACCATTTTTGACCACAGTGTCCATCACATTACAATCATAATTATGAATAATAGAAAAACATACATCTGGACATTTTATTATATTGTAGTAATTGTATAATTATAATTGTATAAATATTATTTATACACAATTTTCAGTATTTTATATATATTTTTAAACAACTATCATAATAATAATAAATTCTAAATAAAAATATAATTTTTATGTATGTATAAATGAACTGGAATACACATCATGTATTACTCAATTTTGGAATATATAAATATATAATTTAATTAGAATATAAAAATACATATATTATTTTGTTGCTATTTTGATTTTCAACGATTTTTATTTATTGTATACATAATAGATAAAATATATATGTTTATTGAACACTGTATTATTTAACGTCCCTTCCTGCAATTTACTGTATATTATTGCATTTATGAAAGTACTATAAAGAAATTGTTCACAAAATTTAAATTAATAATTCATCAATCGAAATCGATTTACACAATATCGTACATAACAGTTGGATATAAATAACAGCTTTCATGTAATTAAATGGATTTAGAACCACCGATTACGAATGCCATTGCATTTATCTACTTTATCTGTGGTTAGACGACGATTTGGGTACATAACAATCAGAATATTAATTGGGGTTTTGATACATCGAGACAGAACGCCAACCCTATATTCATACCTTTAGTAATTAGGCAACTACATCTAGTTTTAAAACTGACAAACTATTTAAAATATATGGCGATAATCACAACATACTAGTATACAGGGTGATTCATTTTCTTTAACTTAGATGAGATAGATGGCGTGTAAATGCAAGTTCCGTGGGATCTGGACCAGACTGTCCGCCTAATAACATCTCGCCAAGAATATACGACTGTAAAAGGAACCACAGCAATAAAATTCGACAATTATAAATCATCTGGACCAAGATCAGATAGTTCGATTATACACCACAAGGCGGATCTTGACATCCAACCCAAACTGTTATTGTATGAGAGCTTCAAGATACTTGCATCTCACCATTACCTCAACCGTGTGGTTACCACATTCTAAACAAAGAGAAGGTATTTGAAGTTGAAGACTGGTCCAGTAAATTAAGTATCTCTAAAATAATGTTGATCTCGTATGAGATTAACAAATCAGAAGGATCCACAAATTGTACCCGAATTCGGTATACTAAAATATCTCAGAGATGGCAGAGCTTAGGGGCCTTTAACTCTTTTCTCTTGAACATATGACATCAGATTAAATTCTCGTGGATCGTTTTAGTTTTATTACGAAAAATTGTGGATTCTGTAAAAATAATTTACTGTTTCTAGTTTCAGCAAAGTTAAATAATAGTGGAGTGACAGGATGGTTCTGAAACAATATTTTCTTGGGATTGAGAAGAATAACCATATCTTATCAGTATACTGTCACACAAACTGAGGAAATCAAAGTAAGACTAATGGAGGCAGATGCTGACTGGACTCTCTTGCTCGTTGGTTGCTCGAACGTGTTCCTTCTTTTAGTTGCAAAAATTTGAGTTCAATGAAAGTTTTGTGCCCTCTCAAGAAAAAACTGAGGAGTGTACGAAATTATCAAATAGTTAGGAAAAGAAACAATTTTTGTAAACATCAAATTAGACCAAATTCGGTCAAGCACAGATATCTCAATAAAATTGGTGCAACGTTGGAAAAAGGCTTTTCAGATTTCCTGTAGCACTCCTCACCCACAAAATGAGTTGAAACAAAAATCGATCACTCTGTATACTAGACGTTATTTATAGTAGCATCACTAGCGACACTATTTATAAAGTGGGTAATAGCGAAAACTTTATCCATCCAACTAGATTTGTCTGCCGCGATGTACAAGGAGATGCAACAATTGCTAATTAGCACATAGTATAAATATTAAACAATAATATTAATAATAATAATAAAGATACATAATAATTAACTGATATACATAAATATATATGTATATCATGAAGTTTGTAAAATAAAATGTATTATTCAATCTCAAAAGTATATAAAATTTCTTTGATTCATTACAAATTATTTACATAAAAAAATATATATTCAGTCATTGATTAAAACCTATTGCAACGTCTTTATATTGTAAACTTATAAATTAATTTGACGACTATATTGTGTGTGTGTGGATAGTGTTGTATTTAAATAAAAAATTTTGTTTTGATATTTGTGTACAAATAAAACAAACAATAAATGGCAAATAATCTACATTAAATTAAATTTGTTAATTTTCATAATATCAATTTTTAACAAATTTTTATGTATATATGTATAAATGTTGTTAATAAAGTAAAATTTATAAAATATGGCACTAAATTTATACGATTTTGTCTCAGATTAGCATGTTTTAAAAACTATGTATATTGTGTTTGATCGATTGTGATCATATCAGCCCATTTGATAAATTTTAATTATTATTTTCTTTTTTCTTGTAATTATTTAGTTAAAAAAAAAATAATAGTAATAAAAACAATTGTAAAAAAAATAATAATTTAATAAATAAACAAAAATAAAATTCATCTTTTTGTACAGTAAAAGAAAAATAAAATAAAATATTGAAGACGACAAATCAAAAATAGTTTTTATTTTCTATTTTATACAAAACTATATTGATTATCGACAGCACGTCCAATATCTGTGTCTCCAACACTATTATTTTGTTGTGTATTTGTTTGAGCAGCCGGCTGTTGGAGTTGTGGCAATTCTAATTCATTTGTTCTAACCCGTACACTTCCATTCATTGTAATTATTTGTGCAGGCTGGAATAAGGTTTTGAGTTCACGTTCAATTTTTATACATTTTTTTTTTTGATTTGAGGGATTTTATTTGATTTATTTCAAAAATTACAACACCAAAACATAATAAATTGTCTATTTAGAAGAAACAAAATTATATAAATATACGTAAAAAAAAGCAATTAATCTTGTGCATTTGTTGAATTTTATTTTCTGTACGAGTAAATCCTATAGGTCAGCGATTGTTTATGGGGCACCGTTCAATGTGCACGATTGCTTGTGATATTTACAAACAGTCCGGTAGCTTTAATATAATATTATGAACAAGAAAATATATACAGTGAAACATGCTCTAGGATGATACCCTTTTCAAACAAAAACCAGGTCGAACTTTGATTGAAACTGCCCAAGTTATGACTACTTGCTCTATCTCAGAAGACTTAGATTACTGTTAAGTGGCATATACGAACTTCTACTCAAACATTTACTATACTAATTGACGATTCGTGAAGGACTGTCCTCCCTGTCAAAAATAGTAGTCCACAATCCAAAGTAGTGGGCGATTGTCAAAGTACAACCAATTCACGTGATGGAGGTATACTTCTTATACAGAATAATGCAGTTTGCACAAGGTCTATCATATCTTAACACAACCGGTAAGTTATATTGGAGTATTAAAAATTATTTTTTTTATTAATGGTTCGCCTTGACGAATAAAATATCCCACCGAAGTTACGTCATGGCGAAACAAAAGCAGTAATCTGAATTCACATGTTGCTACACAAAATTCATATTGCTGCAAGAAGCATAACAGGAACATAAATTAATTTTAGTTAAAGTAGGTTGGGTTAAGTTATAGTGGCTAAATTTGGACAAGCACATTTTTACTATCAGGATTAAGCTACCACATTAATAATGTAATCCAGTACACGTTGATATAGTTAAAACACGATTAGTCTAAGCGAATAACAACGCCCAGTTACTTAAGAATGATTTCTCAGAATTAACCATGGAATATATTTAGGATTAGTATCGGAACTAACACATTGCTATGACTTAAAAAAAGACAAGTCACCATAGAATAGTTTTCACTGTATATAATTATTCGAGTCTATCGTTTAACAAGGCATTGAACAACGATAGGTTTTACTTTTGGAAGCTCCTAGATTCAAATTATATCATGCATGCTTTAAAAACAAATTAAATTTGTAACTGGAATGGTTTATAGAATTAAATACTAAACCCTTCTCGTCACAAATTTAAACTTTTCAAAAACAAAAAGATAAAAAAACACAAAAAAAACAGGGATAACAGCCACAAACATGCATATTTTTGATTAACAAAATACGTTCATGTATCAAATAATACATTTTCTATATAATTTACAATTGCAATGCAATTTTTGTTTTGTTTTCAACTAAAACTACATAAAAATTATCAAAAGGTTCGTTTTGATAGTTCAAATGATTTCCAATCACTATAATTATTTATTTGAAATTTAATTTAATCATAAATTGAACACAATAAACGGCGGTGATTTTTATGCAACATAAAATCGTTTTAATAATGAAAATAGTAATTGGAAAATTCATTTCAATCCTGCATAATATTAAATAATATATTCTTATAACATTTGATAGTTTTGTTCAGCGCGAAATAAAAATAAAAATTTGTTTAAACAACAAAAACATGATATGAAACGTAGTTAACAATTAATCAACATAAATTTTTCTCTTAATATAAATTATTAAAAAAATATGCAATGATAATAGTTTAAAAAAAAAATTATATAAATATATAGTATGTATGTTCTACTATCTCACATGTCTGGGTGATGAAAATAATGCAGCCGCTACACTTTGTCTAACAACATACTCCGTTAATGTGACATCGGCGGTTCCGCCCGATTCCAGCGGTATTGGATTTTGTCGGAAGTGTTCCAACATTTCTGTAATCGATGGAAACCACAAATGTTGTACACGACATTGTCCCGAATCGTTCAATGTCATACGCAAATGTTTTGCGCGTCCTTGAAAATTAAACGTTAGCACAAATTCACCGCGACGTGTTTCACTTTGGCGCACAAGAAAATATCCATGGCCCGATGTACCAGCATGCAATACCAAATTAGCCGCTTCGGTTCGCGCCAATGTACCATGAAACCATGGAAAATCTTTCATTAGGGCTGTTAAATCGGTATCAGATTCTTGAACTGGTTCTAAATCGCCTTCGGTCAATTCAAAATTGCTCGACGATGATATTCGTTCACTTCGTTTTGGGGGTAATTCGGGTGCTGAACCAGCCGCACCTTCATTGCTATTCAACAAATTTTGTGATCCATCTAAATCGTTATTACTTTGCGATTCGATCGGAGGTAATTGTGATGTTGGTGTACTTCTCATACAATATCGTATTGTCGCTAACCAACTTCTCATATCATCAGTATCGTGTGCTTCAATTACATATTCCATATTATTGTCGGCCTTAAGAACAAATGTATTTTCGTGGTCAGGCATTTCGAGTGCGGTAGTTTCACGTGCTTCTGATATTAAAAAACAAAAGACTCCACTGCGAGGCTAAAAACGAGTATAGATTTTTTTATAAATTGTATATCGATAAGTCAATTCACACATACCTTTTGAGATTTGGGTGGACTATAAAATTCTAACATATATCCTCCTACAGTTTTAACTAAAGCTAAACGGCATTTTTCCCATTTTTGTGGCCCACTTGGTTGCTCAAGACTTTCGGGCGTTAAATAGTTTACTAAACCTTCTTTGCGACACTCAACTACGATTTTAGCTAATTTTGTTTTACTTTGACGATTTCCCGACAGTTCGACTTCATCCGAATGCTGTTTTTGGAAGAATGCTTTACCTCTGCGCAAACCTTTAAATGAGAGGCGTCGAAAAAATGCTCGTGGATGAATTTTCGGCGAATCCGTGTCAACTGAATAATCGCTTTCTTCTGATATTGCAATACTTCCATTTCCCGTCTGCAAATAAATCAAATATTTTCAATTTAAAGGGCTGCTAGGAAATATTTCTTATAATATAATATATTGGGGCGAGGAGGTTCAGAAATCGTATTAGAATTTAAGGTATGCATTTGCATATCGATGTTGAATGAGAAAAACAGGCACATTCACAGAGTGTTCAGCTGTACTTTCTGTGATTAGCTGATTACAATCCATCCTAAACAGATTCCATAGATAAGGAAAAAATCTATGTAGGGGTGCCTTGTTCCAAACGGTAAACATCAGTTAAAAAAAATATATATTTTTCCTTCTTCGAAACATATTATTGTAATGTGTTGCTAAGAACCAACCAGTATTGCAAATTCATAAAGATAAGAGATCCCAATATGTTTTTAACCTACGAAAACCAATCAAATGTAAAATGTGATTGACTGATTGCTAATCAGTAATGTAAATACTTTGTGGTATATTTTTAAACGTTTATTTGCACAATAATGTACTTACTTTTTGTTGGATTCTCCTACGGTAAAATTCACTTTCGAAATGTTCTGAAAAACAATCGACAAATTTCTTCATGAACTCCCGATGTGAAACATTGTTCCGTGTACTTTCTGGTAAATTATTAGACACATAGTGTATACAGGATTTAGCAAAATCTGTGGCCGCTGCACGAGCATGCCTTTCACAAAAATCAGACCATCCACTTAGATCGTTTATATTGATGCCAGGTGGGTTGCAGAGTGTATCTGATTCATTAAAATTTGAAACAGCCATTTTAAATTTATTTCTTGAATTATTATTAATTTTGAATACACAATAAAACTAACTATACTTATATGCAAATACATATAATTAAGAAACGTATTAATTTTTATAGATAATATAGCTCTGAAATATATGTATATATTTTTTATATTTGTAATCAACAATATTTACAAAATGTCAACAAAAAAATCGTAAAACGCAAACACAAGAAATTTTCATTAATTATTATTCATTTCTATTCCGAATCTCACTTAAACTATAACTTTTTATTAATTACGATTAATTTACATCATGCACATATCGTACTAGTTATTATTTTTATATTATAAATTATTTAATTTAACTTAAATATTATTTTTACAAAATCGTATGTATTTCTGCCGACCATTTTTTATTGGATAATTTTTTTTGATTGGTGGTGTCTACACTGTTAAAAACCCAAATGTTGATTTAAAATTGCCAACAAACCAAAAAATGTAATATAAATTCATTCAGAGAGATTCTAAATCAACTAACTGTATTATTTTCTAGTGGTTCTTTAAGAACTATTTATTGTGTTTGTTAATCGTTAAATACTAATATCGGTCCTTTTCTACAGATGGCCTAACAATAGTTTCTAATAAAACTAATAGATACCAAAAAAAGTTAAGTTTGCTTCGTTAATAATCTGTTGAATAGTAGAAATTGGTACAAAATCAAGATCTGAACTGGTACAACCGACGTAAGCACGATATTTGAAGTTATCACTGCTTCACAAGTTTGTTGTAGAGCTTACTGATTGATAGTACTCAAGAAAATGGGGAAGCCTTAGAAAATTAATCACCAAAAACATCACTTTACTTAAACTAGAGCTAACAAAATTAAGATCAGCGAATGAAAAATTTAAGAAATTAAATAAAAAACTGATTGAACATAATCGAAAAGAAAATGACGAGCTAAAACAGGTAAATTATTTACAAAAACTTTCATAATAAAAATGTTTGTCTTTCAATTCTATATAATTATGTTGCCACTTACAACAGAATTAATTTTATACATGGAAACTAATTAAATATAATATTAAAAATACATGAGATTTCGTTGGTAGGTAGTTGCTAACATACTAACGAGCTCGAAGGCTTTGTCTCCTTACCAAATGTTCATTATCCAGTAGCCGAGACACTTCCGCATTGCCATGTTCCATTAGCCTTGATCCATGTTTCAATTGCAAATCTTTTAATTTCGTGTTTATATCCGGAATCTCGAAATAATGATGCTAACTAATGGATGTTAGTATTCTTAGCACAACCTTAAATCTGAATGCCATATAGTAGAATCGACTTTAGAGTCTGATTGCAAATCAGTATTTTGTTGCATATGCTCAATTTTGACCTTCGTCCAATTAGCCAGTGCCTTTATCAACCTCTTTTCTTTGCTTCTTCACCCAAATATCATACCCAAGTATTTAGCAGAGTTTTCGTACGTGCCGATCACATCGTTTAAGCTGATTGTGGCGGATTAATCAATGATTTATCCGTAAAGTTGACATGGGCAGATTTAAATTCATTAAGTTTGATCTTCCATCGCTTGGTCCATGGTGAATTTCATCACTTGCACATTGAAGTTTATTCGCCTCTTCCACAGTTTGCCCTGTTGCTAGTATAGCGGTGCCATCAGCAAACGTTGCTATGCATACGTTGTCGGACTGTGGTATATCACATGTATATAGTAGGTATAGGACTGGGTCTAGAACGCTGCTTTGACGGACTCCTTCCATAACTTTTCTCAGTTCAGAATACGAATACACATCTTCTTATCTTACTCTAAAAAGCCTTGCAGATAAATATGATCTCAGAAAATCAATATATGGTCCCGGAAACATAATATTTAGTTTATGTATTAAACCCTCGTGCCATACCTTATCGAAAAGTGCTGGCACGTCCAGAAATAAGCCAATATTTTATAATATCTGTTATTCTGTGAACCTGATCAATTGTAGAATGTTTGCATCTGAATCCAAATTGATGATTTGGTATTAGGTCTCTACGTTCTATTCTTCGCTTCATTCTCCTCACGAGAAGTCTCTCCATTAACTTTGAAATGATAGAGAGCAGCGATATCGGACGGTACAATTTAGCTTCATTGGGCGGTTTACGATTTAATTTGAAAACAATATATTTATATCATATCAATAACAATATAACAATAATATATATTTTACACAACATATGAAAAAAATCCAGTATTTTCTTGACTCGTCTAAACTACTCGATGAGGCAATTTTTTGCTGAAGAATCCGGTATAAAATACGTCATGTAAACACACGGAATAGGTTGTTCAATAAAAAAACACATCCATATCTCAAACGTTAAATAAATATCCAAGGTCTCCAAAAAAAATGATTTGGAAACTTTATTCAAAACCACCCAACAAACCTGTTAATTTTTTTATTTGGATATAATTTCATTTCGCTTTTACATTAGAAAATATGGCTGCATATTCTGGTCCATTTACTTGAGTGTAGTCAAAATAAAAAGAATTATAAGGAATTAGAATTTTAATTAAACAATCATAAATTATAATTCGTATAATTAATCATTAAAACAATTATAGTTTTGTGTATTTTTGTGTCTAAATAGTGTTTGGATATGTATTATAAGTGAATTAAATATATCGAATAGTTTTTGTTTAGAAAAATAAAATTAGAAAAAAAAAAATAATTTAGTGTAATAATAAATAAATAAAGGTGATATTTGTAATTTAATTGGGTTGAAAATAATACGAAAAATACAATAAAAATTTCTCTTTTTAGTGTTTGTGTGTTGTTTCAAAACAAGTTGGTTTAATTAATGTTTTAGTTTTTGATACAATTTATTTTGTTTATTCATTCTACATATTATTAATAAAATATTGTTTATTTTGTTTGTAATACATATTTATGATATAACAATATCAATTAAATATTTCATTTGTGCAATTTAAATTTTATTAAATCTAGTGTGTGTAGTGTCCTCAATTTGATTGAAAGCAAAACGTCGCTCGACTTGAGGAAAAGGACATTTCAATCCAGGTGAATAAGCTCCGCCAGTACACAAACAATAAAAATATTATTTTGTGAGCATTAATTGCAATAATTTCGATTTTTTTTTGTGCTTAGATTTGTTTGCCATATCAATTAACAATATAAAGAAAGAATTTGATATGAAAGCAATAGATTTTGTATAGAAATTATTAAGGTAAATGGAAAAACATTTTCTTTTCTACAGTTTCAATTCATGACGAATTCATTAAATAGTTGATATTGTAAATTATATTCTTCAGGTTTGGTTATGGTGTGGTGTTTATGTTTCTAATCAATATAATCCGATAATCGATATAATACTTTTTATTTTATTTGAAATACTCTAATCTACCCTTTTACAAGAAATCAATGTCCATTCAATTTATTGATCGATCTAGTTATTGATCAATTTAAGCTTTTCCGTTCTAATATATTTGCACAAAGAAATGTCAACAAATTCGATTACATTCTTAATCGATAAGAAATAATAATATTAATTTCTACCTTCACGTCTCCTCCATATATTTATTTATTTATTTATTTATTTATTTATATATTGCTTATAATTTTGATTAAGAAGGAAAAGCGCATATGGAAGTAACTTGTAAAAAAATTATTACTTCCATTAGGCATAAAAACCTCTTAAAATTAGAATATATATTGCGAAATTAGAAACTTTGTTCGATAAGAATCCTGAAAATGCTAAAAACCCTTACAAATGGTTTGTTTGGGGCAACTTCTCCGAATTAAGATAAAAAACCGTCTTAAATATTAACGAGTTCAAGGAGATGTGGAGGTGATTTTACAATATTTAAATTACATTTCGGTGAAATATTTAGAAAGTATAAATCTGATTTAAAATATCAGTTTACAATTTCGTCAAAATATATCACTCGATCATTGGTTTATGTAATAATCTTGTTGCTCCATTTAACGAGTTGTAACTGATAATTTGTGTTTCAACTCTTATACTGGTTATTGAGACACAAGATGCTGTTTCCTATATCTTCGGTTTCATCTGTCTTTGTTTAGCACCGTTCTCCTACTGGTCTTGGTCCTCTATCTTTCCGTTTATCTTGGGGTTAGATCTGGCTTACTTATGCTTTTGTTCAATCGTATGGCTACCTAACTGTATGTACAAAGTAAGATAGATAATCTATGTCTGCTTGCTGCTTTAAGGTGTCATGCAAGTTCGTCTTTGTGTATCCCTTTAGATGCAATTCTGGCCTGTGTTGAATTTTTGTGCATTCCACAGTCGAATACTATGAGAAACTTCGTCCAAAACATAATGAATCATGGCTTATCCAGTCTTCTTTCCATAAACTCGAGAAATTGTGATACAAATGTTGCTACCAGCGAATAACTGGATTGATTTGTAATAAAGAAAGCTTCGATTTACGATTAGGAGCTAACCAGTGAGTTTTTTCAATGACACTTTACCAATAGACTAAAGTGTCATTGAAAAAAGGGTTTGTAGTACAACGATATCATTCGAAGTACATACTCTAAAATATTAACAGAACACATACTAATTTAGACTGATGCTCAAATAGAACAAGTTGTCTCAATTATACCGATCTCAGTTTTTGTGAAGTCGACTTATAACAGTCGTCTTTCATTCTTCTAGAATAAATTGCTGATATATGCTACTATGCGGTGGAAGAGATGATCGCCAGTTTTGAACAAATCATTATAGATACCATCCTCACGGAGGTATCATGTTTCTTATTTCATCATATGACCAAAGGGGCGGTGGAGATATTTTAGTATTGATATCTGCTTGAAGAAAGATAGTTGTTTTTTCTAGAAGTTGTGGTTCTTTGTTAAGAAGAATTAATTTCTCCAGACTTGGAAGACGGCTGATTTGTAACAGGATTTAACTCTGAACTCTCTTATCCGATTGTAGTATTTTCTCGCGGCCATTTGGCTATTGAACTGACAGTAGAGGTTTTCGCTTCAACATATTGAGGTATTGGTTATCGTTTTGGATGCCATACTGTTCCTTATAAAGTAGGGAAGGATAAATCCACCAATAAATGTATCAAAGGGTAAATGGAGTAACTTGATATTTCCAACGAGTGATACGGTAAAATTGATGACTGTTTGTAAAGGATAGATTCTGCAACTAGTAGGAAGTGTTCTGGATTGATGTTGATTCCACGCTTAGTGGTTATGTTTTTAGCCTAAAGCGAATTTTGCCTAAAACACTTGTCGTTCACAGATGAGTGACTCATTATAATTGTTGACATCATTTCCGACTAGTCCTGTTATTTGAAGGGTTATAAGTTGGTACTGGTACTGCAATGCTAATTCGAAGAGTTGATGTAGGCTCTCGTGGCATATGCTATAAAACGTTCTCCGTATCGTGTTCGAGGTGGTAGTTATATTTTGAGGTTTCGTAACAACCACTCTCATGTAACAATTTTAAACCGTACTCAGGTGGTTTTCCGAATCCTGCAGATGGATTTCTAGCCCCGTTGAAGTGTAGCACTCATTCCTTGAACCAATTTAAGGCTGGTAGCCATCTATAATGTAATCAAGTACTTAAATATTCATGTTCCAGCAATTTGTAATTTTATAACATGTTTGATATTTATCGACTATTTGCAGTAATATCGGAAATAAATTTACTTATCTGCTTGCATAATTGGTTTGTATAGTAAAGTAAATATTTAGAATTGATAAATTTTATCGAATCAACAACAGCCAATATTTTTCAAAACAACATTCAATAGGTTATACGATAAGTTATTATGACCTGCCAATGCTTATTTAGGCACTACAACAATGACATACATTTTCACTACTCTCCTGCCATTAAATCATTGATATAAATCGATAGGCCTCAACAGTTGTACATAAATGTACTTAGGAGACAGTCTAACCTCGAATAGTACGAATCTATAATAATAAGATTTGAGCTCTACAACATACACAAGTGTTCAGGTTCATTTTGAATAAATTATGTGAATGATTAAATTTTTGTTTTTTTTCCGGGAATTGATTGAATTTAATCATAAAAAATTCAACTGCACACGTTTTAAAAATCTGTATTTTAGAATCACAAGACCGTCTTCTACATAAATTAAATGGCTAATAATAAATCGATAAGAGTTCCATATATTAAAAAGTTCAATCGTTTCATTCATAAATGTAATAGTCAGCTTCGTGTTATGTATGTTGGCACTCCTATCATCCAAACGTTATCGTAACTTCCTAGTCTCCATCATCGTCATGATGGTTACATAAATGTTGCGGTTGTTAGAAACCCATATCTCGTTTATGTTTGAGAATGGAATAACTACAAACATGTTAGATAATATATTCTCGTAGTTTAGAACTCCAAATGATTAGGCATAATGATGGTCGACACATTTGGGATTGTAATATCAAGCCTCTTGAACTGAAATATTGTATTTCACATTGATGCAGAATAGTGTTCCAAAGTATCCAATGCAATGATAGATAGATTTTATATCTTATCAACAATGATTAGAGATACGATTTAATTATCATTGCTATGTCTGTATCTAAACGATGTCCAAAATGACCTTTACGATTGGTTTTGTAAATAATATGCAAATAAATGTAGAAAATTGATTGTTTTTATATGTCGTTTGGCTTTGTACAGTTACATAATACATATGTGAAATACTACATTGGTTATATGTTGGCATTGGTGCCACAGCTGTATCAATTTATTCATATGTTTTGATATTTTACTGGACATACTCCAGATATGTGCTGTACATTTCAGAAATGGACGCCTGTTAGTCTCAATCATAACATATATTTAATGACATTGATATAATTAGGAGTGTGAGTATATTGTACTGATGAACCTTAAGGCCCTAGCTCAAACTCCTTAAAAAATACGAAACAATTATCTTGTTCTGACTGGTGAGATTTGAACATAAACCGCTCGTGTTATGTTCAAAAATTGAGCTATTGTTGCTTTTATGCCTTTCAAAACATTAGTAGTCATTCGCCTCAAAAGAGAATGCCAATCGAAGTCCATCCAGTGTACCCACCATCCTTTGATTTAATTTACGGCATCAAGAATTGTGCTACAATAATCAAACGTGTAGTTTGGCACTAATTAAGTATATTCCATTGGGCCGTGGGCTCAAATCTAGAGTTGGATAGTAATTTTGAGAACAAAAAGACCAACATAGTCAGGACAGCCAATTGGTTTTGTGCGACTATGCAGTGATAAAATACGAAGGTAATATTGACCTTGAAGGAAACAATCTTGTCAAACACTGTTTTGGAAATTATTTAGTAAAATTATCACCAATAGTCTTTCTGATGGAGATATTTTAGTTTATACTGCTGTAATCTGGCTGGTACCTGATTATACTTCCTTGTTAGGTATGTGAATGTGTTTCACGTGAACTTGCAACAATTTTAAGAGCAAGACCAATAACCAATTTGAAAATTAACTTTTGGAATAATGCCAGCACGGTATGGAGTTAGAAGTAGGGACTGCTGAACACTTTCTGTGCTCCTGTCCAGCATATTTATATCGTAGAGTAAATAGCTTTAGATTAGAGTTAGGATATCACAATGGATAGATAAGCATCAGTCAGATATATACACTTATGGTCTATACTAATTCTTATTCGTGACATCCATCCTTATTTTCACTTTCGTATCAAAGATAGTAATCACCTCCAGTTTAGTCGGATGCTTGCTTATGAGACAGTGTACTGTCACAAATTTCATAACCATACTGATGCAATTTATTTTACCCCGCCACATTGAAATGACTTGGTACCCATATCAGTTGGATGTCGATGAGGCTAAACAATCGAACTTCGATTAGTTACCCTCCTAGTAAGAACATCTTTATTTTACGAGATTGGACCAGTGTGCATTTTAAACCGTTCTTGTCATATCGACTATCATCCCAAATGTGCTTTAAAATTTCCAAACAGAATTCAACCAGACTTGATTTTCTTAATATTTTCCTGAATACGTTATATTCTATTTGTTATACTGGATTCTACTATGTCGGTTCTTACAAAAACTTGCGGTCGCCCACTTTTCAACATTTATATAAAATTATTTAGAATTATCTGTGGTTGTGTTTGGATGTCAAGTGTACTGTGATTGGATCAAGTTTGTTGTTATCTCGAACAATTATTTAAACGAATAGATACTCTTGTACTTTCTAAATCGAATATTGATTTCTTCTTATTCTGTATTCTTTAAATTTTAGATCTCATTTCATTTTCATCGAATCGACCGCACGATCACTGTCATTATTATCAAGTGAATAAATCTAATCTATCATCTTAATATTAAATTAACATATCAAAGAGCCTATACGTATACATAGATACATACATAATATCGTCGCAGGAAGATTTGGGTAAAAAAAACGAAGATTCCTTTGAATAAACCTCCCTTTGTCGACATAGGACGTTAATCTCGAGATGTCGCAAGGGGCAGGTGTATCATCTGGCAGTAGTACAACAGAATTTCGTGAATATCAGTGGGCCTATTCAATTATGGATTCATCCCGTGTCTCAACTTGTCTTATATCAATGTTACTAATTGTTTATGGTAGCTTTAGAAGTTTAAATATGGAACAAGAGGCTAGAGAAAGACAAGAAAAGAAAAGACAAAACGAAAGTATGAATAATTTATTAACGGGGCAACCAATTCCACAAGAACAAAGTTAGTTACAAATATCATTTCTTAAAAAATAAAATCATTTTCTTATTTAAATTAATGTTATAAGTTTTTATTACAGATAAATTTGCCACATTGGATACGATGCATGCACTATGTCTTCCATTAGGGGCGTCAATTTCACTTTTAGTTATGTTTTTCTTTTTCGATTCGATGCAACTACTATTTGCAGTGTGTACAGCAAGTAAGTACTTTCAAAAATATATATTTTTATATCACAATGATAATATATCTGTAGATTATATTTTATAGGCCAAGGCTAATATATGATAAAATCGTTGTGATAAATCAAAATGATTACCGAAATCAAAAGTTTGCATATTCTTTCTCTGTTGGTCACAAAATGCTATTGAATATATTAGTGTATAAAACCAATGACCTCAGATATTATAATTCGAGTTGATAAGTTTTTTTTTTATAATTTGATGGGTATAGCCATCGTCATTCGCTTTTGAATTCACGTCGAAATTATGTATACAATAGTTAGTTACTCACGTATAATAATTCATACATTTTGTATTCTACCAGTAATTTTCTATCCCAGCGAATTTTGCTGTTTGTATTTTCTATTTTTTTTTTAATCTTACATAATTG
The DNA here is from genome assembly GCA_963932295.1 of Tipula lateralis. Taxonomy (NCBI): domain Eukaryota; kingdom Metazoa; phylum Arthropoda; class Insecta; order Diptera; family Tipulidae; genus Tipula; species Tipula lateralis. Next base: position 194,100,543 of record OZ010737.1, read on the forward strand.
AGTTTTTGTTGCTGTATACCGACTTTATAGTTTCAATGTTTCAGAAAGATACAAAAACCAAACAACAGCTAAACTCAAGAAACACAAAAAAAAAATGAAATTTCATGCTTCGGTTATTCATGCTATTTCAACAGGTATTGCTGTGTGTCGTAACTCAAACAGTAGTATAGGTTTGAAATGATATATTCAGGGGACCATTCAACACGTGATCTTAAGCGTTTCGAAATATTAACTCTCGAATTGTGTGGGATTTCAACGAAAATTGCATAACTCGCGCGAAAAATGTCGTCTACATTGGTTTTATAACGCCCAAATAAGCTACAGATATAACAAATAAACTATATTATTAATTAATTATATTATTTATCTATTTCAGTAATAGCAACGGTTGCATTAGCGTTTCTATTATTACCAATGTGTCAATATATAATACGTCCATGCTCTGATGGCAATCGTATATCATTCGGAATATGCGGACGTTTCACAGCTGCCGAACTATTTAGTTTTTCGTTAGCTGTATCAATATTATGCGTATGGGTATTAACAGGCCATTGGCTATTAATGGATGCCATGGGTATGGGTCTATGTGTCGCATTTATTGCATTCGTTCGTTTACCCAGTTTAAAAGTATCAACACTATTACTGACAGGCTTATTATTATACGATGTATTTTGGGTATTCTTTTCATCATACATATTTAGTACAAATGTCATGGTTAAGGTTGCAACACGTCCGGCTGATAATCCTGTTGGTATTGTTGCACGAAAATTAAATTTAGGTGGTATTGTTAAAGAGCCGCCAAAATTAAATTTACCAGGGAAACTAGTATTTCCTAGTATACACAATTCGGGACATTTTTCTATGTTAGGATTAGGTGATATTGTTATGCCGGGTTTACTATTATGTTTTGTATTACGTTATGATGCATATAAAAAAGCGCAACCGATACCAGCTGACAATGGTGTACCGATGCCAAAAGGAATGAGTTCAAAATTGACATACTTTCACTGTTCCTTACTGGGGTAAGTTAATATTTCGTCTATGTAGAGGTAAAACTTATATACGACATAATTCAGAGAACATTATTTACTAACGTAAGTATCGTGTGATTTATCACATTATTGAGTTACAATGAATGCTGGTGACTAGTATTTTTCTTATGAAAAATGGCTGTCCGATAACAACAGAAATATGGAAAGTTTTGATTAGGTTGCGAAATTAAAACCGAATGGTCCAGTCAGCTGCAATTCTACGCAATATAAGAAGATAAGAAAATAGGACAACTCTGGATTGGAAAAGCCGACGACAGTCCACTCAACAGAATTGACAGGAATGCAAGCATAGGCGAGGGTAGAAATTTTTCCAGAGTGAACCCCGTATCCATAAAATCTTGAACACACTTTTTTTTTAAACTCTTCTTGAAGTGTACTTGGGTTCGAATAGCAGGCTAATAGAAATAATTAACAGTGCCAGTAGATTGGCAGCTGTTCAGGCTGAAACCAATTTTGCAAGTAGCTTTACAAAACGTGGATAAATGCACTAAACGCATTGGTTAAAATTTATTGATTTACAGAAAACCTCGCTCGAATCTTACACCATCCAAATTGTGCATGTTCACAGTTAATATTAAGTTTTTTTTGATGGCTTTTCAACAATGACCTGCTGTTGGTCCATACCGTGTCAACAGTCGGACTCTAGTGGTTTCAATCGCAAACCAGCTCTCTATACTGTTGAAAGCAACGAGAAGATGCCAGATCGCTCTCTAGGCTGTGGAGCCATCATCACCGACAGCGACCTTTTCGCCTACCGTAAGACGGCTCTCCCTTCAAAGGTCGCTGTATCATTTGGTTCGGATCAGCACGCAGAATATAACCGAGCCAGCGTACTCGCTGTCCTTTGATTTCATGCACGTTATCAAGAATTCGCATTAAATTTTTAATCTCGTATTGAACAGAACTCGGTATGTGCCATGAACGTCGCGTTTTGGACCATATATTACACGCATGATTCTTCTCTCGAATGTAAGAAGCCATCTTTCGATTCACCGGTCCAACTCTCACATCCATACATGACAACGGGTCTGACCAACACTCTGTATAATTTCAGCTTATCCGTATTTTTGATTTCAGAAGTGGACATAGAGGATATAAAAGTATTATTCTGGTTAGTTTGCTTTAATCATGGAATCCTCAGTAGTTAATAAAAGAGCAGAGCAATACTACATCCGGCTGTTACAACAGTCATTATTTACGAATATATTTTGTATATGACTAATGCAAATAGACCGAGCATCAGTTTAACTATTACGCTTAATAAAGCCTAGAAACATTTCTGGTATACTAAATTTATTTGTGTCGAAGTCAGGAAAAGTCATTATTAATTGCAAGAATTCTAGATATTTAAACCCTCCGACTTCTATTTTAGTTTGACCTCTCAATATGGATGAACTATTATTTTTGTCATTTGGTGGATTAAGTAGAATCCAACTTAGTGCTTATTAAGACAAAATCATTACCGGAAAAAATATATTCGGGAATTAAATGATTCGACTACGATTCGATTAGTAACAATCTATTGTAGATACGTGTGTTGTGTACTTCGACTTGTTGCTTGTATCTTGTTATCCATTAGGCCGGTTTCGATCTGATGATGACGTCATTGAATGACAGTATGATGTAAAAGATCAAATCCATCTCATCAGGCATTACTACCGGAATTGATGTTTGAATTGTGCGAATTATAAGAACTTAACTCGAAAGATTGATTGCGGCGTTATGATGTAATTGTGTATTCGTGAATTATTTCAGTTACTCTGAACACCAGAGGCCATACTGGAATCTACAAAAAAATTAATATCAAACGTAAAAATGTAAGGTTTATAAGAAGCCTCACAAAATTATTCTGAACCCCTTGTTACTCGATTATTCGAAAATGATAGTGAGTTCTACCTCTGCATAGACGATTTTCACGAAATTAATAAACTCACTTAATAACACACTATATTCGATTTTATAGGTATTTTTTAGGACTTTTAACAGCTACGGTTAGCTCAGAAGTGTTTAAAGCTGCCCAGCCTGCACTTCTTTATCTTGTACCATTCACATTATTACCATTGTTAACAATGGCATATCTAAAGGTATTATCAACGATTTATATAATTAAAATTATAATTAATCTAATTAAATTAATTACAGGGTGATCTCCGACGAATGTGGAGTGAACCATTCATCATTCAGCAATCGTCTAAACAATTAGAAGTATAAATTATAAATTAATCGCCATCCCTTATCTCATTCACAATTTCCTCTCTTTATCTCCATGTTCATCATTAATATATTTAGTATATTAATTAACACAATGATTAAAATTAAATTTATATTTTTTATTTTTAAGCAAAATAATTATTAATTTTAAGTAATTCTAAATTTATAACTATTTAAATTACAACAACAAAAAAGCTGTTAATTATTAATAAAAATGAATAACACAAAAAAAATTAATTTAAGAACAAAAAAAAACATTTATTTGTAAATTCAAATAAACAAAATTTAGTCTAGTTTAAACTATAAGGATTAAAACTAATTAAGGAATGGTTATATACACTCTTCGCACCTATTCAAAGATGGATGAAACTGTTGTTAAATGCAAATAATAAAACATAAGTGTTCTATAAATATATTTTTACAATTTAATAACTAAACAATTCGGCAAAATCTCGAAACTGATTTGGTTTTTGGCAGACGGATAAGCTTTGGTAAATTAACAACAACAGTCGAATTTAGATCGAACCAATTGTAAAGAAAGGTTGAACCTGCTACGACGCAATTAAACAGCCAAATTGCAATAAAATTAAATAAATCACCAAAGATATGTAAAACTACAATATAGGTAGGCGATTGGAGGAGCAATGTACTTGGCCAATTTTACGAAAGCAATACGACCAAAGCTGAAAAAATCGAGGAAGAATAAATGAATATTTGTTTTTATCGTCACCCTGCTGCATCATAATTAGTCCATAGTGTTGTAACTAATTATATTATGTGTTCACTAAATGGACACGGTTTGTTTTATTAATTTGAATCTCCTAAATTTTGACACGTACGATTAATTTTAATTAGAACTGATAAATTAAAAATTAAAAAAGGCATTGATCTAACAAATTCTAATAAAATGTGATTTTATTATATATAAAAAAATTAATAATTAAGACATGAAATTACGATACGATTAATGATTGTGTTTGTTTCGATGGAATTTTGTGTTTTAGGGAGCTGGCAATTAATTATTATTAATATTATTATTTGTTGCTGTTGAATGAGTTTTAATAAGAATTCTTAATTTTTGTTTTGGACAAGATAATTACTCCGTCCACGGTAATTGTGAATTTATAGTAAAATTACGAGAATTCGTAAAACGGAGGAGCGTACATTCATTTACTTCACACAATATTTATTTTGTCTATTATTAGTTCATTCAGCAAAATTAGCTCTTAAAATCTAAATTATAAGAAATTACTGTAATTAAACGAACAAATCATTTAAGTAATTTAATAATTTAATTATTTTTTATTAAAAATAGTCGAACCTATTTTTTATTCTTCTCAGAAATAACGAATAGTTATTAAATGAATTTACATTTAAATTACATTATGAAATATATTTTAAAGTTTATTATTACTAATTATTATATTTTATAGTTAAATGTAAAGTTTTTTAGAATTTATATATGAAAATAATAAGAAAAAATTAATTAAATAAGTAAATAGTATATTTATATGAGATATATTAAATAGTTTGTTTATTTATTAGATGTTGGAGATGATGAGAACCTTCTAAAGAAAATAGATGGGTTTAATTGATCAGCCAGTAAGTATATAATGTATAAACTAGAACTAGCGTTGTGGAATGTAAAAGAGCCCACTTCCATTATTTAAATAACATAATTCATCTTTATACTCCAGATCATTGAGTTTACCTCTTAAGTACAGTTTAGTCATGTGCTATTTGCATTCCCATTGTATCCCGATTTGATCGGGATGGTCACAACCGGCACAATCTATTATTATAAATCATAATAATCAATGGCTTAGAGAGCCCTAATGGCGTCTTAACTGAGACCTTACGAACCATTTTAACGATTGGTGCACATTCTGGATGGTCAGGGTCAGTCCAACAATCGCTGTTTTATGTCATCCAATCCAGTGCAGGTTAATTTTAAGTCAACGGCGAGAATCGAACTCGAGACCTCGGCGTGATGAGAATATGTTGGCTGTACAATAGTTATGCCCTTTATAGTACGTGCAGTCACTCCATTGGTGATTGATGCTGCGATTCTTTTTAAGGAACTTTGGCAAAAAAGTGGTAATCTTGTCAATGTAGCTTGTAGCGTTTTTTTGTTGAGGTGGATGCCCTTTGTTAGAAGGATTTTAACCATTTGTTTTTTTCTGAACTACTACAGTTCAGCTTTGCATTATCGTTCAAATGCTCCGTTAGAGCGATTTTGATTAGTATCACGGTGTCGGAGGAGGTGAACAAATGGAGGCTGATAGAACTTGTGGTTGCAAGGGGTTGTAAGCTGAGTTGTTATTAGTTTGTTGAATAGTTGTAGGATTTGTCTCGTCAGGAGAATTTAACGGAAGAATAAATCCCACAAAGTGTCGTTGAAAAATTGACACGTGTTCTGTTAATTTGTAGGGATTGTAATCCCGATTTCTTGAGAAAGAGTTAAAAATTACAGTAAATTATGACCATACTGTACATCTTACTGCGATGATCACTCGACAGCATAGAAAACATCTTCTGGTTATTTCCGGTATTGTACTTAAAGAGTTATATTGTATCTTTAGTCCAGGAGAAGATTATAGTAATAAATTTCAATTTCCACATTACATTATCCAATACGATCATGACCAGCATTAGTGGGAGTACGCATTCTTGCCTTACTCGTCGAGTGTTATAGATTTTCACTTTGTTTGACTGCCCGTTTGACTGTGCAATTTCTTACTGGTTTAAATCCAGCTTGTTTGTTTCTTACATTTGCCTTGATCGTAGCTTAGAATCTGTCAACTATAATAATTGTATCTTTATAGTTATTAAGGAAAGAGATACATCGCCTCTTAGATCGCCTTTCTTAGGAGATTGCAATTGTCAAGCCTTTCTCCCTTTTTTTTCTGCCAGAATTCTACACTTCTTGAATTATTGGTTGTTATACCTACTGTCTGGTTAAGCAGCGTTATTACTCTTCAGCTTTTAAATTGCACTTTTAACTTCTCGCTCCGTTGGTCGAGAATGAATTATCAGATATTTTCGGTGCTCTTCATTCGTTGTTAAGAATTAAGTTTCACCATTCCTTATATATGGTATTTTTGTAATTTTAACTGTGAATTTCATTACGTCCTGGTTTAGTGCTTGCATATTTTGAATTGCTGCTGGCTCTTTAGCAGCCTCGAAAATGTTTTCTGCGCATTTCCTTCGATCAATCCTTGCCACCTTCTTTAGTTGACGTTCTGTTTCTTCGTATATATGTAAAACCTCTACCATATTTTATTAGTACATTTGTAGCTTAAGTTGATCGCGATCCTCAATATTTTTTAAACATATATTATCACTAATAAAGTTTCCGATTACATTCTTGGTAGCCCAGTACCTCTGTGGCAGTTTTTATGTAGGCTTCAGCACGGTGCCATTTTTATTCTACATAGGTCCATTTCTTTGGAGTTTGAGTTCTTGAAGATTATGGTTTGTTACTGAGATTGGATATAAGTTTGTGTTCTGTCATCTATCCGCGGGCAGGTTGATTTACAATTTTCTTCATATCAATATTTTCTTCATTATCTGATCATACTCCAGATCGAGATATTGGTAATCTAACGTTGTAATTTGATTGTGCGATTCAGCCGAAGTTTTAGAATCCTTTTAGATTTCTTGGTACTTATTTAGTGGAAAAGTGTTTAATTTGGCCATTTATGTATTTATTTTTTCAGGTTAGTTTTTGGCTGGGACTCTAAAGGATATTCAAGCTGAATGGATCGAGAAAAATTATATTATACGTACTTGGCTCATTGAAATCTGATTGCAGCTGAAGCATACCACTATTATGTTTATCTTTGTACAATTTACCGAGTATATCAGATTAAAAATTTGTGTGTTTCTAATTCATACATGTCATGATAGCACAATTGCATCATTGTAATCACTTTGATATCTAAGAGTTCGGATCCATTGTAAACTTTGTTTCTAGAACAGAACACCATAACATTGCCAGATTGAATTTGCCTGTGTCATTATTATTTTTCAGGAGCATTTTTCGAGAAACACTACAATTAACGCTGCGTTGTTGTATTTAATGGCCCAACACGTATCGTCAACAATACAAAACGTGTTGAGTAACAACATCGAAGCACCACAATGATGTCAGTTATGATGAATATTAAGAAGGATGTTGCACAAAATGATCGGAAATTGAAGTGGGACTAGTAGCTTTGACTGATGTTAACACAACGATTGAGGTATTGAAACGAAAAAGCTGTATCGAACAAAAATATATGTCTCTGTATGTAGATGTGCTATTAGCTTTATTCTTAAGCTATATTCTGTTCGTCAAACCAGCAAGGGAAAAAAGTGGAAAGCAGATTCCATAATGCATCACTGTCTTGTAGCTTTTCGTGATGACTATAGTTAAGTAATAACTGCTACCTTTTATATAGATGCTGTAACGGCTGAACACAATAAAGTAGGATGTAATAAGCGTCAAACGAATGTGTATTGGTCTCAAAACAGAACTCAATAACAAGTAACATGTAGTAGTCAAGGCACCAAACCGCTACAATAGTGGAAGGTACCAACACATCGTATCTCCCGCTCAATATTAAATTGATTCCCACCCAATCATATAAAAGCTCTCTTTATATTGTACATTAAACGTACTCGTACTTTAATAACACATTTCACGTCATTGTTATATTTCGTTATCTTATCTATTTCTTTAAGGCGTGTAACTCACTAAATTGATTTTTTTGTTAAATTCCTTAAGAACTGTTTAAAAGCTAGTTGTCTTTAAACAAAGTTATTATCCAAGTATTTATGTGTGTTTTAGTAATCATAAGTTAAATAAAATGACTGCGGTGTATTATCCAGACCAAACAGAAAATATCAACAATAGACGTAATGAGGAAGATATTGAATTAAACCCACTGAATGCGGAATCGAGATGGGTGGATCCACATCGAGATCGTATTTGGGCTCTATTTAATAAGGTAATGGCATTGTAGTGAAAACTTATTTCCGATTTTTAATCCAGTTAATAAGTGTCGAATTCCTTCGAAATTAAATGAATTGGCTTAAATCAAGGTGCTTTCTATATATAACAAGTTATGTTATCTCGCTGTGATAATATATGCTATTTGTTATGATAAGATAGTATTGTATGCATTAATCGGTTTAATTTTTAGTTAAATCCAGATCGAAATGGTAGTTTAAGCATAAGACAATTAAAATTGACAATAAAAGAAAATCAGCATCGAGACCTAACGAAATGCTTTAAAAATCAACTATTGAAATTGTCAGACACCGATCATGGTGGTCGCTTACAGTTTGAACAATTTTATAGATTAAGTTTAATACAAGAACATAGTCCGGTTGAATATGTGGAACGATATTGTAAATATTTAGTTCCAGCACCGCATCGCACTCCCGAACAGCATGCCGGTGGATTCGATCAAGTGGGTAAGTTAACTTGAAATTATTGTCGTACTATGCTATGCGCATAACAATTTTTTATTATAGATGGAAGCTACGAGAAGTCTATGAGTTGCTGTCCACCACCTCTAACGATGATTATATTCTCTATAATCGAAATCATAACGTTTGTGTTTGATGTGATCCACCACGAGTAAGTATAAAAATTAACTAATCGTTGGCTATAGTAAAATGTTGGCGCTATAATTCACAGGGAGCATACGAGTGGCGTAGGAATTGAACAAATTGGTTTGAGTACCAGAGGACCGGCCGCTTCGATATTTATATACAACCCGTATCAAAGACATGAAGGTTGGAGATTTATGACTTATATGTTTGTTCATGTTGGGTATGCATAACTATAACTATTTATATGGTCACTGTAATTAATCACATATCACTATTTCAGTGTTTACCATCTTATGATTAACTTGATGGTGCAGCTATTTCTTGGTATACCACTTGAATTAGTACACTGTTGGTGGCGGGTTGCACTCGTATATCTTTCTGGTGTATTAGCTGGCTCTCTAGCAACATCAATAACAACGCCTCGAATATTTTTGGCAGGCGCCTCCGGTGGAGTGTATGCACTAATCACAGCACATATTGCAACTATAATTATGGTAATCGAGCTTTAATTTATAAACATTTTTAACACATGAAGCGAATTATATATTTCGTATTTTTTAGAATTGGAAAGAAATGGAATTACCATTGCTACAATTTTTTGTGTTTTTCGTCATATGTGCATATGATTTTGGACAATCGTTATACAATCATTTAACCAGTGAGTACAATCAAGTAGGTTATATGGCACATTTGGCTGGAGCTTGTGCCGGTTTATTGGTTGGAATCTTTATACTGAGAAACTTGGAGCAACGTCCTTGGGAAAAAGTTATATGGTGGATTGCTATAATCGTGTATTTCGTTGCAATGGCAACTTTCATTGGTATACATATATTTGTACCCAGCCACTTCCCACAAATTACGAAATTTTAAATACTGTTAACAACAACATGAAATAAATAACATATCAAATTGTCAAAATATAATTTTGGTTTTAGAATGAGTATGAATGGAAGACATATTATGTATTGTATGTGGAATGTGTGACTCAAATATACAAACTAACGTATACTACTTATATTGTATATTAATACCGATAACACCAATTACGCATCCGGTAAAATTCGTGGTTATAGTGATAAAGTCAAGTGTAATTCTTCTAAAATGATTAGTCATACATAGATTAGCTAAGTACGATGGTGCATATAGTATTGAGTTGAGCACGTTATATGTGGAGTAATTTGATATGATACAAATGGCTTATCAAAATATCCCCTAAAAGACAGCAATTAAACCATACGTAAAGTGTGTTGCATACATTGAGGGTAACCTTTTTAATACAGATTTATATAGTTTGACTTGACGCCTATATCGTCAAGTAGAACTAGCAGATTGAAACGTTTAAGGTACAAGCACCTTTTGGCACTTTAAACTCAAGCTGAATAGCGATATACAAACGGTAGTAAGGTGACAAAAGCCGTGGAGGCTAGTTGTTTTGATGTGGGCGTCTAAATTGAGTAGTTTTTAATGAGAATTTGGGATAATTATCATCAACGGCGATTGTATCGGTTCTCTGTCTAATGATATTGATGTTCAGTTGACTGCCATAGAATATTATTGTCAGTTATTTAGTATTAACCTCAACTCAAATTCTCATTGCTCTGTTCTAATTCTTCTTTCCAATACAACATTCGAGTAATAAACTCGAAATGATCATGCTTCACAGAATCCTACCTACGATCAAGGTAAAATTAGGAAGCGTGCAAGACTGAGAAGAAGCTCCATTGATAGACATCATATCAATTCGATATGATTTCTAAAAGAAACAATAATGATAAGACATAAATCAAACCAACTCAATTAGTATCGTTGGTACTTTCAATTAAGAGAACTTTCGTGTAATAACTACCCATGTTATACTGTATACTTATTGTATACCATGTTATAGATACGCGTGCCAACTTCATTACTGGTATAATCCAGCAATTACTAATTGACTTATTACCTAATTATTATCAATCAAATTTCATGGTTTGATTCTCTTTTAATTTCTGATTACGTGCTAAAAATCGTCCGGCCAATTTCAAGTATCATCAAAAACACTCTTCGTTTCTTTTTATAAGGCACGAATGACGAGCGTGCCAAATCGTTTTAAAAATCAGTTAACATATTTAAGTGTTACAGATATAAAGAAAAGAATTTCCTAAATTTTATCATTTTTTTACATGAATCATTGTTGGAACACTCAATCGAATTATGTTGGTTAGGTGTCAAATAATATTATCATTTGGAGTAGCTGGCGTTTGACTACGTTCTTATACGAACGTTTTGGAATACCAATTCACATCCGGAAGCATAATGCTTCTACTTTGAATAGATTTGCGTTGTTTATGTTATGGCTATTTATTTCGGACAACGATGACATAAAATCCATTTGTCTGTTTCTATCTTTCCAGTCTGTTTGGGACTTCAGGCTGTCCCAAGTCGCGGTTCTCTTATTTACGCCCTATTTTACGCCATTATATAGCCAAATCGAGGACGAACGTCTATATATCAGATTTACGTAGAACCATCTGCACATTGCATATCTCGTTGCCAGCCTATAGTACTGACATGGAAGATGGGTTAACCCATGAATTCTGCACTCCAATTTTAATTTTTAAGTTCCCAATTTTTCAGTGTTCTCTGCAGATTTAACTACCCATATTCTATTCATATTTTTTTTTACTTCATTGAAGTCCAGATTATTATTGAAATATGTTTCTTTCATTGGGCGCACTTCAATTACACTTTATTTCTAATTTAGGATCATGGAAGAATATGTATACTTTTGGTCTTAAGTTAGCATTATTATATTTCATTGATAGTTTTCCAACTCTCCTTTTTCGTTTCAGTTTACAGTCCAATGACGTGCTTTTACATCTTTTAAACATTTTCAAAATCACCAATTTCGATCCAATGATATTATTTTGTTTCAAGCGCCTTACTGATGATGTTCTGCTTGTCTTTAATTTAGTCCTCGAATGTTTTAACTTTGACACATCTGCCTTGTTTTGTTGATCCATTGTTGTCGCTAGCATTCCATTATTGTTCAAGTATTCCCTACGTATCGTTCTAACCGAACGTTTCTGGTTGTATTCTTGACAGACGAGTATGACCAAAACAGTTTCGATGTACGATTTTTCAGTTTGATTTCATCGCATTTCAATACTAGTGCCTTCGAATTGCTTTGGAGATCGAGTTGAACCGTTTCATTTTTGATGTTTCAGTTAGAAATCTAATGTTCCAATTCGAAGAAAGAATCTCGATTTTAATGTGTTTGTTTCTTGATTTTGCTAAACTTGACATTCTTAAAGTTTCGGGCCATAATAAAAAAGAGAGCCCCTTGCAACTCTGCTTGTTGGAAACGTCTAATTAAAACTTGCAATAATGTCTGCATTAATCTCAACATCGAGTTGTTTTTATACTTTACTGTACTGCCTCATACGAGTAATAATAAAATACGTTTCTTTATTAATTAAATCACAATCAAGATCAGCGTTTATATCAGAGCACATGGTTTAAATTGCGCACGAGATACGATCATATATATGTAAATCAGAAGATCAACCCTATATATACAATTTTGGCCTAAGCAATGTATATAAACGAGGAGCAGATATTTTGTTCCACTTCACTTAGTAAATCGTCGTTTATCTCTTATGATGGGACACAAAAAACGTGATGTCAAAGATCGTTGATAATAGAACCCATGTATATATTCGAATAATGTGTTATCATTTTCATTTTTGCATTTTCAATTAAAAACTCAATTCCAGTTGATATAAAAATCCCAATTTTATCATATTTAACTTCAGTTAAATTGTGAACGTTATAAAGTTAAGTGAACTACGAAGTGCCGAAAAAATGAGAATAATAAGTGATGTAAGAGATAAGAGCTGAGTCTGTTGATTGAACGGGATAAGAGTTAACTAATATATGGTTTTCTGTTTTAGAATTTTGTCGAGTTGATTGACCCTTCAGAGTTGCTACGGCCCGAGCCGAGCTTTGCTGAAAAGCAACTATCTAAGTTCCGTGATTACTCAATTGATGAAAGTGATCCGTTAAAGGAACGAGTCCGTCGCACTTATCGGTTGATGCATTTAAACCAAACCGTTGATTTTGTTAAGAGTAAGTTAATCTTTTGTCTATAATAATTTGGAACAGAGTTCATTCGTTTGTTGACTGATAATCCAACGAACTCATGAATATACCTAAATTGAATTTAATTGAATTTTTTATTAATTTGTGATCGACTTAATATAGTATTTTGCGCGACAATTTGTTATGATAACAATTTTTGCATAAACAGAACACTCATGTGAGACGTATACATACATTTAGGTCAAGTGTCTAGTGTATCGTATAGTACGCGATATTTTGAAAGTTAATTGATTAAGAATTTCACTACAAAATATTTTTAGAACTTCTTTTAACCTTTTGTCGAGTTCTAATAAAATTGAGTGACACAGCGATAATGTTATCAACATACAAAAATAAATCTTCAGTCAGATGATTATGTGTATACAAATAAACATAATAAACGAATTTTCCAATATTCTCTATTTAAGGTCGTCATGCTAAATGGTTAAAATTCAGTCATTTCAAGTCCACAATTCGCGACGCTCTGATCAAACTCAACGACATTGTGGATGAATCGGATCCCGATCTAGACCTACCTAATATTGTGCACGCGTTTCAAACAGCCGAACGGGCACGTGCCGAATATCCCGACTTGGATTGGCTCCATTTGACCGGTTTGATTCATGATTTGGGCAAAGTGATGGCATTTTACGATGAACAACAATGGGCCGTCGTCGGTGATACGTTCCCAGTCGGGTGTTTATGGTCCGACAATATTGTTTATCGAGACGAAAGCTTTAAAGACAATCAGGATGAGAATAATCCTTTATACAATACAAAGTATGGCATGTATAAGGAACGGTGCGGTATTACAAATTTGATGATGTCGTGGGGGCACGATGAATATTTATATCAGGTTTTAAAGCACAACAAATCGACATTGCCACAAGAGGCGCTCAATATAATTCGTTTTCATTCGTTTTATCCTTGGCATTCATCTGGCGATTACGAATATTTTGAAAATGAGGGTGATGAGCAAATTAAGCAGTGGGTGCTTGCCTTTAAGTAAGTTAATTTTTTTAAATATAATTATAAAATGTGTATAATTATTATTTATTTCATATTTATGCAGTCGCTATGATTTATACACCAAATGTACTAAAATACCTGATATTGATGCACTATGGCCATATTATCAATCCCTAATCGATAAATATTGCCCGGGTGAATTGGAATTCTAAATGACCTCCGCATATTATATAAATATTTTTAGTTGTAAATTAGTAAATTTGTTTATTGTAAATAATAAATTATTAAACGGATTTCACATAACAATTGTGTTTCACTTGTGTCCACTAGAAATTGCTCAAACCACGGGATTTGGTGTTGATGCTTCATTAGCTTTATGGTATGGTAATATAGAAATAACATACAACTTTAACGAAATAACAATTATTGCCTTAATTTTATCGTCAGTATAGTTCAGGAGTTGTAGTGGTTTAATAATTTGGAACAGCACATCGAAAAGAGTGGAGGATCTCGTTATTGTCAACAGTTACATATTTCATTGGAGATAAATATAAAAATAATTTCATTCAACATAAATTTAATCAGGGAGATCTTCGGTATATTGCAACTGTGGCCATGATTATTCCTTGCTAATGCAAAACGAAGAACGATCGGTTTATGGTCAGTTTTATCATCTAGGTGTAGTTTCCTGTTTTGAGTTTAAACGCTTGAAACTCGACTCAAATTAATTCATGAGCGGTGTTGTAAATTGTAGAGGTAATAAGAGATCCGACAGATCACTTTTTCTCAATTTAAGTACCGGTCGGATTTCTGTCAGATCTAGTAAGTTCTAATGTGATGTTGTGCTCTAGCATAGATCCAACCAAACGATCGGGTACATACTTGATTATTTAATGTTTGGAAGTGAGGTGTCTTGAGGCTTTAAGATTAAACCAACACCAAAATTACCGAACTGTTGAGCAAAGTAAGTTATTACTTCTCTAGTTTCTTAATTCTCTAGATATCAAGTACTTCGGTTTCCGTCCACTGATAGTGCTAACTTCCTAGACCAACTACGGAAAATCGCTCCACTCACCCAAAACTTCTTTTGTTTTTGTCACAAACATTATTTTTATTTACAAAATAAAACAAATTAGTTTATAATTATTTAAAACAAATTATATATATATTAATAACGATCACCTCGATGATGGTATCTATCCGAACGATGAGACGACGACGACGATGATGATTTATGATATTTGTGATCTCTCGATCTCGATCGTGAGTGCGATCGTGATTTTCGTTTCAATTTCTTTTTATGGTGATTTGATGATTTTGATTTTTTCTTTTTATACCGAGACGATGACGATTTCGAACGTGATCTTGAACGCGATCGTCGTATTGATCGTGATCGAGATCTCGACGATTTTTTACAATCAATATCGATTAAACGTTCTGATTTCATTTCTATATCATAGTTACTGTTGATCATCATCGCCGGCGATGTTGGTATCGAATGAATCGATTCGACATCGGAATTGTCACTTGCTTGATTTTTTATATCGAGTTTTTGTTTTGCTGGATTATTATTATTGCATTGGGCGACAATTGGTGACGTTGAGACTGATGTTTTTTCATTTGATGTGCCTTTAACAAATAACATGTGTAAAAAAAGTGTAACGTGTACAGATCATAAACAACATACTAACCTTTAATTTGATTTAGAAACGCCATTGCTTTCTTTTTACGTTCGAGTTGTAATTGTTTTTCTTTCGACAACAATCCCAATTTTTCACGTGCTGCTGCCGCTAAACGATCGCGCAATTTATCTTCTGCGATTTTTCGTGCTGTCTTTTCTCTGCTCTCCGCACTGTCTGTGTCATTTTCTATTGATATGATTGGTATGGCCGTCGAAGGCACAGGATATATAAGTGGAATATCAGAATTTCGGGGATAATTCGGTATTGGAGTTGGTACTATTAATGTATGATTTGTATTATTTGTTGTAACACCGCTGTTATTATAATCTACAGCTAGTAAGGCACTTTTAACATTATCAACTACCAACGTTTCATCTTTTCGATTATCGTCATCTTCCTCGCTGCTAGCCTCTTGTGGAAGAACTGGTTTGATTGGAATAGTTTGCTCGTCTTTTGATTTGATCGAAAATGAAACAGGTGTAACTATTTTATTACCAACTGTTTCACATTTTTTTATATGTTCACTATATTTTGGAATGTTACCAGTGACTTTGTACATATAATAACGATGAAATTCATTGTCAGCGTCTAAAAATGAAAATCGTTGGGGATCCTTCATTCGTAATATATCTTCAAAATTTTTTCCATTTTTAATAACATAAATTGCCGTTTTATCAATGATATGTTGTAACGCTTCTGGCGGTTTTGATAAGTCGACAGATACTTCATTTCCATTTGCGGTGTCATCATTTTCGTCTGATTCATGCTCAGTCTCGGAATCTGAGTTATAGTATTGTGCTAACATTAGTCCAGAAGATATTTTTTTAACTTCAACTACATCTGATGTCGGCGCTGTCGTAGACAATAAATTAGACGAATTTGTAGTATTAGATATAACAGGAATATTATAATTTTGTATAATGGTCGGTGAAGATTTGTCATTTGTATTTTCGGTGCTTACTGGTAGCGGAACCCCTTTTATTTTACTTATTAGTTGAGTGTATGCACAATCGGCTGAAGGCTTATATGCCAATGTTGTAACAGTTGGTCGGTATGCGGTTACAGAATTATAACTGGTGTCTTCGTTACTTGTTGTCGTTTCTAAATTTTTATCATCAGTCTCATTACTATTTGTAGTTGCATTTTCATTCGGATACAATCCATTTTTAATAGTTTCGAGCATATGTCGATAATATGGATTTAAACTATTTTTTTGTAAAAGAAAATTAAATTGTGGATTGTTTGATTGTTTTGTTTTGATTAAAATTTCCATTTGTGCTCCTTGAGTTGATATGAATCTGGCAGTTTTTTCAATTATCGCATGCTCTTTCATAGTAGTCGGTAAACTTATATTTTCCGGTATATCAAATCCGACAGGCTTCTCGTATACCTCATCCGGTTCTTCTTCTTCCTGATTTTCATTATTTTCTTCACCCTTATTCGTAATTGAATCGTAATTA
Source organism: Tipula lateralis (assembly GCA_963932295.1). Lineage (NCBI taxonomy): Eukaryota > Metazoa > Arthropoda > Insecta > Diptera > Tipulidae > Tipula > Tipula lateralis. Next base: position 194,117,637 of record OZ010737.1, read on the forward strand.
TAACCAACTTGTCCAAAGGTCGATGATCTCATTTGATGCAATCGCTTTAATTCTTCTTCTAAAAAATGCAAGGTACAAAACAATATTATACGTTCCTGTGGGGTATATCAAAACTCACCTTGATAAATTTCCTCCTCCATTTCGTTATGATAAAGCGCATAGTATCGTTCTTCCTCGCACAACTGTTCCGCTTTCTGTTCGGCAGGTGATAAATAATCTAGCCTATTATTATATCCACCTGGTGGTGGTTCATATGGCGCTAGTTCGTGTAGCGTTGCCCGAACATCATATCTAGTTTTAGTAGATTGGTTTATTCAAAACCAAATAACACAAACGAATTGTGTATTTATTATCGTAGGAAAGAAAGAAAATAGTATTCACTTAGTATGTACAACGAAATGGCAAAATAATTAGAATAATTTATATAACAGTTTAATATAATATTGTAATTTTTTTAATAAAATTCATCATTTAAGAAAAATTGAATTAAAAAGAAAGGGTTACCAGGCGTCCGGAAATCTTCGGACATTATTCTGGTAGATGCAGAGCTAAAATATATTAATGTCCGGAGATAACCGGACATTTTTCGACATGAAATACCTTGCCGGTTTCAATCAAAGAACAACGAATACGAATTTATATCAAACGATTCATAGGAATGAACATTCAAAATCACAATTTTACACTTGTCGGTGCAAATAAATCAAGTCACTACATTTTTTTGTGTTTAAATTCATGGATTTTAGATACAAAGAACTTTTTTAGTTGCTGGCTACCCCATTTAACGTGGTCCGACCTCCGTTTGTTATGTCAGGTTTTTATGAGTGCCCTATGAATGAAGAAACGTTCTGTAATTGAGAATTGATGTCACTCTAATGCATTTAGTTTCAAACTCAAAAATCAGTAGTGGCTCGATTTATATGCTACCAAGTGTAGTTAATCAATAGTCTCATCAAAATAGACTTAGAATACATATAATACACATGTATTAGGCTAAAAATTAAGAAATTCCTGTGCAAAACAAAACTCCTGTATACACACACACACGACATGTAGTTGGTAACCCCTAAATAAAAAAATAAAAAATGTGTTTGTTATTTTTATAGTTATACATACCATACCACCAGGATTATAACTTATTCATTTATATAATATATATAATTATATGTATATATATATAATATATATATATATATAGTTTTTAGTGAATGGTCAGTTATATATTTTTATTTTATTTATTTTTAACAGACAATATAAACGGATGAATTTCCTAAATTTCTGGCTTTTCATTCATTATTTCAAAATTAACAACAAAATCATAAATCGTACAACCGTTTTTTGATATTCCCAATGAAAAATGAAATATAATCGAATATGAATAAATATTGTGTGTGTCGCAATCTTTGATACCATCCAAGCAATTGGGTATATCAACCAACGATTAGATAGTAAATAAATAATAAAATAAAAATTGTTTCATTGTCAATGTTCATCTTGGCAAAAAACTAGATAAATCAAGTTTTTTTTATATATTTTTTTAAATATAGATTATTATTATTATTTATATTTGTTTTTAATTGTTTTAATTTTTATTAACCTGTCTATTTTAAGTGACTGTTCTCCCATCCATGGTATCAGATGTTTTCCTTGATCGATACTTAAGGCTTTCTCATCGTCACGAAATATTTTACATGCATAGCCAAATACTAGTAGATCATCACGATTCTCTAGTTGGTTATATTGGTGCAATGTTTTTTTTCTTAATATTCCAGATTCACCGCCACCATTTGTCGACGACGACGTATGTGATATCCATTTATCAACCATTGTAAAATGTTTATGTATATTTTTATTTGTGTAAAAATATTTGTAAAAAATGTAATCTCATAATAAACAAAAATAATTTTTGTTTTTTTAGGTTATGTTGTACTTCTTAATTTATATTATAAACTATATTTAATTAAATATAAACTTTGTAAAATTTATATATAAATATATAACAATATTAAAAACTATTATTTCAATATTTTCACTACACAATATTAAGATTTTTAATAATAAAATAAATTATATGTTTAAGAATTTTTATAAAATTTTTGTTCCGTTTTTTCCCGTTTAGACAATTTATAATGAAAAAAACAAATAAAATCTGACAGTAAGCAGTCGTACATGCTCACCTCTTATATTGATGCCCGAGAAACCAAAATATGTGAGTATAAAAATATTATATCTGAATGTTGGGAAACTTTATTATTTTTACACTAATACTTTTGCATCTAATGCTAACCGGTTTTATCCTCTTCTCTTCTTTGTCTATAAATTAATTTTGGAGTGGGGATTTTTTTCCTCTTCTGAGTTTCGCACTAATGCATACAAAAAGAAATAAAAATATTTTAGAGGTTAAACTTTTTTATTGTTTACGACTAAACATTTTCATTTTGCATTTTGAAGAGTGCAGATGAAATAGAAAAGTAAGGTTATGTATGACGATTTTTGTTTTACAGATGCCAAATTTTTTTCACAGGAAATAAATATATAATATATTGATTCGTAATAAAAATAATTGTTGTATGTTTTTTGAAAAATGGTATTGTAATTTATTTATGATAATGTAATTTATTGTAGTGTAATTCATTGATTTATTATTATAATATTTTTTTATTAATAAAAAAATATTAAACATATATTGATTTTAAAAATGGTAAAACTTTGGTATGATCAAAAAATATAAATATAAAATATATTATTATTAAAAAATGTTCATGTTCCTCTAGAAAGTACAGAAAAAATACTATTTTCGAGCCTATGCAGGCCTTATGTTCGCTCGACCAAGTATTCAATTTCATAATGAAAATATTGTGCACACACACATAGACAAATATGAAAAAAAAACCTCAGCAGCACAAAATAGCAAAACTAATGCAAGAGGACTAGTGTAAAAAGGCACGAGAGTTATTAAAATTTACATGATATATTTACAATTCCAGCCATACCGAATAACGCTGTTTGGTGGTGTTTAGACGTGTATTCTTTCGGCGCTGAACATCCTCGTCTCTTACCCCTTTGCCAACAAACTAATTTTGAAGTGGGGATTTTTCGCTCAACATCTTCATCGAAAATTTTCAGCGCTCATCACACCAATACATACAAAGATCATATAACACCTGTTTTTGTTTTATTTTATTTGTTTCTTTTACTTAGAGGTAGTTGTGACAACACAAAACAACGCCGAAAAAATACACGTATAAACACCACTTTTCATAATACATTACCCTGTTCTCATGTAAGGTTTAAACAAGATTGTGTTATTTATAGCTAGCATTCATCGAGGCGAGTTTTCGTTAAATTATTTTAAACTAGACGAATGTAGCGGTACTGAATAGAGAGAGTACGCCACTTAATTTTATTAAATAAACTGAAGTATTTTTTACGGCTTTTACAGTTTATTGGCCCGTACCGTGTCAACAATCGGACTCCATCGGTTTCGATCACGAGCCTGCTCTTCATACCGTTGCAAGCAATAAGAAGATTCCAGATTGCTTTCTACACCGTGCAACAATCGTCGTCGACAGCGACTCACTGTTCAAAGATCGCTGTATCATACGGTTCGAATCAGTACGCAGAATGTGACCGAGCCGTACTTTGATTTCATACACGATATCAGGAATTTGCATTAAATTCCTGATCTAGAGATTGAAAGGAAATCGGTATGTGTAGTCAAGTCGGGTTTTGGGTTATATACAAAACCGACAGTAGTGTGTGTGTTTCACACAAGCCTGCTTCTTTTTTTTACACGAGCATAATCAAACGAAAATATCAACCTTTGAGTGTGTTGGTAAACGTCAAAGTCCATATAAAAAAAATTCAAAATTTGACGTTTCTCACTAACACTACTTAAGGTCTATTTCGAAAAACAGACGCACACTACAAAAGGTTGAGTACGTTTATTCTCTTTTCCATCTCTATAAACGATTGTCAAATGATAATGGTAATTATGATAAACAATGAAAATGACATCTATGCAATGACAACTTCATATTTTATGCAAAATAATTTTATTTTATTATAAATATAGAATAATTTTTGTGTAGATAAATAGTATAATATCGTGAATATATAATACAAAATAGTGTAATATTGTGGATAACATCGAGTGAATGTTGTTAGTTTTGTGTAAATGCGAGTAGGTTAGGTTATTCAAACCAAAATAATATATATATGAATTGCATAAGGATGAGTGTATTTTGATTCGAAATTCATAAATTTTTTAATAAAACTTTATCTATTTACATTAGATTTTATTAAAATATTTTTATCGAATTAAAATTTTGATGTCTTTAGGTGTATGGTTGCGTGAAAAAATTTGTGTAGATTTTTCATGTACATGGTATGAATGTTTAATTCTGATAAAAGATACATATGTAAAGTTTGAATGTTTTAATTTGTCCTGTTCAAGTAAAAAATGGAAATAAATTTTGCAATAAAACCATACTTTCCGCAATAAATATAATGTTACTTTAGTTATGACATCAATTTAGTTTTTAATGATAGTTTGACACAGAGAGAAAGATACGCTCATTTATTTTTTTATTTTACTTTTCTTGTACATTTTTACTCAATAATACTTAGGTGGTGTGCGTTTGTTTATTTTTTTATACTGTATTCGCAATCGTGTACGAATAGAGGAATATTCACTAATACCGCTAAAGGTTGATATGCTTCTACAGCATATGTATGCATAAAGTTTGGCTTGTGTGAAACACACACACTAAAGTCGGTTTTGGTTATATATCACAAATTGAAGTATGTATATTTAATATGTAGTATTTAAAAAAATATTATTTTGTGCTACTAATTCTCAATCCAACTCACTCCATGCAAAACGTAGGACATCATATTGAATTTAACGAAGGATTCATTTTAACTCTACTCAATTCTTCAAACTCAAAGACAACCAATTATCAATTTAAATTTTAAAACGAATTGTGGGAGAAATGGAAAACTAGATATCTGCCGATATTCTGGTTTACGTTTTTCAGTTTTCCATTATTAAGATAGCCTAGATATAAATCTATATTGATAGCGTCCTCTGCAATGTTAAGGAAATTGGAGGAGCTAGTTTGATATGTCTATAATTTATAGGAAATTCTTATTATGTTTCGACGTCCGTTTATTTTTCGACACTGTCTAACGATAACTTTTATGAAACTTTTCGATCTGTTTTACCAAAATACTAAAATGTTCTCTCAATACTAACGTTTTATGGCACTATATAAAACGGTCATAAACGATTGTACCAATGCACGCATCGCAAGTAGAACTCAGAATTTACGGATCCTTTGTTTTTTAACAAAGCGCCTTCCTTCTCCTTCTGATGTTAGAATAAAGTAATGTGTTTTTATAGTTTTTGATCCGGTTTGGGATGCTAATCCGTTAAGGCGTGATTCCTTGGTTCATTCTAAGAAAAAAATCGTATGGGAGGGGGGGCCCATTTTTGATATCCTTTGAGATACAGAGTGTTTAAAAAATTCGGTCCAAAAAAAAGATACACACATATATTGAACTGTAACTTCCGAAATACTTATTCGAGAGCAACCAGCTTAGTCTTATTTGACTAGTTATTGTATAGGCTACGTTTAAGGTTTAAGTAGCTATCTTGCATCTACTGCCGTTTGAGAGCTACAATGATCTAATAAGACTAAGCTGGTTGCTCTCGAATAAGTATTTCGGAAGTTACAGTTCAATATTTGTGTGTATCTTTTTTTTGGACCGAATTTTTTAAACACCCTGTATCTCAAAGGATATCAAAAATGGACCCCCCCTTCCCATACGATTTTTTTCTCAGAATGAACCTCAGAATGGCCTTAACGGATTAGCATCCCAAACCGGATCACCCTGTATAATATTATTTTATGACGGTTCATATCCCCATTTCTGATATCTTAAAGACGAATAGTAAACAATAAAGTTTAAAAAGGATTTTGCTCAACTCTTTACAGATGAGCTTTTCAGATTATAAGATGAGCGGTTTGCCATTGGTTGGGACTTGGGACTAGGATATAAATCTTCACGATTGAACTTGCTACTAACTAGAACTTGCTAACGTCGTAAGACTAGCATATGTGAAAGCTTTTACCAAAAATGTTTTCATTAATCAAAAACGATAGTTAAAGGTACAATAAACGAAGCCGGCTAGCAATTGGATAAGTTTACATATATGGCTGTTTCAGTCGCTTTCTGGGAAGCCAAAGCTTTTGGGCTCCGATGAAATAGTAAGGTGGCAAAATTGACGGAAGAACATCATCAGGAGTGAAGAGTGAAACTAAGCAGGTCGAAACATAAATGATTAAGACATATAAATAGCCCTCTTAGTTCGTAAGTGATTTGTCTTCTAAATGCCGATAACGACCGAAATGATAATTTATTAACTAGATGACGGCAGAGTTAGAGTGTAAAAACTTTGTATACTCGTTAGTGTAGACTCTTTGGCCTCTGTTATCCATGTTTACGTAAAAATTGTCTGTAAGTGGAGTCATACTTGGTGGTTTGTCTTTGCCTGAATAAGACGCTTGCTTCTTAAATAGACAAATTGCGTCTAGTAATAATGAGATAGAGAAATTAACAGTTCTGTGATGCTCTTAGATATCCTCGAGGTAATATCAATGTTCTCCTAATCTAAAAAATTGGTCAGTGGGTTAAGATTTGCAAGTTTCATAATTACGAATTATGGTCCCAATCAAAACATTTCGCTTAAAAGAGGTTTTACGGTGATTTTGAGTATAATTTCACAAACCTGAAAAATATATAAGGTTGTAAAATAAAACAAGTAAGAATCCTGCCATCTATTGTTCAAACACAAAATAAACATGAACACGTATAGTACAATGACGAAAGCTATTTGTGTCTCGTTCTAGTAAGCAGAAATATATTGTTGTGTATTCATCGAATAATGATTAATCAAGAAATTCTTTCAAAAAATTCATTTTCGTTTCAGAATAATGTCGATGATAGACCTTTGAAATTATTTTAAGCATTTTTTTATGTGTGTTATATAGTTTTGTTTGAAATATTTCGATTACTCGTATTTGGTTCTTAAGTAAATGCTCATTTTGTATAAATAATTAAAATGTGGCATAAAATATTGTGATTAAGTGAATAAAATAGTAAAGTGAAGTGATTTGTGTATTTAAACCAGAATCATGATTAATCCAAATCAAATATATAATTTAAATAATGAGTACAATCGAAATATTATAAATACTGGTGTAGTGCAAAATGGTATAAATCAACAGCAAAATCATAATTTGATGTATCAAAAAAATGGTGTGAGTGTGAATGGTAATGGGAATGGCGACCTCCATCGAAATTATGCTAGTAGTGTCAATGGTAGTAATGTCAATGCTATCTCGAATGATAAAATTGGGTCATTGGGTGGTGTTAATTCAGGGCATCAAGTAAATTATCGACAATTCAATACTAATGCTATCCAGCCCAGTGGCCAACCAAGGCCACCGACTAACAATGGAAATAGTGCAGATTCATATAATGGAAACAGTGTTGTTCAACCTACAAATGGATATGGTCATGATCAACCTAGTGTACATCCATTAATATCGAATATGCAGCATATTTCGTTAAAGGATCCCCCTGTGCTAGCAAGCCCAATTCAAACTATTAATAATAATATTCCACCATTCCAACCACAACCTTTTTTCCAACCACAATCACAAAATACTGCTCAACCTAAACCTCCAGTACGTCCAATGTATCCTCAACAACCATCACAACAGCAGTATACTACACCAAAACAACAGCAACAACCCGAAGTTCAGTATCAAAGAGGAAATATTGCCCAAATGGGTTTTAATAAGCTTTGGGGGCATCCAGACTGTGTAGATTTATTGCAGGAACGCCATATACTACCACCAGAGGGGTATACACCACCAAAAATTTCATTACAAAATCAGATGTCCGATGCTGTAAATTGTGATCCAAAGTGAGTATACTACATACTTTCGAAATAACAAATTTTAATCTTCGCGAAATATTTGAATACATAACTATTACGACATAGTTTAAAGTCACTTTCCCTCGTCGTCTTCATACTCAAATATTGGCCTTGAAATATTTCAAACTTATCATGAGTTTACTTAATGTCTGTCCTTCATAAATTATTTAGTTAACTAGTAGTAGAGTAGAAGTAGTTCTTTAAATGACTTTTGCTCTTTTAATTAAATCCTATTGGTTCTGTTGTATGTATTTGGTTATCAAACGATATGGTTTGGTTACCAAATGTGTTATGTAACGTCTAATTCCACTAACTATCATGCCAACGTATACTAATATTATACATTTTCTATTTTCAGTATATTCCGATGTACCCTAACAAAAATTCCAGAATCTAATAGTTTACTCCAGAAGTCACGTCTACCTCTGGGTGTTTTAATTCACCCCTTTCGTGATTTAACGGTGAGTTGATAACAAATACCTGTAATAACATGAACTTAAGAACATTTTGTATCTCTATAGAATCTGCCAGTTGTTAGTTGCTCACAAATTGTACGATGCCGAGCATGTCGCACCTACATAAATCCGTTTGTCTATTTCGTTGATACGAAAAAATGGAAGTGCAATTTGTGCTATCGTGTAAATGAATTGCCTGACGAATTTCAATATGATCCGGTTAGTAAAACATATGGTGATGTGACAAGGCGACCTGAAATACGATCGAGTACAATAGAATTTATTGCACCATCAGAATATATGTTGCGACCACCACAACCAGCAATTTACTTATTTTTATTGGATGTCTCCTCGTTAGCGGTCCAATCAGGCTATTTACATTTAATGTGCAGTTGTTTGGCCGAACAACTCGATAAATTACCAGGCGATGCACGAACACAAATCGGTTTTATAGCGTACAATAGTCAAGTACATTTCTATAGTATTGCCGAGGGATATAGTAGACCGCACGAGATCACAATTATCGATTTAGATGATATATTTATGCCACAGCCGGATAATTTATTGATTAATTTAAAAGAAAATCGAGAGTTAATAAACGATTTACTGGACATGTTGCCTAAACGATTTGAGAATACACATGATTCGGGATCAGCTCTTGGCGCTGCGTTACAAGTTTCGTACAAAATGATGAGCGCAACTGGTGGACGAGTAACAGTATTTCAATCGTGCCTACCGAATATTGGGCCGGGTGGTTTACAACCGCGTGAAAATCCAAACAATCGATCGTCGAAAGATGTTCAACATTTAGGACCGGCAAATGATTTTTATAAACGACTTGCATTGGAATACTCAGGTCAACAAATTGCTGTTGATTTATTTTTACTAAATAGCCAATATAGTGATTTGGCCACAATTTCTGGTATTAGTAAATTCAGTGGTGGCAGTGTTTATCATATCCCGCTATTTAATCATACAAAACAGGAAGACAGTATACTTTTTAAACGTTTGTTCAATCGATATCTAACACGAAAAATAGGATTTGAAGCTGTTATGCGAGTAAGATGTACTCGAGGCTTAGTGATACATACATTCCATGGCAATTTCTTTGTACGATCGACCGATTTACTATCGTTACCGAATATAAATCCAGATTCGGGATATGGCATGCAAATTTCGTACGACGAAAGTTTACAAGATGTAACATCGGTTTGTTTCCAAGCTGCTTTGCTGTACACAAGCAGCCAAGGGGAACGACGGATCCGTGTTCACACTCTTTGTGTACCTGTAATTAATTCTCTTTCCGAAATAATGTATTCCGCTGATTCAGAATGCATTGTTGGTCTACTATCTAAAATGGCTGTCGATCGTTGTATTCAATCAACAATGACGGATGCTCGGGACGCTTTCATAAATGCAACTATTGATATATTTTCGGCTTACAAACTATCACAAAATTTACCCCAAACATCTGCTGGGCAGTTGTCTATATCACGAAATTTGGCACTGCTACCATTATACATTTTAGCCTTATTGAAAAATTTAGCATTCCGAACCGGGACCAGTACAAGATTGGACGATAGAGTTTTTGCAATGTGTGAACTTAAGTCGCTACCATTAGATCAACTAATCAAATTTATTTATCCCGATTTTTATTATATTGATCAAATGACGTTTGATCAAAGTACATCCAAAGTAATTCCACCGAAACGTCATCTATCAGCTGAATTGTAAGTAGGGCCCGCATATAACTGTTGAATTACATTATTAATTTAATTTTTTTTTATAGTCTTGATTCGCGTTCAATGTATCTATTGGATATGGGGGTCAAGATACTTTTGTATGTCGGATCAAATGTTGATCCACACTTGTTAAAAAGTATAATTGGGGTACAAGCAATAAACGAAATACCTGATTTATGTTTCGATTTGCAAATGCTCGGTACGCATGAAAATGAAGTGCTGCATTCGTTTATTGATCAATTAAATGAAGACAAACCATTCCCGTCAATTATACAAATTATACGGTAAGTGTTCTGCTCGATAAAGCGTCGACTTGAATTAATATTTACTGTCGCTTATAGGGATACGAGTCCAACACGGAAGGTCTTCATAGATGCGTTAGTCGATGATCGTTCGGAGAACTCATTGTCCTATTATGAATTTCTTCAACACTTAAGGAGTCAAGTGAAATAACAGAAACACTAATTATTTCCTGTGATCTTAATAATTTCATTTTATTTTAATTATTGTTTTCTAAAAATTATATTTATTACTTTTCTATAGATAAATTCTGTCATTGATATTATTTTATTGTTTAATTATTAGTTAATGTATGTTTCTATTTCTGACTGATAATTATTGATATATTGTATGTTAATCGTAAATTAATAAAAAAAAAAGATCATTTAAAAGTTATAAAAGTTTATAGAACAACAAAAAATCGTTATAAAATCGTAAAATAAATATTTTACGTAAATAAATTGTGTAAATATAAATAATAAGATAAAAATATTTTAAACAAAATTCAATCGATTTACTTGTTTCAATTGTAACTTTATCTTCCTTGAGATGTGTTAAGCAAAAGCGCATATAGTTCTGTAGCTTAACCATGGTTTGATTCAGGTTAGAAGCTACTGATTACTTGGTCAAAATCACAACATTAACGAGAGTATGCTCACAATCAGTCGTTCTGCCAACTGCTATGAACTCGTTATAAGTGTACAATTATGGAAATTCAGTCTTGAGTCTTGGGTACTCCAGCAGATCTGAATTCACTGTTAGATAGCCATGATGAGCAACTCGACTAAAAAAAATTACTAAAATCGAACAGTTTTACAATACAGCATTAATTCTTCAATTGGTAAACTCAACTATTTGCAAAATATTGTTTGTGAGGCTGTTACTGGAGACATGTCTTCTACTCCGCTCCTGGAGCTTATTCTTTCTCTATCCCAGTTACAATCCTTCATTTTAGGTTCAACTTGTTCGGCTGCCTTCGCTTGAGGAGTCCTGGGGCGTGGAGTTCTTTCGACACTACTTCAGGCCATAGATCAATTTTTAATGAATTCAAACGAGCTATGCCAGAAATCGACATGGTTATTGATTGGCGTCTGCCTGTTTTTAATTTCTACAAATCTTTTGAGGTGGTTTATCCATTCAGGGATATGTGGTTCCCAAAATATTTGCTCAAACATAATATGTGTACCGCTTGTATTATTTTCAGATGGCTCTGTTTCTGAACAGGGTGCTGGCTTTGGCTACTACTGTCCATCGCATGGTTTGAGAATCTCTTGAAGTTTGTGGACTTACTTTACTATTTATCAAGCGGAATTAATTGCGGTAACTCACTGCGTGATTTCAGCTGTTACGTTTTCTTCGATACTGAAGATCTGTGGCACCCACCACAGGTTGTTTGTAACTGATTATTTTTATATGAGAGCCTATTCTGGACTACATACGACGTAAGAAAGTATGATGAAGAGAGAGGTTTCCTTTAAATAATTCACAGAAAATCCGACAGTCGAAAAAGTTCAGAATCTGATGGAATTAATCAACTCTCTTTTCAGTCACAAACTTCCTACCAAAGGACGATGATAGGATATTATAGCCCATGTAAATGGCATTGACCTCTAAAAACGTGTGGAGTAATTAACCCAATATCATTTCAAGAGGTCCCCATCTACTGAAGCAACAGATTTATCATTGTGGAAACTCATACGTAAGTTGAAACAATTTGAGAATGTTCAAAAGATTATTAAGGAAATACAAATTATCACTTTAAGTTTGATTACACAGTATGTTTCGCTCCTACTATAAAATGAATGTTGAACTTGAAAATCCAATCAATTCAATAATTCAATACACTACCTCATTGGAATTCATAACGTGACCACTACACAACACTAGTCATTTTCCTTGAATGAAGTTGTTGATTCCATTGACCTTATAGAAGTTTAATTGATGGAACGATTATATCAGTCCAAAATGTGAAGCAAATACATTCATGCATATTGGTGGTTAAAAATTTATGAACATACCAAACCTCATTAGATAGTGTTGACCGCTGTATGTAATTGGTAATGTCTAATATCGATCAACCAAGGTGCAATATCGGTTTAAGATCTCAATCTAAACGGAGGTATTTTGAGACTTGTGTAAACTTATTAACGAGTTCTCTGGTAGAAACTCCAAAAAGTAGTTCAAAACAGGTTGCTACACCCAAGAATAATACTGTGATAACCATATACGCTTTGGAACGTATTTCCTGTGGTTTCGCACAACGATCTTTAGTGTTCATTTGTTATTCACGCATATGCGCAGCCCATGACAATCGCAAGCTTCTTGCTGAATCACAGTTGATTGAACGATAAAATAGGTTGCAATAGCCTAGCTATTATATTTTAACCATCTGAATAAATCTGGAAATCCATATTTTGGAATCAGGCGAGCTCCAGTTTGGATTTATTTTAAATTTGCTTGGAAACAGTGCAGTAGCTCCATACATTATATATCAGATGGACTGTAAAAAGTATTAACCGACCCAACTGAATATATTGCTACTAGTCGCCACAGCGATCGGAACTGTAGTTGTAAAAGCATTATTCGACTAATTTAACCTTGTTGCTTTTCAGACCTGCTCAAACGATATTTGTTTATGTCAATAGTGAATACACAAACAGTTTAAATATTTATATAGATATTTACCTGGTTTACAATTATCTCATCTAATCGATTTAGTATTTACCGACATAATATATTACCATGTCATTGAAAGTAAATTTGTAGCTGATAAGAAATAAACGAAGACCCTAAGCAATAAAGATAATAACGAAATTTAATTGCGGAAGCGATAACGAATTTCAGGTAAAACTCTATCAAGGATAGAGGATTGATATACAACAGAAGCTTTTAGCGTAGAGCCATGTCTAGATAGCGATAGTGAATTGTCATGCTGATAATTATGTATTGGATTGTCTATACATTACTTTAATGACCATACCGAATAACTTGCTATTTTTGAGTACATATACGTAAGCATACAAAAGCCATTGACTAAATTAAACACGATATCATGTAATAGATAATGAGTATAAATACTTTAAAATGTGTTGTACCAAAGGTGAATTTAAATTTAATCGAGTTTGTAAATAAGTTTAAGAATGTGATGCATTTTGTTATCTGAAATATGGACAACGTCCGAACTGACTTGAAATGGATTATTTACGTTTAAAGATCGCAGTTTGAAGTTTCCTCTCATGAGTCTTACCGAAGATATGAATTGGGCGTTAAGAATACTGTTATTGCTTTGACGAGCCTGCTGAGTACTTACTGCGATCATCAGCATATTTATTTATGCTGTCCAAAAGCACATGACAGTATGAAGATTGAAGGGTAGACCATACAAATTATTATACAATGGCATAGTTGATTAGTTGTTATACTCCATGTGTAAATTAGTAAATCATCTGTTACAATAATAGGGAAGTTGGGTTTCCAAATATCCGACATTTATGATTATCCGAATATCGAATACTTACGGATAAAATAATTCGGATAATCCGAATATCCGGATAATAACAAAAATTGTACTATAATTATACTCGATAACTTTACGAATTCCATCTTTAAGGTCTTGATCGACTGTAGAGCATTAGCAAAAACTTTATGTTGGCCCCAAAGAAAAAAGTCTAAACGTAATAAATGAATCTCGGTATCTAAATTGCGATCACCTCTTCGAGAAATAACATGATCAGGAAATTTTTTCGGCACGTAGCGCCGTATTGTTTAAAATAAGCGTCGTCCACATCAATATCTTCCAATTCTGGCCTAAAAAAAACATTAATCATAACTCGGTAGCGTAATCCATACATCGTTACAGTTGAACCAGCATTTTTCTGAAAGAGTAAGATCAAATATCACCGCCAGCCCAACCACCGCACCAAACAGTGACACGTTGAGGATGGAGAGGCTTTTCAACAATCATTGGATTTTCTGAGCCCCAAATGAGACCATTCTGCTTATTAACGTAGCCTACGATGTGAAAAGGCCCACCTCATCTCTGAAGATGATTCTTCCATGAAAATCCAGATCATTTTGTGATTCTTCCATGAAAATCCGAATGTTATGATGATTGACCGGCTTAAGCTCTTGTGTTAACTTTAAAAGTCTTAAAATTTAAGTCTTTATGCAAAATACATGAAATTTTCGAAGATCGACCAAACGTCTAATCCCAAAGATCGACGAGAAATCGACAAACCTGGGTTTTCTTCAGCACTACAGGCTACAGCAGCAATACTCTCAGTTGTTGTTGACCGCGACGCAAACGGTTTCGATTTTTCAGATCAGTAACTGTTCCAACAGCTCAAATTTTTCCACCAGCATATTGCCAACCTAGAAAAGTGCTTCACGAAATTCAAAAAGTGCTTTAGTTTGGCGAACTGTGACGATGCTTCAAAAGCGACACTGAATTTTTACTTAGTTCCTTTGCAGCTGTTTTAATGGGCGATTACATAGCAAGCAACTGTTTTTAAATGGATGCTCTCCGTTATTTTGGATTGACCCAATTCATTTATAGTTCTATTTACCGATTCCTTTATTTGATGACAACATTTGATCATAGTTATCAAAGCATACCACCGTATTTTGAAATGTAACATCAGCAATAGCTTACTCTCTTGTTCATTAACATATCCTTGTAAATTATTATTTTTTACCGAAGGATTTAATCATTTTTATAATTTCCCTGAGGTTTTCTCTTCTGGTTGGAAGATTATGCTAGCATCTTCAGAACTATTTACATTCATAAAATTGTTTTCTAAGAAAAGTAAATGTAAAAATATATCCGGATAGTTTGTTAAAATATCCGAATATTCGAATAGTCAAAATTAGTCGAATAATCCGGATTATTCGAAGATCGGATATCCGGATTGAAAACCCTATAGGGAAGTGAGCCGAATACCATTTAAGCTTCACGTTTAGATTAACTTCCAGAACATCTACCTAGCATCGAACAAATCTAGATATCTTAACCCCACGTGTTTATAAGAGGCAGCCCTAATAAATTTAATACATGAGACCATTGTACCAGTAGGCTATCATAAGAGTAGGTCCTTGTAGGACACTAGTAAGGAGAGCACTACGAGGAAAGGTAATTTAGAGTAAAGCCTTCGTTTGCAATATATTTCGAGCAAAAGCGTCTTGTAAGCTTGGAAGGTATGAAAGCATAGATTTTCGACATACATTGATGCCCGATTGAAGAAAAGTAGATGTGGTTAACAATTATAGTAATGAAGTCACAATGCATTTGAATCAAGGTGCTCGCATAGTTATAGATGTTATCAGGTGTTACAAAAGAAGTGGTCGTTATTACATCATGAGTAATATAAAGTTATTAGTCAGGTTTGAGATAGGTCCGAATAAATTAGACCACCTGGGAAAGGTTTACACGTGTTGTTTTGTATCAATTTGTTTCCCTTTTATATATAAAGTATAAGATCAACCGAGTGAGTTGGGCGAGGCGAATGAAGCAAATGATGGATCGTAATCCAAAACCAGCCTATCTCAAACAGTCATAGACGATCGCCGGTTGTTTAAAGATACCATTTACTAACCTATAACTGTATATAACGAAATGGTTTAGAACGATTTAGCTTAACCAGGTAAGAAAGTAACTGACTTTCTTGAGATCGGAGTATGGTCTTTATCAGACGTCACAAGTAGAAAAAATAAATACTTCTTTGTTTTTCAATGACTTTATTAAGATTTTACAATATTAAGATTTAACAATATTAGAGCCCGGGAATTAATTCAAAATACAAATCATAGATGAAAGTGGACTTTTTTGTAAACTGTATTAGGCTCGGTGGTATATTAGTATATAAAGATTTATTCGCTCGGTTACCTACCGTGAACGGTTTGTCTTTGGGTGGTTTGAAACTAACTTCAATCACATATTTTGCATTGGGTTGTATTTTTAATGAATCGCCGAAATTAATTAGATTCGAATATCTGTTACTTGCATGACAATTTACGGTGTAACAACGTTCAGCGCCCGTATCCATTTTCTTTTCTGTAACTCTTATTTGGGCACATATGGGATAATTTGTGGCACAAAATCGTATTCCTTTTAATAACATTTCCCAAGATACTGTAAAGATTGTAGAATTATTTCCAGCCACTATACTATTTAATGTGTGATAAAATTGATGTCTTTCAGTTGTCTTCCAAATAAGAGGTTCAAAATCTTTGGGATTCGAACATTTCTTATATATCAACGCTGTTTCATCACCTTTGAATAAATGAGGATAGTCACAGGCAATTTTAAAAAAATCAGGCGCTCTCATTACTGGAAATCGAATTTGAGTAAGTAAATTGTTATAATAATCTCTTTGTCTGCGAACTTCTATCTTCTTATCAGTGCTGTCTTTTTTTATCCATCCAACCAGTGCCATAAATAATTCACGTTCGGATACATTCGAATACTCAGACTTTACAATATCTTCAACTACTGCTGGATGAAGTTTTAAGAATTTTTGACTTGAAATGATGTTATTCATATCTAGTAGTGCATGTTCTTGGGTCCGGCAGAGATGAAACTTATCTTTCTTCAGCAAACAATACTCGTACAGTTTTAAATCAAAATCTATTCCACTCATCACACGAACTATTTCATTTTCTAGTTTTATCACTTTATACCGTGTGGCCAATGCTAAAAGTTCAATGGCATTCGAATGATCTATTTTACATGCATCGGTATAAAGATAACAAATAAACTGATAAAAGTGGTCGTAGCTCGCATCTGTGATTGGTATCAATTTACTATCGCCCAAACAGGAAAAAAGTTGACTTTGAAACACGATACTCCGTTTCATCAGTTCGAGAGAATGTGCATATATAATTTTGCCTGCAACGTGGAACTGCACATCCGATAGAAAATTCCGGTTGAATAATAATTTGGTTATATCGAACATGGTGAGATTTGGAGAATTATTTATTTTAAATGACATTTTAAATAAAATATTTTTTTTATATATTAGACTCGATGCGTTAAAACTCTGACTGAAGTAGAAAAATGTGGTTTAGAAATTATGAATTGGGCAACGGTAGTCTCTATAGAAGGGATGTCAAACCTAAAACAATTTGGTTTTTGTATAGACTTACTGAGAATGGGAGCCATCCATGTTTCGTAAATATCTCAAACGAAACATGAGACCCATAGAATACCACCACAGTATCCAGAGCTTGTCGTAGGAGGCGACTAAATCTAGTTGGATCACTGGGCTGACGACCCGCATCCGCAAAAAAAAGTGAAAATGTTAAAACTGTCAACAAAAATAAAAAAATCGGATACCGCCAAAGCAACAAAAAAAGAAACCCCTCTCGTGTACCCGGACACGAGATTAAGGATCGGCATATGCAGTCATCACATGCATGCAAGAGTATCGGCTGGAACTCGTAGCTCTCCAAGAAACTCGATGGTCTAAAAGTGGACACCAAGTGGAGGCTCTACGCCGTGGAGCCATCGTCGCCGACAACGACCTCTTCGCCTACCGAAAGACGGCTTTCCCTTCAAAGATCGCTGTATAATTCGGTTCGGATCAGCATGCAGATCGTGACCGAGCTAGTGTACTCGCTGTCCTTTGATTTCATGCACGATATCAGGAATTTGCATTAAATTCCTGATATCGTGATTAAAACGAACTCGGTATGTACCATCAACGTCAGTGTTTAGGTGGTATGTACCATCAACGTCAGTGTTTAGGTGGAAGTCACCGATAATTTTCTTCGCCAGGGTAGTAATTCTGACAGTAACTTGTATGCTGTGCAAAGGAGAACTATACCGCGATAATTCTCACGTTTTCCATTCTTCAGACATAACTTCATTTCGCCATACTAATCGAACAAGTTCGAAAAGGAAGTTCCACAAAGTTAGCCCTCCAAATATCAAGAGCTCTAAATGAATGCAATCGATTCCTGGTGAATGATTTTTCTTTAATTTCTACATGACCATGGTGAATTCCTCATAGGACGGATCCTCAATTAATATTTTTGCGGTCTGCATTGGATGGTACTCAAATACAGCTTTTGATACATGTGGAAGATTAAGAATGTTGTACTCTTATGATATTAGCCTTCCACCATTCGCGCTTCTTCTGTCTACAAATGCGTTTAGCTATCCTCCTAGCAAGAACTGGTTTATTTCTTCTTGCGATTGTAAACCGAGTCTGCGCTTCATTGTGGACTATATTGCGTTGCTCAACAGAAATTCGACATTCCTTATCAAACCAATCATTTTTGGGCGTAGTTTTTACTATACCAAGAATGTGCTGGGCAGCATCGACGACCGAGTTGTTCAATACTTGCCAGATAAAGTATAAACCGATGATATTCTTACTAATAGACCGTTGAATAAAATTAGACAGTATATAATTGTACAGCTTTCCTTGGATTTCTTCAATGTTCTTGTTAGTAAATTAATTCACTCGAAGTAAAGTTCAAAGTTAGGTACATATAATTATTTTTCTAAAGCTATAATGCTACTATTCTTTGTGTGTAAGGTCCACTCTCAACTCTTATTTGTATACCAGCATCCAGTATATTGTCTGTGGTGTTGACGTATAACTGATCCATGAAATGATCTTTGTTATATTGCTACCAGATTCGAAATCAAGTAGGTCGCCTTCCCCTGGCACATATTAGCTGATTATTGGTAGAATTAAGAATATTCGTAATCGATAGTATTTTGTATCAACTAACTGGTTTGGTCTTATGTATTTGCTTTTATATCTCTATGTAGCATTAATTTGAGGATGTCGACCTTCTGAAATGATCCCGGTTTGATTTTGTTCAGTGGAAAAGAAAGTTTTTCAGCGATGACAAATTGGATACGATCAATGCAAGTGGAGAATTTGAATTGTGAACTAGTAACACGTCTATACAGCTCGTAGCGATTTACGTCATATGTAGTACCTCTTATTTGTATCGCGCTCATTCTTTATGCAGTGCGATGCTTCAAACGAATTCTAGAGTTGAATTATCTTTCCTGCTTAATTATAATTAGAGTTAAGGCTATCATATATCGAACTCTAATGATAAAATATGTCATAATTCAGTCAATGGTGAGATAGTTGTCTTGGATGGCTTCAATATGCATAACAAATCCAGATCACAACGAAACTTCGTTAACAACTTGCTGGCAAATTATCTAAATTTCTTGACGGACCTGAACATTTTATCTGATTGGACTTATTTTTGTCGCCCTCGTTGGAAAGTTCGATTTCTCCAGTGATTGGAGGACAACAAAATTCACGATTGAGAGTTCTTAACGATTTTAAGTAAGAGGGTTTTAACAGTGTGCTGGCATTTTGTTAGAATTGAGTTCTGGGGATACTTTACTCCTGCCTTGTTCAAGTTTTTTGGACTAATTTCACTATCATGAAATATTTCATCAAAGAGAATGGACCTCGATCATGCGTTAATCGTTATATATCGATGTGGGTTCTATTATCACCGGTTGTCGCGGTTTTTCATGACATATTTAACTCAATGTTGTAAGAAACGCACCGACAAGCTAGGTATAATTGGTTACATATTTCGATTTAGGCCAACCGAAATCTGTTGAACTAGATTTTTCTGATGAAGCTGTAAACATCGATTTGGCCTTTCTCGACCAAAGTAATTCAGGTGGTTAATTTTTTTCTGACGATATATTGAAATGGGCTCTTCGTGATACTTACATGTTATAACTGTTTGATTCTTCTATGTGCCTTCGCGGTACTCAATTAAGAACCACTTAATTAAATGATAAAGTTGACTTTATTTTTATATCTAACGATTTCCTATTTACTTTTGTTTATAATAAATGTGCATTCGAATTTATTTTATTTTTTGTAATTTAGATATAAAATTTAAGCATTTTGTTTATTAAAAAGGAAATACAATTCTAGGATCTTTGGTAAGAATCAATTTAATTGATAATTATAGATTACATATTTATATAGTTTAACCGGCAACCATATTTTTTATAAAATTTAACAATTTTTTTCTTCAATTATTATAAATCAATAAATTATAGTGTTTCGATAGATTTAGTTACTTACTTAAAGATTATATACATACAAAATATTTTAACAGAAATGAAACTGTGATGGTAGCCATTACATATGAGTTCAAATTATAAGACATATATTTTCGAATAAAAATAAATTTTAATCCAATTAACAATAATTGTAGTTATAAATTTAAAGGTCAAACTGCTCATTAAACTCAATCGATCTAATTAATTTAATCAATTAAATTGTTTTCTTTCTTCTTATGTTAGTTGTTTCTTTGACTATTTAATTATGGACTGCTATCGAGTTCTCCTACTTTGCGCAAATTCTTTGAAGATCAAATTTTTGATATAAATTATTTAAGTCGGTGAAATACCTGGCATTGGATGAATTGTAACATGAATATATTTTTGTGGTATAGAACAGTTGTACAAGTGGGTTTGGCAGTTTCTTGAGACTAACTGTTAGTATCATGAGTAGTGTATATCAATAATGAGTAGTGACAGCACGAGGACTAATACCGGTTAAACGATCAGTAATTGAGACATTATATAAGAAACGGCATGTAACAAGAGGAATCGTCTGGATTCAGTAAAAAAATAATCGAATTTTACTTCAGTGGCAATGGCAGTGTGGTTCTTAATCTATTCAAGGATATTAGTGTATCTTTGCTCTTAATCTTGAAAGTGAAATCAATCGTTTCGGCCCCTTTAAGAGTTACGTCCAACTCCTACAACACAAGAAACAGATAATCTGATATACGACTAATAGTTTGTTGATTTTTCAACATCCAAACATTAATCTGACCGAGTTGTCGTAGGATCACCTTGATCATGCGGTGATCTAACTTATAAGCTTATTTGATAAGGACTTGATGAAATTAATACATTAACCTATTTTATTTGGACTGTTTTATCATAAAGCTGTTTGAGTATATATTTTGGGAACTCATTTTTTGTGCCAAATGGCTGGACTATCTAATTAAATTAATTAACCATTTTATAACCAAAACTATATAGGCTTGTGCCGCAGTATTAGCAATCTATACTTATATAGTCAAAGGATTTTTTCCAGATACACATTTCTTCGTGGTAAAATTTAACTGTCGGGTTTGGATTTATGTGTAAATGGAGAAACACCTATTATACGATTAACCAAAATTAATTATAATTGACTTTGAAATAATATATAATTATATATAAGATAGTGATATTTAATAATTTTTTTTATTAGTTCGTATATAAATATTTAAAAATTTTATTTTGTTTAAAAATAATAATCATAATAATATAATTTTTTAATTATTGCTCTATAACACTTACACATAATTTAATTTTAATATTATTTAACTTGATTTCGCATGTGCTGTAGAAATTCGTAATACGATAATGAGCTTTCCGTTCGATCGTCGATTAATCGCTCGGTAAAAACATTCCGAGACGTGCTTGAATCACTGCAATCAAAAACCATACAATTTGTTATCCTGAACAATATCTAACAAACAATAAAATGATAAACCTACCGTATTATTTGTATAAGCGCTGAGAAAGGTTTATCTTCGTTCAACTGATCAATAAACGTATGTAATTGTTCATTTTCATGTGTGTTCAATGTTTGCAAATCAAAACACAAATCAGGAATTTCGTTTATATTTTGAACTCCGATTATTGTTTTTAACATTTCAGTATTTACATTCGATCCGACATACAAAAGGATTTTGATCCCAATGTCCAGTAGATACATAGAACGTGAATCAAGACTAAAAAATAAATTTTAATGATGTTTAATTATGTTTTTATGTAGTTAAATATATATTTACAATTCGGCGGAGAGTTGTCGTTTTGGTGGAACAATTTTTGTTTGTTCGCCACCACTTTGATCAGCTGGCATGAAGAGACAATCAATGTGATAAAAATCGGGATAGATAAATTTAATTAACTGATCTAATGGTAATGTTTTTAATTCGCACATCGCGAATACTCGATCATCTAATCGGGTACTTGTTCCTGTTCTAAATGCAACCTACATAAATAATATAATTTTTGAATTACATTTATTTACATTGTGGCACAAAAATACTCACATTTTTTAATAAAGCCGAAATATACAATGGTAGAGGTGATAAATTTTTGGGAACCTGTAATTGGCCTGACGAACCATGTGGTAAATTTTGAACAACTCGAAATGCTGATAAAACATCAATGGTTGCGTTTATAAATGCGTCACGAGCATCGGACAGTGTCGACTGTATCGATCGATCAACAGCCATTTTAGAAAGTAAACCAACAATACAGTGAGCATCGGCCGAGTACATAATTTCAGTTAGAGAATTTGTTACGGGTAAACACAATGTATGGACACGTATACGCCGTTCACCTTTACTGCTCGTGTATAGTAGTGCGGCCTGGAAACAAACCGTTCGAACATCTTGTAAACTTTCATCATAAGAAATTTGCATTCCGAAACCAGCGTCGGGATTTACGTTTGGCAACGATAGTAAATCGGTTGATCGAACAAAGAAATTACCATGGAATGTATGTATCACCAACCCGCGGGTACATCGAACTCGCATAACAGCTTCAAACCCTATTTTTCGCGTTAAATATCGTTCGAACGTACGTTTAAACATCATACTATCTTGTTTTTTGACCAAATTGAATAGCGGTATGTGATATATACTGCCACCGCTAAATTTACTAATACCCGAAACTGTTGCTAAGTCACTGTATTGGCAATTCAATAAAAATAGATCAGCCGCAATTTGTTGACCCGAATATTCTAAAGCAAGACGTTTATAAAAATCTGTTGCTGGCCCCAAATGTTGCACTTCTTTGGACGATCGATTATTTGGATCCTCACGCGATTGTAGTGCTCCCGGACCTTTATTAGGCAAACATGTTTGAAATATAGTAACCCGTCCACCAGTTGCGCTCATCATTTTATATGCTACTTGTAAAGCAGCGCCCAGTGCCGAACCAGCATCATGCGAATTTTCAAATCTCTTCGGCAACATATCCAATAAATCGTTCAGCAATTCTCGATTCTCTTTCAAATTTATAAGTAAATTATCCGGCCGAGGCATAAATATATCGTCTAGTTCGACAATTGTTATTTCATGGGGCCGATTATAACCTTCCGCAATACTATAAAAATGGACATAGCTATTATAAGCTATAAATCCAATTTGTGTTCTTGCATCGCCGGGCAGTTTATCCAAGTGTTCGGCCAACGAATCGCACACCAAACTCAAGTAACCCGATTGTATGGCAACCATAGAAACATCCAATAAAAATAGATAAATAGCAGGTTGTGGTGGTCTTAGCATGTACTCGGATGGTGCTATAAATTCTATTGTACTGGATCGTACTTCGGGCCGTCTCGTTACATCACCGTACGATTTCGTTACTGGATCGTATTGAAATTCATCCGGTAACTCATTTACACGATAACATAAATTGCATTTCCATTTTTTACTATCAACAAAATATACAAAAGGGTTTATATATGTTCGACAAGCTCGGCATCGCACAATTTGTGAACAACTAACTACTGGTAAATTCTGGAATATAAAATATATAATTAGTAAATTGTATAACGATAATTAGTATAACGTACAGATAAATCGCGAAATGGGTGAATTAGTATGCCAAGTGGAAGACGTGATTTTTGTAATAAATTGTTGGATTCTGGTATTTTGTTCAGTGTGCATCGGAATATGCTAAAAAATATAATATTTGATTAGTTACTAGGTTATGATTGTAGAACATATTTTAAATATTACTTTGGGTCACAATTCACCGAATCAGAAAACGTATTATTTAGAGTAACGGGTGGTGGTTTATACCCTTCCGGTGAAAGTATATGTCGATTCTGCATTAAATCTATGATATCGGGATTACCGTACAATCGATTAAAGCCGGTCGGTTGCTGAGGTTGATATTGTAAATTTCCAATTTGCGGTTGAGGTGATGCTTGCATTTGTTGTACAGGCGCTTGAGGCTGATGTCCTCCATTATAGTATTGTGGATTTTGTTGGTACTGAGAAGGCGGCTGGGACGGATATTGCGATGATGGCTGCGCGCCTGGTGGTGAGTAAATTGGTCGGGTCGGCTGTTTTATTTGATTAACGGGTACCAATGGCTGTTGCATTGTGTTTATTGGTGGTGGAGGCATACCAGAGTATTGAGGTGTTTGTGTTGCTATAGGCGGCAAACAATTATTGTTAATAGTTTTGGGATTTGATTGTGATGGACCATTCAATGATATTTGCTGCATATTTGGAATTAGCTGATTAGCACTGGGCGGTGGTGGAAGGGAATTCCAATTGTTTTGAGATTGTTGAACATAATTACTCACTGGTGGAACTGCAGGCGACATTGTTGGTTGCATCACAGAATTTACATTTTTTACATTTCCACTTAGAGGCACTTGATTTATATATTGGTTTTGTATCTTTGGAGGCATTGAACCATTTGTGAACTCTGCGTTGGGATTTGGTCGAACAACATTTTGATTCATATTATTCATATTTCCGTATAGATTTGGTTGCTGTACTATTTGCTGTTGTGGTTGTATTGTATTCTGTTGATTTGGCAATGACGTTAGTGGAACTGGCCCCATTATAGTGGGCGCTGCTGTTGGATATTGATTTGGATTAATCAATGGATTTGACATTTTTGCTCCCTTTTTCACATATATTATTCACACATAATTTACTGCCAATTTTAAGATTAAATACAAAATATACTCCAAGTATATAATTATAATTAAAATAATTTTTTTAGCCTTGTTTTACACTAAAAATAGAAACAACAAATAATTTTTCTACGTTCTTTCAACAATGAAACAATTATCTTGAATTTTATGCTTATTAATTTGATTACTAATTTTGAACTCAAAAACAATTGTATATGCCACCTTAATTAAGACTTGTATTTCGATTATTCACAAATTTAATTGCACTTTTTTTTATTCTATTGATGGTTAAAAAAACTCTATCGAAAATTTGGCAAAATTTTTTTTTTTTTTTTTTTTTTTTTTATATTTTATTTTATTTGTTTGGTTTGAGCGTATACTCTCACATCACCAAAATACATTTCATTTGACGTATACATTATCTTGTCTACTATAAAAACGGCGAATTGTCGCCCTTAACTTCTACATTTACTTCATTTTGTTTTTATATACTATTTAAATGTTAAAAATTAAAATTAACTATAACTATTATCAGAAATCCATTTCTATTTCTTTAAGGAAATTATTTAATTCAATATATTGGTTGTCTTTTCCATCTGCTAGTATTTGCTCTAAACTGCTGTTTTTTATGGTTGTATATTTGTTTCTCATGTTGTCATACTTTATACATTCTTCGATTATATGTTTTGCGTCTTCTCTTTTATTGCATGTGTCACAAATGTCATTTTCGATTTTTTTTATTAATTTTAGGTATTTTTTATCATAAGTGTGGTTCGTGCGAAGTCTTGTAATTCTTTTAATCATTTCAGCGTCAAAGTTTTTTTTCTGAAACCATGGTTTCATTCTCGTTATTTCTTTTATATTCTTTCTGTGTTGATTCCCTTTAGTTATCGTTTTCTCTAGGAAGTCTGTGTTCCATTGCTCATATGACTTGTTTTTGAATATTTTTATGCTTTCTTCTAGTGATACCTTGATTGTAATTTTTCTGGAGGTGTTGATCCCATTTTTTGCTGCTATATCTGCTTCTTCGTTTCCATATATATTTATGTGACTAGGTATCCATATTATTTTTGTTTGAATGTTATAATTTTGGATTAGCTGATAAATTTGTTTCTCATAAAATTTCGAAATTCTGTTATTTTTTATATTTTCTAGTGATGAGCAAGTACTTTGTGAGTCTGTTATTATTGTTATTGTAGGTTCTTCGTTTCTTTTGGCTATTTTTATTGCTTCTGTTACGGCGATCATTTCCAACGTTTTTATAGACACTGGTTCTTCTATTTTGTAGCTGTATGTTGCTGCTTCCTGACTATTATAAATTCCAATCCCTCTCTTGTTGTTTATTATTGATCCATCCGTAAAGTATTTTGTATTTCCACCATACTTATTTAAGTATTCCATGGTAATATTTTTGAGTTCGTCGGTGTTGTGGTTGTTCTTTGATTTGATCATTTTGTGGATATTCATGTCTATATTTATTAGACTATCTTCCTCGTTTCTTAAATTATATTCAGCTGATTCCTTAATTGGCAATTTATCAAATTCCTTCTTGTGTTTTAAGTATATTTCTTTCAATTCGTTATAAGATTCTAAATTTTTGATTATTTGTCCTATGTGTGAGTTATTGTGGATTTGTTTTGCGATATATCTGTAATTGTATATTTCTAGTTTCTGTTCAATTGGAAGATCTCCTGCTTCTGCTATAATTGCTGTGACGGGTGTGCTATTTGTGAGACCTAGACTGGTTCTAAGTCCGATGTTTATTATTTTTTGTAGTTTGTCCTTGTTTGATTTATTTATTGGAACTGCCGTACTATAGTTGATTCTACTTTCGATCAAGCTTTTATGTAAGTTTAACAGTGTGGATGGATGAGCTCCCCCTTTTTTCCTTGCAACTATTTTTATTATGTTTAGGGCTGCCATGCAATTGTTTTTTGTTATTGCATAATGTGTGTTGAATGTTAGTTTTTTGTCTATTGTGAATCCTATTATTTTAATTTGATTTACTTCCTTTATTTCTACATTATTGGTTGTAATTTTAATCGGTATCTCATTCTTTTTGCTACTCATATTTATATATGATGTTTTGTTTGGATTAATATTTAAATTTATTTCTTCTAGTTTTGTGTTGAAGTTTGTTATGGTTTCTTGGGCTCGGTTTTCAGTCTCATTTCTATTTCTTCCGCTAATGATAAGTAAGAAGTCATCTGCATATTGTAGTATTTCAGTATTGCTGTTTGATAGTTCATGGATTTTACTTGTATATATGTTAAATAGATCTGGACTAAGTGGATCACCTTGCGGGATACTATGGCTTGTTGTTATTTCCATCCTGTTATTTCCATTTTCAAAGGTTATTACTCTGTTTGTGAGTGATTTATATATCCAGTTTATATATTTGTTGTTAATTTTTAATTCTTGCATGATTTGTATGAGTTTGTTGTTATTAACTCTGTCGAACGCTTTTTCAATGTCTGTAGAAATTATTAAAAAATATTTGTTATTGTCCTTCAATCTTTGAATAGTAGTTAAAAGGTGTGTGATGTAATCTTTTGTTGATTTCCCTTTTCTAAAGCCATATGATGAATGTGGTAATAATGTATCTGTTGTTTTGTTAATTCTTATTTTGATTAGTTTGCTCATAATTTTAGCTATTGCTGAATATAGGTGAATTCCTCTGTAGTTATCTATATCATGTATGTTTTTGTTCGGTTTTGGCACTGCTATTAACTGGATATATTTCCATATTTCAGGATATTCCTGTTTTTCCCAGACTCTGTTCAAATGTTCTGTTATTTTTTGTATATGTGTAATGGGAAGTTGTTTTAACAATTTGTATGTGATTTTATTTAATCCTGGTGCTGTGTTTTTGCTTTTCCTGATGATTTGCAGAACTTCTTCGGTTGTAAATTCGTTACTTGTTGTGTATGCTGTTGGGAGTATGAGTTGTTTTTCGGCATCTATTACTGATTCCACTATGTTTTTTGTTAAAAACTGTTTCATGTTCTCTTTATTATTAAATATGTTTAATCTTTCACTTCTTCTGTTGTTAAAAATTTTTATTCTTCTCCACATTTCTTTAGCATTAAGATCTGGATTTATTTCTCCAATGAATTCATTCCATTTGTTCTTTTTTTCTTTTCTGATTTCTAATCTTAGTTTGCTCGTTGCTCTTTTCAATTCTAGTTCCACATATATATTGCTTTTATTTTGATTGTATAGTTTTAATTTTTCTCTTTTCACTTCCCATAGTCTTTTAATTTTTTCTGTCCACCATATTTTAGGGACATATTTGTTGTTATTTTTGATCGTAACTTTATTATTGTTGATGATGCTTTGAAGTTCCGTCTCATAATCTATGAGGTCAAACGTGTGGTTTGGATTTAAAGCTATAATTTCTTCTGTGGCTTTCTTGTAATTCATTTTAACTTTGGTTTGGATGTAATATGGGTTGCTATTTGTGATACTAATTTGTATCGGTAGATGATCTGTGGTTCCTATTTTTGTGTTGTCTATTGTCCAATCTATTTTGTTAGTAAGGTCTAATGAAGTTATGGAGATGTCTATTGCTGAATTCTTTCCTTGAGATCCCATCCAAGTATGGTTCCCATTGTTTAATACTGTCAGGTTTGAATTAGATATTATGTCTGCTATTTTTTTTCCTCTATAATCTTCTTTGCTGTTTGCTTCCCATAGAGAGTGATGCGCGTTTATATCTCCCATTATTATTACTTTATTATTGTTATTGTTATTCATTATTAATTTATTAAATTTGTGTTGTACTAGTTTTTCATTTGCGTTAGGTGGAATGTATATACCTATTAAATTTATTTTGTTATTATCCATGTCTATTATTTCTATGTTGATCATCTCTATGGGTTCATAATTAAAATTATGTTTTATTTCTTTAGATAGTATCTTATTATTTACTATAAATCCAACACCGCCATAGTTGTCCGGTCTACTTTTAATATATGTATTGTTGTTTTTAATTTTTATATTGTGGTTTACATTAGTCCAAGTTTCACTCATGAATATTATATCCGCTTTTTCTTTTACCATATATGCTTCCAATTCATCCTTGTTTTGTTTTATACTTCTTATGTTTATTTGTATTATATTAATTTTATTACTGGCTTTCATTATTGTTGATTGTTTTAAATTGTTTGTTTGTATTATTAATTACGTTGTCCATTTTTATTAATTTTTCCAATATTTCTGTGAGAACTAGATCTGATCCTGAATCTTTATTATTTGTTGCATTCAAAAAGCTTTGTGTGATGGTTTGTATTTGTCTATTTAAACTGTTTATTTCCAAGAAGGAATTTTTTATGTCTGTGATGTCTTTTTTTATTATTTTATTTTCTTCTTGAAATTGTTTTTTTAATTCCTCTATTTCGCTTCTGAACTCTTGACTTGTTTGTTTGTTATTGTTTGTGGTTAAACTGGGAAAAAATTCCTCGTTTATATTAAACTCTTTTTTTTTGTTCGGTGCCGTTTGAGATCTGGCTTCTCCATAAGATAGTTTTTTAGCTACCATAAGATATTTTATTTTTTTTTGAATTTTGAATTCTTCACATAGAGAACTGTTTGTAAAGTGTTCTTCTCCACAGTAATAGCAATTTTTGTTTTTGTTACATGATTCTTTTATATGGTCTGTTGCTGCGCAATTGTAGCATTTCTGTTTACCTCTACAATATTTTTGCGTATGTCCATATATTAGGCACTTTTTACAGAGTAATGGTTTTGGTATAAAATATGTGACTTTTCTTCTAACTTCATACATAGTTATACTTTCTGGTAAACTTGTAGTTCTGAAGGTTATTTTCACTGCTGTGGTTGGCTCTAATTTCTTATCCTCTCTGTTCCATCTCTGAATCCTTTCAATGCTTGTAATTTTTGCAGCACTTTTAATGTTTTTCGTTAAATTTTCTAAATCTGCGTTAACAGGGATTTTGTTTATATATCCAACAGTTTCCAGTAAAAAATTAGGCACATATGAATTGTACTTATATAGCCTTTGTAAGTCTACATTTTTTAGAATTCTGTTCGCTGTGTCCATATCTCGTGTTTGGATTTTGACTTTATTTTTCCCAAATTGTTTGATACTAGTTATAGTACCCAAATTTAGTGAATTTATTTTCTCTGCTACTATTATATCTTCGATACCTTTTTTCTCCATTATGACACAAAATGGACCGATATCTCCTGGTTGGTATTTATTATTTTTATATATTTCAGTGTTTTTATCATTTGATTTTATTTCATTATTATTTACTAATAGTGTTGTTTTATTTGGGTTAGGTTCAAAACCCCTAAATTCTTCATCACTAGCGATTTCATTTGTTTCCATTTTTGATGAATCCATTTTGGAATCTTCTCTTTTTGTAATTATATTATTTTCCAATATAGGCTTTGATTTAATTAATTTTGTTTTGATTATATATTTAGTTTTTGAATTTTTTTTTATTTTGAATTTATCTTTAATGTTTTTCGTTGTTTCATTTCTATTTTTTTTGCGTTTGTCTTTTATTTTGTTAAACGACGCTAACGCGTCCTCCATTAATTGACGACTTCTTTTTAAATTTTTTTCTTTTATTATCTCACTTTATATATATTATTAATTAATTTACTTTAATTTATTTAATATTTGTTTAATTTTATTTTATTTATAATTTGTAATGAATAGATTTACGAAAAAAAAAAATTTTCTAACCGATTTTTGAAAAAATTAAATTTATTCAAAAAAATGTAACACCTGCCATCTTACAGGAAAAAATTCGGAATGAGGCAAAATTTTATTGACGATTGGAAAACCTAAAATGCGATACCTATCGGAGAAAAAAATAACTGTGACACCCAGATAAAAATATTTAGTAAACGTCAAATTCCATAGGTTTATGCATAAAAAAGTTGTATAAAAATTTTCAATATTGTTTTACAAATATATTTTAGCTAAATATGTTTATTATTCAATTTAATTTGAAATATGTTCTTTATGTTTTATAGGATAACAAAAGAATTTTGTTTTAGTTAGTGTGTTATATATGTTTAATTTATAATTCAAAAAGTTCATTTTTTTTTTTTAACAATATGTCAAAATTAAATGTCTCTTAATATTTTATTTTATTATCTAGTTAGACTCGAGTATATCTGAAAATATTATATTTGTGTTTTTAATGACCCGTCGTATGTTTTTAAATAAGTTATAGCTATTTGCATTTTAGGAAATACACAAATATTGACATTTATCTGGGTGCGACAGTTACATTTTCTTCCGCTAGAGAACCCATTCCAATCGTCAATCACAAAAAAAAATTTTTTTGACACATGTATATCACAATGAAGTGAGCTGGAGTTATGAGTTTTTACATTTATCCACTGAACTTAAACACATTTTGTATTGGAAAGTACTAATATGTCAAAAATGACATCTAAACTTTCGTGTTTGTTTGTTTTTGTTATGGTGGCTCGAGTACTCGAGATTATTCTTGTGAAAATTAATTGAATAGTCCATCAAAAAGGTATATGATAACTATAATTTGTTGGTTAAACTATAAATGATTATACAAATACAATTTAAATAGTAAAAGTTGTTTAGTATTTGAGTGTTTGTGTTCATCAGTATTCGACATTAAAATTTGCTTCCAAATTAGATCATTTCACGGTTCTGTCTGCATATATAATGCATTTCATCGTATGAACATTTTAAAATAACCACACTAGTTCTAAATTCAGAACTGTATAGTTATAATTCTCTCAGTTAGTATCGGCACAGTTCAAATACGATAAGATAGTACTTCTGACGATTCGGTTAGTGTTTGCAGCTTATATATGCGGCTTCCTCAATGAATTTGAACAAATAACAGTAATTAATGCCACGATTCTTTAATCGAGATCCAACGTCATTCCAATTGAAACTCCAATATTATTCGATAAAATGTTCCTATGTTGTAATGTGTATGATTAAATGTACATAAATCGTTGTTATCGTATGCTATTTTTATCAAAATCCAATTTCTTCTTTTGCAGGCGCTTATCATGTTGAGCAAAGCAATTACTAATTACACACACAGAGGTGATATTCCGATAACCCTAATCGCATTATATAGCCGGCTATTTATTTTCATAATACAATTGATTTCCAATCATCTTATTCCTGACCATGATGCCCATGTATTTTTATCACCAAAGAGTATTACAAGTGAAGACCAACTGACCGAACTCGATAAGTTAATTGAAAATCTATTCGGTGGCTTTAATCGTTGGGATGGACAGTATTTTCTACACATCGCTGAATATGGATATACATATGAGAATACAATAGCTTTTTATCCACTATATCCGTATTGTGTTAAAATAGTGGCGAATATCGTTCAATGGTTACTTGTTGGTTCAATCTCGTACCACTATACACTTCTATTGGTTGCGATTATACTGAATCTTATAATTTTTATAGAATCAGTTCGCACATTGTACCAACTCTCACAGATGATCTATAGAGACGACAAACGGTGTCGTTTAATAACGATTTTGTATTGTTTCAATCCGGCATCGATATTTTTTAGTGCACCGTATACTGAATGCTTTTTTGCATTCTTATCGTTCAAAGTTATGTACAAATTACACCAACTGGCACAAACCAAGAAATCGTATACAGTTCAATCAATTATTCCGTTGCTACTATCAGTATTATGTCGTTCGAATGGTCTTATAAATTTTGGATTTCTTCTATACTTTACAATAAAAATGTATGGACAAAATTATTCTACAAAACTATTGATACAATTTAAAATTATCTTAGTGATTAGCGTGTTAGTATATGCCACACTACAGTATTACTATTATAATTTATTTTGTGAGAAAAACACGAATATAGCCATTCCAGAACATGTTCTAAACTATGGAATACAAAATAATTATGTATTAGCGGGGCACTATAATCAAACGAGTGGTGCATCGCCGTGGTGCCGCAATGAAATACCATTTTCGTACTCCTACATTCAAAATCATTATTGGAATGTGGGGCTGTTTAAATATTATCAATGGAAACAGATTCCTAATTTTTTGTTAGCTTTTCCAATCATTGCCACATTTTTGTGGTATATCGTTAATTATGTAAAGCACAATATAAAATTGCTATTAAATTTAAAATTAATAATTAAATCTTACAGTAATTTAAACATTAATTTACTGCCGTACGTTATTCATTCAGCATTTCTGGTAGCATTTGCCATACTATTTATGCACATACAAGTTACAACTCGATTATTGTGCTCCTCGAGTCCGATGCTATACTGGATTGGCGGTGATATTTTGTACAACGATAAAAGCCCAAATTCTAGATTTCGAAATTATTTTATATATTGGTTTGCCAGCTACTTTGTTATTGGTACGATAATGTTTTGTAACTTTTTACCATGGACCTAAAACGATTTTATTAAATAAATTTGTATTTGTATAAAAATTTGAGTTTTATTTAGCTATATAAAATTTATAATTAGTAATCATTAATCATATTCCTCGATTGAATGCGTTACGAGTTCTAATGGCGATTTTAGACAGTTTGAATATATCGCATCACAATCTTCGTTTTCACGTCCATACTTTTCAGCTTTTTCGTAGACATGTTTTATGGTGTGCTCGCTGCTACTACTAAATGATTGATGCACTGATGGCCTACACAAAATATAAGCCTCATTCTTTAATTTCTATCTATTATATGGATTAAAATAACTTACGTCAATATAAAATGTATAACTTGATGAAATATATCTTCATCATCGTGAAATACCTCGCTTGTGAAATTAAAATTAGGATTTAATGGCACTCTCGCTAGTTCACATATGCTCTTTTGAAAGCACTCGGTGTGGTAGCCAAATCTGTGTCGAAACAAAACGAATATATTTGGTTAATCGTGTTCTCTAAACAATACTATACTGTATTACAATTCAAATATATCCTCTATAGAAGAATATAATTCTCCGGCAGTCAAATCCTTTTTGACTCGTGACACGACTTTATCATATCCGGTCGTTGTAACATTTTCTTGAATGTTGGCAAAACTCCGTTCTCTCATGTCATAGTACATGGGCTGATAGAAATGAGTCAAATTCCATGGCAGATCGTAATTGCACTGTATACCAAAATTCATGTTTCCGCGACGCGTTTTCACTGGCATATCGAGAGGAACCACAAGAGCAAATGTAAATTGCAAGACGGTGTAGCGTGGAAAATACAAATTCCAAGCCACCGATTCTATACTATAGAATTTAAATTGATCAAATAGATTAAATAAGACTAATATTGAAATTACAAATTTAAATTCCATTTTCGATTTAAGAAAAAATTCTGTTCGGAATGGACGGTTACTGTTAACTAATTTATGACGAAAATTATATTATTAACGTACAAGTACTCAAAACTTATAATTTGTGGTCTGTATTTACATTACCAGTTAAGTGTGTTATCTAAGTATATAAGTAAATAAGATCATTATGTGAATATTATTTACCACTAACGGAATTTGTTTTGTAAACCGTGTTTGGTAAAAAATGGTAGCCTAACTTGTTATCATCTTTATCACAAAATTTTAGGTCATCTCTATTATTTATTTTTATTCGTGATTTTTGATACAAACCTCATCAAACGCAACGAGCCAATGTTCATCTTATTATTCCATAATTTGTTCCACTTATTTATTCATATATACCTTTTCATAAAATTGGTTTCGAGCATTAAATTATTGATTCTTTTACTGATGACATGGTTGAGCTTTTGATATTCTGAAGCTAATTTTGTCGATTGCATACAAAGTACTGTCCTTCATAATTCTGGGAACACTCACGCCTCTGACGGCCGTTTTTATCGGTGACTATAATAAGGACGTTTTCATTTAAATCGGTCAGTTACTAACCAAGTTTTTACTATAGGAAAGCTTCGGATGAGATCATTTATCGCTTTATATCCTTAATGTCTACTTTTGAAATCGGAATCTCTTGCAGATGTAAATGAGATGAAATTGCCTACATATATATTAATTTTTAATTAAATTTCTGATCTTTTGATATATGCTCCCAACCGTAACACTTATAGTACATACCAAGTTCTTTACAATCAAGTGATTAGTTATTTAATGTAAGTTTCTAATAACAAACTTAAAATCAAAAGACAGAGAACGAAATATAGTAGTGGTATCTTCTGCTTGTTTACAAGAGTAAGACTGATAATCGAACAGCTGGCTCGTAATCGAAATCGATGGAGTTAAATTGTTGACACGATACTAGCCATCAATAGCCTGTAAAACTCACCATTATTAAACAGCGCAACAAATAATAATCTTTGGAACCTTTTGAGCTGGCACACGAATCGGAATGCCCAAAATTGTGTTTATGAGTTTGTTTTAAATAATTTGTTCTTTAATTTACCCAACAAACCCCTTAATAATCACATACTTTGATGTTTCCTATTGTAGCAGTTGGTATTTAAAATCGTCTTTTCTATATTATTTCCACGTACGACTATTGGTCCGATTTACGTAGGTCATTTCCGAATTGCAACCCATCATAATACTGAATTTGAACATCACTCATCTTCCATAGCAGTATAGAACTTCGCAATATGCCATCAAATGGTCATGAATTCTGTATTCCAACGTATTCAGATCGTAAAATTTTTCTTTACATCCCAACCATATTAGAAACTCCATTATCTTCCACTTTATATCATGACAACTTTTAAAAAAATCACAAAAAATTTTTTGATGCAAAATTTTTTTCCACTAAAATTAACTTTTTTAAAGTAAAATCAAAATATTATTACGCCTAAATTGTTTCCCAAAATGTTTTTAAAATAAATATTTTCCAACAAATTTATCACCAAAAATCATTGACAAAAATGTACACGAAAAATTTTTTTGCGAGAAAATTATTTTACACAAATAATTATTAAACGTTAATCCATAGACGATAATTTTTTTTCACTAAAACTGATTTTAGAAAATTTACAATTAATTATCACATTAAAAATTATTAAGGGAAAAAATTTTTAGTCAGATTTCACCAATTTCGACACGGAACTAAACAAATCGTATAAAATATAGGTATAAAAGTTTAATGAACGACCAAATATAATTTTTAATCGAATTCTTCGATTGAATGCGTTACTAGTTCCAATGGTGATTTCAGACAGTTTGAATATATCGCATCACAATCTTCATTTTCACGTCCATACTTTTCAGCTTTCTCGTATACATGTTTTATGGTGTGCTCGGTGGTGCTACTAAATGATTGATGCACTGATGGCCTACACAAAATATAAGTCCCCATTCTATAATTTCTATATATTACATGGATTAAAATAACTTACGTTAATATAAAATGTATAACTTGGTGAAATATATCTTCATCATCATGAAATACTCCGCTTGTGAAATTAAAATTAGGATTTAATGGCACTCTTGCTAGTTCACATATGCTTTTTTGAAAGCACTCGGTGTGGTAGCCAAATCTGTGTAGAATCCAAATATATTGTCTAAATTAAAAAAATTTAAATCTAATGTAGTGCCTTACATTTCAAATACATCTTCTATAGAAGAATATAATTCACCGGCAGTCAAATCCTTTTTGACTCGTGACACAGCCTTATCATCCCCGGTAGTTGTAACGTTTGCTTGAACGTTGGCAAAACTCCGTTCTCTCATGTCATAGTACATGGGTCGATAGAAATGAGTCAAATTCCATGGCAGCTCGTAATTGCACTGTATACCGAAATTCATATTTCCTCGACGTGTTTTCACTGGCATTTCGAGAGGAACCACAAGAGCAAATGAAAACTGTAAGACTGTGTAGCGTGGAAAATACAAATTCCAAGCCACCGATTCAATACTATAGCATTTAAATTGATCAAATAGATTAAATAATATTAAAATTATAAATTTAAATTCCATTTTCGATTCTGGATAAAAAATTCTATTCTGAATGGAGGATTATTGTCAACTAAATAATAATAATTGATTATTCAAAACTTATTTGTCGTCAGTATTTACATTACTTGTTAAATGTATTATCTAAGTGCATTAGTCAACAACATCATTAGGACAATTTAAGCTACCACTAACGGAATTTGTTTTGTTAGCCATATTTGGTGAAGTTGTAAAGCCAAATTTGCTAACCATTTCCACAGCAGTGTATTTTAGGTCATCTCTAAACAAATATACTTATTGTTGGTTTGGAGGTTTAGAACTTTTATTATTTTGCTAAAATGCTACGTGGTGTAAACATTGTGTTGTTGTGCATCTGACGAATACAACATTCGACGAATACATTTCATTTACTGTAGTTTATACTATCCTAATACCTCAATATGTATTTTTTTCTATTTTGTTCTATATCAAGAATATTTCAAAATTCTCAGGGTGATAATTTCAATGTTAACAGGTGGCCTACCAAAAATCAATTATAATTATTTTTTTAATCTTATTTCAGATAAAAATGGGTAAACATTCAAAACACAAACGAAAACGATACTCATCGAACGACAGTGATAATGAAGGACAACATAAACGTGGCAAGCACAGATCATCTGGTGATTCTTGTTTACCAACAACATCTTCTTTTTCATCTTCAAGTGATGCTGATTCACCTACAAATTTAATCAACTTTTCATTTCTCGACTATAAATCGGAACTAAATCGAATGTTGACTTCCAACTATAATACAAATACAGGGTTTCACTCTAAACCAATCCAACTTATTGAAAATCTCAGTGATTTTTGGTTGTTTATAAATAAATATGAAAATTTATTAAAAAAATCTGGACAACCAATATTACCAATCCCAATCGATATGAAACCACCGAACGACGATGACAGTGAAACTCAAGTAACCATTCCCACAGACTACAATAAAATGTACACAACACATTTCCAATTCGATGTACCTTTTCAAGAATTCTATTCAAAACTGAACGCGACTAGTCGTTACGACGATTGTGATTATGGGAATAAACGTAAAAAATCGTTAACGGAACTACAGGTAAAGCAATTTTTGCAAATTTTAATCCACTATTTGGATTTTAAACAGAAGGAAAAATTTACGAAATTGAAAAAATTGCGAAAATTTCAAGCCAATTTGCCCGTTGCAAAATATCGTGATGAAATCGTTGAGGCGGTAAAAAACGAACAGGTCGTTCTTATAGCCGGCGACACAGGCTGTGGTAAATCAACTCAGGTACCGCAATATTTATATCATGCTGGCTTTCAAAGTATCGCATGTACCCAACCGAGACGAATCGCGTGTATTGCACTTTCGAAGCGAGTTGCACATGAAATGCTATCCGAATATGGAACTGAAATTGGTTATCAAATTCGATTTGAGCGGAGCAAAAGTGCAAATACTAAAATACTTTTTATTACTGAAGGGCTGCTACTCCGACAATTATCGACTGATTCATCGCTGTCACAATATGATATAGTGATATTGGATGAGGTTCACGAGAGACATTTAAATGGTGATTTTTTACTTGGGATTACAAAATGTTTATTGCATGCACGACCTGATTTGAAAATTGTACTGATGTCTGCCACAATAAACCTCAAGTTGTTCTCGAACTTTTTTGCGGACGAAAATGCACACGTTATTGAAGTACC
This sequence comes from Tipula lateralis, assembly GCA_963932295.1. Lineage (NCBI taxonomy): Eukaryota > Metazoa > Arthropoda > Insecta > Diptera > Tipulidae > Tipula > Tipula lateralis. The sequence goes on from OZ010737.1 coordinate 194,156,495, forward strand.
AGGACGCTTATATCCAATCAAATTACATTATATGCCGTCAGTGCAAGATGTGACTCGAGATAATCGATATCATAGTAAATCGGACAAATTGAGTCCCGAACCATATATACAGATTATGCAAATGATTGATCATAAATATCCATTAACGGAAAAGGGAGATTTGTTAATATTTATGAGTGGCCTCAACGAGATAACAACTATCGTTGATGCTGCCAAAGACTATAATGAAAAGAAACAGACATGGATAATTTTACCACTTCATAGCAGTTTATCGATTGCTGACCAAGATAAAGTATTCGATTATGCACCGGATGGTATGCGCAAATGTATCGTTTCAACAAATATAGCCGAAACATCTATTACCATCGATGGTATTCGGTTTGTAATCGATTCCGGCAAAATGAAAGAAATGAGTTACGATCCGACTTGTAAAATGCAACGTTTGAAAGAATTTTCAATTTCGAAGGCATCTGCCGAACAAAGAAAAGGTCGCGCAGGACGTACAGGACCAGGCATTTGTTATCGTTTGTATTCTGAAAAAGATTTTAATAATTATGAATCGTACTCTCCCGCCGAAATTCATCGAGTACCGTTAGAATCCTTATTACTTCAAATGATCGCAATGGGATTACCAAATTCGCGAATGTTTCCATTTATCGAACCACCACCTATGGAGAGTATTGAAAATTCAATTCTCTCGTTAAAACAGCATGATGCATTGACTATGGATGAAAAATTGACGCCATTGGGAAAGGCTTTATCAAAGCTTCCGGTTGATATTTCAATAGGTAAAATGCTTTTGATGGGATGTATTTTCCATCAATTACAGCCTGTTTTAACATTGGCCGCATCATTAAGTGTACAGACACCGTTTACAAATCGTGCATATCGTGATCATGAGTGTGAAGTGGCTCGCAAATCATTGGAATCGGACCATGGTGATCCTATAACGTTGATGAATGCTTACAAAGAGTGGTTGGAATTAAAACAAGGAAACTTTGAGCGACGCCCCAATATGGAAAATACAAAGCAATGGTGTCGTCGCAGAGGATTGGAGGAGCAAAGATTTTATGAAATCACGAAATTACGTAATCAGTTTGAAGATCTGCTTTCCGATTGTGATTTAATATCGCTGCAGAATAGTAAAGATCGTCCACAGACTAGTGCAGAGCGTGCTATACGAAATGGTGAACTAAAACAATTGAAGGAGATGAGAAAAGCTCATAAGATGGAAGGACCTCGTAAACGACAATTATTAAAAGCCGATCCATGGGAATTGCATCAAGACGGCGAGGATGAACCAGATAATAGCAAAATCGATATTCGAGATGTAGAGTTTCGTTTAAATTACGATTCATCGAAAATACAAAACTTGGTTACGGGTGCAACTGCGTGTAGCTATCGCGATCTAATGACGTTAAAATTGATAATAGTCAGCGGATTGTATCCCCAAGTGGCTATTCCCGACGAGTTTAACTATTGTAAATCTTCGAGCCAACATTTTTTCCATACACAAGCTAAACCGTTTGTTTCACTACATCCGATGAGCTTTTTCGGGAACCATGCTGATATACTTAAACTGACTGAAAGCGAAATTATACCAAAAACTGGGACCTACAACTCAAAGTTACCACTTAGTTCGAAGCATCAAATAATTTGTTATTTGTAAGTAACCCGCAATGTATTAGTTATTGTTTATTAATTTGTATTTGTTTTTTTTTACAGGAGTCTTTTGGAGACATCCAAAGCATACCTAATGAATACTTTACGTATGCCTGCGGCACAAACTATTTTACTATTTTCTCACGCTATCGACACAAATTCGACTTTTTCGCGCATAGTTTGTGATACATGGTTGGGACTAGATTTCCCATTTCCCGAAACGGGTCAAACGATATTATTCAAAGCATCCAATTTAAGGAGAATGTGGAATAAACTGCTTGAAAGAAAGCTCGCGAACTTAATAAAAAATCTAGATACCGAGTTGGAAAAATCAAATGAAGTAATACAACAATCGGTAGAGGAAATCGAATACGAATTATGGGAAAATTTAGCAAGTTTTATGAATTTAGATGTTTATTATACGATTAAGAGACTGTTACCCGGTGATATTCAAGAATTATATATTGGCACCTCAACGGATGACGAACGAATACTTCAACTTGAATTAAATCCATTTGCTGACGATTTCACACCCCAACCAAACACAGTAAAAGGTGGTATTTACATCACGGAGAATATAACCTATGGATGTATCAAAGAAACGGATTGGAGCCTCCAAATATCGGACGACATTCTAAATCAACCGTTTCAATGTACAATTTGCAATAATGAATATTATAGTTTAGACTGTATTCAGAGATTACAGCATTCGGTTCAATGTAAAAAAGTTCAATCGGATAAAAAAGCGGACGAATCTCGACCACCGAATGACTGCAGTGATACAGCAACGAGGAGCAATACTGTGAAATTCAATTGTACAAATTGTAAACAATCATTTACGTTTAGTGTCATAGACATCTTAAGACATAAAAAACAATGTAAATAAAATGAAAAGCACAACATTATTTAAAATGTATTTATTTGTATTAAAAATGGGCTGTTTTGGGCAGTGGCAAACTATATTGAAACGTTTTCTTGTACTGCTCATACATTTTCCATGGTATCTGATGAGTTAGTGAATGGTTTCTCCAAAACTCGTTCAATTCAAGAGGCATCTCGAAATTCCAAGACTTTTTCGTGTGCATTAACAAATCGTATATTAAAGTATCCGGTGAAAATCTTTGGGTTAGCAGTTCAATTTCTCTAAGTATGTTCTCGTTATATTGTTTACATATCTTAAAGTATAACTGGAGTAGTTTAAATCTGTAACGGTAAATAAAATATTGATTAATAATATCCGTACATTCAACAGTTCTAGATCTTCAGAAACCTGTATGCTTGAGTTCGTGTTAGTTTCAGCGCTGTTTTTACAACACGGAACAGCGCTTCAATCTCCTTCTCTTGGTTAACAATCGAAATTATATTTCTATAAATAAATAAATATTTAGAAAATATATAATTCACAGTATCGTTGAGAATCAATCACCTTGTTTCAATAGACGATATCCATACGATAATTAAACATTCCAATACTCTTAGAGCAGTTACAATGTCAACGGTCGGATCCTGGATTTCAGATTGAAAGCATGTTTTCACTTTTTGTTCCCATATCGCTGCCGTTTCCCATGCCTCATTTCTTACACAAAACAGCCATAAGTTGCTATAAAATCGTCTTAATGCGTAAACATCTTTAATGAACATAATTGTTTCCGATTCATCGAAATAAAATTGTTCACTGTTACGATATGATTCGATTGTATAGCCGGTCAATATTTGTACGTCCATACATAGGGCATAGTACCAGGTTATACCCGATTTATCCGATTGTTTATCAAATTTTTCTTTTACTTTTTCCAATAATTCGGACACCTCAATTATTCGTTTATGAGCTAACAGAGAACTAATCAAAATTGGTATAACTTGCCATTTACTTGAGATATTTCGTATCGACGATGCAATACGCAAAACAGTATATCCTAGTCGGATCGCTAAGCGATTAGGAATTTCCGCAACTTGCTGGCATATAAGAAGCGCACTATACATTTTAGTTATAGCATACAAGCGATTTGCATCGATATCGCCCTGAAATGAGGCAACTATTTCTAATGATTTCAGTTGGATCCACTCCATTTTCTTGGTTTCGCCGAGAAAGAATGCTGCACAAAAAAAGAGAATCGTAACTAATTATTGAATATTCATTATTTAATTAATAAACATACACATTTGCATCACATTCGAGAACGCGACAGCAAGAGCTGAACAATCCCTTCGATACACTAACGCCATTTCTAATCCTCTGTAAGCTGATAATTTGGCAATATGATAGTAGTCCATTCGCTGGTAAAGCACCACCATTGAGGAGAATGTTTCAGATAGCTGTTCGATGATTAAAATCGATAAAGCATCTTCGCACTCAATTGCAATTGGTTTGTGTTCTTTAAGCAACATCCGTTTAATTCGTCTAAGCGACAATTGGGTTTCAGTAAGACACCATAATCCATGAGTCTTGGGAAAATCTACACCCATTTTAGCACAAGCCCGATAGAAAAAAATGGAAGCACGATAAAATTGCTTAATGTGATAGTGGCATTGTGCTTGCAGTGTAAATATCCGTCCATAGAAGTAGGGTATGTACGTGCTATCGTTTTCTTCATCTTCTTCGTTGTTCAATAGGAATTCAGACAGTTTTTTAATGGTCCTCGACAGCAATTCAAAAGCTCTTGGAATATTTGATATTTTAATACAAATATTTGCAAATTCGATTTCAGCTTCGATCATTTTTATTGTTAAATCTAGCGACAATAGAAAATAATTAATATAAATCTATATCGAATGATATCGTATCTTACGTGCACCCTTGCAATGACCTAAGACTTGTGAATATAGTGTATACAAGATCATATTACACTCACACTGTCGAAAATCATAACCCGAATAATCATATATTAACGAGCTTATATTAGGTTTGACCGCCTTTTTAACTGTGTGGTGATGGCGGGGTGGTAGGGTTTCTACATAGGTGTCTGATTCCAATGAAAATCGGTATTTTGGTAGATAGTCTCGGAACAGTGCTGTTTGAGAGAAAAAGTCGCCACCACATGCTTCACATCTAAAATCATAAGCAAAATGGTAATACAAAAACAACGATAAAAGTGTGTCAAAACTCACTTCCTGCTTTGCCGCTCCAAATAAAGTAGAGCACGCTTATGGAATTCCTTGCGCTGTCTCTCCGTCAACATATTATAGATTCCGGTTCGAAATTCAACAGACTTGAATTTTGAATATCCACACGATGCATATTTTGGCAAATCCTGGCATGTATCATCAATTTTTAAATTCTTACAAATACATTCAATATCTTTCGTATCGACAAAGACGTTCTTTTGAAATATCATATTTTTCTTTGAGAAATCACCCGCCCCACAACTAATAATACTTAAATCAAACAGTTTTTTCATGCCAACCGATAATGCACGTTCTGTTCCTGTTCCAATAATAAACTTGAGCATCGTTCGTAGAAATTTGTCACCTAGTACCGAGGCACATTTTAATATTAATTGTTCAAATGATGATAGTGTATCGTAAACTATTAAGTAACTCGAATCGATTGGTAAGTTAATACCTAATTTGGCATCGAAAAATGAACTTTTCAGAACTGCAACCGGAATTTTTTGATTGATACATAATTTTCCATAGTAATCGCACCCGTTTTCGTTGTTATTTTCAACGCACGTTTTGAATAGTTTCCACTTGTAGTTCACATTCAGCACTTGTATATTCGGAGCGGTATCGCTAAAAATAGAATAAAATTAGTATATTACGGGTTCTGGTCGTAAGTTTTCGATCGTAATGATTGGGTGTTAAGGTTCGATGCACTTGCTTTCATCTAAGACTACTAAGCTAACTCTTTTGAGGGCCAAGTACCTCCAAGTCTTTCTGATGTTTATTTTTACGTCCTACGTTATGCCGAAACCAATTCAACGTTATCTGCTTATAGTACTGACATGGCAGATGGATTATGGTTCTTGTTTTTGCCTCTATACCCTATCGGAAGTCGAACCCGTTTCTCGTCGGTGGCCTTAACCACTGTGACATTTGGTCGGTTATCTTAGACTAGTTGGTTGCATTTCAAAACTTATCTGGACAATCTGTTCAGTTGAGTCGCACACAATTATACTCTTCTGTTAAAACATTTGTTGGGTAGTCCTTAATCGTGAACAATAGTTAAAATCATACAACAGAAACTCTATCCCCAACGAACTACACAGCACATAGTAAAAGACATTATCTTCGTCTATTTAACGATCACTAAATGAAATGAATGTTGCACAAACTAACGGGTGCTGAGCCAAGTTACATATCCCACAATGTAGCGAGTCAACAGCAACAACAACACAATGTAGCGACTCAGCACTAACAACAGCAACAACATCAATATTTTAGTTCAACAAGAAATCATGTCACAACGATCAAATAATTTGTCACGTTGCTGGTCGGTTTACAACATTTTAGTTGAAATAGCTGAATAGACATTTCTCACGACATTCAAGCTGAAACAGCGAAACAGACAATTCCGAGAATTGTCTACAATGCAACATAACACCATTCAACTAACAGACTAACATGTAATTATCTTTTAAGTTGTTTAACATATTCATTATTATTCGTGTACTCATCGAACTAACATTATTTTGTAAATCTTTAAATAAATTTAAAATAATAAATAAATATTGCTCTGGATAAATTCCAGAGCTATAAAAAAATAAAGTGTTTTCGTCGTGAAAACCATAATTGGCGCAGTTGGTAGCGGATTATTTTTATAATCTGTTCCTACAACCACAACACTGCAATAAAAGTGAATTTAAAGTGTTTTAGTGTCTACAAATCAGTGTAGAATTCTGACGGTTTATCGGAACAAGTGCTACGACATAACTTTTATAATTCACGAGTTAATTCGAAAGAACTGTTCAAAAGCATATTGAACATAGTTTAAGACAAAAAAAAAAGAGACTAAGTGAATATTAGTCGTTTAATATTAAGTGAATTAAAATATTAAAAATAATAAAACTTTTTTTTTCCTGTATATCTAATTGCCCCCACCAGTGGTAAGCAATTCAGAAAATAATAAATACCAAAATATAATAAGACGACTAGGCGTCAGTACCTAAACAGTGAAAAAAAAAATATTTTAACAAAAAAAAAGCAAAAATATCTAAGTGGAATCAACTCGGAAAAATCGGAGAGGTATCGACATTGTCACCAATAAATGATGGTTTATCAAATATTCTTGACAATTCTAACAATTAATTTGTGGTGAGTACACACGTTGATAATAATAATTCTTTACTTTTCCCAAAATTCCTGGTTATCCAAACGATATAAAAATTGATAAGTTAAAAAACTATTGTATGAAATATAATTTAAATCGAAATATAAGTGAAATTGACAAAAATATGGAAGACGAAGAACAAATTAAACGAATGGAGAAAACTCTCCAATTATTAAGAATACCGGACGCGATTAAAGACATACCTCCATATGACGGAAACCGTACAGACTTAAATAAATTTATTAAACACGTTGACGATATAGTAGCAATTTTAAGACCGGCATTTGACAAAAACGTACATGGAAATATTCTCATCCGTGCAATACGGAATAAAATAATAGGAAATGCCGATAAGGCATTAGAAATGTATAATACCAAAAATGAATGGGGAGAAATTAAACAAAATTTAATTTTACATTTTGCGGATAAAAGAGACGAGACAAGCCTCATCAGAGACTTGCACAATATACACCAACGGGGTGATCCAGTAGAGATATACTTTTCTAGAATATTAGAAATTATTAATTCCCTCAAAAATTGGGCAGCTCTAAATACAATAGACAATAACGAAATAGGGTTTAAATCAAAATGGTACGACGAAATGGGATTGGCAGTGTTTGTTTCAAATTTAAGAGATCCACTTGGATCAATGGTCAGAGCCATGAAACCAGCTGATCTACCAACAGCGAGAATCTATTGCCTAAAGGAGCAAAATACGGTTTACATGAGGAATAAAGTATTCGGTACAGGACAATCTCAAAACCAACAAAATACCACAAAACCAACATTACCACCTCGTGTACAAATATATAAACCTAGTTATGATAAAAATATTCCTAAACATATACATAACAATCAATTTAATAATCCAAGCCATAATTTCTACCCACCGCGTAATAATAATCAATATTTTAATCATCGTCCCTTCACTAATAATAATCAATTCGCTAATGCTCGCGGTTTACCACCGAAACCCGACCAACGAAAATTTGAACCTATGGATGTAAGCTCGAATACTAATAAATACAAGCAACCAACATTCGGTCAACAAGCACACCAGAATAATAATCCACATCGATACAATTTCAATTCAAATGGTCCACCTAGATTCCAATCAAAGGAATTATATAATATTTGCTCCAATCCATACGATCACGAAAGCGATCAATATTACGAAACATACGAGGAGAACGTGTACAACGAAAACTATCAGGAACCATACGATCAGTGCATAGGAAATACTCCCGAAGAGGAATCTCCCATAATCGAAGTCCAGGATGAGGATTTTCACCTAATCCCATCGGAGGATACGGATACTTAAGCCTACTAACTAATCAACACCAAAAGGGATTTCAACTACCATACGTTAATCTGACCTTCAACAAAACAACATACAAATTTTTAATAGACACAGGATCAACAAAATCCTTCATTAGCCCCGATATAGTCAATAAAAAATATATTCAAAATATCAAACCACTAACTATCGCAACATTATTCAATAGCACCACTGTTGACCAAATGGTAGTGCTCAACGGATTAAAAGAATTTGAAACCAATGGAAATCATTCACACTGATCTATTGCTATTGGATGGAAAAGTATTTCTCACGATAATTGATAAATTCAGCAAATTTTCTACAGCATATTCATCCACAGGGAAAACTAATAAAGCTATATCGGAAAACCTCATAGATTTTTTTAGTCAACATGGCATACCGAAAAAACTAGTTGCCGACTCGGAGATTGGTACCGGAAAAGAAGTTATAAATTTAATGAAAAAACACAATATTGAACTACACGTTACAACGCCGTATAACTCGACCGGAAATTCTCCAGTTGAAAGACTACATTCGACACTTAAAGAAATATGCAGCATTATAAAATTACAACGACCAAATGAACCTCTAGACAAAATTATGACATCAGCAATGCTCGCGTACAATAATACAATACATTCCACTACGCAAATGACTCCATTCAATCTTTTAAAGGGACATTACGTAGATAAAGTAATCGATTCTAACAACGAATTAGATTATGCAGCCCAAAGAAAAGAATTATTTGAGCATTTATGTAACGATATATATGAAAAATCTTTAAAAATAAAACAAAACATAATTCAACATCGAAATAAAAAACTAAGACCCATTATACCTATATCACCAAAACTTTTCATCTATGCTAAAAAGAAAAAGCGCGGTAAATTACGAGCTAACTATAAAAAATTAAAAATTCTTAAAGATAATGGAATAACCGTTAGTACAAATGAAGGAAAAGTACACAAAACTAAAATCAAAAAACTTTTCCAGGTATCCCATGACAAACACCCAAGAAATGAAGCTAACATTGTTAACCAACAATAAAGGGATCATACCTCTTAAAATGGGAGACGCGAAAATATATAGAAATTATAGGAAAATGATACACATAATACAACTTCAGCCCTACGAAGAACTAATCAACGAAATCGAAAATCAAATGACCCAAATAACCAAAGAATCATTAACGGGCGAATATACAAATCTACTAAACAATAAAAAGATAATAATCCAATATAAACTCGACAATCTGAAAAGAATATATAAAGAATTAATACCTAAACGGACGAAAAGAGGACTTCTGAATGGATTAGGGACGCTCGTCAAAGACCTGACAGGAAATTTAGACAATCAAGACCTCTTAGATATACAAAAAGCTATTGACGAAGTGAATAGAAATGAGGATTTACTCAACAATCAAGTAAACAAACAAATATCTATAAACGATCAGTTGATTACAAGGATGCAAGATATCCAAGAATTCGTTAATATAACACTTACTCGACTTCAAATTGAAAACAGAAAAATAAACGACAAAATAAATAGCGTAGCGTTACTACTAATATACGATCAACACTTTTACAAAATTAACCACATTATAGACGTTTTACACAAAAACATGGACGAAATTTTAGACATAATAACGTTTTCACAACAACAACTATTCTCGAAACACTTACTGACACAAAACGAAACCACATATATTCTAAATTTACTCAGACAAGACGGAATACACATCCAGAACGAGAATTTCATCTATAGCCTGTTTGAACTTAAAGGTTTCTATGATAGCAATAAACAATTAATTTTTATTATCAGAATACCCATTTTCCGCAAAGAAAGTTTTGAAATGTACCAAATAAAAACTATACCATTTAACAACAAAATCTTAAATCCTAAACCTCCAAAATCTATTATCCTAAATAACCAGTATTATCAATCACATGCCACAAATTGTAAAAGAATATATAACACACATTATTGCAAAGAAACGAGAATGGAACAAGTAAAAGGATCATGTGCACCGGCGATTATTAAACAACAGCCAGCTAACTGTGAAAGCCAAAATATATCTCTCCAAGAAGAAATAGACTACTTCAGCTACGGAAAATTATACATTCAACCCAAATCAACAAGTATAGCTTACGATTCTAACTGTAAGCAAACAACGAATAGAATTACAGAACCAACATTGATCGAATTTTCAAATTGCACAGTAACGGTAAGAAATCAACAATTTTCAACAATAGAGAACGAGTTTCTAAACCAACTAGAAATCGAATTGCCATACAACGATGTATTCATCAATCATACATCACCCGAAATAAATCTACTCATACTACATAATAAAACCATCGAAAATATGGAACAAATAAATCTTTTACATGAACGAGCCAAACTACACACATCAGGGCCTGTCTCATTAATATTCATATTAATGATCATCTCACTCGCAGTCATACTTTGTATTAATATATACAAAAAATGCTTTACAACCACTTCAGGACCACTATCGCAGCCTGCCGTTATTCTTAGGGGGGAGGAGTTACATATCCCACAATGTAGCGAGTCAACAGCAACAACAACACAATGTAGCGACTCAGCACTAACAACAGCAACAACATCAATATTTTAGTTCAACAAGAAATCATGTCACAACGATCAAATAACTTGTCACGTTGCTGGTCGGTTTACAACATTTTAGTTGAAATAGCTGAATAGACATTTCTCACGACATTCAAGCTGAAACAGCGAAACAGACAATTCCGAGAATTGTCTACAATGCAACATAACACCATTCAACTAACAGACTAACATGTAATTATCTTTTAAGTTGTTTAACATATTCATTATTATTCGTGTACTCATCGAACTAACATTATTTTGTAAATCTTTAAATAAATTTAAAATAATAAATAAATATTGCTCTGGATAAATTCCAGAGCTATAAAAAAATAAAGTGTTTTCGTCGTGAAAACCATAATTGCCACCTAGTGAACGAACCTCATGTGTTCAGCAACAATCGTGCTGAAGTGTATTATATAGTATTGCAGAGCACATACAGACGACATTGAAACAGATTAACTGATTCAGTGTTGTAAGTTGTAACTGAAGGCCATTAAGCGAAACATACCAGTAAATGCAGATTTTTTGACGATTAGATCTATGTGATAAAAATGGACAACTGTTAAATAACATATATAGTAAAATATTACCGGCTCATTTCTTCTGGTTCAATGAACAACAAGCCCAAGTCATTGGCTCCGTTTACATTAATTTCTTCAATATAAATTTCTTGCGACTGCAGCAATGACACTAAATAATTTTCGATCCATCCGGGATTACCACCACTTTTCCGATGCAGAACCCTGTAAGAACATAAATTGTAAAACTGAATATAATTCCATCAGTTGTTGGATGTACTTCTCCAATTCTAGTGGTATTGCGACCACCTTCAAAAATTGGCAAGCCAACGATTTATGATAAATTTTATCAATTGGTTTCAAATGAATTTGCAATATTCTTGGATTTGTTGTTAAATTAAAACAATCGTACGACAATTTTTTGTGGCTATTGATCGAAAATATTGAAAATACAAACATCGTTTCCAATATAATGTCCATCATTTCCATTGATTCGTCATCTGCATACTCGATATCGTCAACCATGACAACCCAAAATTGGGAATACGATTTTTGGCAGAGTAGTTGGAACAGTTTTCTTCGAATGTTCTTCAATTCGGATTCGGACACCTGTAATTCCTTTTCTTTTGGAAAATTTATGTCAAATATTGGATTCAACACAAATAGAAAATTATTTAAATTAAATTCTTTTAATTTATCCATTATTACATGCTCTTTCGATGCCGGATTCAAATCGTTCGTAAAACGTAGGGCATTGCTTAAATACAACGAAATCAATAAGTATGGTTTCGGAGTTTGGGTGATATGCATTGTTAGTTTGACGCATTTTAGTTTACGTTGATAAACGATCGAAAAAATTTCGTTTATAAGTCTGGTTTTGCCTTGGCGCGTCTCTCCACATAACAATACACCCATTTTCGATACTTGATCTTGTTTGGAATTTACGGGGCTATCGGTAATAAATTTATTATATAAAAACAATGTAAAATCCAGATTATCTTGAAATCCTTTCATTACGTCTGCTCGTCCGAGGATTGGAAAGTTTAGTATAGGCGGTGAAAACATTTGAGCTGGCCTGAAATAGATACAAGGATGAGTTAGTAAAAGATAAATTACACACATAATCTATATGTGTTCCGAACGGTAATATTTCCTTGAATTCAAATATTGGTCCAACATTTTGCAATCCTTTCAAATGTTTGATTTGTTGTAGCCGAAAATGTTTCGATTCCATTTTACTGCTCAAGAATGTTTCGTTATCACACGTCACTCGCTTCTTATATGCGGTCATCAAACGTGCCGCTTTATTCACCGATAAACTAATAACCGAATATTCTCGACGTAGCGTATGCCCAACAATACCGCAATACGTCATACCTGATGTAACCCCAATCGATACTGATAAAATGTTTGATATTTGCGATAGTGCTTTGTGCAATTCGGCCGCACATCGTAATCCCACTTGACATTCGAGTTCGTGTTTATAACCTCGTAAGCCGAATATAACCAAAAACATTAGATCTTTATCAAAGTAGTTTACCTTGTTTACAACCCCTTCGTGATATGTTACAATACTGAAAATGTAATAAATTGATCAGATTTTTGATATCAAAACGGTTTCGTATACATATACTTACTCGCATAATGTAATATATGCGTCGTTGACTATGGCCAAAATTTCGTATTTGGGTAGAGACCGTTTGATTACTACATTCACAAAGACCGTCACAACATGTCGCATTTCAGTTAAGTATTCGAGTGCCTCGTCAATATCGATCGCGTTCATTAGCGGTGGAATCATGAATCGCCGTAGAAATTCATCCATTTTATTTGTGATGGCTTTGTTTACTAGCGGCCTTAGCGAAAATGAATCTTTTTTGTAGAACAAGTAGTACGCCTTTCCATTAAAATTGCGTAGATACGAAGCTTCATAATCTTCTTCGTCGTCGGATGTTGATTTGTCGTCCGAAATATTAGACTTCAACACTGTTTAATTGGAAATGATTGATATGTAAAAAGTTTAATTATTATAGAGCGATCAAACCATACAATCTGCATCGTGCTTCTGCACCGATCTCCACTTCTCTGTAAATCCACGAACTTTTAAATATCTCTTATGCTCCATTTGTATCCAGAAATACTCGAATTTAGGAACATGGTCGAATGCTTGAAACAAAAATAAAATTCAATTCTTAATCGTCATACTCATGCTTACACTTTATACCACTTTGACACACGATAACATCACTGGCTGAACATAATCGTTCGGCACTTTTTACATCCCATATAGGCTGCCCAATGGCCATGTAGTGAGATAACTCTTCGCTCCCAATCAGTGACAAAAATACCGGTCCCGAAGCAATAGCAATTTTAACTCGTAGAGTAACACCAACTTCAGTATCGTAGCTTCCATAATTTTTCTGTATAATTATAGCCGTATCGATTGCTTCGTGCACTGCATCTTGCATCGATGTAATTTGATTTACCTTAAATATTACCAAAAATGCATCGCCTGAAATATTTAAACGACATTGTATATGAGCGACATGGCGTTTCTGAATCATTTATACCTGAAAATTTGAAGACATCACCACCGTGCGATAAAATTTCTTGAACCATATTGCCAATATATGTGTTGAGAACTTCGCTTAAATTTGAGGCACCACCAATTCCAATTTGACTGTATTTTTCTGATAGATCGGTAAAACCTGAAACGTATAATTGCTGCTGAGCATTATTGCTGGCTATATATGAGTGAGGATAACTACAAAACTGTATTTGAGTGTACACCTGGCCATATGTGTGGTTTGCAACTGTTGTTGTAGTCGTGTGGGTCCCAGTAACAAGCGATTCGAATTCGCTGATCAGTTTTTCGGAGTATACTGTTCTACAAACCAATGGCTTGGTCACTATAAGGAGAAATTTAGTGCCTTCTTGCAATCATGATGTCATTAATATGGTGCTGTAAGAGTGTTCTCATATCATCAAAAATCGACTTAGTTTCGGGACGGTTAGACATTGAGTCGAACCTTTTGGTTCTCATCCACTATGCCTCTTCTCATTCGTTAAATTAATCTTTAATTCGGAAGAATGATGTGCAAGTATTGAACCTAGTAATAGGTGAATGACAAACATTCACCTATTTAACATTCCAGATCACACGAAAATTCCTCAAACTTCTCAGCTTCAAAATAAGTCAAAATGGTGGATTCGGTGAAATGGTTTTAAGATATTTATCTTAAGGTAGTATGTGAAAAATTTTGTGTTTGTATAATCAGAATGGTATTTCACTACTCAATTATACAAAATGTCAACAACAGCCATTTTGAAACATCGACTCATTGAAAATATAAGGACCCATTCATATAAAATATCCTAAACCCAAATTTGCCATGTGGGCTCAGGTTATCGAATACGTGAGATCTTATCGCTCCTAAACTGAATATTATTTCACGACCTTGTTACCAGGCTGATGAAGTAAACTTTTCGGTAGTTTCGGTTGTTGTTGCTACTCTTGGTGTGAAAACTAATCCCAAAGTTGATTGGCTTGAGTGTACAACGACTCTATGACTCTCTCATTCGTTGAGCTGACTGAACACCTACAATGTGCACCAATCGTTAAGGTTGAGACGCGAAAAGGGCCGTTTATAATCTAAGCAATAGATTATTTTTATATTTTATAGCTAAAACATTTTTACAGACAATTCATCATTTCCGAGGAAACTAATTTCACCTTAGAGAGTAACAGTAAAATTGCTGCATTTGGACCTCAGAAAATCCAGTCGAAAATCCAACATGAAGAAGCCGATGCATGTACAACGAGTGACTACAATTGATATGGAGAAGCGTTCTCGAGCCATGATAAACGATTTTTTGCAACCCAAAATTCAAGAGAAGGCCACACGACATTTGGTTTCGACTAGACTCGGTTTTTTCCACACTGTCTTTGAGGATCGAATAATCAGCCGTAACGGAGACGCCAATTGGCCACCACATAATTGTGATTCGATTCCGTTAGACTTATTTTGTGAGGCGCCATGAATGATGCGCTAACCCACCAGAGACTATCCACGACATGAAAGTTGACAATTGACAGAATAAGGTACTATATCACACTTGGCCAAATTTAATCTCGATCCGGGCGGCCCAAATTATGAATGGTCATTGAAATCAGATTAGCACACAAAGAGCTCTCAAAAATACATTTTTATGTTTCTCATATTTTTGTCAAATTTTGTATCTTGAAATATTGTAACACACACCATTAACATTCGAATAACATTCCAGTTCACACGAAAACTTCTCAGCTTTAAAATAAGCCAAATTGGTGGATTCGGTGAAATGGTTTTAAGATATTTATCTTAAGGTAGTGTGAAAAGTTTTGTGTTTGTAACCAGTTTGCATAATCAGGATGGTATTTCACTACTCAATTGTACAAAATATCAAAAAAAACCAACAACAGCCACTTGGAGACATGGAAACAAGGACCAATTCATATTAAATATCTCGAACCCAAATTGACTTTGTGTTGTATTTGCACCCGTGGGCTCCAGTTATCGAAGACGTCATATCAGTTCTAAATTGAATATGATTCTACGACCTAATTACCAGACTGATGAAGTAAACTCTGTTTCAGTAATTTCGGTTGTCGTTGCTACTCTCGGTGAAAACTAATCCCAAAGTTGATTGGTTTGATGAGAGCCGTGTGTGTACAACGAATACCACTCAGCAAATACCACAATAAGCGTGTTTTTTTTTTTAAATAAGTTATAGGATTGTACGATACCTTATGACTTTCATCAACTGCTTCTTCTTTATAGAGTTTCATTTCTATAGATTTTAGACACCCTATACGACTCGATTAACCGTGGGGGTGGGAGTCATGGCGGGTATTCTTCTTTAAAAAAGTGAAACGTTGAAGACAACATTTTGATATATGTGTATTTGATCATCTGAAACAGAATTCAGATTGCATTGGTCTCAAACCCAACGAGTCCACAAATGAGGATAATATCAAATTATACAGAAAGGTGATTAGACCTATTATAAAAACGTGACGTTCATGACACTTAAACCCGTTTGTTTTAAAGGTTTTTACAGGCCATTGTTGGCACTCTCTACGCCGTGGAGCCATCGACCTCTTCGCCCACCGAAAGGCGGATCTCCCTTTACTTCGACTCATTTCAAATTTCTGATATCATGAATGATAAGTGTTCTGCGTACTAATCCGAAGAGAATCATGCATTAAAGGCATGCCATACCCTCCGCAGCTAGCTTACAACTGACCTTTAAAACGATAAAATTAAAATGTATTAATGGGAGGTCCATCTTGCGTTTGCAATATCATTTACGTCAATCGTGTCATGGCAGACATTTAGTTTAATGTTTGACATTTACAAAATGGGTCTTAAGTCTCGCTTGAACAAAATTGGGAAGTATTGAAAATTTACTTCCAAAGTGATCAGTCGATTCATTTCATGGGTGGACAATTTGTGAAGTGAGTTCGTGAAACTAGATTGTTATTGGATAAACCGATACGTACACGTGCATTTATAGCGCGTACAGTTAGGACACTGTAGCTATTGCTCAGATTGTATCTGAGCAGCCATCGCAGCATCAACTCGCCATCGAGTTTAAGAATTGAACATTCAGGCAGTTATGTTATACGAAAATCATTTTCACTTCGGAGACTATTTCTATAAGAAAATTGCGTTTTTGGAACTTCACTCGAAAATCTACTATGAAGAAGCCAATGTATGCACAAAGAGTGACTGTTTGATGTAGTTTTGGAGTCGCTCTTAAAGTCGATATGGAACGTCCCTAAGCCATGATAAATGAGTTTTTGCTACCCAAAAATCAAGAGGAGGACACAAATGACATTTGCTTTCAACAGGATTGCTCAACTTGTCACACAATATACACGCATGAGTCTTTTCGACACATCTTTTCTTCGGAGATCGAATAATCAGCCGTAACGAAGTATGTACTTAATTTGTGAGGCGCCATGAATGATGCGCTAACCCACCAGAGACTATCCACGACATGAAAGTTGACAGTTGACAGAATAAGGTACTACTGTATCACACTTGGCCAAATTTAATCTCGATCCGGGCGGCCCAAATTATGAATGGTCATTGAAATCAGAATAGCACACAAAGAGCTCTCAAAAATACATTTTTATGTTTCTCATATTTTTGTCAAATTTTGTATCTTGAAATATTGTAACACACACCATTAAAAATAAATAAAACAAACATCATTTTACAAATAGGAAAGCAAAAACAAAAAAAAAGAAAATTTCCACGATTGAGTTTTCTCAAAAAAATCGTAAATTTATCAAAATTTTTTATATTTTTCATTTTTTTGTGCTTGGACAAACAGCAGTAATGTTTTAAAATTCCATTGAAGACGTTTGAATATATCAAAGTGTACGAAAACAGAAGTTCGAAAACAGATTTTATGTAAGAAAAGTGTTTTAAAAAAGAAAATTAATTAAAATTTATTTGGATAAAAAATTTGTGGCTTTAACTCTATAATATGCATGTATCCAAATTACTCATCTCGAAAATGCATTATCAATTAATTGTGTGACAAAAATAAAAGAAAATGTTGGCCAGGTCATAATGGAAGGTCATAATGTGTGCAAAATACATAAGATAAAGCCCCGTAAATTATATATATTGTTGTGCAGTGAACAAATCGTTTGTACGAGTATATAAAATGTCGGTTTTTATGCCACCAATTTTGAGTGACAAACGAGCCGCAGGTTCGATGCAAATAAAATATTGTTATGGCTCTTTACGAACGTGGGATGATTGATATATAGTGCTATTTAAAGTTGTTCAGTTACATCGAAGTGGTTTTGTCGGTTCATCATGCAACCCTAACCGAAGTGTATATAATCCCGGTGATAACACATGCAAGTGTTCGGGTTCTATAAATAAGAAGGAGTGAACGCATAAACAATTATTTAATGCATCTCGGCCCATATTTATATATGACTTAATCGGGTTAATTTTGGGTTTTACGCAAATTTATGCAGTTTTAATGTGTTTAATGAATGTATTCGGTGTAATTTGGATATATATTTTTAGATACACCGTGTCCACCTACGACCACATACGTTCGTTGATCTACTATTAATTTACATATTTCATTTTTTTCACCGGATATTTCCACTTTTTTTTCGTACACACGAAATTCATATTTGCATTATACAGTAAGTGGACCGTAACCGAGATGATTTAACGTGTTGCCAATGTTGGGGCACAAATCAATGCACCGCTGGAATTTAAGTGGCGATGGAGGCCGTCCCGTTGCCAGGAAATAAATAAAATTTATAAATAAACGAACCAATTAATATAAAAATTAACAACAAATTAAAGATAAAACAAAATTTACTCAGATATTTATTAATAAATTTTAAAGAATTCTTAAAGACATACAAAAACATCACATCTGTATATATTCATTAGCCACACGAACATTTTAAAATATTTAATCACCGCACATAATTTTTTTGTGTGTACAAAAATAAATTCTAACAATAATCTATAGATAGAATCTTTAAGTTTCTTCATCTAGATGATTTATCTTATGTCGATGCGACCATTGTCATATTATTATTACACTATACTCAAACAATATTTATTGTCCGATCGTTACAGAACTCCAATTTAAAATGGGGCTAGCTGGCAAAATCTGCATAGCCATAGTAGCCGTAACAGCTGCCATACTAATTCAAACCGGCCAAGATTTAACCAAACCATTACCATTGCCAAAACTAGATCCAAACGAATTTTGGGGACCAAATTCCCAATCAGACTATAAAGAGGATTCAACAATTCGCCGACTAAATATTTCCTATTCAGCGCTCACGATCAACAAATTAAAATATCGTTTAGAACAATCACTCGAACATATACCGGAGAGTTTGGATGACGCTAAATTTTACTACGGTTTCAATTCGATCGAATTGACCAAACTCATTAAATACTGGAAGGATACGTATTTAAAAAATTGGAGTGTACGTGAAGATTTTATCAAACAATTCGATCACTTTACAACCGAAGTACAAGGGTAGGTATATACAAAATGCATATTAACGATATAAAAAAGTATTTAGTTCGAGTATTTAACTCCAGGTTAAAAATACATTTCATTCGTTCGAAACCAAAATACGAGAAAGGGGTAGATGTTTATCCTATTTTATTATTGCACGGATGGCCCAGTTCGGTACGAGAATTTTACGAAATAATTCCAACCCTAACACAAAAAGCGGAGGGTAAAAACTATGTGTTCGAAGTGGTCGCGCCAAGTTTACCCGGATTTGGATGGTCGAAGGTACGTATACGCACAATATAACCCGGAAATTGTTAATATTATATGAATATATTTTATATAGGGAGCATCCCGACAAGGACTAGGATATACCGAAATATCAGTCGTCTTACATAATTTAATGTTGCGTTTGGGTCATCAAAAATTCTTCATTCATGGCGGTGATTGGGGTTCTGAAATTGGTAACAACATTGCAACTTTGTATCCCGAAAATGTGTTGGGCTTCCACTCAAACTGGTGTATATCGAATACCGCGTTGGCGTACCTCAAACAAATCGCTGCATCGTTTATGCCGAAACGATTTACAGAACCGAAATATGTCAAATGGTTTTTCCCACTTAAGGAAAAAGTTAAATTTCTATTGAAGGAGAGTGGCTACGCACATTTACAAGCTTCGAAACCCGACACCATCGGTATTGTACTATCAAATAATCCAGTCGGTTTGGCGGCATATATTTTAGAGAAATTCTCGACTTTTACAAATTCGAAAAATTTAAACACAACCGATGGTGGATTGGAAAAAGATTTTGGTTACGATGCACTACTCGACAACGTTATGATTTACTATCTAACCAATTCTATAACGACTTCGATGCGAATTTACTACGAATCGACAACATTGCACGAATTGAGCTATCATATTGATCGATCGCCGGTCGTTGCACCATTCGGATGTATACGTTTTCAATACGATGCCTATCACATGATCGATTGGGCAATTATTGATAAATTCCCTAAGCTTATTCATAAAACTTATCATGAAGATGGTGGACATTTTGCTGCACTACAGTTGCCTGATGTTTTGGCCGCAGATATATTGAAGTTTGCCTCGAAGGTAATTAAAAAATAAATTCAACGTTTTGTTTTCTTCGAGCGGGAAGGTGGCGATATCCCACCATTAATATACTTGACCACTGTTGGATGCGATTTCATTTTAACATCATTGTGTGTTTCTCTAGCTTTGTCTACAATTTTGGCAGATAAACAGAGATCACAATATCAATGGAATAATTTTCAAAATTAAATAAACATTTTGTGGTCTTAAAGACAAATAAAATTAATATTTCGCCGGTGTTTTAGTTTCTTGTTGAAAATGCAACCGATGCCCCTGTTAAATATATCGTTTTGTGGTCAGTTTATCCGTAACTTACGTATTTAATCATAGATAATTAGTTTGTTGGACACTTGGTCGTGAACCAGACGATAAAAGTATATTTTCTGTTACGCCTGAATGATTTCGTTCAATTGCACCTGAATGACGATACGGTATGTCAATATATCCGTATTTTCTGTCAAGATCTGCCATATTAACGAAAACCCTAGATATTATTTATGCAAAAATACCACAGAAAAGTGATGGTGTATAAAAAACTGTAATTTGATCCAATTTTCATTTATAAAACGACGAAAAATGGAAATCGACCAAAACGCCTGAACGATACTATATGGAACCGACTTAAATTAAGTGATGAATGTACAGCAAACATGATCATGGAATTCGATGACGTTTTCGATTAATCACAAACTTCAAGGTTACCCGTATATCAAACAATCTATTACCACGCTGAACGGCGGTTAGTGCTGCAACACCTCCTTGAAATGTCTATTAGGTGTTGGTTACAGTAGCCCCACTTAATATAGCAAATGGTTGTTTTAACCGCCACGTACATCAACAAGACTGGAAGTGGGTTTGATCGTACCAGTCTAACTTCAGCTTTTATCTACCTTTTAAAATATTTACTGTTTTATATTAGTAGAGCCGCCTGTCCTCAACGACCCGTTTCGAACCATTTCTGAATGGCAATTCTTAATCGTTCAATACAAAATCATTTTATTTAGACGCAAATAGTACAGGTCTCCAACAATACCTGATTGTGATTCTTCGTTCAAGTCGCGAAACAGCGTGAAGTTGGTAATACTCGAAATCGTATATCCGAAAATTGATGAACTTTACTACATTACTGCCTACATACAGATGGTTATGATATAATTATGTCTGAATCCTAAAGATATGATTAAAATAAATTTATGTTACATACCTAAACGATGATAATCAATTACGATAATATAGAATATGACGGTGAGTGTGCGTACGATTGATTTAAGATGTTTCTGTGGTTCTATTGTTATATAGTTAAGAACACATATGTTGTGTGAAAATAATTTATTTTACTTTTGGCAACCATTTGAGACACATAAGACAATTTCAATTTCATTGCCAAATTATATAATAATTACGTCGAGGTATATTGTATCTGTGACCTATGTAGTTTTTTCTTAATAAAACAGTCATACTGTCACCAGTTGAATGTATGATATATTTATGTAATAATGTATACATACTTATACGGAAACAATACCGATTTGCAATGGGATGTATATTGTTAACTGCATATAAGAACCGTTTATGTGATAAGAAACGATTACGAAAGTCCAGTACACGACGAGTGCATATTTGAAATACTCTCAAGTTTTAGGCGATCAATTTAAAGCCATCGTCAGCCAAATTAAGGCCATAGATCTGCACTCCTAATCGAAATACCTCGTAGAATATTCGTAGTTCGAGCTAACTCCAGTTGTG
Organism: Tipula lateralis; assembly: GCA_963932295.1. Taxonomy (NCBI): domain Eukaryota; kingdom Metazoa; phylum Arthropoda; class Insecta; order Diptera; family Tipulidae; genus Tipula; species Tipula lateralis. The sequence continues at coordinate 194,178,811 of OZ010737.1, forward strand.
CATTCGACTATATTTATTGTGTGCATTCTAGTGGCCACCGTTTGCTGGGTGAGTTGTTCTCTCCGAGGTCGGTTTGTTTATTATTCAGTTTATTACTGATAGCCAAAGTTCATGAAACCACATACTCACTATCTTAATCTCCATTTGCGCGTGACTACATTAAGTATACTATATAGCAACCTTGCGGACATCTCTTCTGGGCTAGAAGTAGTTGTACACTTCCTGTCACCAACTTTGAACTAAGTTTGGTACTAAAACACTTAACGAGAGACCTCCTCCTCTATAGCATGTAGTTCAGATGAGGATAATAACACTGAAGAACGCATAAAATTCTTCTTCAATACCCATCATAAATTCTCCCAAGCCAAATTTCTTACTATCCAGCGGTTTTTAATCAATCACTTGAGTGATGAAGTGCGCTGTTTCAACAATTTACGTTTCCGATATGCACATTATTTGGCATGAATAGAATTGGCTTTAAATGCATTATCCTTGAAATATTTATCCGCACCAATAGCTGTTAACATTTAAGTAGACAAAATAATAGTTTATATGTATATGATTTTGAATCGGATCCGAACTGACTCTGAAAGCTTTGTGAAAGGTGATCTAGAATGATTTCTAGTCTCTATTGACTCATTGCTGGCACTTGGCAGCTCGTTTTTGAGTTGATTATAAAATGCTTCAGAATAGGGAAAATAAGTTTTTTTTAGAACTTCTTGTTCTTCCTTGTATGTACTCGTGTGTGCCCCATCTTGCGTCTCTATACATTCTCGTATATAGATTCGTATACTGGTTACATTTCGTGTACTATCATGGAGAGGATCTGTAAAAGTATATTAATGTTGTTTTTATTGCTTTTAATATGGCTTTGTTTAGTAATTTTCTTGAGTCTGCTCAGCTTCCTAGTTATCATGGGGCTCTACTTTTCTTGGGCATCCTAAGAGGACAGCTATTCTCTTAGAATCTAGTAGGTGCTTTTTCGAGCACAACAGCTGCACTTTTTTGAGATGACTGATAAGGCTGAATTGGCGTTCTTTGTCATCGATGATTTATCATTTGTGGTACCACCTCTTGCCAGGACTAGACACTCGACAGTTACATTAGTTGCACAAACTATAAACTCTACATATACGAGCATGCAACTTCCTGACTAATTTTAGTCTAACTCACGATGATAATGATATTAGAAATCATTCGGCTGTTAATCAATTTGTGATTTCCAAAATTGCTTGATCATTCTAAAATGTTCTGATTGTATATATGTTTCTAAATACATATATGTTGTGAATGTGTTCTCACTAAAACTGAAGTCTCTGTATCTTAATTCTAAATCAAATATTTCTTACCAAATTATAATGGCTTATGTTGATATATAATAAATTTTAGTTAGTGTTCTGTTTGGCGTTCATCGGTCAAGTCCAAAATTAAGGCGAAAAAAATATTATGACCTTAATCAAATTTTTATAAAAGTGATTATATAAGATTAATTCAAAGAGTGTTGAAGAAAAGAATATTTATAGTAACAAGGTATGTGGTGTAATCAGTGAATGCATCTATAGTGAATTTGCACCTCTTGGTACTTTGGAATTGACACTCTCAAATAGTGTTGCCCCTCTTGCATTCTGCAGTTTGCACAATCGGTGTGATATAAGAGATATAAAAAACATTTTGCAAATCAATTTGTAAACAAACTTAAATTAACTTGAACTTGAATCGCGATAAAATAATTTAGAAACTGAAAGTCATGATCATTATTACGAGGGGTGTTCAATATATTCGAGACGATGATTTTGTATGTTTAATAGCATGGCAATTAGTTTGGACTGAGAAAATCTAATTTCGGGCCACACTATCTAGTCAATAAGTTTAGTTGAAATCAAATATGCATGAATCAGGTTATTATACAGCCTTGTACTTAAGCAGGAAGGCCATGCGAAATCTACTTTATACTACACTTTCCGTACTCCTTACATCTTCGCCGGAAACCGATATGGAGGTTTAATAGCTTCATTCTGAACAGAATGGAGACTGAAGTATTGATGAACTGAATTCGAATATTTCCATTCGTGTCTCTGATAATTACTATACTGTGTGAATTGCTTGAGAAGGATTTTAACTGCTCACTGACATTCAGGTTGGCAGTAGGCTACCACTCATTTTTAACGAGATATGTGTAGGCAAATCAAGATCCAAATATTAAGGTCTCTGACCACTGAAATGTCTTTTGGAACTGCATGGCTAAAAAACTAGTTAATAAAATTTTGATAAGAAGGTTTAACAAGCCTATGCAATGTAGCAAGTCATATTTGCTTAAATTTGGACTTAGTGCATGTCGTAAAATATTAAGTTCATGGGTAATATGCCTAAAGACAGGTGGAATATAATTATTTCTGTTCTGAAACTGTGATGTTGTGAAAAAGGATGTATTAGATTTTATTCAATGCTAACATTAATCATTTATTGATATTGACTAATTACAGGAATTGCACAGCCTTTCACAATGGGCTTAACGACCAGGATACTATTTGGACTTGTTATACTTTCGATTGCGATAGTATATAAAAAATACAAGGATTTGGAGCGTCCAATTGAAGTACCATCGATAGATTTAGACTATTACTGGGGTCCAGGTAGCAAATTAAAGTACAAAGAAGACAAATCAATTCGTCCATTCAAAATTCAATACACCGATAGTGTTATCGATGATTTAAGACACAAAATAGGAAATTTTTCTAAAATGACCCCACCTCTTGAAGATACCAAGTTTGAATACGGCTTTAATGCGGATGAACTTAGAAAAATTGTCAACTACTGGAAAACTGATTACTTGAAGAATTGGCGAAAACGTGAATCATATTTAAATAGTTTTCCACACTATAAAACACAGATTCAAGGATTAGATATCCACTATATGCATATAAAACCAAAACCAAATGTTAAAGTTCCGGTTTATCCTATTATATTGCTCCACGGATGGCCAGGCTCGATTCGCGAATTTTACGGTTTAATACCAAAATTGGTTGCTGAATCACCGGACAAAAATTTTGTGTTTGAGGTAATCGTTCCAAGTCTACCAGGATATGGTTGGTCACAGGGAGCATCGAAAACTGGATTAGGCCCAATGGAAATATCTATAATTTTTCGAAATTTGATGTTACGTTTAGGACATAAACAATTTTTTGTACAGGGTGGTGATTGGGGATCAGCAATTGGAAGTCGTATGGCGGCTCTGTTTCCTGAACATGTTATCGGATATCATTCGAATTTTTGTTCCAGTTTTACCAATATTGCCAATATTAAAATGTTCATTACATCTTTGTATCCAAAATATTTTGTAGACGAGCAATATGTCGACTGGATTTATCCGATACTACCAAATATCGTTTATCTTATAAGTGAAAGTGGGTACATGCACATCCAAGCAACAAAACCCGATACGATTGGGACAGTATTACTCAATAATCCGGTCCGTGTGCATATATTTTAGAAAAATTTTCAACATGGACGAATCCAAGCTATAGACATCTTCCGGATGGTGGACTTACAAAATACTATACGTTCGATGATCTACTCGACAATATAATGATTTACTATCTGACGGACTCGATCACAACATCGGTGCGATTGTATTCGGAATTCTTTACGAAAAAATCGTTGGCCCAAGAGCTCGACCGTATTCCAATAAAACCGTCAACTGCATGTGCCAAATTTAAATATGAATTGATGATTTCGCCTGATTTTGTATTAAAGGATAAATACACAAATATGATTCAATCGACTTGGATTGATGACGGTGGCCATTTTGCAGCCATGCAACTACCCGAAGTGTTTTATGAAGATGTAATCAGTTTTGTTAAGAAAGTTAAATTGTAACAATATAGAGTTTGTAAATAAATTATAAACATTTTATCAGAGGCTTTGATGTAAGAGGTACGACTGTATAATAAGAACCAACACGTCCACGTAACGTATGATACATCAACTTTATTGGTTTACGGCTTTGTTTCTTCCATCACTGCTAAAATCTTTTATTTAAAAGAGAGAGAGAGAGAGAGAGAGCTAGTCGGTAGCGGGGTTTTATATGTGGTGCATTGGAGCGTGAAACACTTTCGGTCTGCCGGCTTATCCATCGAGACATCATTGGACGTCCCATACATTTCATAAATCAAGTATCAGACTATAGTTGGTTTGTTTCAGGGATGGTAACCAATCACCATGCGATTCGGAATTTGCAACCTACTGCTCTCCATATAATTTAAGATCATTTAGCAGTTTACCTTAAAATACTGAATATCCTCTGACCACTTCCAAAATGGTCAAGGACTGCATATTTTATTAGTTTTCTTTGTTCCAACAACAGTGTAATGTGGCTATGTGGGTACAAGCACGCTGGCCCATTAAATTAAAATTGGTCGCCGGAAAGATCAGCTGAGAGATTTCATTGCTATTCTTACGGGTTATGGCCGCTTCAAAACGCTTTTACAACGAATGAGATTGGCATATTATTTGGCCGTCCAATTTACATCTAATGTATAATCTTAAAATATTGAAGCTAATAATGAACTGAGGAAGTGATTTCTCGATCTAGGTAGAGCCTCGGCTAACAATAGCTATTTCTATCGAGTTCAGTTCTAGAATCCGTTGTGTTCAGTTAACACTCACACATCAGGAAAGCGTTAGATTAAATATCTATTGAGGAATACATTGTATGTACTTATCAATGTATTTCTCTGTATTTAAACCACGATTGGCCTTCAACTAAACCAGAGCTAAGTATTAAACTTCGGTTAACAATATATCAATAAAATTTTCGCGCGTTAGCAATATTATTTATATACAAAAGACGATAACTATAGTTATCGTCTTTTGTATTTTACTTATATATAAGTAGACAAATTTCATAATACATAGACGATGTTATAAGCTCATTATCAGCATTACTCAACAAAAAATAACTGTTTACGATATCACTATCTTCTCTCTTATACATTCAAGCAATCTCAATTATTTATTAATAATTGTGTATAATCGACTTCCATACACACGTATATGCTTCCAAACACGATTCTCGACGTATTGTGTCACACATTCAAATTCTAAACAGTGTTTGTTTGGATTTTCGATTTGGAAGACGCCAAATTTATTATACAGAAGTGATCGTGTTGTTGGCCAAATTACACAACTTAAACCTAGGTTAGTGTTCGATCAATTGTTACGTGAATAGGTAATTATGAATCAAATTAAATAATTAGAATCAGAATTGCTAATTAACTCTAAGTTTAAAACTAGATTGTGTTTCTATTATCATAAGATTTTAGTCTTACTTGAATAGATGTGATAGACCCAAAATTTAGTTAATACATACATATGTTCGTTTTATTAGACATAATACATATATGTATGTGTGTAGTGGTGTAGATATACAATCATATATTATTTTGGACGAAACATCGTCCAGTGGTTTTTATCTTTTATTCCGCGGACATTGTTGTGCCGGTCACATTTCTAATCACACCTGTTTAATTACAGATTGCACAACTATTCAAAATGGGTTTTAAGTGCTGGGTATTCCTTACACTGTTGGTTGTAGTAATCGGAATACTTTTTAAAAAATATAAAGATATAGAAAGACCACGCGAAGTTCCAGCACTCGATTTTAATTACTACTGGGGTCCTGGCGACCAATCGAAATACAAAGAAGATCCATCGTTGCGTTTACATCGAATTCAATACTCCGATGATATAATCGATGATTTACGCTATAAAATAGGAAATTTCTCAACATTCACGCCACCATTAGAGGGAATTGCCTTTGAGTACGGTTTCAATACAAATGAACTACAGAAAATAGTAAATTACTGGAAAAATGATTACTTGAAAAATTGGCGAAAACGTGAAGAATATTTAAACACTTTCCCGCACTATCGAACCCAAATTCAAGGATTAGACATTCATTATATACACGTCAAGCCGAAATCAACTACAAAAGTTCCAGTTTATCCGATTCTACTACTCCACGGTTGGCCGGGTTCGGTTCGCGAATTTTATGAATTAATACCAAAACTCGTGACCGAATCGCCGGATAAAAATTTCGTATTTGAAGTAATCGTACCAAGTTTACCGGGTTATGGTTGGTCCCAAGGGTCATCGAAACCAGGACTTGATACAAGTGGGATGGCGGTTATATTTAGAAATTTAATGTTTAGACTGGGACATAAACGTTTCTTTATACAAGGTGGTGATTGGGGATCATTTATTGGAGGTAATATGGCTGCATTTTTCCCAGACAATGTTATCGGATATCATTCAAATATGTGCGGTTCAATGACTCCAATGGCGAATATTAAACTATTTATTGCATCTCTATGTCCAAAGCATTTTGTAGATGAACAATACGTTGATTGGATATTCCCAGTTATACCGAAATTTCAAAATCTTCTGACTGAAAGCGGCTATATGCATATTCAAGCAACTAAGCCCGATACCATTGGGACAGTGTTGCTAAACAATCCAGTCGGACTATGTGCATACATTTTGGAAAAATTCTCTACGTGGACTAACCTAAACTATCGAGAACAACCAGATGGAGGACTTATAAAATATTATACGTTAGATGCACTTTTGGATAATATCATGATTTACTATCTAACCGATTCAATCACAACTTCGGTTCGTCTTTATTCCGAGGTATTCACTAAGAGAGTGCAAGAACTAGAACTTGATCGAATTCCTATAATTCCGCCAGCAGGATGTGCAAGATTTAAATATGAGATAATGCATTCACCTGATTTTGTTATTCGAGACAAATATACAAACCTCATTCACTCAACATGGAAAGATGATGGTGGACATTTTGCCGCGATGCAACTTCCTAATGTGCTATATGAAGATGTAATAAGTTTTATTAAAAAAATAAAAGTTTAATGAGGTTGTTAATAATTTTATACAAATACATAAAGTCGTTTTATTTCTGTACGAGTCAATCGGGTCGATTGATTATCCAAATAGATAATTTTAATCAGTATTTTGGATATTGTTGGCATATTAGGTTTAGTCAGCAGTTAATTATGAAACCAAGTGGACTGAAATGTGTTATTTCTTAATTTTGTTTAATTTTGTAATTAATTTCAATTAGTAATTAGATAAAAGTTCGGGTTTCATTAAGAACAAAACATACCTTTAACATCAGCTTTTGCAAGTAAACAAGTATTATATAATATAAACTAGAACGAAACTTAAACTTCCAAGTCATTCAAGATAAGATAAAGAATTACGTTAATACACATACTCTGTTGGGGCAGCTGGTCGAGTGATTTAACAGTGATATTTTGTATAATTACAGGTAGCAGTAAACGATGAATGTTATTGTGCGGATACTGGTTTGGTTGCTAGTCATGGGTATTGCAATGCTCTATAAACGCTATAAAGAAATTGCAAGACCTATAGAAGTACCACAACTAGATTTGAACTACTACTGGGGTCCCGGTGATCGATCTAATTATATAGAAGATGTGTCTCTACGATTGCATCGCATTCAATATTCGGATGAAACTATAGACGATTTAAAATATAAAATAGGGAATTTTTCGAAGATGACTCCACCACTCGAAGGTGTTGCGTTTGAGTATGGTTTCAATACAAATGAGCTGCAAAAAATAGTTCATTACTGGAAACATGATTACTTGAAAAATTGGCGAAAACATGAACTATACCTTAATAGATATCCACACTACAGAACACAAATACAAGGATTAGACATTCATTACATACACGTCAAGCCGAAAGAAAATATAAAACTTCCAGTTTATCCGATTATATTACTCCACGGATGGCCGGGATCGGTTCGAGAATTCTATGAAATAATTCCAAAATTAGCAGTGGAATCGTCCGACAAAAATTTCGTATTTGAAGTAATCGTACCAAGTTTACCGGGTTATGGTTGGTCACAAGGCGCTTCTAAACCCGGACTAGATGCTGCAGCAATAGCCGTAATATTTAATAATTTAATGTTGCGATTGGGACATGAACGATACTTTGTACAAGGTGGTGATTGGGGATCTAGAATTGGTGGTGCTATGACTGCGTTTTTCCCTAAAAATGTAATAGGATTCCACACTAATATGTGCAATTCACAGTCTACAATAGCAAATATAAGATTGTTTATTGCATCACTGTATCCGACCTATTTTCTAGAGGAACAATATGTTGACTGGGTATTTCCAGCACTGCCGAAAGCTCTCGATTTTATACTAAACGAGGGTGGATACGTTCATCTTCAAGCAACGAAACCAGATACGGTTGGAACAGCCCTACTTAACAATCCTGTTGGATTGTGTGCTTATATATTGGAGAAATTTTCAACATGGACTAATCCCGAATATAAAACTTGTCCAGATGGTGGTCTCACGAAACAATATACATTAGATGCTCTTCTTGATAATGTTATGATATACTATTTAACGAATTCTATAACGACTTCGGCACGATTGTACGCAGAATCTTTAAGTAAGAAAAGTTTCGAGTTGCAGCTCGATCGTATACCATTGAAACCACCAACTGCATGCGCACGATTTAAATACGAATTAACGCACGCCCCTGATTTTGTACTGAAGAACAAATATAAGAACATGATCCAATCAACATGGATATCCGATGGAGGACATTTCGCTGCAATGCAATTACCAAATTTATTGTACAAAGATATTATAAGCTTTATTCAAAAATTTAGATCATTGTGATATGCATTATAGCATAATTTAGTAAAAATATAAATAATTTTGAGTTTTAATTGACTTTCATACCTGATACATCTGCAAACAGTAGTGCACATTCAAAGGTTTTCGGTGAATAATCATTCCCTGTCGTAATTATCTCGTCGGGGATCATCGAACACATAATTCGAATTTTTGCATTGTAGTACGCTTCATTTTTCAGAACGTCCCGGCTGTCATACGACAAATTTCGGCGGGGATCAGCGGGCTCACTTTCAACAAGCTGTAATATTTTTGTGTCATAAACATTTTATCGATTTCATTAATTATAGAAAATATACTATTTCCATTACCTTACCAATTGTTATTCTTGGAATCCGAATTTTATAATCATGAGACATTTTGAATTTTTATTTATACATAAAATATTAAACAAAATAATTTTATTTTCAACGACAACTCGCAAACTATTCAAACATAAAATTCAAATTGAAAAGGTTCGAGTCACCAGTAAAAATTAATGCCTAAACTTTTCGGTATTTGAATTTACCTACACATCTAAACAAATATTTTTTGACATATTCGACCGCCATTTTTAAATTTTGTGAAAACACAAACAAAATATAGTTGATACATTATTTTCGCCCGGCATTTATTTTTAATTATAATATAAAAGTGAATTAAAGTTATTAATAAATAAATATGAGCTCGGGTAGCATGTTATATGGTGGGGATGAAATAGGGGCATTGGTTTTCGATCCTGGACATCATTCGTTGCGTGTTGGTTATGCCCAAGAGGATACACCAAAAGCTGAAATCCCAGCTGTGGTTGGTGTTGGTCCTGACGATTCTGGATCTTCCCAAATGGATTTGGAAACAAAGGGAGATAGTAATAATATAACAACTGCAGGAACAAGTGATTAATATACGAAATTTAGCAAGTTACAGTGTGTGTTTAACATAACCTTACTTTATTTTAGACTATAAATACTACGTTGATACAACATATTTAAATGTACCCCGCACAAATATGGAAATTCAGACCTACATGAAGGATGGAATGATTGAAAATTGGGAGTTGTTCGAAAAAGCTTTAGATTATGTATACGCTAAAGTGATCCAATCAGAATCTGAATATCATCCAGTATTATTTTCCGAGGCATCATGGAATGTCCGGAATAATCGGGAGAAACTAACCGAACTAATGTTTGAGAAATATAATGTACCTGCATTTTTTTTGGTAAAAAATGCCGTTCTCGCTGCATTTGCCAATGGTCGATCAACAGCGCTAGTTGTTGATAGTGGTGCGACACACACATCCGCAATTCCCATCCACGAAGGATATGTTTTGACGCAAGCTGTTGTTAAATCACCATTGGGCGGTGATTACTTATCGATGCAGTGTCGCCAATATCTAGAAAGTCATAATATTGATCTTACGCCGAGTTATTGTATTGCCAGTAAGGATGTTATTAAAGAACGCGATAATCCTAGATTTACGCTTCGCAAAATGCCCGAAAATTTAACCACATCGTGGCAACAATATATGATGAAAGCGGTCCTACAAGATTTTCAAATGTCGGCGGTTCAAGTGCTCGAGGCGCCATACGATGAAAGAGCAGCTGCACAAATTCCAGCTGTACATTATGAATTTCCGAATGGTTATCATCAGGATTTTGGTCCTGAACGATTCAAATTGGCAGAAAGTTTATTTGATCATACAATGCTTGGTGCAGGACAATTAGCATCTACATCGGTTGGTATGTGTGATGCCGATGTGAGATTACCTTTATACGGGTCAGTGGTTATTACGGGTGGGAATACGTTGCTTCAGGGATTCCCAGAACGATTAAATCGTGATCTTTTGCATCGTGCACCATCGAATACAAGGCTTAAAATGATTTCGGCAAATGGTAGTGTTGAACGTAGATTCGGTGCCTGGATAGGCGGTTCGATTCTAGCATCTATAGGCACATTCCAGCAAATGTGGATATCATCACAGGAATATGAAGAATCTGGTAAAAGTCAAGTGGAACGAAAATGTCCATAAACAATCTCAGGATTATTTTTTTTTTTTTGAAAACATTTCTGTAATTCTGTGTAAATTATATAATTATATCGTACGAAAATAAAAGTAATTTTACATAAATATGCTACATTTTACCATTGTATTCAACTGTGAGAATGTTGTTTCAACCTCAACACAACTTTCGTCCACCATGTAAACGCAATAAACAATGGAATATTTTGATGGTTCCATATCGCGTCTCTTTATGTATGCATATGTAGTAGTTAACCAATCATCTGTTTTGTATTTTTGTTGTTTTTACTTTCAACCAAAACAAACATAAATCATTATTTTCTTTTCGTTTGTTGTTATTGATAATGTTGATTGTCGTGTTTGGCTTCATAAGCATAAAGTTAAAAAGTTCATATTAGTTTTTAACTCAAATTATTATTTAAATAATATTATATCACTTAAAACCTAAACAATTTCAAGTAGATTTTTTTGTCCAAAATATGGTTCGTTGAAGGAGTGGCAGAGTTAAGAAGAAATTCGTATTTTAATGGTATGTTTTAGTTTATTAAATTTTAGAAATTATTTCGTGTATCATATACAAATTACTAAATACAGTAGAACTCTCGTAGTTACGTCGATAAGGGAAGCAAGATTTGATTATGTACAGTGTACACCAAATTTTTCTACCCCTAATTGTGTCTTGGATAATTTGATAGATTATATACTCGTACATTTTAGACCGTTGAATTTTTTCGTTCAAATTGGTATAAAATTTACGAATGATCACAATATTCATTCATTCTTCCATTAGCATGTGGTAATTTTCACATCAATATAATCACTAATTCCATATTCTTTTAAGGATGCATTTAACAGGATTTTATATTCATCGACTGCCCTTCTTTCAATCATTTTCAGTTATTTAAAACCCATACATTGGAAGTGTTCAGAATGTATGGTATAATCTAGAATCATGAATTTTATTTTTTTTCAATAAATATTTTCATTTTGGAAGCTGCTTAATAATCTGAATACTATCTAGGGCAATTTATCTGCCAATGTCTGATGAAGTAGTATGTTTATAGACAGAAAAGTTCAAACATGACGAACATTACCCAAATCCGTTGTTCATCTCTTAACGAGAAGATTAATCAGTTGAATTTGCTCATTATATGGATTAATCAGTGAGAAGCTCTATTAAGTAATTGGCAAATTGTACCTCATGTATTATACCTCATGACACAGATCTAGCCAAAACTTATACTTGATAAGAATAAATCAGCAAATATCAATTCATCGGCGTCAAATTGGGAAAATTGTAGGTGTCAACAGATTTGGCTGTCGATGCTGCAAACGCTAAAAAGCCTAGTCTAGCTCAAAATGGACTGAAGTGTTTTGTAACACTTCCTGTACTGGGTCAGAACAAAATGGTTCGAATGAGGAAGTATTTTTATCAAATTTTGGCAGATTAATTCAAAACTATCACGAGTATTGGACATCAGTTAAGGTGACACAACGAACTTTGAGCAATATAACTTTGTCACGTTTACAATTAACGATAATTTACTCAAATTAACATATTTTTACAGTAAAATACTTTTATATTGGATTAGTACTGTAGATCGTCAATTTCGACGGAGTTAATATTGAAGTCAGTTGGTATTCTTAAAAACATCATGATGCCCCTACAAGTGAATTTTTTACATATGTTAGGAGAAACTTGACGAACCTTATACTCCAAAAACTAGAACGATTCCAGGTATTATCATTTCCATCAAGTCGTAACCGACCTACTACTCCAGAAAATATTTAATCTCTACATTAATCTCTACATACTCTTTATCCTTTTTATGCTCTTCTTTATCAGCCAAATCGAGGAGAGCGTACAACTATGTGGATATTTCATTAGATAACTACCTTCATGTTCAACTGAATGTTGATTAAGGCGACCTAGCAGTAATCTGCGAAGTTTCTAAAGAATTCTTAGTCTTGAGTTATGTAGAAAGTAAACTAAGGTCAACACTAGGATCATTCGAACACCAATCGAAATGATCTATACCAAATTCATCCTGTATAACACAGTGTATTTGATTCCGTTAGAAGATTAGAGTTTTCTCAACTATATTTAGTCATGGTTAACGCAATCGATGCTTATTCGGCCTCATTTATGGCCACACCTCGATGAACTTTGTACAAATATGCGATCGATCCAATATACGATCGACGAAAAATATACTAACTTTTTTATCTGCATACTTCACAAATTTTTTGTCTAGTATGTGTACAAAACCTATGCATGTGTGTATAAAAACAATAATCGACCAACACTGATAATTTTAATATTTTTGTGTTTTTATTTATTTATTATTATTTTTATTTAAGAAACGATCGACACGAACTTAAAATTCTTATATACTGTAAAATATATCGCCAGCAATTACTTTTAATGTAATGTTCGATCTGTAAAGTAGTAAATCTCAAGTGTTCAATCAAATCTAACTCGTACATTCGGAAAAATTAATTAAATTAACGATATTCAATTGTTGAATTAAAATAGTTATTTGTAAAGTGATCGTGGCCTTCTAACTTGATTTAGTTATTGTTTCGAATATGATCGATGGACTTTATTTAGTGCAGTGCTCGTACTTGTCGAGTCTTATGTGTTGAAAAATTTGAGACGATAATTAAGTTTGCGATACTTAAATAATTATTTACTTAAAAATATATTTAGGTATGTAATTATTTAATTTTTGTTACTAGCTTATTTTTTTTTGGCGATCGTTGCTAGCTAAGTGCTAATAATACGCGAAATGTTTTGGATAAATTAAATCGATGAGTCTACTTGTTCATACATCTTCTTATTCTTGGTGCATGCTTTGTATAAATGTACATCTATCAACAATAAAAATGAAATGATTGATTTCATTGCCAAACCGTGTATAATTCTAAATTTCTTGGCAAATTACTTTTGTCTTATTAATACGGAATAATAATCGTCTGGCATTGATAGTGATATTTTGTCGTTTAATTTGTTTTGTCTGCAATGAACTTGAATTAATGCAAACGAAAATAAATCGATTGCACAAAACAAGTTAAATATAGATTTCACACATGTCGAATCAGTTAAATGGTTTTAGGCCACGCATTAAGTCTTATCCAGTCGAATAATTGCTTATAGTCCAATTTTACCTTCCTGATTTATTCTAAAACTATTGGTACGTGACTAAGAACATGATTAATCATCTGTTAAATAAATTTACCCGCAATATAATATAAGGCAATGAGAAAGCAAACGTCTTATTCTATATCTGTGCTGAAATCTAGGTCAGTTACTAAATAAACAAACTATCTTGTACGATCGATGTTTATCTTCTGAACACATTATCGAAAAAGTCAATGTAATTGTCGATTTGGATAATCGTAGTTTCCAACCTCAATTCATTGTTTGTTAATTATTTATGTACTTATTTGCGTATAGTTAGTAATTAGCCTAGTAATTACACGCGACAAAAAATTTCTAATTATTTTTATCAGATAAAGAATAAATAAACTGTTAAAACAATTAATCACCAACGAAATATATTTGTTTTTAGTCTTTTCAGCTATAAGATTATATTGAGTTGACGACAAACACAATAAAAAAAATTCTGTGGGCAAATACCAATTTGCGATTTAAGTTGTTTTTTTGGACAAACAAATAAAATATATTTAAGAAGGTTATCAAGTTTCAAAAAAAGATAACAATTGTAATAAACAACGCAAAAATGGAGAGTATTAGAAACTTGTTTGGCAATCGTATGACATCAGAAAAGACCAGCCCCCAAAATAACGAGAAAACATATAATGCTGAAACGTGCCTCAAAACTAATACAAATTATGTGTACAACAGAAGTCGAACGATAAGCGAGACGAGCAATTGTTCAACAACTTCGGCAACAGATTCACCTGAACAACATATACCGACTAATACAAAGAGCTGCAATTTAGATAGTGAACCCTATTTCTGGATTATGTAAGTATATAAATTTTAAATTTTGCCCAATGAAACTTCCCATAAATCTCCTTGACCGTTTTATTATATTTACAATTACTTGATTAAGAGCTAATATTTTAACTTGAGATTAAGATTAAGCTGAATGAAATTTTATTGTACATTGAATCGTAAAAATGTATTTTTAATTGATCTTTGATTTGTTTTGAAATCATTCTAATGTAGATAATAGAGGAGTGAATCTGCGAAGCGCACGATTATACAGTATAGTATAGACATAAATCTAGAATTGATATGATCTGGTGGCATTAAATAATCAAAGTGATGATTAATGCAATTTCTTTGTTCAATTCGAGTGTTGACAACATTTTATCACACCCAAAATTTCCCAATAGCTATGCAAAGTAAATGATTGCGATTATAAGATTATGAGCAATGATGGGCAACCTATTTAGTTCGGTATGTCCAAATTTAAATATTCAATTTAAGGTTGATATTTTGTTCAAACATTATTGATATTCAGCAGTCCATTGTAGGTTGAATCTATTTCCTGTAAACTTATTCAAGGGAAATTGACTAGTCTTTGATAACATTCTTAGTGAGTAGTAACTGAAAAATTCACCATAGCAAATCGTGAAATACAAGTCATTGAGCTATGTAGTGAGCAATACAGATATCTGACGATGTTATATTTGTATTACAAAATGTCTTAATTTATGTATTAAACATTTTCCTGATTAAAGATTATTTATAGAGGTTATTCATAATAGAGTGTAGCAACCAAATAGTTCTTTGTTTAAAGACATGGCAGCAAAAGAAACCGGATTTGATTTAAAATATAAATTGTTCATCATTTGTACTTTGATCAATACGTCAATGATCGATGATCGAGTGCAAAATCAATGATCAGTATATTACATAGGCTGCCTTTGGAATAGTTACCTGTTTATTACACTCAAGCTCGAGACTCAAGAAATTATTTAAACTATTTCGTAAGATTTGTGACCTTAAACTCTCGCATCGGTATAGCATTGTACTGACTAAATGTTGAACAGACAATAAACATTCTTATCGAAAGTTAGTTTCTACTTCCAGTAGTATTGATTGTGTTTCATCAATCAGGTAAAATAAGCCACATTTGGATTATCTGTTTACATTACCAAGTGCATTCTCAGTACTGCATTCTACACAACAGGGACTATTTTTAAAGATATAGCTTGAAAATCACGAGTTAAGATCTTTAGATCACTTATACAAGTTTGTGGCTTAATGATAATCCATCGATCAGTCTCGTAGTGCAGATCTAGCATACAGGGAGAAGAAACGTTAAAATCTTTGTAATTGGATACAATAATACAAACAGTTTCATAATTGAATATAATTATGATCGTGAAGATCGTTTTGCACGACTATTCCAATAGCAAAAGATTCTCTTGTTGCGAAATAAAACGAACAATGTTTTTATATGTGTGATGGTCGCTCACAGCAATTATTTTTGAGTACAATTATTAAAATTGTGACCTCTAAAGTTCGATCAGTTTGATCACCGCTTAAATAGTTTCAATTACTATGACCTTCAGTGTCTGCCATTCTGAAATAATATATTCGAGACGGAAGTAACGCTCAATTTCTACGGCTTTGTGCGTACACTTACTTCACCGAACGCATAGTTTAAGAGCAATTTTATACATTGTAATGTTACAAAGGTTTGTACGAATAACTGGTTTGTTATGTATGGAAAAACCTTGACCACCTATCTATATGCTGTTCACTTCGAAACTCCATAACGATGTCAATAAGTAATGATAATATCATTATGTCTTAGCTGTGCTTAGTGATGCTTATCTAGTTTGTTGTTATTTAATCTACTATTATAGTATTGTATATTGAGTAATCGTGTATTATTTCATCATATGTGAGAAAAGAGTAAAAACCGTAAAAACCGAATCTTATAAACATTTTATTGAATAATTTCGTCTTACTTTACACTTTCGTCTCATTTTTAAACCAACTTAAGACAGTAGTGGTCACGTTCAAGTTACTTAAGGTAATGAGTTAAATATAAATATGTTTTTTGCATCGTCACTGTAAGTGGCTGTTTCATACCTCTTAACTCAACCTTTATAGTTTACATAAATATTTAAACTTTTCCCATTTTTATTTCTAGTTTTTTCATATAAATTTTTATTTTCTTTGTGTCAGTCATTAAATAGTTTTGAAACTTAACAAACAAAAACATATAAAGTGAAATATAATATTATAATTGTAAATCAAAAATTGGGAATTTTATAGTTTTTAAGTAAATCGGTTGATAATCAAGTGAATAATTTAATTTTATTTATTTTTAGGTGGAGATCGTAATTCTCAACTGAACTCTAGTCAATCCGGGTTAGAGTGTACTTCATAAGGTTAATCATGTACAAATAATAAAATAATCAAACAAGTGAACATATAAATACAAACATATACTTATAACCCAAACCAAATCATGCTACTAGCAGCGCTTACAACAGCACCCTTTGGGTTTTATATAGCATGGACCGTGATATTATTATTAATTAGCCCTGTGCTATTTGTAATTGCTGTTATGATTCCAGAAATACCATTAATTTTATTACGACGAATGTGTTACATACCATTCGAAGCCGTTTAGCTAGATAAGACGGGGCCCCGTACGTGTTTATAACGTTAATTTGTACAAAAAAATTTATTCTCATTTCATATCGCACGATTTTATATATAATTAATTATTGTAGTTTTATTTCATAATCTTACTATATATTATATTATTATAATAGTTTAATAAAATGGAAATATTTTATACCGAAAAGTCGTTTGTTTTTCAACTATCTATGTGATAATGTACGATTTACAGTGAGAGGCATTTTCCAATTTCAACCATGAGAAACGATTAAATCTCGTTAATGAAAGTGTTGTTTGCGAATTTAATAAACAAACATAAACATGAAGTATTTGAGTTCATTATATGTGCATGTGTTCAAGGATATTTGTGTAACTTTTATCGTGTAGTCAATTTAATCTGAATTAATGTAACGTACATTTTATAAAATAAATAGCAAAACTAGTTTGAATTATAATAATATATCATACAGCTAACTTTTATATACAATTTAGGTTACAATTTATATCTTATACATAAATAATAGCTTTTGGAAGTAAGATATTATCTCTGAAGAGATACCTTAACAATTTTGCTTTAGTATGCAAACGGCATCTCAATTTGGAGGTCTTCAACGCCCAGTGTATGTAGTGGAGTATATACGATCGAATTTTTTTTCGCGGGAACCGTCGAGAATTCAAGCTTTCTGGCTCTGATTAATCAAATTTTCCGGAATTCTTTTCCAATCACATCTGCTACAATCACTGCATTGTTAAAACAAGCAAACGTTAAAGTTTCACTATTTTCATTCAACTTAAGTTCTATTTTTTTTGACGGCTTTTAAAGGCAAAATTGTTGGCCCGTTCCTTATCAACAATCTGATTCCATCGGTTTCGCTCACAAGCCAGCTCTTCATACTGTTGGAAGCAATTAGAAGATGCCAAATCGCTCTTTACGCTGTGAAGCCATCGTCGCCAACAGCGATATCTTCGCCTACAGTAAGACGGTTTTTTCTTCAGAGGTTGCTTTATTATTCAGTTCGGATCTGCATACAGAAAATTACCGAGCCAGCGTAAACGTTGTTCTTTGATGTCATGCACGATATTAGGAATTCGTATTAAATGATCTCGTGATTAAAACGAAGTCCTTATGTGTCATCAACGACGCGTTTTGGGCCATATATCACGCGCATGATTCTTCTCTCGAATGTTAGAAGCCATCTTTCGCACTCATGCATCAAAGTTTAACTCTCACATCGATACATGACGACGGGTCTGATAAGCACTTGCGACACATGGTCTCTACTTTAAGGCCATCGAGTTTCTTGGAGCGCTATGAGTTCCAGCCGACACTCTTTCGACAACTTCATCCCACTTATGAACAATTGCTCGAAATAATTTTGGTTGATTCCAAATATTATTCCGACCATTTATAAACTCTTGATCGTAACTACACGCTGTGTTTATGATGTAATATCTAAATTCGAGTCTCGAATTAATACACTTTTAAGTTGGTAATTTCTGTAATGGAGTTTCAAACTTCCAATTAGTTGAGCCAATTTGCTGAATGATATTTCACAATTCCGTTATCAATTTCTATAGTTCTGGCTGGTGCATAAACCAACCTGTTTTTTGAATAGAAGATAAACCTTTCTTTGTTATATTACTGAAAGGATTAAAATATCTTTCAAAACACAATTTCTGCAAACAAGTACTGCAACTACTAAACTGGCCGGATTCAGAACTGGTTAGTAAACAACACACAGAATTCTATTTGGTTCCTTATGTCTGTGCAGAATCCATTCTCAATCAGTGGTTGTCGTTTGTATTGCTGCTTGTATGGTTTGAAGAAACCGTTCGATAAATAACGGATTCTTTAGCAAAGTTCATATACAGCACTCGCTTAGCTTATGATTTATACCTTGATAATATATACCCCATTTTATTATTTATGCACGAGAACGTAGAACATACGGAGAATTGTGATTAATCGTGATAAGCTGTTTAAGAATTTTTTGTTCAAAACTAGTTTAATTTGCCATGATGTCTTTCCATTTGCCTTATGTATTGTATTCTGGTTATATTATCTCGAACATCCAACTTAGTCCAATAATTGGATCAACGGATATGAAATACAGTTGGCAATCTCAAAATCGGAGATTGTCATGTTCAAAAAGAAAAGAATATCAAAATGTATTCCTATGACGATTGGTACTAAAACAATCCTAACAAAACGCACTACGAAATATCTCCGAGTAACACTCGACTGTAACTTACCTATACACGGAACACATTCGATAGAGCGACCACAACTTCAGGCCCACTTCAGGCTGATGAACATCATAGAAGGGCCGCACTATAGTAAGAGAAGATTGTTTATAAGAATAACCGAATTAATCTTGTTATACTCTTACCGGACAGTGTCCAAAGCCGCGTGGTTACTGATGATAGAGGATCACTATGTATGTACAACAGAGGGAGAGATTCCTTCCGAGAACATTGTGGATGTAATGATTAGATATATGAAGAAGCGTGGAAACATCATGAAGCAATTCTAAGCCCTAGGATGAATGAAAGGTGATAAATTAACAAGCCCAGAGGGTGGAGATAAATCAAATATAAGGCAGGAAGAGAGTTCGAATATAATCTGTATTACGCAGTTATTTAATATTCGTTGCTAAGTTAAAGCTTAGGATGGATAAATTTCAGACATTAGTTGGATTGTTAGGTGATGATATTTCTTTCATTAATGTGATTGAAGTAAACAGCTCCTTCGTACAGTTTGCTCGTTGTTAATACTCTTGTTTTTTATTCAAATTTTCGAAAAATGCTTGTAATGAGTACAACTATAGTCCTGTTAAGGAGCAGAATACTTTGCTAGTTGCTGCGCTAGTTTAGGTTTTCATTTTTCAGATTGTAATGGTTTGCACTTTAACGTATAAATAATAGCTGGTAAGATAGCTTGATACATGCATTAAAATTAAACCTCATTTTGTAATATGTTAAAATAGAATACCAAAAGCAATTAAAATCCAGATTTCAAACGAACTGGAAGTGGATAATTCTTAACATCAATAACTTCAACAATACTATAAATAGCATGCAGTTACTATAATGGTAAGTGTATTGGCTTTTAGCCAATATTTATTATACTAGTTTCTAAATTGTGTCCGAACTAAACATAAATTATTCGAATATAATTTAAATAATTTAATTATAACATAACAATTAAATTTTTGTATAATGTTACGATATTATTTAATTTTAGTTTACTTTTAATTTATATGTATTTTGAATTTAATTTAAATATTTTTTTTCTCTCAAACGACTATAGCGCTCAACTTAAAACTGTGAAAATTGTTGTAACTAGAATTTCTGTTATACAATTTTGTGTCTGTACTATATTTATTGGTTTATTTGTTGTTGTTCCTCATTTAAAATAATATTGGGTTTTTAAATTCAAATTTCTTCCGTTAATAAATTTGGCGCTAAATTCTTTTTCATCAAACTCGTTTGGTTCCTTATGTCTAAATAAATTAATTTAAATTTAATCACCGATATGATAGTATAAAAATAAATGTTTCGATTGTCATACATTTTCTCGTGCTCCATCGTTGCCGTTGATGTTGCAAACTTTACGATGCGATCTACAGCCAAACCTTCGTTATAATTGATACCTAATAATTCCTCATTGGTTGGTATATGTCGCTGATTTGGTGAAATAAATTTTGGTATTGTTTGATGGTCGTAAAAAGTTTTCCGCGTTGAAACTTTAAACGAGTCGATAGAATCGGGTCTTTCTTGTAGTTTTAACAGCAAAGGGTTTCTGGAAATATACAGAACAAAAATGGCTTATCTGATAAATTTTTATAAACAGTTATATGGCATACTTCACTCTTGTTAGCCAGGCTTCTATATTGGGAATATCTTCTGGTAGAATAAACGGTTTATTTAGACATGGGTTTTCATAAAAATAGATGTTACGATTGATTAGCACTTGTAGCTTAACCATTTGATTGAGATGCAAGCCGCAAGCTCTCGTATCTAACTCAATAACACTTGTATTGCTTTCAAGAGCTTCAATAATTTTTTCACCACCCTTTTCACCAAGTGGGATAGCGGATAAATAGTATTTTAATAAAATTGTATGAAAACCAACAACTTTTGCGGCTAAGAAACCTCCTTCGACGCTACCCAGATTACAACCACTAAGATCGAGTTTTTTAACATTTTTTGTGCCGATAAATCCTCCACCGATCGATATCATCCCTTCTTCAAGTAATGGATTGCGCGCCAAACCTAAATAATACAATTCTCCCGAGAATTTTTTTAGACCACATCCGATTCCTTCGCATCCGTGTGGTCCTATATTATTTCCACGCAGCTCAAGTGATGTTAAAGTGGTATTCATAACCAGATACTGGCCAATTGTAGTCGCACAATCATCATCCAAACAACAATAGCTGAAATCTAATTCGGTAAGTGGAATCTTTTCTAAATTGTTGATTAAAATTTTTAATTTTTTGTCGTTGATCGGACTACATCGCAAACGAAATTCCCGTAAACTGGGTAGAGCTTTTAAAGCTTTGCCTAAAAGTTTAATATCGTCATAAGAAAATTCAAAATAACGTTTATCGTAATCGAATTCTAAATTCTCGACGGCAAATTCGATTTGTAGCATTTTTAGTTGCCTCAGATTCGCCAATACTGATAAATCACCGTGATGACATTCCACCATAGGTGAATTGATTATTTTAAAGCTCGGATCTTCAGCGATCAAGTTCAAATTTTTCAACGGCATTAGTTGATTAATTTGTATATGCTCCACATAGTCGGAACACGCTTTTATAGTATTTTCTAAAACCGAATCATCCCAATTATATGGTTTTGTATTCTCTAACAGCTCCGACAGTTTTGATTCAATTCCAAATTGTTTCCACGTACTTTTTGAAAAATTACAACTAATTTTGTGGAAGATATAACGATTGCGGCACTTTTTGTCACTTACACGCTTCCAAAATATCTCATTCTGTATGAAATAAATCGAAAATAAATTTTTTTAGTCTTAAGTATTTGTACCAAATATACGAGAGCCTACATCTAAATCGACCAATTTTATAAGGTCAAGTTCGATATTACACTTTTGACCAAACACATTTCGATCATATTTAGACATTTGATCACTCAACGCCCCACCATCGTAATTTTTGATTATTTCATTTAACGCCAGGTCATGCAGACTCAAAGCATCATATTGCTTAACACTATCTTCATCATTTTCGTTAACATCGTCTTGCTCATCGGGAAATTCAAATGCTTCGGCAAATAAGGATCGGCCTTCTTCCGAAAGGAGGTTTTCACTTTCAAATGATGGCTTATAAATGTCATAGGCGTTCGCAATATCGCGATCATCTGGAAACGTTAACCTAGGGCGCACTTTTTTCAAAGTCTCTCTAATTTTTAAGCGTCGTTTTTCCATTGTTGTGTCAAGACTTTTGCGTAAGCTCAACGAACGAACAAAATTATGTTTACTTAGCCTATTGAATTCCGAAAATTCCCTTCAATAAACAACAAACTCTCTTGATTCGATAAATATATTTATTGGTGTATATGCGTATACTAAACAGTCCCTATAATCTTATTAGCTGCTTCAAAACCACTTTCAATTTCTCCTTCGAGATAACCATACCAATTATCCGATGTTGCCTCGCCAGCGATATACAACATGTCCCGTCCATTGCGATTCTTCACCGGTATCGCCAAATGTGAATTCAAAATATGTTTTTGAAATGCCGATTTCATTCGATACGAATAAATACCACGATAGTGTATACTTTTACTATAGTTAGTACGATAGACGGCGACTGGTTCGGTAACATTGATTCTATTCTTTAACATTCGACGATAAATAATCAAAATTTCGTTTTTGATTATATCCGTGTCGATGTTCGAAATCTCTTTGGCATATGGTCCAACAAAGAGGGCCTGCAACAATTTTGGATTGCTATCGTCTTCGAATACACCAGCAAACGACCGCAACCAATGTTTACCGGTGAATCGAAGTAGTTGAAAATCTTCGTTAGTCCACAGTATCGACAGCGATGACACATTCACGTTACGCGAAATCGGATAATCGAATTCAAATGTTATCCGTTCGAACGATTTAACGTTTAAATTTTGTATAACATGTATGTGCTCGTGCGGTAGCCGAGGTGTAAAATAATTTTGATAGTTATGTTTTAGGAGTCCGAATGGTAAGGCCATGATTACCTTGTCTCCAGTATACGATATATTATTTGCTGTCATGATAATCACGTTGTCAGTTTGATAATCAATATTTGTTACGAATGATGACAGTTTTATGTCGATGTTCATTTGGTTTGAGGCGTTTGGATATTTATTCTGCAACAATGAGTCGTAATCTTTAACATCGAGTTGGGTATATAAAACGGTTACTTACCAGTAGAATGTCAACTAGAGTTGAAATCGATTTACCTTGCAACGTAAATTCTTCGGTATTTTTACCGAAAATAATATCCGATACATCCGCTGCTGATAACTCGGTCAGATTTTCAATTGGATAGTACTGATATAGAAAATTCTCATAGAAACTGATTGTCTGCTGCTGCAGAGCTGCATCAAACTTTTTGTATTTCTTTTTCTTTTCGATCTGATTGGCGATACTACAGTAAAAAAAAGTCTTATTACGAATGGATATACCTTATATGTATATGTATTGATGTAGCTTACAATGTTGAAATAAACTCTTCGATCGGCCGCTGTTGTGTAACTCCATCCAACAGCTTTAAATGAATGCTTACAGCCAGTTGCAAGATTTTATCTTTTAATTTTGGCGGATACTCAAATGCTTTGAAGGTAAAAAATTTCTCTAGGTTTTCGTCACGATCTGATTTGGCCAACACTAGGTTTAAAGGTGACAGTAAATTGTGGATATGTGTTCCGGGATGATAATTTAAAATGCTGTAAAGTAAAAAATTCGTCAATTATATGATTTAATTATGGTAAGTATCGGTACATGTTGAATCATATACACGTATAGCAGTAACCTAATGTGCACAGGCCGTTAATTGAAGTCCATTCGATACTTATAATGACATGAAATCCAAAACGAACAACTCTAAGCAAAACTGTGTATAATAGAACTTTCTTTGAAAGACAGTAATTATCATAGATCTGGGTTTCTGTTTTTAGGATAAAGCACACATAAAAGCGAGCATAAAAGACTATAAGCTCTGAATCATCTACACGATTAAGAAGTTTCATATCTCGGTGTGATAGAAGATTACCACAGCAGTTCCATAGATTATGAATAGCCGTTACTACTCCTCGACGGACTGTCAGACAAACTAGATCGGAACAATCGTCTCTTTATTTTATTTTAAAACTCTAAGAACAGTGTAAGTAACCAGTGGCTCAAATTCAATATATTTGATTTTCAAATAATTAGAACTCAATAATTTGGAATTCGGAGAACTTGCTTCAAGATGTTATACGGATGACGATTCTAAGATAATCACATTTCCGAATAGAAACTGGGAGCGCCAAACAATTTGACTGAACCTGGTTTGAATTCTCCTTGGGCCCCAATATAAAGGTGATACAAACGTTTGGACGAACTTTAGGTGACTGAGTATATGCTTACAAGGGTTAGTGCATATTTACGTTATGGTTAGGTTTTAATCCCCACAAAACCCTTTTTGGCCTATAGATAAAACCCTTTTTTGCCATATATATTATCTGCCAAAAATGTTCACAGTAGGTTTGCTTTGACCAGATTGTTAGCTTCGTCCTTTTGCATATTGGTCTTCATATATTCAGGTTAAGTCACCTCCTATATGAGAAGCACTGATCTATAAGTGGCACAAAAATAAGGGTTATGTTACCAAGTTTGAGAGATAACAATAATACGAGACATCCAGCTCGCCTTATCATAAGGCCACGTTGTGACAGAAATCAATTTGATAATGAATCACATTAGGGTTGAACAAAAATGATCAGGAATTAAGGTTTTTATATAAGCAAACATGTGGTGCTCCTTTTTTATGGAGTGACACCTGGATTTTACTACCTCAACTATATGCAATATATATATACTTTAACTGTTTATCTTTCGGTTCTGTTTGGGACGAATAACTACCAACTACCAAATCAAGGACTTCAGCCAACAGGTTCAATGTAAATGGACTACCTTCCCATTGAATTGTTCAATGCCTGGTTAAAGCAATGACTTGGAGTGCTATTTATGGTCATTGATTTTATCTGGACAGTCAGGCGGCAATCAAGTCGCTGGGTTCTGTTTCTCTGACGTCTAGAGTGGCGTTGGGTTGCCGCTCGTCTCTTAATGAGATGAGTGAGCATTTCAACATCCAAGTAGTCTGGGTCCCCGGCCACTCAGACGTTATGGGAAACTGAAGGGCGGACGAACTAGCGAGGCACGGTACAACTCTCCAACTGCTACCGGAAAGGGCGAAGTTGAGGAGACCCATTAACGCACTAAGGACTGTGCTTAAAAAAGAGGCGGAAGCTTCTGCGAACAATAGGTGGACGAACACCCTCTCATGTAGAGTGGCAAGACAAGTCAGGCCAAACCTGAACTTGAAACGCTCAAAGGCACTTATCTCCCTGCGAAGACGTGAACTTAAAACGATCGTGGGGATACTCACAGGACACTGCCTTCTTGGAGAACATGCGAGAAGGCTGGGTCTGGAAGTAAATGACTTTTGCAGAAGCTGTAGGGACGAGGAGGAGGAAGAGACGTTAGTCCACCTCCTATGCTCATGCCCGGCTTTGGCACACAAAAGATATGAATATCTGGGTAAGTTTTTAATGGACTGCCTTTCCGATCTCGAGAACTGTAATGTGCGAGACTTATTACGCTACGTAAGCAGCTCTAACTGGTTCTCATAGGGGTAAAAGGGGAGTAAGATCCTGTGGTATCACAACGGACCGTTGCCGGTCTAAGTGTGCTGTAGCAGCCACTCAACCTAACCTAACCTAACCTATGGTCATTGAAATCCAAACAGTTTTTTCAAGGTCAGTATTATTGGGGTTCACCGAGTCGTATTAACATTTTGGAATTATTGATTTCCAAATGAATCGATTTAAGGCGCCAACTTAACAGTCTGTTAACTTTTGTATCGATCACACTGTATAAGAAACGAAATAAAAATTTGTACATTAGGTATTGTAGTCTTAAGTGTAATAATTCTTCAAATCTCTTTTTCGTACATATATGCGGATTACAGTGTTTAGATATCGCCAACCGTGTTCAAAATACGTCACAACAAACTAGTTTTGTGCTTCAATTGAGGTTTAACCTTCGCTAGTAATTTATTTGAACTACCCGACTTTAAATATCTTTCAATAATCAGCAGGACAACCGAATTTGTGTTAGACACAACCAAGTAACCGGTTCCATTGTACAAAAACGAAAATAATGTCCGAACAACAATAACACCATTATAGTGACGCGTTTATATGTAAATGATCTTTTGACCAAAACTGATGATAATATTTCAATAATTTTCAAGGACAAACAACTAAACTATATACTCACTGTGTAAATCCATGTTCGATAATGTCACCATTTGCTTTCACTTCCGATTGCAAAAATCCGCCAATTCTTTTCTCACACTCGATTATCGTTATATTACGATACCCATTCTTGTATAGTTTCGATGCGGCCGCAATACCACTTAGACCACCGCCAACAATTATAATTCGATTGTTTGTATTCGAGGCACAACACACGATTGCACTATAAATTACTAATACAATAATATATAATAAATTCATTTCTTAAAGAAGAACTTCGTAACTCTATTTTACATTGTTGTTCTTACAAGACTGTAATAAAATGAAGACAAAAACAAACGAATATAAAAAACTGCGAAGTCTGATAACAATATAATATATGATCGAGTCACTCATATACACGCAGTATCAAACTTGATGTGAGGTCATTGATATGTGTCTTAAAACGAATCATTGTTTCAATTACGAGTATGTGTCTTTGTTCTTCTTCAAATCGGGTTTAATTCAGTTTTTTAATTGTACGTGATTAGTGGTGTATGGCTGTTGTAAACACGACACCTTATCGGTGCTGCAACCTTCTTGACAATTTGGTGACACAACGAGTGGCCGATTGATAAGCTGTGAAGTGATCGTTTGCGATAATTATAGTCCAAAAGAATTAAAATTAGGATCCTATATAGTTTATTCTATACAACTGAACTGAAAACTCGATATAGGTCCTATAAAAAGTAGAGTGTCGTTCAAAGTAACATCAAGATTATTCAATGAGATTTCAATCCAAAAAATGTTATAAATTTTCTTATGTGGAGATTGCTGTATCCATGTACTTGGATATCAATGCAAAATTTGAAAAAGAAAGAAAGTATTGATAAATACAAACGAAGAAAAACGAAGAAATCAAGTCTGATCAACAAATAAACACTCACACACTATTAGAGGAAATAAATGAAAGGAAGGCACTTACAACACGATTCCAATAATGGGTACTTAAACTAATGATCAAAGCCCAAAAGTCAACGATTCGTGACAAATTCTCAAAATAGAGCAACTTGTATTTGTAAGGCATCTTAGAAGAAAATAATAGAGCTTTCCAAACAAATATAATTCTGATACTCTACAGACGGTGTTGTTTTTCATCATAGAATTGGACTAAATGGCAACCAATGGAATGTATTAGGACGACACTGATTTGGATTGGTTTTGACCAAATGACATATAGGAATATCATTAAATTAGTATAAATCCAATTGGAAAGAGGAAAATTGAAGAGCCACAATGACTCAAATCAAAATGTTATTCATCAGATCCCATTAGAAAAGAGCAAACATACATTAACCGAAATAAGAATCTGTAACCCAAACTCTTTTTAAAAAGGGAAACGCGAAGGTTACATCAGATTCTCAGAGAAATAGTTTCACCGAACCACTCAGAAAGACATATAGTCGGAACTGAAAGCTTTTCGAGTGGTATTTCCCAGTCAGATATCTAATAACACAAATACCTTAAACTTAACCTTAATTATACCTGCTCGTGTGCACCAAGAACACACTTTGAAAATACACTTTGTTGAGTGCTTTTTGATTGTTACGAAAAATAATTCGTTGTGCTGGCACAACAAAGGTTAAATGAATTATGAAATTACTAGGGGTTCGATCACGTTCTGCCTCATCGATCAACTGAATTTGTTACCACATATCTAGTATCTACTTTGTGAGATTTTATATCCACAACTGCTTTTATAAAATAAAAACAACAATTGAGTTGTGTTAACTTTTTTCTCCTGGCGGTTAATAGCGCAATGTTTTGCCACAAATCATTTTTAGTCGATACACAGTATTTAGTCGAGACACAATTTAGATCTATACAATATGCCAGTTAATTAACAAAGTATTTGGATGTTAATAAATAAATTCAATTAATTTTATTATAATCACACATGCGGAGCTATATAAATATCGTATTTCCGTAAATGGGCGAACATGTAAGGCGATAAAATAAGTTTTTGTTAAAAATGTCAACGTTATATTATGATATAGAAATGTTATTAATTATATCGTCGAACAATAAGAAACTATAAATTATATTATTGCAGTGCAGTTATGATAAATTAAGAACTGTCTCCTTTGTACCATATAAGTCTTCGTTATTATCCGCACCAATACAAATTAATTCAATTAAAATAATATTTCTCTTTAAGGGTGGATACATATAAGATATAAAATTATTTTGCATTCAAAAATGTTCGTGATAAGTATAGACAAATTAATAGTTAAGTAATTAGAAATACAATTTAAATGTCGTAATGCCACGGAATAAATAAATATTGCCTACAACTTATGAGCATTGGTTGTAAACTATAAAAATAGTGGCACGCAAATTTGGATGATTGAAACTATTACAAATCATCTCATGTTGGAATTTTTATATTTTTATACTTTTTGCTATTTAAAATGATTGTTTAATTTAATTACCGAGTGACCTTGAACAGGTTTTCTAAGTCATATAGTGTTTCCTCTATAGAAAGCATTTTATGATTTTTATCGTTCCCCCGTTTGTCCCTCTAAAATTGAATCGTTATCGAATTGAATCGAGGAGAAGAACAAAAATCTATTGATCACTTCTTGGGCTACTGGTCTTCCCATAGACTGTACTGCTTTGGATCACAATTCCTATTTGCGGACCAACTGACGACCTTGAGGATACCAGATATCTTCGACTTCATTAGAATAACAAATAGATTTCGAAATTGAGAGTATACGTCTGGGAAGAAATGTCACAATGGGCCAATTCAGCCTCAATAACTGGAGAAAAAAAAGTTTTGGTGATCTAGATCCTTATTTGTGTTCATCGCACAAGGCCAATAAATTAATGATGATAGAACCGCTAACGCTTATTACCGATTTACGTAAGGCAAAATTACCGATTTTGGTCAATAGATCGTATCCACAAGCCATTCTCGGTGTGATTACTACCCGATATTAACTTGGACGTGTCGTATATGCAACAATCGAGTTACAAAGTTGGTGCTTGAATTGCTTTCCATCCTGAACCGATTCGATTATATAATCTGAATAACATATACATGTTTTAGATGGCGTCTTACTCAATATTTTGATACTTTACTATCGTCAATTAATCAAACGACCTGTTATCACGTAGTGTTTGAACAATATAATGTCTTTAATAAATGCAGACGATTTTGATGTTGATTTACAACGAAAGTTCTTAAAATTGTGCTTAAATTTCTTCTCACGTTCTTATGTGCATATCTAATGCCTCGGACTTGATCTAACTTAGTAATGAATCGATAAGAACCACAAACAATAACAAATGTCAACACCAGCTCATTTTGAATGCAGCAATAAAACTTGTTCTGTTCAATAAATTATTTTAATTTAAATTATTATAGGTATTTTGGAAGGCATCATCACATGGATTGACCGCATAATCTGAAAGACATTAGTTGGTGGATATCTCGGGATGTTTCATCCTTTCTTCTACGAGCCTATATAGAAATTTTAATTTAACAGCATTTGCTTGATGATTCGAATGCAACATGACTTATTGAAAGAGTTGTAGCTCAATTTGTATGAGCTGTTTATAGACCTTCGCGTGGTCATTTAAGTGGCTGTATGGTCTCTTGTAAGCGACCGAAAATGAAGGCGTTGCATTCTATATAGTTTTAACAATAAGGCTTAGGAAGTTACAACTATCTGGTGGTTTACCTTCGTAGTCCCTTATTTTAGTTGTTTAAATATGGAATAAGCTCGACCTAATTTTGGTAACTTGCAGCTACAAACGACGATATGGTTATGCAGGTATTTTTGAAAATATCAATTAATTTTTCTTAGTGGATGTTAACCAATAATGTTAGTGTTTATTACAGTAATACCAACTAAGCCACAGGATTATTATCCTATCACAATAACTGATAGTTAGTGGCAGGGTTCGACTTAAAATTGATGTTTTCATCACGAACTCCGTTTCGATTAAGCTAATACTAATATTATTACTGAGAGTGGCCAAAAGAGGCGAAAGTTTGAAAAAGGTTGCTGTTGTGGCCATGTTGTATTTTGACGATAACATGTTGCATTTTGACGAACATTAACTGCATTCAACGGCTTTCCTTAGGTTTTACATATTTTAGGGACGTAGATACCTTGCATATCATCGGTTAACAATCGTAATCAACTATTTCCTTCTATTCATAATATTCTTTGAGGTAATTCTGAGTAACTATGGTAGAATGAACGCTTCCGAAACTCATAGTCTTCCGATTTTATAAAATTTCATGATTTCAGATGATCCCAAAATAATATACAGATTTCGAAAAGACAACTGTGTAGTCCGTAATTTAGTCAGCGGAATAAAATTTATTTGACGATATTATTAGACTCCAATTATTTTGGGATAGTCAAACGTACACAAATATTTAGTTCACAATTTTAGTATCCAGTACTAAAATTTGAATAACGAGCAACTTTATAAAAGGATTGGGAATCCCTCGAGATTAGCATCGCTAAAATTAATACATGCATTTTATAGTTACTTTCTCTACTATTTGTTGATGATCCCTACCATACTTCCTACTAAGGCTGATGCTTTCTTAATTTTTGTTGAGACTTCGGGTTGGTTCGAATATTTAACCTTACTGCGTATAATCCCACTGCCTATTAACTCTAATCTTGCATCAAGCCATTAAAAATGTTTTTCTAAGACAACGGAATGTTTTGAAAAGCATTAAAATGTTATATTATCCTTATCAACGGTATTTAGTGATTATTTTTCACGTGTTATCTAGTTTATGATATACATATGTTTATATACGAGTATGTAAGTCACGTTAAATATAGTCGACTTCGTAATTTTGTTTATTTACTTATTTTATCATTATTACAGCCAAGACTCTGTTGATTGAATTTAACGATTTAAATGAACTAAAGACAGGTGAAGATATTAAAGGTATGCGATAATACACCCTTATATAAGCGAATACTAGAAGAGATAAGAATGCACTTAACACCATGAGATCATCGTCACAAACAAAATGGGGTAGCTCATCTTTAAGAGATCGCCCTATATCCCCCAGCTCAACACGCACCAAACCAGTGAATAGAAATCGGTGTGTATCGATGGGATTTGACAAACAATCTTTCCAGGTCTACTTGACTGTCATTGATAATTTACCAGAAGATCGACTCTTACGGTACTTCTAGCAAAATGTTATGTATAGTTTTCCTTCTTCGTAGAGCTATAGGAGCAATATCCCCTCTGGAATTGAGCTTATTATTCGCTTGTTGAAACGTTACACCAACCGCTGGTTTGCTTAACTTGATTTAGTTTAAGTGTAATGGCCAGATGAGAACTAAATTATTTTGTACGTCTAAAAATTTTTTTGGCCTATACAAGGACTTATTTAAAGTTAGTCGCATCCTACCCATATGATAACCACACACTGTTTTGGAATTCTATATGGTTATAATTTTGGTATGTAAAGTATGTTTTCGAATCTACAAGCAATAACATATATTATATGAAAAGAACTGCATGCGCGCGCTATCAGATAAGATTATAAGTCGGTTTGATAATATGTACATATTTTACCCCATTTTATGTTGATATCATCAATTATTAATAATTATTCTATTAACTATTATTAATAATTATGTTGATTCTATTATTAATTATTATGTCGAAGTATTATCGATGGCATAAACATAATGCCCCGATAGGGACAGGATGCAAAAGTAACCCTGTTCGAGTGCATAATTCATGGACCGACCCATTTTCCATATCAGTACTAGTGGCTGGCATAGTGATGGAAAGAAAAGAGATGGAAGTGCCTTGAGTCCCAAAACATCAATTTCACTATATGTGATGATAAATAACAGACTATTGTGATATTTCTTTACCAGAAAATGTTAACACTGTGACTAATTTTCACGCTAGCTTCGTTCACACTAGCTCCTTATCACACATGTTTGCAAAAGTATCGTCTGAACTTCAGATAAGACTAGATAAAAGTAAGTATAGTAATCGAATTTATGTTCGTCTTCCTTTCAATTAGCATATATATATAGCCCATAGTATATACAGACTTTCCTGCTGTTTTACCCAGTGTATGATTTAGGTGTCATGGTGCCTCTTCAATTTTCGCCTTGATCTAGGGGCGTGTTCTGATAGACTCGTATTATATAATGTTACCATTAGGTTCCCTTGTTTAACACTTTAATCTTCAAATGCTTCGAGATCGTTAACCTTGAATCACATTACGTATACGTTTGTTTGTAGCTCCCGCAATGAGAAGCTTTTATGTAACATAGTTTAATGATCCCTTCTCCAGGCAGATACTTGTTGCTTATGAGATCGTTCTCTCTATCACCACCATGAAACTTTATAGCATACCGTTGAGCATTGGAAGGGATTAATAACAATATTACTTTACAGGGGAGTGTTTTTGGCCATTACATTAAACGAAATAATAAAAAACCATTCACACTCTTTTAAAAACGAATTAAATTATATAATTATATTTGGTTCATCTTATCATCATGATTGTACACTTATTTTGAACATTAATATTGTCTTTTTACAGTAAAATGCCGTTCAGGTAAGTCGAACACATAGCGATTTTTTCTGGGCAGATTTCTCGGTTTGATGGCGATAATTTTAACCGTTCAGTGCTGTTCGTTTAATCTCAATTGATTTCCATCTTTGAAATTTCCCAATGGTAAATCACACAGTACAAAATTTCACATAAAAAATGAAAAAAATATATATTTTTAATTACAAATGTAGCATGTGTATATATTATATTTTGTTAAATTTTATTAAAAATAAAATACATTTAATTAAAACATTAAAAATAAATTATTATTAAATTTATTAATACAGAATATTGTATATAAGATATTTATATAAAAGAATTACTCGTATTTTGTATTTTTGAGCTGCTCTGTTTCAAAATGTTCGACAAAAATGTTCGATGCTTTGGTCGCAAGAGTACATAGATGTACGGATCTGAACCAAAATGGACGGACATCAGAATATCGGCGACGAAGAAAAACATTTTCGAAAATTTCAAATTATCATCGAACTGTGCTAACACAATTGAGATCTGAAAATTGTTGTAAACATATTGGTTAAAAATTATTTGAAACTGAATTCATCGGCCTAAATTACCATTTGTGGCATCCAGCATATAACAAACGATATGCTCAATACAATAATCAATTTTATAAATTTTCGTTCCGTTGCTGATAGTTTACTGTTTTCGCTGTACCGCATCAAACGTTCACTTCGGCCACCAAAATTGGACGCAATACATAAAACTCGCGTCACAAAAATGTTGCAGAAAACAATTCCGAAGCAAACGAATACACCTGGAATAAAAACGTTAGTTAATTTATCGATACTGAAATTAATTATATATAGATCACAAACCGAAAGCGAAAAATACATAAGCATAGATCAGATCTTTAGTTTCATTAGCATCACGGTATCGAGTGCACGCGTTCTTCTCTGCGCTGTAGTAAACACCAAAACCGAATAGTGGCGAAAATGTAACCAATGCTGCAACAAACCATAACCAATACAGCGTTCGTTTTAAAAGCTTCATTGTAACTCGCTTAAATTAAAAATAAATAAATAACAAACGTAATGATTTACAATCAATCATAATTTATATATATTTACCTTTTGATAGAAGAATGGTTTCGCAAGTGATAACCATCGATCAGTGGCCATGAGAAAAGCGCAGCAGCCGGAGCTTAAACCAAAGTAACGCCATACTACTCGCAATGCGCAAAAATATTGCATATTCTTTTGTTTTATTGCTTCCGAAAGTAATTTAACTAAAAGAAATTGTACCAGCATGCCGAATAATGCAATAAAATTATTGGCTAGCAAATTTCTGAAATTAAAAAAAAACAACAAACAATTAATTAATTAATTTGAACTTTTACGTCGAAACTCAATTGTAAACGACATTTAATTATTTGCTAAGTATAGGCAACAACGTCGATATTGCAGTGGTTGATATCAATCAACGCTTTTCTGTCGTCGTGTCAATATACAGAAATAAAATTTAGAATATTATTGGAATAGGGAAATCATGGGTTCGTTCTAAATTTCGAACACATTTTTAGCGAAGACAACTTCAAAATTGCAAATTTTCGTAATTTAATAGCTTTAATAGGAATCGTTGATTATGTACAGCTAAACCTCGTTCTATACGGTACGGAAATGAATTGTTCACTTTAAACGATTTGTTAGTGAACCGTTTAGTATTGATGGCTGCAAGTGGTTACTGAGTAAACTATACTATAAGTAGATCACAATTCACTAATTGATTAACATTTTACAGTGGCTGGTATCAGAGCAATATTCTTTCTTGCTGAACATTTTAAAGTTCTGGTTCACCTCAATATTCATAGATAGTTGTAGCGTTTTCAAGCTTTCATGCTTTTATTAATAATGAATTTTATGAGGAAAATAAATCCTGTTTTAAAGCATTACGAAGTAAACAATATGCCACTAAAGCGAGTATCAGAGATCAAAGACTTCGGAGTTATTTTCGTGGAACATATGAGCAGTCACTTAACTTGGAAAAGCGGTTGGGAGTACGATCACGAATTACCATACCACGAAAACCTGCAGCATTTACCACCATATCTGGAAGGATTTTTGGGTGTCTATTTTATGATACAAACATCAGTAAACTTGAGGGTATTCAGAAAAAGTTTATCCGTCACTTAACTTGGAAAAGCGGTTGGGAGTACGATCACGAATTACCATACCATGAAAACCTGGAGCGTTTACCACCATATCTGAAAGGCTGCAAAACAAACAACATATCAACTCTGGAAAATAGACGTGAACTTCGTTCGAACATTTTCGTTTGTTGGTAATATTTTATTAGGTCACATTGACGCACCATCAATACTGGAAAATTTACAAATTAAAGTACCCAGTAGACATCTAGGGAGAAATGAGTTCTTGCAAGTTGATGTCCTTAGAACCAACTATGGTTCTAATGAACCGATTAACATGATGTGCAAAAGCATAAATCAGATAAATCATCTGTTCGATTTTACTTCTAGCAAGCATACCTTAAAACGAAGCAACACTTTGCTTCGTCCTAATTTTAATTATTATTTTATATGTCTGACTATTACGTCATTTTATATGTAATGTCATTTTTAATGTTAAGTCGTATTTGTAGACTTATTCATAAATAAATAAATAAATAAGCCCTGCTATACGCGGGATTAACTTGCTATGGTCTATGTACATGTCTTCAGAAAAACAGTATAAGTTATAAGTTGTAGTTATTGTAAGACATATATTGTATCAGGTATAACTAACCACTATAGTTCCTTAATTGTAAGCATCAAATTATTATAACTGTTGTGAATGATGGTAAGTCTATTATGAAAATTTCGATCTTCTGTTGATACTGTAATTCAGATCGAAGAATAATTGTCAGTTTCATATTCTGCACACGATGTGTGCTTACTACTTATTGTTGTGACTGGTATTGTGCCATTGTACTGTGTAACAATTTGATGATATTGGCATTGGCACAACTTACAAAAATTATTTGTTTTGCAATAAACTTTTGGATGGTTGTTCAATTATAGACTAAAGAGGTTATCTCACTCCACAATTGTGATAGTGAAAATCCACGTTTAATGCAAGAAACTATTTGAAACTAGTAAACCTGAACGATAAACTCCTACAAACAACTTAATGTCTGCTTATGGACCGTGATGAGCATTTTAATATTAAGCCACATGCTAAATCATATAAGTAAAAGTTAATATTTGTGCAGTACTTATTTTCCACCGCCAGTTGAAATATGAATAGTGCCGATCCACTTCCTATACTGATCTGTATAGTATAGTTTGTGAAGTATCGATCACTCATCAATGTAATTACAATTTTGAAAGCGTCAATAATAAATTAAATTAATATAATTATCACTTTCAGTTATAAAATTGCATAAAACCGAATCAAAACAAATCCAATTGGCGTCATCGTACATATATGATGATGATTAGCTATATAGTCGTATGATTTGTTCTAAGTGGAAAACAATTAAAATTTTCCAAAATTAAAACCAAATGTACGCCAAAGAACTGAGAATAAATAAAATTTTTGCAAAACAAATAAAATTTGAATTAATTTTAGAGTTCAGGGGATGGTGTATATAGTCCCCGCATATTTCAACTACACCAAGATTTTATTTATTTCATATACACTCAGCAGTTCATCGAGGTTCAAGTTCAAGATTTGTTGTTCTTATAATATATCCACCTGATACAAAACGAGTACATTTTTTATTTAAATTGCGTGCTTAATCGTAACAATTATATGTGTGTATTGCTTCTGAATATGCAATCATCGCCATTTATAGGCAAACGAAATGTATTCAAATCGATCGTTGAGCATATATTTGATAATTAAGTATTCCAATCACGTACAATAATTTATTCGTGAATTCAATAAGATTCATTTTTAATGCAAACACCAATATTATTGATTAATTGAATTCTATAAATTTTTTGTGTTTTATTTTTGGAAGTTTATTATCATTTAGGTGTTGTCAAAATAGGACTTGTTGTAATACAGAGAGGTGAGTATATTATTATAGACTCACAGGAAAAATTCTTTTATTTCTTTTCACTCTTGTGGTTTGGTCAGTCAGTTTTCAAAAAAAAAACTTTTAAAAGGTTGAATCGTGACACGCACTAAAGTCGATTCATTTATTTACGTCCTACTTTACTCCATTACAAAAGCAAATCCAGAACGTGCGATGATTTACGAAGAACTATCTGCACATTGCATAGCTCAATGCCCCTCTAAATGGTATTAAATTGGAATTCTGCACTCCAAAATGGGGGTTTAGATGTGTTCATTCATACTGCCAATCATAATCTGAAATCGAAATTTGAACTGCCGCTCAACCCGTATTGAAATCGATTCCGAGTTGCATTAGTTCAGTGACTATATTCACTATCTCATTATCTCATTAATACGTATGTCGGCTATTTCGCTTTCTTTCCCACGACTTCTGTCAGAGCTGGAGTAAGAAGATGAGAATACTTTAGATGGAAGTTGGTCCTCATCGGTACTAGCTTGAAATAAAAAAGAGACTTCATGCAGCATACTTCAGTAAGATGGACATCAGTGATATTCATCTGATTCCAATAAGCAAAATTTTTGCAGGAGATGTATTTTGTATTACACCTTGACGGGTTCTAACAAAAGACATGGGTTCTAACACTCAAGAAAAGAATCATCCGTGTGCCATATGGTCTAAAACTGCATGCCCTATTATAACCAAAAGTGAATTTAAGTACATGTCTAAGTATCTAGTTCTCCTAACGACAGTACAAGCGATACTGCTTATAAGTTAAACCTTATCCGTCAAATAAAAGTCGAATCATAAAGGGCTTTACAATAAGGTTGAGCAGAACCCGTGTGTCACTATTCTGGATAAAGCTGACAATAACAAAAAACACAGTACTTCGAGCTAACCCAGAAAAATTATTCACGTGGACTCCTGTCGTATAGAGACGGATATTTCTTTTAAACAATTTATTTAGAACGGATCATCTACTGTAAAAGTCGAGTCTAAAATTTGGTACAAGTTCTGATAATTCTGAAGATGTCATTTTCTATAATAGGAATTATGGGCTAGATCCCACTATATACTGTGATGTTCTTAGATAATTGTAGGCGAGTTTAGTTTCTGTTGCAAAGTTAAGGATCTGATCGAAACCAAAGCAGTTGTTAAATCCTCCACCATATGCTAAACTATTAAATCTGTTAAGTTTTATTTATTACTAAACAAATAAAAACCATCTTAATATTCCCATTGACGATTGGGCATTCCCATTGACGATTGGGGAGTAGTTTAGACACAACCATTATTGTTTACCAACCTATACACAGAATTGCTAATTACTAATTCCCAATCAATTATAATTCTGTTTATTGCATCCGTATATACGTATATTGTTTTGCATTGTATTTAAGATTCCATTAAAGTCGATTTTATAGCTCTAATAATAGCAACAACTATATAGCGAGACGTAAACAATGTGTAATCAATCAATTAATTATAGACATCAAAAAGGAATTAATTCTATTTTCGGGATGTTTCCAAGGATCGTTCAATATTGTTTGTTATTCCCGATGCGGGTATATAATATGTTTACTGAAAATCGTGACGACATCAAGCTTTGATGAACGTAATATTGTTCGCCCACTATCTGTATGCATATTCGAAGAGGATTAACACTGTAACCTAATGTATCTTTGAGAAAATTTGGATTTTCAATTGATGGCATGCGCGGGTATATATTTCCAAATAACCTAATTTCGTTGCTGTATAAAGAAAATTACTTAATGGATGTCAATCATTTGGTATTATACATAATTTGAGAAAAGTATTGGTTTTCATAAACAGATATAGGCCTTGAAATACCCGAACATCTCTAATCTATTGTACTATTATTTTCTGATATTCAAAACAATAGAATAATAGGATTAATTACTGACTCACTTAAAGGTATCCTTCCATGTAATTTCAGTATTAGACTGAGTTGAAAAATC
Organism: Tipula lateralis; assembly: GCA_963932295.1. Classification (NCBI taxonomy): domain Eukaryota; kingdom Metazoa; phylum Arthropoda; class Insecta; order Diptera; family Tipulidae; genus Tipula; species Tipula lateralis. The sequence goes on from OZ010737.1 coordinate 194,218,331, forward strand.
CTACCCTGGACATTAACGATTTTAATGTTGAAATATGAGATTATCGAGACTAACAGGTGCCTATTATTATAGCACTTTCTTGCGGAGTTTACTCAAAAAAATATCAAACAGATTTATGAACCATTTAGCAATTTCCAAAATGTTGCAATCCACCCAAGGTTTATTTACATCTAAATATAAATGTTATTAAGGGTTAAGTATGTTCTAATCACACAAATAACTAAACCGAGGGGTAACACATATTTCCCATCACAAAATCAACAACTATCCGACATCTAACAAATTGTTACCCCGTTTTATTAACCCAGTACATTCCTTAGTTACTTAGGCTTCATCAATAAGATGAGATCGAAAATGATATAAAATTGGATAAAAAAATGTTGAAAATAATTCGAGGATACACTCAAACCTCATAACACCTCTTCCGGAAGTAATAAAGTATCGACAATTCATAACGATTCCGAAGAAATGAGACGTAAGGAAATGCACAAACTGGGATAAGGTATGTGCAATAATGATCCTGAAGAGATCACGAACAAGTTGGCGTCAGAACTGATGAAAGTTATATTGATCATACAACACAGAATTCGTCACTATAATATAATACACAGCAACGGAATATGTAAGACAATTTGTGAAATGGGCATCCCACAGGAATTTATCCAACTTAACAAGAAATTTACAGTAATGTAATATCACGTATACTCAAGTAGTAAGACAAGGATGTGCACTCGCATCATTTCCATTCCTATGATAGTTTTAGGCAGTGTCATGAAAAAATTAGATCCAACGGCATTTAAACAGAACGAAATAGTAATTTGAACCAAAATGGAGATGGATCGGTCACATACTGATGAAATCATAGCGTTATATGTAATCAACCCACAAAGGACGCAGTAAGTCGGACGAGCAGCTATAACGAAGAAACGAACGATGGCAGCAAATGAAACAACTTTGAGAAAATGCTTTACTTTCTACCCATTGGTTGAGGAATGATATATTTGAAGTTGAAGTGAGCCCACTAAAACTGTGTTTCTGAAAACCAATAACATTAGAATCTTTTTTAAACTTAAGTACATAGACTATAGATCGTTTTTAAATATTGTAAGTCAAATTTTGAAGATATTATTCTATACGAACGTTTTTTGATCTCTCAATGAAGTATTGAATCATCACACCTATCATACTTGCTATCATTAGGTCATTCAATTCAGTTGTGATTCGAAGTTATATGCCCTTGTACGAAGTTATGATCGCACGGTCGATGGAATTTTATGTGATAACGTATCTAGCTTAGATAAGAAAATTGTTAGACTGAACGGGTTTGCTAAAATTAATTTATTTCTTATTATTGGTGATGTGGATTGTACGATGGTACGAGAAGTGATGCTCCTGTCACATTTGAGATTAGGTAAATGCCTGAAATGATGTTATGTAGATCACTTCGCATGAGTTCATCGATACACATTTGTTTTGGTTGGAGCTCCACCTGTTCATATACCAATTCCACAAAAATTTTATTAATTTGTAATCAGATATCGTTTATGGATTTATGAGATCAGAAATAACTTGTATGAGTATATCGGTGACTAATAAATTTGTTAACGATATTTTATGTCAAAATGTCAATTTTTGTTATTTTGAAGTGACCTGCACACTTACATATATACAGAAAGAAAATATATGCGGAGTGATAATCCATAAACGATATCTTATCATAAAATAATGAAATTTATCATTTCTAAGGAAGATTGATATTAAGGAGTGGTGGTGCAAAATATATAGTATATTGAAAATTCATAAAGCCATGAAGAATTTGTAGAATTGAAACCAGCCATGTTGTGTTGTTTAAGTAAAGCTTCTTTACAGCTTCTGCCATGGGAAACAGAAGGCTATAGAAATGTAAATTAATTTCCGAAATTAGTTCTTAAGAAGTGTAACGATCGCTTGCAACAATTCCGACACAAAAGTATCAAGAAAAAGCTTGAATGAGGCTATTTTAACTCATTCTATGTCTCCAACGAGGGCATATGGTGATTTTAACGAATGGATCATTATATGGTGTAATTTGACTGGAACCTAACTAATTTACTTAATCCAGAGCTGAAATTATTTCTTCCCCTTCATATGTAAAATAACTCCAATACTCTCTTTAAAGGCTGATCTGGAAATAATTCCATAGTAGCCTGAAATAATCCATGCTGGATTTGTACAACCTGGTCATATTTTGAAAGATTGCTGGAAAAATTAGACGCAAATGTGACATTTTGGAGGACAAATAGCCATGGTAGATTACAAACCTTAAACGAGAAATCAGTGGGATGGTTAAAATTGAAAACAATAGGTAGTGAAAGTGCGGAATTTGAGAGAAAGATGACATTACAATCGAATAGCGAAGATCCAATCCTCAGGCAAATTATATTGAATCATCCAACCAATTGCTAGCACCACACTCAATCAAAACAGAAGTTTAAGGTAAATTGAATGTAGAAACTCGAGCGACAATTATACGAGTATAATAAACGATTAAAGTTAGGATAATTAGTCTGGTTTAATAACCTAGAATGGAAAAAATTTAGCAACATTACAACATAGATGAGAAGGACTATATATAATGTGACACGGAGGACATCTCTGGATCAACACAGTAGATAACTAGACCGAAAATCATCATGAACGCAGTAGTCATGACAAATGATAAAAAGATACAAATTTCTACGATGACCTAGAAGTACGAAAATTGGGAAAAGACGAAAATATAGTGGAAAAAGCTAAATGGTAGTTAAAGTAAAACTATTGGTGAACTAATAATGTGTTAACTAGCGATTGAGAAAAATTAACTGTGGTAACCGAATCTTATTCGGTTTGAATCCCAGCTAAAAATATCAACAGTATATTACTGTGATGAATATTAGCTTAGTTACAGAAAAATTTGAGACAACTGGGTAGATTCAAACGGTTACTAAATACAAAGCATGATTTGGGAATAAAACTACATTGCAACCGAATTTGAGTATTGATCTCACCATCGATTAATTGGTAAGTGCAACAACCTCGGCGACAACTATACATTTTTCTACATACGCACTTCACTTCAAGTATGAACTGTACTACTTATACAAACGTCATGATAGTAAATCAAACTGATAATTTATATAACTAATTGATTTTATATTATCAGATAGTATAATCAAAATAACAGATTAACGACAGTAAAATGGAAAAATCTCAAAATTGTTCGTTTACACATCTGTCTATATACTTAGTGTGCTTGCAAACTACATAGTGCGAAGTACTTGACTTTGAATATGTGTGTATACGGGGTAAGAGATTCTATTTTTATAAAATTGAGAATCACTTTACGAAAACATATGGAAAATTTTGAAATCCGTATATGCGAGCATCGTTATGCTGACGTACACGAGGAGTACCATTATTATTTGTGTTGAAAATATCGTCAATATTTGTTTCAACGTCTCGTGCATATAATTTGGGTCATAGACACAGAATTAAATTTTAATAAATTTATATTATTTTGTATTCCCAAAACAAAACAATTTTATTGTATTCGAATTTGAAATTCGTCAGAGGTTATCTGCGATTGATCTTACTTATATGGAGATTTATGGAATATATTTGGTTATACTTAACAGCGGCCATCCAATTGCAGAAAATCAATTACTTTGATGAAACCAAAATCTTAACCTATACATCTGATCTATATATGTAGTTACAAGAGTTGTGAAAAATAGTTCCGGTAACCTATCGGTTGGTCTAACCAAACAAGTTTCTTAAAATATGTAAATTTGTGCTACATACCTATGTTTAGTGTATAGTTATAATCCACAACACAAAACATATACATAATGTGAATGACCGAAAATTGAAAATAAACAATAAAATTACTTAAGACATATACATAGTTTATACAGTTTGTTCGATTTCTTAATTCATATTATATCAATTGAAAGTGAAATGATTAATTAAATGATGTCGAACTTATAAGGATGTTGTCTCGATAAATGGAAAATCGATAAGAAAATTAAATAAGGGTAGTGTATCAATAACAAAGAAATGCAGACGAATGCAACTTAACTTAATTGACTCGTGCAGGGTTCGTATCTGTTTACCATCTTTTTTTATATACCATAAATATTTACTCTAGTTATTAGTTTTGTCTTTTTATGTAATTAAATTAACTATTTTCGTGTATTGTGACTATTTCAGTCGAAGTATGCTCGATGGGGTTAAAGTCGCGACCGTTAGGTTGAAGTCTCCAAGAGTTGAATACTGAATTCGAATTATCTTTTTTTCCGAGTTTTACTGGCTATTGTCGGCTTGTACCGTGTCAACAATCTGATGCCATCGGTTTTGATCACGAGCCTGTTCTTCATAGCCGTATAGTTTCCGAGAGATGACTCTTCCAGAAATTCGCATTTCGCATGTAAGGAGCCATCCGTCAAGGTCCATCTATCATAAGAACATCTTTCAAAGAGATAATGATCACAGAATCAGATTAAGTCCGATTCTCAACAACGTTCGAGTTAAGGCCATTTGCATATTGCCAAAGCTTAATAGGACTAACATGGAAAATGGGTCGTCCTTTAATTTTGAGTTTCACCAGGGTATCACCATAAAATTCTTAAGAAGTTGGCTTGATTTGTAATATGATTGAAAGAGGTGTTTAGTATCAGTTTTGATCAACTATCATTCATACATGAGAGTTCTATACTAATTTGCTAATGCGGTGTGCTCTTCTGGCAAAATGTAAGAATTAAAACTGAAGCAGACCAGCCTACCATAGAAATCGAACTACTTTCGCAGGCTGGACACCTGCAGACAAAAAAATACGGTCATTATCTTCTTTGAGACAGTTATGAGGCAAGGATTTTAGAAGAAGTCCAATAAGTTATTAATGTGTTTTTAAATTGCCATAAGCCGTAAGAACACCAATCGAAATTTTCAACCCATCTTTCTTCAAGGATCGTTCAAAAAGGTTCTTTCTGCACTCAATGCTACAAATAGGCCCATGATACCAAGGGAAAGAGTTGTACTCTGGGCCAGCAGAACGAAGTCTATAATCAAAACTTAGACAGCTGTTAATGAAGTGAATGGAGTCATCATCATGTTTAAGACACTCCTCGCATATAACATCTGAAATAGACCTATGCGATGTAGTCTTTGTTTATTGATAAAATCATCGTAACAGCGTAACGCATCGTTTTTTTTATATTCGTGCCGAGCTGGCCCTAGCGGAACTGTATTTTTGATAATTACAGTAACATAAAAATCTGATCACAACAAACGATGATGAGAAAGTGATGTTGAAAGGAATGCATTATGCCAGAAATAGTAAACTGCCACACAAATTAAAATTACACTGGAAATTACAGTGACACAAATTATTTATCTGATCTTATGTGATTAATAATATTTAGAAAATTTAGAAACCAATTAAACTGACTGTTTATAAAAATTCTGAAATTACTATATACAAAGATGTTTACTGCTCTTAAACACTGTATATCTATGAAGCTTCCCAAACTGAGTGTAATAAGTAATAAATAGAATATTTATGTTTGAAAGCAACGATCAGAGAACTATAAGATGAATCATACCTTCGAAATAGAATTAACGCGTTTACAATGTCTGGAATAACTATACAGATGATTAAATATTCTGAATTGTTCAAAGTCTATAACATATTCAAGCAAACTGATTGGCTGATAACATCGTTTGTCTTAAAAGACACAATTTATCTGATAAGAGTATTGACATTATCTATGTAGAAATTATTACAGATCTAACAAAAATTCGATGAGCTCACATTCACACTACCGAGTTGCAGTACATACTCTCAATGACATTCAGGATTAACAAATTTATTAGCATTTTATCAATACTACCGCCTCTCGCGGAATATTCGTGGCACTTATTTAGTTAAGTCGGGTTATTTTGGTTACACAAATTATTTTATGAAGCGGATTGAGACTAAATCTCTGAACTTATATTCACTCCTCAAAATTATGAACAAAACATTTTCAACACTGTTAATTAATTGTAAAGATTTCTATAACGTTGAATATATATACGATAAGAATTAGTTACCTTAAGAAGAAATCCAATTTTGTTTGTTTTGCACCATAATTTTGATTTTTAATAAGCGTTATTATCGCTAGTATGTTGCCAAAAACACCAACAGTAATAAAAATGAGTACAAACAGATCACCAGTCGCCCTTTTAACGGTGATTTCACTATTTGTATCGCCACATGAGGTTGCATTAGCTAATAAACTATTATTATCGATATAACTTCTATTATCACATAAAATAAAATTATTATTACTATTATTATTATTATTAAATGTATAATTATTGTTACTAAAATTACTATTATCACTACTAATATGTTGATTATTATTGTTTATTAAATAATTTACTACATTTTCACTGAAATAATTTAATGTACTGTGATTATTATAGATATTGTCCTTATCACTTAGTGATATTTTTCGTGATGTTTTCATTTTTGCGGTTAACGATATACTAATCAAAGTGCCACACTTAGTGTGTGTCGTATCAAATCGGACGCGCGTACTTTTTTGTTTATTTACTTTTGTTATCGTTCGCTCTTAAAATACTCAAGCAAGAAGAATATTTTGTTTTGTTAACTGAATTTTAAATTTTTTTTTAAGAAACACAATAAGACAAAATACTGATATAGTATACTCGTATAACACCACAACACAATATAAAGCTAATTATAATATATATATTTAAGTTTTATCGACGAAGACTTATTTGTAAATGAATTGAACTGGTCGACACATTTTGCACAACAATTGTGAATGTGGAATGAAAAGATGAATTTTAGTATACTCGATATCTGCTTATGGCTACTCAATAAGTATTTATTTATTATTTTTATTTTTTATTTTTTGATAATAATCTACCACCCCTCCCATTTTATAATGTTATCATGATAATGACTATACTACAGCCGCGATGCGTGCGTGATAATAATTAATTAATACGAAAAGTCGTATTTTGTCAGCTTTTCAATTTTGTTTTTTGGTCTGACGATATAAGAAATGGTGAGCTTTAATTTATGCCCAATATATATGAGTACCTATATATATATATAGGCAAACGATATTTATATTCTAGATAAGTGCGCATGATTTAAGTGCGACTGGCGGGGAAGTACCGGTCTTGAGAATTCTAAGTATCTAATTTATAACAAAAAAGGTAATAAAATTGCAACGAAAGGATTTGTTTTCTAGTATTATCCGTCACTCAGGCTATATTGGCCCATTGTAACATCCGACTATATTACTTTACGTTCCGGATATAGAAACCATCTGCACATTGCATCGCTCCATGCCAGCCTATAGTACTGAAATGGACGATAGGACGACACACGGATTCTAACCACACCGTCCAAACGATCGATGGTGAAAACCCCTTTTCGCATTCTGCCCCTATCGGGATTTGAACCCGGTGCATCCCCTCCACGCCGCAGCTAACGAAAGGATTACTATAAATAAATAAATATACTCTACAGTTTACAATGCGTTCAATTTTTGTAATTAGATGTAATCGGATTTTTTTTTATCTCATAAAGTACAACCAACCTAAATTTGAATTCTACCAGATTTTAATTGGCCTTAAAATCTACATCGGATTGCGAAAAGTTTTTCATTCAGCTCTAGACATACTATCAAAGGTTACGTCTTAACTTAAAATTTTGTTAAAGGTACCACTTATAACTTAATTCTAAGTTATTATTTTCTTATCTTGCATTTTATTTATCATTATGTTGAGTTCCTCTATATAACAAGATTGCGATTCTCAAATATTAATAAAATCGTGTAATCAACTTATAAATTATCTTGAATTACCGATTAACTATAGTTTGTGTTTATCGTAGTTATTTTGTGTTAGGTTCATATAACCTAAACGGCTATCTGCAACGGAGATATAGGAAGGTTATATCGCGATTTTTGAAACGGAAACTTATTTGTGAAACCTAACTTATTCAAATAAAATAACGACCTTTTTCAAATCTTTGGCCCTGTCCGATTTCTGTAATAGTGAAATAATTTTGACATAAGCGAAATAATTTGCTTTTCCATATTTTGATGTAAGTTCGTTTGCTGTCCGAATTCTGTATTAATATTGACATAGTAATTTTGAAATTTCAAACTACAAAACATAGTAAAGCGTTTTTAAAAAGTGTGTACAAATTAATATTAAAGTGAATATTAAAATAGTTTATAATTCTTATGTCATAATTATGATTGAAGTAGAGTTTGACCCTAATATAGTGTTATTTATCTTAATAACATACTATATGCATATAAATTATTAATATACATACGAGTTTATAATATATAAAATACTTTCAAGAATTTAAAATATTCTTACTGCCCGACATTGTTGTTGTGTTAAAATTATTACAGAAATGTCAAAATTATAACACGCAGTTGCTGTAATAATTCGGTTGCATACATTAAACTGTCAAAATTATTACAAGAAAAACAATGTTCACAGAAATCGGACAGGGCCTTTAATTTTTATGTCGTTTGTAATAAATATGACAGAAGTGTAATAATTGTTCTCTTCAACATTTCTAATAAGTTCATTTGCAGTCGGAAAATCGAACTAATTTTGGGACAATAATTTTGACATATCACCACAAAAACTTGGGTAAAATATTGAATTTTGCCATAATATTTATTGTTTTATAAAATATTATGAGGCCAGAATTTTCTAGGCGGATCGTTAAATATATATTTAAAATATCCAACCAAATAGCGCAGTAGGCCTAACAGTGACAGGACGAACATTTCAAATTCAAAAAGACTTCTATTAAAATACAATATCAGTAAGGAAGTATGACCCTGTGACTAAACACAGAACTTATAAACCGAACAATCTTCCAACCACTGTAAATATATACTCGTATAGGGCTAGATGGAGTAAAAACTATAATTGGAAAGGGATATCACAGTGGACCAATTCATGCCGAGCCTGCAACCAACAAAGTGTCTTTTACCAATCGAACGAATTTGACAGTTGTGATGATATTTATGTTAAACGAGAGAGATATCTAATATTTAAGTAACTATGCATATTTTTTAAACTACAACGAAGCAAATATCGTTGTTTGCTCCGAAACTGACCTATATGCAATTATGTCTCTAAATCCAAGACCGTTAACTTACTTAAAGTGTGATTAGCTGCGAAACAGGGCTAGTTTTGCTCTATATATAACTTTTACTTCCCAAGTAAGTTTTGCGAAAACATTATTGGAGTCCAAGGAAGTTATAAACGAAATGGAAAAGCATAATCAAATAGATGTTATATGCTCCCTCAACATTAATATTTCTCAAATTACATTTTTACAGCATATAATGCTGCTTCTTACTCTAGGTCAACACAGTAATACGATATAGAAAAATAGTTTTAACGAATATTTTACGGATAGGTTCTAGTCTTGAGTTGGAAGTGTTGTGTTTGTTGACCATATAATCTGGGCATAATGAACATAATCAGCCAGATTTGGATGCTATCGATAATTTGCGCTAAATTAAAAACAATTTGTCTATTAGACCTCCTGTGCTTCAACTAGCGAAAATTCTTTCTGAAGAGTTATTTATGCAAGAGCTTCAATGTTTCAGACCATTGTTCCTACGAACGTTATTCCCTCTATTTATAAGTATATATAATTAATTGAATTATCATAAAGTATATAGTTTGGAAATAATCCAACTACCCAGTGAATGCTATAGCTCCTCGTACACGTGAAAAATAATCCCAAATCACCCATGAGCTGAAAGCTAAAATAGGTATAATGTGTATGAAATATGTTAACATATGACATTGTTGCTGTAAAATTACTCGTAAACAATACAAATTATTGTACGAGTATATTATCCAAATATTTATAAATTCGTGCTTTAGTTTTACTCTTACAAGGACAAGATCCAGCAATAGAATTAATTTGTTGAATAAAATTAAGTTGAAGGTTGGTCAGCAGAAATGTCGCACAACAATATTATAAGTTGGATATAAAGTGCGTATCCAAAGTAACTTTTAAGTCAATCGCATATAACAAGACTTAAAGAGCCCGGTAGATCTGTGTGTATTATGCGTATTAAATAGATTCATTTAGATTTATTCATTAGATGAGTAAATCAAGAGGTCAAAGCCCAAACTCTAATGAATTTATATTTAAAAACAAAGAATGAAATAATTTTTCCACCGAAGATTTAGCGATCTTTATCTCACATACAAGTATAAGATAAAAAAATTTCATTTATTATACAGCTCAGTTTGTCTTTAAATACATTTCCATTTAAATATGTAAAGTAATCGGGTAGACCAAGCAATGAACCTCATCACATTTACTCAATTATAACAGTTTAGTCGAGACACACATTCTAACTTTATACAAATTTACATAAAATGAAAATGGCGTGGTGTGGAAATTTTTTCTTCTATATTTTTTGAATCTTTGTTAGATCTCAAGGTACTCTTCCTGTTGCGGCCTATATTACTGACATGGAATAATGACACCGATTGTAATCAGATAGTAAAAAATCGAACCCAGTATCTCCTTCTTCAACTGCTGCAGCTCGAGAATAATGTAAATATTTAATGGATTGGGAGGGTTTGATTTACCTAAATCATCATGCTATCATATCGTCCGATCCAACTGAGGTAGACTGTGCTTGAAAATAATGATCTTCTTTCGAGTTTGTGTAAAACTTTGCTTTTGTGAAGAACCTATCTAATGCAGACCTTGTTTTAGTGTAATTGGATGTCTGTTGGCCCACTTTAGAAGAATTCTATTTGCATCATTAATCAAATTTTGAATAAGTTAAGTTACAAGCTAAGATCACTTATAAACGACACTGACTATTCCGTATTCGACCTACTGGCAACAAACTTTTACAATCATATATAACAGTTCATTAAAATTACGTATAATGGATCAAGATTTCTCCCTTCATCTAAGGCACAATTTTGAATTCTGATCAGGTTTTAACCAATAACTTATCGTTTGTCAATCGCGGGTCAAAATGCTGTACGTGTATATTATAAATAAGCAATAAATCATTCAAATTTTCAGAATTAATATTAAATGTAATTTACTAATTATAAATTACCATAATAATAAAATATATTACGCAAATAAATTTTAATGATAAAACATTAATTAAAATAAATTTGTATTAAAAATAAAATTTGCTGAGAGTATTTCTATATTCAAACATAAAATAATTAAATTAAATAAAAAAAATTTTCTTAATTTTTTCTTAAAATAGTAACAGAAAACGATAATTTTAGTAATAATAATAATGTTAATTATTATTACTAATCATTTTTTGTTTATGGATATAAATAAGTACGAGTATGTTTCGTTTATTAAATGAAATTGAAAACAAAACAAATTCTTCATTTTAATCCACTGACGAAATCAGTCATTCAGTACCATTGCTGAATACAAATTGGCGCATTAATTTGTTCGACTTGGACAAATGCTAAAATTAAATTGAATATTTTATATATGCATATATACATATAATTATACGTATTCTAACTAAAAATATTCAAACAATTGTATCATATATTGTACTAATTATTTTTTTATTGATAAGATGACTAATTAAAGAACAAAAACTAGAGCAAAGAATGGCTTCAATACTTACATCGTTCTTTGGTTCTGTCTGAGACTATTGGTAAAGAGAAATAATTTGCCTCCAAGAATCCGATTTAGTGTTAGTTCTCGGTTAAATGAAATCTAAAAAATATAATTAAACCTTTTGCACACCTTTTGATAGTTGCTGCTATCACTTTTAGTGGGGGCCAGAATTGAATAAAATATCATATTATTTTTAGTTTGCTAGCTAACACGTAGCCGATTCCTCGTCCAAGCTCACGCGCTGGAAATAACTTAGTTACGAGTGTTGTGCTAGTCCACACCACATTTCTTCTTAATATTTTATGTTGTTGAAATTTCTTGGTTGGTATCGGAATTATTGATAACTCGATCAAACTTCAAAACAATTCAGGATTAAGTCAAAATCACAAATTTCTTTACTTCACACAATAAATTCTAAAAACTGTGAAAGATTAGCCGCTTACCACTGGTCGGGACTATGATACATATCTTCACTCCATTATAAATCGGATGGATTCTCGATTATTCCTTTCTGCTGCAACAGTCATGTGGTACATGTACATTTCGAGGTTTTTCCATGCCTCATTGTAGTAGCGTGATAGTGTCTACACTGATTTCGATTTACTTGGTGCATTCACATGATGTTGGTGGATCTAGCTAGCAGTAATAAGATGGGGCACCATTCACATGATTCTTCATCTAGTTACTGTTTCTTCTCAAGCTTAAAGAGACTATCATTACCGCTTATTAGCTTAAGGTGATCTGACGGAAACCCCCTTCGCTCTCCAGAACTAAATACCAACATAAAATATTGCGTGATCTCCGATTGGGTACGACTATTGCATATCCCGCGTACATTTACTGCATTGGTTATTAGGCAGAAATAGACAATGCGCAAGACTTCAGTTTAGTTTAAGGAAAACTGAAAGACTCGAGCTTTTCAGATTCAATGTTCAGCAATTGAAATGGACTTATGGAAACAAATGGACTCCTTTATCCTAGCTCAGAAAGTCGATAGGAGAGATAACAGAGCAACGTGAATGTACCAAAGCACGCCAATGAAAAAGAGGGGATGATTCCAGACCCTGCTAATAAAGTTTGACATCCTTCCTTCGCTTGAAAAATAATATATTTTGCTTAACTTGACATGAACTCCATAATTTGTGGCACAGCCATCAAATCTCATGAAATCTTGCTGAGTACAATGGTTATATTTTACACCGTCATTCCATCTGCCAATTTTTAGCAAAAAATCCTTTCCAATGTTTTTTACCTGTTGGTTGACTATCTTTGCTAACTCAAATTTTGTCCAAATTCGTAACTAACCACCAGCTTGGCGAAGATTACTGTTCTATTATGATCGATCCAGAAAAGGGGATGAAATTTATATAATTCGTTTAGACATGATGTCGCTTGAAGTACGTGTGAAACTGGTGGCGTTCACCAAAAATAAGTATTGCTACAGCGATTAAAACATTTTACCTATAAATCATGTGCAAAGGAACTAAATTCTCATGAGTGAGTGTTATACATACTAGATGATCTATTAATGTTTATGTGCCATCAAAACTTTCAGGAAAAAAACACCAGATGACCCTAAGCGATATTACAGATCAGTATGGCAGAAGAAATCAAACACATTTCCCATAACAATCGTAATAATACTGTGCTCTATAAGTAATCAAAATTTTTCGATTGGATCTGACTTGTTTGTAGCCATACTTGTTTCAACGACATTCTAAGCATTTAGTTGTGCTAAGACTACTAATTCACCATTCGAAGGATTTAGAATTAGAATTTTATTAATTGATATCGGAAAATGCCTTATAGTTTCTATACTTGTTCAACTAAGAATGGACTCTTGCTGATCCATTAATATACAGTTTGGTGGTCATGTTCAAATTATTCCTGTAATAATTAGTGCATATCGATCGATATAACTTAAAAGTGAGAATGCTTCCTTTTTACCGACTCATGCTTGGTTTAACCAGCTTCTATTAACATTCTAGGCTTTTGCTAGACGATATTTATCGTAAAATATTTAAGAATATGAAAATTTAAATGGAACAATTTGGTTTGGCAATGATACACCGTCGAGATTTTCGAAACAATAAACAAAGACACAGTCGTAAATATTGATTTTTATTTTATTTATTAATAAAAGTATGACAAAATATGATTTTAATTAGTTTAGTTTACGACATATGACATAATATATAAAACAATTTCTTAATTTAAATGTAAAAACAAATTTAAATACCCAATCCAAGGCATTGAGGATTATTTTTATACTCTCCTACGTCTTGAAGAACAGCATGTGGTGCACAGCGCCATGGATCGTTAGTTATTTCCAACCATTTGTTTAATCTACAAAAGTAAAAATGGTTTTCAACATTAAACAGTTAATAAATTTAAAGTCCGGATTCACATACCTTGTTTCTAATTTCGTTCTTATATCTTTCATTGAATCTGAATTGGCCAAATTTCTTGACTCCAACGGATCCGTTTTCAAGTCGAACAACTCCCATTCCGGTCTCATATAATACGATTTTAAAGTTTTATACCAAGGTAAAGGTTGTCCGGTGAGCGTGCGATTCAAAATGTCCTGGAATGTTGGTGATACATAAAAATCTTGGTCAATTGGGAATGGTGATCGATAATTGATGTTATGAATCAATTTATATCGTTTTGTTCTAATAGCACGCATTGGATAGTCCATTGTTACTTCGTGGTACGATTGACTTGCGAAAATTGTGGCTTCTTGATCCGTTGGGGGTTCTTTTTCTAAAAGTGGTATTAGTGATTTGCCTGTAAGTACCACCGAAGGCTTAAAATTTACATCATTCGTATCAATATTTGACTGTTTATTTTTCGGAGGTTTTATATTGAACCAATCGAGAAATGTTGGAACTAAATCTAAATGACTTGTCAATGAGTAGGTAACTTGATTTTTGCGAGATTTTGAATCCGGTGATGAAATAAACATTGGTTCTGCTAATCCTGGATCATATAAATTGGTTCTACCCGAAGGTAACGGTGGTCCATTGTCTGATGTGTAAACCACAAGTGTATTATTTTTAAAACCAAAATTTTCCAATTCCTTTAAAATAAGGCCAACACCTTGATCTAAACGTGAAATGGTTGTGTATTGTGCGGCAATGTCACGTCGGGCAGGTTCAGTATCTTGTACATAATATGGTAATATAAGTTCATCCCAAACGTAATATATTGGATGCCAATCAGGAATTAATCCCATATCTATTTCACCTGAGCCCCATCTTTCACAAAAACTTCCATACTGTGGTGTAACATGGCCACATCTATGAGGGTCATGAAACGATACCATCAAGAAAAACGATTGATTCGATTGGCTTTGTTTTGTCAGGAATTCTCGAACAAATAATTTTATGTTGGTTATATTTCTACCCACTTGATTTATTGGATATTGCTCTTCAGTACGCTCGTAGTCAAATTTATATAATTCATTTGGGCCAACGTTCTTTTTTCCTATTAAACCCGTCCGTATGTTATGCTTAGATAGCGTTTTAGGTAAGCTCCATCCATTCTCGAATGAATTGAAATTATGAACTCCCTGATGTAATCCATACATTCCGTTTTGGTGGGACGGCTGTCCGGTTAAAATTGCAGATCGTGATGGTGAACAACTGCTGGCCGATGTGTAAGCATTGTTGAAAATTAAGCTTTGTTTTGCTAACGCATCTAAATTTGGCGTTTGTACGATTTTGTTACGATAAGCACCCATTTCAAAACCCCCATCGTCAGCTATAATTCAAACAAATGAAATGAATACTCTGTTCTCAACCACACATGTATTTTAGGTTGTAAGTTAGGCATACAATCAAGTGGTCATAGAAGATTATATTCTATCAAAAGTGTGGATGTTAATCCAACTCAAGAATTCGTTCAAATACTCGAAACTGTAATATTTTATTTAGAAAAGTGTTTAGTTGCACCATATTATAAGACATCAGACTATTGCCATTTATGAACTGGATGGCAATCTCTGTGTCAACATAGATATGGTACTCGACAAATGGTATGAACGTTTTTTGGTCAACTTAATTTTTAACCTGTAATAAATTAATTTTACAGCTAAATTAATTTTACAGTCTTATAGGGGGTCATAGATGTGTTCATCCACACCATCGATCGTAATAAGATGGTAAAAAATCCCTTGTGCATTAAGCACTGCGACATTTGGGGAATACAGTTCAAAAGTTATACACAAATACACTAGAATCTCTTCAGAGTAAAATTAAATCAAAAATTAATCAAATGTAAATGTAAATATTCAAAATTCAATCAACAAACGATAGACCAGAAAGAAATTTTCAAATCATGTCGATAAAGAAGCACTGTTTTGTTGATTGGGTATATTCTAATAAGAACAAAACATTAAAAACTACAGCATATAGAAACGAGCGCATCCAAAATTTATGTCAGATTGTGAGTCAGTCAAGGAACTTTTATCACATTAGACATTAGAGTGATTTGATAATATTGGATACTTCCTGCTTTAAAGTTTGATTGGGTTCTATAAAAGCGTTTAAGTTTACAAATGCTAAACAATATCAGCAAAAGATATTAATCTATCTTACCTAATATAAATAAAATGTTCTTGTTAGATTCACAGTTATAATTGCGTGGCAGTGTTAAAACGCATAAAAAACACAAAACATAAATCTTCATTATCTCTGATTTATTCACAAATATCTCTTAAAAACTTATTTTTATTTTAAAACGTAAACTTTTAGAAAATAATCTTACACAAGTTCATTTTGCAATGCAACCGTAACATTCGGCAAACGTTTACCTTCTAGTTATAATATTAAAGTAGAACACCAAAAAGAATTGACAAAAAATGAAAGTTCTTTAATATTTTGGACGAGATTAATGGAATCAAACTAACTACGTCATGTATAATGTACTTTATATGATACAATGAGAGAAACGCCGATTAAACAACATAAAAAAGAAATTATTTTTTTAACGAAACTAAAATAGACGAGTTATAGCAATCAACAGTTTATTGATTCCATAACATATACAAATCTTACTAAACCTAGCAACTATATTATCCCAAGAACAACCAAAATTTGCATGATTACCAATCATATCTAACCTATAGTACTGACATGGAAAATGGTTCACATCACCGTTCGTAATCATATGTTGATCTTGCATTCGTTCTTGCATCCAGCCCCTAATTTTATTCGAATCTTTCGTACGTTTCGCTTCAACTACCGAAAAAGATGCACCATTCAGTGCTGACATCTTAAGAATTATACCAAACTAATTTTTATCGAACATAATTAAATTTATTATCATCAATTAAAATTTAAAAGCTGTTCGAAATAATTTCGTAATTTCATCTTACTTGTTTGAAAGCAAAGCAAAAGATAAAATGTGCAACAAATTCACATATTAACAAATGGGTTAGGGATTAAAAACGAAAATTTTAAACTTTAAAAGAAAGTTTTGTTTTATTATCATTTTAAAACGATAGTTAGTGCAATAAATTAAGTATAAATTTTACTTTTACACAAATAAGATTAAATGGAACCCACCCACATATGTATATTTTATTATATAAGTAAATAAATATTCATCTTATACACTAACATTTGACGAGCAACAGTAGTGCGTATACATCTACTTTGTTCATTTCATCATACTATAAATAAATGTAAGAATTTCCTGATATATGCTTTCGCTGTTGCCAACCAAAACGCAATCATAGTTTCCCCGCATTATAAACATTTTCATAGGGCCCTGATGCTTGAGTAGCATATCAGATATTTCATATTTAGTATCCCACTCCTTCATAATTATTCTAACTTTTTCTTCGGGCGTGTAGTTTTTATCAACGACAATTTTCTTAAAAATTTCTTTTTTTTCATCTTCCAAATTTTTAAAATAATTATGCCGTTGCATTAAATTCACACTTGAAGGTTTTATCTCACAATTTTTATATTCCAAATATGTTTTAATTTTCTTATTTTTACGTTCATCGTCATCGATAAGCATCGACTCTGAAGTAGCCACAGTTTTATCTTCGTCATTATCATATGGCATCTGAAAATATACAATATAAGAATTAAAATCAAATTTTAATTGTTACAATCATAGTCTAGATAAAAACAACTTAATTTGTGAATCCCATATTTTAAACTTTTGTTTTCTGACTCACATTTTGCAAAATATTTATCATTTTTTGTGCAACTTTTTGTTTGGCACCTTTTTTCGTGGAACACGTTGCCATTCGTTTCATCGATGATATTGCACATTCGTATGTAAATTCAGGAGCATGCGATGGCCCAGAACCATTTAACAGGGTAAATTTTGCTATTGGTAAATTACGCTGGACACATATATCAAGTAAATCACCAACCGCGTTACCATCGATTGATTCAATACCTTGCACTTCTATCAAAGGTAAATCAATTAAATTATTTTCCTTTAAAAGTTCCAACATATTTGCAGCAGCATCATGCTTAGCCAACTGTTTTGAGCGACCCATGCCGGTTACTTCTTCATTGAACGCTCTTAGGTGATAGGTGAATATCTTTTCGGGATCTTTGGCACCATCTCGTATAAGTTCATAAAATGGGGGATTCAACTTGTTTTGGACACAAATTTCTTGTAATACTGTTGCAGGGGTTTTATTCATTTTTAGTCACAATTATCTTATTTTATAATACAAATGGCAGATTACGATTGAAAAATAAACAATAGCCGATCACTTTGACATTTAATTATAACATATTTCTTGTGTTTGTAAATCGATATACATTTTATGGCAAAAAGCATTTTAAATAATTTTCAAACACAAGTTTTCCATATTTTTTGATGTTGATTATTTTATAGCACATTTAGACTGTCAAATTACTTCAATTTTCGGTTTTTGCAGTTTTGAGTTTATTACTGAATAGCAAATATACTTGGAAAGTTGTGTCGTGACTTAGTTGTATCGAAAAAAAAAATTTACTTATATATTATTGAAAAATGTCGAATAAGGAAAAGGAAAAACCATCAGTCGATATGCCAGAAATTCGACATGTCGATAAAGAATTGGATTTATCAAATGCAGGTCGTGGAGTTTGGTTGGTTAAGGTGCCCAAGTACATTGCTAATAAATGGGATCGTGCCCCCGGAAATGTTGAAGTTGGAAAACTAAAAATTTCAAAACAAACAGGACAAAAGGCCCAGGTATCATTGACTTTGTCTAATAATATATTAAATTTAGATACCGAGGACACAATACCAATTCCAAAGGATCATCGTCTTGATGTTAGTGTAGTAACAAAACAAACACTTGGAGTATTTTCACATATGATTCGTGAGTTTATTTAATTTTTAATCGTTTTAATGATATATTAAAATATAATTTTATGTATAGCTGGAAAATCAGATGACGTCGTTCCAGAAAGTGAGAAATTATTTATGGAAGGTAGAATAGTACAAAAGCTAGAATGTCGTCCATATGCTGATAACTGTTATATGCAGTTAAAATTAGACTCGATTAAAAAAGCGTCACAACCCATTAGAAAAGTGAAATCGTTGGAAAAAATTGTGCTTAATTTTAAACCAATCTCAGACCACAAGCATAATGTAAGTTATAGAATTGAATAAGATTGATAAATGTGTTACTAATCCAGTTTGTAATACTAATTCTAGATTGAATATAAAGAACGTAAAAAGGCTGAAGGTAAAAAGGCTCGTGATGATAAAAATTTTGTACTGGATATGTTATTCAATGCGTTCGAAAAACATCAATATTATAATATAAAAGATTTAGTCAAAATAACTAAACAACCCATTAGCTACTTAAAAGAAATCCTCAAGGAAGTGTGTGATTATAACATGAAAAATCCCCATAAAAATATGTGGGAATTGAAAAAAGAGTATAGACATTACAAAACCGAAGAAAAGAAAGAAGAGAAACCAGCTTCCGATTCTGACAGCGATTGATTCTGTCAACAATGTGTATTTTTTATGAATAAACTAATTATTTTTACATTACATATTAATGGTATTGCCTTATAATTTACCACATAGCGCGTTGAACACCAGACAGTTTATTATAATCAGCTAATTGTCGCCAAACAATTCGACTAAGCCTCCATCGGTGAACAGTTCCTCTTGGCCTCGAAGTTAAAGCACATCGTTCACGACATCGATTTACATTGGAATCTCTGGGTAAAGTATCTATATCTTTATCAGCCAGTTCGCGTATAACTACAGGTAGTATATCATTTTTTCGTAATGAATTAATGCGTAAACGATCGTTTGAATGCAAGGCAACACAGTTGCGTCGTTTTACATCACGAATCATTTTCCAGTCGGCCCATTTTGTACGCACTTGGGATAGCTAGAACCCAAAAATTTTAGGTTATCTTATAATAATTTCAAAATATCAGTTTGTGGATTATTTACCGAATTATTCAATGGATGAGCATATATAATTGATTTACTTAAACGAAATAGACCAGTTAATGTGGCCATAATTCAGGATTTTAATTTCAAATGTCAATGAAATTATATAAAAATTGTTGACAGTCAAGTTTAGATTTTTGGTCGGTTTTACAAGGCAACTATTATTGACAAGATTATTTTCAATTCAACAAAATCAACAGCGATTCAATATTAAATATTTTGACGTTTGAATAGAAAGAGATCACCATATAATATACTGAGCTCTTTGTCGAGGTGGCTGCTGCTGCTCATCAATAAAAATCAATAATATTATTTTGACATTTGGCCAACTGACCGGTGATGTGAAATCTACCTAGTCGGCGATATATAAATAGATGATGTAGTGATTTTTAACTATTATCTTAAGTTCATAAAAATCTCTACAGTACGAACTAAAATTTACGACTAACAAGAAATTATAAGCACTTGTGATTATCAGTCCAAATATGCCGCCAGCTAAACATAAACTAAACAAAAAGAAAACGGGTGTTATAAAAAAGAATGCAGGAAATGATACGGTACAAAACAGGTAACGTGTTTCCCGTTATATTCATAAACTATATAATTAAAAGTATATATTTTAGAAATCCTGTACCAGCATCGATGTACAATATACTAACACTTGGTATCTATACAACCTATAAGTCGTTACTCAGTGCAAGATTTTGTGCTGCAATTTGGTCTTATATATCCGATTGTGACGAGACGTTTAATTACTGGGACCCATTGCACTATATAATTAATGGACAAGGCCTACAAACTTGGGAATACAGTCCAGAGTTCGCATTGCGTTCATATACATATCTTTTAATTCATGGAGTTCCGGCTTGGGCGTACAAGAAGATATTCAATCCATCGCCAATATTAATATTTTACTTTATCCGAAGCTTGCTTGGACTATTATGTTCTGTGGTCGAAGTTTATCTGTACAAGTAATGATTATCGACTAAACTTTTAGCTGACAACTAAAGAAATATTATATTTACCATTCAAGGGGTATATGCCGCGAATTTGGAGTTCATATTGGACGAATGTGGTTCATAATACAATTGTTTAGTGCTGGAATGTTTATATCGAGCACGGCATTTCTTCCAAGTTCGTTTTCCATGTATCTAGGAACTGCTGCTTTAGCCGCATGGTGGCATCAACAGTACAAATTATCAATTTTCTTTACAGCAATTTCAGCATTCTTAGGATGGCCATTTGCTGTTGTAATTGGAATACCCATTGCTTACGATATAATACTTCGACAAAATAAACTAAAATTATTTATAATCTGGGCAGTTATATCGACGATAACAATATTGGGTCCAATGATTATAATCGACTCGATTTATTTTGGCAAACTTGTGGTCGCTCCACTAAACTTGGTTTTGTATAACGTGTTTACGTCCCATGGACCTGATTTATATGGTGTAGAACCAGCGTCGTACTATTTTATAAATGGATTTCTTAATTTTAACATTATTTGGGTACGCATTTCGGCCTATGTACATGTATATTTTACAATCAACAATAATCTTTAATCATTTTTACAGATCTTTGCACTTGCAACGCCAATTATGCTAGTTATAAGCTACTATTTTGTGCCATCGAAATCAAAGAGTACTCTTTATTTACCACAATATATAAGCCTATCGCCTCTCTATTTATGGCTTGTTATATTTACGTTGCAACCACATAAAGAAGAACGTTTCTTGTTTCCAATTTATCCAATGATACCACTGTGTGGCGCTATCACAATCGACATAATCCAGAAACTATTCTACAGAATTGATAATTGGCGTAAAAGAAACGATACAAAAAAACATTATTTAGATTCAACCACATTCATCGCAGCTCTATTCATGATCATAACAACATGTTTCAGTTTATCTAGGATATATTCTGTGTATACGAATTACAATGGGCCTCTAAATTTAATGACGGATTTTGGGCGACACGTTAATTCAAATAGTGATATTCCAATCAACTCTACTAGGAACGTATGTATCGGCAAGGATTGGTATCGTTTTCCAAACAGTTTCTTTTTACCAAATAACCACTATAAGATACGATTCGTAAAATCAGAATTTAAAGGAATTTTACCAGCGTACTATGCTCCAACACCTAGTAATAGCACTAAAATCGTCCATCCATATTTTAATGACTTGAATCAAGAAAATGATTTTATGTATTTTAACATAAGTGATTGTAACTATTTATTAGATTTAGATTTAGGGAAATACAGCAGTTTAGAACCAAATTACAGCGAGAATAGCAGCGAGTGGAGGCTAATCAAAACGACAAAGTTTTTGAATCAGGAAAAATCGAATAAATTTTTACGATCGTTTTTCATACCATTTATAAGTAGCAAATTTAATCAATTTGCTGATTTTAATTTACTTGAAAGAATAAAAAATTAAATATATGTACTTATCGTAAAATAAATAAAGCATTTCAAACTAAACAAATGGTTTAAAAAGATCTTATTCGTCTTTTATCAATTGCCAACAAAAACGTAGATAACTTAACCTCCGATTTTAATGCATAGTCACAGATTAAAGAATAGTTTAGACTAAGAGTTTTCTAAGCAACTAAGACTAACTTTTGGTCTGTAACCTTGCTTCAAAATCACGGTTTAAATGTCTGGGCCTAAAGCACTGTAGGACGAAAGAGTTTTGATAATAAGACTTGATATACTTTAAAATTGTTTCAACACTTACGATACAGTCCAGTGATCTCTTCATTATAAAGTATTCGGTAGTATACAGTAAATACGATCCGTTACACTTATTAATCGCGTAAAATTTAGTTTTGAATATTGGCGAATGTTTTGTTTTTTAAGTTTTATCAATTCAAAGGCGCTTTAAATTAAATCAAAATATAATTGAGGCTGTTTTACACGTCCAAACTAAATTGAACAAAATAAGTGCATTAGTGTTGTTCACACGAGAATTTTTGATATATGATTTTTTCCTCGTTCATTTTCCTTTACTGACAAACGTTTTACACGCAAAACAAAACGAAACTGGTACAAAAAATACTTAAAACAAAAACGTTCTTCGTCAATTTTCAACTGTATAACGAAAAATGCTGCAAACTATAATATATCAAAATGACACTTATAAAATTGTTAAAAAATATTTATTTCTTATACATTTATATAAACAATACTATTTTATATGAATACATATTATAAAATAATCACAAAAAACAGGTTTGAAGACAAAACAACGTTT
This sequence comes from Tipula lateralis, assembly GCA_963932295.1. Taxonomy (NCBI): domain Eukaryota; kingdom Metazoa; phylum Arthropoda; class Insecta; order Diptera; family Tipulidae; genus Tipula; species Tipula lateralis. Next base: position 194,241,737 of record OZ010737.1, read on the forward strand.
ATTTCATTCAAATTTCGTTGTAAACTTGAAGCGCGCTATCTATGAATCTCATATGCTACTGTCATTTAACGAAATTATGATGTGACGCTACCATACTATTAAGTGAAACAAAACATCAATGTCAAACTTGGGCCAAGATCTCATGTTTGTGGCATAAGTATGTGGATACAGATCAATACGAATTATAGTTTAGATTTAAGTATGCATTTCGTTTTCTGTGATTGAATGGGTGATGTGACCTTTCAAATTTCCTCTATGATAATGTTGATGATGTTGTAGGACAATATACCTATTCTTAAAACTATTTCATTGATTATGCTCATTCTATTTTTGCTTTAAAAAATTCAACCTTTTGCTATTCAAAACCAAATTTCAAGAAATATTGGTTTGACGTATTAATTCTTTTAGAGCTTCGTTAAAGATAATTTTCTATGGAATTCTCTATTTGATATTTGCCGTAGAACGATTATAAAGGAAATTTTAACTTACGATCTAATAAATGTTATCTGCGACATATTTTCATCCTAGTTTTAATGAGTTTGTTCTCAAATAGAATATGTTCAATAGGATACAAAATAGATAGCTTATACTTATTATATTCCAGAATTATATATGCACTGGTCTTGCCTGCAACTCAAAACTGAACTAAAGTCAATACAAATATTCAATGAATGCCAAATTGCGTAAGGAACTATTGCATTATCTATACAGACTATTTTCAAGTGGTTCCGAAGATTCCAGATCCTCTACTAATGGCGTTAAAGTAGCTCTGGTGAAGTCCAAAGTTGACGAAGATCGACGATTGACACAATAATTATTGCTGATTAATTCTGTATCGCGAATATTCATCAATAATCATCTGGGATACACAAGAAATCTGCTCGATGCGTTCCAAGAATTTTAAATGAGGCACAAAAAGAGGTTCGAGCGCATTTTGACAATTTTTTCTTAAATAAGTTCAAAAATGGACAATCTAGCAACTTTGGGAAAGTCGTTACAGGAGACGAATTTTGGTTCTATAAGTACGATCCGGCAACCAAACAGCAATGTATGGAGCCCAACAGGAGCAAACCCATCAGTAAAACCCACGGTAACTGCAAAATGGTATACCTAAGACTACTTACCAAAAGTGTTCAAAAATTTATTGGAAAACTGGAATAAAGCTACCTTTATATCACGATAACGCGCCAGCTCACACTGCTGAAACAACGGGTAAGTTTATTATTTTATTTCTTCATCGAAGAAATAAGATTATTATTCGTTTAAGTCGATTTATTAGATTTCTCTTATAACATACTATGATTGAGTCAACAAAATTGCCGAAATCGCAATTCCTTCAATTTTTTACGTTTGATTTATACAATTCAATAAAATAAATTTCCTGATTAGAACAGTCACGCAACTTTTCCCCAATCGTAAGCATCTCAATGTAGAAATCTTATTATAAAATTATTATTTATATAAATGTAATAAAAATAACCATCCGTTTGATGAGTTGGGAACCCCATTCATTCCACCACAATTCTGAAACATGCTCAACAGACATCCGAGAGCCTATAACACTCCTAAGTTCAAGAATGTGTTAATCACAGAAACGAACCCAATACATCCACACTATACAGATCCGAGCCTCCTAGTTTGGTAACGCTATGTTCACATGTTGCCCATTGACTCAATAAACAAATACGTATTAAATATTTATAACAAATGTTTTATTTTTCTATTTAACAAAGAACTTCAGATATTTATTAATTTCATTATAGATAAAAATATTTTATTAAATTTTAATAAAATATCGAATATTAAGAATAGAAAAGATAATTTTAAAATAAAACTATATTATTATTATACTCGTATAAACCGTTGTTACTTAAAACTTAGAAAGCGATATTATTTTGAAAACTATTAATTTTAGAATTTTGTAATTATTAATCTGGTTGTTTGTTCGTTATAAATATATTAAAACAATTATATAAAATAATAAAAAGAAAACACTTATCTATTCATTGTATCGTCGAAACAAATAGTTTGTATTTCTAGTTTTTTCTATAACAATAAAACGAAAATAATAAATTTCAATATGAAATTAATTTAAATAAAATACAAATATAAAATAATAATATTTTTTTACTTTTGTCTAATTTTAAATGGTATATTAATTTGTGACCACTTTTTATGTTCATCATCGCCATTATTGTATTCATAATTAACTAATTGTTCTAAAAATATATTATTATTACATTCAATTGTTGTTTTAACACCATCATCAGTAGTATTACATCTATGATCCGTTGAATTAAAAAAATCTTTACATAATATAAAATTACAATCGTAATTGTCAGTGAAATTATTTAAATGATTATTAAAAAATTTACAATAGTTTACAATATATGTTAATATCATTCGATAGTGATTTACAAATGTTTCATGTTTACCATATAGTTGTTTTAAATCGGCAATTAATTTTATATCATAAATTAATAAATTCATAAAATATAAAAATAGTTTAAATTTATTTAATATTATTTCATTATTATTTATTAAATTATTAAAATTAATATTCGGTAGTAGAAACTTTAATAAATGCTCATATAAACTACTATTTAACGTTGTCACATCGTCGTCGTCTAACTGCAATCGTGGCAAATCGAATGGTGAAATAATTGAGGATGCTACAATATCATTTGACGATGATGATGTTGACTGTTCAGGTTGGGTTTGTGACAATGGATAATCTCGAATTTTATTTATATAGTTTAGTAAAAATTTTAAATCTAATTCATCATCAGATATATATAAATTTGAACTTATTAATAATTTAAATATAAACTGACGATGATGGTAGCAACAGTAATCACTTATATGCTTGCGAATAAATTTTTCCGTAAAGAATATTTCATATTTTAATAGTTCGGGCGATTTTTGAACGACCCATTGGCGATGAGTCCATGCATGGTAATTTGATGAATTTTTATCACCACATTTTTCACATAAGCGTAATTCAATTGTCCAATCGATTGAAGATTCACCTTAAATAAAGCATAATGTATGGATTAATTTAAGATATTAAAATTTGTTTGAGATTATGTAAAATTTATTTGGAAATATTGAGATTTGTTTTTCCTTTGATCATGTGTCGCAGGTATGCTGGATAATTTAAAAAGAGTGAATATTTATAATTATCACAAAAAATGTTTTGATTGTCACCCTTACAACATACATAAAACCTAAATGAGTTATAACTATCAGTTCCAAATCGATAATTTGGAGATTGGTGGAGCATGGTAAAGTGCCAAACAAGTCTTTTTTGCAGTAAGAGTTAGCGGTACTTGAAAGCACTTTCCCTAAAAAATGGAAGGAACATAAGCTGATATTGTTACTGAATGCAGGCAAGCCACGAGGAGAAGCTTCTCCTTACCGTCACAAATCTTGGAACTGATTGTATGAGGATGTCTACAGCAGATACCGGCGTAAGAGGCGATATCTCGTTCAAGATGGTTGCATGGTAGCAAGAAATCTTATTCTGTAATAACACTAGACGTGAAGTATGCCTTCAAAACGGCTAATTGGAATTGTGTATTTATTGCAATTATTGAGGTTTCGAAATACTTCAGCCTAAGAGCTCAAAAGTATAAAACCTGGAGTTAGCAGAACATAAGATAGAAGCAATCCTAAAAACAAGCAGGAATACTTTGGAGAGGATAGCGTTAGAGGTTGGTGTCCAAAAAACAGTCACCCAACCAGCCATAAGGTACCTAGTGTAATGATTGATGCTAGACCGTCATATAGGACAGATATCATTACCTTACGCGAAAGAGTAAGCTGAGTAAACGTAGTATTGCGCGACTAATACCGAATATGGGAGGAACTCGACAAAGTTGATGAGCTTTGTCAATGCAGTGCAACAGAAGAGACGTATAGAATAAAATGGTTATCTCTTCAAAGATTAAGAGCATTAAAAGTAGTGTGCGCATTGCATATGTGGTCATGGAACAAATGAAGATATTCGCAAACTAGCACGGAGCGAGATCATGACTGCTAACAAATGATAGAACAATGTGATGACTCGAAAAAGGCCGATATACATACTTATCGCCTGATCCCATCGATCGAGACATGGCTAACCGACAACATGTTGAAGTGGATCACTCATTAACGCAGAAACTAACTGATCGTGGATGCTTTAGAGCATACATATTCAAGTTTCAACACGGAGAGTCCGACGAATACCCTTAGTGCAAGGGAACATTAGAGTGTCTACGTTTTAACAAGACGAGAAAAAATATTGGTGCACCTGGACATCATTTAACACTAGACAACATTATTGATTTTATTCTGGCATCGGAAGGCAGATATGGAATGCAGCGACGGTGTAACACATATTGGGTAGAAGTTGAGATGTTTCGAAAGTAGCAGAATCGCGATGAGAACCTAGTTCTAGCCGAATAGGAGGCAGTTTCTTGCTGAGCATGCCTCGAAAAGTAATAGAAGCGGTAGTCTCTTAGTGTTACAAAATTGTCTTTCAAAATAAAGTTAAACCTTCCCATTTGTTTTCGGCTGAAAAATTAGCCAATACATTTTTTTTTATTGGATAAATTTTTAATTAGGTTAGGTTAGGTTGTTGTGGCTGCTATCGCACACTTAGACCAACGATTGGTCCGTTGTGATACCACTCTATGTACGGCTATAGGTCCGAGTTTTTTCGTAGTACCCGGTAGAACCCGGTACCTCCCGCTCTAACTGCCGCAGCTTTAATCACTGCGCCACCTGGGCGGTTTTTCAGTTAGTTATCGGTATTTATTCCAGTCGCTAATTTAAGATGACGATGCCACTTCTGTTTCAGGTGGACAAGCAACTTTGTTATTCAGTTTTACTTCGTCTTTAAATTCTTAGAAATCAATAAGAATTTACAAGACAAAATCCCTGCTAGTTGTGAAATGACGTCCTATGAAACCGACTCATAAATTACGTTTGAAACTGCAAGAGAATATTATGCAAGGCACTGAATATGGCTCTCAAAACTTTATGATGTACAAAATCAGCTCCGAACATAGTTTCAACATATTGCAGTAAACATAGTTGACACTAATCCCTCACAATCAATGCCGAGATATCAGAATCTGCGAAAAACTAAACTATTCCTTGAATAACTGAAACTGATAGCGTCAATTTTGTTCAATTTAAACATGAGTTAGAAATAAATATAATAAACGGACTATGGGAGATTATAATTGTGAACGGGTTAGCTTCGAGACTGGACATTGAAAAACTAAATTTCTAAAACGATTTTTGATCCAAAATTTTTCGAATCGTTCACACGACAATATTTTTAAATAGGCAGCATAAATTGCCCATGTGACCTTGTTTTATTAAAATAAGAAAAATCTTTTCTAATCTATTTATATAATTTAAAAGAAAAAATATTACTGAAGAAAATTCTCATTTAAAAATTCTAAGTTTCATAAATGAAATAAGAAATATTTTATTGTTTGTGATAAGTAAAAGAATTAATTTACATATAACAGTGACGTATTTTCAACACGTTTGTACGTCTGGTACTTTAAATAACGACAATTCAAACCGAGCCTGTAACGATTTCTTCAATAATAATTTGTACATAGTGAATAAATAGTTTGAGATACGAGTATATTGGGGTCACCGACATAATTTAATTGTGATTAAAGTTATTTTTTATAAACAGATATATGTGTACAGATACTTTACGTATAGAATGTATTGTAATAGAAAACATAACTAATTGAAGTACTAATTAATTCATTAGAAGCCGTCTAATATTCTTTGTTTAGTCAATTAAAACGTCTTGAATATTTTTTTAAAGATAAAAATATTTTAAGAATATATTTTGTTCCTTGAACAGTATTGGAATTTCAATAAATCTGTCGAGAAGATCTATTGATTTTCGTGGTGGAAATATTCTTACTCTTAGAGATCTCATACCGAATAAGAGTAAGCTAAATTAAGAACCAAAAATAAAACAAAATTATATTGTTATCGGGTCAATGTATGTGTGAATTTGTCGAAAACCAAAGTACATATTTTGTTGAAACTCAACCACTTCCTGGATTATTAAGGATTTTAAATGGTTGTATCCTCAAACTATTGAACAAGAGCAATATATGTACGAACTAAGATTAAAAATATTGAGACGAAAAAGTGTATATTTTGGCAGCTTACTGCCAGGTTATTATTGGCAAATAGAAGCATGCATAAATATTGTGTTAAATACACATTTAATAAAAATTAAGAACGAACATATACACATGGGATCAGAACACAAAGAAAATCGTCATATAGACGACATATTCCATTAACAAAGTGTGAATAAAAATATCATGCAAATTATGTGGGTGTTGCATGAAGATCTGACTACTCTGTCTACTCAAACGTAGTCGCTCTTAAAAATAATCATATTTACGAGTATTTAATTAAAAAACAAAATACTTACTTTGAAATAAAAATAGCCATCTCCTGTAAGCAAACGATTCAGCTGATTTTGGTTTTCGATATAAGACAATTGACGAAAATTGAAATTCTTTGGCAATATTTAAACGATTCTTTTCAACAAGTTGTCTTCTTATATTCCAAAACGTTGTACAATCGGGATTTATTAGTATGGCACAATTTAAATACTTCACTAAATTATCCGTGTATAAATATTTTTGATTATTAATTTTATTATCTAGAATGAAACGATGAACATGCATGTAAACATGTTTTATGCACCATGATTCTAAGCCTAAATTATGTTCTACGTGTACTACTGGCGATTTATTTTGATTTGATAGTAATGGTATTATTTCAAAGCCGGATCTGAAATAAACAAATAGAAATGTTTATTAATCAAAACTTAGATAAAATCATTGATAGGTGTTATTTTGAAGACGATACTGAAAAACAACGCCTATCGACATAGCTTCGCAGAAAAGTATAATACTGATAATCTACCAATTACTAATATCCACATTACTGACTACTATTTTAATATCATCAACTAGAGTTTATGAATCATGAGATTCGCTTTTATAAAACGACTCGAATTTGAATCACGAGTCAACTTGTTTGAATATCAACGATTAACAATCAATTTCAAACAGTATTTTTTGAAGAAGTCGTGAACACATTCTCTGTGTTTCCGTGATTTTTGCATGAGAGCCATTTCTGCAGCTTCAAGCGACTTCAAAGATGACAAATTCGGAAGTTCTTCCTCGCTTGCTGAGTGGCAGCAACTAGAATCGAGATAAGAATTTCACAATAATTTAACTGAACATATGGTGAAATTCAGCCGATCTCATGATCAAATTTGACTGAATAAGGAGAAATTCGGGGAAACAAGGATGAAGTTAGGATGAAACGACTTGCGCATCTGATAGTGGTCCGGTATACATATTTTAAATGAGTGTGCCAAAAGCAAGTTTCGACTACGATGAAATCTTTTAGCAGGAGGCAGCTTCAGCTTTTTTAGGTGGCGAAGAATAACAGGTAGTTTGAGATTCTAGCCTAAAATCGATATCGCCAAATAAAGGTGAGTCGTTGTTTTATAAGTGTTTCTTATTTTTTCCTACCTAACCAGAACATCATTATTTTGGTGATCGATGATGTTTACTTGCAAAGGATCTATAAAATCTTTAAATGTTTAAAGAGGCATCAGGAAGATGCGTTTATGGCTTTGCCTTTAAATAGAGGGTCTTGTTAGTGAAAAATGTTCTATACACAGGCATGTTAGGCCTTCTTGTGTGGCTTTATAATCAGATAAAACTATGTAATGTTGTCAGCAACCAAAAAATGATTCTCGCGTGGAGCCAAGGTATTGTATATGGTTCTATGGCCTTTCTAACTATTACCAATTGAAAACTTTATAAAAGAAAGTAACAGATATTTATTTAGAAAGAACCTTTACTTTTGTGTATACATCGTAAACGATTAGCTTGATTATAATAGAGAAATGAAAGTTATAGTTTTAAATAGTTGATTTTACATCTAACACATAGCAAAACTATGAGATGGCCTTAATTATCTTGCATATAGCCATATGAAGAGGATGACGTTTCCAGAAAGTAAGGATAACGTATTTTATTGGCTTTCATTGTGTGAAACAGCCGTTCTTACTTCCTGAGGTCCCTCACAGCCCGGGTTCGCAATTTAGAAATGAAACAATGGATAAGCTCGTAAATTTATCTTTCTTGCCTTTGAATAATGTAAAAAAAAATAATCGTTGAATAGCATAATAAATTCCTTTCATTCGTCAAGGCACTTACGAAATATAAACTATTTCTCAACAGTAACGAATTAAGGTTTTAGCTACGTATTTAACTGTTTTTTTAATACATTTAACTATCCATAAACAACAAATTAAAACTTTTAAGCAGTTGTAGTGAAAGTTATTTTTGTACAATAATAAAAATCACAGTGATAACAAACCAATAGATACATCACATAATAAAATATATTTATTCATAAATATCGAGTAAAACAAAATTAAAGATATATTATATTCAAATATATGTACCAAAATATGAGAACTCATCTTGCACGACATCATCACGTTATAGTGAAAAACTTTACAATCAATATTTTCTTCATACTCAATTAAAACTTTTGGTCCCAATTTTCGTATGATTGATGGAACATCTAATAACTATACTAAATGCTTTACTTACAGTGCAGGATCTTTTTCAAATACACCATCAATTTCATTTATAATTTTTTCACACAAATCATTTTCATCATCACAGTCCATTTTTATTCAAAAAAATAATTTTTTTCACTTATAAAAATTAGTTAAATACGTATTTCTTTGAGCACTCACATAAACAATAAAAATATACGATACGTACATGTGTAATAAATTCAATTAAATATTTTCAACTTTATTATTGTTTTTATTTAAACACCACATAATAATAAAATAAATTTAATAAAAATATAATTTTTTTTGTCGATTTGACATTTTTTGTATTAAATTTTGTGTGTGCCACAAAATTTGTGAAGGAAAATAATTTTACGTTCTGTAAGTTGGTAATGGATTTGCTATAAAAATTGTATTAAATATTTTTAATATACAATAGACACGGAATTCCTTACGCTTTGTATAATGAAAGTATCGTAGAAATACGTTTGTGTTGAGGTAAAAATTTCTAAATTATATAATGATAGAACACTAATCCGTGTGTTTACACAAGTCATTTTATTCCGGATTCTACAGCAAAAAATTCCATTTTCGTTTCCATGTATTTGAGAATTTTTGTTTATTCATTTTTGTTTGTATAAGTGCGAAGATGTGCGAAGAGTGGTGTAAAAAAATTATCGCCAAGCAAAACCGGTTTTCTATGAAAATCGAAGAAAATAAACACACGGAATTGGAATATGAATGGTAGAAAATAATAGTAGTAACTCTGATCGCTAGAGCAGTATTGCTTATTAAGTTGTTTGTGAAATAATTTTGTTTATGTTCTTATGTGCTATAAAAATCATGTCATACAATTTTGCATGTAAAAGCTTGCTTGACTATGAATACATAATACGTCGAAAAGAATGTCATTGTCAAAATTAAAGTAAAAGTCGTAGTAGTTCATTTGATTTAAAATGCAATAAATGAAATTGTTATATCACATTTAAATAATCGAAATTGTTTAACGTCTAAATAATGGCTACAAAAGTTATAGCTACAGCCACAGTTCGTGCAGTCCAGCGAAAACTTCTACCAACCCGTGCTGCGCTAGTTTTGGTAAGAACATAAAATTCCAATGCCATACATAACTTAAAAAATATTTAACTCTATTTTAGACACCTTCAGCCGTTACTAGAATTAAAACACTTTTGCAAGACAAGAACGAATATGTAAGTATATAAAACGTAGGTAACATTTATAATGATTTCGTATTATAATAGCAGACAAAACTAGTTTTCTTATTGAATCCTATAAACAGATTGGACTAAAAATTGGTGTGAAACAACGGGGTTGTAATGGACTGTCGTATACCTTGGATTATGCTAAAACAAAAGAAAAATTTGACGAAGAAGTGATACAGGATGGTGTTCGAGTGATAATCGATAAAAAAGCACAATTGTCATTGTTAGGAACTGAAATGGATTTTGTTGAAAACAAGTTATCATCTGAATTTGTGTTTAATAATCCAAATATAAAAGGAACTTGCGGCTGTGGTGAATCGTTTAGTATATAAAATGCAACAAATGTACCTTTAGATCTTAATAAATTAAAATACGTTTTAAGGTACATATTATATGTAGTTTTCTTTTTAGAAATTATTAGTTTCACGTGTTATATAATTGTTTAGTATACTTGTGCTTAAATCTTAAGAGATTTATTACTTTAAAAAGACTTTAGTTTGCGTTAAAATGTACAAATTTTAGTTTCAAATAAACTATTAAATTTCAGCAGAAATTATTCTGGAATATATTTTATTTTTTTAATTATCCTATTATATTGGTCCTATATGATACTGATAATTCAAGAAATTAGTGGTTGTGTAGAGTCACAGTTTTCCTGTTACATCCAAGTTAAGCCAAAATAACGACTTACTTCAATTTCCTTTTCGGCCATCTCTCTTTCATCTTGTGAAAACCTAAACAATTCGCTTTAAAGCTTAAGTATAGCCTTTAATCGCCTACTGTTGTATATCTCCTAAATGTTAGCACGTTAAATTGATTGGATACCAGAATAATTCTCTTTAAAAAATAAATTATGTCTACTGCCAACTTATACATAATGAAATCTCTCGCTCTAGGGTGCAACTTGGCATTATCACAAACCGATATTGCTAAAATGTACATCCTCCGGCCGCCATATCGGAGGCCGAATACAGTGCTCCTTGTCCCAAAGACACAGCTTTAAACTTTAAATGAACAAGTATTGAATAAATTATTTTAAAATGTCAGAACTCACTTTATACCCAATTAGGATTAATGGTTTATTGGTTTAGCTATATTATTTTTATGTAGTTCTGATTCTGTGGATTTGGTTATCTCAAACATCAAAAACAATGAGTACAGTAATGTACGTAAGTAAGAAGACTAAAGGTTTAAATCTTTTCTTAATGAGAGTTTCATTATTTGCCCACTATATAAAACTATTATTAAACTGTGTAAAGAAGAACACCACTGGCTTTAATAGAACCAGAATTGAATAATTTATCTACCCAGATAGATTACTCAATTCTGGTTATATTAAAACCACTGGTGTACTTCACACAAATTTTGATAATAGTTTTGTATAGTTGTACAATAATATTATATATAGTATAGTTAACATCTCAGACATTAGAGACAATCGATTGTTCTTCCAAATAAGCATAAAATAGAGTCAAGTTTACCATAAATAAGAAGGTGAAAAATTTAAATAAAGTTTCTACAAGCCGTCCATCGATTGTATTTTCCTCTCAGAACCACTCCAGGTAGAGTTTGATATCGCATTTACGCTCCAGTCACCTTAACTTGGTTATGATATCTTACTTTAAGTCATTCACTAACCGCTCGGTGGTATTCTTTGTAGTTGGATCCAAAGTCTCTATTAACTCTTCTTATCGTTTTATCGTTTTTGATGTATATATAGCGTTTAAATACTTCATCAGATTTCCATTTGCTACATCGAATCATTTTGCTTCATAAGGTGTATTTAAGACTAGTTTGGTACCATCGATTCTGAGTGTGCCATCTCATATTAGTGTTGTATATCTCAAATAAGTGTTGTGCAAGAATATATCGTCATAATATAGTTTATTTTTATAGTTTATTACCTGTGTCTAACAAAAAAATAACGCAATAATCAGAAAGTTTCCGCTTTTATAGTGAAACATTGTCTAGATCCGGTGACAGCATATTTTCGAATTTTCTAGATGTTTCGGCAATATTAGCTAAGAAATTTAGATGTTCTGGGAATTGTGGATAATGACAATAATCAAGAATACTGCAATGTATGACCTACCAAATGAGTGCAACTAATACAAAGTATTATTTCATATCATTATACCTATTTTCCAGAATAATAGCTTGTACCAATCCACATTCAGTTAACCCTATATTTTCGATTTTTAATTATCTTACGCATTTATGTAAGCTTCTTCCACGTTTATGTATACTGCTTTTATTGGTCCTTATTAGTTTGAAATGAACACGTTTTTGTGCATTGTTCGGTGGCATCTTCAGTACTGCCAGGTTTGCAATTTGACCATCTCTAAAGAAAAAAAGCTAAAGAAATTTTTGTCTCTCGCAAGTTTAATGGAAATTAAACAATTTAACAGTGTAATGTTTTATTTTTATATATTCACTTTGATCTTATTAGATTCAACTCTATAACTGAAAGTTGCACATATCTTTGCCATTAGAACGAAACAAGTTATATTTTATGATTACAGACATATCTCATAGTTACGCGAGGCTGTACTGTATTGTGTGCGCACTTTGCAAAATTTTCTTACGTTATTGATCAGAATAGATATAATAAAGTACTAGTAAACATTCACACAAAATGTTCACACAACTAAATTTTCAAATGTATATTTTCATTTATTTTTCTTCTGTACATCTAATTTTCCTCTCTGGCAGATTTTCTTTTTCTACACATTCCTTTTTTTTATTATTATTTTCAGTTTACTCATCGTAATTGTCTCGGTATGAACTAAAAAAGTTCAAGTAGTTAAAAACAGGCTACATAAAAATCAATTCTATATATATTTTGAATAATAAGTACTGTATATTATTATTATAATTATAGTTTTTTTTTTAAATTTTTAATTAATTATAAATAAATCTAATTAATATTAAAAAAAATTGTGCTTTTGCTAGCTCTAGTTAGAATATACAGTAGCGAAAAGATAAAAATGTACTGTGCATGAAAATTTAATTTGTTGATTTGTCCGGTCTCACGAACAGTTTTTATTTTATTTTATAGTGAAAAGTGGGATTATAAATAAATAATTAAATAAAAAGTTAGTTAGAATTATTGAAAAATATGTATATGTTTTATAAAAAAAGTGATTATAAATAAAATATTTTTCTTTTTTTTTGTGTGAAGAGAAGTTAAAAATGAAAATATTCTATGATTCGATAATTTTTCACCCAGATTGACTTTTTGACAATATTTTTATTACATTGCGTTCTAAGTTTTTGTAAAGTTTCTCGATATTAATGGAAAATGCAAAAGAAAATTAAAAATGGGTTCTTGCGATTGCATAATACGGTTCTTATTTTCACCGAAAATCAATTATAAAACAAACAACACATTATTTTGGCACCAAAATGTCTCTCCCAATTTATTATTTCGTATTAAAATATAAACAGATTTTTGTTTTTAAGTATTTGGATCACATGTTTTGTCTTAAACAGTTATTCGCAAGTTTTATAACCTACAAATTTAGAAAAAAGTCGAAAAATATCCTTGAACTTCATTCCGTTGTCTGTCGTTAAAATTGTCATTTCAATTTTAACGGAAATCAACAGATTTCATTTAAAAATTACCGGTAAAATAATTTACACTTTTCAGCTGTCTGTAAATGTAGATTTTCATTGAATTAGAAAAGTTAATATCCTATATTCGTCATCATAAAATTATGGATTAATTTTGTAAACCATGTATAAGTGTTTGTAGATGGCGATGATATCAACAAAGCGAGTTTTTGTTTTTGTTTAACTTTTGATGCGATATACGAATTTATATAGTGAAACGGATTTGATGAGTGCGAGAGAGAAAAAAGAGTGTAAGAGAGAACACCAAAAGGAAAATTTTTTGGGGTTGATTGCAGTTGTAGTAGATTTATGATATCATCACCATTGAATGGAAGGTAGGTGGTTTGTTAAAATGAGAGGAGCATATTAATAGAGAGTATTTGGTATTTGTCATTGTTACAGCAAAGCTTTTTTGTTGGCAGTGAATAAACCGGCATTTTACCGATTGGAATATTTCGCAACGCGACATTTTCCTTATGTGTGTGTGTGTGTGTGTGTGTGTGTGTGTGTGTGTGTGTGTGTGTGTAGGTCGAGAAAAGTTAGGCTTTTATTAGATTATTCTCGTGTGTTTTTCTAAAATTGCAAATGCATTGTAAATTATAAAAATAATCACGTCTTCTTAACTCTTTCAGGTCGTTATTTAAATTATGAAGGACGATAGGTGTTCTTAAATTAGACCTTTTCAGATTTTTTTAATCAATAAATTGGAAAATAATTAATTATATATCCAACCTTGGAAAACACTTCCTTATGAAATATAAATGTCTAAAGCTTTGGCAATCATTAGTTTGGTTTCTGACTCGTTACATTTCTTAGAACATGTGTGGTCGGAGTCACTGTTGTATTTATGAAACTGGTAATAATGATATTGTTAAAATGTAATAGGTAGAGTTCTCTAACACTTGTGACTAAACACTAGTTATAGAATCAACATTAATTTACAATACATATTTCAACTTAATTCATTTAACAGTTAAGCTTTTGATTCATGCAACATGTACAAACTATAGGTAAATTATATATAATGAGAATGAATTTCAAGGTTTTATTGTTTTAGTAGATTCTGTGCAGTTTCAACTAAATCTTCACAGTTACTTCATTGCAGAGTAGTAAATATTCTCATATTCTTTGGTTAGCACTGCAGATGTGTTTCATCTGTTGATATTTCACTCACCTAATTCTTTAATGGTAACATATACCAGAATCTGACAATATATAATCAAAAGTACACTATTGATGTCAATTCCACAAGATGTATATTATTACCACCTAATCAAAAAGTTTCTCTTCTCGTTTGCTTGTGGCAACGTTCCGGATAGATTGGTCAATGATTAAACTGAAAGCTTCACTTTTATTACACTCTTATTACGTTGCTCAGTTAAACAGCGTGATGTTGGGACACCATTTATTAGTCTATCCTTGTACCTAATGAATCCAAAACTTCTATAAAAATACCTGACTACTTAATTTAGATTTTAGAGATTTCATTATAAGAGGAAGGTTTTCCACTCTCTTGTGGTATAGATTATTGGGCTCTCGGAGAAGTCCTGCTGGAAATTCATAGTATTCTGTGTAAAAACATTTCTTATAATGTGTACTATAGGTGTGTAAAATTCCAAATTTGAGGTTCGAAAGTGTTAATATGATTACAATGTTATTAATGCATATTATTTTGTTAGTAAAACCACATCAATCTTAAATGTAACATAATCTTTTGTATAAATCTAAAACAAACACAATTTGCTTATTAAATCCAATTTGAATTGTTTGAGTCAACTCAAATGATAACTTTCAAAACAGATTATGGTATAGCAATATGATCGGTCTCGTCATAAATTTAGACCGTAAACAATTAAAGTGAATTATTTTTCATAAAATTATAATACTTTCGATTATAAAATAGCACAAAAAGATATATTTAGAAAATTTAAATCATTGTAATTTGGCATTGCACGATATTGTCATGTGCTTATGAGAAAATGTACGATTAAAGGAAACGTGATTTATTAATAGAGTACAGGAGGCCTTCTTCATTTGTGGTACATATTGTACTTAGATATGTTATAAATTCTATTTGTTGCTCATTTACAATATTATGAGATATTTTAATCTCTTTCTCTCCTTTCTCAAATATTTAATGCTGTTAGAAAATTTATGTTCGTATGGAAACAAAACATATTTTCCACCCTCTCCACCCAAACAAACAAACTGAGCAAAGAAATTAATAATGTTTTACTGTGATTATTTACATATTAATAACCTCATTTTCCGCCATATCAAGGCGACGTCGGTTTGGCGTACATCCTTATTATTTCTTTATTCTTAAGAATACCTAAAAATCATAAAATATTTTCATTTATTAATTAAATATAACATCAATATTTTTTTAATACTAAAGTGATTAAAATTTAATTAAACTGTAATAAACATATTCCAGCTTTTATAAAAAATAAAATTATTTTTGTTTGCATAAGTTAGACGTTAAGATATAAAAACGGCTTCACAAAAGTCTTGGTTGTCAGGAAATCGTAGTAATTCAGGTAAGTTTTTATTATTATATATTATATGAGTATAAGAAAAACGGTTTGAAAAGAATTTTTATTTCTTTAAAATGATGTAACCATTTATAGCAAAACAGCAGTAGTTCTCTATAGCAACAACTTAAAATGTATACTTTATATGTATGTAAGGCCAATAATGATGGTATGTGTCTTAATCGATATTCCCTCTAAGTTGATTCAATCATATAAATATAGAACGATTGTCATTGAACCTTAAAAATATTCAAACGTTTGACGTGGTTTAGGACTGTTCATAATCGATGTGGGTATGAACGAAATAATAATTTCTAAGCTTTTAAGTAAGAGACACAAGACTGCTATGCAATAATTAAATATGGATAAAAATGCCAAAGTTACTTCGTAACTTTGGCATTTTTATCCATATTTAATTTCTTCAAATAAATACGTAATATTTGTAAAATGCCAGCTTGGTAAAGTTATAATGCTATGCTAAAGTTGAGAACTTTCAGAACTTATTCCGCCAATCCAAATATTTCTTGAACATTCGAGTCCATTAAATCTAAAGAAAAACTGGTTGTTGAATACAGCAAACTCGTAATTAATCGTTAGAACCTCAGGTTTGACACCATACTTATTCAATAAATGCCCAGACCCGATATAGACAATACGTCTAAACTGATAATATGGGTACGATAATTATTTTAATCAGGAAAATACTATGTTCTAAATATTTAGTTCAATATTTGACATTTTGTCAAAATTTCTGTTTCACCGTTTGAAAATGGTTATTTATAATGAAACTAATATAAAGGTGAAATATGTATTCATGAGAGAATTTCAATGTATTTCTTACAAAAGCAATTCCCCAAACTAAACATCAAATCGTTAGCCAAACAAATTTGGACGTAGGATTTTTTATCCCATTATCTGAATAAATCATATAAATTTTATTAAAGATATTATTTTATTTAATTAAATTACTTAAGAGTTTGTTTGTTTTTGATTTTTAAATATTCACTGTTGTGGGGTCAAAGCTTTCGTACATTTCATATTTCACATTCTATACTATTGGATTACGATTTTATGCAGACCACATAACATAGGATGTTTTTATAGAGATAAATTTGTTCTGAAACGATAGCTCGTAATATACTCAATAATCTAGAGCCAATAATTGAGACTGCTTGTTTATATCTAAGTTTACAGTATCACGAACTCACACACTTACCGGAAAATGCGATATGAATATATTTATATAAAGATCGCATATTATATCAAATCGTGACAATGGTTAAAAGTAAGATGGGCGTCTGTAGCTCACGCTATGCGCAAATAATAGATTTGTGGCATCCACATTCATTACGAATTCCACATAACATTGTGTAGCACATAAAATTCAATGTGAGTGAAAGTTTTGATGAGATGGGTGGAACATTTCTCAATCAAAAAACTTCCAATATTTAACTCAATAAGCATTAACTATAAGTATATGTGTTGACTTTAAGTGTTGATAAGTAAGTTACACTTAAAAATTGTATCCAATAGTTTGTGACAAAAATGTTTGGGACTTATTAATCAGATTCTTAGCCGTGTAAGATAAATGTGTTTAGCAAATCATTTGATCAATGCAACTGATAATTTTGCAAAAAATAATATGGCCAAGGGCGAGTTAACTATCCGCGAGTTAACTATTTCAGTAAGGAGCGAAAAACTCAGAGATCGATAAAAAAGTAAATGCTATTCGTTCTTTGTTTATGACTACAAATTATGACTCAAATGGTCTTAAATTGTTCTAGAACCCTAAACTATACCTTCTAATATGGAGACCAATAGAATGAGCTTTCAACAAAATACCAGTAGTTATATGAAACAGAGCCAAATAGAGTTAAGAGTATGAACATAAAACAGAAAACCGTAATCCCATAGAGTATAATGTGTATTTTATAGGTTTAAGATTATGGCAAATAGAGAAAGGTCCATTATCTCGATGTTTTTCGATTAGTTTGTTTCTCCAAGATTACCTGATGATAACGTATATTCCTTTATTGTTAATTAATTTATTATTCTAATATTTAGATGTGACCGAGGAGAATCCAGGTGGATCACAAGATGTTGATGGTTCGCGAAAAGGTCGATTTCGTGTTACATCAGAATCAACATCGGCCGGTACACCTGAAACAACTCTGGGCCGATTTCGACTGACACCACAATCAGGTAAATATTTTCATTACCGAGTGTGATTGATTATTTTTACTTATCGATCTACTAATTGATTTTCAGCTACATATGGTCCGGCATCGCCATGTTTACAACGTGGTCGATTCGCCGTTATACCAGAAGAACCATTGAGTGGATCGAGTGCACAAGGTGCAACAGAAACTCGAAATCGTACTCCATCACCTGATTGGGATTTCGAATCAGACGTAAGTGATATAATATTTATATAGTACATATACATTATTTGTGTCTCGGCTAAATTTAACGAAACTATAAATTTTAGTTATTTTGTTTACCACATTTCTATACATTGTTACGTCCAAATTATATTCAAAACAGAATAAACGATTGATTTTGTACAATTAACAGGCATAAAATATGTTTATCTCTGTTTTATTACACTATTCATGATTATTTACACTATTCATGATTTATGAAGTGCTGCCAACCTATAAATGTAAAAACTGAACGAAGAATGTAGAGAAAATAATTTTGCATCAATAGTAAAATTAGTATTGAGTAGTCACCGGGTTGCCTTATCGTTTGACGGATGAACTTATTTTTGACAAATTTAATTATACAAAAGAAATTATAAAAATTTGTTTGTTTATCCACAACAAAATACAAAAAACATAATTTTATTTAATTCAAGTTGAAAACAATTTTCTAGTTAATAATAAATTTATTGTGTTTGTGATGTTTAATATTGCCGTTTTCATCAATTATTAATTTGTGTTTGTGAAATCAACGAAAGCACAAAAAAAAATTAAATTGCTTGAATTTGGAGAGTTTTTGTTAGTGTAGAAATGTCAAATTTAAAGATAAATACAAAATATAAATATATAATTGTGTATAGTGATTATAGTGTTTAAATAAAAGGAATTTAGTTTTGTGCAATTATTATATAAATTAATTGAAATACAAAAGAATAATTTTTTATTTGATTTGGTTGTGCACACACATATAAATAATCTAGTTTGTGAGGAATTTAATTATATTTCGATTGATTCCAAAACGAAAATTTGTGTATTCTCGAGTTAATTACTCATCAAAATATATTAAACATTATTTGAAAATGGAATACTAATAAATATAAAATTTAATTGGATTATAGACTTTATTAAAAATTCTTATCGAATATTTATTTCTGGTAAATATTTTGTATTTTTAAGAATTGGTTTTTTATATATTGGGTTGATGCATAAATAATATCAAACAAGATTTGTTGCACTTCGTTCAAGCGCAAGTACATTCTATCTTAAATGCATTCCGGTTCTATTTTGTTGTATTTGCAATATACTATCTATATCGTCGATTTTAAATGATGGCATGATTGTTTTGATAAACACTTTAAAGCTTTCAAACTATATCAATATCCGTTGTCGAAGTGGTTTAAACTATTCTTATTGTTGTGGAGTCTAGTCTATGAAACAATTGTTTTCGACAAGCATTGCCATTAAAAAATACTTTATGCCATTCAGTATAATACTTGTTTCTTTTGAAGTGTTTCATATTAACTCATAAATCTCCTATTGTCCCCAACCCAACCTTGACGGAGTTTCTTTCTGATAATAATTCGATAAAATGTGTTTTATAATCAAATTGCCCTTCGAGTGTTTTATATATAAATAAAAAGTTCACAGTTGAATATGCATCAACTCAATAATAATAGTTTTGAATAAATAATAGTTTATTATAATTTTTCTTTCGAATACAAATTAATTATATTATTTACAAAACGATCAGCTGAAATCAAACACAAAAACAACAAAGAGTATGGGTGTTATTGTAATTGAATTGATATTAATAATAGGATGTGCAGTTCTATTACAATTCAAAGTTACTTACTCGATTAGTAGTCGTATACTTAATTACAATAAATATAATTACTTATAATTGAATATGCTATAAAGACTCAAGTATAAATTTAGGTTATACATTTTAATGCGATAAAGAAATATATTTGTTTCTTTGTGATACCTTTTGTTAGTCTACTTATTTTACTAATTTACTACTTATCAATAAGTAGTACATAAAGTTATGTGTTTTCGATGGAACAGAATGCAATTATGCTAAATCTTTTCTTTGTTAGTTTTATTTAGGTCAGGCCTATTAGACGTTAACAGAGAATATTATACAAAGCTGTACGTACCCAAACATTAATATTTATTTAAAGCACTTCCTACTTGTAATTTGTATTTGTTTGTTTTAAGAATAGAGTGTATATACAATTCTTAGAAACAATGATTATTTCGTGACGCAGGCCAATCGTTTCAGCAATAATGTTAAGTCATGAATTGAAGCACAAAGTTCGATTATAATATTTCAACTAACTGCAATTGCCTTTTATCGGACAAACTGCAGTTTTATACTATAGTTTGTAAAAAGTTAAGATCTACAAACGATTTATTATGTTTAGATAATTGTAAAGACTTTGACTTTCGATACTAAGATTTAAGATGTATTTTTTGGTAGTTAAGTAAATGATAATTTTATTAAATAAATGTAAAAAAGTTAAGCCGGAGATTAGATATAGGTAATTACAAATTATGTTATCTTCACTCGTGACCTTTATACGAATTTCATCTTCTCATTTAAACGTTATTTCTACCTATAAAAATGTTTAAACATAGTGTATGTTGTGTTGATTAGATTAAATTTATCAACTGTTGTGGTTTATAATTCTCAAAACTATGATTTATATTTAATTCGTTAATGTTTACAAATGTACAGGGTAATGCTGTATTTTTAATCCATAAAGAAATCGAGTTTCTAATTTACAAACAAAGGCTTCAGATAATGAATGTAGGAAGTTCAGGCATATTCAAAACGCTAAAACTTTCAATATTTCAAACCGAACAATAACCTACTAACATTCAAATTACAACCTTCTTTATTTTGCCTGGATACAAAATACTTCGTTTCTTATATAAAACGATCGATACTAACAAATGTTTTTTATGTGAAACCGCTCGATCTAGCTCTGGTTGAATAAAATAATTCAATTTTAGAATAGTACCTCAAATATCTCAAAACAGTGAGATTTCGAATTATTTTCCGAAACCCTGTATAATTAACAAGTATGTGCCGGAATAGACATTGCTAGAAATTTATTACTATAATTATTATTATTAGCGCTAAAATTGATTTTCGCGTATATAAAAAATAGAAATTAGATAAGTTAAGTTAGTTACTTAATTAAACATTATTTTAAAGGTCAGTGGTAAACACAGTTGAACCATTGATGCGTATAGTTGATGCATATCAAACCATTTATTGGCATGGTTTTGAACTACTTATTGCCACATATGGCAGATATGATTCACGTTATTAGTGGTTAGCCAATTATGTGTGTCATTTAACTTACGAGCGCTGTATGATAAGTATCTGTGGTAGGAAAAACGATTCAAAATTTGTGTTTTTTATTTTTTGAGATAGTCTTCGAATTGAAAGCTCAATATATTTAGCCTAACGATATTCCAATTATTAATAAATCCTTAATGGGGGCCTAAACCTAAATAGCTTAATAATTTATTCCAAAAATTTGCATTTTTGAAAGTCAATGACCTAAGTATCATCAAAAATATATCATTGTATAGCTTACGGATCAACATCAAATGTTCGTATTATTTCTTATATTTCATACTACCATTATATCTAAGTTTAATTAGTTAAGTATACATACTTAGTTATTATTATGAGCAGTACTGAACAAAATGTATAAAATATCCAAATGCTACCAGTTTTAGATAACACAGAGTTTATGTATAAATAATAAACGATAAATTGATTAAAACAATTTAAGTTGAATTTATATTTTATGTTATTTAATTCATTTGTAAATTAAATCGACCTTGGATTATTTAGTTTTATTAACTATATATCTAAAACATATTCAGTACTCCATCTCTGATTTCAGTTTAATTCATAACTCATATGGTTAACACTGTCGCACTATATTATATTAAGTTTTGTTCTGTTTACGAACCCAACAAAAAATGTATTTTAGTTACTCATGAAATTGTTTGAGTCATTTTCAAGTGTTTACCTTAAATATTACTTAAACTAGTTTTAGTCATTTAATGTTTCGTTGAGAAAGGCAAAAATTTGCGTGATCCCTACATTAAGAATGAGTGAGAATAATTAGAATTGCCAAACAACTTATAAACCACCAAAATAGAATTAAACGTGACGAAATTTCTATAGTCTGTTAATTTATATAGTACTTCTCTAGTTCAGTAATTCATAAATAGTGGTTTGCGAAACGTACGTGTTCGAAATAAATAAATAAATTTTAGGGTTCAGAAAGGTAACACCTATCGAACTAATTATGTTTGGAATGGGCGGTCGTTTCGATAATGTTTCATTTTGAATAGTTTTGCTTGACCTAAAATGTAAGTCATACTTAGGTCAATAAAATTTATTATTTTTACTATAAATTTAAAATGGTTGTAAAAATTTACAATAAAATCGTAGTTCAGTTATTCCCTGACACTCAAATGGTTTAAAGGTTTGATGATTTATTAATTTCATTTAAATGGTTGGCTCTTGAAGTATTGTATCCTGTTAATCTAATGTTAGAGAACTCTATAAATATTATGCTAAGGAATCTGAATCCTTTCATGATTGTTCATATAACAGGGATTTTAAAAGCACCCCATAGGAAAAACGGCAAAGGTTCAAATTTCAGCTTCACACAGGTCAATCAGAATCACCAATATGAATAATTACACGATTATAGCGGTAATATCATGCTAGAAGAAGACGATCGTTCTCAAATAAAATAACGCCATTTTGCCATTCCAAAGACCACTTAAAACAGCCATAGGCTGATGATTCATTGAATTATCTATACTATAGTATGTGAAGGGTTTCTAATTCCAAAATATAGCAATCTTGCTTAGATAATAAGTGTTTAATCTAGCCATTGAATATTCAGACGTCAGTTATCTTTTTCAGTACACTAAAGCTCAAGCAAAGATGCGCTAACGAAGCTGGTGGTTACAAGATTACATACAAAAGGAAGTATCACATAAGAATACCACATTTAAAAGGTTTTTGTACAATATTCTTCTCAAATTAGTGCGGCTGAAGTTCATCTAAGGTCAAGCAAACTTAACAAATCAGTTTAAATATCAAAAGTTCGTGAACTTTTTTTGACCGCATGGACATTTCTTTAGACAGATGCTAGTTGCTTCAATATGTCTTTCACTTTGTGATTTGTCTCTAAAATAAAACGTGTGTCACTGGATCTTAAGAAGGGATTATACTTGTACAATAAGTATCAGAAATCAGCATAGTCTCGATGTTGTATTTTGTACTTTCATTTTTTGTTGTCCTAGCCTTAGCGTTTCAGTTGTATGACGGAACTGAGGTTTTGGAGATCGATCTCCATCACTTAGATACATTCATAATATATTTATAGTTAAATGAAGTTGTTGAACATCGGTTATGGTTTATCTCTTTGGCAAAAATTATACATACTATATGGCACAGAATGATCGACCCAGAGACGGTTCAAATACTAAAATATGATACAACAGGATTTAATCATCATTTCATTACGATCGATGATGTGTTGATATATATTTTACACCTTATTGGAGGATGAACTCATGGGATAACCACTTTATATATGTAAAACTGTAGGTATTAGGTGTCTAAAGCACACAAATTAACATTTCTATCGCTCGGTTCTAGAAGTACTTGTAACAGCATATCGTTGTTCTT
This sequence comes from Tipula lateralis, assembly GCA_963932295.1. NCBI lineage: Eukaryota > Metazoa > Arthropoda > Insecta > Diptera > Tipulidae > Tipula > Tipula lateralis. Next base: position 194,265,688 of record OZ010737.1, read on the forward strand.
TATTGTTATCAATTTCACAGCATTGCTTAAATACTTTGAAACATAAATTTAATACATTTTGCTGTATATCGAATAACAAAGTTTCTGTATACTATTTGAAATGCTACTTTCACTATATTTATACGTCATTAATTTAACGACTGTGCGATTTTAGTTATTCAATTTTGCGATATAATAAAATAAATAAGTGTTTTGTTATACTTGGTTGAGATTCTGTGTTGAATTAAAAAAATGTGTACATTAATTAAATACTCGAAAATGGCTTAATTTTGGACTATGTATATGCTTCTGTTTATTCGAATATCCGATTTTGCGTACTCAAGTTTCTTATTTAAATATTTTTTACATTTAAATTTACAGTAAATAAAAATTATATACATATCTTAATATTATCTTTTTATCATTCATATTTGGATAATGATATAGAAATCATCGCACAAATTTTTATCGTAACGATTATGTATGCTTATTGTTTTGTTTTCAGACAAGGATATTGCTCGAGTTTTAATTACAGAAAGTATAAAAGTTGATTATTAGAAATATTTTTCATTGTCAAATCGAAAGAAACGTTAAATAAATAATCTTTCGTATTTATTATGACGACACCAGATAAATTTGTACACCTCAGTATGCGTGATGTCTCAAAATGTTAATTTCGAGACAATGCGAACTCGTGACGCTCTAAAAATGTATGTATACTTACTTATATTCTATTTATGGCAGTTGCTCGATTAGATAACAATTAATAGAACTAATCATATTTTTGGGACTGGTAAAATTGGAATCACGAGAGAGTTGTATCTATCAATAATTAGCTTTAATTAAAAATATACAAAGTAATGTGTGCCATCCCAAACAATTCAACCGCAGTTAGATTAAAATGTGCTAAAAGTGACAATTATTCGAATTGTGTTTATTTTATTATCAATTAGCGATTAAACTCTTTATTAATTCATATTCATTTTACAACTGATAAATATTTTAACCATAATAATCCATTTTGGTTTTTTTCACTATACGAAGTATATTTTGAATTGGATTACTGCTTTTAGTTTTCGTTCCTGTTAAGGGAACAGAATGAGAAATTGGAATTTGAACTACAAGTTTGACAATAACACACTTAATAAGTTAACTTGTAAATGATTAAACGTCGCTAGTTAATATCTAACCGCAACGATGTAACTCTGCCCTATTGGAACACATTCTTCCAGTCCATACATTTTTACAATGAAATAACTTGTATTTTATTATTTGTACGTTCGTAACACGACAATGATAGAAACCCAATACTATTCATTAAAATGTTTTTATAAAGTGAACGGGCAGTGGTTATCTAAATGTGCATGAGCAAAGGTAAATCGAGTGATTTGAAGTTTTTATGAATAATACTTTAAGGTAATTGGTTTATGGTCTGTCTAACTAATTGTTCGAAAATCATCAATTATGTTGGTACTAAGTGGTCACAATATTCAGTAGGGTTAGCATGATGAAATTGCAAAATAAAAATACCTTCAACTTTTACCCGCAACTTTGATATGTGATGACTGATGTCAAAACTATTACATCATACTACTACATACGTTATCGAATGAAAGTTAAATAGAAAGGTGTATCTTAAGGTTATAGAATCTAGGATAAAGGCATTTAAATAGGTCATTAGTGTTGCTTCAATGCTTCAATCTTGTGTGTACACATATTTCGGTTATAACGTTAGGAAACTTTAGACTTCAGATGGTCACATCTTGAGCCTTGTATTACTATATTTTAAGTATGTTTACGTTTCTAACCATCTTCATACTATACTTAAATTTTATTCCCAAATACATTTAGTTCCCAATTCCTAATTCTTAAATATAAATTAAATTTTATTACTTATGTTATAATCGTATTGATATCAAAATGCTTCTATATACATTGCTTCTGGTTTTGGAACATTATTATGTTTTGGCAATACGCCTATTTCTAAACATTTTAATTATAACTTAATTTATTCTGTGAGTAATTTAGATATATACTCGTACTGTTCTTTGTCAAATATAAACATACTCATGATGAGATGTATCATACAAACATCAATCATGGATGCACGGAATCATCTTTCTCTCTGTCTTTACAATCTATTGTCGGGATTAACTCTTTCGCGGTTCACTTATTTACCTCTTACTTTACGTCATTACATACTTATAGCCAAATCGAGCAGGTATGGCTATAGGTCCGATTTACGTATATCTGCACATTCCGTAGAACCATTTCCATGCCAGCCTATAGTTATACTAACCTAAAATATGGTTTGGCCTATGAATTCTGCACTCCAACAGTGTCAGAGATGTATCAATTCACACCACCGATCGTAATCAGATGGTGTAAACATCCCATTTTGCATTCTACCCCTATCGAGGATTCGAAGCCATTACCTCCCTCCCCCTCGAATTGCCGCAGCGTTAACAACTGCGCCATTTGGCCGGTGCAATTATCTTTTAAGTGGAATTATTATACTTAATTAAAGGATACGATTGCGTAGATCGATCATTAATCTCGGCCATAAGTCATATTATAATATTGAGAGTATTACAACTAAGCCAATTTTGGCGATAGTTGTCTCGCTGAAATCATATGCAGAGATTAATTTTAGCTTTGTCCTCGGACCAGTCTATATTCAACTCGAGACATCTAGAGTTTAACCCAAGATAAACTCATTATTTACACATTCCCAATTAATGTGATAAATAAATTGATTCTAGGAAACTCATACAAGTCTTCCATAGTTAGTTATTCTAAAACTCGATCATCCACTTTATAGAAATAGGGTAGATAAAGGCCATAGTATACTTAAATCAATTATAAGCATCGATCATATGAACACCATATTGAGAAATTAATATATCAATCAAGTTTGGTTGATGATATAGCCATTTAGCCATTCAGTCTTCGATAAAATTTTGCCGTCAAGATGTGCATTAATATCAATCTTGTCATCGAACGTACGACGCACACGATTGTCTTTGTTATTTAATGATCAATTAACGCTTATACGCTATTACAAAGCCAAATCGAGGACGTACGGCTATGGCCCATGAATTCTGCAGTCCAACAGGAGGGCCATATATGTGTTCATTCACAAATTCCGTTCCAACTGCCGCAGTTTTAATCACTGCGCTATTTGGTTGGACACTTCAAATCTTATATTATAATCTTATATTTCCGAGAATTCCTCCCAAATAAATGGAAAACAGCTGCTATATGGCTAAACAATAACATTAATATTAATAAAAGTATAGTTGGTGCCAAAACCATCCTATATATTGTTCGAATAACGTGCTTAGTTGGCTGTTCAGAAGTTCACGAATTAAACCACAATTTTCGAAATACATTTCTACAGATCTTCAATGCTTCTTCACCTTTCACCAAAAGTTTATTTATTCCAGACACACAGTTATTTCTTTTTAACTTCCCATGTTCATTCATCTACATCTACATCTGGTTTTACTCACTGCATCCTTTAGTTGGTGAAGTCAAAATTTATAATTGTCCTATGGGTGGGTAATGTCAAGTAATCTACACATAATTTTAACGACGCACTCGGCTGTATGTACTCTTCATGAATCACTTATTTTATGTTTGTATTAAATATGTGTACCCATTTAATTTTGAGATCAATCAACCGTATAATGATTTAAGAAAATTAATCTCTTCGAATAGCAAATAGTAACTCAGCACTGCTAATAAACTAAAATGCTAATTTGAATTGATCATGTATGGAAATCATTGCTTAAAATAAGGAACTATAATCGTATATAGTTTATTAATAATTACTAATAAGCTGTTGTTTTATATCATACATCTTAATATAAATGCATGATCTTACGATTGTTTAAAATATCTATCAAGTATGTGTATATAATACTCGTAATTTGAATATGTGTGTGTGTCTATTGCGATTAGTAATTCAAGGTTACACCACTACACTAACTAATACACTATTTTGTATAGTATATGTTTTTCGAGTGAATATTAGTATTATAAAACTGATGACTAAATTTTAAAATGTGTGCTCCATAAGGAAAGTAGTAAACATATATGATTGATGACATAAACCTTTTTCATTTGATTAAATAATTAGCATAACATTGATACATAAAATTGTTTCAAATTTGAAAGTTCAATTCCAGCATCTTGCTCGAATAGTCTCAATTGTAAATATTTTTATAGATAAATGCGTCAATGCTGGTGTTAAACGTGATAGTGGAACTGACATGTAGGACGAACTGCATATTTTCAAAACTAATCAACGTACGAGGGTCGTTTGAAAAGTAATACCTATCACTAAATCACTTTTAATCTATTTCTTTAAAATTAGAATGGTAAAGTAAGAAAGTTGTAGTAATTCTCTAACGATTGTTCTTCCCTTTTACTGCTCTCCCAAACAACTGTGGCCATGACCTCGTTGGTCGATAAAACTACCTTAGCCTTCTTCGGCCCAGATTCGCTAGAAGAAATCCACTGTATGGACTTTTCTTTGGTCTCCGATGTAGTATAGTGATGTATCCGTGTATCATCCACAGTTATGAAATAAGGCAAACACTCGCAAAAAGTTGTCACATGTCTGCGTTTTTGGTCGATTGTAAGTAAACCCAAAGTTCCTATAATATATTGCGCACACGTCCACCTGAGATACCTACTATATCATATATCTCGTGCACTTTCTGTCATACCATTTTTGGTGTGGAAACTTTATTTGAACGTCCTGAATTTTTGGCATCAGTTGTGCTTATACACAAATTTGTATACCACTTGTGAATCATTTTAATCGATGGTGAGGAGTCCCCATAATATTAATCTTTGTTTTGGTTTGCGAAATGGTTGTTCCACGCAACAAACAATGGGTTGTCTGTTTTCAATGGCTGTAAAAATTGAACTAAATGACAGATTTGTCTGAAATTTTGATTTGGTCTCGTGCCAGATGGTATTGACATATGACAATTATTGCGCCCTCTTTGCAATTTACCAGACTTTTCACGCCGCCTTCGTATGTCCTATACCCAAATTATGATTGTCTCCACGCCTCATGTCGATACTCCTGGGGTGTCCTTTAGTACCGATGTTCACTGTTTCAAATGAATTCAGTATCGTGTACTCTGTGATGCCAATAGATCAATGGCTAAATTATCCATAAGTTATAACATTTGCAGTCTTTAAACATGAAAAAGTGTATCAAAGCGAATTGTTGGCTTTTACGGTGCACTTCAAACTACTGTATTTGAGAAATTTAAAGTGTCACTTATGAGAACTAGCGTTGATTGTCTTCCTAGATCACGAATTTATCAAAAGACCCTCGTATGTATGTACAAGAATTTTATATATTTAGATTTTGTGTTTTAAGAATTTCAAAAGTTAGTATGTAGAAAACCAGTTAGACAAGTGTCATATGTTTATATTTAAATAAGTAAAGTATACTCCTTAAAACAACTCATGCATCTTATAATATTTGGTGATAATAGTGGTTTTGATTTGTACGAGTGATTGTAATTTGCACTTAGAACAAAGTATATAAAAGCATTTTCTCTATTATCCATGTCAAGACAAACAACGTATACTTGACATTATAAAATGAAAATGAGCTTTCATAAATTTTACGCGATTTTGCCTCATAATCATTTACTTGTCTAGATGCATAGTCTGTTAACTAAAGTTATACCGAAAAATTCGTATATTTTGTTCTCTATATATAAAATACGAAAACCACCACCTAAATTTGTTCAAGCTTGATATAAATATAATAAGAATATATCATTATAATTTAAGTGGGTGCGACCTCCTTGCTATTTATTTTTCTATAAAAAAAATAAATAACTTAATACGATATTAGACATTGTACAACGAAACGTAATTATTTTTTTTGTGCGAATCGATTAAATTGTTTCATGTAAACTAATATTTACGCTAATAGTTTATCATTTTGCTTTAATGAAAATTATTCAGGTCAAACGAACAAGTTTTCTGTCAATGTATTAAAAATTCAATTAATTTTATTTGATTAAGGATTTAGAAGTGATGATGTCAGGAAAATTGTATAGATTTGTTTTGTTTTTTGTCTCCAATCACAATCTGGTATGGGGTCGAAGCACATCCAACTCTTTCGTAGTCTTAACGGACTATTTACGTCTATAAAATATACCGTAGGTCGTTCCTCTTGGGTTAAAGATCTATTATGGGTGATAATTGCCAGATTCGCTGCATAATTTATGTGCATACGGTTGTTTCATGGTACAATAACCGATACAATAACTACAATAACCGAGTATAAATTTGAGCTTTCCAAATTCAGAGAGTAAAGCTTTCCGACTTCAGGTTAAATTGTTTTAGGATGAAACTTGCTAAACGCCGGTGTTAGGGTAAATAGTTTTAATAAACTATATTCATAACTGCTACTGTCTCGCTGCCTTAAGTTCTCATAGGTTATCATTTCTATCGTATCTATAGTTTGAGCCTGGTTCGTTCAGAAGTATAGAAAGTATAGTCTCCTATGTCAAAATTATATTTCATCATGATACAGCCTAGAATCTGATTCCCATTCAAACAAATGATAAAATTCGATGACTATAAGAACTAGATAGAATTTTGAGATACTTTGGCCTATTTATTTTTATCCTGATTTTTTTCTTCGTCGAAACACATCACATAGAGTTCACATAATCCAATTGGTAGTAGCAACTGGTGGTGTGTGCAAAGGTTATAAGCTTTTTACATTACAATACAAAGAAGTTTTAAATTGGTAAAGTTGAAGCTGGAATTAATTATACGAGTATAATGAAGTCACAAAAGTTCAGTTCGTACATGCAACTCCAGGACTCAAGAATTTTTACATATTTTTAAGAATTGACACATTTCACAAGCTGCACGAATGTGGTGTCAGGGTATTTTGTCCCATTCTCGACGAAGAGCAATGTTTAAGGCCTCGACCGTCTCATAGTTTTTAGTTAATACTTTGGCCTACAGAATTGACCATAGGAAAATTCAAACAAAGCATCGTTTAAAATCTTTTTACGGTAGATTTGTTAATTTAGCTTTACTTTATGAAAATGAGCGAGCTATCATAGTTGATTAACACAAACGTTTGTTTGCGATTTTCCATCTAAATAAAACTCAATAATAAGCTTGTTAACAACATAACAGACTGACATTTGTATAGTCTGAAGTTGGTAACACGTCGATTTCCGATCCCTGTAGTAATGACATGAAACATAGATCGTCTCTTGAGTTCTATTCGCTTTCATGGCGTAATGTTTTTATTTACAACACTCCTGATAGATTTAAGAAAACCATTACTATGACTGCGCCATGTAGTCAATGTGTTAATTAATTGCTTACTATAGCTGTTTCGTGTAACTTTTAGTATTTCGAGATGAAAGCTCTGATTACTGAAAATGGTTCATCTAAGCGCTTGTTGATGAACCATGTTGATGATCTGTATATCTATTCTATATATAGACTGAGTATAAAAGATACCGAGTTTTATTGTAATCAGATGTAAAATATCTTAGAAGCCGCTTTACACGACATTGTAAATGTAACAGTATGAAGAACGAGTGTGTGATTGAAACCGATCAAACCATTGTTGATACAGAACGGGTTGGCGATAGCTTGTAAAAGTCATATGTTATTATTGTTTTATACTTAATTAAATCATTCTTAAATTTGGCTCTATTTGGCATGACATTATTATGATACATGCTCATCATAAATGTGACCTTAATGAAACCGATTTGTTGTCCATTTTATGTTAGTTATGTATCTCTATTTTTAAATCAAGCAATTAAGAAAACTAAAATATATTTTTTATATTCAAAATTTAAATCTGAATCAGAAAGCGAATATCGTTTTCTCAATTTAAATTTGCTGATGAAACCGATAAAATATATACGAGGGCTGTAGCAAAAAACATAGTTTTAGAACGCTTCAAACGGCAGGCGATAAAAATCTTTTTCCACGCATCTTTTCTTTAAGAACAGGATTGTTGAGAACAGGAAGTTATAGGGTGCCAAGTTGGGACTCTAAGGTGGTAGATCCATCAAGTCAATCGTACCAAGTTGAATGGACTGTCTTTTGATTTTCAAGAAATACGATCTGTTTTCAAGCGTTTGGCGGCACCAATCGACACGAACATTTTTTAAAAACACTATAGGCAAGAAAGGTGGTTCGTTGCCAAAAGTCGAATAGAGTTAGCCGTTTTTCGAAAATAATTACACAATGTTGGAATGCGAACTGACAGATGACTTCTGTGTAGCAGCCTCCAAAAATTTTACTCTTTTTGACTAACATATAGATTTGTTTTGAAAAACACTATATTACCATTCTCTAAAAACTTTTATCGCAGCCCTCGTACAATATTGTCATTATGACCTTTTCGATATATAAAATGCACACAACGAATTACAATAGCGATCATTGCGATATATTTAATTGATCTATTTCTGTTCTAATAATCAAAATCGATAGATAAAATATGTTATTTTGAAAATTATGATTCAAAAATTGAATCAATGATCAATGGAATTATGATGGATTGATTAGATCATGTATACATGACTAGCATCTGAATGTGTACTCGTACATTTATTATTAAAAATTTAATACATTAATTAAATACATTATTTTAATATTTTAATACATTACATGTATTTACATGTATTTTAATACATTAATTAAAAAACTCATTCGAATACAAATTGTTGTCATGAAATAAGTTATAGAGCGGCTTTATATCAAATAATAACTATGTGTTGATGTATAAGTACTTGTATATAAACTATGTCTCTACCACAAATAGTTTTTCACTGCAGAATAATATGCATATGTTGCCAGGATTGGTGGCGCAAGTTTGATCGATTTTTCGTTTTATACACGGCATAATAAATGTTGTAATGCATTTTTATAGCTTATATGTACAAGAGTTATATAAGGGAATGAGTGTTTTAATTTTGGTATAATATTTCAATATTAAACTCGACAATTAGTTTGTGATGACATTTAAAACAACCACTTGCTTATAAAGAATTTAGAATATTACTATGTGCCTGTTAGCTTTGGTTGCCAAAGTACTTATACATCAACATTTAAAATTGTAGTACCTAGTGTTAACCTTTACGCTTTCTACAATTCGCGAGTAAGTGAGATATATCTTTACGATGAAGCTTTGATAAATATCCAAGTAAGCTATGGTGTAAAGAACATACTAAATTGCATATGTCGTCCTCAAAGTGCCTAATTGACCTTTTAAATAAGTTTGCAGAAAGGTGTGTCCTCAATCGGAAAGCAATGCATGATGTGCATCATTTGTTTTTCCGTCACTCAGGCCGTCACTCAGCTGTTTTATGGTTGCAAAGAAGGGTTTGGATACGCAACAAAAGTTATCCCATCTTTTCTAGTGCAGACCACTTAAGTGAAAGTGGCTATCTCTCTTGAGAGATAATAACGTCATCCCTAGAATGAGCTCACAAAAGTGGAAGCTGCATCTAAACGGGCCACTCTATCAGCCAATACGTTTCTTATCATATTCATGTCACCGGGTATCCAGTGTAGACCAGTTTCATTCAAATTGCTTAGTTGATTCAAGGCAATTACCACATTTAAATATGTTTCGATCTCTGAAATTCATCTCTTTTGCATACAGTGTTACCCTCAAACTTGAAGCAATTTCCGTCTGAAAGATAGTGGCGTACCTACCAGGCGGGATAGCTAATTTTATCTCAGGATGTTGCATGTATAATCCGGTACAAGTCAGCTTACATCATACCGATCCATCAATATAAATCTTCATATCGTCACCGGAGGGTTAGGATGGTTTTTTGTTATCTCATTTATGCTTTTCGGTAATAATAAGAGCTTTGCCAAGATATTTAAGAGGTTTTAAATCAGCCTCAAACCACAGCAATGTATGACGTGTTCCAATTCTTCTAGATAAATATCAAAGACATTGTGAAACTTTATTTTGACTATGCGCTATAAATATCATAACCTATACACAATATGACAAACAAAACTTCGACGAATATTTGTTGGTAAGACAGAAGACTGCATCCAGAGTGTTATAGATAAACATTGTGAGACAAGCGAATCGATGTCTCGTAAGTCGAAAAAGAAGCTCAGTTCAATATAAATGCAATAAGTGTGTTGTACAACTGAACGATTAAAATACTGGTTATCTTAAGCATTAAGTATATCAAAATTGAACTAGTTGGACGCAGATATGATTCTTTGGCCATTTAAATTCTGAAAACAGTAGTAAATTCAGCATAGGTCCCGAAACATTTCCAGCAGAGGTTCTCTTTAGTTCGGAGTATTCATCATATATTTCACTCGAAAATATTTATTGGATAAGTAAAGTCTTTTATGAATTGGCTCATTAGATCTAGTTTATCAAATGCTTAATGTAGGCATAGTCTAATGTAATTTCAATTATGTTGTGACTTTATGAACCTGTTAAATTGTAGAATCCTTTTCTCTTAATAAATCATTCGTTTAAGTCTTTTTTTCTAGTAATTTTTCAAAAAGTTTTAGGATCAACAATTAGCTAACATTAGAAGCAACAATTAGCTTTAAAACTCGCATTAGTCGCTCATTTGTTTCAATTTCGACAGGTTTATTAAAGTTCTCTAAACACAGTCTTAACATATTGGAATATTTCGTATGTAATCTTGATCGCAAACTTTAATTGAGGTCTAACATTTTTATTTTTGAATTGAGCGTTTATAGCTAGTTTAAGGGTGAATTTTTACGAGCATATACCATAGTACTAGTTATTGAAAAAAGCATATACCAGCTTTGACGAAATTCTGACGAAACTAACTATGATTTTATAGAAGGGAACTGCTATCGATCAACCAAAGTCACACAACTGACTCGTGCTTCTAATAAAATATAACGATTAATTGAGTGTCGCCGGTTATAGCTTAATGGTTAAGAGAGTTAGTTTCTCATCACGCCGCGGTCTCGAGTTCGATTCCCGCCGTTGACCAAAAATTAACATGCAACCGGATGACATAAAAACGCGTTTGTGTGTAAAAACATTCGTTGGGCTGACCACCTACAATGTGCACCAGTCGTTAAAATTGGTTCGTAAGATCTCAGTTGAGACGCGGTAAGGGCCGTTTACGGCCTTTAAGCCATAGATTATTAATTGAGTACGAACTTGTTCCGTCTGAACGTCCATTTATATTTCGGAGCATTTTGTTCAAATATAACATTGTGTGTGTTCCAAATTTACGTTTTAAACTCATCTTAATTACATAACAAAATAGTAATGATCGTAGTTTAGATTGTGTAGATGTTTCTAGGCTGGCAATATACTTAATAATAAAATAAAATTGTTATTTAGATAAGAATACCAAAACCATAAACTTCGTTTAGTTCACAAAACCACAATCGAATGTTTTAGTATTTATCATCTGAATACATATAAAATACACTCAAGTTGTTCTAAGTATATAGTGACTGAAGTTGATTATTTTAACCCACATAATGAATAAACTGTTTTGTGTATAAACTAGCGTTTCAACATGACCTATGCCAATTGATATGATATTGCATTGTGTATGTCTTAAGATTCAACGATATTCTCACAAGCACAAACCTATGTTAGAATATCGTGTTTGTTGCTAACTTATTAAAGTAGAAAATCAAGTGTTATTTGACTAGGTTGAGACATATTCACATATCAGTATAATGTGATGCCTTGCCAAGTTTAGCCCCATTCATCAAATAATTTGATCCACACACATACGGGAATCTCGTTTGGCAAAAGTATTAATTAAATGTGTATTCGAAAGAAAATTTATATTTTATTATTTTGTATTAATTAATAATTTGTTTTTGTATTTTCTTCTTATGAACCTAAAAATAGGAAATATAAATGAATCTGTAACAAGTATATTAAGTTGTAGCGGAACACAATTGAAAACTTATTTGAGAATACGATTGCATTTTGTGTTGTTCGTCAAATGGAAAATAAAAAACTATTGATAACAGAGAATTATGATAACGAAAAGAAAATATTAAAACAAGATAATATAATGAAAGATAAATCAAGTGAGAGTGCTTTAAATAATAACAAAAGTAATAATAATATTACACACAGTAGCAGTAGTGGCAGTCATTCTAGCCGAGAGTTGTTTTTAAAAGAAAACGAGGAGAATAAAATGGCTGAATTGGTGAGCGACGAATTTGAACGCGAATTCGATGCACAATTAGAAGATCTCGAATCGCATGGAATCATTGATTCCGAGGACTCGGATTTTGAGTGTGCTGAATGGAAGAATGTCCGAAAAAAAATTGTTAAACCAAGTCGATCGCTGGCCGAGTACATTAATGCGCCTACAATCGACGATGAAGATATTGTCGATATGAATACACTCGATGGTATATCATCGCCCGAAGCTATAAATCAAAAACTTCCCTTCATCTATAACGCGATGAGACGATTGTCGGAATGTATGGAAGAGGAAGAAGATGAATCGACCACTAGTGGAGCGGTTCAATTAAATGGAAGTACATCGAAAAATAAACGTTCACCACCAGCGATAATTTTAACACCGCCAAATGCTGCTGCCAAACCAAAAAATCGTGGTGTCGAAATAGCTGGAACAACGCGAAAATTTTTTGTCACCAAAACCGAAACGGTGCCACGACGTGAAGCGGAAAATCTACGTAGTATGACACCAAAAATGAATTCGCAAACTATACATTTTCCGTGTAGTAGCAATACAGCGAATTTGTCATCGATTCGGACTATGTTCGCCCAGGAAGGGACACCACATTTAGATAAAAAGTTTTTCGATACATCGCTAGTTGAAATACGACCGATCAACGATAGTACAAAATCACTTGATAAAACTGACGGTGAATGGGATTATAGTAAAATAGACGATGTGTGGATTCCAAGGCAGGATACTATAAAACGATCGGTAAGCTTATATAAACATAAATTAAACGACGAGTTTTGATTATATCGTGTCTTGTACTAGCAAATTTGCACTCTTAAGCCATACTATAATGTAGATTTGGTCGCACGTACAATATGTATTGAGAAATAATTGAAACAAATAACAACGTTAAATAGTTATGTGTGTTATTATTCGATACACGCACGATCTATACGTACCCAGTCAATTGATATTAAAATAGTTTTGGATAAAACAAAGTTAATTGATTTTGATTACAGTTTAATGATTGTTGATGGAAAATAACAAGTTTGAATGATCTAGTAAGTAGTTGATCGAATGATGTAAAAACATAGCTTTAAGTTAAACAAAATTCACTTTATATTCCAACTGGTCACGATTCGTGTAATTATGAATACATTTCTGCATTCGTGAATCTTCTGACGAATTTGCTTTCAGATTTTTACATACTAACCCATATTCTACCACAGTCTGTTTTTGAGCATTTAGGTGGAATTTATTGGTAAATCGAGTTTAGGTATCACGAAGCTGATCTGTTTCGGCATTAACCAAACTTTGGAACTATATATGCATTTTGATTAGTCTTTCAAATCATTAACAAGAACATTTATATGAACCTTTTTTAACCAAGGAAGATTTGATAGATAGTTATCGGATGGGATTTTTTGTCGGTTTTCACAGGCCATTGTTGGCCCGTACCATGTCAGCAATCTCACTCTATCGGTTTCGATAACGAGCCCGCTCTTCATATTGTTGCAAGCAACTAGCAGATACCAGAGGTTCCGAATTACAGTTGGCCGAGATCTTAAGGTATGGTGTTTCCTTCACTACTAACGACTTTGTTGACGACCGATAAGCTCTCACATCCCGACCCTGCTCTTGATCATTCCTTCCCCATCTCGGTAGCAGTTTCGTATCGGGAGTACGGATCTATATTATAACATAAGTCGGTCTGATTTCTGCCAGCTCTAGTATTAAACTCACCAATCACCAATCTGGCATCTTGTTCAGGTATGGAGCCCATCAGATTATCCGAATTATTGTAAAATTAGTCTTTATCTTGGGATTGGCTTACATCAGTGGGCGTATGTACACATACAATTGACAGGTTGGCTAATCTCATATGCAAGTGAAGCTAACACATTCGATTATTGACTGCTTGAAATCCTAATACAGCCTTTTTTACCTGTGGCCCAACGAGAAATCCAACTCCAAGATTTCCGAGGTCACTGTGTAGTAACGTATAGCATTAGGACACATGGTCTCCACTTTAAACTCCACTCGTTTCTTTTAGCGCTACGAGTTCCAGCCGATACTCTTTCATACATGTGATAAAGTCGTCAAACGCGCCAGGTTTTTTTAAGTGTCCGTACGTTCCACGCGTCGATTCTTATACTTGTTTCCGGGTACTTAAGCGGATGGTCATTGTTTTTTTGCCGGTATCCGGTTGTTTCGTTTGAAATATTTACGAAAAATTGATGCTCCCATCCGCAGGGCCAATTGAATAATTGGAATCAGATGGAATAATAGGTAAAAATTGCCCACATAGATCCAACATGACGATTATCATCCATTTAAGCACATGGGATGAACATGAGATGTAACCTCTAACTTCTTTTGTTGCTTGTTAAGACTGTAGATAAAACCAGTGTCCAAGTATTTAAAATTGATGAGTTCAGAATAGAAATTCATGGTGGCAAGTACCTTCTCTGTTAAGATCTCATTTAGTTGTTTTGAGCAGCCTTACCATGAAGATCAACTATAACTTCATCATACTTCTTTCTCTCTTTCCATCTGTCAACTGAAATTTTTGGTTATATCTGGTCGAAATCAATAACCTGTGAGTTTTAACTGTCCTGGTAGCGAAAGAACTTAACTTTATTTCTCTAACCAAACTGGAAATTATAGTCACCTCCCTACATTTTTTATCGTTTGGAATAGTTACCATCGTTCGACAAATCCAACACTTATTAGTACCCTTACATCAACGTACACTTGGTACCCTTACATCATTACTTTTTTCATTTAATATAACTTTTCTTATTTGATGTACTTTCATCAGGTCCAATGTTTTCGTTTTGAAGCGCATTCATCGTCATGTACTAAGATTTGTCATATGTAATTCTAGATAAGTTGTTTTGTGATGGGTATGGCCTCCGAGCTGTTTTACACATTTTCACTCATCCATAAACTAACACCTATCGTTGATTTTAGCCGAATAGTTTTTTGGTATTGAAGCAATTTTCGGTTGATCATTAAGTCGTTCATCCCCAAAAGTTGGCGTTTTAATGCGTTCAAAATTAGAATGGCATCTGTGGTTTGAGATGACAAAACTCAATGTATTTCAATACTAGTCACTACACATTTGAGGGAGTGTTGAGAATCTGTAGTATCATGGTTTTCAGGTGTGAACATCTAAATATCTTGAAAATTCTGATAAGGTGAATACACAAGTAAAGCAGACCTGTTTTCATGTGAAAAACCTTGAAGGTTGAGTAAAGGTACTGTCGATAATGTTTCGCGGTTTATGATTTAACACCTTTTGTTTGTGAATACTAGTAGCATATGTAAAACCGTATTAGTTAACTATTTACTCGTAATTGAAATCCAAATATTGTTTCTTAGTTATAAAAGGTCATCTTTAATTATATCAATGAAAGTTTTACCCAGTTAATTCAATATTATTAACGTCAGTATCAAATTGAACGAAAAACTCCTCTTATTAGTTCTACAACTTGTTATACTTATTTAATGTGATAAGAAAATATTTCTTTAGAATCTTAAAATTTCTTTGTGTCGCTATTCACACTATGTATTTATAAGTTAATGAAAAAATAAAATAAAACGTGATTACATTATTCACGTGTTTCCATGAATTGGACAATAAAAGTCTTTATGTTTAATTTTATTATTTGACTGAGGAAATGACATACATTTAGTATACAGCTGTTAGAAGGCAAGAAAGTCATGGCTGGTACTGAGATTGGTTCTTAGTATCAATACTTCTACGAATTATCGTTTTTATTGTCGAGACACATTATTAATGTTTTCTAGTTTAAAATATTGAATATAATCTTAATGTATTATTAATTTGATTTATTTAGGCGGAAGCAGATGGATCAAAATCAATAGGAGCTCGGCCTCATAGTGCACCAATCGAATCTAAACGTAAATCAACTAAAAAAGATGCTAAGTAATATAAATACTATTGAGTGCAATTACTAAGTTACTAATACTTATTTATTAATTGTAGGAAACATGAAAAGGAACTTAAACGATTTGAGAAAGAAGCCCGTAGAACGGAAAAAGAGAAAGCTCGACAGTTGGAAAAAGAGGCAGAAAAGAAAGCTAAATTAGAAAAATTAAATAGACACCATGAAAAAATATCACGCAGTACCGAACGTGTTGCACCACGATCTGGATCACTAGAAAGGCGGCAAAGTGGCGACGATCCATCTGTGTCAACTCAATTTACAGTACATGGTAAGTACACATATACGCAACAATCGTATAATTTATAATTCTAATCCACATACATCTATCATAGGTATTGCTAGTCCGAACAAACGACCAACACTATTCGATGTCTTCCGTCCACGAACAAAATCAGATACGAAAAAGAAAGAAAAAGATGTTACGAAATTATCGGGATCAGATCAATTAACTGTGGGTCCTGCTCATGTTGGTATCATGCAGAGCATGAAAACAGCATTGCAGCATACAGTTGGTGGGGGTAGTCATAAACCAAGTAGTGCCGAAACAAAAGTTAAAGATGGATCAGCTCATTTACATGCTGGCAGTGATGCTCAGGTAAATATTTTAAGTGTACCACGACGTTTCTATTAGAATATTACATTATATCGTATATTTTAGTATTATCACACTGTAACGGCGGTGAGGCGGGTGGATGCATCACGATCACCAATGACAAAAGTTATGGATTTATTTAGACATAGAGCCAATTCTGTATTATCCGAAGCAGATAAACGTAAACAAGTAAGTTTAATTTTTAATAAATTATCGATATTATTCAGGTTGTATTCCAATTTTTCTGCAAAGCTTTCGAAAAAAAAAATATGTTGCATCTTTTGTTATATAGATGGCAGTGACACAACAAAAGCGACTTTATGTGGTATTTCATGATATTCTTTCAATTAGGTTAACACTTTAGTGGTTTGATCTGTTTCTTAGTTTCTTGACCACCTCCAATGTGCACTAATACGTATTAAGTGGTTCGTAAGGTCTCTGTTGAGACCAGGACCGTCTACGTAGAGATAAAAATAATAGCTGATACTATCTTGAAAACGAAAATCAAACGTTCACATGATTGACAATAGGTTTTCGTGTTGTTTCCCAATAATATTTAGATAAATCACTTGTTAATTACCACATTCGTTCGTGATTTGAGTTATCGGTAAACCACAGCCAACGAAATCCTAGATTATATTACCGATTCGAAGTAGTTCAACATTTAGACTTCAATGAGGTTGAACATTTCGATGTGAAGCCTAATGCACATGGCGTGGAATCCTAACACGTTGTTGAAGTGTTTATGTAGTGCCTGAGATTACAATTAAAAGTGATTTTCAGTTCTGTGTGAGCTCCTAATGTTAGTATTTTCTTGTTTTTAGTTAGGGTTTTGTTGGTTGCTGTTAGAAGTGTATCATAAATATCTTTATGAAACTGAGCTACATAATCATTTAGGGTACTGTGTAATGGTACTGGTATCAAGTATCAAGTAATATAGAAACAGCTCAGTCATATTGTAAGATGCAATTGATTTACTAGACGTGTCTTATATGTTGTTGGGATTAAACTGCCAATTTCATATTTTTCTATTAAAGTGACGTATCCAACAATAAGTAAAGTATCTCATGGTTATACCAGCAAAGATCTGTGAATTTTTGGAATTGTACTTTGGGTTGTCTATTAACCATTCAATTAGTGGTTTGTGTCGATGTTTCGTTCGTACTTCGCATTGTGTTATTCTTACGAACACATATAACTAATAGCTCAAATCACTGAGATGAACTTTAAAAGACAATTCAATAGTACATATTCCACGTTTTATCAATCACAGAAAGACATTGGAGTAGTACCATTCACTTATATTACGTAAATATTACATATATATCGGAATGCATCGGTTGATGTATAGCTTAAGGCTGTTTGCAAATGCTGTCACACAACTTATTAGATTAACTTTAATTGAATTGAAATATATTAAAAACAGTATACGCCCGAGAAGTGAATCTTGAATTCCAATTCTCAATATAATATTTTACTGTCCAGTACTCGAACTATTTTGAATCGGATCAAATTTGAAAACGTGCCCGGTTTTCTAGGTACTTAACTAGGGCGCCTCACAACCCCAAGCTTACATTATATCGTAATACTGCGGTGAAGAAAATAGTTTTAATTTTTAAATTGTTTTGTAAATTTATGTACACCTACGACTAATAATACAGTTTTATCTGTGTACGAGAATGTAAAAAAATACTGCAGTCGAGTGATACTATTTGTATCTCTCACAATCAACATGATCTCATTTACATATTTTTTGTAAAGTTTTATGGTCTATACATGTAATATTTACTTACAAACTAGCGATGTCATTAGGTAGTTTAATGTGCGTGCGTATGTTAGTACACTAAATGCCTAATATATGTCAGTCTTATCGAATATAATGTAGATAAGAATGGAAGACATATGCTAAATTATTATTTATCACCGTTTATTCAATAATACGACGTTTTAGAAAATTGTATACCGGTTGATTCATAAATTGTGTAAATTGTGCGAATATGGTGTTGGAATGTTGTGGCATTTTCCGAATTACCCTAATCTAAATTGATGGGGATATAAGACTAAACTACGTGTTCTGAATTTACTCGGTGCGTCCGATTACACCCTGTACAATTCCAGATGATGATCACATTCGTCTATACTCTACATGCTATACTATATAACTATCCAAGCGAGTATACACGATCAAGTATATAAGTTATACAAATAATAATAAAAACAATACAAAAGTAACTTTTACAATCATATGTTTAGTTACTCTTACGAGTCAATTATCGGTTTGCTGTTTTTATACGGTTATTGTTGTTATCGCTAATTTATAGTGATCGCGTTCGGAAAAAAGTAATAATAAAATATTTATCCATTGGATTTTAGTTGCGATTTTCTTTTTAAATGGAGAAAAGCTTTAGTTCGGATTTTCCGTGAAATAAAATGTTGCCGATATAGTTTCTTAATTTGGTATTGATTCATCTCGTGACTTAATACATTTTCCATCTTGTCAAGTGTAACAAGTTTATAGATTGGTTGGTGTGGTGTGTAGGCGTTTGATTTTGTTTTTGTGTATACATTTTATGTTATTAATAATATTAAAAATAACATTTATTTATTTATATATTACGCATTTTCATTGCAAAATGGAAGAAAATGAAAAACTTATGTCTGTGTTTTGATTTATTTTCGTAGAAGGTTATTTGAATAATTAAGTGATAAAAATAGTAAAATATTTTCCTTATTTCCATAAAAAATTAAATATATTTTTGTGTCTATAAACACAGTTGTTGTGAATTTGTTTACAGATCAGTGAGTGAGTGTTTACATACAAACAACAAAGTAAATTAGTGCAAAATAATTATTTTCGCTTAGTGGGATCACGTGCATCACAAGAAATATCGTTTATATGCCACTATTTGTAGTCGCATACATCTTATCAGTTAAATGGTTTGACCTTAAAAAGGCTCATCGATCAAGTTGAAAAAAGTGGCTAAATTTAATGTCAATACTATTGATATCGATAAAATTATGTTGTTTCAGCATGTCGAGTGGAATTAGCTTTAATTTTCAAAACTCAAGGTTGACAAAATATTAAAAGTGCTAATAACATTAAGAATAAACATCTTACATTTGTATTGTTTAGTGGTTTCGATATAGCTTTTCGGTTACCAATACATCACGTTTCTCATATATCGCATGTCGGTTTTTCATCTACTTAATTCAATTACATGTGTGGTTTTATCACTTTCACTACCAATGTCAATATTGTGAAACACAAACGATGTTACTTAATTAATAACGTCTCGGTACGGATCATTAACATGTTGAATAGCTCATAAAATAATAAAGACTCGAGACTTGTATTAATTTAGTCATTTAATTCTAAAATATAAAGTTTTCATATTTTTTATCGGAATAGACTAATTAAAAATCCAATAACAACAAAAAATTAAATTGAATTATTTTATTGTATCGCAGTAAATGCTGTGTAGATAACAGTTGTAAAATGGCAATGTCAGACAATAATATTTGGCAAGAGTCGTCTATAAATACGTATGAAATTTGATGGAAACCATTTATAAATAAAATGATTGAATTAGCCCCTGATTAACATAAATTATTGGTAGTTTAACCATTAAATTTATTTAAATCACATTGTTTTTGCTTGTGAACAATGTGAGTGTAATTTATTATAAATTACTTACTGAAATCATAAAAATATATTTCATAAATTTATTACTGTCATAATTCATTATGTTATTACCTACCTAGGCACAATTATCACGTAGACCAAGTTTTGCGGTCTTGGAAATAGAAACCTTAATCATTGCTTTTCTAAACAGAGAACAGTGTTAGAAGTTATGTTTAAATATTTTTGATTTGTGTTTAATAACATAAACAATATGTACACCTGTCACTGTGAAGTATTGCCAATTAAAAATGCAGTAGTTTTGTTAATTAAAAATATGTTGAATCATCGATATGTGGTTTGAGAATTTTGAGCGGTTATAGGTATTTGAGCTCGAGTGCAAGCTGTTGTTCGTCTGTCCTATTAACGACTTACGATGTATGTACGTTCTCTTTTTTGTGCTCGTCAGGATTGGTTGATTTTCAATAGTTTGCAACCTGTGTACATGACTCCACTGATGACTCATTTTATAATAGTTTCTAATCTCCTGTAGCCACCGATTGACGAAGATTATAGACTTATATAGCCTACAATGGAGATGTTATTGACTAAATTGGGTTGTTTCTTCAGTGAAATTATCGGATTGAGCCATAACTTAAGCAGTCAACTTCCAAGCAATACTCTACTAATGACAGCGGTTCTAGCTCACCTTAACATTTGCAATCATCATACATATTTGAGCTCGAGTTCAAAATGTCGCTCAATTTTTCTATTAACGATTTACGATGAACAGTGCAATATCCAAACGTTTTATAACATTGCTGAATTTGCAGATGCTATAGTTCGAAGGTCTTGCCATGGACATGATCTCAATTAGCAGTTAGACATGATTTTTCAATTCAAATCTGTTTGGTGCTAAAATTGATCTTTCGTAGAAGTTAAACATCTTATACCATCAGAGTAATACTTGCTCCAATGGTATTACATCAGAATATCCACTTTTCAAATCTTTGTTAAATTCGGTTAAAATTTTGGATTCTTACCGATGGTATCTTTACTATTCGGCTTGCTTAGGTATGTTACAGTTTTCAGAAAAGGTTTTCAAAGTGATCTCGATAAGTGATTTGAATTAAATTAAATGGCAATGGTCACACATAATTGGTGGTCTGCAGCTATAATATAATATTGTTCATCATGCTGGTACCATTTGTCATAATACAAGCTATCGTTATCAAAATGTAAAATAATTTCAACGTTTCTTTAAACAGCGACAAATATTTCATAGTTAATTTTGTATGTTCCAATAGTCACGTAGCATAGCTTTGTATCATTTATCATTATTATAGTATCAGTTCTGTTCTCGTTGACTTCAAGAAATTATGTTTGTAGTGTCACGGTTAATCACAAAGCCAGGAGTTTTTCAAAGTTAGAAGCTTATGGGATAACATCTTGGAACGGGCAGTACAACAAAAACTGTTAGCTTCTTATACATTTTCAGGTTGCTGCCCAAATTTTCTGATTTAACTTCTGATTTATCTATTGTTGGACGGTAGATTCATTGAGAATACATTGTAAGGTATAATCAACTAGATAAGATTGGTGATCTGACAATTGCGTCGTCTCGGAAGTTTCAAGCTCAACGAATTGATATTTAATTTGTTCTTAAACAGTTAATAGTTAATTGTTTTAATTGATTTACTAATAACATGCAGTGCAAATACTTTAAGTTCAAGAACCAACCGCTTCTGGAAGTGTTGATAGAATTTAACCGTGATTCATCAAATGTACATACTTTACATATTTGAATTTAAAGCAAATGGAGATCCTTGATTTGGAACACATTCCAATAAACAGTCATGATCCATTCTTAGAGACATTAATAAATTTTGCTAGCTTGGCAGCTAATTCTGTACATTTGAAACCAATATGATTTCCATTATTTTCATTATCACTTCTATTTAAACCTTGTGAATGATCGCTGGGGTAATGACCAAAAGTGTGCTCTAATTTGAGATTTCGGATTGGCAAATGCTCTCACTTTTTTTTGGTTTGTTTGTCAGCTTGATCTCATGTATGATATTGAATCAGGTGGAACTTGTTGCTCGTCAAGAATGATTTGGAGACTCGATTGCCTAATAGTGGAGACCACGTTTTTCAGTTTAAAATTCCAGTAGTTGATAATCAATTGTTTGCAACCTGTATACATGAGGCCACTGATATTAGCCAACCTGAGACGCATTTTATAACAGTTTCAAGTCTTCTATAACCACCGGTTGACGAAAATTATAGACTTATATAGCCTACGATGGAGTGCAAACTGAATCAATTAAAAGAGAAATAAAGATGTTCTTGACTAAATTGGGTTGTTTCTTCAGAGTATTTATCGGATTGAGCTATACCTTAAGCAATCAACTTTTAATCAATACTCGACACATGGCGTGATAATTTTTCTGGTAAACGACTGAATCTTAAGACTCGTACATTTAGTTAATTATCTATGACTACTTAGAGGAATACGAATATC
The DNA here is from genome assembly GCA_963932295.1 of Tipula lateralis. Classification (NCBI taxonomy): domain Eukaryota; kingdom Metazoa; phylum Arthropoda; class Insecta; order Diptera; family Tipulidae; genus Tipula; species Tipula lateralis. Next base: position 194,288,594 of record OZ010737.1, read on the forward strand.
TTTGTCATTTAGCGTTAATGTCAGTGAAATATTTAAGTTTAAAACGTGATATCGAGAACTGTTGGTATTAAGGTGTTCGATGAGTTACACTTCTCAAAGCAAACATTCCGGATTCGGAATGTTGATTCAATCCGTTGTTACGTGTGGATATAAGAGTAGAGTCTTGACAGTAGGACCATGATCTGATTCAATATGTGATGTTTATGGTAAATACCAAGTATTTGTTCTAACGTTCAGACGTTCAATAAGTCTGTTGAATATGTGAAAATTATAACAAAAGGGGCGTTGTTGTACGAGACATCTTGTATACGATATAGTTTCCTTTCTAATACGGAATCATAAATTTATATTAATAAATTTAAATTACGGAAACAAACTATGTACACAGATTTCTCAAAGAAGGAAAAAACATTCAATTGCGTTGATTATAATTTATGGGTGCCGATTAATTTCCATATTTAAAAGAAAAACATGCTGCATTCGTTAAAACCATTACGTAGAAATATTTACGTGCTGAATTCAAATTTATTGAACACGAATGTGTTTATAGATTAATTTGTTTACATTTATATTATTTATCTTAATTTGTTTATGTCAATTTGTGATTATTTCTTTTTGCTTGTTAGAGCTTATACAGCAACGTACAGTATAGTGAACCGAAATTCTCTTTTAGAAACTAAAAATGAATTCAGAATTGTTTTTACAATATATAAATATGTTAAGATAAATAAAAATTATAATTTCAATGAAATTAATAACAAAAAGTTATAGTTCGTACACAATCTCTTAGCCTATGGTTAGTGATATCTAGCGGTGAATAGTAGAATAATTATGTTGTATAGTAAAACAAATAAAGAAAATCAAATGAAACCGAAAAGTGGTAAATCATATTTTAACAAATGGTTACATCGTGGCTCAACATCGTCTCAAGGATCGACATCACCGAGCCAACCAACAGGCAGAAATCGCAGCCAATCGCTCGACGTCGAAGCATTGCAAAGAACTGGAATACTGTTGCTACAAAATGTAGTTTGAATAATATTATTGAATATTATATATTATTTATTGTGTAATTTTATATTTTCAGAGAGCTGTGCAGCAACACAAACTGCAGATCGAAAATCAAAGTAAGTTGTACAATATTTACGAATATTTTATATTATATATACGAAAAAAATTGCCAATTAGGGGTTAAAATTATGTACAGTTGCGTACCAAAGACACAACCGGTATTCTAGTACATTTTTATTTAATACGAATAAGACAAACATATATATTATATACATCTGTCTCGCCACATGACATTATTTTTGTGTGCAAATAAAATAAACAAAAATGTTTTTTAATTCAGTTAAAATGATGAGGCGTAATTTTACGGACTGAGTTTTTAATTGCTCGTTATTTAAATATAAAATATTACATAAAAACTTTAATTAATTCCAAAATAATATTGTGTATTATAATTTAATTTAATAATTGTTCGTTAACGCATACACAAACACAAGTATTGTGTTGTCATAATATTAACACTTGTTTGTTTACATAGAAAAAAAAACATTACGATAGTGTGTTTTTGTTATTGTTTGAATACAAATTTGTTTGTGTTGCGATAAAAGTGTAAAAAATAATTTATATAATTTTGTGTTGAGTGAAACCCTATACGAAATACAAAAACGTAAATATAAACCACGTTGCTTTATGGAAAAATTTCTGTCATTTTCAGACAACAACAAACAATGTTTTTAATTTGTGTACTCGATGAAAACGTCAGCCATTGCTGTGTTTTGTTTTGTTTTGTTTTGGATTACTTTCAGTCGATTTGTTTTGTATTAAAAATCAAAATTTCCAACACATTATATAGGAAATAGTTTTATACTATGCATAGTGGTTTTTTTTGTTAATTGAGGCCGGGTGGTATGAGTTGTAAACAACAATAATTGTTATGTAATATATGTTTTATGCTCCCATGCGGGATACATAATACGTTGTGTTTGGTTTGATAAGAGAAAAATACGATTTACCAACAATTATTTACTATGCTTATATGTTATATCATGTTGTGAGGGTTGAATTGAGAGGCCAACTATCGGCCAGACTCTAAATATTAAAGGCGTGGCAAGAGATTTGTCGAAAATTTATAAAGTGTGTTGTGTGAGATGGATTGAGATGTTTTTTTTATATTTTTCATAACAACAATTACTATACCGACTAGGGTGTGTTTGTGTTTAATATTTTCAATCTGTTTTGAGGCCCCTGAAACAATTTATATCTTTACTTGGAATATGAACCGATACTCTGTTTACACTCGTTGCATATTACTGGTAGTTTCACCTCAGGAGTGAAGTAATGGAATCAATATTATCTAGGGAAAAGGTCGACCGTATTTTTCTGAAACGCGAGGGTCATACAATATCATTTTCTAGCTTTACGTCACTATATCTAGGGAGATCCCTTTATTTGGTTCGCTTCAATGTCACAGTATTGCTGACGAAAGAGAATGTAGCTTGGTTTTGATATTGGTTGAACTGAGGCATGAGAATGGGTACATCTAGGGCTAATCTTGTCTTTTTTTTTAATGTATGATAAGAATTGATAAAAAGTAACCTAAAGGTCGTAAATAGTCACTTCCACATTTGGGTGTCTTTAAGAATTTATATCTGCCGATTAAAGTATTCCATTTTCTTTAGCTCATAATAAATAAAGCTCCTCTTGGAGGCGTTCCCTATTACTCCTCACCATTTTTTTGCGGATGAGTTGAACTGAAGACTGTTGAACTTGAACGTAACCCGCCGTCTACACTATGCAAATCCACTGATATTTTCTATCATGATATCTTATTTGTCATTGTATGTGTGAGAATATTATACAAATTTTGACACTATCAGCAAATTATTAGGAGGCTATTTCGCGAAAAATTATTATGAAATTATTACGAAATGTCAAGTTTTGAGGTTAGATTTCCTCATTATAAATATTAATTTTGGAATAAAGACGTATTGGCTATATCAACCATTTCAATGGAAACTGAAAACCCCCGTAATTTTAATTCGATTTTTGTATTATTTAATAAATATGTCGCAGTTTTCGACTGAAAGTACAGTTGAATTAATTGATTTGTACCGAAAACCGGTGACTAGGTTACGGTTAAGCAAATTAAATAAAATAAATGTAAAAAAATATATTATTTTGACGTTAAAACATTGACATTTCAAAATAATTATCATGATAGTAAAATGCCCAGACATGATATTTGACGCAAACATTTTTAACAATACATTGAAAAACACACATACATTCATAAACTATCATGATAGAAAATATCAGTGAATTTGCATAGTGTAGACGGCGGGTAAAACATCAAGACTTTCTATTTTGTTTTAATATCGAATATCTAGTCACACGGCAACTTTCAGTTGTCTCTTACCCGCAATCACATTCATTTGTTGTTTAGAACAGCCGTTTCACCAAAGACACGATCGTTTAGTAATCGTTGTTCGGTTGGAAATAATTCGGGTGATTTAAATAATCCACCGTTTTGCATCGCTAAGCAGACATAAGGTTGAATATATTTTGGCACAGACCTTCATTGGCATATGCCTTTAATTTTATACACATTCATTCGACATTTGGCTATATTGAGACTGAACACTGAATAGTTTTCTATCTGTAAGTGTAAAATGTTCGAAAATATATTTAACCGAGAGTGATCTAATATACTCACTGAAGCCTAAATTTGAAACGGGAGCTCATATTAAGTATTTTGAGTAAAGAAAAAATAAGTTTCTCATCGAATTCCATTCCGCATAAATCGTAAAATCTTGCAACAATAATAAAATCATGCACTTTGAACTATATAGTAATATATTTTAATGAATTGAATTTCTTCTAAATATGTTTTGTTGTGTATTCCAAAGATATGATTATGTCATCACGAAAGCTCGACCGTAACAAATCAATTAAACGTGGGATATTAATTTGTTTTCCTTATTAATTGAATTTACACGAGTCTTGATATTTTTTTTAAAGCGACACTGACCTCATTCAATTCATTCCGATTATCTTTACCTTCCACCAAAACGCAATTGGTTAAAATCGGGTTTACCGTTTTGTTTGTATATTTGTTTAATCAAAATAGTTTTGAACACATGCCGAAATTGCGAAAATCGCAAAGTGTACATCAGAAAGACAATAAAATTGTTTACTGTCTTGATTTTGTTATCATATATTGTTTGTTATATGATAATCGATATCTTATGTATGAACAATAAAATTTTGGGACTATATAGGAAGTCGATTGGAAGAGGGGTATGAGCTCGGGTGTTTCTTTGAACAAAGTGACTACGGAAAATGACTTAAGCTAAGAAAATGTTAAGCTACCTACAAGCTGGTCACAATTCGTCTTGGTTGTCTACATTAGAGCAAATACTCAATTCCTCATCGTCACTAACGAGCCAAGCGTTAAATGACTGTGCTATTTGGTCAGGAGGTAAATAAATTAATAAATGTAGTTAAAATAGTTTATTATCTTATCAAAAAATTAAATATTAAATTGGAAAGTAATCTAATCGAATAATTAAAGAATTTCGCGCAATGTGACGATTTTATACTTACAGTTCATATTTTGACGTGCATACCTGATATGAATCATTTATGTATGACTTAAAATTGATAACGATCGGTCATATGAATGAATGAGTTTTCCAATGGGCTGGTTTTCTAGGTAGATAATTAAAAAGAACGAATTTGGAGTGCATTAGACTTAAAACAGACAAACCTAAAATTGGACTAATTTTAATAAGCACTATTTCGAAACGTTTGTATTTTTTACTGTATCCACCCCGAGATAAAATTTAAACCTGACGATTACCGCAACCTAAATACAATAAAAATATTTTATGTCTTATCAGGAGGTATTATGACATGCATTTATATACTTTAGTTATTATCAAATTATTCATCACCTACTTGATTTATTTCAAGAAATGTGTAGTGTGGACTGACGATTGTTACGTTACTTATCATTTCTGTGTATATACGTTTTCTAGACTAAGTAAAATTTAATCAATCAAAATCGACTTATTTACCTCCAAATACTATAACACCTTTCTGCTATAAATAGTAAAATTGTATGTCTGGATCGGAAGTGTGGAAAAATGTAAATCAAAAACTTTGTAATTATAGAATTTCGATGTGACGTCCATTTTGCCAAAATACATGTAGTATGTTCAGATTTCGCTTTTACATCACCAAACAGTTCAATAAAGTTGTCCAATATGTATCTATGTTTACCGTCAATTTTGAACAATCAGTGTGATCAAAGCAATAGTTAAAGGTGCGGCAGTTGGAGTGAATAGGGGCAGCTAATTGGAGTTGTTCACAATCAACGATCGATGTTGTGAATGAACACATCTATGATCTAATAAAATTTATGATCTTAATGAGACATTCAAGCTATGGTATTTCTAAACCTTTTTCATAAGGTTTCTCTATTACGATATAGTAATATTTCATTAGAAGTAAATCATCGATGGTTTTGTCAAATTTGCTGGGACTTGCTGGTTTGCAACCTAGTGTCACACATCAACGTGCTATTGTGGTTTTTATTGTTTCATATGGTAGGTACTAAGAGGCGGAAATACATCAAACCGTATAGATTAGCTTACCGGTTAAATACAAAAACTAATTTTACACCAGGTTGAGACGACGAATTCATATGACTTTAAAGCCACTCTTCATTTCGAAATTCACAGAATTTCAGAATAAAGTAGAATAATGGATTCGCCGACCGGTGCATCTCCCACTTTTTGTCTGCTGCAGAAATATCTGAGTTGGAGAACTTACGTGGATTATCGACGGTAGGTAATAATGTCTGATCGCTACTCTATTTCAAAACTTCTTTATGCACCTGCAATGATGACTTCGTATAAGTCTATATAGGCGACATTCTTGTTGCTTCACAAAACGGGGAACTCTTAGAGCAACTGATAAATGTTCATTAAAAACTCAAAATGCGTATTGATCGCACTCTTGACACACTCAATCATAAGATTAATAATAATCCATAACTCACTATCCATTAGATAGCAACAGTACAATAACAAGTTCTGAAAGCCATTAAGATTCTTTTAAAAGAGAGTTACGAAGCTTGAATGAAAATATTCGGCATTAGTTCTGGAAAGCGGAAATTGGTCGCAATATATCTGGCAATCAAACATTACAGATATTTTGTTGAGGATCAGTACATAATATTATGGCTGGTACACTTTGTTTCTGGAGGACGCTCTAAGGATCTCACATGTTATTAAAACTTTTTAAATTGACGAACCATTAGGTCGAAACATCTTTGACACTTATCTTGGTATTCACAAAAAGTTACCCATTAGGTCACAACCTTGTTTTCTTGCCAACGTTCTAAAGCCCAAAACACTCTAAATGGCATGTAAGACATTTCAATTGGTCGATTTGAAGATATCCATTTAACGATCGTTGGAATATTTCCACAATCTTAGGAATATTTACTCGTTTGCGTCGATCGTTTTACTCGATGGTCCGAAGCTAACTGTATGATACATGCCAACAGCCACCATAGCCATTGGTAATCGTATCAAGTAACATAGTTTGAGTCTTAACAAAACTAGATAACAAAACGTATACAACGGCTAATGATCCACAATCTAGTGGCATAGTTGAAAGGTTCCATCAAATGAAAGTGGTCTTTATAACAAGAGGTAGTACCATCCATTGGAGTAACATTACAGATTAGTAACAATTTAAATTATAAATTACCAACCTTCTTGCTAAGTTTAAATATTAAGGCAAAAATTACCTCTCACAAGTTGCCAGTACTCTTTTCAAGGTACAAATATTTTCGAAATTCTCTCAGACAAAAGAGAGGCTAATTCTTCTGTGATGTTATACAATTTTTGTAAACTCTCGAATTAATATGACTATGTTGAGCAGTATCAAGAGCATCTGTGGTGCCTTCCAAAGTCATGAAATGACACTTGTAATTTGACACTGAAATAGTGACACAAACTTAATTCAGAAATCTGTGATTTCTCTGTAGGGCCTATTATATCGAAAAAATTTACGAGAGAGTTTGCCTTTTCGCAAATTGAACTTTTGAAATCGTTACTGCTGAGGAATTCTCTTTTCTTTCAGGACCTCGCAGAACTAGACCTACTTGTGCGTTACTAGTATAGTTAAAAAACACAAAACAGTCGATAATGCTACCAAACAAGACTGTATAGAAGAGATACGACGGTTTATGACCTAACAATTATATATAGTTGCTGGAAATACCATTTGTTGTTTTTCTCACAATATATGTATTCGTCTTAAATATTAAATTTAATATTTTAACAATACGTCGACCCTCCCATCCACAATTCATGTATACGATTTAAATTACTTACTCCAACACATTTAGTATATAGATTACAAACGTACATTTATATTATATTCTTCACTATCATCTTACCTTGAACTTATTTTTTTCTTAAGTGACTAAAAAATAAGATATTTTGTAGAATATATTTCATCATAACATTTAATTTATAAATAATACAAAATATAATAAAAATGATAAATGATGTGACAGAAATCCAAAAAGAAATTTTCGTGTTGCTATTTTTCTTCCATATATAAGAAAATTGATGTTGAAAACCCGTGTATACATAAATTGGGTCGATATATTTTCTTAAGCCCGATTACTTATAAAAATATTATACAGTCTGATCGGTGTATAACACACTCATATACTAATATTATTGTGCGAAACGATAATTTTTCGGCAAAATAAATATATCGCTATGGAAAACTTATATTAGATTAAGAAGGTGTTTGACGTACTTAAAGAAACAAGTATACGACATATTGACACATCATTAAACCGAATTACAATTATTGATTACAAATATTCGTCTTAGGTTTAATTAATCAAAATGGCCTATAGAATAGATATGATAAAAAATCGATTAATCGATTATTTTCAAGTATCATTTAATAAGACGATACGAAAATTAAGGTTATTGAAATAATTAAGGCGTATATACTGTATGAAGCTAAAAGTTAGTTAAGTTGATGTGGCTGCTATCGCACACTTAGACCAAATTTGATCCGTTGTGATACCACTCTATACGGCTCTATGTCCGAGTCTTTCCGTAGAGCCATCTGCGCATTGCATAGCTCCATGTCAGTCCTATAGTACTGACATGGAAGATGGGTCGGCCCAAGGATTCTAAACACGACAGAGGATCCAGATTATGTTTATTTTTCACCACCGATCGCACCGCCCAAACGATCGAAGGTGAAAAACTCATTTTGCATCCTGCCTCGAATCGGATTCGAACCCGGTACCTCCCACTCCAACTGCCGCAGCTTTAACCACTGCGCCACCTGGGCGGTTTGTATGAAGCTAGTTTTATGGAAAAATTAGTAAGTTATAATTATCTTACATGTATTCAACGGTTTTTACAGGTCGTTGTTGTCTCATATCGTGTCAACAATCTGACTCCATCGGGTTAGATCACGAGCCAGTTCTTCATATTTATGTAAAAAAATTAGAAGATGCCAGATAGCTTTCTACGCCGTGGAGCCATCGATGCCAAAACCGACCTCTTCGACTCTTCCTTTAAAGAATAAGAGTAATGAGAGATCCAAGATACTAGAATCTTATTACTCCTTCAAACATGTGGTTACCAATACTGAATTCAATTGCGTTCTGGTCTAAAACCAAAGATTAGATATTTGGTATGGTCTTATTAATTTTGACACCAACGAAAGCTGAATCACTAGATCTCTATTGTCGGAATAAGATGTTTCACTTTTACGAAGAATGCATTCCAACATAAAATCAAAAAGTATCGGGCAGTGCAACTCCTTGTCTAAAACTAGAACCAACTGCAAAAGTTCTCGACAACCCGTTCTTAACAGCAACTTAACGATACAGCATTGTGATTGCGTTACCGTCAATTTACACAGATGAACATATTTGTTTGGTATTCCTTAATATTCAGGCGCATACCAAAGACTCTCGCTTGAAATCTAGGAATGCCTAGTGAACATCGTGAGATGTTTCGTAGTACTTGAAAAGAATCATTCGTAGAGAATAGCTTGATCAGTGACTGACTGATTTGGACGGAATCGTCCTTGGTAGTGACCGATAATTTATTTCCCCAGAGGAGTATTTCGAATAAGGTCGATAAAACAGTTCTTCAAAGTTATCTCTCCAAATATTTAGAATCTGAGTTAATGCAATCAACTCAAGATGACACATTATTTTGCAGTGAGCAATTTTTATGGTAATTACACATAGGATGAATCCTTAATGAAAATTTCTGCGGTCTATGTATTCGAGGGTATTCACATACAGCTTGTGATACATGTGTTACAATATTAAGTAGGTTAGAAAAGGCTATATTAAGTTGCTCAACAGCAAGACGAAGCTTCTCATCAAATAAATATTTTTTTTGCTTAGTTTTCATTGTACCGGAGAGCTTGCAGGGTGACATGAACAACTTTAATACTTTGAAGGTTTTCAATACTTCCCAGACAACACTTCATCAGACTGCAATGCTGTTGCTGACAAGATCTTGATAATTTCTTTGCGTTTCTTCATTTATCAGTTACAGGAGAATCGTGTTGTATATGCCCCTGTTCTCCTAGAATTATACGAAAATTTCCATCGTAGCTTTGCAATGACCAGAAAGCATATTTACCTGTGGCTCAAATCCAATATTTCCTATGTCATACCCGCTGTGTAGCAATGTACGGGATTGGGCCCCATAGTTTCTAATATTATGTTTTCTTGAACAATAACATAGTTTACATAAATAATTCGCTCGTTCGCCATTCTTATCATCGATTAAGTTTTAATCGTTCATTAATTAATTTTTATATGTTCTTTAATCTATGCTGTGTGTGCTGTGATACGATAAATTTCTGTGCAAACCAAATCGAATAGATAATGTTGTACGTGACTTTAGCAAAAGTTTAGATTTGAAAAATCATTTTGAGCACGACAACAACAATATTCGCTCTCGTATATAGTAAACTAGTTAAACAACTCGTGTTGCAAGAGTTTTCGATTTAAACCTTGAGCAATGTCGGAATAAAAGTTTAAACGTACGTCAGAATTTGTTTTTTTATGTTAAATCCGATCATGTTTTGAATTAAATAGTTACTATACATAAACGTTTGCCAGTGGACTAAAGAGACCCTCGTTTATTGTGTTCATCATCTTAATATAAATTGAATGACTTTAGAATTAAACGAAAGTAATTTACTAAATAGTTTAATGCTGCAAACATTGATGCAAAGGTGAATGCAAAGAAAAACTGTCAAAATAATAATTTGTTATGTTTTTAAGTTATGACGAAGAGGGAAAGGTAAATGCCTTGATGATATAATTTGTTATGTTTACATCATATTTTGGACAAGTAATTTATAACTCTTGAAGTTCACTGACTTTTACTGTGTTTGCATCATTAACATATACATATTTTATTCATTACCGATTATCTTTGTGTTAGAGAAATATGTTCATTATCATACTGGTTCAACAATCAGGTGGCGATTTGATCTGGACCTTAAAACATCATCTACCAAGGTCTACTGTTGAATTCGATCAATACTGTTAGTTTTTAGCTTACCTCATATCTTATCGTTCTTCAAGCGCCTGAAGTGTTCTCAACTCAAATATCAATTAAACTCATTCAGCAACTCATTGCACTTAGCCACTATACTCATAAGAGAAGTCACTCATAAGAGAAGTCAATAGTCAAACAGACACAAAGTATCAAATTGAGCGTCACGCAAGATAAGCGGTTTGGACTATACATAAGTTATATATTACAGACAAGATCTTTCGAGTACGACGCTATCGCTTACATTCCACACATAGAAACGGGCTTAAATTGCAATACGGGCTTAAATGTCGAAACGCATTTAAATTGCAATACAATTTATAGCATACGGTTATCTGAAAGAAACACAAAGATTTAATCGTAAATTGTATACAGATAACAACTTTTGACCGGGTAAAGATGATCTGAGAGGGTCCTTCAATAATTCACACGACCATCTACATATAGGTAACAAATATTAAATTCCAGCATTGGTTGAGTCAAAACTTCAAAATATTTGGCTTATTACATGGCACCATCGTTTATGTACACCTCATCTTTTTGATGTTTGTCAAAATTCTGTACTAAAACTATTAACTACGGTTTTGGACATCCGAACATTTTTTGTTTGAATAAAACTTGCGATAACGTGTAAGGATGTAAGCGAATGAATGAGTTCTGAACTGGTGGCGTAATGAGATCCAATATCAATTTATTTAACCAATCAATTTACGTGAACACTCATCCGAAAATCAAGCTTTTGGAATAAGCTTCATGAACGTCAATGATGAGGTTGGGTTAACACTCATTTATTTACGAGATTAAACAGGCTGGTTTGTGGTCATTTGGATGGTTAAAGTTTAAGCCTTGACGATTGAAAGATGGCTAAACATCGTCACTTAATGTAGCAGCACAACGTTGGCTTTGATAAGACTGGATCTTAGTTTCGTTATTCGGAGGTTAGATTTGAGGACAGTTGCAGCAATACTTTCAAAACACTATCTTCTTGGGAACAGGGGTCGAGACTTTTGGAACTGGAAAAGACTATAAGCCCTTTTCTTTTCTCCTGTCTCGTACTAGCACGCAAAAGGCATACCATATAGATTTTGTTGATGGATTATGATGGCATTTCTCTTGAATCTCATTAGTATAAAATTATGCAGAACGGTTTTTCGTCATTTTGTCGTTAATGTCGCCGGCTTAGGACAACATAATTTACCAAATGGGTTGAGATATGCTGAGTTATTCGAATTGGTAAATATAAACATGTAAAGCTTTACTATTTGCTGATATAATGAAGAATGGTGAACTAAAGATGTATTATATGGTATCATGCATACAGACTGACTCAAACTGTTCTTAAAACAAAGAGGAATCCTTCAATATCTCGATTAGCTTGAGCGATATGTGTTCTTAAACGATAAAACCATGGTTGAGCTTAAATGTATACCTGATTAACCGTTAATAATCACTACAATGGTAAAAGTTAAGAGTAAAAGGTCCCAAGTTGGTAGTTCATAGTTCGGTTGGTGATACATCCCAGGATTCTTTATTTCGTAAATCAAGCGAAAAACTTTGATGAAGAACGAAATTCATTTAACGGAAATGGAATTGGATATTGCCCGGGTTATTAGTATAAAAACAGCAGATAAAGTCAATTGTTTTGGGTTTCTTCTCTATCTGTCATAAGTTGTTACACTAATAATTCGATTTTTTCGCAATTCTGTACTAAAAATATTTATTACAAGTTTCAGTCTAAATATTTTTAGTACCAGTCAAGTTAACAAACCACGCTGGTTAATGGACATTGAGAATGATAGAAAATTTTACAAACTATAACACAAAAATTGTGTACTAAAATGTACTAATATATTAGTACATCGTAATGCTAGATGCCTTAGCACATGATACGTGTATTGATTTTAATATCGTTAATGTTTACCTCTTCGACAACGACTACAAAATATTATGTCTCCCAAGAAACGCGATAAGAGCTTAATTAATTAATAAGTAATTATATGTCGTTGTAATTGTATCGACGTGCTTACTGAATATTTACAATAGTTCGGTTGATGATTGTTTTCTGTGTGTAAAAACTTACGAAATCTTCACCGTCTGTTAAAAGTTGTTACAATAATTGGATTTCTTCGCATTTATGTACTAAAAATATTTATTAGAGGTTTCGGTCTTAATATTTTTAGTACAAATCAAATTAACAAACCAAGTAGACATTGAGAATGAGAGAAATTTTTACTAACAATAACATATAAATTGTGTACTAACATGTTAGTAAATCGTAATGCTAGTTGCCCTTATACGCATATTAATGACGTAGAAACCCTGGATTTAAAAACTAACTGTTAAAAACGGTTCGGTATGTGTCAAAAATTGTTTCACTAATAATTCGGATTTCTTCACAATTCTGTACTAAAAATATATATTACAGGTTTCGGTCTAAATATTTTTAGTACAAACCAAGTTGGTTAATGGACATTAACCAAGAAATGATCACATGAAACACGGAATGAGAGAAAATTTTATAACCTAACTCAAAAATTGTGTACTAAAATATTAGCACATCGTAATACTAGATGCCCTTAAGTGCTGCTTACACGATACGTTTATTGTTTACAATATCTTTCATGTTTACCTCTTCGACAACGATTACAAAATATTAAGTCTCCCAAGAAACGCGATAAGGGCTATATACTAATTAATTATATGTCCTTGTAATTGTATTGACGTGCTCATTGAACATTGTTATTTTACAAATTTTACGTAGGTATTCGTTAAATTTAACTATATCATATACTTTTAATTAACGATTGTTAACTCAAATTTAAAGTACATAAACATATTTTATAAATAGATATGTTCTATATATATACACTATATATATAATGGTAAATGTACATACACTATTGTTAAACGAATAGTACGAATGTTTTTACACAGTTCGAGTATGATAAAAGAAAATTTGATTAAATTCTTGGTATAGAAAATGAAAACGAATTTGTATTTGTCTGCGATTAAAAATAAATATTCAGTTTTGTTTGTATATGTCCATTGTAAAATTACGCAACAGCATTACACTTTGTATAGTTTGGAATAGTTTTAAGGTATTTAGACGATTGGTCATAGATTTGGTATGGAGATGTTGTTGAACTCTTGAATATTCATAATTTGTTTTAACATGTTGAAATATCCAATGTGGATAAATATTTGGTAACCTTGTAGTCTTCGTATTTGGTCAATAGTTTATGTCATATATTTGTCGAAATCCGATCCGGCCTTCTTTAACGTATTGGTGTTAAATTGTCAACTTACGACCACTATTTACGTAAACCCATTATCAACTAATATAGTTTAATGGCAGTGCTAGCAGATAGACACAAATCACTTATTATACCACCACTATAAACAGTATTCGTGTCACGTATAAAATAACGTGCTCAATTTAGGTTCAAGAATAATTAATGTAAAAACGTTTTTTATTTATAACTCTTAATACTCACTCGTACATATAAAATGTTATAGTTGAAACTTATGCAAATGCGAAAGTTTTCTAATTATACGAGATAATACGAGTAGTAAAATAACTATTTATCAAACGATGTTCTAATTTTACATAATAAAAATGTCTAAAAGTGAATGGGAGTAGATAATTGGAAAACATAAGTGGCGATAATTGGAAATAATTTTTCTGTACAGTGTCAGTGTTGGACCGATCACCATTCCAATTAAATTGTAGTGTATTCTAAGACATTCTATAAATTTTATGACCCATTGTCAAATTAAATTAAACCATATTCCATTTTCAAGTATTATGGTTTCTTGTTAAGTATCATTTGGGGACATTTCAAAATTCAATTGCCTATTAAATATTGATGTTTTATAGTGTTATTGTATATAAGGTGTCCCTCAAGTGGCTAGCACAAATTATTCGAATAAATTGATTGGAGGGACAAAATCGTGTAGTTGGACAAAACCAACTTCGAGTCTATCGAATATATAAGCGCATAAAGTTTCTCGATATTTCGAGATATTGTTCTTCTTGTTTTGAGTATATGTCGGTTTTATCATTGATGATGTCATTTTGATTAAGTATATCAGTATCTTCATATAACTTGTATTCTTGCAGAAACGAACGAAAGAATCGTAATTGGTTACTGTCTAACATTAGAATTGTGAAAATTTCGATTGCGTCAAATAATAAATCTTGAAATTGTGGTATAAATGAGTTAGGATCGATGGTGATATAAATGAGTTAGGATCGATGTTCACATATTAAAATCCTTTTTATTTGGGCATCATCAAGCGCTGATAAACTCTTCATCAAATTTGAGTGTAAGGGCTGGCACCCTAATAACCAAGAGTTGTGTAAAAACACAGAACGAATCCTAGTATCAGAGTCTAGGTGTCAACAGAGGTTCCAATCACTTAGGTGAGAGACTTAAACTCACTATGCGATAGACAAGACGATCGTTTCAACAGTTCTGCATTCCAATAAAGTTGATACGAGTGCTGCTATAATAATTGCAGTAATTTCTGCCTGAAAGACAGTAGCATATCTAAACCAGCAAAATAGATTTTTCACCTCAGGCCAAATTACAGCACACTATGATCCATCAGTAAAGCTCATAATACTGTCATCGTAGGTCGAATGGGCTGTTGTAGTCCCATTTATGCTTTTCGGTAATAATTAAACGAAATAATTTCCTAGTATACGTGGGCAGTTATATGCCGGCACACCTTAGTGGCTGTGGTGTACACCTTAGTGGTTGTAGCTTCCCACAATACCCAAACAAACAAGTCTTTGAGTGGTTTCTTTTGTTATTAATTATAATTTTCTATTCTGAGAATAATACTGAACTTGAGTTAAGTAATTAAATTTTATTAGCTGAGACGATTAAAGCTTTAAATTTATACAAACATTGATTACTATTCTGATTCATACCTCAAATTTTATAATGACCATCTTTTAATTATATGTCGGTTTTTTCGCTGAAACGATTTATTTGGTTGGCCTTCCAAGGTTATATCTAGCGTGGCACATGTTATTTCTATCACCGGTTAACAGCTGTCTTGTATATGAGATTATACTAAAGGGAATCATTTGTTTGTAACGTATTGATTTCATTTCGTCGTCTTGAAAGAGAAACACTTTCCTTCAGTTAAGTAAATGGTACACACATATCAAAATCGACAGTAAGCCTTTAGAACGCAGCACAACAAAAATCAATGATATCGTGAACAAAATTACTATGGATATTTGTAGTCAGGCATTCTGATGATTATCGAAGAATTACTTCTCCGGCAGAGGAAATTATCAGTTACTATTAAGGATAATTTTATCCAGATCGGTCAGTTACTGATCAATTTTTTTCGCTACAGATGATTTTTTCGAAGTACTTTTAATTATCTCGCGATAGTATCCCTGGATTTCAAGCAAGCCTTTGACTGCAGTTACAATGCAGTGTCATACAGATGATATATCTGTGTAATCGGATTATGTGGAAACCAAATGAAAGAAAAGTATTCAGCTTCGGTTGGTTTCAAAATCAACGAGTCAAATGTGTGATCTCTGGTCTTATAGACCAATACGCAAAGATTTCCTACTGTGCTTGGTCGCCGTCTTGGTAAACATATAGTGAAGTATAAACATGACAAAGACTTTTTGTTGCAAATAAGCACAAGCTGGAGAAGTGTTCACAAAAATATTAATTGACCTATAAACTCGATACCATAACATCTGATGCCGCATAGAGTATAAATAGTCAATTGTTGTTAATATAACTGTTTAAAAAAATCTTAACCGTAAAATAATTATGCAAGTGTGGATTTTTGCCAAACAATCAAAATGTTTATAAACAATTTAAAATATTCGATATAAAAAATATAAACAAACTTATAATATGTAATTTGCTCTTCAACCGTTTGTTGAGTATAATATTGGCACAAGAACGTGCAAAATTTTTTACTAAAACAATAATAAAATATTTAAATAATGAAATTAGATATGTACTTCAATTTTCTCAAAACTTATTTATTAAATATGTAATATAGAGAATTTGCATAAAACTACTTAGGGGTCGTTCATAATAAACTACGTGATTTGTAACTTCCATAACTGCACTGATATAGACAATATTATAGTCATGTGGAACTATTTATAAGAACTGTTTGTTTCTATATTTGCAATCATTGGAGGCACTTCCAAATCTTTAGCGGTTCGGTTATTTACGTCCTTCTTTGCTTGCGCTATTACAGCCAAATCGAGGACTTATAGCTTAGCTATAGGAGTGAATTAGGTCGAACCATCTATACATTGCATAGCTCTATGCCAGGTTATAGTACTGACATAGAAGATGGATCAGCCCATGAATGTCCGCGCTCTAACATAGGGTTTAAAGATGTGTTTATTCACACCTCCAATCATAACCAGAGAGTGACAAATATTTTTTGCATCATACCTCTATCGGGAATCAAAACGAATTAACCGAAGTTAATTTTTATATCCGGTGAAGAATTATTTTCTTTTTTCCAATAGAAAGATAATTTGGTTGTATTTGGAGTCCTATTTGGGCGATAGAAATATGTGGGAGTAATACTAATGTCTTTACTAACAGTAATTCGTTCAAATGTTTTCAATATCCAACAAGCGCTGTTTCAGAAATAATAAATAAATTTTGTTTTTTTACAACTCAGTTATTATCAAGCATCCAATAAGCTTGTACAGAGTGGGCCAAATTGGACAGATTATGATTATGAAATGCACGGTTTGAGCTGTAACTATATGTCACGAGTATTGAGACCCACCGGACGTACAAAATTTTCCAACATGGTCCGCTATATCGCCACAGAGACAGTTTCTGGATGCTAATTTTGATTTTCAAAATAATATGGGCCGACAATTCTATCAGCCATAATTCCTCACCAAATAGTGCATATAAAAGATTGTAATTGTCATTAATGCAATGCTCTGGAATTCTCAGTACCCAAAATTCGGCAGTTCTGTTTATTGACATATCCATTTAAATGAAAATGTGATTCATCGCTCATAATAAGATTGTTCAAAAAGTTGGCATTTTCTGTCGCAAGCAAAATTATATTATATTATTTTTTAAATCCGTCCAAGTCCCATTCTGTACAACAGGACTTCGGAGTGCCACGGAAAGTTCTCCTATAAATGTGAATTCGTTAATATTAAGAGATTTCTAAAGACCTTATATGAGATGAGCTTTAGTTCTCTAGTAGTCTAAGAAACAGCTGAGGACTACTAATATTAAAGCCGTAGTTTTTCTATAATTCATAAATACTAAAAAGTATGTTTATAATGGTCTGAACCTGTAATTAACTACGACTGATACTCTTTAAATCCCAATCTTCCGCTGCTCTCTAATGTTTTAAAGCTTGCCCTATTTCTGGGTCTAGTCCCAACTTTTTTTTTCATTTATCAGCATCTTAATAGGTTTGTTGTTTCTTTTTAGCATGTAAGTTATTAGCAGGGTTTACTAGCTTAATCTCAGAAACATGACAAATCATCTACCAGCTTAGACTTGCATCCCAGTAATAGCGTGGCATAGTTGTCAGATGACCTCTTAAGTAACGGTGTCACCAAGTATGATAAAATAGATAAGAAATATTTCGTCTTACTTAACACAATATTTAAATTCTCCAACGTATATCATTTATTTTGACGCATCTGTAAAAATATTATTTTTATCGTAAGGCTAGGACGACAAATATTGTTTTACCTTACAAAAAACTGTTTGCAGATATTGTTTATTTTGCTCTAAGTCATGTGTAAGCAAATAGCAAATATCGCGATAAGGAACTGTTTAAAGTTTAAATATCGTTCAACTTGTCATATGCGCGTACAATTAGCACAGTGATCAAGCGAATTTACTATCTCGATTCGCAGAATTGTGTATTTTTCCGTTGCTAATTAAACTTGGTGTAAAATTTTGAAATTTTTTGTTAATTTTTTTACTAATTAGTGTGGATCGGTAAATTAGTACACGAGACATTTGTTTGCTCATATTATCGCTTGCTCGTATTGTGAATGGGTATTTCATAATAACAAAATCTGTTGGTATGTTTACTTGCTCAACAGTTTAAGGAAGCAATCGATAAATCAACTGGTTTTACCGGAATCATAATGCTTTGCCCCATATCTTGAGACAAGGGGTGACAGATCCTTGAGGTTGGTAAATGTTATTCATTTAATAATTAGAGAAATTTTCTTAAGATAATTGTACCATAGTCAAGATATATCACGACCTGAAATATGTAGTAATTTTTCGAGAACATTTGCATTGAGTATCTAAAGATTTTCAGCCTTGAAATATTTTGGTGGCCGCCCCAGTCTAAGTGTTTAAGATTTGTACCAAAATATGTAGTGCTTTTGATTACTTTGAGTGGTTACATGTTAATGATAGCTTGTAGGAAAATAGGTTCTTCTGATAAATGAGTTTTGTGACGAATGGTGATGTCCACGCTGTGAAAATATTTCATTTGTATTCCTTCTCCTAAAATATGCTGCCACTTTACTCAAACGTGGAAGCTATTTTTTTTAACTTTTAACTTAGAAACATACACTTTCCAATTAATAAAATGAAAGTAGGCGTGTGTACACCTTTCTCTTAAATTAAATAAACAAACAAATAAACTTTAAATGTTTGTAACTTATTTGAGAATTTCTTGCAAGTGAGTATGATAGGAGGTTGTCATGTTCAGATTAGAAATTCGGCTATATAAATGTCACAACCCGAGAAATAGTTGAATTACTGCATGAGTCATTTCCTGGTCGTGTACCGTGTTGGTTTTCAGAATCCAGATCATGGAGCCGTTGGATTTTTTTTGAAGTCTTTGGTTTATGTGAACGGTTTCACTTGAAATCGATCTAACTAAGCATTGGTAGCTTAATGTGAACTCATAAATCTTGTTTTTCTTCAGATAAAGTACTTTTATTGAACTCGAAAAATTTGTAATAGGGAGTCACAACTCTTCAAGAAATAATGGAATGGGGAAGTTTTTGTTTGAAACCTCCCGAAGTACTTTCGAAAGAGTAATGTTTCTGTTTCAATTACGTTAAACAAAAATCATCTGGTTCAGTCGACGTTGATTACCAACTGGAAGTACTTTTATCACTATAGATAGCGTGATTATTTCCATTGAAACCCTTTGTAGTTTTAATACACGTTATTTGAGCAAATCTTAAACCATTGTGATTCATCGAAAGGAATCAATTGTTTGAATGGTTTAAAAAATGATTTAATAAACAGAAGTTCTAAACCGTTTAATTCCATGTATTTCTTGACTACACGAGTGGTACACCATCCAACTAACGAGAAGCTGTTTGTTTAATATTTTTATCCTTTCAAAGCTCGAAGCTTGTAATAATCGGTTGTTTAACGAAGGATTTAAAAATTTATGACGCAATACGTATCTTTAGACGCGTTGAAACCATCAGTAACTTACACTGAGTTTGTTATAGAGATTGAGTTGGGTACTGCAGATTTCGAATCGATAACGTACTGCGAGAAGAAGCAGACACCGATCGTAGCTTCCATTTGAGGATCAACTCACAACTTCGAAAATACAAGATATCTTCACCTTCATTTGGAGAAGGTTTTGGGACTTACACCAAACAAGGAATGTCTCGTCTAGAAAGGAATAAATGAATAGCTTCACGCCATTCATATAGTACTAATTTTAACCACTGCACACGCATTTAGTTAGTAAAGTTGTATTATCTGCATAACTTAAGTAGCAACCTACATGTACATTACCACGCGTAAACAAAGATGAGTGTATTATTGAAACGTGTATCCCATTATTTTATAATGATCTATTTACATGGTAGCACAGTTCAGTTACCACCTTCCCAAAATCGTCAAAAGTGAAATGGCGGCAAATTAAATCATTTGTGATAAAATAATAAGTTGTTTATCAATAATTCAACACCACATTTATATGTAAATAATTTCCCAATTCTATGAATCATGACTTTTGTAATGTAAATAGTATTTTGCATATACATCTACATAAACACATATATACGTATACTTAAACACGATTTGTAATTGAAATTGTTATTAAACGTGAGAGTGAGTAGGTATATGTGTACATGCGAAAAACAAAACACAACATAGAGTAGCGGCTAGTGTACATAAATAAATTCGCCGATGCGCAATTCGAAGGTCATTAATTTGATTTAGAACATACATCCATAAATAAAAATAGTCGCGATATAATCACATGTCAAACAATTTTCAATTAAGCTATCCATGTGTGTTTACAACTCCCAATTTAAAAAATATATTGTGAGTATGTATTTGTCAAATCAGTCGATAAGAGAGTTATCATAATTTTCGTGGTGTTGGGTACGCGGTGTCCTTTATACGAACTAAATTAGTGCGATCATCAATCAAATCCTTAATGAGGGAAGAGAGAGCTACATCGATTTATGTAGTGATGTATAGAATTGTTCACGTTCGTATAGTCACGTACAGTATATGGAAATAGGACAAATCTTGTTTATTCTCAGCTTTTCTCAGTGTTTAAAATTTTTCCAACACACAAAGAAAACTAAACGGTGGATCTCTCTTTTATATGAAAAACTGTTTTGTTTTTAATTTTCCACACTTACACAATAGTATACATAGCTTTACTCTCTGTTTCTCCTTATAGTGGCTTGCCATAAAGAATATACATTCCATCTCGTTATGTAGTATTTTGTATACTTTGTCAGTTAGTACATAAAATGCTTTTCAGATACTCGGTTATATTATGAGTATAGTGCTCGGTTTTTCGAAAGTGAAAAGTGTTTTTGTTTTATATTGTATGTGAAAATATGAAAATCTTGTTGTTAATTTTACACTCAGAATTGAATACACTGTTCAAAAGTGAAAAAGTGTGTTATCTTATAAATATATCACATAAAGTGGATATGTGTGTGATTTAAAAATAGTTTACATTTAGTATAGTTAGAATTCGATCTTTATGTTTTTGTACTATACACATTTCAAAACACTAAGATTAGTTATGCAATAGTCACGAGATTCTTATTGTAAATAAATAAAATTGTGTACAGTAAATCAGTGGGAAAATTGTTTATATATTTTATATACAATTTTTTCGAAAACTATGACGTAACATATTCTATTTACTAAACTTGCGTCATTTTAACTTTCATTTTCTTTCGGTATATATGTATGTACGATATGGGTCGATTTTCATAGAAAAATGTTAACCGCGCATTTTCCGTATTTTCAAAGTATTAGTGTGTATGATGATGTATTTTCATTGTATCCTTTCTTGTAGTATTTCGAATTGTCTATGGTCGAAATATATGTACAGTTATTATTTACTTAGGTAAGATCAATAAATTTCTCCACACAACTAAGATTATCTTCTATTAAACAATTTTATTCGTATATTAATGTTTTGATATTATAGCATAAATATGAGTCATGCGCCATACTTGTACACTGGTTTGGTCCTCCTCTGCTTCTAATCACTATAACTAACAAAACAAGCGTCGTTTTAGTGGTCTCATTACACACCCCCCAGTATAAAGACGACTGACTAACTAATAATTTCGGTACACCCTGGATCACAAAGATTATAATATAAGATTTTGATCAAAATTGATTTGAAATCTAAGTGTCTTTGTCAATATTTACGCTATTTGTTATTATTGTTGGTGAAGATACTGAACCAAGATATCAAACTCAAAAATTTTCATTATACTAAGCACTTAAAAATTGCAACTCATTTAATTAAGATAATGTGTATATAGACTGAAGACTCATTGTTCTAAATACCATAATAGATAAATATTTAGAACTCATGCTGGCATATAAAATATACAGCAGCCATTGAAGTTTTGATCCGATTATTTCGTTTTTCATAAATGAAAACAACAAACAAAAGCATTGTGGAAAATTTGTTAATACTATTTTCTTTATTTGGTATGTGTTGGGATAGGGTTAATATGATTTATATTACTGTTAATCTGTGTTACGTCACGAAATCACATCGCAATAAATTATTATATTAATATTAACAAATGCGTTATAATTATTTATGCAAATATAAATACATACATGTATGTTGTTGCTATATACATTTACTTGTCAAGATGTGAAATAACTTTTATTTTTTTAACGTCTGAATGATAATAATTTGCTAACTTTCAGTCAAATATGACAAAAATCTTGCTAATAAAGAATTTGGGTTATTTATCTTACAATTGACTTTGCAATCTTAAAGACAAGCATAAACATATTTTGAAACTATTCGTCACTAAATTTTTCTTCGATGTCTACGATGTTTAGTTTCAGGCAATTCTAGTATAAATGTTTTGTGTTTAGTAATCGTCAGTTTCATTTGTATTCATTAATTACCCATAAAACTTTGTTATATACAACTTAATTAATCCACTTCGTTGGCAAATAGGATTAAATTAATAAAGCTGCAACTAGCGCTAACCCAATATAAAAATTTAGCTCACTTGTAATGGGTACTAATTATAGTTGGCTGTATACAATATCTACATGCAGAATTATGGGCATGTCTCTTATGACATATAGACTAGCCAGTTTAGCATATAACAATAACTATAGTTTGTAGCTCCACTCCCAAACCTTTTATTGGCCCAAACTTCTCCAAACTACTCTCTATGTCAATGAGTTTCAGGCTAGACGTCAGCATTTGAATAAAGATCTAATTACGTTATGCTGTAAACCAAACTTTATTGGAAACCTTCAGCACTAGTATTGATGTCGCAGCGTGTCTTCAGTTTGACACTGGCAATATTGATACCTGACGTTTCTCAGATGGTATCGTGTTTTGCACTACGATACGCCATCAAGAATATGAGTAGTAGTCCGTACCTTTGTACTATAAAATATGACTCCAGGTCTATAGGAGTGTTCCTAATTAGTTTTGATTCGAAGTGTCTTTCTTGATCCATTGTAGCCCCAATGGCACTTCGTATATATTGAGCCACATATTTACCAAGGTTCTCGGTGTTGTTACTGCTTATTGGTTTAGTAGTTCGCAAGCTTTCGGTGAATTAGTCCATTTGACCATTATATACTTATTGCCCCGACTTGTTTCTGGAAACGGTCCTGCTATATCAACAGTTATTCGTTTCATTGGTACTGTCACGTATTATTGTTGCATCTTGTGTTGTGGTTTTCGATCCCCAACATATTGCACAGGTATCACAGTATCGACACCATTGTATCTCGTTGATCCAATATATCAACCATTAAACCTGTTGGTCATACAAAACAAATTTAAATATTTCAGCCAACTAAATTAAACGAAATAGGATGCTAACCATCTCAAATAACTGTATAAGAAGAGTCTTGTATCAAGTCTAATGGATCGGATTGATGAAACAAAGAGTAGCTCGGCGCTCCACTGAATTACTTGCCCCCGGCTTTGTGTATAGGTCTTAGGAACTAGTAATGCTGAATGTGTTCGAATAATGTGGTGGTTGGATGATCATAATATCCAGATAGAATCAGTGTACTATTGTACCTCACTTAACTGACAAATGATAAAACTATATAGACTCAATTCGATGTATTGATTAAAGGTACATCAGTTAGATCGCAAAGTACCAGATATTTATGCCTAAATTATTTCAATAGTTAGACAAATCCAATTATATCGATCGAATGTTAAATTTAATGATAGAATGACAGTTTTTGATACACATTCTACATATATACAATACGAAAGTTGAAATTGAAACTGACAATTAATTATAATGAATAAATAAAATCTGGCACGAACCAATATGTGTATGATGTGGGCAATAATTTTCACATAAAATGGCATGTGATAAAATCACTTGTCACTCACTACTGTAGTGTCCCATTGGAACTCTTATTAATATTTAAAACAAATATACTTTTGATGTTGTTTTTATTCTCTTGGGGTGAATTCTGTAGTAATTGCTTATTGGTTTAGTATGGGCCAAAACAATATCCATTATTTTCGACGTGTATACTGAACACAATTCTTATTAGCATGCAAACGATATACGTACTAGACTCGATTGAAATTGTTTGCGTACTTCCTCTTAATAAATTGAATTACATTTAATTAACTCATCGTTCGTTCGCATACTCGTTCAAATCAAGATAAATCAATTTGAGTGGAAATAATAAAATTTAAACTTTTGAATTAAATAGATTTTATACACATGCTCTAGAGAACCAAACACATAGAAGTTAATCAAAGCTAGTTAAAAAATTCGCGACAAATAGTTATTTAAAATCTTAAATAAATTTACATTTGAAGCAAATGGAAGATAAAGTATATATATATATATATATCTATCTATATATATATATATATATATATATATATATATATATATATATATATATATGTATATATATATATATATATATATATATATATATATATATATATATATATATATATATATATAAAATACAGGGAACGTGTCTAGAAGTGAAATGGGTTGAGAAATGTTGAATAGTTGAATAATTTGTTTAGTCAGCCATTAGAAGAAAGTATATTCTCAGATAAGAATTTGGCTTTTGGCATCAACAGAAATCGGGTGGTCTAGTCAGATTACAGTAAATCTTGGGTTATATTATCTTTAAAACCAACTCAAAACCACCATCTTAAATAGTTCCTATGCACGAAGCTCGTATAATGTGATCCACTTCAAATGCGACAATTCTGCTTTGAATGGAAATTCAACATCTATTTGTGTTTCAGCCCATTCGTCGGATTAGCGGCTCATACGATGTTCGTTTGACTTTAATTTCTGCACAAATTGAATTTTGAAATCTTTTAAGACAAGATCCTTTCGTAAAATCTTCCATAAAGAGGAATGACACAACTCTAGATGGTGAGAACGGCGACTAACTAATTCTAATATGTGCTGTGGCAAATTAGGGCGAACAAAACATATCTGCCCATTGAATATATAATATTTCCGGCTTTTAAATTTAAATATTCCAAACAAACAGCGAACCATGTTTGTAGTATAAAACTATTTCAAAGTCAAATTATTATTAATGAATCTACACTCGAGAACTATGTATATCGTTATAAACAATCCACCTCCACGTTCGAATAACACAAGTAGTGGTCCGCGGAATACCGGTTATGAATGACTGAACTATTATTCTGTTGTGTATCGGATTTTTCACTATTGTCTATCGTTAAGCTTATTAGATAAACAAATTTATGTAGATTAACACAAAAAAATACTTTTCATGTGCTTTGTCATTGAATCTTCTTCGAAGGTTTATGCTGCGTATACGTTACAATGTTGTTCCTGATAATCTCCATTCGTGTTAAGCTAAATTGTAACAGAATGGCGATGAGTAAGAAATGAACAAAAAAGAAACCGAAATTAGCTTTTTGTTGGTTAAGATGGTAAATCTTAAAGACGCAATTAAGAAAAAATACTCAACGTTGCTTACATGCCTTTCAGGCATATTATGTATATATATAAAGTAGCAGATGACGTAATCTTTGTTTTGCATTTTGCTAAAATGTTATATATTTTGTTACTTACATGCATACATTGAGAATCAAAACGAGTTTCTTATTTATTTTTTGCAATATTTATGAGCTAAGAATAGATATGGTGTATGTATGTTGTCTGTGAGAAAATATATTGTGTGTTTGTTGTGGCGTCGTTTAAACTTTAAATAAAATGGGTGTGTTGTGACTCTGTAGGAACTGGAATATCAGCTGAATGATAACACAATTTCATTTAATCTTTTATGATAGTGTTCCGTTCGTATAATTTATTATTTACTTCCGGGAAGTTTTAAAATTAAAATAAATTTATTAAGAATCACGAACCAAATCGACCAAGAAAGATGATATGAAACCTTTTAATTTGGAGAGAATCCCTGTTGTTCAATTAAGATTTTTATTAAATTACGACCGTCATCAAAGTGATGAAGGATATGATATATTCGTTAAGTTCGACTATATACAGTATGTGGTAGGAAAATTGTTCACTAACCAATCTATTTCGTCTATCTAATAAAACACCAAAATTGATTGATTACATTGCACAAGCATACAATTTAAAAATCTCAGTTGGTTATGTATGATCCAAATGATTCTCTGGAATGTAAATTTTATGTTTGTGCTGTAATTTAATATAAAAATTTGCTGAATTGTATTTTCACAGAAATGATTGAATTATATTACAATGAAAATCACATAATACACCATACGTTGTATTCTATCAAATCGATTATGCATTAGGTGTACGGTGGCAACAGCATAAATATGTGTATACGATGGGTGAGGCTATAAAATCTCGATTAAAACATTTTCGAGGAATTTTATTAGGGTTGCGATCCGAATAGTATGGGGATCTACTGAGAGACAAACCCTCCGACTGTAGGTTGTTTTTTTGATGTGTACTGAAAGAAATCCAAAACAATTTACGACCCGATTATTTGCAGCCATTATTTACGTAAAATGTAAACATTTAGTTATAAGTATAAACAACCAATTAATTATTTAAAATTAAAGTGACACTTAAAAGAAAAGCAATTCGATTTAAAAAAAACATAAAGTGCTAAATACGTATATATAATTAAATAATATTATTAATTAAAAATAGTTGTTAATAAAAAAAAAATGCAAGGAATACAGCATTTATTTCGCCAACATGCGCTTGATAAGCAATCAAGCACCGAGAGTTGGCATTCGGCACAAAGTGCTCTTACAAACCAATTACATTTGCAACAGCATTATGGCCAAAAAACTCCCAACGATCGTAGTTTGAGTAGTGGCTCAAGTGGTGAACTAAAACCGGGTAGTTACAATCAAGGTACTATATTGAAAAATTTACGCTGTATAGTAAACTCTTAGATAAACGACTATTTATTTCCACTAGATCGTATACTTGAACAGCTAAGTTCTAGTCCAAAACCGGTGCCAGGTGCCCATTTGACAGCAAACTATTTATCAGGATCGCCAGGCTCATCATCAAAAAATGATAGTGGTTCATCATTGGGCCGAAGTCCGATGGGACTAACGATGCCAAAAAAATCATCGAGACGAAATAGTGGCGCCGATAATAGTCCAAATGTATATACATCCCACCGACGTGGTTCACTCGATACATATGGTTCACCACCAGGAAACAATACCTCATATTTTCCACACGATTTAGATGATATTTACGAATATAAAACGGATCATCAATATTTTACACATACGGGTGCCTATCAAACGGAAGACGAACGTACAAATATAGCATCGGATAGTCAACGCAATAGTTTATTTCATCGTACTCATGCAGCAGCTCAATCGCTCGACGAATATAGTTCATCGCAGCCGGAACGCAATTTAATGCACGCCTATCGCAATCGTTTGGATACGGGTAGTTTTATAAAAGGTTTAAGCGGCGATAAGGAGGATTCACCATTATCATCGAAATCAAATACATCGTCACGAAATAATTCGTATAATCGTAGTAATAGCGGTAATCATCATAACAATCATCATCATCATCATAGTGCAGTTCATGAAATGATAAAGCATATCGGTAAAAAGGTACATATATGGCCTAGACGACGACACGAATCTACCTCGGTGATAACATCACCAACCCAAACGCCAATATCGCAATTAAACGATCCGCAAGATAGTTTTAGGTTAAGATCGAAAAGTTTGGACGTCAAACCGACAAATTCAATACTAAACGATGTCCAAGCGACCTATAAAGTTTATGAAAAAATCGTTCGAGAAGGTGAGTTGTCATATTTGGGTTGTCTTGTGTCATCGTATTTGTGTAACTCTTATCATGTTTCCAATATATTATTTATTGATAAATCCAATTCGATTAATCACCTTACTTGGCAATTTTTTTACTCGTATATAATTATATATGTCTCGAGTCAATTTATATAAATGTATTAAAATAAAAATTATTTTAGGTGCTCATATGAGAAGGGCTTCAGCTGAATTAGAAAAACGACGTGCCTCATTTGGAACGAGCCGAGGATTACGACCAGATGGTACATTAGATCCTCATCACGCGGCCATATTATTTAGGGATTCACGTGGAGTAAGTATACTACTATAAAACTATTTTAATACGTAAACTATTTCAAGGTGAAAAAGGTGTTTAGTTGTACACTGAACCATACACTTAATCAGCATTTTGTTATAAAATTACTGCAATTTGAATATTAGTTTATATTAATTACGTTTATTTTTTTATTTTTATTCAATTCAACACCATCGCATTTCTTTGTGTTTGATAAATTTGTTGGATAAGTAAAATTTTCGATTTTTTTTTTTCAATTATAAACGCTAACAATGTTTACATTAACATTTATCATTGCTATAGAACTGTGGTGTTTTTGGATCGGTTTCACATTAATTCTTGGTTACATGATTCTTCTGATGGGGATGGTCCAGGAATGATCCCACAAATAAACGAACTAGACGTCTGGTTTATACAAAGGTGATTGGAAAGATTAAATTTAGTAGCAATTTGACATTACTTCTACAAATTTCAGACATGACTTAAGGTGACTATGGTGAATGACATGATACAAGTTTAACTGGTGCGATTTTTTCTCTGAATTTTTGAAACGATTGATATTTCAAAAATTTAACGATTGAAATAAAACGGTGTTAACAGTTTTTGAAAAACGAGCCCCAAATAACTGGTTAATTTTCTATCAACTAACTACATGACTACATGGAACTTTATTTACGTTACTGATCTTGAGAAATTCGAAGCCAAAACAATGTCTCATCCAATGTGTCGCAAGGGCTAAAGGAACTAGAAGCTAAATAATCCCACGTGATTCAAAGGGGCGAAATTATACTAGTATTTGGTTTCCAAAAATTAAGGCTACACCTTAATTGTGTATATTCCTTTACAAAATAATTTATCAGGACCTTTTGATAATATTATAAAGAATTCAAACTTTATAAAGTGATTACAGAGTTATTGTACTACGTCTTTGTTTTACCATGTCATTACCATTATGGACACAATACTTGTAGTTCTGATGACATTATAATTTTACCCTTATTCAACTCCGTGACGGTACAAGTTTACTATCTGGACGTTTATAAGAGGATACTTTAAGCCACCCGGTCGGTAAGTGAGAAATGAAGTACCTCTCGCGGACCAGACAGCATCTATTTCTGTTCTAAAGGCGATTGGTTACTTATTTATCGGTAGGTGTAAAATACTAGTGTATTCTAAATGTCTAAAAGAAGCAGTTTCAAACCTGAATGAGAAATCAATAAAGCTCTGATATTATGGTTCAGATCAAATGTGTTTTGGAATGGCACGAGCAAATCAGTCTATGGTTACATTTCAATGATTCAAGAACTCGTCGAAAAGGATATTTGTTTTCTTCATCGCATCAAAATATTACATGATCAACCATCGGTTTGGGACATCACAAAACATCGAAACCAGAAACTCTTTGTACCGTAGGATTAAAATGGTCGAAACGTACACAAAAAGTCAATTTATTTCCGTGATTTCGATTCAAAAGAACAACTTGACCCTGTTTTCAATGAATTTTTAACCTTAACATTTTCCTTGGATATCCAAGATACTAACTCATGCAGTCGAAGTCGGATACGATCAAGTACTTGGAGGCAGAACAAATAAATATAAATAAATTACACCTTTTATATTGACAAATTTTTTATGATATTAGTGACATCTATGGTAGAGTAGACATACTTATATTAGAATTGAATTTTTAATTATTAAGTTTTTCTATTAATTAAACTATGTGTAAGCGTCAAAGTAGCGAATATTATTTATTGCTATTAAGTTCGATGTCATGGTCGTTGTCTTGTTTACAATAAAATACCAAGTAGCGTTTTGTTTACATTAAAGAATTTTGTACCTCTTGCTTTGTTTATTAAACAACATTCGTAGTGAATGGTTTTATACGTGTACAATGTACATAGTAATAATGATCAATCTTATCCCTCCCATACGTTATATGTAGTGTTCTCCCACCAAATAAAATAATTTTTGATTTATATATTGGTTTTTACGCTTTTACAATATGCAATAATTCTCCAAGTTTCAATTTTAAAATTCTTGCGTTCGGATGTCTGTCTACAGTATACTGTAGTATGACGAGATTTTGTACGCAATTGATTATTAAAAAAATACAACAATAAATATTTGAAAAAAAAGAAAATGTTTCGACGTTTTTCTTTAGTGAATCCGTCACCACCGCCTGCCAAAATTTCAATAAAACCGCCAAAAATTAAATTATACAATAAGAATGATGAAATTACTACGAATTCTTCAACATCAATCGATTCGAGTGACGATACAAAACGTGATAGTAAATTGTTAAGTAAATGTGATAAACATAGTTTTAGTGATAGTGGGTACAATAGTAATTGTGATACTAGTGTTAATTCATTTCCGGATTATTTAGACAAATTTCAATCACCTTGGTATAATCGTATTCGAAATTCAATTCGAAAAAGTTTACTTCGTCGGCGTGCTTACTACTATTATTATACATTAAATAATTACAATCATTTAAACAAAGACAATTATAGTATTAACAATGATAGTGATAGGAAGAAATGTGTTAGTATTAATGTTGATATATAAAATAAATAATTTAATAAAAAAAGGCAATTTGCCAAAAAATTTATTTTATTTTATAAATTAATTGTATGGAAGCGTGTGTCTCGTACATATTTTGAAAGCAGAGTTTTGTTAATCCAATACTCAAGGTTCAGTGTGTGTACATAAACAAACATAAATGCTCGACTGTGGTCCAATGGGATGTACTTAATATATGTTTCATTTTTTTTTTTAGTTGCCTGTTGCAGATCCATTCTTAGAAAAAGTTAGCCTATCAGATTTAGGTAAGTAGATAATCTTATTATGTGGAAAATCCTGATTGTGTATAAACCTATAGAATTACATTAATTCGATCGTATGTTATGATTCATTAAGTTGTTTATAATTTCAAATGACAAATTATTTGTTTTATTTATGGAATAATTGCCTTAGGTCAATTTTATAATACTAAATAGTATTCGGTGGCCTTTATCAATGTTTTTTCTTGCATTAAATTATTATTTAATTAGATATTCAGCAAATCACACTGATACACTTTGATCAGCATGCTGTTCCAAGTAAAATATTTTTGGCACATATATGTAGAAACATTTTGTATTATAATCGAAATTAAATGCATTTTCTTTTAGTTTGTCTGCTTATCTTCGTGTTTTTGTAATTTATAAAATCGTGAAAAAGTTTATTTTTTCTTTTTTATTCAACCTTCAATGTAAAATTACAATTTTATTTCCCTTTATCTTGTTTTAATATGTTTTTTAAACTTCAGAAGTAATTCACCTCGTATCTTAAAATTTCGCAACCTACATACATGTTTCAATTATTAACGCTTTCACGGAAACGTTTTATAATTATCGTATTTAATCTAAGATATTAATGTGGTTTTGTTGTCGGCGTTTATAATTTGCAATCGTATTTGTTAACAGTCCGGACATATTTGTGTGTTTAACATTGAACATCACTGCCACGAAGCAGAACTTAAAAGGTCTATTGTCCATGTGATTTATATATGAGTTGCATGCTAATTCAGAATAACCATCCAAAATTATTACATTGCATGCCATCTAATTTGAGTTTCGTCATTGCCGATAATACACTGCCAGCTTTATTGGTAGATGACGTATGGTCTAATAACTCATAGAGAAGAAAAAGCAACTACTTTTGAAATGTTCCATAAAGCTGTTATGCAATTAGCACTTCAATAATCTTTGTTGTTTGTGAGAATTGTACAGAAATTTGAACACAAATCTAAACTTTTCTATGTTTGGTAAGTACTTGGTCGGCTGATTTTTATTTTAATCGTTAAAGCACTTCTGGCCTAAAGTATTCTAAGGAAAATGAAAGGTCTTCGAATTGTGATATTAACTCGTTGCAGTTTTCAAGGTTCATAATGCGTTGTTGGTGTTGAAATTGAGTATAGAACTATAATTGATGCCAAGTTAATGTTAAACTATTAGGACCGGTTGCTTATTAACGCCGGTTTAGATTAGTAGGCCGATGCATTGGCTTCGGTTCCAATGTTCCCCTCTTCACTCTGTCAGTTATGAAAAATGAAAATGAGTCGCATGTTGAATCAATATGTTATTCAGGTGGTTGTATAACTTTATTCTGACGTGAATTTCTTTCAATATTGTGTGCACGGATTTCGTCTTGCGCAAATATAATTATATTCAGAAAGACCAAGATCTCATTTTCGCTTTCAAATATGCTACTTGTTTGTGAGTAAGAGACCCAACATATGTGGAACCTATATAACCCCATAAAATTATGTGCCTACCACCATAATACCGTCATAATAGTAACGTTCTTAGTTTTACGTGAAGCAAGGGAAGGAGTGGGCGGTTCTTTTTCTCCAATAATAATCTATGACTAAAGGCCGTAAACGGCCCTAACCGCGTCTCAACTAAGACCTTACGAACCATTATAACCCAAGGAATGCTTTTACACTCAATCGCTTTTTATGTCATCCGGAGCATGTTAATTGTTGGTCAACGGCAAAAATCGAACCTGAGACCGCGGCGTGATGCGACACTCTCTTAACCATTAAGCTACAATCGGGGAATCTACTACCAGTGACCCTATACGGCTAGTATTCAATACTAACATATATAAAGTATTTGAAATTGGGTAGGTATGCGATAGACTGCCTCTCACTGCACCGACGTTTCCCCTTAGTCATAATTATCGCTCAGTCTACCTATATTAAGGTGTGCTTCGTTTCAATATAATCTTCCATGTTGGTGTTCGCGATCAACATGTAAATCTACCCTAGTTTCGTTGAGTTTTTAATAGCCAGGATTATTCTCACGGGACTATCTAGAAGAATTTTGTAATAATAATATGTAGATCGGCTGTACATTATTCTGGTAGTGGTATGTTCTTGCTGTAGTTAGACTTTACAAGCCACTGAGCAGGAATAATACTTGTAGACTTGATTTACTTCGTCTACCTAATGGCAAGCTTTCTTCTTCTAAAAAGGAAGTAGGCGACCATACTTCTCACTACCCAGTTTCCGGGGTGTAAAACCATTGCACTGGCAGTACAGGTTGCACCAACGATTTGAATGTAATTCCCAATTGCCTGTAGATAAATCAATTTTGAGGTCCTACGTTGGCACGTGTTCTTTTTCGAACCATTCAAATCTGTCGGTCCTGACGGTATATTTCCTGCTGTACTACAGCATGGATATCCTCTCTTTAAGGAACATTTACTGCATCTATTCCAGGCATGTATCGCTTTTAGTTTCGTTCTATAATTTTGGAGCAAAAGTAAAGTATCTTTTTTTTTAAAAAAAGTCGGACTCCACCGACCTCAAATTGTTTCAACCTATATGTATGTCTGTCATCAACATTTTCTGAAATATTTACATGAACTCATAGCTAGGATTGAGATATCTATGCACAACAACGAGTTTCTTGTGGGAACTTTTATGAATATTGCAGGAGACTTCGATAATACTAGATACGAATGCATATACTAAATTTGGTATCGAGCCCAGCATTGCATTGCGATATGCGAGAGTGAGGATAACTTTTTTCGGTCAAGGCTTCCAGAGGATGACCACAGAGAGGTGTGCTTTCACATCTGTTGTGATTTCTGGTCATTGACGAACTTCTTGTTATCTTTTTGCAATACCGTAGAGCTACAATTGGAAATCCTAACTATGCAAAATATTGCTTGTCAGGCTGGAACGGCTATGGATCTCATTCTCTCCCTACCACAGTTACAACCCTTCATTTTAAGTACAGTTCAGCTGCGACAACTTGAGAATATTGTTTTCTATACTTACTGGCCATTTCAAAAGTTTAATGAAGATGATTTCTCATAACTAAGTGAAAATCATACACTTTATTATTAGATTTAAAGCCTAATAGGTTTTGCTTGTAGACCAACCGGTAATGGGTTCGAATCCCAATGAATTTTCATCATCTGACTAGAAAATCTCAGTGAGTTATGATTAAATGAACCGAACCATCGTTTACTGATTAGTATGGAGCTATGCAATGCGTAGATAGTAGTACTCTTAGTGGGAAAGACTGCAATTTAAATAAAACAGAGGCAACATTTTTTGGAATCTCAAAAAATACGGTATATAGAATTCTGTAAACTTTCTTTACGAGTCTAGTTAAGTTCGGAACCCAAATTGATGTAAGATTTTATCAAAAAGCCTAAAGACTATAGAAGTATTCTGTTATTGTTCACACATGGTTTAATATCAGGTAATTATCTTACCATTGTCCAGGTAATATTAACACAGGTAGCCGTTACTAATTGGTAATTTCAATCACTAAGTGATTCGAGTCAGATCACATTTTGTCATAAAAACCTGACAAATTTTGATCTTTCCTTTCATGGAATGCGGCTAATGTAAGCCCAGTCGTCCGTCCCAATGTTTTGTTTAGTATAAATTCGAATAGATCTAATTCAACCGACTTTCACTCCTCAACCATAGTTTAGTCCTTCTTAATTATGTTATCTTTGAAAATTTCACACGTAATTAAAGAAAGATTATATTCGGTTTGTGTACTTTAAATGTCCACCTTCTACTAAATTAATTCAGTTCTTTGAACGTAAAAATATTCCAAAATAATCATTTTATCTTTCGTAAATACACTCTATACAATTGTCAGACACTTGGCACACATTCATAAAATGATTTATTCGAATGGTTACACATGCTTGTACTGACATGTCCTCCATTACAAAGTATATAATAAGTTTTTCACTCTTATCTTCGACAATCCATTTTCCATTGCCTATGCCAACAACAAACCGTATATAAATATTAAAAATAATTTTTCGTTTAAATCACCGCGCTCAGCGCGTTGTATTATCACTGAATGTTGTCGTCGATCGTATGGCTTGGCAATTTCTATTTTTAAGATAACACAAAATCTTATATTCGAGTGTTGTTTGATTTGAGAAATTATTATTTTTATTTTTCATTCGCTGTGGAAATTCGTCATCGTCGTATATATTCGTTTGTTCGTTCGTTCGCACATATGAAGGAAAATGTACGTGAATTTTTCGTTTAATGAAAATTTTGTGTATTTGTTTGAAAATCAGAAAACAACAAAACCAAATTATATACTTTTCTTACAAATAAACGAAATTTATTTTTTAGTCATTTTCTAAACGTTTCCAAGCAAACTTTTCACTTAAGAAGAGAAAATCGTTTCGATATACAACAACAATAGAGTATAATAAATATCGATCGGAATTTTTCATTTATGTATGGTTCAGTGAAGTTTAATAATTACTTGTGTAATCGAACACTGATTAAATAACTGGAGGAAAATTTATATATTTTCTTCTATCGCGACGAGTGAAAATATATATATTTTATATTGGAAAATTTATGTGATTAAAAATAATTTTTTAATATGATGTTTGATATAAATTGCCGATTAATTATTGTTTTAATATCGAACCGGGTCAATTTATTCCCGATATTCTTGTTTTACTGTGGTTTGGGAAAAACATTTTCTCCTTTTATATAATAAAAGGTTGTTCTGTTATCAGTGAAGGTCAAAGTGAATTTTCCTTTGGTGTGCTGTACATTTTGATTCATGTTTGTCGATGTTATAGGCCGGTTACTTGTTTACAACGTCAAATGAAGGGCAAACAAATAGTGAAAATTGATTTTCCAGAAAACATACGTTGTGTAGTGTGTATATGGATCGGATCGTCTTTTGAGTTTGGATTCTTTTTAAAAATATAATAAGATTATTGTCTTATTGTTTACAAACTGTCGTGTATTATTTGTAAAACATTTGAGTATCGTGAGCCAATTTTGATAAGTGCCAAAATAATTTACTTGTTACGCGAGCGACAATCGTTCTCGAGGACGGAAAATTAAAACAAATTATTTTTATTATTTTTAAATACTATTATAAATTAATATT
This sequence comes from Tipula lateralis, assembly GCA_963932295.1. NCBI lineage: Eukaryota > Metazoa > Arthropoda > Insecta > Diptera > Tipulidae > Tipula > Tipula lateralis. Next base: position 194,325,253 of record OZ010737.1, read on the forward strand.
TATTATTTTAATTATAGTAAATAGAGAATATAATTGTAAAACCGGAAATAATCGTTTTCAGGCCAATGTCGAATTTGTATTTATATAGATGGATGATAAACTGTCACTCGTTGTATGACTTTGAAAAATTTAATTTAAATCCTTATTCTTTCAAAAAATAAAATGTATTTTTTTTTAATTTTAAAATAAAAATAATTTAGGTTGATTATTAATTTTTATGTAAAAAAAAGTACCACGCCTCCGATAAAAATAACACACATTCATTACCGTCTATTTCAACACGTCTATTTTGTCTGGCATTTTTGTTTTCTTCAAAAAAATTCCAATTCATGCGTTTTAATTTATTAAATCTTTCTTTTTTTTTTTGTTATTCACTTAGCAAGTTTCTTAGTACAAAACGTCAGGTTGATTTATTGATTGGGGTGAGATTAGTCGGTCTCTGCATATAGTGTTGTGACATGCTTTGGCACAAACAAATTTCTATCTTATTTATAATTTTTCTCTGCACGGTTTCAGTTGGCCAATTTTATGCGTCTTTTAGCATCCTTTGTTTTTTTTCAGTTATAAGAAACTGTTGAACCAGAACTGGATTTTGTTTAATATCTTGAGACTTAATCCTACCAAACCTTATAAATTATCACTCGGTGACTAGAGTCAAATAATGAAACCCATTCTCCTGCTGAAATCATTCAATCAATATCAATTTTTTAATATCTTCGATCTATACCGTGGTTTCTTTCTTCGATGATTTTATCTAGTTCCAATATGTGTAATTTATCGGTAACATTCAGATGTTTTTTAGAACTAACTGGTTAACAATCCTCTATATCGTGAGGATTGAGTTAAAATTAAAGCACGTTGAATTTGCACAACATACCATTTTTGTTTGCAAGCTTACTGACGCCATATAACAGTTGCGCCATTTGTCGGTATCAACATTGAGTAACTTGGCATAAAACAACCGATTTCTATATATAAGGTATTTGTATTCAATTTGGTTCTTTGCAATTTATTGGGGCGAAAGCAAAACGTGCGTTTTCCATTACCTTCACTCTATATCTCGGGCGAGAAATGATTTCGGCACAAATGTTTGCCTTAAGCTCGTCAATGGACTGAGGTTTGCTGGCGTACACTGTCAAACAAGGGGTTTATTCTGGAGATTTGAGTGGCCGCAACTGTTGCCTCTTTTTAGCATTACACGTCCAAGGAATTTCCTTTCCAGAAACTGAATTGTTTGATTTACAATGTGCCACGGCGAACAGTCTTGTTGAAACCAATAACCGTCAAGATCTTTTTCTCACATTTGTATCAGAGAACAGGCATAATGAGCCAATCTCTATCAATATCGATTTCCATCGACTGTTTCCTTTTCTGGTTTTGGAGCAAACGCCGACCAGTCCTTTTTTGGTCATGCAATGGCGTTGCATGGATTTTGTGTTAAATTGGCATCGTTGGCCATCAAAATTTGCTTTCAAAAATCAGATTTAATGTCAACCATTATTGCCACTGTTAATTCGAATTTCAAGCGATGTGGACTGTCAGCGGAAACAAACGCAAATCATTCTCCAACATATGTACGCCGCACAGTAATTCTACTTTCGCAAAAAAATTGTTTAGCTATTCTTACAGATATAACCTGATACGTCATCCAGTCTATGGTTTTGTTTATTCCTATATCCCACACCCGACCTTTCTATCGATTTTCGAATCATATGTGAATAAATTTGCAACTTTTGATTAACAACTATTTTCATTCAAAAAACGTCCTCACGATAGTATAGTCGACATGCTATAGGATTTCTTTAGAATATGCGAGTGTCCCATATTATTATTTTAGCTTCACATAGAAATACCATAAATTTAAGCATTATAGTGTTACTAGTAGTCGCCGCTTAGGCTCGAAGCATCACTAATACACAAGTAGAATTTTGGTGGTCGTTGTATTAACAGTTGCCCACAACACAACTACCGTACTTTTAAATAGGTTCCATGAGACCATGTGTCGTGCAGCTGTTATGCCTAAATTGGACGTTTTTCCGGTATGTCTTTAAATTGGCTGCAACGGCGTAAGAACGAAGTTAAAAGCGAACTGAGAACAATTTGGAAGTGTTTCAACAAGCAAGATCAATAAAGAAGGATTAAGATCAAATAAAAATACGATAAGAGAAGATGCTCTAATTGTGAATCTTGTGAATTGTTACTCAATATTTTGTCAGTTTATAATCGTTCTTACTTTATCCGCTTGCCGGAATGCGCTATAGTTCGCTATATTGTCCAATTGAAATTTTATGTCTTAAATTTCTAGCTAGAATTTTTGATTCATCTAAAAGGTGTCGGTGTTCTTAATCCATAGTACTAATGTGGGTGATAGCTGGGTTCGCATTAGCTTAGATTTGTCGTAAGCTTGGTTTAAGATTCTGTATTTCTTCTAAACGAATGCAACAACAATCAAATACTGTTTGATCGGACATCAAATTAAAAAATTTATTCGGATTCGTTAAAACAAAATTACAACGAAATAATTTAATTTTAGATTAAACGTAACAAAGATCAATTCAAATTGATTTACAATAAATATTTTAAATAATTTTGCAACCATAAATTTCCACGTATATGTGTCACGTAAAAATGCTGCTCGCAATAATGATCAGCTGATATTAAATCGGATTACAAAATACGTTAAAAGTCACTGCGATCCCAGATCGTCAACATATGAATCAGAGTCGCCAGGTGAAGGTGTTGGTGGTGGGGGAGAAGTCAATTCAAGAGACGGCGAGGGAGCAGCAGGAACGACTCAAACCCATTCTGATATATCAAATGAGGGCAAAAAAGACACTTCTACATTCACAACTACCATAGTCAGTAGTAGCAGAGTTGAACCAATGCTCCAATTGCATTTCTATTCAAATTATGCCGGGCGCTTAGTATTAGGTGGAGGCCACGCTGAGTGGCTGACTTGTGATATATATCCGTTAGAGTCTATTAAAGAGTTCGAAGAAGTTTCACAAAAATGGAAAAACTTCTTGTCCAATATTTTACGAAAAGGTTTATATACAATTATGGAAATATTAAACAATTATTAATAATTATTTAAAAATATTAATTAATATATAAATTTATTTTTATAAATTCACAGAAGAGGATGAATCACAAATATTTGTTAAATTCTTCCGTTTTCACAAGTGCTATGATTTAATACCAACTTCGGCAAAATTAGTTGTTTTCGATACACAATTGCTTGTTAAAAAGGCCTTTTATGCATTAGTATATAATGGTGAGTGAATACTATATTGTCGACTAGTTAGATCTTAATAACATTATGATTTATTAATAGGTGTACGTGCAGCACCGTTGTGGGATTCTGAGAAACAATGTTTTGTTGGCATGCTTACGATAACTGATTTTATAAAAATCTTACAAAGATATTACACATCACCAAATAATTCAATGGATCAATTGGAAGAACACAAATTAGATACATGGCGTAATGTACTGCAGCATCAAGTAATGCCACTTGTTAGTATAAGTCCAGATGCATCATTGTATGATGCAATAAAAACTTTAATTCACAATAGAATTCATCGACTACCAGTCATTGATCCATTGACTGGTAATGTTTTGTATATTTTAACTCACAAAAGAATTCTTAGGTTCCTCTTTTTATACGTAAGTTCGATTATTTTAGACCCAAATCGGTTGGATTAACAATTATTTATATATTTTATTCGGATTCTAGATTAGCGAATTACCAAAACCTTCATACATGCAGAAAACATTGAGGGAGGTTCGAATAGGATCATATGATAATATTGAAACAGCAACAGTAGGTACAACTATAATAACGGCACTGCATAAATTTGTAGAGAGGCGAGTTTCAGCACTACCAGTGATCGATGGCGAGGGGCGTTTAGTTGATATTTATGCTAAGTTTGATGTTATCGTAAGTTGGAAGAATATATATTTTTTATAATTTCGATTAAGTGTGTAATACATATCGTGATCACAATTTAAATTTTAGAATTTAGCGGCCGAAAAAACATACAACGATTTAGATGTTTCGCTAAGCAAGGCAAACGAACATCGTAATGCTTGGTTCGAAGGTGTACAAAGATGTCATTTAGATGAAACACTATATACTGTGATGGATCGAATTGTTCGAGCCGAAGTACATCGTTTAGTTGTTGTTGATGAAAACGAAAAGGTGATTGGTATCATTTCGTTGTCTGATATATTATTATATTTGGTGCTACGCCCGAGTGGCGAGGGTATGGGTGGAACAGAACAATCACTTCGTGCAACCGATCCCAATTTAAAGGAGCACAACGAAACAACACCAACTGTTGAAATTAAAACGAACGACGACGAGGAATGCAACAAACAAGATGTTGACGATGAGGATGTAACTGTTGTCGAATTAGATGACTCGATTAGTTGCGATGATAATACATCGGCGCTTATTTCGTCGATTGATGATAAAAAAGCGGATGAGGATCGTGTATCGGGTAAAAGTATAAATATCGAATCAACGGAAACATCGTCGTCCTCGTCGTTGATTGGCGAATCGGGACAAGAACCGACGACCCCGACGAAAATGCACGAGTCGATAAATAACCAAGTAAATCGAGAAGTTGGTTTGGTTAGTGAATAATTTATTATTATTTATGTTTGTTTAAAACAAAGTGTTAGTTTCTCCCAATATTATCGTCGAGACGAATATTCTTATCTTTCTTATAAAAAATTAAAAATAAAGACAAAGACTGAATATCGTGTTGTAGTCCATCAATAACAAACCGTTTAAAAAAAACAAGAGGATTTAAAAGAAATATTTATATTTTTGTTTTCTATTTATTATTATTATTCTTATTTTTCTTTTTTAAATATGTATATATATATTTTTGAAAACTGTGCCAAAAAAAATATGTAAACCATTTTAATTCGCATTGTGATGGGAGAAACAGTCCAAGTGAATACGAATCAAAGGCACAGATAAATCTCATTCATTTACATTTTTACCGTGGCATCTGACAGATTTCATTTTATAACAACAACAAAAACTATAAATAAAATCGCCAATGAAACTGTTTTATTTTATTTTTAAGTTTGATTTATTGTTTATTAATTATAATTAAAACAAGTATTACATTAAATAAACAAATAATATATAATTATTATAATTATTGTGATAAACAACAAAAAACCGCATACAATTTGCTAAAATTGATTCAAGTCAAATTTTTTAATTTCACTATCTTTTTGTAGATGTCACCGTTCATAATAAAAAAGCAATCATTATTTAGTTTACATCAAAAAACAATATTATATAAAATTTAATTATACATATATAATAGTTATTAATTAATATATTGTAAATACATTAAATTATTAAATTTTAGTTGTTTTATTAAATTAATTCATCATCAGCCGCTCTTAATTGGATAGAGTGGAGGATATATTCTTAAATTTTATTTTCCCCGTTTAATATTTTTGTTTGTTTGTTTTAATTTAAAATAAAGAATACACCAAATTTTTTTTTATTCAATAAAAAATATATAAACAAAAAATAAATAAATATATTATATATTACATTTTTAGCTTAAAGTACAAAATATAAATAATTAATATATTATATATAAATCTTGTTTCTTGTTCATATCCAAATTTTTTTCTTTTTGTTTATTTTGAATTCGTTACAGTAAAAATTAAAATACTGATATAATAAATAAAATGCTTCAAAGTTTAAATAAATTAAACAATGTTAATTAGTTTCTTATTAAATAAATATTATTAAAATGGAAAAAAAAAAATAATTGGAAATTCGTAGATAGAGTTTAATATAATAAATATTAATGTTCGGTGAAACAGATTGAGGAAAGTTAGGTTTTTATATTCGAATCATTTTGCTTTATTAACGAAGTCACCTAAAGTTTTTTTTTTTATAAATATCACTTTAATTTACACAGACGTATACACAATAATGTAATTTAATTATTAAAAAAATTATATTATTATTTATATTAAAGCCGATGATTTTTGTATTCGATAAATGCCATTTTTTTTAGAAGAAATATTTTTGTATTTGAAAACCCTCGGAATTCCAATCAAATCGTTGTTGTGTTTTTCGGCTTTAATTTAAATAAAAATTTAGTTTTAAAATGTTTTTTTTAATTACAAATATTTCGTTTTCACTTTTTTTTCGGTTTATTTTCGTAGGCACATTAAATATTATTAACAATTTATAATATATAAAATTGAAAAAATCATATTTTGAACAAAACAACAAACGATGGCAAGAAAATGAAGTAAAACTACGTTATTTTGATTGTACATTAATTAATATTAATTATTATTATTATTATAAATACAAATATAAAAATAACATATAATGAGATATGAAACGCATTATAGATAAATATAAAAATAAAAAATTATTTAAAAAAAAAAGAAAAATTATAAAAGAATTGGTAATTGTTTTATTTAAATGACAAAGGATGCATCCAAAGTGGTGGATTTCGTCTTATTCGTGGGGTGATTACTCTGGAATTTAGATTGTATTGATCAAGAATTGCTTCTTAATAATAAATTTGAATCTGAGGCACTTTATTCATCATGGTTGACCACAGGCACAAATTAAATAACTATACAGATTGAAACCTACGAGTAAAATTTATTTTTCATAATGATTTGTGAGTGAACCCACATTGTGTACATATTCTACGACGATATTTTACGATTATAATCCGAGTAAGCTTTTTGCTTTGCATTTTTGCTTTATGTGGGCTACCTCGCAAAACATTATAAAAAATTAATTTTTTCGTAGGTTTCTATCTGTATAGTTATTTAATTTGTGCCACAGGATAGTATCCATGGGTTTAAAGTAATAAGCTAACCCACCATTTGTTGTTTCAAATTTTATGGTTGTACCATAGAGAACTATTTAATTGTTATCGTTCGTTAAATATTGAGAGTTTAAAGTATGAGAGAAAATTTTATTTGTATATTGCTTATAATTTTGATTAAGAAGGAAAAGTAAATGTGGAAGCAACATGTAAGAAATTATTCTTCCATTAGACATTAAAACTTCTTAAATTGTAATCTTCAAAGAATCAACACCATGCACACACATTCCACTTTGAGGACAAGCTCATTTACAATGGGATGAGCAGAATAGATCAGACAATATTAAAAATATCTTTGGTTTTTACTACTATCTCAAAGTCTTTGGAATGGAACATAGCATACTGACAGGTCTTAACTGTAATAACTCAACAGGATTGCTAATTTTTGGGATTAGAATTATTTTACTGAGTTTTCATTGCTCTGGAAACAAAGATGAGGTTAAAATAAAATTTAAAATATGTAGCAAATATTTTGAGACTAGAAAAATTCGTTTCACCAATAGATTTCGAACATTACGCCAAAAAAACTTGGATGGAATAGAAGGATCTAATCTAATCCTGGAAAAAACTACTTTTGGCTGCCCTAATCAATCTTACTTCCCTATTGCGAGCTTGTTGGTAAACCAAAAATCTCTCACCATCCTAATCTTTTCTATAGGAGAAATTTATCTACTCTATATCTGATTGCATCCATAATTTCTCCAGACATCCATGGAGAAGATTTAGGTTTAATTATCACTGATTTAAGAAAACAAAATCTTTTAGGCTCCGAGCGAGAGTAACAATTAATAGAGAATACTAATAGATATAGATCATGATGTGGTCCTAAATCAAGATATGATAATTGATTGAAAAAGGAAATAGAGTTATCGGTGAACGATAAAACATGGTCAATAAGAGAAAAAGCGATGGTTGGAAAAAATAAGTATTGTGTACTGATGCATTAAAACTGTGCAAAATATTCAAATACATACGAGAGAACAAACTATCCTGTAGTATATCGAAGTTGAAGTCACCTGAGATGAATATTTCATCGTACTAGCAGGTGAGATAGCTTAATAAAAGTTCAATATCTAGTGTTGTTATGGGTCTTACTTGTTATGGGTGGGTTGTACACAGTCTCAAATAAATATCTGCGCTTATTAACAAAAATACAAACAAATAAGAATTCTAAATCGGAAACCAACGTTCGAAAATTGAAGGAGGTATGTTTACCGGTTTATACGACATGTGTTTACCTATAAACATACACAGTCCACCATAGTCAAGTGGGGAAACAACCCTATTTTTCCTAACATTTAAATCCTTAAATGTCCAGAACTGCGTCTGAGACATTGGAGGACAAAAAAGTTTCGGAAAAGCAAAGAATGTCAACTGGTGAACCACAGAAAATTTGACGTATAAATTTGCACATTTAAATGAAAAACAAAAAGTTCCAAAACCCAGGTCAAAGCAAATAAAATCATGAAACTGATTGCACAGCGCTTATTTTTAAGTGGTAACGCATGTCTGTACCAAATTTCAATCAAATCGGAGATAAAAAAATTTTATGGTAAAAAAAAAACAGATAGGCTAACCACTGTCTGTTTTTTCAAAAAATCTCAAAAATTGTTTTGTCGATTTTATGATTGATATTTTGGAAAGAGTAATCAAAGCTACTATAACCTTATGTACTCGTGCAGAAACGACATCAGAAAGAGATGGGGCCAGAAGTCGAAGCTGGTACACTGGCTATTCACTTCCGTAGTAAGACCTGTACTTATGGTTGGGGTAAGTGGCCAGCTTTTGATAAAGTAACTTACAAAAAGGGGATCAAGAAGGTGCAAAGAACGGCCTGCATGCTTATAAGTGGGGCACAGAGGACAACACCAACACCTGCCTTGGAGGTTGTGTTTAACTTTCTCCCCGTCGATATTTATGGTAAGCAGATGATTGTTACGGCCACCCGACTATCAGCCATATCTTAGTGGAAATGTCTTTAGACAGGACACTCGACGATAATTAGATCTAAGGAAGCTAAGGAAGGAACTGGCGAATATAGACTACGTAACACAAACTTTGTGCTTCGAAAAACCTCCTCAAGGGAATCTTGGAGGAGCGAGTCGGTTGCGGAAGCGGAAGTATTGCTGTTCTTTACGAATGGCTCCAAACTACACGGTAAAGTAGGAGCTGGAGTTTTCTGTGATAAATTGGAAGTAGATATATCAGTTCGTCTTCCTGATCACTGAAGCGTGCACCACGCAGGGATGATAGCGATTGAGGAGGTCCTGAAATGGTTGAGACATGTGTATCCTCGACTGATATCACAATCTATCAAATAGCTGGACTCTGTTTCTCTGACGTCTAGAGTGGCGTTGGGTTGCACTTGTCTCTGATTGAAATGAGTGGGCATTTCAACATTCAGATAGTCTGGGTCCCCGGTCACATGCGGAACTGCATGGCGGACGAACTAGCGAGGCATGGTACAACTCTTCAGCTGCTACCGAAAACGGCAAAGTTGGAGAAGTCCATTAAGGATTCGCGAGCTGTTTCCAGGTAATTATCCAAATTAATGTTTCATCTCCAGTGAGGAGTCAATGCTTTCATACAAACTCTCAATTATATGTTTATTGAGTGGGCTGATAGATGATTTGAAACGAACGGCGTATTGAAGAATTTATTGAATGCTTGATGAAATGCTATGATTCTTATGTGGTCAAAGTAATTATAATAATTTTGTTGAATGTGTGGTCAGAAATCCAATTATTGTACTCAAGTATAACAGAGTTTATACCAAACCACACAAGTTCTCTAAAATTGATCAGAATAAGCAAAATGTATTCAAACTGAACATTATTTAATAGTTTGGGTCAGAATATAGTTTTCAAACCTCAATCATTAATTTCAGAGCAGGAATTCAGAGTTTATTGTCCAATATTATTCAATTGATGTCCTTGGAAGTACTAAATGTGACTTAGGTTAAATATTTTCTTAAATCGTAACAAATCTCGAAGTTCTTCTTTTGTTGATCTGCCCCCAGACAAGTTTTTATGTTTCGTTTTTATCAAATTTCGCCTTATGCAACCGTAAATCACCCAGCAGTTTGTCAGAGTATTGTCTAACTTATAGCTCCAAGAGAAACTAGTTTATATAAAATCTCGTAGACTTGAAACTAAAACTATTATTCTAGTATATATTTTCGATTATATGTATTTCATTTTAAATTACAGTAACAAATAACAGTATCATACACACATCTTGTCTTTATAAAAAACTAAGTCTATCAACATTCATACAAATAAGTCTTTAAGAAAACATAAATTATCTATTTCATTTAAGCTATTATGCTGGATGGTAGTTTTGTTATTTTTCTGAAATAAATAAAAATTAAATTTTAATTAATCAATTAGAAACGATTTATAGTGACACTATGTGATTATATTAAATGTGCTAAAAAACCAACCTCCACCTGCTAAATCGAATTGTATAACTATCTACTAAAATGTGCCCCGATATCCCTATAGCTCATCATTAAGTCGAACACTTTCCACTGTTCCGCGAATTTTTTTTTCCGATGGAATAAATGTCACCGAACTCGAATCGTTAAAAATCGATTGATGTTCATTTTCGTCTAATTTATTCGATGATTGGGATGGATCAGGACTAGTTAGTGTTATCCGTGAACCATATACAATTCGCTCATCGCTAAAAATTAATTTCAAATTGTGGTTGGTGCTAAAACAAAACTGTATACCGCTAATAATATTGCGCTATAGTTTACCTGTCACGTGCTTGTAAATTTGCTTCGACGGTTAAGCTGCGGGGTTTTCGAAAATCGCATTCGACAGAAAATGCTGCATCGCCTGGGGTTACCAAATCCGGATCGTGCTGTATAACAACAGTATTTGAATATACATTGTTTTTGTGAAGTGTATGGCATTGGCTTAATGTGAACTTCATAGCTAGGGCACGAGCTCCCTTTTTTATATTCGGCCGGACAAAACACGGTTCTTGTTGTTTGTAGAAACTTCCTCTTGTGTACATCACACCGTTGAAATCCTCATCGGTCTCTAATTCAAGTTGCATCGAGTCGGCACCACACTTCAAATGAACTTTTTGAAGACCTTCCGTTGATGCATCGATTTTAAAGACGTCTGTCAAATCTTGAGTGTATGTATCTAAAAAATATTTTTAATTCATGTATTATTTGTAAGATACGTCATTGAACTATAATATTGCTCGGTAAAACAGTAAGCCCCCATTAAGAATTTTACTTTCCATCTTTACTCATCATTCATCAGTTATATAAACGAAATAACGTGTCAATGTAATATATGCAATGAAGATCGCATTTACATAAAAACTGGTTTTCGTTCACACACACACACAAGTATATACATAAATTTAAGCTAACCTTTTCTATCGCCACCACCGTCATTATCACCACTACCTAGTTGATCATCACCACTCGATTCACTATTTAATTTAGCATAGATTGCACTAAAATAAATTAAATTAATTACTAAAATGATTCTAAAATAATTCAACATATTGTTCAATGTAATGTTAATAATCTTAAGACAGATAAAATAATTATCTAACGGTCTTGAAAGTAAAATGTTAACTGAGTAAAATTGTAAACTGTGAAGTCTTTTTGTTTAAAATTTCGTTTTGTTGAATAAAAAGAAATACAAATAACTGTTATTTTAGTTAATGCGTATTTATTTATATGTATTTGTTTATAGTATTTGTTGGTATTCGCGATTCGCTCCCACCTTTGCGTTAATAACAAATTAGTCATTGTGTTGTGCCGGTGATCGATAAGAAAGTTATTAAAGAAGTCCTCTTCAATTTCGTTTTCATTTATCAGACGTTAAAATATGATATTCTGAAACGATCTGAAATTAAAGTTGGCCATGTTTGTTTGTTCTCTACAATCTGTTTAGGGGCCGAAATACTACTGTTTTAAGATTCTGCAATTTGTTAAATTCCATGACAAATGGAAGTAAGATCTATTTAGCATCCCCTAATCATCTAATAGATTATTAATTGCAATATCGGAATTAATTTTAATTATTTACTTACGAAATATAGCAGTTAATTATTATTAGTAATTTCGTTTATAACCTGTGGCAACACTAATTAGCCACAACCAGATAAACGAATTTTCTATCAGTTTGAAATAAGTTGATGTATTCTACTAGTCTTCTGAGCTTGTTTGATTTAAAATAATTATTGTAGGTTACACAGTCACCAAAAATTTGTAGAATACTAACCACAAATCATGATTTTGTAATGATTTAACAATCGTTCTTAGGCTTGCTTTAACGGAGCCTGAGGCTTTTCCTCATGATTATGTAAAATAACTAAAATATATTGATGAAAACTTGGTTCTAGTAGGTTTGCGGATATCATAAAAAACTGTTCTCCAAGAATAGACCAACGTTGGATTGTTAAGAAACGACCGTTGACCGCTCAGTTTGAAGAAAACTACAATGAAATCGAAAAAAATTTGTCGACTTAGTGATACTTTAGAATTCTGAGAGTGGTTCATAATGTTAAGTGTTAAGTATATTGTTAAGTCGAATTGTTATAAAGTAAAGCTTACATGAGCCTATCTTCCCAAACAATTCATATAGAATAAACCGACTTTACTCAGAAAAGCAAGGTGAATATCTAAATAGTATATATGGCACACATTTATAAAGTTTATAATTGGAAGCTTGGAGATAATTCGTCTTACAATTATAAAATGCAAGATCATTTAATAGCAACAAAGTGAGCCACGTTGATGCCTAGATTCATAAATTATAGTGCAGTTTGATTAGGTAGCGTTAGTGTAGTTAACCCAATAACCTAATAAATTTTCAGTTGGCAATGACCAAGTGTACCCGAACTTAATAGAATAATGAAATAGTTAAATTAAACTATACTATCGATTTTACGAAGGGATAGTACCATGCGAAACAGATCTGATACACAGATACTGTAAACAAAGTTGATGATTTTGAATTAAATATCCACTGGTAAAGGAAGATTTGTGTACAACTTGCTCATATTTTATGCAAAAAAAACTTCTTTCTTCGAATGAATGGATCCTATTTCAAAACATCTCAAGATTTCACTTTCATTTGAAACTAAGATCTGTCGAAGCAAAAATAATAGAGTACCCATACGATTTGATAAGAAAATCAACCACAAATAATGGAATATAAACATCTGTTACATCTGAATGATACTGAAAGATTAAATTTCAATTTATATAAAACTTCATATTAGGTATCAACTTATGTTAGGGACTTTCACCTTCACTTTCCACATTATCTGCCAATATCTGCCAACCAAATTCAAATTTACAAAATTTGAATTATGCGTACCACTGACTATAGTACATGTATACAAAATTGTAGAAATTTAATTGTTTAGCAGACAGTTTATTCCGTATTCAACAATATTTCGCATAGTCACAGTAAAATGTTTATTTTCACTTTAATTCCCTAACAAGTATAAATTTGCAAAACGTAAATGGTTCATGGTTGAAAAGTTCCAATTATACGAAATAGCGCTATTAACGTGTAGATGTCACTACCATACAATAAAAAGAAATTATACAACTGCCTGGTTTTAATTGGATGTTTTATTATTTATTTTAATTAGTTATTAATTAATTAATATTTAACGTTTAACTGAAACGAAAGTAAAACTTTTCTTGTTTACTTAGATGTTTCCGTACTGTATCGTAATAAATAATTGTTGTGCATTAAAATTTCAATGTTAATTGGTATAGTTAGTATTATTTGAATTCAGCCATCCGAGTTGAATATTGGTTTTGAATTATGTACATGCAACGAAACGAAAACTCATTAAAATGATGGGAGGAAATTAACTTATGGTACGTTAAATCGCCTTATTGACAACGCTAAGAGTCATACACTTTCACTAAAATTGCGGATCCTCGACTACAATAAGCACGTTTTTGGGCTATAATCACTTTTATCTTTGCCACTTAAATCATCTAAGGGAATCGCATGACAGAGATATGTCGTTTGTAAGATGTTTCAAGATACTTCATGGCATAAATCTGTGAAGCAGTTCCTCTTACTACTTTACTACACGTTATCAGTTTTGCAATTGTTTATATTCTATTTTACGTTGAAGAGTACAAGTAAATATTTGTTAGTGATTGATATAATGAAGTGCAACTGATAGTGAACTATACATTCTGTTTAAACAGCAACCATTAGAGTATAATATGTACTATTTTACGGTTGTCAAGCCTGGCTAATGTAGTGTAATAGGTACTCTGGATTGGTGAAAATAAATCTTCATATGAATTGATATGCCTTGAGCCATGTAATTGTGTTTTGGATTTGCAACATCCACGGTGAGTTGATTATACCATTCAAAAAAAGAGTCATGCATGTGATATATGGTAACTTTTGAGTGTGTGCTTCACTATGCATCATCACTTCTTCATTTCTTACCTCTTCGTCTATAAACTTGTTTTGGAGAAGCGGATAAGTGATGATGCATATGAGGGGCGTGGAACTACGTCTAAACATTCTCAATGCAGATACCGTGCATGATAGTCGTGACCTAGCTCGTAATCGAAACCGATGGAGCTAGATTGTCCACTTTTTACAATTTAATTGTGTCTTCAACTTCAATTACTAACTCATCAACATACATTATAAGTATTTTGTATATACTGACTGACTGATAACAATATTGTTTGTATGTATTTTGTTTTGCTTTTTTATTGATAGTAAAAAAATTTGATCGGTTCAATTAGTTTCAGTATCATTTCTACTTTGATCGAGTAAACTGTTTCTTGAGATAAAATTATTGTTGTGTAAAACACTTATCTTAGATTTAGTCTCAATATTTAAGTTCGACTAAGTTTGTGTTATTTTGAATTAGTTTGTGTTTAATTAATAATTAATTTTTAATTATGACACTACCATCAACATTTGTCAAAGAATTTCATGATGAGAATAGTGTACGAAAGATGGAGTACACTCAGTTGGGCTCAACCGGTTTACTTGTTTCTCGTATATCGATTGGTGGTGGTACTTTAGCCGGTACACATTATGGGTTGGTATCTTTACTTTGTATAGATTACGGCGAATTGTTATTAGACCATTGTTTATGTTTTAGACCATTGGATTTGAATGTTGGTGTACAAACGGTACGCGAAGCTCTGAGACGTGGTATAAATTATATAGATACGGCTCCGTGGTACGGCCAAGGAAAATCTGAATATCTGTTAGGACATGCCTTGAAAGGTATTCCGCGAGAGGCTTATTATGTTGCCACCAAAATTGGAAGATACGAACCTGATTACAAAAACCAATTCGATTTTAGTGGGAAAAAAACACGCGAAAGCTTATTGAAAAGTTTAAAACTATTGGATATAAATTATGTAGATGTAGTTCAAATCCACGATATTGAATTCGCTCCCTCGATTGATATGCTAATAAACGAAACACTTCCAACTCTCGAGGCACTCAGAAATGAGGGGTACGCTCGTCATATCGGAATAACTGGGTACCCTTTGCAAGCCCTAAAAGATGTAATATTGGCAGCCCCCGGGCGATTTGAAATTGTATTAGCATACACAAGATATACTCTTATCGACGAATCATTACGCGACTATATGGACTTTTTTAAAGAGCAGCGAATAGGAGTAATATGTGCGTCGGTACATGGTTTAGGGCTACTCACAAATGCTGGTCCACCTAATTGGCATGTGGCTGGCGAAAATATTCGTGTTGTATGTCGACAAGCTGGTGATTACTGCAAAGAACAAAACGTTGAATTGGGCAAATTGGCACTTTACCATGCTGTACAATATAAGGCGCCCGATACAATATTAGTCGGTATGCAAACGCCACAACTACTCGACATAAATCTCGATGCGTATTGGAATGGTCTAACAAGTCATGAGACTGAAGTTTTAAACGCTTGTAAGGAAAAGTTTTTCCACCGCATTCACAACTCAAATTGGGAGGGTGTCGAAGTGAAACGATACTGGGATCACATGAATAATTTAAAAACGTTATAAAATAGTTTTTAGAATTTTATTTTATAAAAATAGTTTTTTTAATTACGGCAACAAATATTATTGTCTCGTTTTATAGTAAAGTAAATTCTTATCAATTACAAAAAAAAAAATAACAATAAATTACAAATATATAAAATTTAAAATTAAAATTATTAACGACATGATTTTTTAAATTTATATCCTACCAAAATGTTGGTGGTTGCTGTTGGTAAGTTCTCTGTCTTATGGTTATGATATCGTTGATCTCATGAATGATACCATTCTTCGCATTCACATCACACTTTGTAATACCAGCATTTTGAATTTTAGGACGACGATCGCGATCTAATTTTAAGTGAATATTATTGATTGTCTCGACCGAGCGAATAAATGGCCAATCGGATGGAACGATTCCAGCACAGCACATAACATCTAGAAAATAAATACACAATGATATTTGGTACACGATTAAATATGTTACAAATCGATTTACCTGGTAGTATATGGGCCTTTACAATCGTTGCTAAATGTTGTTTATTCTCAAGTATTTCGTCGTACCAATCCTGAACTTCACGGAAAACATCGTCCTTTGGTACAAACACTGTTAAATCTTGATCAGTATCTTGTAGCAACTCAGTTAAATTTGCTTCTCTTATGAGTCTCAGGAACATACTGTAGCTTGGATTCGATTCTAACTGTTCGAATAAATTCTAGAACACACAAAAAAACTATTATACCATCACTACTTAATGAGACAGTTTTTTGAGCTTACATATTTTGGTGGTTCCAATGTCTTATCAACTTGATGTAATACACTGCCGCAACTTTCATCATCAAAATGTATCAAACGAGCACAGTTGACGGTTGCACGATTCATAATGTTTGTGAATATCGGATGGGTGGTATACAAATTAATTCTTAAATCGTTACCGGCGACCTTTGTACGTATATCGTTCTCGGTGAAATCGCACGTTTTGATCATTGGTTCAGCGATGTGATACTCTAAAAATTCTTTCAATTCTGCGTTGTTTTTCAATTTCGATGGATTTTCTGCCAATAGTCTCGACCACTTCGAATTCTCGAATGCCTTGTCGCTCGGTGCAAAGAACGTTACATTCGACATCGTATCGAATTGTTCTTGTAGATTTCCAGCTTCAATAAGTTGTTTGAAAATTGTAAGATTTTGTTTTTCTAGCATCGAAGCGATTGGTAGTCCCGAATCGGTAGGTAAAATATTGTCGACCACATGAATAACACCGTTTGTTCCCATTAGGTCGGCTTCGATAATGTGCGATTTACCGTTGATTATAACATCTTTGTTTCCAACTAAATCGGCGATTTCATTGGCTTGTTCGGCACTCTTTGCGCTCGATTGTTCAAAATTTAATTTTTCACCCAATATATTGATCGTACTGGTTTTGGCATCTTCGACGACAGCACACGAACAGAATGTTAAATCCAAAATATGATTTTTGAGAATATCTAAGAGAAAAATGTGATACAATAACGCATATATGGTTGAGTATATAACTAGAGTTACTTACTTGTTGCACATCCATTACCATCTTTCAACGATTTCTTAAAACTCGGATCTAGTTTTTCGAAAGCGGCATCGGTCGGTGCAAAGAACGTCAACACTTTTTCGCTCTTTAATAGTTTATCCAATTTTGTCTTATCCAAAATCGATTTCAAAATCGACATGTCTCGACGTTGACTAATGATTTCATACAAATTCTTGGTAACGGGTGGTAATACTTTATCAACGACATGAACAATACCGTTTGTACTGATTTGATTTGCTTTTGAGATTGGGGCACAATTGGCCGTGTATCGATATGGATACTTGTAGTTCTCTAGTGTTGGCGGCCGTGGGAATATATTCATTCGGATTGTTGAGTTTTTATATGCCGTTTTTAAAATTTGTTCATTTTCGATATCTTCGATATTTACCCAATCGTTGACGACATGTGCCAAAATTATATCGGTCGATGACAATTGGGATTCGTCGTCAGTTGCGCGACGCGAGCGACGAAGTGGCACAACAACCAAATTCGATTCTAAATTATGTTCGGAATAGTCGGTAAACGCTTCGTCGATTGGTGCAAAAACGGTTATATTCTTGGCTAGTTCGGTTTCGAGGCCGTTACTCATGGCACTGCGAATAAATTGTTTGGCGCCCAACTTTTCGGCTGCTTCCTGAACGGAAACCAAATCAATTTTTTCACATACCGAATTCCAAACGTTAGTTGCCCGTGAAAAACCGTGACAGCATTGATGTGTTACCGTGACCGTTTTAACAACACCTTGTTTGTTTGAACTGTAAATGATGGCCATGTTTATAGTTAGGTTGCCAGAAATTGGATTTACTATACTTACACCTTCTTGCAGACATGCTTGTTTGGTTTCTCGTAGCACGATTCGAAATTCAAATTAAACGAGCTACCCGAAACGAACATCGATTGGGTATTTCCATTGCTGCTGCTGCTCGTGATACTGGTCGGCTCATCTGATTTTGTGTTTGATGTTTGATCCTCGATGTTTTCTTCACGTTCTGTGCACACATTGGGTCTGGGAAAAAAACAAAATGCAAAACCGTTCTCATTAATATATAATTTTATGTATAGATTCAGTGAATTGAAATGATCTTCTTCTATGATAAATTTTAATATTCATAAATTCAAATATTTAAAATCAACAATTTCCTCAATTTAAAAATAAAAAACCAAAACAAAAATTGTACACGATACGATTGTTGGTGAGTATATGGTAGATCGCAAAATTTGTTAATGGTAATTTCAAACGACCAAAACTAATAATAAAATTGTAATTTTTGTTAAATTATTAATATTCAAACGAGACATTGAAATTGCTAATGTGTGACGACAATGATGACCATATTTGACACCACATTTAATTTATCAACTCAATTGTTCGTCTGTCGACCATAAATTATATTGTGTACGTTTGTGTCAGTACAATTCGTCGAAAATACCCGGATCGAGTAGAAACACAATCTATATGTTTATTACAGACTAATTACTGCAGGTGTTTTCGGTGGCTCAATAACTGTCGTCGATGAAAAGTATAATCAGAGTGTTTTCACCTCTTGTTTTGTTTTATTTCAATTCATGGCCAACAATTAACTATTCAATTGAATGGCTATTGATCGAAACATTTCTATTCAGAAGATATATCACGCACAAGGTAAACAATATCCGTTTGGTCGAGGCTAATTCTTAGCTACTCGAGACACACGTCTCTTCACTAATGACGTCAATTTATTTTAATGTAGGGAATGGAAACAGGTCAACTGCGTCCTAGTAGTAACTTGAGTGCGCTTACCCACAAGACAGTGAGAAAAGACACAACAACATCGTTGGAGTCTGAAAAGTTCAAAATCAGTTAATGTGTTATGTCACACCGTATCCTTACTTCTGTCGTGGTTGTGATAGATTAATGTCTGAGGAAGTAATTCGTCGTTCATTCTGTACGACAGTATTCACTTTCTTGTTTTGACCACTGTTAGTCTGTATGGTGATTTATATATTCTAGACTCTTGTTGGCCGATAGCGAGTTCTATACTTGATGTATGAGATGGCTCTATCTAATATGAATCTTTTTTTTTATATAAACCATTCAAGGGTTAAGTGGAATTGACTATTCAAACCAGATTCGAAACCAATTATTACTTTAGAATTGACGCATTCACTTGGCATCAACTATTCGCCAGACCAAATCGAAACACAATAGGTCAACATGAAATAAAATGTCCACTAGAAGATTCATCATTTTATAATTCAAGCAAAATTTATATTTTAATTGATGCCGACATATTCGTCAATGTACTTCAGTCCTATTAGCTTATTATTCAACATCAACACAAATGGTTTAGCAAAGTTAACTGGATTCAGATGACTCATCTCAGGAGCAATGCAGAGAAAACCTGAAAATTCAAAGGTATTCACAGTAACCATAAAAGAGAGTTAGATAATCAGATTACTGGAACGATTTTGGCAGATGGAAGAGATTCCTATTGCATCAGCTCTCATCGAATCAAGAGTGAAAATCATGTAAAAATCATTTTTTTGAGATCCATACACGCAAGAAGGTAGATACGTTGTTAGGCTACCAATCAAGACACATATCGGAACGTTAGATGATCGATTATTGGTTGGACCCACCATTCAGCAAAACTTAATTACCAACTACATAATAGCTTGTATTGAGTTAAGCTGAATTCCGTTGGGAATTTATCCATTTTGTGTAAGACTGTTTAATGATTTTAACAGTCACATTTCTGAGACAAGTTCGGGTTGGTCCAAAACGTTGGACCAACCCGAACTTGTCTCAGAAATGTGACCGAAACTTCGAAGCTATTTCACAATGGATTTTGGGCTAGTGAAGGCATGCTACACTACTTATTCAAAAGTAATACCGGTATCGTTGCTATCGTCCAGCGACTACAGATTAGTATATGAAGCTATGAGCTGCGCAGATGGTTATATAGAAGGTCCGGGAAACGTTCGTAACCTGTTTATATTTTCCACATGATTACTGTATTCGATAACGTTTGGATTTTTATCCAGCTCGTAATTACAGGTGGCTGCATCTTATCACTAGACACTACATATATTGTTAATTTTTTCCTAAAGGTCTTGCCTTTTAACATTCAATCTGTACGGTGAGAATTTGCAGGGTACATTGTGATTGAATCAACATCACTTGATTATTGTTAATGTAAATGGGTGAAATTTGCACTTCAAGGAAATGTTAAAGATACATTCATTAACATCATTGATCGGACGACATACTGTAACTGAGGAGTGTCCATCGCATCAACTACAGTGTTAGTAGTTATAGCGACACTCGTATTGATATTGGTAAGATTGCTTCTCTACTTCTAACTTATTTATATCTGCTAAGGTTTTTTGTAATGACCGACAAACTATATACATATTTTAACAATTTATCATTTCCCAAACAAACAACCACTATATAATTTGCATTATGTTTGACAAACGAAACTATTACCGCGCAACTATACTGTGGTAAATTACGTTCAATGTGATTTTTCATAAATCGTTTATTTAGACAAACAAAAAATAAATAAATAAATAAGACTTTATATACTACTACTTTTAATACTCGTTATCACTTAAGGACAAATGGGGTCAATTTGCTTGAACCGATTTGTAGAAATTGTTATTGTACTCGCATTATAAAAGATCGAGTTGGTTCTCAACTATATAATTCGCGATATACTAAATGATATGGATTCCTTCAAACGAATTTTAGATTGTCGCCTATTAAATAGAAGATTAGACGAGCATTATAAATTAGGTAATAAATGAATAACATTAGGATTTATTAGTGAATTATATAAACTCATGATTTTGGATGATATTAACCTTAATAAGGTGATCAAATGTCACTATAGCATATCCGATCTGCAATTGAAAGCTAAGTGAAACGTGAAAAGCTCTCTTGTTACGTTTGATAAATCTCAACATCAAGTAAGCTTTAAACTAACAAACAATGATCCAACATCCTTCTTCCAAATTGAATTCTTCGAAATCGGATTGAAACCTAATACGATCCATTTCATAGGCTAATCATGGGATTATTTTAAAGTTGTTCAAAGTATTAGCTCTAAATATAAAAGGCTCCAAAACCCTACTGCTGTGCAATCCATATTGATTTCAGGCTTACTTATAAAAGCTTGTGATTAAAAGATTATCCCAACTCTACGAAATATTTTGTTTAGAATATTGCGATTTGCGCCATCCAGTTTTCTAAATCAACACTTTCCAAACCTCAAAGGCTTGTGTCAAGAACCACAAAAAAGTACTCTGGCTGTGTTTGACTCATTGGTGAATGATCTTTATTCCATGGCTCTCAAATAATAGCACTTAGTCTCGTTTCGATACAAGGCAGTAGCTAGATTTTTTAATGCAACAAGTACAACAAGCGAGGTTGATTACTTCAGATGTGACACGAATTACGATTCGGTTAGAACTATAGTCTCTCAGGAATTCAGTTATGTAGTTATGCTTTTACATTGCTTTGTATAGATTGTTGTTTATAGCATTTAACCTCCAAATCGTCCAGAAATGGCCTCTTCTACCATCTACACATTTCGAGAACTTTTTGAACAACAGTTTATACTAGTTTCAAATTATTGAGTTCAACAAAAACTAGAACATGGAAATTTGCAATATTCAACACCATTACATTATGTTTTATGTAAATAATTTCTCCACCACTGCTTGTTACTCTCTATTGTACTCTACACAGTATTCAGTACTTCAATTAGTTTAACAAACTATAAACTTGTCAACATATATAATTTTACCGTATTTCAACCGAATTATAACATACATAAAACGATGCTAATTGCTCTAACAAACAAACATAATTCTTCTTAAGTCATGTCATAACTTTCTAGCCTGCAATAGGTAAAACAAAAATTATTAGAACACTTCACACACCTAGAACTGCTGCTTCGTGAATTCTTAACGTCGATAATAAACGAGTTAATTTTAATTAGCGCACATACACGAAATAATTTTAAACCACCATTCGTGCGGAAATTTGCAATCGAAGGTTATCGTCACGGTGAATCAAATAAATTTATTTAAACCGTACAAAATACAATTTTGATCGGTTTAGTGTTGACCGAAGAAGATATGTGTTTATTTAACCGTGACTTGAATAATGTAAATCGTTAGATGAGCTTAACATATAATAGAATAGTAGCTACTATTGGTTTGAGAGTACACTTCCGGGTTTTGAAACATAACGATTTAGTATGATGGGAAGTGTCTCTTCATGAAATGAAACGATCCATTGTGCCCGAAAAATGCCATTTTGTATAAGACTGTGTAGTGATTTTTATAGTCAGAACACTTTCTGAGGAGTCGGTCCAAAACGTGAAAACACCAGAGCGTTTCGTTCCCCACATAACATCCATCTATTATGGAGTGACTGTTTGGTAGGGATTTTGGAGTGAACTAATTACATGTGGCTTCACATAATCACTATGTCTATATATATTGTTGACTGTGTGCGGTTCGTTCAATTCGACTTTGTTCAATGTGATTTGTTTCCTTGCAGTTCTTGCTTTTAAGTATATAGTGGGCTTCATCCGTGTCATCATATTCTAGATTCGTTCTATGGTCATCAATCTGTGCGTGTAGAATTTGCGGGATCCATTGTGATTGAATCAACAAAGAAATCTTGATTTGGTATGATGTGCAAAAGAATTGACTTTACATATAAAACTGATGGTAATGTTGGCCTATGGGTGGTAAGACTTATCTAATCTTAACACTTAATCTACTGCTTATCTTCGGTTCCTTAACAATTACAAAAAATTGAATAATGTAACTCTAAAGATGTTGGTTTCTGATGTTGGTTTAATGGAAGAAATGGAAGAATATAGTAGCGGTACAGAAAAACCGAACAAAAAATGGTTTTTCATTCCACCACTTCAAATAGTTATGCCGATATCGTCTGGGCATCGTGGTTCGAATAAATATAATCGAAATAAATGAATAAACTGACGTCTCATCACATTCGCAGAAGCTTCAAAGAAGACATGCTCTTCTGCATGCTCATGGCAACATTGGTTTTAATGCGTGACATGTAAGTTCTTTTCATAACATCTATACAAGTTGGAAGTCTAGTGAAATCGATGACTAAATAATTTATAGTAAAAGTCTTTGTGGTGTTAGCTGAGCTAAGCAACACTATAAAGTTCAAGCACACCTAACAATCCTACTCTTGAAACAAATACATGTTTTTAATTTGGGATGCGTTTGGAAACCTTATATAATCTTCCCATAGAGATACTAATAGAATAATTGCGAGTTTAGTCTACTTCAATTTATTTTGACTGTAATTCTCTTATACCAGGTGCCTATACTTTCTCTTTCTCACGTAAGACATCAATAGTTATGAAGATTTGTTAGATTAAAGTTTTATGCTTGCTGCCTAGACTTATACATGCCATTGAAATTGAAATTGCTTCTGTGTGGTGGTTTCTGTCCAAAATGAACAGAATGTAGTACATTTATCACTTGTAAAAAGTACTGTAACAATGAAATTCCTCAGCTGGCAGGGTTCTTCTAGTGATATATTATAGGTTTTTCTGCCATTACGTAAAATTAAAGTTCGATGGGCGAGAAATTAGGAATAGGAAGGAAGCCAAATTTATACGGGACATCTATCTGTAAGGATTTACTTTGTATCTAATATCAAGAAGATCAGAACACCCAACAATAGTAAACGTAAATTCAATAGTGTAAGTTTAGCTACCGTTGGGCTAAAATTAATCAGTCCAAAATCAAATATATGATCTATGGTTTTACAGACCAAGACGAAATAGATTTCGGTTGTCGTTACTACATCCTTGAGGATGCTGGAGGTTACTCATGAAGCTTACTAGAGATAATTGAGGTGTAAATCGTCTACGTGGAAGATGAAATTGTACAGGTTGCTGCCAAGACCCGTTGGCACGACAAATAGTAGTCAAACTTGGTATAGATCCCCTTTATATTCAACAAAACATAGACGTTTATCACAGATCACACGATTTAAACACCACCATGTATATTTTGGAACTATCCAAACAACGCTCGTACAATAAATCGAATCGAGTATAAAAGCATGTCTGTAAATACAAGTTCATTCCTTTGATTATCGGAACGTATATAATTCAAATTACGATGGCGAGACAAATCTCTTTAAAATAAAAACTATAAGTAGCATAAATTACCCCGTAATTATCTTAAATTATATTAGATAATTATCAATTCCCGTAAATAAAACCAAATGGAAAGTATTAAATTATTTTTAATAAATTTGTCATGTCCGCCCTTGACTTGACGACGACAGTGAGCGACAATAATCATTCTATATAATATGCATGTATAGCGAAGTAATGGATATGCGTTATATAGTTTTGACTCATCACACACTTAACGATATAAGACATGCTAATCAAAATTAAGACGTTTATTTACCTAGTTAACGGTTTATTTTGTATTTGTTATTAATATAGATTTGACCTGTATGTGTTGTTTGCTATCAACATTAAACAAGCAAATATATAAACAAATTGTTGTGCATTCTGTGACCTCTTCGATTGTGTGAGGAAGTATACGAAGGTTTATGATGCCACATGGACGTCCTTCTATATTTATAATATTGGAGATTCTTAACCGACACCTACATGATTCTAAGACTATATATCAAAAGTGATAATTAAACTAATCGTGCTAATCAATCATTTATAATTGTTGCTAATTAAAACTGTAATTAAACCATCAAAGGTCATCAGAATACATCTTGATGCGCATTGTTTATTTTACTTTTCTTATAAAGTAAAATTTTTCGAAATTATTGTAATTATGGGAAATTTATAAATCTTAACTATTGTATATAAAAGAAATCTCACGAATAGTTTCACAATTTTATGTATAAGTTTCTATATAACATCTGCTTTATTCCAGATACACTATAGAAAGAAAAAAAATGACTTACCCCTGCCACCATGGCTTTGGGAACTGTCCAAAACCAGGAAATCCGTTGTTCGGTTGTACATTGCCAAAGAAATCTCCAAACGTGTGCTGGAAAATCGATGAGGTATCGAATGGATACGTTCCAACTGGAAAACCAGCATGCGGTTTTGCCAACTCAAATTGTGTATCATCGGGGTCACCAATTGTTCCACTCACAACATCGATATCTATTACAAAACAAATGATCGTGTTAAAAATAATTTATATTATGTATATAGTATATAGTTACCAATGGGTTCACGATCTTTTGTAAAATTTGGTCCCTCGGTTATTGATTCAACATCTCTTTGCCTATAAATGGGATTATAATTACTGTTAGGTGTTGATCGTGTTAACGGTGGTACATATGGCCGATGATTTGTAATCAATGGTGGACCATTTTGTGGTATATTCGATCGTCCATCGAATGGCCTATTGAATGGTACACTTGGGCCGTCGAATGGTCCGCGCGGCCCATTAAATGGCCCATAGGGACCGTTAAACGGACCGTAGGGCCCGTCGAATGGACCATACGGACTATTAAATGGCCAATGTGGATTATAATTATTGTTGGTATGTCCGACACTTCCACCATAACCAAAACCGTTTGTTAAACCATAACCATTATTATTATTGTTATTATTATTACTGTGAGTTGGCCAATTATTGCCATATAAATTATTTTGACTGTAGGGCCAATTTTATTGTTTCGTGTGCGTGTGTATGAGTTTGTGTTTATAGTTTTTTGTGACGTTTCATTGGATTTAATTATGAAAATAGATAGAAAAATATAGATAAAAGTGATTAGAAAATAATTAAATACCTTAAGAATCCCATAAATAATAACAGTTAGTTATATAATAATCTTAGTGTGTATACTATATAGTGTGTTAGTTTTTGCGGTTGGGGCGGAACCCATAAAGCCAAATTTCGGCATCAAATTGCTATCGCGAAATCAGATCAGACATCCAAAATCCATTAAATTAAGTGTTCTAGAAACTATAAACTATATACAACTATTTATATATTAAAATTAATATTCGATTTAAAAACCAATTTACTAGAAACTTGATCTGAATTTAATCTGCATTATTTTGCATATTTCACACGAGACGGATATTTTTATTTTAAAAAATGCCAAGTGGCTTGTGCGGTTCAGCACGATCGCGTAGATCAATTTTTATTCTACTCGCATTCAGCACCATATTATATAAACGCTCGATCTTAAATTATATATATATTATTCAGAACATGTAATCGACACTATATATACTTAATAGTAATTAGAATTATGGAGAAGCAATAAAAAAACTATATAATTACTTGAGATTATAACAAGATATACTTGTTACAAATAAGAAACAAATTATCACTATCGGAACAGTATGGAATCGTTCCATTTTATAATCTTCCAATTGTTTCGCTAAGAAAACTTGAACTTTCTTTTATAATAAACTCTTCACACTATTTTGTTTTTATTAAAATAATAAAAAAAAGAAACTCGCTTCTTTTATTTCGCACAAATTTTATATAAAACAATCGCACTTCACTATTATGTGGTTTGTTTCTGGATCTAACGATAACCGATCGAGGTTTAAATATTGACTGACTTGTGAAATAAATGAAGTAGCAGTATTTATAATATATTTTTTTTGTTTTTTTTTTTATTTTTTTGATTTAATGTTGTTTTGAATTTGTTTATGTATTTGTTTATGTTTTCATTTGGTTTGGCGTTTTGTGTGTGGTGGTGATCATCACTTCTTCCAATTTGACTTATATATTATATATTGCATTGTATGATGATGTACGATCGTGATGATTTTATTTGTGTATTTGGTTTGGTATATAACAGGTATATAGAAATTATTCGAGAATGTTTTTCATCCCGGCGTTTTGTTTGTGTACACAAATGTAAACGAATCTATGTACTAACCGGTCAGTAATACGTAGTTTATATGTGAGATCGAAATTATTGTCAAAATATGGGTCGATTCCGATGAGGGAAGCACCTTCTACCTGTTGTTTCCACGTCATAACGTAAATTATGTTACATTTCGACATTATGTATATACTTAAACTCCAAGGAAATGTAATTACTTGTTTGGAGATAAGACGATGTTTTGTACGTAGATTATATAAAATGAGCTAGACATGAATATTCGTTGACATGACGATTAAGCTAAACATTTCTCATTTCAAATTTGTCATTAATAAGTAATTAGTTATAGTGTGCTAGGTACTAAGTGGTACATGTAGGCACAGTTAGGCACAAAAGTATTTTTGTTCCAAATATAATAAAGCTTTAGAAATATCGAAGAACAAAGCTGCAGGTTTTCTAGATTTGCTTGCCAAATTGATTGCAATAATAGAATTTGGCTTTGGCTGTGAAGTCGGTGTCGATCCGTTGTTATATCACATCGCCTGTGTATTAGGTAGAATATTAGATAAAGAGGTACAGAACTGATCAGAGGCCAGTGTCTCATAAGAATTTTCAACTTCTAGTTAGTTTTAGTCTAACTTATCTCACTATACTGCACGTTAAGGTATTTTGTCCATTGTTCGTTAAGCCCTTCTAATCCCTGAGACGTTCGAGTGACGGAAGACCCAGATAATCTAGATATTTTAATGCACATTCATATTAGTGGCAACTCAATTCCACCTTATATGTAAGAAATATGTAAAAAATATGTGCTGTGGTACCATATTATGCCTTTCACTTCAAGGCCTCTGTAATATTATAACTTCACAGATGAACATACACAATGCAGCTAGAACACTCCGGCCCATATTCTTTCAAGCTGACAGTCATCTATGGAAAATGCCAAATATAGTAAAGTTCGTGATGTTTAAATATTGTTCTCTCTGAAGACACGACTTCCAAAGCTCGAGTATAATTCGTCTTTAGAGTCTTGCTTAAAAAAATATTGGAAGCCGTTTTCACCTTCTTCAGTATTTTTCTGTATATTATTGACGACCACACGCTAACTCCATTCATGAGTACAACCCTTGCTAAAGTAGTAACTGATGGAACATTATATTTCTTAGTCAAATGAACCAGCTCTGTTTTGGATGGGTTTAATGGTTTACCTTCAAACTACACATGCTGGCCCATTTTATGATACTTGAAAGAGTTTCAACTATTTTCTTAAGCAACCCCCATTTATATTTGTACCGGCGAAAACTGATCAAATTCTAGCAGTAATATATTGATCTTGAGGTTTTCTTCTAACTACCCTCTTTCTTATGGTGAAACCTTGCAACTCAGAGTTGAAAATACTGTTGTATAGTATATAATTGTTAAGTTCAGATGACTGCCATGATTGCCTCTATATTGCTTCACGTTATTTAAGATTTCTGGAATTTCAAACAATCGCTCGTTTTCATTGGCATCTTGTTTTCGAGCATCTTATGTTCAGCTTTGGTCAAACATATGTCCTGCTTTATACAACATGTTATGGTGTTTGTCCACGTATCGTTAGTCATGATCTGCTTGGTCCTGAGACGTCCGAGTGACAAAATATGAAAATGAAAGGCAGAGAACGTAAGAGAACATTTAGTTTTGGGCGTACTGAGAAGAGAAGTCAGAATCGCAATTATAATCTTCGGCTATCCACATTCAAAACATAGGTCAGAACTTTCATCATTTGTTTCGAATAGAGCTCTACGAGGAAACTGAAGAGGGCCAAAATGACTTTTCGATTGAAAACAGTCGAATTGGGTACAGTTCAGAAGCGGTCTTAATTATGCCTTTGAAGTTTTCTGGAAATTGTTTTTTATAACTCTTTCACAGTTTCTTGCTGTATAAGTAACGATTCGT
The DNA here is from genome assembly GCA_963932295.1 of Tipula lateralis. Classification (NCBI taxonomy): domain Eukaryota; kingdom Metazoa; phylum Arthropoda; class Insecta; order Diptera; family Tipulidae; genus Tipula; species Tipula lateralis. The sequence continues at coordinate 194,354,548 of OZ010737.1, forward strand.
GAGTTTCGGCAAAGATGGAAAACAGTACATATTTCCAAATACTTTTGCTCACGACTGTATGCACTCGTATTTTTTTAAAGTATAGTCTAGAAAATTTCTTTCTTTTATAAAATGGTATTATGTATGTGTCTGTATATATGTAAGCCATTATGACTCATAAGCTATAAGAAATAAGTCGTTTAGCATGAAGTATATATGATAATCTTGGTACATCAAAATTTTTTAATTTGCATAATTTTGTTTAGGTTAACACATTCTGGATATGTGCACATGGTTTATAGCATCGATCTTGCAATCACCTTATTCTTATAAATGTATTCTTCGCGCATTTATGTGTCTTTTGTTTAAGAAAACTCATTTAATTATCGTTTTCTGTTTCCATTTAATTAAATTAATCTTATATGTTCGTTTAAGATTAAATTTGCGGTTGAGTGAAAATAAAACATTTTAAAATTGCAAAGTTACGTTAACCCATTATTGTATGTATACATATGTGTACATATGTGCCCGTATATAATCATAATATTATATGAAATAAATTGTGACACTCTCAAGAGAGATATCTCTTCTGGGTGTGAAATCGTTTCGAAATATTGACACAAGCCACATAAGCAGCTGATTATTATGGTCACTAAATCCGTTAATATTTCATTTAAACTTATAGTTGAACACTGACTCTACAATATAGAAAACAATGGGTTGTGTTATGGGGTTGCTGTTCCTCTCTTGATTACGCCTTCAACTGTTTTAATCAAACTGGTAGGATCTCGCGGAGTGGATGACCTTTGGCTGTCATGCATGGTTCACTACCTAAGATAAGCTTGTTCATTATCTGTAACCTCGTAGAGACTGAGTGTTCTGTCCCCAACACGTTGCTACGTAAGACGACAATAATTACGCAATGACACATGTCATGTTCCACAGATTACCCCTCCCATTCGCAAAAATTGCCACTTTCAGCCCTATTTTATTAAGGTGGTATCCTAATGTAACCAAAGGATTGTTTTCGAACTGGAACGATACGCCTATGTGTGAATGGCCGTTTTAAAATCATTCAATGCTCAAACACAGCTTTGCGATGTCCTCTTGTGAGCCCGGAGAACCGATCCTCTTTCAGTTACTTTATCTAGTTTAAACAGCACCAAGTTTTGATCCCCGAGTACTTTCTCCAATTGAATATAAATTCTCCCACTATTCAGCCCTCTGGTTAGCCTTTGCACAGAGCCATATAGAAAGTATTTTATCCTCGACTCTACCCATGTTGATTAAAAGGAGTTTTATTTTCGGAATATCTTGAAATTAGACTATAATTTTTGGTTGACTCACCAAATAGACTACTGGTTCATGGTTGTCTCTCACCTTGAATCATTGATATGCTCCGTTCTGCTGTATACTCTGAATGTTATGTATCGCACTTTTCAACTCCGTTCTCTAGCTGCTCTTTAAAGGTGTTTATTGGCTCCTTTACAGTCTGCATACATATTTTCAGTTTGGGATCGTAGTTCCTTTTTGCCATTAAAAGAGAATAATGTGGAGAAGTGATCATAACCCAAAAATGAACTTCTCTGGTTTTAATTTGAGTTAGCGGTAACTTCTTATATCCAAAGTGCGTCTTGGTATTTTTGATTCCTCTACAAGCCTTCTAGGATTTCCAGGATTTCTTGATTTCCAAGGATACTATATCATTTAGGTGTGACTGCCATTGCTAACTAATATCAGAGGATTATTCGCCAATATACCACTTAGTGGCTCTTGAGTGATAACGCCCTCTCCGCAATGGCTCAATATGTGCTCAACTTCGGATCTACAGCAGTGTGGTATTTTCAAAATACAACTTACTTTAAGGACTGTCCCTTTATGTTTCCAGAGAACTTTGGCAACTTCACATCTATTTTGTCATCTTTTAAACAAACTCTATTACGTTTTTGATTGGAGCAGAACCTTAAGCAATACATGTTAAAACAAAATCGGGTTCTTCTTAGAATTACAACCAAAATCAATTTAACCAACTAACAATCAGTCCAATCGAACGAAAATTGCTACCGCGATTAATTGTTTGTCGGTGTGTATGTTGCAAACACATAATAGGTCATTCACACCACTGATGCCCATTCATATGGAACGATGAAGATGAAACAAAACAAAACAAAAAATAATTAATTCATGTTTCGATACATAATTTTGATGTCTCATAAATTAGCATAAATAATCGTTGCTCATAAATAATTAATCTGACGTACATGTGTTGTATTGTTTGTTTGGGGTCCAAATTAAAGTGACATTTTTATTATATCATAAAACTTGAACTTGACTGCGACTTCTGAATTATATTTTTGATCACTACAACAAAATAAACTGGAGTATAGAAGACGCGAGAGGAAGTAAATGTTACTGGTTGATTGTCCAAAATATAGAGACGATTTTGTACACCTGCAATCGGTGCCGAGTTTGGTCACTGTGGAATTTTATGTGTTGCGTCACTTTTGGTTGAAAATTTTCGTATATACGAGTATACAGTACATACGACGTTACGTTCTTTAAATCTATTTACTTACACACACACACACATGTACTGGGTGTTTAACAAATTAAATTCAATTCTTAGAAATTGATAAAATTATTTTGTTTTCTGCTGTTATTAATTAAAATTAACGATTGACCTTTCGACATTGCAATTCGCTTGTTTATTATGTACTGAAACCAATTTGTTGCGTTTAGACAGAGTTTCGAGAAATTTACACAATGAGGGCGATTGTTGGTCTATAGCGAGCTTACTGATCACAATTAGAGATAAGCAGATGGTCTAACGATGTCTACAGTAATACAGCCAGCTAAGTAGCAGTACATATTTGACATCTGGATGAATGTGGAGAGATCATCAGTCTATTGCAAATTGGCACACCAATTACACCATTCATGTCAGTGAAGTTAATTCTGAACTTCTCGATCACTAATGATCAACATTGTCTTTATGTTCATACTATTTCTCCCAGTGTGGGATCATGAGTGAAAATTTTAAAAAAGAGCCAAAGGTGTAGTTAAGTCAAAGTTTGTCAGTTCTTTAGCGAGTCGGTAAGTTCCAAAATTCCGAAGATGGCACGTTTAGGTGTCGCCAATGTCATATGCTTTATATGCATAAAGCCAACACGTATAGCAACTTCGTACATTAGCGTTACTATGGCCATATCTACTATTACCCTATCAATTTCCAGTGGAGTTCTTGTATGAGTATCGGATTTTGTGTTTCTTCGTAAATAGGAGCACTTTTGTTTTAGATTGATTGGACACATTGCACTTTTTAACTTATGATAGATATCTCTGTCTGTTGGGTGATCTACTTTCAGGAGAGTCTACTTTCCATAATTGCTGATCCTTACAATGTCGAGGAAATCGTATATGAATTATGGTTTGTACTGCTTTATACTGTGAGTTCTCGCAAAAGCACGCATGTCCAGAATATGCTCAGCAACTTAAGGACTTTCGCTCGGATGTATAGAATTAACAATTTAGATCTTCTCGCTTTTTGATAATCGTTAAAGAACCAATATTCGGATACAGGCGTATGTATGTAGTGGTTAATTATAATTGCACAGCTGAATTTCTAAATGGTCGTAACAGTGTTTGTAGTGAGAACGCCCAAGAAGTCAAAATGACATATTACATCAAATGAGAAAGTTAGTGGGTTTGATAATGCTTCTCATATGGTAAATGGGGAGCGAAAAGGACGAGGTGAGCCAACAATTAGACATTAGACATGGAATGTGACTTATCATACTGAAATACCTGAGTTACTTTATGCAGAGATCCAACCATTTCCGACACATCCAATGAAAACCTCCAGGCCAACACGAGCTTTTTTGTCCAAATTGATAACTCACCAATTATCAATTATATTCTAAAATTAGTTGGCATAAACGTTGCACCATTTGACAACTGGTACAACATATGTTGCATCGTCACATCATGTTATTTTGGTTCCAGTCGATGATAATTTTCGACGCAACACCACAACAATTATTTATAAATTAATTATAGCTAAATAAATAAATTGTTAATAATAATAGCGGTTTTGTATGACGTATAAACATTGAATTGCCTTATAAACATATATATTTGGTATAAGAAATACAACAGAATTTACAGTTACTTCTTGTTACAATTCTCTTAATTTTTCGGTCTTATGGATTTTTTGCAAGAAAATGAGGTCTCTCGATACTTATGTATGCTAGCTCAAAGAAGCATTTTATATCAAGACATTGTGACGAACGTTTTATATATCTATAACAATACAAAGGGTTTGTGGTTGTCGATCGACATTGAAGTTCACAATTTTATTGTATCAAACAATTCAATATGATTTAACTATGTGATTAACGACTTTAACGTCTTGTGGATGATGATGATAATGAACAAAACTCGTTTTGTGGTCAAATTTATATACTTCATCGCATAATCTTATTAATATTCGCTTGATGTAGGTATGACAAATAAAGAAATGAGTCAACGAATATCTTAGCTTCAAAAATACTTTAATGAATTGGCATAGACATTGTATGGGATTATAGTAAACAACGATACACTCAGACATTGTAATCGGGAGTGTCTGCGCTAAGTGGGATCATCTTATGTTCTAATCTTAACCTGCACTTACTTATGACTGAAAAAGCTTAATTTATAAACATTTTGTTGTGATGTTATACTCATTATGCGTCCAATGCGCATAGGTTTACGATGAAGCTGCCGAAACCTCGAACTGAAGATGCAAAGTGCGAATTTATTCATCAAACATCTAAGAAGTGGATTCGTTGTTCGGGTTTCAGTTTCCGTTGAAATATAAAATGCACAAGTTTAGGGCAGTTATCAACTTTTACTTGAAGAATCGCGTGCTGGGTGCAGGAGCTCTGACAGTTACAAGGAGCTAGGACAGTCTAAAAGTCCGCCGTGCACCCAAATAAAACTTAACGTAAAAAAAAAAAAATTAAATGTAAAGTCACGTTTACGAACTTGGTAACTAACTTATTCAAAGTATTGGCTCGCCCTTTCATTTTCGTTAACAACAATAATACCTTCCTATCTGGCTTTGTAGCCTTCAACTTAACAATTGGCTTAATGTCTAGGTACGCACTGCCAAACCTGTCATCTATACTTTGTTGGTGTTTACTTTGGCTAATCGAACTAGATTGAACGTTATACAACAATTGCACTTGTGGTTCACTTTACAACAAACCTTTTTGCTGAAGAGACACGAGTTGATTGCACGGAATGAAATGTCTTGTAATCCTGCATCGGGATCTTAAAGTGAGGTTGCAACAATATGTACTTAATACGGATTTCTATTCGATAACTCCTGACAAGGTACAACAAGGTGGCAACTGTAGTCTTTGTTGGATTTCAACCTGTCTCAAACCTACTGCGTTCAATACCAGGTATATACTAGTCGTTCTAAGTTTGAATGTGCCTGAGAGATTGCCTTTGTAAAGATTATTAGTATTTGTTATAGTCTAATAAACGTTTACAGTATTCTACTTGTCTTACCAAAATTTTCAAGAGGCAAGATGATATAGTAGCTCTGGTGTCTATGGAACTTCAATGATAGCGTATTTCATTTCGTGAGATCTTCTTACCTTTAACAAAAATTTCATATTCTTTCTAGTACGAATTTGGCCTAGTTAGGTATAGTGTTTGTTCGATCTCAGCAGAAATTATACCTCCTGACAAGATAGTTTAGATTCATTAGAAGGAAAATCTTCTCTTAGACGGTTGTTCGGATTCCAAAATCTATGTTGCAATACAATTCTTTCAACGTAAAATACTCCCCATTTTATTGGCTCTGAAGTTCCGAAACGTCTGAAAAATTTATTTAACGAAATCCCCGTTGAACAATCGGCACATTGTTAGAATTGATAGGTTGGTCAGAACCATATAGGTTCTATAGCCACTCTTTGTATATATAGCCAAAAAGGTAAACCCTATCACCACCATGGTGAAAAAAATAATGAACAACTTATAGCAGAAATGCCACGAATTTTTGAAACCACAAGACCAACAAGAGCTGAAGTGGGTTGAGGCTCCAGAATAGTGTTCACAACATATAAATATGAAGTATATACGACAATGCAAAACTTACAGGACTGCCACTGGTTGACCTGGTTTGTCTAGAATATTAGATGTACTAAGAAGATCGAGCCAAAACTGAACATAATATGGCCTATCTATGCAGTGGCGTAACATTAATGTATACTTCATTATTTTCCTTTGAGGATATGTTCTATATGAGTATAAGGTGAGTTATCCGCAGTCACTCAGGCTCGATTGGCCTATTGTGACATCTCTTCCCAGACGTACACTCTCAATCCCGAAATCTGGTTGTTCTTCCAAATAAAGTCCGAAATATCTGGTATCCTCAAAGTCGTGAGTTGATCCTCGAATAGGAATTGTGATCCAAAGCAGTGCAGTTTAGAGGAAAAGTATGAAGAACAGGAGCACAAGAAGTGATGAACAGTTTCTTCTTCTCCTTTCCAACATGTTCGCAGTTTGCGATTATACAGGGGAGCAATGCCCCGTGACAATACCCAGCAAGATACTTAAAGTGCGTCTATCACAATTTAAGAAAAACTAGGAATAGATTGAATTAGTCAACACTGAAGTTTTTGAAAGCATGATGCCAGTGGCGTAACTACTCGACCACCACCAATGTCTTAATATGGTAATAAAATTGAGTTCCGCTTGTTATGGGGATTGTGGATGTACTTTTCCATCACATTAAAATTCTATCAATTAGCAATTTTACCAGCATTAAATTTTCATTCCAGTCGATTGCCCAACAACAACGCAAAAAAACACTTGACCATGACACTCAAAACAATATAATTAATTACGTATCGTAAGTAATAAAATAGCAGAAATAAGACAACATCCTCTGGTAATAATTTAAGAAATCTTCCAAGTTTGTTGTATAATATATGTAGATACAGATAGTTGAAGACGTATCTAGTGCGATCTCTTCACAAGTTCACGCTATCGCCGACATTAGAGCAATTGTTTAATCACGAATACTTAACACACTTACACATATGCACATTTACTCATACAATGCAACAAACAAATATAATTAAATTTTTTTCAAAACCACATTTTAGTTAAATTTTGTAATTCGTTTGCTGTATGAGTTATGTAGCGTGCTATTGTGTTAACAGTTAAATTGAATGGAATTGAATTATGCAATTTAACTGAATTGGCCAGTTTATACACATCTACAATGGATTGTTGTTTCGAGTTGTTTTTCATGTTAAGGTAACAATATTTATGACTACTTATGTCCATAGTGCGGGTTGGCAAACTATTTGTAAGTTAAGGCAGAGGTGGTCAATTTACACAAAGTGTTTTGATCAGTTAGGTAGGTGTGGTTGTTCTGAAGGAGTGGCATAGATCGGTTGTGGTCCTTGACCTTACCATACGTCGTTTAGTCCTTCTCATTATACTTGCATCCTCCTTTTGATGAAGCACTGAATATCAATTCCACCAATATTCGACGTGTCATTCAGGAGAGGTATTCCCAGATATTTGGAATACTGTTCTTGTTCCTCTACATAAGTATGTCCGCGTAATTTACCTAAAAGGTAATGACTCGTAACAACTTCCACGATCGTACGTATGTGGATATAAATACAATATAAGATGGCCGAATATTGACCAATCTAGTTTTGGCGAGATTGGATTATTGGATCATAGAACGTCCTTCAAGCTTCACTATGAAGCAGTACCTTACATGAGGCGAGTGGAATTTAGGCTAAACTTAGAGACTCTAAGTATAAACAGAGGTCTGACTAGACATCTGACTACAAAATCAGTGTTGAATTATAAACACAACTATGGTCCATTGATGGTTTGAGGAACTTATGGACCGAACCATCGTCCAGTCAATACTACAGATTCGAATGAAGCTATACAATGTGCAAATGGTAATTCTGTGTATCGTGGTGAATGAATACATCGTCGAATGTCAAAAATTATGTGGTATCACAACGGATTGACACCAGTCTAAGTGTGAGTAACCAGCCACTATATGTTAACCTAACCTAACCTACAAATGGATAAAAAACTGACTGAATAATAACAAGCAGCCACTCACCAACCAGCAGTGGGCCACATTAAGGTATCACCTAGTATACCATTTTCGTAACTAATCAAAGCAGATAATGTTGAACGGATGATGTATCGGTAAACGTTGCAAGGATATGAAGCAAGGTTATAAGCAGGATTTTATCAATCGGTTTAACCCCACAAAACACATGGGTTCATTTATTTAGACTTTTGTGGTCACAAACAATACGTTTGGTATAGTGAGAAGTTTGTCTAGCGATTCGGCAACTTTACAAAAGAACTAGGAAGTCGGCATTCCAAGACGTTCATTAATATACGATGCATCCATTCACTCATGCATACTCTACAGAATTATCATTAGCACATTGTACAGTTACATTTAAATCTATGATTTAGGCTGGACAATAGTTCGATCCATGATAATTCATCCTTCCCCTTTAGGGGGATCAAACCTGGTTTACTTCCCGCTCAAATATTGAAAATATATTACAGGCTGTATGTGTAGTATGCTCTTAAGAACATGACGATAAAGTGTTTTGGTTAACGTTCTTGGTGTTAGAGACCAATGCTTAAACAAATTATCAAATCATTTAGGGGTGTGTGCTTAGCGTATATACCAAATAAACGAATAAGACTTTCATTTAAAGCCATTTCCAATGAGTCACAAGATGATTTCATAGATTATGATTTTGATTGTACGATAGTTTATAGTTTCGATATAGGTCGGCAATAATTTAAATCCTACTCCAGCCATGTCTTTGAGACGATAAAATCTTAATTTTGACAAACATATGTTTAAATTTCTCTACTCATTTAGAACCACCTACGAACGTATACATGTAAACACAATAACGTACAAATTTATGTAAATAAACAGAACATTACCACTTTTGAGTATAATTTAGTCCAACTATTAAGGTCGCGAATCGCTATATTTACATTGGAATGAATCAATGAGCAGATTTATTTTTAATAATCGAAACTAGAAAATTTCACTTTTCTGTTGACATACGAGTTTTGAATTTACTGTGGAATTCAACAAAAGAACCATTCTTTTACATAGTTAATTGTCGTTGAAAGAATCTTAAAGTACAATGGCTTTCTAAGAGATAAGATATTAAACGGCTTTCGCGGAACTTGATGACTCAATGGAGGTACATGAAGATTTATTTTGACTTCTTTGTCGTAAAGAATATATTATGTTTTTATTGTTTTCGTTATGAATATTAATTTTTTGGAGCAAAAGAAATCTCAAATTGTGTCATTAATGTCACATGAATACGTACTTTACTAATGATGAGAACTATTTTATCATTATGTTTCATAGAGGGTGATTCAGTTTGAGTCTTTGTACTTTGTACAGTACTAAAAATAATATCTTTGCTTCGGCCATCCCTCAGTTGGCGTCATGGAAACGAGAAATAATGCGGCATGGCAACGTGGATCTGTGACAACTTCTCGCAACCACTAGTCTTTCAATTTATCAAATGACTGTTACAGTCTGACCTTGACAAAAAGTTATCGTTTTTCACCGTATAATGGTGAGTTCTACAGCTGCAACCCATAAACGGACACTCCATGTTCTAACAAAATTCAACGTAAATATGACGAATAAAGTGCTAACCAAAGCTGGCTGCTTGACGAATAAATATGACGAATAAAGTGCTAATGGCAACGTGTGTCTGTGACAACTTCTCGCAACCACTAGTCAAATGACTATCAAATGACTAAATATGACGAATAAAGTGATAACCAAAGCTAAATATATATCTAAAAATATGTCATAAACAAAAGAAAATAGCTCCCAAATATTGCTCGATACTCGATAGTCCTGACTAGTAGAAACACTTAAGTCCTCTAGTAGAGATAATGTAAGCAACATAATAGTAAATCTGTCTCTGACACTTGGTCATTAGCGATCTGTTTTCGACCTGGAATTGCTATTGCAGAGTTCGATAAATATGCCTGAATCTTGAGTGATGCAACGCGAGCTCAATCTTCTCTTTAATTGAGCTTATAGTTACTCCAATTGAGCCACTGGATGAAATATAAATTCACATAAAACTGAGTTGATTCTATATTCTCTGGGAAATAGTAGTTTTTTCAATCAACCCTCTCTTCTCGAAACAAATGGAAGCGAGTACAACAAAAAGATTCAAAACCATTTTCTAATTTGACTATCACTTTACCATTATTTGTGACCGATAAACCCTTATATGAACTCTGAGGTATGGAACTTCTTTACGGTTGGTCACAAAATGAATGTGAGAGTCAACTCACAGTTTTCTGTGAAACATTGAAGGACTTCTCTTTCGCGTTTTCCCTAAACTAAGCGCAATAATGGAAGCATGAACTGGTTCGGAAAATGAAGAAATTGAGAGTGGTGGAAAATGAAAAGACTTACTTACTCGTCACACAAGAACATGCTGTCCCACAGTTTCAGGATCATAAATGAACATAAAAGCAAGGAGCTTGGTATTGAATTAATCGGTTTATGTTAATCGAAGATTTAGACGAAAGATATATTCGCTAGATTTAGACGGCAATAGAGAAAGAAAAGAAGTTTAGTGAGTGTATGCATAGGTCACTATATGAATTTCTGTCGGCAAATGGTTTTTATTCAGCTGATATAAATTCGCTAAGTGTAGGCATCAGTACCATCATTCTGCTACCTATACATGCATATACAACTTACCTGCTATTAACAAGACCTTGTAATTTAAATTAGAAAGTAAATCAATTACTTAAGAACCTAATTAGAATTCATCAATATTTTCATGTCATCCAAATTGTACTAATATACGAGTATGTAAAACCCACAAAACAAACAGAATTTTAATCATTGATTGTTGCGCTAACAATATAAATTTAAATAACGGATCCAAATTATAAGTATACTAAGCATCTCGTATGAATAATATAAGATGGTGACATCCATAAACTGGGAAAATTATATAAGTTCCAATAATTTATCATCACAATTCACATCGTTAACGTAATAGAAGCGGGTCTTGAATTTTGATACCGCAGACACTGTATCGGTTAGCATACCAAAGTAAAATATATATCCAACCTTGAGCTTGTTACTTAAAGATTTGAAGAATACAAACAAAAATGGTTGGAGTTTGGACGAGCTCAATTTTGTTTATTGTATCATGTTACTTGTGGTGACTCCTAAAATTATTAGCAACTTTAATTATTTTGTTTGTATTTTGAAGACAACAAATAATGTTAATTATAATACCTATTATACGACTTTGAAAGGAGTGCGAAATTGATGGGTTTGATATCCTGAACCCATAGTGTCATTTAATATATAAAGGCGGAAATTTCACTTTTTGAATCCAAATTTCACATTGACCAAAATAATCACAAAAGTTCCAGGTCATAAAGTAACCTAAAAGTATGATCTCTCCGATGGTTGATAAAACTAACGATCTTTTCGTGCTTAACAAAGCTGCTAGTCACTGGTTTCCTAATTTGCTCGTCATATGCCGTTACGCAGCTACACTGGCAACCAATATAACCAGTTCATTAACAGCCAAAGAATGGATTGGACAATCAGCCAAAGAGTAATGTCTCTATTCATCTCATTATTTATACCTTCCATTTTAACCAACTTATATGTTTAGTCATGATGTTTGGTCGCTTCCATAAACAGTTATTTCCACTCATAAATGGCAAAAAGTATAAAACCACAGATAAAAAAATAATTTATATCTTTGCCAATCAGATGAGAGTAAAATTTAATTTCGTTTTTACGATGATTTGACAGTGTAATTTAGTTTTGCCTAGTATATTATAGGTGGCAGAAAAATCGTTATAGAGAATTAAAATTACGGACCAAAAAGTTTGAACTGCATAATTAATAAAACCTTGAATAGAAAAAGAAAGCTTGACCTAAAAGCTAAATGTACTAAAAAGATGTAACGGTTTTATTAAACTGAATCTAATTTTCGTAAAAAATGAAAAAGCTTTAAGAGATGGATTCTAAAACTTAATCGATATCTTAACACGAAACTTTATCACTTGCATCATTTGTATTTTATTTGATAATATGTATATGTAAAATTGTAGTCTGAATCGAAATGAAACCTACGATTAAATAACAAAATTAGCTATGTTCCGGTTAAATTGAATAATTTACATCAATTTAGGTTGGCCTCAACTTACGTATATGTGTTAATGCAAACATATGTTGGTGTGTTTGTTCATGTGTGTTTTGCAACACATTATTCTGTCATTCATCTGTCATTTTATCGAAAGAAAGTAAACTGATATTCGTGATAGTCCATTTTAAACTAAAATAAATTAAATGTTTTTGGTTGCTGTAACTGGTGGTATAGGCACAGGCAAAACCACAGTCTGTAAAGTGTTTCGTGATAATGGTATACCCGTAATTGATGCAGATGTAATAGCACGACAAGGTAATTAATGAGTACAAAAAAAAATATTTTCTTCAATTTTCCATCATTTGCACTGAGTGTTTGAGTACAAAATCTGTATTTTGAAATTGTTTTATATTTTACAGTTGTTGAACCCGGCCAGTCGGCGTGGTTTAAAATTCGTCGAGCTTTTGGAGACGGTGTGTTTAAGGAAAATGGTGAACTAGATCGTGTTGCTTTAGGACAAATAATTTTCAATAGCGTAGAAAAGCGAAAAATCTTAAATGATATAACCCATCCGGATATCCATCGAACGATTTACCGTGAAGTTTTTAAATACTTCCTAATGGGCCATAATTTTATCGTATTGGAATTACCGTTACTGTTCGAGACGGGCATTATGCTAAGCTATATACATAAAATAATCACTGTAACCTGTGAGGAGGATATTCAACTGAGCCGAATCATGGATAGAAATCGATTTTCTGAGGCTGATGCCAAAAAACGTATAGCGTCCCAAATGTCGTTAGAAAAGAAATGCGAACAATCTCAATTCGTTGTCGAAAATTCAGGTAGTCTTCGCGATATGGAAGAGGAAGTCCTGAAGATCTTAAATTTACTATTAGAATCAAATCATCACTGGAGAATACGAGGCTACATTCTAGCTACGGCTGCAGTTGTTTTCTCTGGCATAGCATGGCTTTTAAATTACAAATATAAAATATTTTCACAATGAAAATCGATCCAGTCCTACCAGATAATTTAAATAAACTGCCCCCAAGACACAAGGAGAAATTTTATTTTATTATGGTCTAGTATATATTATGTAGGTATTTTAGAATGGCTAAGCTAAATGTATTTAATAAACTCATTACAAAACGTGCAACATAAGACATTTTATATTTATGGTATTTGTGGTTTTCATACTTTTGTAAAAATTTTGTTGTTTGTTAATTTCATTCCTTTTAATCTAGAAACAATATTTAATTAAATAACACGACATTGTATAAATAATTATTGAATAAAATTTAATGATCAATGGCATTTGTTTGTAATTACCTTATCAGTCAATACCACTTACATTAAAGAGCTCGATAATACTGAGTTGTTCATTGCATATGTTAACGATAGAGACGAGTCATTAACGAGTATGCCACTTGGATTCATCGAAATATAAATCGCGGTGGCCTACATGAAGAAGTCAACCATCAACCGGTATTCAACACAGAATAAAAATAACGATAAGAAAGTCTCATGAATTTCTGTGTCGAAAATAGGCTATTCATATGAGGCAGTTGGTTTTAACATATTAATATAGACCACCTAATGGCAGAACAAGAATCTACAGAACAGATCGACAAGATGTCAGACATTATTAAAAGTGGTAAACTGTAACTTCTTTATGTAGAAACAGGAAATACCTTAAACAAATCTGTTTTGTCACTATTCAACTGACTGCAATTTACAGTTTGACCTCACATTCATACCAAGTTTTTGACCTTAATAATTATAGGATAATCCATCCTCCATATAAGTACAAACGATTGGCCTGGAACTATGTAATGTACAGATACGTAACTCGTACTTTAGTCTGTACGTCCTCGATTTGACGGCAATACGACTAACCACACCATTTTCGGTCTACATTAACCAACATTTATTCGAGTTCAGAAATTTACAAACCTAATTGAACACTAGCAAGCCAAGAATTTGATATATTCGTGAAATCCGTTCCACAAGACGTGAAAGACTAACATTTACAAGTTTATGAATCTAAGTCTAAACAGAATACTGGAATACTTCCAACATTAATCCAATAAAATATTTTACCCTTTAAAAAGCTCTAATGGCTCTTCTTGATAGAGTACGTTTTTCGTAAAAATTGTTCATATCTAACTCATATTTGATTTACTTCAATCAATTGCAGCTTCCTTTAGTCTTAAAATTAATCAATTGAAAAGTCTGAGTACGTATGATATAAAGATCACTATCTTATCTCAACGTTCTTGCGGTATTCAGGTAGAAGGCATGGTAAAACCTGATAGCAGTTCTGACATGCAAACCGATTGCTGGTTTTCTTCACAGTTTAACTCTCGATAGCTGGTACATATTTATATTTAGGAAAATAGTAAACCGAGTAATTAGGGCTGAAATGTCCTCAACCTTTGATTGAAGTCATTAGATATATTACACCTAGTGGACCATTTTTCGTAAGCAAAACCGGTGCTGTGGAATGAACCAAACGTTATGTTACGTTGCTTAATTTAATGACTTATGCAGATACCATAAGAGGTAATGTTTACTTATGGCAGGACGGTGGACATGGAAGTTGAACCTGTGAAGCAACTAGCCCTCAAAATAGATGGCACTCAAGTCATATATCTCTACATAAACGATATATTAAATTTAATTATACCAATAAAATCAAGCTTTATCGAGTAGGAACGAGTACAATGATATGGATTGACGTGTTTGGTTTAAATCTGGATGGAGCTGTCACTGGTACAGATTTTGGTGGTGGAAGCAAATAACCGAATGAGATCTTGGAGGAGTGATGTGGGTTTCGTATCACCAGTGATTGATCACGAGCTAGTCGGTTCTAAGCTCTATGCGAAAGCCATAAACAAAAAAGTTTTTTATTATAAATGCATAAAAAGTAATTCATTGACAGCGAAAGGAAATACATTTCCAATTCCATAACCTGTTGAGTGTATGCTTTTAAGATTGGATATTAACATATTTAAAGGCATCCACTCCATGGAAGTGTTCGGTATTCTACCTTTGGGCCTAACCAATATCCGCAACTGGTCTCCAAGTTGAGCAGTCTCTAGTCGATAGATCAATGTAGGTAAGGGAAGTTGGAGGCATTCATTATGATTTTGAACTCCTTTGCCATCTTCAAAATTAATATTAATAACTATTTCGTAAGCTCTCTCCCACGTTTTTTAATATTTTTAAATTAAAACATAATTAATTTATAGTTTTTATTGAGCTATAATTTTCAATAGTTAAATTTCGTTTCTCATTTCTCAATAATTTTAGAATTGTTTATTTGTTTTTTTTTGTTCATTGTTTAAATAATATAATTAATTAATAACAATATATTTTTTAAGATCTTTTTGTTTTTGTAATAATATATGTATAAATATAATTTATTTTATAATTATGATTTTCTAATTATATATCAATTATTAACGCAAATGATATAGAACTTTAAATGGCGCACACTTTCGTTTTAAAAATTTCGAGATTTATTAAATTTTGGTAACATGTTTCTAGCTATGGAAATTAAAAAAAAATATAATTAGAAATTTAGAAATTATTAATTTATTATCTGTTTTTTAAATCAATTTTTATTGTTTTATTACGATGTTGGAAAAATAGATTTACATCTGAATATAAAAAATGATTTTGTGTTTAAACAGTAATAATTATTTCATTTATAATTTTTATTCTCTTAAATTATTTAAACTCTTATCTTAATTTTTCTTTTTGCTTAAATCTTGTCCATTTAAATTACAAAAACATAAATTATAATTTATCTGTTTTATAATATTATAATTTTATATATAATTTTCACAACAATTAATACATTATGCTATAAAATGCTCTATAGGTAGTTTATATTTATAGTTTAATGTTTTAATTCGATTGGTTTAGGCAGTAACGAACACAACAAATTGGAACTAAAACACTGTTAGGATGAAAGCTTTATGTTTTATTAGTTTGATTTCTAATAGCTATTTGAACAAAACTGGATGAATTAGAGAGCTTTAATTTATTTACTTTGGGTAATTAATATTAGGTACTCGAGAGTCATGGATTACTTTTTATCAGCTAACCATTTCTTTATGGTCTCACATTTGTGATATAAATTCAAATAAGTAGTATAATTCAGGATCTGCGGAGGAAGTAACGTTAGAACAATTCTCATCAGTCAAATTAGTTTCCGAGCCTCGATTTTTTCAAAATTCTATCTAATTTGGCATAACTAAGTTAATACAGCGAATATCTTAATTATTCTTAACCCAGTACGAAAGGAGGTCTCGTTCCTTTAATCGTAGTATGTTTCTACCACACCATCTAGAGTAGGTAAGTATTAATGGATAATTTGACTTACTATCATACTTAAAATAAGAACAATGGAAGTGAGATGTTTACAGTATAGCAAAGTAAGATACAGTAATCTCTGTTGAATTGTACGACTAGCTAAGTCAGATGTAACATAAAAGCTTTTCATTGAGATATTTTTTATAGATTATAGATCGATAATTATGTGAGAATTGTTATTCGCTTGGAATGAAAAATATGAGATTCTGGAACAGGTTTTAAACTTTGAGTTAACTTATATTTTGTTTCTTTATGAGAGACTAGAATTTTTGGAACTTAAGAATTAGCTTATCTAGAACTTATTTATATGATTTACGAATTGATGAGAATTCATTTTTAAATTTAAACTTAACTTTTACAAATTTTTTTCATCTTGTGTTTAACAACAATAAAAACAACAGGGCGAGCAAATGGACGGCCAATTATTTTTTGTGGTACGGCATCGAAAATATATAAAAGAGAAAAAAAAACAATAGATGCCATCCATTTTTACTGTAATCATAATTTTATAGATAGACGCACAAAATGTGCTTATAGTTTATACTGTTGTTCCGTATGCACTGAATACAACACGAGTACTGTCGGTATCTAGTGATATATCTTCTGGACTAGCCAGATCAACACGAACCGTATTGCTGTTATTGCGACGACGGAAGTTTTGTGCAGCGCCCCAATTGCTGAGGGTCCAGTGATAACCAGTTGGCTGTTGGACTTGTTGATCATTATTATTATTGTTGTTTGTCGTTGGTGTTGCTGGAGGTAGTGGTTGAATTTCGCGATTTCCACAAGGTAGTGTTTCAGTGTTTCCACCAACACCCGATAAACTATCTCGTGTATCGCCCGAACTTTGAGATTCTATAGATTCCATACTCGAGTCGCCGGCATCGACCCCGCTTGTGCGATATTGTCCAACGGCATTCGATGCTTGGACATCACCTTGACAATCTTCGATTGCTCGCAATATTTCCCAACATATATCCGAATCGAGTGGAATTGGCTGCTCTGAATCTCGATTGTGAATTGCAATTGCTATATGTACGGGATGTGGAATTGGTAGGGGAATTTGTAATTTTTCGGCCGGATTTCTATTGTTTATTTTTCGTTTCCATGGTTTCCATTGATTTGGAACAACTGATGGTGTTGTTGGCGCACGGCGAGCACGAACACGAGGCGTAGTCAAACCTGTGGCTGTATCACTGGAATTAATAATAATAAAAAGGATATTTTATAAACCGTTTAATAAGATACCAATAAGCAACTATCATACTTTCGTTTTTCTGGTTTTCTTGTGTTTATAGCGTTTCGAGATCTAGGATTGAATGCAGAAACCTCCAAATAAGGTGAATTAACTTGAATATTTCCCCTTGGGGCGTACACATTTCCCAATAAATCGGGACCATTTACTCCCATAATATCACTAGCATTTTGTACTAATTCAGTATATCGCGATAAATCTAATTGACTATGTGGTTCTAATTTAAATTGTGTATCGTTTTCTGTAAGAGGCGTTAAAAAATCTAAGCTAAATATATCCGTAAACAACAAACCAGTTAGACCAGCCCAATCACCGACAGTTAAGCCCTGAAAATATAGATAAATATTTATTGTCTAGAAATCGCATCGGTTCGAAATTACCTTTGAATCCCAAAATTCGTCCTCTGACAATGACAATCTAGACATGACATGAGTTGGATAAAATTTTTCTAGCATGTGAGCAGCTTGTTGTATCGCAATCTAATTAAATCGAATTAAATAAATATTAATTGAATTATTAGACGAATATTAATATTTACCTTTAGCTCCATTGTGTTTAATTTTATTCGACTTTTGATTGAACATGTCAGTCCCGTTTGTAAATCTCGTCGTCTCTTCTCCAATTTTTCATGTAGTGAGGCTAGCAGATCTTGTGCTTCTCGTTCTAAATTTCTATATGGTCCTGCTGATTTCGACAATTGTGCAGAAAATGGACCAAAACACGCCTCAACAAATTGGCTAAAATCCTTCTGAGGTTGTGATATGACCATTTCCATTGAATGTTGATATGATTGTAGCTCATCCAATTCCATTTTTGCTTCGAATGCTGCAAGTGCTTGTTCCGGTTTAATCATAAAATAATAATCTAAAGCTAAACCAGGACCAGCAATTCGATGAACCGCAATACTATCGCTAGCCGGTACGCGACCACATTTCTTAATAAATAAATGAAATGTGATTGAGTCCCAAACCAAGCGTATCCAATAGCGTATAACTCCAACGACTAGTACTATAACAGAAGTAATGGGGCACACAATTGCAGCTACGATAATTGCGGCTATCGGTTGTAAACAACCTTGTATTAAAATATTCCAAATTATTGCCTCGAATATAACACAATACCGATTGCGTATTGGATCAGGACAATCCAAATCATATATGAACATCATATAAATATGTAAAATAATTGTTGTTATTGGTATCCAAATGGGGGCTAAAATAGCAAACACGATGCTGCACAAACTAACACTTATGCATAAAAGAGGGAATATAAATAAAATTACGCAGGTTCCCAAAAATCCTTTTATAAAATAATTCCACATTCGATTAAGATGCCTTGTTAAACCTTTTCCAATAAATCCCGTGTCTGGTTCAGTCTCAAAATGAGTTCTAGACTTTGATATGTGTCGCCATAATTCAACTAATCGTGATATCATTGTTGGCGTTATGCTAGTTTTTCGAGGAAATAGAGTGCCATTAACTTGGGACAACTCTAAATCAGGAAAAAACGGTTTTACACAAAACAGTGCTCTTAAACCAACCGAACTACACCATGGCACCACAACACCTAATAGAAACATAATGTTCCACATCCAACACCAGGTTCTGAGTAGAAAATTAAGCAGTCTCCATAGTGGCCATCGCGACGATGTGGTTCGAACTTTTTCTTTTTCAACAAGATAAACTGGTTGGCTTGGATCCGATCGGGGCGTTACAATTGATGTAGCTTGTTGGCTTATTAGGGTTGGAATAGCTTCTGAATGACCTTGAAAATTTCGTCGTATAATCCACGATTTTGGAGACCAGATTCTCATTGGCCACTGAAAACTACGAGTTGGTGTAACAGCATTTTTTAATTCTTTCAATATAATTGGTTCCCTTTCTTTCATGAAGGCTAAATCGCGTGATAAAAAGTATGAGGTTTGTTGAAGGTTATGTTTACCCGAAATTTTTAATGCTTCTTCGTGTGCAGCCCAAGTCGATTTGGTCATCTTTGATTGTTCCAAAGATCGTAATTTTGTACGTAGCCATGGTGATACACGGGACAATACAGGATGATCATTCGTTAATAAACGCTGATGTTCCTCCCGAGCTTTCTTCAAATCCTTTTGTATTTTCTCCGCTGCCTTATGCATAATAACAACAGATTGTGCTTGTTGCACAAGCAATTGTGGAATTCCATCGCCAAGTTTTGAAATGTCTACATTCGATAAAATTGAGCTATATACACGCTGTAAATATTCTTTCATTACGGCTTCATTGACTTCCTCCTCAATTTCATTGTCGGAAAGTTTCTGTTCCCTCAATTCAGTTATAAGACGTTCGCGAAAATGTAAAAACCAACCTCTTGTTTCACGCTCCAGTATACCAATTAAAATTGGTAATGCCTTCCTTATTATATCCTTGGAAAATAAACGTAAATCGATTTCCTGACCCTTTGGAGTTAAAAATAAGTAAGGAACCGGTTGGACAGATTCACATTCTACCTCAAATTTTTCCATTTGCGCTCGCCTCAATTGTTGTCGTACATATATACATAGCGAATCGAGACAATCTTCGTACTCCGGCTTAAATACAAAATATTTATATAAATCTTCATGTTAACATTTTAGTATCAACACTTGGTAATTACCCGACAAACAAGTTCCGCTATTAAAAATCGACATCGTTCTTCTTTTATTTTATACTCCAAATTATGTGCTAACAAAGACGGTACACCTAAATGTTAAACCATATTAAGATTAACATAATTTCATTAAAATATCAACATCGATAGTATCATACCTACAAACATATCGATTAGCTTAACCAAACCGTTGAATAGTGCTCGCAGTGCATTCGTAATAGAAAAGAAATGATCGAATATTCTGGCACGTGCCGTAACAACAATAAAACGTGCTGCTAACGCTAAATCACTTAGTAGCGAGTCGTGAGCACGTTCCGTTCCTTTTTGTAGAAACTGCGATAGCCTCCATCGATGAACTTGACCAGGAAAATTTAAACTTGGCACCTCAAATTCACTGTTGAATAAATTGCAAATATATTTATAAGTTTTATGTTATTGTTTAATATTTAATCATGCATTAGTTTATTATTTATTTGAAATAGTTAGCTAAACAAAACGACAATAACTTAATAAAAGGTTATACATTTATATTGTAAAAGCAATTATATTTGTTGCCATGAAACACCTAACCAGAATTTTGAGTTGGGGCACCTTTGGCGCAAATTTTGTTCAGTTCATTCCAATTCTATCCAATTAGTCATAGAAAGCGATTAACCTAACCCATCTCAGCTAAGTGAATTTACGAGTTTATTTTAAGTTTCGTCGTTGACTTAGATCGCCCTATCTCCTCAAAATATATTTAATACCTAAAAGAAAGAACTCAATCTTTTGGTGGGCTCATAGTTCTGAAGTATTTTTGCCGTGTATACGGAATGGCATGGAGAGAAGGAATAGTTAAGATTATAGATTAAAATAATAGATTGACTGATTTTTGTTTTATGGCTGTTACACGCCATTGTTGGTCCGTACTGTGTCAACAATCTGATTCCACAAACCAGCTCTTCATACTGTTGCAAGCAATTATGCTAGTTCGCTCTCTTATCCTACCGAAAGGCGACTCTCCAAGCGTGTGATGACTACTACTGAAATCAATTGCGTTTTGGGCTATTTGTCAGATATTTGGCTTTGGGTTGATTTTGACTGTTTTACCTACTATTCGACGACCTCGAACACACATTAGACGATATAGGAATGCAAATATAGTTATGCTATATGGAAATCATTTAGTCATAGAACTAGTCAATCGTGAGTATTTTCATCCTCCTGACATCCGATAAAAACTGCTTAACGATTCAGATCTAACTTAAGAGATCAAGCCTTTCTAGACACGACACTATCAATTTTGGAGAAATAACGAACAATTAGGTACAACAATTCTAACCGGGTTTAGAGAATGTATAATCACTCAAATCGGTTCAAGCTGTCTTTGTTGACAGAAGACCGTTGAACGCAATAGGTTCGAAGCAGATTACTAATAAACGCAACCAAACGATACCTTCGAACTTTGAAGCTTTTATCTGGTTTGCATACACTAAGAATTTCTAGTGATTGTGTAGGATTGCATAACGTATTTGTTGTTCCTTTTCACTGTGATTTAAGTCGTACAATACGTGACAATTTTGAATCTGTGAATGAAATGTACTATGTAGTTTGATCAATTTTATGGGCGAAATTCGTCGAACAGTGAATAAATTTGATGTTAATTTTGACAAACGACCATCTTCAACCGGAATGATTTTAACCGGAATGTATAAAGAATAAATTTATTGAGGCAAAAAGTTTGCCAATCACCAGTGAATTGTGCTATTCTAACAAACTATAAACAATTAATGCCATGCCAGACAGCATCTACGAGTATAGTTATCATTTTCAGGCAACCTAGTTCTAGTCAATTGAACTATTTAACGTGGGTTGGGTCTAAAGAATAAAGACGAATGGTCACACCGTAAAGTTACGAAGTTGAACACTAGTGACTGCGGAATGAAGGACTAGCCTCTACCAGAGTTAGATGAGTTATTGCAACAATTCCATAATTTTGATTAGCAAAATAAAAACGAAACAAAAACATCAAGCATGAAAATTTTATGTAATTTTGATGTATTTATAGTCTTGATGACATAATAGCTTCACAAAACCATAAATAAATGATAAAAAGCTTAATCTAAATTATGTATCAATTTGAACTTTAATTTTACCAATAAAATCATGCAGTAGTTACATAAATGTGTAGAATAAATATAAAATTATAAAAACGAAATTCACCAATCGGCATTCCTGTAAAACTTACAAATATATGCTTATATCAAAAATAAAATTTTATTGAAGATTTTGAAATTTAGGAAATCGTTTAGAACGTTATTAGGTTTTATATACAGTATTATGTTAGTGTTAAGCCGCAAACGTCTTCCAAACAAATATAATTTTAGCTATCTACTATGTTTTATCTACAGTAAATACAAGTTATAGCATCAAAACCTACAAATCTATTACAGATTTAACTATCTGATTTCAATCTTGGTTTTATCTAACGAAATCGTTAGTCAATGATTTGTGTATATCCTACCCTCTTCATTCCCTTATAGTCAATGATAATGATGGTTGTGTATGAATTCGAATAGTTTGAGGTAAACTATATGCAACTATTACTTTGTTCTAGTATTTTATAGAAATTCTTTCCGTCACTTTTACAGGGTACGCAATCTTTATTCAATTTGGCCCATCAATGAATTAAGTGGCCTTTATTGGCCAAATATCTTATAACTGCATTATCTTTTCAAGCATCTCGGGCGGTATAGCGATGATTTCTGCCCGAATGTTTGCCATCCTGCTGAGGCATCCTGACGTAAACTTTGTATTAACCCCACATAAAGAAGTTCGGAAGGATCAAATCTGGCACAAGTCAATGTCGTCTTTTTTTGACACTAGACAACTAGGGAAATTCTGTTGCAGAAACTAAATTTTCGATGATCATGATTAGCTTTCAAAAATCAGGTTTAGTGTCAACCTACTATTTGGCTCTATTTTAAACGACGTGGATGTTCTGTCGGCAATATTCTTTGTGTTAATTGCACTTTATACGGAAAAAAGACAAATCATACTATAAAATTCGCTGCAAAGTGGTTCCACTGTCACTCTTTCTGACCACTTCAAACAGTTCATTGAAAGTTGGCTGTTGATATAAAAACATCCCAGGCAAAAGGATTTATGCAATAAAAGAATTTAAGATAGTAAAACAGTATCTATAATACAATGTATATCATATGGCCCATTGTATAGAGCTTTTATCCAGTGATAGCATTTACTGGTTATCTCTGTTATCAGATTATATTCATGTTATCAATTTCATTGTAGATTTTAGCTATATTGATCTGTTTATCTATTGCCTTAAAATTCCCCACACGGTCTTATTATTTGAGAATATATTATTCTTCGAGGAGTTTATATAAAGGGTTGCTCGATTCAAAAAATCAACTTAGTTTACATAAAATCTAAATTTAATTCAATTTTCTCTTCCTGTCTCCACTTCCAAAAAACACTTAAATATATTTTTTTCAAACATTTAATATTACAAAATTAAATAATAACAATAAAAATTAAATTATTCGTATCTTGAATACAGAAAATACTTTTTGTGATAAACCGACCGGTGGTTGAGGGTGGTAATCATAGCCATTGGATATATTTTTTTAATCGACAATGTTATTTATAGCCAAGGTAAATTTAATAGTTTATAGAATAAACAATATACATTGTTATATTGAATTCAATTAATTTCTGCCATGTTTATATTTATAGAATCAGTTTTACCTATTTGCCAATCAAATGTTAGACCAATTTGTTAAAATGCGCTTCATGTTTCGAATAAGATTACTTAGATCGTCATTAGATGTTGGAAAACTCTTAGTTCAGTCACCTACATCCGTGCTATAGTGGATAAATACTAGTACCGATCTATTAGATGTTCCTGTACCAGTGCTTCAGTTCAAAATGACTCTTATCTCAATTCCACGTCGTCAAATCCTTACTACATTAAATTAATTCAACTGTAGCACCTTAGATCATTTGAGGCATGGAAATCTTTTCGATTGGTCTTTGCATTCCTGCTCATGCAATGGCTTTGTGAACAAGCAAAATTGCATAGCAAAAAATCCATCTGTGATTAGAGATTTCATGTTTTTTTTTAACGTTATAAGTTTTATTTGGGTGCAGGTCGGATTTTTAGACTGTCCTAGCTCCTTTTAACTGTCAGAGCTCCTGCACCCAACGAGCGATCCTTCAAGTAAGGGTTGATAGCTGCCTTAAACTTGTGCATTTTATATTTCAACGGAAACTGAAAACCGACCAATGAATTCCACTTCTTAGATGTTCGATGAACAAATTCGCGCTTTGCATCTTCAGTTCGAGGTTTCGGCAGCTTCACCGTAAACCTATACTAATTAACCGGTCCTCGTGTTACCCGCCCTGGCGTAACTAATGGTGGTATATTCTCCTTTAATTCTGCAGAACATTTACCACTTATTAATCTATAGAACACGTAGAGTTCTGCAACATCCCTGCGGTGTTGTGGGCTGTCTAGATCTTTCGAGGGTCTGGGATTTCGTATTATTCGGATGGCACGCCGCTGAACTCTATCCAGCAACTGGAGAGCAGTGCCATATGCTCCACCCCAAACCTGACAGCAATATTCTATACACGGTCTAATAAAGGTTTTATATATTTGGAGAACCTGATGCGATTTAAAACATCGCATCAGGATTACAATCACAAAAAATTACCGTGTGGATTTCATGCTGGAAGTGTGATTGGAGTATATTGTTTCGTTTATAATTATCAATATGCTACTGTTAATAGGGAACCCCCTATGTTACAGGACTATTTGTGATGCAAACTTATATACTCGACATCAGTTGCATGTAGTTTCAACAACATGGCGTCACATGCCACATAGCTGTGGTAATACAATGGTCGACAAATAATTCTAATGACTAACTCTAATGGATTTCTTTTAATCGAAAAACGGCCAGCAAATTGATCGATCCCTATAGTTGAATAATTTACGCTTTTTTGATATACTTTGTAACATTTCTCTTCATATGGCGCAATAGGTTTGGGCATTTTACGGGTTCATTTCTACTTTTTGTTCTAGGGTTTGAAGCACTCTAAACTTTTTCGCAGTTCTCTTTTAATGTCCTACTTTACGCCGTATTTTTTTTTTTTTTTTTTTTGATGACAAGAATGCCAATAAGACCTCCGAACAGATAAATATATTTCAAGTAGTTCAACACTAATGTTCATACATAATATCCATTTATTTATTTAAATATATGCTTTAATTAAGAGATCATTTTCATCACATTCTTTAAATAGTTTAGCTGAAAAATAAAAACAACAATAACCCAAATGTATAACCATATATAAAAGCTATTTACGTTAGTGTTAGTCTATTACGTCAGACAGTCTATATCACATATATGAGACAACATATAATTATATTTAAAAAGGAAGGATTAAACAACATTAAACAATCTTTCTAATTACTATGACTAAACTATTTAGCATTATATATTATACAAACACGATTTTAATCGATAGTTATGACTTGAATATTGTGGATAGTTCTAACCAAAATTTGCTAAAACTACTGCTACGTTTTACTGGTTACTAGTTTACAACATACGTCTGTTTATGTTATGTAGGTTTGTTTAACAATTAAGCTAATAATAATTGGACTAAACGCTAATAGATCCAAAATTGGTTCAATACTAAGTGTCAATGTAACAAGATGCAGTAGAATACATTTCGGCCGACCTTTAACGAGCGTACGATTCTCCTCGAATTTATGTGATTTTAATTTTTTTACACACTACTGAAACATTCCCAGTTCTTTCTCAGTTCCCTTATACCGTATACTAACAGTTTCTAGTACAATCGAGAACCTATATTACTGTAGGTTTAGTATATGATTTTGTACATTATCGTTCGTAATCAGGTTATAGGAAATCCACCTCGTCCAGGTCAACTCAGGATATTAATCGAACAGCTGCAAAGGCATACATTACAACCTAAGATTAACTTATTACAACTGACAAGTAAAACTAAATAGATTTTGCAAACTTAATTTTCCGTTGCCGCACAATACCTATTTACTTTGAAATTCTAATAAAAGTAGAACAATTGGTAGTCGCCGATGAACAACTAATTCGGAAGTAGATCATAGATTTCTGTCTTCATCCACAAATTGTATTTTACCTGGAAAATTTAAAGGTGGCGCCCGAAATTAACCAATGGAAAGAACTTCTTTCCACGGTAAAAAATCAAGAACCTTCGTAAATAAGCAGAAATTATTCGAAATGGATTAGAATATTCCACTCGTCATATTCATCAGATCTCACACAAATGATATAAAGTATGTTTATTGAATTTGCTTAAAAATTAGTTAGTTGAGTAGAGAAAGGCTTGAATTTTTATGAGAGGAATCAGAGCTGTTTCGTTTGAAGACAGCAAATGAGTTGTAATGTTTACTAATGCTTTAAGCGAAAATGTAATCGACTGTTTTTGTCCAAAATGTTTTGTCAAAAATCGAAACTAAGAGCCCAGTGAGAGATTTCTGGCCAAAAAATAAATTGAGCGGGTTTAAATGGGTTTGTTCTAACTGCAACTTACTCGTCATATTTAATAATACAACTATAATCCATTAAATTCGTATTCTTTCAAAAAGAACATTGGTGTTAGACAAGAATACGAGGGGAGTAACAAAAGTTCGCTTAGTTGACTAGAATAAATAAAAAGAAAATCTTTTCTTACTTATTTTTAATCATCGCCATGTTTTCTCTTCTCTACATAATCGCCATTGATTTTAATGCATCTCTTGAGTCTATAGATCCTGTACTCAAAACAGTTTTCAAAATCTTGCTTTTCAGTTTTATCAAGCTGAGCATTAACCGCATCAATTATCTCCGCGTTTGTGTTGATCTTTCTCCTCAAATTTGTTTTAATTTTTGGAAATAACCACAAAGTACTAGAATCTAGATCCAGAGAATATAGTGCTGGTTGTATTGGTTTGATGCCAGATATTGCAATAAATTTATTCGTTATTTTAGCAGTGTGAGCTAGTGCGTTTTATGATGTAAAAAGTAGCACTGCAAATTCTCTTTTTCCGGGATCCTAACAAATTTTTGAAAACTTTTGGTAAGCGATCTTTGGTATATAATTTTGCAGTTGCCGTCTGACCCTTTTTGTAAAACACACTGACATCATTACTTTTGTTGCTTAGCTTTTACGGATGGGTTTGGTTAATGTTGGATTCGATACCATGGACTGCAGTTTGGTTTCTGGATCGTACTTGAACCGAGATTTGTCACAAGTAACGGAAGTTGCTAGACTGCCCATTTTCGAATTTATTTAGGAAAAATTTAGCTAAATGCACTCGAGCCTCTTTTTGGTCATCATTTAAATGTATTTGAAGATTATTATTAAATATTCGCGATTCAAGGCCAATTCATCAGTAATGATTTTTTGTGTCAATCGTGGATCTTCCTCAACTTCATCAGAACGTCATCAGTGGAAGATTTAGGTCGACCGTCTCGGAGTTCAACCTCTACATAGCCTGCTTGGATTCTTCGGAACCATCTGGTAATAGTGCGTAGAGACGGTGTTATCGTTCCATATACAATTTGGCATTCATTGAATATTTGTAGTGACTTTAGTTTACGTCAAAAACCAAAGAGTTGATGATGTTTAAGCAATTTTTAGTTTATCGTCTCCATTTTAACCGATCTGAATTTCCGAAAGAAGTCTCATACAACAAAAGCAAAGGATTTGGTATTATTGGTTCTTTAAAAAATTATTTAAGAGTCGCGTTATAAGCGAACTTTTATCACTCCCCACGTATAATAAAAGTATGTGCATAGTTGATGTCTGATATAGAATCAAACATCTTGCTTTATCGTAACATGTATGATATTATTTTTAGACTGGATATATTTAATATTAAACATCGAGTGACCGATTCTGTAACCAACCAATTACCTGATACTCATGTTTGAATATTTATAGAACTCTGTAAGTAAGTTGATGTCTAGTGTCCAGTGAATAAAAAAACTGATTCGCACTCTGTATTATTTTGTCTCATCTTCACTATTTATACACTGGACATAATTAAGATACAGCTGGCCAAATTATTATTTTATTTGGAAATAGAAACAGTCAGTGTTATCTATCACGAGTTTATCAGAGGTAAAACGACATTGAAGTCGTTGGTCGAACATTAGGATTTGATCGTCAAAGATAAAAATCAAAAGCCATTTTGACTCAAAAAAGAGTCTGCTAATGGCAAGTTATGTAGGTCTGCTTCTTTTTGATTAAGCTAAGCTAGTCTTGAAATATTTGTTTCATTTACAAAAGCGCAAAGTGACTCGATATTTTTGGTCGCAAGTGTATCTATCTTAAGTATAAGACCTAGATTATTATAACAAATTATAGTTAAAGACTATTTTAGACATTTCAGCATGCACATTAAGACAAAGTTAAAGTTACAATATTTATTAAAATACACACACACACACACACATACACGCACACACTCAGAACATAAAAATACATATTTTCCATTTTTCTATATCAAAATAGAAATTTATAAATAATTTCTTCCCATAATATAGACAGCAAGCAAGATGATGTATTTCGAAACATATTGTTACGAATTAAGACACCAAACACAACAAATAATATTTTCAAAAAATATAATCTTTCAAATCAATAAAATGTAGCAAACAATCAACAAAGCTTTTTGGTTTAAATCAAAAAATTTTGGTAAAACAAAAGAAAACAAAACTTAAACATTAACGTTACAAATGGGAAGGAAATGATAAGAAACAATAATATATAATTATTTAAACAAAGAATTTTCTTAAATTTTTTTTTTGTGTTAAACATTTTTACCCTGTTAGTCGAATTGTTTCCAATTGTTCCAAACTTAATTTCTTCGGTTTTCCAAATTTATCCTTTTGCAAGCTTTACAGAAATTTTGTTAATATTGGATTGATTTATTTTAAAACATAAATAATAACAATAATTAAATTTAATCTTAGATCATATAATAGGTTGGCTAAGAAAATGATAAAAACAAAACTAATTTTGAAATTAAGACAAAATAATTCTTTTTTTTTCTTCTAAATCAGAATAAATTATGATTTTAATTAATTAGTAATAGCTAGACTATATGAATTCACACTACATACCCCCTTTCTCTGATCGCCCGCAATTGTGTATTTGTTAGACGTCGCGGCTCGCCAGTACCATCCGCCGCCACAGCATCCAGCTCATCGAATGGTGGCGCAATAAATAAATCTCGTAAATTTAACGGACGCGATTTACGATTCGCTGTCGACGTACCAGACGCCAAAGGTGTTGGTAAAACTATATATTTGTAAATTGATAAATAAATAATAATTTTATAACAAAATATACGATTCTCGATTATATACTCACCAATTGGAAATGTTTTCCAATGATACAAAAATTGTTCAGCTACTGATTTAATATGATCGACCAGCTGTTCGACTTCAGGTGGTGCACCAACTAAGTTTATATTAAAATTGATTGGTTCTTTTTCAGGTGCTAGTAGGCTATTCGGTCGTAGTTGTCCTATAGAATGGTGATTTGCTGTACCCAATGGCAGTGTAGCGGTATCACCGCTCTCCATTATATATTTGTTGAAATCTTTAGTTACTAATCTAATTTATTATTAATATTATTGATTATTTTATATGTTCGCTTGGTTTTCATAAACTTAATATCATAATTAGAAATTTAGTGTTCATTGTTCTTTTATTTCAATTTCTTTAATTTATTAACTATTACAAAATCAAATCCTTTTGTTCTAATTTTACGTTTCATAATAAAATTTAGCATCTTGAATAATTATTCTCTATTTCGTTTCAAGAAATGCTCGTATGTTACAAAAATTACTGGGGCACAAAATGAGTAATCATTTTGTGATATTAATCTAAAAGCTGAAAAAATAAATAAAAATACATAGTTAGTAAAGGGTGTCCCAAAATTAACTCAATATTTGAATTTGCCACCATTTTTGTAGTAAATTGTTGGCAATCCTGAAAAAAAGAACAATTTAACGTTATACGATACAACGACGATTTTTAGCAAAATCATTTTAAGCGATCAAGAACATTCTCACATTGATTGCTTCGTTAATCGCCAAAATTGCCGTTAAAGGTCAACAAGCCCACAACCACCTGTAAATTGCAAGAGGAAATTAACTGCTGCATCAACGAAATTCAGCAACAGTTAAGCAAAAAGATCATGAAAATTTCAACAAAAGAGTGCGTATAACGCAGCAAAGTCATATAGGCCCGATGTCTTATTCCATAAATATCCCTTTCATATGTAGTTTATGATTCGATGAAAAAATAACAATCTAGAGACTAAAACCTGTGTTTCATATTCAATTCAAACCTTCGGTTAATTTTGGAACACCCTTTATTTATCTAAGAAACTATCATTTCATCACTACAATACAATGATACTTTTATTGAGGAAATTCTAAGATTTTTATAAAAGAGGTTAATTCTTTGAATCGTTTGTATTTATTATTGTTTATTCGAAACTACTTATTTAGTGGTGATTTACTGAAGGAGCATATTGATTATTATTGCGAAATATAACAATTTTGGAAGGGAACAGAAATAGGCATGTGGCTATTCTATTAAGAATGAGTTATCTGGTTCAACATTTACGCTCTAGTTGGGGACATGCTATGCATAATGATAGGCGTAAAATTCATCACAGTGAACAGTGATTGTCGTAGAAGTCGACTATACTAGTTGCTATCTCAACCATGTATGGATTGCCAATCAATCCTGCTCGTTTAAAGAAATAAATCAACCTACACGCATATCCTTAAATATGTACTCGCAGGCAACTGTTTAGTTAATATAAAAAGACGAATGAGATGTAGAAAATAATCTTGAGAATGCTAGTGGATGTACTCCTCAAAGCAAAACTATAATATAGGAGGTTATTTTCTGAACGATCATCAAAACCATTTGGTTTGTCCTTGTACTTTAAGCTGGCTGATGGGTAGTGCCAGTGTACGATGTAAGGCTTCAATCTTCATCCTTCTCAATGATATCGTAGTTTTTTGACTATTTCTAATACGGGACTTTTTAGTGTGGAATGGAATAAGTTTGTGCTTTTTTTCAAAAAACAAACAGTTCTGTGGGATTTAAACGAAAGCATAATCAGTTCTATATAGGATTAAACGAAATTGCTTGCTTGTACCTTAATGTAGCAAGTACGTTGTTTCTCTCAAGAGAATAAATTGGAAATACACCAACGTAAATTTCCTAAAGCCACATTGATCACATCGTGATTCCAAATACAAGAAATGGGATTCGTAGGCAGTGATCATTGGTTAACTGATGAACATTTTTTGCAATAACTGCACTGTGGTGAACTAATTTAATAAAAATTATAAACGAAAGATCCTAAAGGCGTCTAATTTTAAGCGTGGTATAGTAAAGTGATACACAAATATGTTTGTGTATCACCTTACCATACCTACTCTATCTTACGCTAAAGCTAAATCGAGTCTTATTTGCACATTACATTACTGTATTCCAGCCTATAGTGCTGACATGCAAGATAATTGGTGTTCATTTTCATCATCGATCGTAATCGAATCAAGTCAACAACGAGTAAAAAAATTGTGATTTGTGACGTTCACAACAAAATACAAATTTATCTTTTTGATCACTTGATTATTTAATGTAATCAGACCGGAACTGGCCTAATGAAACAACATTACAAAATGCACAAATGATAAACACGCAACTTTTACGTTTTAAACGACTGACAGCGCCTTAGCTTTGTCGATTCACGTACAGTATTGCATCTCATAATATATTCTTCATTGGTGACCCCTAACAAATCCTTCTTTGGTCACCTTAGTTAGCTTGTATATCACGATTTAGTACACACTTCTCCTGCCAACACCGGGCTCCACTTTATAGTTCAGCATCTCTCACACCTTATCTAATGTTCAGATTCTTTTAGCCATAAAAAATATTGATGGAAAGATTGTGTGAAGCCATTTTATAACACATTTTTAATCCACGAAAGGTCTTGCCAAAACGCAAACACTTTACAACCAATATAAACAACAAAGTTCTATTTTTGAAACTGATTCACATCGAAATGTTTGCAGCAAAAATTTTACAATTCGCGTGATAATGCGGGAAACTATTTAGACATGCATGTAATTATGATACTTGGGTTGAACAAATATATTTTTTGGAACCACTGGATTCCTGGATTGGTTGAGAAGACAAATACTATTATTCGATATGTAACAAGAGATTCATCTATATATGAGGTTATGTAAGAATTATACAAGATAATCACAAACAGATATGCTTTATACAAAACGATACAAGAAAATGATGTTTCGAATACTAACAGACATAATAAGAAATCAATTATTTAAATAAATAAATAACATCTCTGCAGTACATCGTAATCATGCTACCAAACATGTGTTTGAAGGCTCTTTATATAACCTTGTGCACCTAATTTACTCCAATGTCAATGCCACTCGTACAATAACAATTGTTGTATTTTTTTTCATAGCTAATTTTATAAAATCTGTGCTTTTATTTTAATTTAGTGTTGCATGTTTTGACATAAACACAAAACAAAAAAAATTTAAATATTTAAATTACAAAAATATTGATGTACGAGCGAGCATATTATGTATATGAAATTGATTTTTATATAAAATTATATTAGCTGTGACGCGACACATTTTAAAGCACCGCACGATAGAAGGTATCAAATGTATCGATTACAATGAGTGGGCCACAATAAGACGAGCGATTTGGTTGCTAAACAAATATCCAGTAAATGATTACATTTATCAGACTTTGGTTAGGCAAGTAAGTCAACTATAGGGTGGTGCTATTCGGTTCATTTAAGGCTATATGCTAACATAACGAAGAAAGCAAAGTGAAGATAGTTCACACCCACAGGAAATCCAATATTGACGATATCGAAATATTGTTAGAATGAAAATCTTTGTACTTCGATTTGAGAGATGTTCAAATTTTTAATAGAAAAACAAAATGGAACAGATTGTAATACAATTCATGTTTGTAACAGAGACAACGAATAATTTAATAAAAGCGGATGTAAAGAACTTGATGCATGACTCAATAAAACACTGGACAAGCATTTGTGAACGTTCAACTTGAGCAAATGAGATCACCACAATTACGGTTAAAATCCATGATAAGGTAATGAATGATTGGATATTGCAAGTATTGCTAACTATTAACGCCATAGACAAATACGTATAAGAGCTTAGTGATCTTAAAGCACAATTCACAGGGTTTTGGCGTCGATCATATATTATATTATCCAAATCAATAGTGAACCATCATGGCCATACATAAAGGCCATCTAAACAGTACAATTTAACCCCAACACTTTTTTACTTTCAATGTTTGGCCCATTATACCATTCATACCATTCATATAGCAGAAAACACATTCCCTAACCATATCAAACTCGTTTCTCCTACTTTTATTTTCTATCAGTGTAGAAAGTGAATAAACCTTTTGTTCTTTATGTTATAACACCTTCATACGACTCTGTCAGCATTTTTCAACTTTGTCGTTGTATTTCCAATTTTAGGAGCATAGAGCGCCTACTAGGCTCGACTATCTTTCTCTGTTGGGACCTACAGCTTAAACCCATAATTTATTAAGTTATTTTGCCTTTATATAGCATTTTTATCTTCCATGCGCCTTCACTGGTCTTTCTATAATTTCCTTACGGGTTGCAGGCCAATGACATCCTCGTTATATCACATAGTGATTTACTCAGCGTATGACTGAAACAGTTTTCCCGTGTCTTTCAATTTATTTGTATTAAATTTCCTCTTAGTTGTCTTGAGAGTTTCACAGCTTCTGGCTTGATTTACCATTTTGCTTGTCCTGACATCTTGTAATGGCGTGAGAAAATTCTAGTTACGTGGTTTACCTGATTTTTAGTTCTGACATCTTATAGGTGTGAGAACCTACTGCTGCCTGTGAACAATTAATTTGTGATGCAAAAGCTTACGAGGCTTTCTCCATTATTGTTTCGCACAAATTCAAACGCAGTTTACCCATGACATTTGTCGACACGTAGTTTTTCCCATTTTTGGATTGAAATCTACTTGTACGATTATGGTGCCGTTCATGTACGTTCCTGCTATTAAGGCTTGTGATTGTTCGTAGAATTTATGTTTTTGTTATTTCACCTTCATCTTCGGTTATTTTTCTTATTTTTTAATGAAATTTTGCCATTAATATTTTGCTGTTAACTGCTTTCTAATTGCCAATTCGAGGACGTATGGCTATAGGTCCGTGCGGATATTTTCCTAACCATCTGCACATTGCATAGCTCCATGCCACCTGACATGGAAGATGGGTCGGGTCATGAGTTCTGCACTCCAACAGGGGGTCATAGTTGTGTTCATTTACCCCACAGATCGTAATCTCAAG
The DNA here is from genome assembly GCA_963932295.1 of Tipula lateralis. Taxonomy (NCBI): domain Eukaryota; kingdom Metazoa; phylum Arthropoda; class Insecta; order Diptera; family Tipulidae; genus Tipula; species Tipula lateralis. The sequence continues at coordinate 194,389,527 of OZ010737.1, forward strand.
GTGAAAAATTCCTTTTACATCATGCCCTTATCGGGATTCGAACCCGGTACCTCCCGGTGCAACTGCCGCAGCTGTAACCACTGCGCCACCTGTTGTTAACACCTTATTTATGTGTGTCGTCTCTACTAGACAATTATTCCAATTATTCCAATTGCTAGTATTTATTTCGGCATTGTTTTCCCATCTGACTTCACTGAGAGAAAGAATCTCGATGTAGTAGCGTTTTATTTCACAATTAAATTTGTGCGTTCGTAAGAGTTTTGGCGCTCTAGTTCCCGATAGCCAACGGTCGATATTTTTCTAGTATCCGTTTCTGTAAAAATTGGGTTCTGTAATTCGTTTCTGTAATTGGGGTGATTTCGAATTAATGAATAATAAGTCTAATGAATTGTTTGTTTTTTTTTGTTTTATTTTTACAATCTGTTTCGGGGCTCGAGGCACTTCCAACTTTTTCACGGTTCGCTTATTTACGTCCTTACCTCACGCCATTACAGCCAAATCGAGGACGTACGGCTATAGGTCCGATTTGCGTAAACCATCTGCACATTGCATAGCTCCATGACAGCCTATAGTACTGACATTGAATATGGGTTGGTCCATGAATTCGGCACTCCAACATGGGGTCATAGATGTGTTCATTCACACCACCGATCTTATTCGTATGGTGAAAAATCCGGTATCTCCTGTTCCAACTGCCGCAGCTTTAACCACTGTGCCACCTGGACGGTTAAATGAATTGTATCTAGCTATTCATAGCTGCTATGTAAGGTATACTGGCATGCCGGTAAAAGGGATCGTTCTATTCCATTTCAACTTCTCTTTTTCTACTATGATGTTCCCAAAAACTAACCCAAATTTGGACTAACTTACCCAAGCAATTGCTGAAATTGTTATTATCTTCACTATCTCTGCCACTCAACCCCAATTTTGTACATTAAGGGTAAACAAATTTATAATTTTTTCACACCCTTTAGTATTAAAATGTATAAAACTATCTCAATACCCCCGATATACTCGATATTGGGATTTAAAACATTATGTATAAACTTTACGAAGTACACTTGCAACGACGAGTAGCTCACTTACCCTTTATGAAACATAGTGAGAAAAAACTATTTAAATATATGCAAATTATCACATGACGATAAAACGATTGTCACTATTCATCTAAAAGTGGAGTGATAATCTCACATTACCATATTCCTACCGCACGTTTTTACGTTCAATTTCAATATTTATAGCGCACAACCCCTAAATAATCAACTTTAAACATAGAACTATGAATCATGATAGTATATAAATACACTATTTTAATATCAGACATAGACGATATGATTCACCATAGTACTATAACAATTGTGTAGGTGGAATTAGAAAAGAAATTATTGATTTAATATCTTACATTTCCAGCAGTCGGTTGTCTTCAATAATCTACATAAAAAAGTACATTCGTCATTTTTTAATCCAATTAAATTACCTTTATTACATGAAACAAATATAATCATCTCACAGGATATCCAATATCTGAATATTAGCCACTATTAATACCCTTATTCGCTTTAATGCATAAAAGATAATATTACGATAGTGCAGTTCACCCACATAAGAGTTTGCAATCGGGTGAAACGATCTATTATGAATTCGATAACCTTAACAGGATTCATTAAATGCCACTAAAGGATAGTACTGTGTCAACAACCAGTTCTAATTGCATCATTTATTCACAGCACACCCATTGAGCCAATGTATCTGTTTACTTCATACAATATACCTAGAACTGCATGAAATGATATGTCATCATCGATGTATTGTATGTTAGAAACATACTTCTTCTATATAGAATGTTAAAAGCCACCAAATATACTCATCCTTCTAGGTTCAATTATCACAGCGAGGTATGCACTAAACCATTACGACTGTCTAACCCATATTTCAAATTGCCAATAACGCTCTTGTAGATTTACCCGCTCCTTCTAATATTTCGGCCTGATGAAACTTTGGATCATTACTAGGACCATGTCTAATTGTTCAATAAGGGAGGTAAAATAAGTAGGAATTATTAGTAGTTATACATAGTTCTTGTTGGTGTTCAAACAGAATGGCAAAAAGAATTGTCGTTGATTGCAAATGAATCATCTGGAGTCGCGATCCAAAATTAAACATGAAATGTTCACGATCCATTTGAATCAAAATGGGCATTGTTTGCTCACCATTCAGTATTTGTGCTTAAATTCGCATACATAGGTCTATAGTGAATCCATTTCTAAGTTTATTTCATTAAACATCCCCTTCAATGACTGCGCTACTGTCCTTTCTAGACCAGATTATCCATTTCAGTGTTTTCCCAATCGACGTATTTAAACCATATTTTGACCGATGACAAAAAAGCGAAGTCACTTCTGGTCGACCATAACACGAGTTTCGTTGCAATTTACACGCCTAGACAACTAAACCGAACTGAGAATTTAATTTATCATCGAGGAACCTGGACACATACTAAGCCACTGAACATTGAATACAAAATTAATGGGCTAAGTTATCAACCCGAAACGAATAATAACGACAGAGATTAACTAAGCCAAAAACATCGATTACTGAATGCTCGACTATTAAAAACAATCTTCAGTGATAATTTATGATCTATGTACACTTGCAAGTTGCATCTGCAGAACGACCTTACAATAATTGCTTTTCAAGATAACGACAAAATATTTGACTTTCATTTTGATTTGTCTCGGTCATACTAACTTGTAAATCGTTCTTATCAAACTGCACAAATTTTTAAATTTCAACAAAGAATTTAAAATTCATGGAGACAGTCAAGCTTCAAAATCAGTATATTTTGACTGACTGCGAAGGGGTCAGCTTTAGTAGCGTTACCAACTTTACACTGCTGAAGCAACTTAACAGCGCCCTCATGTTGTTCACAAGTCTACGGAAGCATATCGTTTTACGTTACATTAAAAAAAATTATTGAAATAAAATTCAAACGCAACAGTGATATCGCTTAATTTGGCCTGGAAATCGCAACCAGCCATTTTTAATGAGCTACGACATTTACATGTGAACAAAATATTTTACCTGTACAGAACGCCCTGTCACAGAACGCCCACCAGTAGATTTCATTGAAGAGATTTTAACGATGCCTTGTTTCCTTAGGCACATAAGCAATTTGGTAGAAACCATTGGACGTTTTAACAAGACGGCGCCATCTCATAAAGCCCGTGAAACACTTTGCCCTTTACAAGACTAGCTTCATTACTTCACAACAAAAGTCACACCATATTTTCCTATTTTTCCATATGGTCCACTCTTCAAGCCAAAGTATTAACTTAAAAGTATGAGACTCGTCAATGGGGTAAATACTATCACACCACATTCATGCAGTGTATGTGAAGCCTTCACGGACAGACTCGATCGGCAAACCATATTGCAACAAGACAGAAATCAATAAACAAGTGTTATTATATATTTTGGCTATATACTCTCGGCTATAACGCTATAGCAACATGTGCCACGATTATGTTACATATATATGTAAAACCGTAATGTAGGGCCTCGAAAATTCTTCACTGACACCATTCATCATCGTAAATATTTTATATAGTTATCACATTATTATTATTAACAAATCTATTTTAATTTGATACAGCGTTCGATCGAATCACGAAATCGCGGCGCGCATATCAAATTAACGAATAATATTCGTAATGCGGGAGACGACTATTTCCATTTTCTTATAAATTTAAATCAAATCGAAATGAAATATAAAACAGATGTTCCATTTCATGATAGAATGGAATATGTGTGTATATACGCGTTCTGTTATAATCAATTAATTTTTCTTTTTAATTTTGTTAACATTATAAACGTCTTACATATAGAGATAGCTCGCTACATACGAGTATATGGTATGTATATCCCAATGGAATTTTTCGATACTTAATTAGCTTAGATTTTTTAGATTTAAGAGGTTGGAATTTTTTTTCTTCGTTTTTTGTTTGAATTATTTTTATATAAATTCGATAGAGACTGTATCCTATTTGAAATTAGTTCAGATCATATTCCGCATTCCTATGGTTATTCATAGTAACGTTCGTCAGAATTAGTTTAATGCGGATTGACTAAATCGGTTTAAGTTTTTATATAAAGGGTGATGCAGACTTATCGTTAATTTGTAAAAATGAAAAGAAAAGAAGTCGTGAGCCACAAATTAACACTGGTTTCAACCAATTGTCTTACTTTAAATGACTCATAAAAGAGGTTAAATATAAAAGAGTGGGATTATTCCCTAGTACTTCAACTAAAGATATGGAGTACTCGCTCTGGAAAGCAACAAAAGAAATAAAATGACTAAAAATGCAATTTCTTTCAAAAAATAAACGATGAGGAGAAATGGGCTTAAAGTAGCAAACGGCTGATATACAGGATGGGCCACCTGTTGATGATTTTTTCAATCAATGAATTTTAGTTCGCTGTACCAGCACCCTGTTCAGAGAGAGAGAAAGGAGAGAGAGAGAGAGCAAGATAGAAAGAGAGCCATCTGAAAATAACAAATGCGATTCAGATGGTGAGAACTACATAGTTTGTGTAAATGCTGGCATACTTCGGTTAAATTCAATAAGAATAATTACGATACTTGGCGGATTTTGAATTCGTTATAGAATATATCCTCAATGAACAATTCTGCAGTATCGATACTGAAACAAGTTTCTGTCTTCATTATCATTTTCCGTTTACAAATTCGTCTAGCTGTCCCTCTCTAATAATTAAGCCATATATAATTATAGTTATGTTTTGACCCAGAGTAGTATTACTATAACGGTTTTCTGGTTGCGTGCTTCAGCCTCTGCACTAAACGGGTAGGAGTTCTTTACTCATCTTTGATGACTATCCGAACAACTAATTCGGTGTGATTATAGTGACAAGTGTTGATCCTAAACTATCTAAGCAATTAAGCATACTGTTAGCGACTATAGTTTAGTCACTCCAATCTAAAGCATAATAGCGTCAACAAAATGTTGATTCAAATGGATGATCCAACCCACTATCTCCTATTGGGCCTATTGATTCTTTCTTCCATACAAGATAACTATATGAGATCATGGTTGGACCATCTATCGTTTGTAATTTCAACTACCGGTTATTTCGAGTATGGCAAACTGGCAACACTTATGTCATTCGTGTTATGACAGAAAATTAGTTTATCACTTGCATAAGTTGCATTACGATTTAATAAAATTCCGAAACACGTTCGAAATGGAGAGTCATCAACCCAAACTAAAAGAAGGCTCCAAGGCAATTTACGGTGCATACAGCCGAGAACATTGCAGCTGTTGCTCAGAATGTGTTTGAGTATACAACATCAACTTGTCATCGTGTTCAAAAATTAAACATTTCAGGCAGTTCTGTGATGCGAATGTTGCATAAAGACCTCAGTATGAAGTCGTACAAAGTTCAATTACTGCAAATTTACCTTTTGCATTATTTTCGGTTCGCTAAGTATAGACTGTGAAGCGCTTGGTAAATATGAGCATTTTCTCGAAGTTAATTTTCACTTCGGAGGCTAGGTGAAGTAGCAAAATCGTCGCATTTGAGGTTAAGTAAATCCGCACGTAACAATAAAGGTTCCGATGCGTCCACAGCAAGTGTTATCTGTTTAACAAAATTCATTTAACATTAACATATGATCGTTCAAAAACAACAAAATTTCCTAAATAACGCGAGAGTTATGGTCGACTTGGACCTCCTACGTAGCGTGCAATTGGCAACATTATAGATCGTTTTGAAGAAACTAGTTCGGAGAAGATCGTAAACCGTCTCAACATCTTCATACTGTGCCTACTTCAGATGGAGTGGCAGCTGTTGTAAAAGTGTTCGTAATGGACCAAGAACATCAACTAGGCATCATTCACAAGCACTAAATCTTTACATGTTGATCTTCATTTGCATCCATACAAAATCCAACTAATACAATAATTAAGGCCACCAGACCAGTTGAATTCTCGTCGTTCTGTCAATTGGAAGGTTGAACAAAATGAAGGTTTTTCTTCAGAACTTCATCCTTTGAGAGTCTCTGTTTGGTGTGATTTATGGGCTGGCGATATCATTGGGCCGTTTTTCTTTGAAAATGAACAGGAAAATGCCCTTACAGTGACTGAAGACTGTCATTGTAATATGTAAACTGTTTTTTGTGGCTCAAATTGATTGAATTGCGTGTCAACGACCTTTGGGTTCAACAAAACAGAGCGGCCATTATTGTCAATAAAATTTGCAGGTCGCATGGTTTCAAAAAATTATGAAGTGCCTTGGCTAACAAGAAGACCAGGTTGTTTAACACTACTTGATTTTTTTGGTGTTATTTGAAAGATAAGATGTATGCTAATCATCCAAAAAAATCACAAGTTACTTAAAAGTAACTTTCGAGCTGAAATTGAAGTAACTGACGAGCTTTTATTGGAAAAAGTCATCAAAAATTTTGATATTCGGATGCAGGCATAAGTATATAAAAATGTGAGTTTTATGTACAAATAGAAAAAAGTACTTAGCTACTGCTTTGTTTCAGAATTCCTCGTTGGCATGCACTTGAACATTTTCATATTAAACAATTGTGAATAATGTCCCGAACGACACAACGATGTTGAAACACTTCATTTTGAATTATTAACGTTAACCATAAAATTAGACCATAATACTTTATCCTACCTCTCGGTGATATTTATGAATTGCTTAGTATGCCGGATTGTTGGAAATTAATCCTATTTTGAGAGCAGCATTCTATGAGTCAAAGGTAAACTATAGAGATCGTCATATCTGCATATTTTCTAGCCAAGCTGCTAAGGAAAATTTACTTAAGCACTGTCACCATTAAACTTGTTTGAGGGACATAATTACGATTAACTTAACTCGGGCAGGTGCATGTTTCACTTTTATGTGACCAAACCTGCCTCTAGGCGTGACTATTATTTCTTAAGAGATATTTCAATAATCAATTGAACATTCTGAGGCATCCTTATCTCAGAAACATATGGTTCGAACCTCAAACCAGTAAAAATCTCAGTTTTTTTTAACCCTGATAGACGTAACTTAGCGATATTGTTGCTTATTCACTCTAGACACTGTTGTTTGAATAATTACATGTTACAAATGAAAATTCGGCACAATGCAAACTGCGAGAAGTGTAGGAAAAGAGAAGCAGAACCAGCTGTGAGTAACGTCGATGCGTAGCTAAGGGTTACAGGATAAATATATTTTTTTAAGTACCAACTATTTATTATTATAAATACATCCACTCCTAGACTAATTGCTGTAGCATCCATTTCTAAAATTAATCTACTACACAATGACCTCATGCAGCTTTTCAACCAATTTTCATGATTTTCATCGCTGCTTCTTTATATTATTTAATATTTGCACATCACTCTAACAGTATAACACACACTTCATGAAATCTGTATCAACAAACAATTTCCCACACACATATTTGATGAAGGAAATCCGAAAAATCAACGATGAACGATTTATCTATCGAGATCCGGGTTTCACTCATATTTATATAAAATTATTGATACGGAGAATTTTTGTTCACATAAATTATTTTGTGGAAAACTGACGCAGACATTTTTTTCTAGAATGGCTCAGTGTTTAAAGCTGTGTCCATGGAGTTTGCGGTATCGAGTTCAAATCTCGATTGGTATGGGATGCAAAAGGGATTTTTGTGTCAGTATTATATATAGGCTGGCATGAAGCTGTGCAATGTTAGATGATTTTTCCGTAAGGTGGTAGGAAAAACAACATATCGTTGCCAACCAAACCTCATCGATTGGTCAGATTTGGTTAAATCGTATACATTTGCAAAATACTCTGAAGTAGAAATTACATCGATAAATTTTTGCAGTGCAACGGATATACATTCCAACAGAAATATCTGTTTTACATCCCACCCTTATTGAATAGAGTGATCGGAATCTCACACGTCATCACATTTAAATTTTTGTAAGTATTAAACGTTTGGCTTGGTACTTAAAACATTTCACTATAGACTACGTGGATCGATCAACATAAATTAGTACTAAGATCAGTGGAGCACCATCGTCAAGCTTCCTACAGCATTCATTGACTTTCAGCAAAAGCGTCTTGTTGGCCAAAACCATATACATATCTACTTAATATTTTGTTCAGAATCATAAAAGAAAGTTGTTCATTGACGAATACAAACAGTGATTGACTTAGGCTAGGACCACCCTATTGAATATTTCAATTGACTCACAAACAATATTTTTTCAATAGGAGATTTCCGACTGTTGCAGATCAAGACGAGTGTGTTGATGTACCATAACTTTCAAGTCAATGAGCTGAATCTTATGGGTCATTTAAACGCTTATACTTCCTTTGTATATATGTTGACCAAAATTGGTAATAGTTAAACCATGGACAAAGGATATTCCAATTCTGATTTTTTACTAAGTTGAGTTCCAGCTGATGAGATTACCTCTAATGATTTCACACTTTTTAGAACTTTATGTATACTTAATCACATAATCCAAATACAGCTTTTAGAACCTGGATTGAATTAAAATGCGTGATGGAGATGAACATTGGTCAGTCTAATTCTGTCAAAGCTTCCATCGACGTGACAGGTGGTGTTTCAAATATAACATAGTTATACAGTAAGATCGAGGACGTCAAATGAATGATATATTATGGTTGCTATTACCCCGATGCTATATATGGGTATATATAGGTTATAGGGCATAAAACGAACAGACGCAGCAACTAGTATACGTTGCCTTGTAAAGAGTCACAAATAGCATGTCATCCTTTATTTTACTTGCCAAAGCAAAACTCAAGGCATCTTAAGGTTGTCACTCCAGATATGGAAATAATCTAACTTGTGTAAAGTATTGCAAGTTTTTAAAGAGATACCTAAATGCCCACCAAATTCAAAGTCGACATACATGGTCATTTTATTTAAAACCTCCCATTCCAACATTTAATCATATGCCTATGGTTGAGTTTAGTATATGGTTGACTAATGATGTGCTTCTGTTGTCTAGAATGATTCTACAGCCATATTCATACAAACACATATATATATATATATATATATATATATATATATATATATATATATATATATATATATATATATATATATATATATATATATATATATATATATATCAAATACCATTACTTAGTGCATACCTATACATCTCTAATAACAACAAGACTATTAACCATCACGATTAATTAATTTAAACAATGTATTATGTATATACTAAGAAACAACAACACTTAAATTTTAATTTGTTTTTATAAAATATTTCTTAGGTCATCAAATTTCTACTGTTCCTATGCACTGAGCATAGGAAGTGTGCACAATATATCCAGTGTAATTTTAAACGAATTATCGATGTAACGAGTGTTAACCTTTTACGCGATTACATTGTTCGAGGCCGGCCTATGGTTCAATCATCATTTGAGATGTTACATTTGACTCCACCCTCTGCGACACTTTAAATCATCAATTTTGCAGATTAATTTAATTTTCTATTAAAATTGGATGTATGCGTCCAAAGAACATATTTTGCAGCTGCACACAAACGCCTTTATATTAAGTATATACTTACTTATGGTTAAAAATTAATATTTTCTTATATAGTTTGCATACTTAACTAATTATAAAATGTATGCTTTATGATCAATATACAAATATAGAATTCTATTCAAGTATTTAAATCTTTAAAAGTGACAATATCGTCACGTAAATGATAAAATGTCTTAAATACCCGAGTCTCAATGTTTAAATACAGGAAATCATAATACCATCTTAATAAATTCATGAATTACCGGATTGCGATTGTCTTATAATTTTGATAATTTTAAATTAACTAATATTTATATTATCAAAAATTATTTCTTAAGAAAATTTCATCGATTGTTTTAATTTCTTTCATATACACTTATTTATTTTTGGTTCGAATACAAATGTTTATGATTTTCCAAATATGTAAGTTCATATCGTAAATACAAAGTTTAAATTGGCTAATCGCCAACTGGATTTTTATGTTAGAGTATTTGTCTTTACACATTTGCTTAAAACATATTCATAAGAACTTTAAATAAGAAAATATATAATTTGTATACCCTTCATAATACATTATATCGCAATCACACTTATTTTTTATGTTATACTCAAGACAGATGTATAGTGTATAGTGCAAACTTATGGACAGTGCTGATACAATAATTGGACAAGGCAACGTTTAAACAATCAACTTCAGGTTTCGCTAAGACGATAAAATTTATTTTAGACAAAATATAATTCGAAACAATTAATTAGATAGTTTTGTATTGTGTGGAATCGTATTTAATGTTAGATTTTAATTCTTCATTCATACTTCTCGTATAATAATAAACAAACATGATATCTTCTTTTTATTTAGCTAATTCAAACTATTATCTCACTTTATTACTGGTTTACTGTCGCTTCGTCAAATGAGTATATATGCAAAAATATTTTATTTATTTAAAGTTTTCAAAATTTAAGTGTGTTCATTTTGGTAAATCTAAATTTATTTGACCACTATCAATATAACGAACAGAGTGGTCCTCGGTTTGAAATAGATAACCAGTAAGTGTGCTCAGTAAGTGTGCTTATTATACTATCAGTAAGTGTGCTTATTTATACGACCGGTAAAATTTTGTTTAATATTGTTAGACAGCGACTTCATAGCTTGTGGCCAATAAGGAGTTAACACTACTAGTGGACAGAAATCGAACTATTTCTATCTAGATAATTAAGAAGCAGAAGCAAAAATATGTTCATCTTCAGACAGCAATTTTTCTTGGTGTCGATTACCAGCCAATGATGATCAAGAATAAAATTTACAACACGTCTCATGAATTAATTTAATCGAGATTCAACCGAATAAAATCAAAACAGGAAACCCTACACCTGGATGATACAACCTTCGTTTTTCGCGTCCTCAATGGCAATATACCAAAAGCTCTTTTCAATGTACCAATATGAGCTGTTCCAAATTATTAAACCATTATAGTTCCTGAACTATATTAACGATAAACTTAAGACTATAATCGTTGTAACTTTCTGCCCAATCTAAAGCAGCAAAGCCTAAAGCATCTGAAGCATCACAACCAACTTTCATGGTTTGAGAAATGTCCAGTGAACACAAGAGAAAGACAATTTTAATGTGAAATTGCGTTTAATAATTTATTTACTTATTTACAACTAATAATATTTATATAATATGCGGAGGTTATTTAGAATTTCAATTCACCTGAGCAATATTTATCGATTAGGGATTGATAATATGGCCGTAGAGCATCAATATAGCGCCATTACTACATCCGCCAATTGTTGACCTAAATATTTCACAATAAAACGCTTGGGAAATCGTGTTTCTACCAAGAGTACACAGTGCGAAAGAAATATGATCTCGTTTCACAAAGAAAACAAATTCAGTAGCGGATCAAATAAGAAAGGCTTTCCCACATGTTGAAGTTTACAAAAGTGAAATCGTTTGTATTTGGCCAAATAGAAACCTTTTCGTTTAAAGACCATTCATAAACGGACTTTCATTCTAAACCGAACCACCCTGTGTATATATAAACCTGTACAACTAAAGTATGCTAATACATAAACGCACCTATATACAGTATCAAATTAATTGTTTAGCCATGCATTAAATATAAACGAACGAAACATATGCCAAACGCGAATTCAGATGATGCAGCACATAATCGATTTGTTAGTAAATCTGTAATGTTACGTTTTGAACGTTCATTCAAATGCTTCCATCATAATATATCAAGTAATGACGTATGTCGAATACAAACTAATTAATAGCGAGTTGCGCTAAACTGTCCTTTACACTATATGGTTGGAGTATAGCAAACAAACAATTTATTTAAGTCAAATAAATACTTAAATCTAGTACAAAATTATAGTTGTTAATGCAAAAGACCGGATGAAATAGCTCAAATTCTCACATCATTCCAATACGTACTTCGTTCGACTCATGTACGACGGGCAAAATCATATTTCTTGAAATATTTGTACGTAAATGGAAATTACTACGATGGTGAACGTAAGGCAAAGTTAAATTCTCAAGCACTGTCGGTTGGCCCTAATTGGAAACAGGTATTAATAAAAGGCGCTAAGAATTCATGCGAAACATATGAACTGTTCAATATGTCGCAAAATAATCATCTGAACTCGTCATTTAAGCCAATAAAATTTTTGAATCAATTTGATCTTTGTAATTAACGAATCCAATTTTTTGTCTGGACACGGCATAAAGAGAAAATGAAATCCAGTAAATTTTGCCACGCACTAAATATCTCCTTCTGATGTACATAAGTTATACGTCGTTCAAAAAGGGAACAATAAACTCGAAGTTAATTAAAGGTAGACAAACCACATCCAAGAACAATACTTAGTTTAAATGTGATTAAATTCACAACAAGTAGCTTGTACAGAATAGGTCATCATTGTATAACACGATAGTTTAACAATTAACGCAACAAAATTTGATTATCGAATCGGACGGGAAGTCCTGCTAACTTAGACGACGTACTTTAAAAGGCAACAATGGAGGAAAATCCATGCCAAACAAGAGATATATCGGAACGGTTTAATTCATCACAATCGATTGTTTAAAGATAGCAAGTTAGGAATAGTAATGACCAAAGGTAACGTAATCAAACTTAATGACTATACAAGTACACATACCTTAAACCATAACACATTCCTTGTAGACTGCTTAAAACGAGTTTAATCAGTTGTCGATTAACATCATAAAGTTTTTAGCGATTAAAATGACAGTTTTTCAGCCAAGTTCTTGCCAATCACTAAATAACTCCTCCCATTTTATTTCTTTAATATGATAAATCTGCGACTGAAGCTCTAGTGAGACCATTACAAGTGAATGAAAGTATCGTGAATGATTTCAACGCTTCGAAAGTCTTAATTTTACCATCCGACATAGTAGTTGAAGCATGAAAGTTTTTGAAGATGAAAATTTATAGGCATTAATCAAAGATTGGCAGGTCAAAGAACTGGGAATGAACAAAGCGTTTAACACTCTTAAACGTTGTTGGTCATACCTTAAGGTCACAGCTCCAAGGTCATGATCTGTATTTAGCGCGAAAAACACGATATAGTAATTTTTCAGATGTTGCGAAAGAGGTCAAAATAAATTTGGAAACGCTGCAATGGGATGTCAACTCAACCCACCATATTCTCCAGACATTGTTCCAGCTAACTATCACCTATTTCAACTGGCTGACAAGACCTTCCGAACTTATAGAGAAGTTAGAAATTGGATCGATTCGTGGATCACTTCAAAAGATGACCAACGTTCAACGCGGGATTCGAAAAATGGGAGAAAGTATCGGCCAACGATCGACAATATTTCAATCATTGAATGTATAACGAATTTTCTTAAAGTCTTGAATTTTCAAAAAATGGCGGAAGCAAAGTTGTATACTTAATAAAACTGTGTGTGACATAAGTTTTACTAATATTCACACTAATAAACCCACCGTAACTAAGTACTTTAACTGCTTGCTACACAATGGTCATAAGGATTCGATTTTATTGAGACGAATTTCTTGAAGGCATATTTGGTTTTCATATTTGGTTTGTTCTATAACTTTGACAATAAAGTTATAGAACAAGTCGTTGGAAACTGTATTAGGAACCAGTCAAATGTGGATGAATCTAAACACTGCATTTTCTCACTGGCGTCTCATAAAGCATCCTTGAAATATCGAAAGCATAGATGGATATCGCTTGAATATCTCAACGTCATCATCTGCAGATTCGTAGAAGGTTTTGATGGCATCTTATATTATGATTTATTATTATTTAAGTTGGCGGGAACGCTTCAGAAGAAAGTAGATGTACAGAAATATTCCAAGAATTGAACACAATGGATCTGATGCGATCAAAAAGGAAATAGTTGCTGATTTAGTATAAGATATCATCAGGATCCTCAAGGCATTCGTCACATATGATATCACTGACAAGTCCCATACGATGAAGGTGACATTTGAAGTGGCCTTGTCGAGGTACAATATTCTCAAATTAGTAAATTGGTTCGAGTTAAACCGTCTAACAAAATATTTTGCCTTACGATAAGTAGGGGTACCTGGCCACATTAGTTTTCGATTCATTAGAGTAACGTTTTTGGCAGATGGTTTAGGTTCTATGAAACACAAGCAAGAACCAGATTTAGTCAAACAGTCTGTAATTTCGTTACCATCAATGCCACAGTGGACAGGCACTCACCTGACTGTTACGGACAGTTTTACTATCAGTACAAAATATAATCTATCGTTGCCAATGAAATTATATTGCCAGAAGATGGACAGTAGATACCAAAGCCAGCATTCTGTTCAGAGAGAGGGAGAGAGAGAGAGACATCTGAAAAGAATATAAACGATTCGGCAAGCTCGTTTAAGAGTGCCAAAAATGTTCCAATCTCACGCCAAGCTAAAGGCAGCCGATCAAGCTGTACCGAGAATGAAGGACTTTAATTGAAGTAGGACTTTATGGTTAGGATACAAAATAAAAAACTTTTTTAGTTGATGATTTTACTTTAACAACTGGTCACAAATAAGAGCTGCATAAGTTAGCATTGATAGAACCAATGATTTTTAAATAAAAGATATCATTTAGCGATGGAGACCCTTATTCAGATACCATTGTTTTATAATGAGAAGAGCGTGTTGAATAAATTTGATAAGACATTTAGTCGCTTGCCTGACACTGCCAGTGTAACTTTGAGCAATGAAACCGGAATTATGAAGTTTAACAAGAAGTTCGTCAATGACGAAATAAACAGGGGTAAAAGAACACATCTCTGGCGGAGCATAAATTCAACCCACCTAAAACATCTGATATATTTAATTGACATAGTTCTTTCGGAGAAACAACGAATGTGTTTCACGAAAAACAAATCTTCACGTGCTCTTCAAACTAGAGCACTCTAATTTCCTCAAACACACACTGGGTTACCCACAAAAAAATAGCTTGAATATTGTATCTTAAAATTCGAGAAAAGCAATAAATTTGAAAATTTTTTGGGTGTACCAATTTCTTAATCTTGAGTTTTATAAAAATATACCCAATTCTAAATTGGACCATAATCGCCTTATTTCTTCGTTGTTTCTTTCTACAAATTACCTATCGAATAAATAATTTTTGTAAGAAAATCCCAAAATCTTGGAACAATTTGATTACAAAAATGTACGATTTGATCGGTGGTGAATTGGTGATAAATATTTCATTACGAGGTAAAAAAAATGGAGAAACAAGAAAATCGATAATTTTTTTATTTTATTTTTTGTATGGTACATAACAAAAGAGCTCTAACCTTTTTGATGTGTACTGAAAGAAGTATTCCAAATTTTTTTTTATGAACGTAATCCTTTTCAAAGTTCTTGTTTTTCAGGAAAACAATTCTTTTGTCCATTCATTTTTATCAAGATTAAACGAAAAACGTCACATTTTTGTTTACATTTAACTTAAATATACAAAATCATAGCGAAAATTGATTTTTTTTGCTTCTTATGAACAAGAACACTACTACTTAAGTTTAATCAAAAGAAAATCATTCACAAAATTTATTTTTCATCACAAATTGAATCGTAAAGACAATAAACTACTTATTTGAGTAACACTTTGCATTTACCACATAAATCAATTCATTTATAGCACTAAACAAATTACGGTTTAATTATTATTTAATTAAAAACAAATAAATATTAAAAATCTATTCTTGAATGATCACTTTGCAAAGATTCACGTCAATTCAGATTCAAAACTGAAGTCTTGCTGGATAAATTTCATCATGGAAGACGCATTGTTTGAAGGGTCACCGGTCAAATTTGCGAATACATTTGACCGAATCTCGAGCCGCAAGTGTTACTACATTTTTTATAACTTAATAATAAATATTAAAATTTTATAGTATATCTTTCTACAATATATACATTAATTACAATTTGTTGTTGATTAAATAAAGATAACTCGCCTTCATCTCGAACGAGAAAACTATATGTGTACATGTTATGCAATAGATGTCAGTACATACAAAAACCCTAAATTTACTACTACACTCAGTGCATTTAGTATTTATAACAAGGTCCCGCACTTTGACAGAAAGCCATTTTCTTTTTCTTTTGTAACATTTTATTATTATTTTTAATTAATATTACAATACATTTTATAATAACTAATTAAGAATATAATTGTGATCTATATAAATATAATATTGAAATGGATGAGAATATATCAAATAGTTTAGAATATAATTTAAATCGGATATGTCGACTATGTTTGAATGAATATGATGAGCTCAAATCAATATTTCAATTGAACGAATATTACAATTCACAGCCATTGCATGAGATCATTATGGCTTGTGCCCAAATCCAGGTTTGATAACAATATCTATATATTAATTGTGTTCTCTAAATACGATTTAAAATTATATATATATAAATATTTGGTTTCTAGATTTTGGAAGATGATGGGATGCCAAATAAAATTTGTTCTGGTTGTGTGCGACAAATGAATTTGGCATACGAATTTAAATTAAAATGTGAACAAAGTGATAATAAGCTTCGATCGTATATAATAAGAAAATATCCTACTAGAAATATTAAGTTTGCAATCTCGACGGAACCATCCTCGAACTATATAAAACAAGAAGATCAAGATTATTCCCTAGGTGCTGTTATTAAACCAGAAATATCGATAATCGAAGATGATCCACTAACTGGAAATTTTTATACAAATAATGGACGTGAATTCAACGCCATAAATCAATTTAGTAATCAACAGCAACACAGTGTAGATGATAGTGTTGAACAGATAAACGGAATACAAAATGATATGTGTGGTGGTGGTGTACAAGTACAACAAAATACGTCATGTGATGATGATGATGATTCAAATAATGATTTCAACGATCAATGCGATGATTTATTGAACGATGACGATGATGATGAACAAGTTAAAAAGGATGAACTATCGATCTATATAAAAAATGATCCCGATTCAGATTTTAATGAAGAGAAATTTGATTACCAGTCAGCACGTAATGAACAAGGCAGGTACAGTTGTCATATATGTGAAAAGACTTTGGTTGATGCCAAAGGGTTGAAACTGCATATTCGTCTTCACACGGGAAACAAATTGAAACGATGCGATATTTGCAATAGAGGTTTTTACCTATATACATAATATTAAAATTGTATTTTTATGTTTCAGTGTCGTGGCCCAATTTCAAAAAAATTTATATCGTATAGCTAGTAGCTACAAACTTTAGGTTTTCAATTTAGAATCGAGCTTAATTTACTTCCTCACTTTTTTTTTGTGTTTAGTTTAGGCTACGACACTGTTTTCTGTTCACATTTTTGTTTATAAATATGTTGTGATAGATTGATCGCCAGTAGACTTAAAGACGTGTTTCAACAATTTATCTAATTATCGTTATGAATTATTTTAGGATTTGCTAAACAAAATCACTTGAATCGACATTTGGTGATACACAAGGGTAAACCAGCCGGTTGCGAGGAATGTGGTCTCACATTTCCATCTATAAATGAATTAAAGACACATTTGCTCACTCACAGTGATGCAAATACTAAGTACGTATACATATTAATAGTTGAACTGTAACCCATTTAAATATACATTTTGTTTGTAGAAAAAGTCGTAAGGCCAGTTGCAGTGAGATTCGGGAGTCCGATATAAACGACAATTCAAAGGAAAAATATGCTTTATGTAAAATATGTGATACAACATTCACACAAAACAAACAACTTCGAATACATCTGGAAAGCCATATGGATGTGAATTCATTTCAAAATGTTAATTTACATTCAAAACTATTTTTATTTGATTTGACGAAAATCACACCAAATATCGAAGATCACGACACATTAGTCAAATATGTGATCAACGAGGTCAAAGCCAATAGTTTGACCCGCTTTTATCAAATAACAAATCGTAATGGTTATGAATATCAACTATCCGATTCTGAATCAGAAGACGAGGAACAAATTGATTCAAGTCGAATTATAAATAATTTTCCACATCAATGTCCAGCATGTGATTGCGTATTCAATCGTTCGTATAAATTAAGTTTGCATTTAGAAATCGAGCACACAGACTATCAAAAACAGTTTACCTGTGTTGATTGTGGCCGAAAATTTGCCACCGAATGGCTGTTCAATCGCCATTTGAGACGCCAATGCAATAATAAATTGAAACAATACTCATGCAGTTTATGTAAATTTAAATTTATGTGGCAATACAGTTACGAATTGCATAACGAGAAATTTCATTCGGGCCGAAAGATAAAACGATCTACGATTGCGTCAACGTTACATTTACTATCGGTTGATAAAAAATCAAAAACAATGAAGGAAAGACCTAAAGAGAAAAATTTTAAATGTGCCACATGCAATAAATTGTTTTATCGGCAAGAGCATTTAGATCGACATGAGAAAATTCATATTCCATCCGAAAAGAAATTCGAGTGTACAATATGTCAGAAAAAGTTTAATCGTAAAGATAATTTACGATCGCATATGAGAGTCCACAAAGATGATAAGGAAGATACGGATAAACATCTTTGTGTGTATTGTGGACGAAGTTTCTCGAATTCGTCGAATTTAATTGTTCATATGCGACGCCATACGGGCGAAAAGCCATACAAATGTGATTTATGTGATAAAGGATTTCCACGATCGTCCGATTTACAGTGCCATCGACGTACCCATACAGGCGAGAAGCCTTGTCTGTGTACAATTTGTGGTAAAGGATTTTCAAGATCTAACAAACTTGTACGCCATATGCGCATTCATACAGGTGTTCGACCATATAAATGTACTCACTGTGATCGAGCTTTTACACAATCGAACGATTTAACACTTCACATAAGGCGCCATACTGGCGAAAAACCATATGTGTGTGGAATATGTGGTGATCGGTTTATTCAAGGTACCGCACTACAAACCCATCGACGAGTGCATGGCCATTACGAAGAAAATCAACCAGCACCATTTGCAAGTATCAGTGTTAACAATCCTAATCGTTATACGAATGCAAATCGTGTTAATCGTATTGGATTTATTCCACCGGCTACAGCATCGGAAACGCCTGCAAATTCTGTCATAAAACCAATCATATCAAGACGTTCCATACCAAATACAACAAATCTAACTCATTCGACTACAACAACACCATCCATTAACATAGCAGAGACTTTACCGAATGTTATGCAACAACAACAACAAATGAATTCACCAATGCCAGTACTAAATCCACTAAATGTTATAAATTCGCCACGGTCTCAATTATCTAGTTCCTCTGCAACACCTACACCAATTGGAAATCCCCAACCTACTAATTTAGTCGGCAATACTAATCTTCATAATGCGCCACCTATACTAACCCCCCCATCTCATCCCACATCACAACGAATGCTACCAAATATTGGATTTCCGTACGCTCCAAACCTAGAAATATTTACAATATTAGAAATGTAAATAATAAATAAAAAAAATACAAATTATATTATGTTACGACTATTAAATAATTAAAAATTGTAAACATTTCTATTTATTTTATATAAAAAAAATAAAGAAGTGATTTTAATGCACCAAAACAATTCGATTTCTAATTCAAATTGTATTTAAGTACATTCCCAAATATCTCGATTGTGATCGAGAGCGATCGAACATCTTTAACATTACGCTGGCATATAAACTTCCCGCTGATCGTATCACCTTCGTGTACATCAATCACATCCTTCATATAAAATACAATTTGCTTCCAATGGGTTGGTTTGCAATCGGGCGATGTCGAAAAACTTATAGGATTTGGTAGTTCGAAAAACGTATCGAAATATCCAACGATTGCTGTAAACTTCCCAGATTTTGTAACATTCAATTTGAAATCGTATATAAAATTCGGGCAGTTTGTATCAACGGTCATTAGATCAAAATCGGCTATAATATTTGGCAATGTAAGAACAGATTCGGGTTTGCATATTTCGACAGTTGCCTCCTTCAGCACCTCGTGTTTCATACACGACATATCGAACGAGTAAACATTGTGCCAGTAGTCTATAAAATCGTTGTATCGGTTTGTATCGCCATATCCAACAATACTAATATTGCATCGATTGGGTAGAAGTATACCACCATCCTTTAAATGCCGTTTACGCGCGTATATCACACTATCGAGCATTCCTTCGAATAGTAAAAAATATCCCATCCACTCGGATACTATTATATCGACCTTATCGATTGGAAGTTCACTATCTTCAATCTTGCCTTTGACAAGTTTGATATTTTCGAAATTATTGCGCCGAATAATATCCATAGCTTGATAAATAATATCGGAATTGTCAACTCCAATCACAGTTTCGGCTCCAGCTTTTGATGAAAACATTGATAGAATCGATGTACCACAACCCAAATCTAATACAATTTTATTCTTAAAGACTTCACTATTGTTGAGAATTGCGTCTCGATAAGTATGAGTACGAACCTCATCGGTTAACATATCGTGATGTATACCGTAATGAGCATACGATGAAAAATAGCCCTGATCATCTTCCGGTAGTAAATTACCAACACATTGGATATCACTATCGATTTTACGATTCAATCGGTCGATTGTTTTCTCCTCTTTTTCTAAAAATGTTTTAAATGATTTTTTCATATTTTCGATATCGATAGCAGCTTGTTGTAACAGCTCGTTTTTCTCTCTTATCTCGAGATTTAGTTTTTCTATAAGTTTATCCATTTTCTGATTACTAATACCGTTACCATCTCCAATCACGGATGTCTCTTCTAAATCATCGAAATCGTACATTAACCATGGTTCCTCTGTATTAACCGGTTTCATAAATTTATCATCATCCCAAACCTTTGAATTGGATTTTCTAAACTCTTCTATTGAGGGATTTATGGTTCGTATATAGTTGATCATCTGAAACACATGTAGTATAAATATTTACTTCTAATTCTCGTTTCTTAACTAAATACCTTTATGTATGAATAAAAATCCATTGAATATTGTCCTTTTATTACAGACAAATCGAATTCATGGTCTGTTTTCAAATGATCAATTGCTTTTTCTAAATTTTTATAACTTAATTCACAAAACAAACATTTAACAGTGGCACCAGTCCCATCGTCAATTTCTTCCCAATCATCATCATTCTCATTTTCGGAATCAAAATTGTCTTCTATTAGTTGTGGTATATCTAAAATTATTCATTTTATATAGTTTATTTACTTATAAATTAGTTTATATATTTATTTCACCATTATCCATTTTATAAATAGTTTTTATTATTATTCAACAACCAACATATAAAAATCACGTTTTGTATCCATAAATTTTGAATTGCAAAGTGTCAAATCGTAAAACGTGCGGTTTATTGTTCTCTGTTACTACTGGGGTGCTTATTTGTTTAAAATGGTAGTTTTTTGTACTAACATTGTGCTGAATAATGTTCCTGCTGAATTTCACGTCGTTTGAATCTTTGGTTTAGATGTCATATTCTCCAAAACAACTACTGAATTTCAACATGCGACTCATCCTAGTTAGATCACTGAGCTCTTCCAGATAGACTCAACGAGTATCACTTAAATCTCATTGCTTTTCAAGAAACTCAATGGAAATGAAGGTAGAAATTAAATAAACTTAATTGAACGTCTACCTGGGACCACTGAGTTTAGTCAACAGTAAAGCTAAGCGGTTTATAGGGAATCTATTCGTGTTCACTTAGAATTTGAGTTTAGAATAATGAATTTCCTGCATCTTGGATCCCTAATAGCTTATAAGTTATTATTTCAACGCCCCACTCCTGGAATCTAAATATTTGCAGAAAAGATAGCTAGTCGGAAGGACCATAAAATAATACTTATGGATTGGTACAATGTGGCCCAGCTTCAAAGAATACAACAAATAACTGTGAAAATATATTTTATTTCTTATTTTTTCTGCACTTTCGTCTCAACATAGTCTTCAGCTAACTGTTTTACTTTATTTACATTGACTTCATTTCCGCACATTTTTTCAAATTCCAAATATTTCTTAAATAACGTCTTCATTTTTTTAACATTCAATTTAAGATTTACGGCTCGTTCAAGCGTGTTACGGGCTTCATCTATCAAATTCGATTTAATCAACATATCAACATAAAGACACCAGACATCGGTTCGTTTTGGATACGATGTTAGTATTTGCTCCAAATGAGCATGAGCCTGTACGCTTTCATTATTCTTATTCATTAGCACTGCAAATTGTATAATCGTGTCAACATCTGAAATTAAATTAAATTAAATTTTGAATTTACATGCTATATCCAACAAATTAATAATATATAATTACGATCTTTTTCTGGTAGAGATGTTATGGCACGACCTAATAATTTAATAGCTTTTTGATTTTCACCCATTTGGAAGTAAATGCTGGCTATATTTATCCAAATTTGTTTATGAGTTTTGCCAAACTTTCGACGTGCTCTCTCAATCATATCACCAAGCTCATCAAGTTTTTTAGAATTGCACAAAATTTCCAAACATTTAGTGTACACAGTAAATTGATCGTTAACTTTTAATGCTTCATTTAGCTCATTCTGAAATTGCTCGTTGGAACCGTATCGAATTTCAAGATTCAATAGAGCGATCCATAAATTTAATTTGTCAGTTTCTTCGCGATACGAAATAGTTTTAAGGCCTTGGTGACATACTTTTCTAGCTTTATCGATTTCGGTTGACTGGAGATGGAAGGCCATGTATTTGATCCAGAGCGAGCTATCATTAGGTGTCGCTAAAAGTAACCTTTCGTATTCATCGATCGATTCTGGTAAACGACTTCTATCAGCTAATTTGTCTTCTATTTCTCTAATTCTAGTCTCTTCATCTTTAATAGCTTGACGACGTTCCACTGGAGTTAATTTTTTCTGCTTTTTAGTTTTTGTCGAATCTTCCTTTTCACTCTCCTCATCATCGTCATTTTCCTTTGATGGTTTAGCACAAACCGATTTCAAATTTAAGTTCCACAAATTCGAAATACTCGGAATACTCAAATTTTCTGTGCAATCAGATTCATTAGTATCGAGTTTTTGTCGTTTCAGAGGAACAAATAACTGCGTTATTGCTTCATCATTTTGTTCACTAATAGGTGCTACTTCTTCCCGATCACTTACAATTTTCTTATATTTTTTATAAAATTTGGTTGGTAATCCAATACCAATAACATTATTAAACTTTCTTATGTATGTAATTTGTACTTTGGAATTGAGTTTAAAATATTCAGACATGATGCAATTGAAATCATTTTCATGAACAAACTTTGGTATATAGATCAGTGGGGCTCGAATTTCGACCGAACGAGCTATAACAAAATTAGATTTTATTAAAACAATTTCGCATTCGAATGTATCATTTTCTTCTAGGTTTGCATTTACAATAATTTTTTTAGATTTTTCTACAACATTATAGATCACTTCATTCTTATTAGTGTATGTGATGGATGTTAGGAAAGTGCTGATCTTTTGATTTACAACATGTGATCTTGAATTTACTTCTAAAATACCAGATTCACTTGTATCGAAATTAATTTTAGTGTTTCCCTTTCCTATATCGATGATTGTACCTTCTATTTTGTCTCCAAGAGCATATCCTAATTGTTCCAATACTTGCGAGTAGTAAATTAAATAATTTTCAAATTTATCAATGCTTACATTCAAATCACCATTCCAGATCGTTTCTAAATTAGCAATTCCGTAGCTTATAGTTGTATTTTCTGTATTTTTCTCGTAAACTTTAAGAAATACCGGCTTGTAACTAAAATAGTTAAAGTGCTGTTTGTTAAATTCAAACGGTAGTACAATTGATTGACTTAATTTATGCTTGATTGGAACAAATATCTCCACCTCTTTACCATTCACAATATTCTTTATATATCCTTTAATAAAATCACCCTCTTCGATGTCGTCATAGTCTTTTTGACTATCTTCATTTGATATTTTGTAAATATCGGTATCAATCTGAACACAATCGATAGTCGATCCATCTTTAAAGAAAGAAAACAATATTCGATCTAATTCCATGTCGCCCGTCAAAGTGCCCACAGGTATATATCCAATTTGTGAGTTATCATGCTGATCAAGTTGAACCTGCATTTGATAAGGATTATGAGATAAGACTATTGCGTCACTAAAGACACTTCCCAATAGATTATCATTCATAGGTGCCAATTTCAAATAAATTTGTTTTCTGTTATCCTTTTCCGCTAATCCAGTGATGATGAATTTGCAAACTTTTCCAATGTAAAATAATGATTTTTCGATGAATTTGCTGCTCATAGTTGCAGTAATACCATTAAAAAATCGAATAACGTAAAATTTATCAAACTCTCGAACAACAGTTCCGTAAAATTCTGCTCCTACAATAGCATCATTTGAATCGACTAATATATTTTTATCGGCCAAAAAATATTCCAACCGATTGGTAAGTTGTAAACCTTTAATCGAAGACTCAATAATTTTGCACATCAATTTGGATCCAACAGGCAATGTAGACGTTATGTCGTAGTTTTTAGCGGTAGAGGAAACATTATATTCCGGAATTACATATGAAACGACATTGTTCGTTACTCCTGAAATATTAACTTCCACGATATCACCTACTTTATATTCAATTGATGCACCATTAGCAAATTGATCCTGCTGCAAATAAACTATTCGACTTTTAGGTACAATCCCAACGATTTTACAAAGCATCACATCGTTAACTGCCAATTTGGAACTATCATTTTCTAGTAGTACGGCTGTAATAGTTTCGTTGAACAATATTGTCCCTGTAATACAACTATCGCCTATTTTATTTACTGTAAATTGTATATTTAATCCAGGCACAATATTATAGAAATTTAACGTTGCTTCATCGCGATCATCAGTGGTATCGTTGTCTACTTTTCGTAGGTTGGCTTCAATTAAGAGGGAAGTGCTGCAAACAATTTCACCAACACAAAAATATATAAAATCGCCAATGTTATACAATTTTTCATCATCACATTTAAAAATCCCTTTGAAATGTTTAATTCCGGTTTCAATCAAAAATTCATTTTCAGCATACTTTTCCTTAATGGCACCATAGAACGTGAATCCAGGTGTTATAAATTTGTAATTAATTTGCTGATTGATTTCTTGAGGTACTAATGAGAGTTCGGAAAACCGCCCGTTGCATTTTATTTGATAACAATAAATATTCTGGCCCACTTTAAAGATTTCAGGAAGCGTATGCAATTCAATCTCTTCATCAGCTAAGTTGAGTGATTTTTTCAATTGGCCTTTATAACTTTCCGATATACGAGTTATAGAAACCGTACCAACCCGATTTTTAGGTAGACTAACAAATATTTCGGTTTCACCTACTTTTGTTACTTGGCCATAAAGTATGATGCCTTTGTTACCGGCATATTGTGAAAGTTGTTTCTCTATATTTGTTTGTTTAGATATTCTTACGAAATTCTGTTTTTCCATACTATTTTGGGCGTTCATTATGATTTTAACAGGCTTCATATTAATTTTAGAAGGTTTGTGAATCTTCTTCGAGGCAACCGAAAGTTTTTTTAATTTATTAGACATCTTTAAGGTTATGTATTTTTTCACATTAATTTTAACTGAAAAATATAAATTACACGAACACAAATCAATCAATTGACGATAGAATGAATTTATTGCTTTTAATATTATTAAATAGATATAAATTTTTATAAATTATTATCATCAAACCAAACTAGTTCAACACCACGACCTTTTTATTATTTATTTTCACGTGTTTATAAATCTAATGTCATAAACAAATGATCCATTAAGCAATACCGTAGAAATATAACATCTAATTCCCTATGAACAAAATAAAAGAAGTAGTAAAAATTATATGATCGGAGGCATATTACCTGTATCACAATTGCTCTTGTGTTTAAATCTAAGCCTGAAGCTAAAGTTGGAGACGAATGCAAGTTAAAATAAAAATATAAAAAGTTAAAAATGATCCAAATAAATTCATTATTATTCTGAATCAAGATTATGTAAATGCATTCTCTGTAAAAAAAATCGTCATCTGATAGAATTTCGTCATCTGTAAAAAAAATCTTCATACATACATAATGATATTTTTCAATGTTGATCTGCACTCTTCAAAATGCAAAATTAAAAAGTTTAGACGTAAAAAATAAAAAAATTGTGTATCTCATAAAATATTTTTATTGCTTTTTGTATGTGTTAGTGAATAGAGAATAGAGTAAAATATAATTTTTGTTGAAAGTGGTGCATCAAGAAATCCCCACTCCAAAATTAGTTTATTAACAAAAGAAGTAAGAGACCTTGAAAAAACCGGTTAGCATCAGATGTAAGATGAGTAGTGTTAAAAGGCATAATGATTATTACATTAGAGTAGATTCTTCATCTTTGTATCAGTAGTTGATATTTTTTTTTGTTGATTATGTATCTCACATTCTTAATTATTACTCTTATTTTATTTTTATTTTATTCTGTTTCTTGCTTTCAATATGATAGCAATAGTTGCTTTCCAATCGACCAACCGCTAGTACACGCTGGTGAACCGATAGTAGTTCGTTGCGTGTCTTTGCTAAATTTACTATGGAATATTATTCATTCCCCTATGAGCATACTATGGTAGTATCATTTTCAGGTTTGTTATTCTTATGCATTTTGTTACCTAATTTCAACTTGATTTTTTTCAAAATTATTATATAATTTTTTTTTGTTTCTGTTATTTTTCATTTTATTTTACTTTTTTTATGCATTTCCTTCTGTCTTTATTTTCTACGTTGGGTCCTATTTCTCTCAAGATTGTATAGATTGTTCTGTACTCTTCATCCTTCCTCCGTTCATTATAATTCTTTTTTGTTTTTTAATAATTCGTATCTATCTTTAGCGTCGTCTTATTTTGCGCAGTTGTACCATGTGCGCTACATTATCACTTCATGTTTCTTGTATGGCACACTTCACATTCAGCATTGCTCTGTTTTCTTATCATTTTCTTTCAGATATTTGGCGTATATTGGGTGGCATTGGTATGTAAATATTTGTAATTTTCAATTGGTTATTTCTGTTGATTATTCCTACTCCGCCATATCGATCGATTCTATTTTTATATAAACATTATAATTTCTTATTTTTATGACATCTTTTTCCAGTTCGTTTTTATTTGCTCTGATACTCCTAATGTTTAGTTGTATTAATTTTAAATTGACATGTTATATTTGTTTCATTTGCCTTGTTGTAATTTAGTTTGATCATTTCGTCCATGATCACCAGTTTTTCTATTATTTCTGTTAGTATGATGTCATTTCCTGGATCATTCGGTGTTGTGTTTAAATATCCATGTGTCGTTGTTTATTAGCATTCTTGTTTGTCTTGTTGATCTCAATAATATTGTTTCTAAATTATATATTATCTTCTGTCATTTTCTCTTCTTATTCCTTCATTTCGATTCTTAGTTCCTCAATCTCCTTTGATACCTCCATTCTCTTTACTCCTAGCATTTCCCTCCTCCTGTAATTCAGAAAATTCAGTCATATCTATGCTAAATTCTAGTGGGTATACTTTTCTTCTTGCTTCGCCGAATAATTATCTTTTATCTATCCATCATCAATTGTTTTATCATTTTTTGCTTTTTAAATTCCTCGCATATACCGTAAAGGTTGTGTGTCTCTCCCCGCAGGAATAACATTTTACCCCATTTTTGCAATTCTGTCGTCTATGATCATTCTCCGCACAGTTGCTGCATTTCTCTTTGCCTTTACACTATTTCGCACTGTGCCCATATATTAGGCAGTTTTTGTGGATGAGTGGTTTAGGTATAAAATATTGTACTTGACGTTCAAATTCAAATATTGCTTTATCATTTGGTAAATTTGTTGTTGTAAATGTTATCTTGAGTGCTGGGTTTGGTTCTGGCTTTATCGTTGTATTCTTTCTAGTTTGGTCATAATCTTGTTGGTTGTTTCTAAACTTTGGGTTTGTATTTTAATTCGGTTTTTTCCAAATTATCTAATGATAATAATTACACCGAAATTTAGTGATTTAATTATTTTTGCAAATTCTATATCGATTATTCCTTTTATTCAATTATTAATGTGTACGGTCCTTTGTCTCCTGTGATGTATTTGTTATTTTTATAGCGCTCCATTGCCTCCATTTGATCTTCCGTCACCACGTGATCTTTTTCCCTCCATTTTGCACTGTGTTTTCATTTCTTCTGATTCAAATCCACGAAATTTTTTACCATCCTCCGACATCTCGTCACTTCTTATACCTCATGCCGTTATTTGTATCACTGATGACCACCATACCATCTTTTCTGCTATATTTTAAGTCCCTGTTTAACTTTATTTTCTTGCTACTCTTGGTTCCACTGTTCTCCTTATATACCTCTGTATGTATTTATTCTAAACTATTTTTATGTTAGTTCACAGTTTAAAAATACTTTTATTTCATTTCATTCTTTTAATATTTTTACAGATTGCGACGTATTTTGTTGAAATCTGGATATTGTGTGTAATAATATTTATTTTTAAATGTTTATTGACAGTTAATTCCTAATAGATTGAATTGGTGATCAAAGAAACTCATCAAAACCATGTCGTTTATAAATTACTTCGAAGGATGAAACAATAAAGAATAACGAAGTAAGTACTTGTTCCCTATTATATCCCATAATTTCACAATTACTGTCAGACAACATAATTTACCAAGCTTTGGGATTTAAATTGAATACATTATACATATCCTTATGTAATCATTTTTTCGACATGATTTGAAGCAAACGACTTCTTATACCTTAATCTCGCTTTAAAAATTCGGCACCAATTAGAACTTGAAACTCAGAGTCTAGAACAATACGAAATGTGTCCAATATTCCATGTCACAAAAATTTCATTAATACTGGTAGAGTCATCTCTGGCCCTGGAACACTAGCCGAATCACATTTGATCTTAACAATAACCGAATAATTATTTGATTGGATTTGACTGAATTTGTATTTTTGAAACATATTGTACATAGGAGTGGAATAAAAACTAATTATGCTTTCAAGTCTTATTAACAATACATACATTGTTTATCGCAATTAAAGGTGAAGAAAACTTTTGAAAGTTTCGAAAACTTTTAAAACTAGTTAATTACTTATACATTAATTATTCAGATCAATATACACTTATAATAAAATCGAATAATATCTAACAACCGCAGATTGTTTTAAAATGGCAAAGGGATCGGTTGAAGTAGTTCACAGTTTTGAAAACTATAACCATTATAATATTTCTAAAATGTCTAAAGTACACAAGAAAAGGAATAATGGATGTGGTTGGCTTAAAACAGCCAAAAGTAATTTTTATGTAAATGCTACTTTAAACACTACAAAATTATTTTGCCGAACTACTTCGGTTCATGGACTACGACATGTGGTAGATAGCAGTGATAGTGAAGAGGAACATCGAACTAATAACAACAGAAAGCTCTCGGCCATCTCAATCAACTCAAAATATTCAAAATCATTTACTAAATTTATATTTGCTGTTAGCTTTATGATACTTGCTGGAGGATGCTTATTTATGATGAGTTTAGTTTATGAGCGATACAAAACTAATCCGACTGTAACCTCGGTATGTATTACTGTTAGATAAGGTGTGTAAAGTTTGTTACTATCACTATATCGTTTTAGATCGAGACAAATAACTACCCGATTTATAAAGTGCCTTTTCCAGCTGTGACATTGTGTAATATTAATAAGGTTTATCTACCGGCAACCTATAATTTTACTGACCAATTGTAAATATCGAAGATATAGACAGTAAAGACTAGATTAAATACTAAAAAATTTGTTGAACTGTACTTACAGGCTGGAGACTGGTGTTGAAAGATCTTTAATCGATGACTTTTTTGAAAAATTGTCTGCTTTAATCAATCCAGAGTTTATTGAGGGTATTTATCTTAAAATATATATAATTTTGGAAAGTTTAGGTTACGATTCGGAGAAATTAATGGAAGAGCTAGCCCAACCTTGTAACAATATGTTAAAAATGTGTTTTTGGTTGGGCAAAAAAATACCATGCTATAAAATATTTCGCGTAATTGAAAGCAATCAAGGATTTTGCTGCTCGTTCAATTATCATGGCATGCAGGAGGAGTTTAATTTTTTTGGCAATCGATCTCTACCAACCCAAACGACAACAAATTTTAATAATCATGATTTACTTTATGTTACGGGAGCGGGACGATCGGTCGGCCTATCGGTTTTGTTGGATGTTGAACCGGAACAGTATACATCGGTTACAAAATCATATTATGGTATTGATATATTGATTCATGATCCGGAAGAGCAGCCAGCGATTGTAACGACCGTGGCCCAGTTAGGACAAGATATATCCATTGCAGTTACACCTTCGGTAACGGTGAGTGAATTAAATATTCGTGATTTACCAATCGAGCAGAGACTTTGCTATTTTGAAGATGAGATTGAGTTGCGAAACACTAAAAAGTACACGTTTCAAACGTGCATGGCAGAATGTAAAGTCGATACGATACTCGAGCTGTGTAGTTGCATACCATTCTATTATCCTGAGACAAGTGAGTATTTAAACAGTACATAAATGTATTTATGTTAATATTTTAAATTTATTTATATAGAATTAAAATCGTTTGCTAAATATTTCCGACAATGTAGTCTACGAGATGTGAATTGCCTACGAAATAATAGACGTAAGCCTTATGATTTATGTAATTATGTTTGCGTAAACAATTACTAAATCCTTTACAGATATTTATAGTAGTTTAACTATAGCTGAAATGCCAGATACAGATGCTAATCAAACTGGTATGGACTGTGATTGTTATCCTACGTGTTCGGAGAGATATTACTATTCTGATGCTATTATCGGACAGCGATTTGACGCGAAACTGGCTACACCAATGTTGTAAGTAGTTATGTGGTATGGAAATCAGGTTTACTCCAACATATACTTTTATTTTAGTGGTAATGTCAATTTGGGAAATCTAACCAGCGTTCATGTGTATTTTGAAGATTTAACGTGTATTAAGTATCGCCGTGATATGTACATGAGTTGGGATACTTTATTTTGTAAGTGATTTTGGTTTGTATTAGATACATAAGTATCTCTTATGTTTTTTATACTTTTAGCGCAATTTGGTGGTATATTTGGCCTCTGCCTTGGAGGATCTGTCATTAGCATTATCGAGTTTGTATACACATTTACTTTTAAACTTTGGTTTTACACAAGCTCTAAACGGAGGCCAAAAACTAAAGTGTATTCATCAAACTCTGTATTTTCACAACGACGTCCGCTAAATTTGACCTATCGATTTTTCAATTATAATAAATCAAAACACCCATTTTCACATGGTAATTAATATTAGTTTATTTATTTTTGCTTTATATATTTACAACAATTAAAACTAAATTATGTATATTAAACCCGGCACCAAAAGTTTTACTGCATATAAAAAGTTTAGTTAAAAAAATTAAGAAAAATTTAATTTTCCAATTTTTCAAATTTTTCTTAATTTTTTTAGCATGTAAATTTTATTTGTCCATAAATTAATTTTATCCCCATAGTAATATATTAATCCTATTTGTTAGACTTAATTAATTAATTATATAAACTAAGATTAATTATTGAATTTGGTATCATTAAAGTGTCTTTACAGTGTGAATAAAATTTATGCCTTAATTTTAATTATAATATTTTATTTACATATAACTTAATTTAAATTCTTAATGTTAGAGAATAATACTGTTAAGAATAAAATTTTGTAGATCGATTAGAAACTTAACCTTAATTTTTATGTTTCATATCAGGTGGAATTTGATTGTTGGCTGAAGAAACTGCACTATACACTAATCGAACTGTCCTTTATGGTTAATATAGGCATTCGATACGTCCAATTCCTTTTTACGATATCGCAATTTAGCACAAGTAGCTAACAATAAACCGAACAAGATGCAAAGTGAAATGCAACCACCCGCTGTTAATGCTGACAACAGTGATGTTTTAATGCAAGTTTCGTTGGCGTCATAAACAGTGCGGCTTGTTTCGCTACTATCTTCAGTTTCCAGTTCGCCGTCTTGTAGTACACGAAGTGACTGGAACAGACTTATATTATCCGACAGTGTTGGCTGTTCTGATTTGTCACTGTTTGCCGTCTCAACTAGTTCAGCCGTCTTATTCGATACGTCTCGTTTCACAACATTTTTAACATTACGCCAATGACATGGTTGACTTTGACACCGTCCGTGACACATTCGTACAGCACATTCTATATAAAGTGCTGGCGAGCCGGTAAATCTAAACGTTTTCATATACGCGTATACTTGGGTTTCATAGACTCCTGAATCAGACCATGAGCCACGAAACTTGGAAATGAGTGTATCGTCTACTGGGCATCCATTTTCATCCATTAATTGTATTTTTTTATTAGCCCCATTGTGAGCGATACAATCACTCACAACTATATCGAACCCATCGTATTTACTTCTCATGTAAATAATTAAGGTTAGTGGTTCGCCAACACGAACAGGTCCTGTAACTCGACTTCCTGATATGCCGTATCCATTTCGAATTTCCATGTAGCATTCGGGTGGACTTAACGTAAACACAATGGGATTACCAGTTGCAACTCTGTATGAAATAATTATTAAAATATAGGTTACAGTGTATTGAACACAGTCACAAACTATCTTACTCGACATCCAGTATTGGAAATGTAACTGTTTTCCAAAAATCATATCCGTATTCGCATGTCACCTTAAAATGTTCATCAAATTCTTCTTCAATCAACGGATTGTACTGCACCGTTATTGTATTCCACATAAAATTTTTCGTTGGATTTTTTCTTGTGCTATCAGCAAGGGCATTTTTACCAAGTGTCCCACATCGATTTAATTGTATATAGAATTCGTAATAATCGCGACCCGATCCATTTATATACATACAATCGGGATCGTATGCGTAACCAGCTGAATACAATAGGCCGGCAAATGACCCATTGAATCCGATTCTGATTTTCATATAATCGTCCTGACATTCAGCTTCAATATCTGCAAAAGATCAATGAATTAATGATTACGGATACATAGAAATTTAAAATAAGTTTACTTACGTTGAACTCTTGTGTTGTTGAAGCGATATCGACGGTTGTAATCTTTATCCCACGTTTGCCATGGATCAATTGCTAAACTTGAGTAAGATGGTACTGTTGGTCGTCTCAACGATGTTATTGGTATGTATCCCGATGAATCAGATAAATATATGACCTAATAATTAGAATCGTAATTTAAGTATCGTTAACAGTTGAATGTGGTCTAAAAAGTGTGTTCGACTTATTAATTGATTTCTCACAAGCCTAAAGTTTTATGCATGTTGGACGAGAATCAGAACAACTCAGTTCGTCAACATAGTACGTCTGATTGTTTCATTCTTATTGGTTTAATTGAAGTTGTTGCAGATTCAGCTTATCAGTCCAGTATTTGGAACCAAGCTTACACCAGGGTGGTGTAAACTACAAAGCTTTAGCCTAACTTCATAAACCTGCACACACAAACTAAAGCACGCGTCGAAGATCACCTTTACGATATCATTTGAAGGAAACCAGAATATTTACATAGTTGAGGCTA
This sequence comes from Tipula lateralis, assembly GCA_963932295.1. Classification (NCBI taxonomy): domain Eukaryota; kingdom Metazoa; phylum Arthropoda; class Insecta; order Diptera; family Tipulidae; genus Tipula; species Tipula lateralis. Next base: position 194,423,316 of record OZ010737.1, read on the forward strand.
GAATAACTCATTAAGTTGCGTGTATTTAAAATTGCTAAGAATTTATATTAAATGGAAATGATCTGAAAACAATGACCTTATGTTAATAGTTCATTTGATATACATGCATAATCGTACTATTAATGAATTAAGAATTTTAATTATTTTACTTTTAATCACTCTCGATTATTTTTTTAATTAAATCAATGGATTTGAACTTGATTGAAATTAAAGTTAGACACGATGGGTGGAAACCCATTGTGTTGTACGGTTTCGTGTTGTTTTTACAAATAGATAAGATCAATTGAATGATGGAAGTGTCATAGTTTGCATGTGCATAATTTGATATTATGTATATAATTGTTATACAGTGTTTTGTTAAACTGAAGGCAAAATACTTAATTTAATCATTGAAGATGTTATTTATTAGTTGGTTTGCTTCTCAAGGCATAATGGTAATATTTAGTAAATTGATTGAAGAAGCATAGAATAAAAAATCGTTTATAATAATTTATTGGTTTTTTGAAGGCTTTCTAAACTCTCCATTGTTTTGAAATACTATTTATTGAGCAGCTGAGCTTATATATGGTGATAAACGGGACACTCGAATGGGATCTATGTATCAGAAATAATGGAGATAATTCAAGATAAAGTAACGATCGAATATTGAAACTATAAGTGAGATTGGTGAGGTATTCATGAAACTCGATACAGCAAGTGCAGACATAGAGTGAAATATTATTTGGAATGAACAGAAAAACGGGTATCGGTCACAAAAATGGCTCACAAATAACAAAGAACCTTATAGACAAACAAAGAAAGGAAACAATGAATTTCGAAGCCGATTATTGACAAAAATTGGAAAAATTGTGCTCTAAATGGGTCATATAACGAGCTATATGGAGTATTATGAGCATCCAGATATATGTGGATTTTACATCCTACTGTTACATTTGAATCCAGCACCTTCTGGTCCAACTATACCATAGTTTTAATCATTGTCTATTTAATCGACTTAATCCATTCTCTTGACGTTCAGTATATTAACGACACAGTAAACCGGGTTGTAATATCCTCGATCTAGTACTCATATCAATGGAAATACATGGAGCGATTTCTCCATGTGAGGATCTTAACGATTTATCAAGTGTTCACCATTTAAACATTAAAGGATACCATATGGTGCTTTGTAAAGGAAATTCTTGGTAGCACTGAATCGAATCGATATAAACATAACTTTACTCAACGCTTGTCATAAATATCACTAAATCCGCTATCGAATGTAATTTTGCTTGTCTCAAAGCACAGAAAAGGTTTAGACTGAATTTATATTTTGTTCAGATTGACCCGAAGTAATTTTAAAGCTATGTTGGTTGAAACGGAATTGCGAGGAAGGAAAGAAATGTGCAATATACAATTCTTTTTTTTACAGAAGTTGATAATGACGTTAGAAGAAGAAACACTCAGAAGTGTACTAACGTTCTGGACAAAACGCATAGTATAATTTTTAAGCCAGTTTCTTCTTGAAGTTTTCCTTGATCTTCAACTGGGTCGAATGTTGGCTAGATCGAACCGACTTTATTAATAACGAAGCTTTAAGATTTAGTTTGACATAACGAACCTGAATCCAAGACAGATATAATGTTTTATATCTTGGACATTTTAATTTTATTCGTTATTTTTATCATTTTTTGTGTTATACTGGCGATACAAAACTTTTCAGAATAGATCCTTAATTCTAATTCTTTAAGTAATATTGGTACATTAATATTAATAAGCCAAATCTTTACTAGATTGTAACATTATATTGACATATGTGTGATAGCAAGGCTGATTAGTGTACCAAAACTAGTGGCCGTTTCGAACTGGGGAAGATCGGTTTGAATCAGCTCCGTTATCAATATACGGATAAGTTTTGAGTTTTATGGACAAAATCGAAATCATAAGTCCTCTTTAGATTATTGATATTTTCAATACAAGCTAATATTTCATTTGAGTGTTGTACCGATTGTGGCAAAACCAATTTCAATCTTCACCAACTGTAACCAACAATTTAACAATGTTTATATTATTTGTTTGTCGTACTTTGAATTTTTTTATCGTCAACTGCATTTTGATGTTATATAATTATATGTGAAAATCTTGTCAATATCACAATTTATAAACAGATTACAGTCGAATACTATTTATATGATTCATTACTGTATACACATACACTATATACATGCCAAAGAAGTATGTTCGCGCTCATTGATATGGTCTGATTCATGTACATAAAAAGTGTTTATGGCGATTATAGTTGTGAGATTATATAACTTGCATCTGCTGAAGGTCTTACACACATTATAATAAGAAGAATAAGAAGTGTTACTCCATTTATGTATAGTTGATGAGGGGTTAGTCACCATTTTGATATATTATAGGTCTGATTTGTCTATTGAGTCTATAAACGACATCTGCATCTACGCAAGATAGATCTTATTGGCATAATTTTTTTATAAGATCAGAGTTTCATTTTAAGCTCAAAAAAAAGAATATACTAACAATACAAAAAGAATGTATGTCTCGTCCATTCTGCCTTGTAATGCTGATATACATTACATCTACAAAATAATGTTATAAATTTTAAATAGAATTTTAAGTGACTTACATAATATGTTAATTAGATTACGCACCGTAAAATATTTGTAAAATTGAAAGTTTTGTTTATATTTTGGATTTTTGTTTGGAAAACTTGCGAATAACAAAGTAGAAGTTCGTTTTGTGTATGTTCTCGTGTATATACTCCAAATTAAATGACTTGGGAAATTTAAATATTAAGTGATTATGGGTGGTTCTGTATTATGATATTATTCATAGGTTCTGAATAATCAAAACACTCGTAATGTAGAGTACTGAAACAATGACTGACCGTAATTGACTGAATATTCCGTAATTTCAAGACAGAGCAAAACTATTGATAAACTGATTTGCGTCCCTTAATATGGAGAGGAGATGAGGAAAAGACAGATATTCTGTGTTTTTAATATCTAATATACATAATCTTGAAAAGAAGTCAGTTTGGTTGGAAGACAACCAGCTATCTAGAAAGTGACTGAAATTCGAATTTTGATACACAACACTGGAGTTTGTAAGTAGCTATTATGGTAAGAAGTTTTTGCGTCATTTTTACATATTATAGAGTATGCAGATCTTAATTTACTTAGTGACTCAGCTATGAATAATGTTGGAGGTTTACAATTATCAATAATACCATTATTGAACAGAACTTTTGTCAACAAGTGCAAAAAAATTTCAAGAACTCATTCAAATTTTGAAATTTAGCTACAACAACTTATCCCTTTATCTCTGACATCGTCTTTGTTAAGAGAAACAAATTAACATATATATTTTTAAGAAAATCACCATCGGTTTAAAATGTTCACACTGTGATCCCGCCAGAAATACAATATAGATCGAGAGTAAAACCGATGCTGGTTCATTGCCATACCACATACCTTCCTATACTCCATCACTAAAACCACAAACGAGGCGCATAATGAAGTCTATACAATATCTTGATCATTACTCTTTTCGACATTCACAAGGCAGTCCATATAATATAACTATATCAATGTGCTGAATTACAGTTTTTTCCACTACCACATTATCGTAGCTTTTCTTAAGAAACGAGTAGCATGTAATAGCATGTAGTAGCATGCTATTTGTTTTCCCATGTCGTTGAACCATAAAATTATGGGGCATTCAGTCTGGTAACTTCAATTTGATAATCCAATCTATGTATGCATCACACTCCTAACGTGCTGCATTCAAAATATTTGGTTCGAATCTTAACTAATTTTTGACATTTCAGTTATTTGTTCTATAGCCATATCAAAAGAATTGAGAAGACCGTAACTACGATGTTTACTGATGTGATAATTATATATTAGCACATCTCAAAGGTATAGGCGTACCTGTGCTGGATGCTCCCTATGGACATACAATAATTTAACTTAGTAGTTTGGTTACTAATCTATATCTAATATCTATCCTTTTCCATTTTTATACAAAATAAAACAAGATAGATTTATGATATGTTGGGTCTCTATTACTCTTTTTGATATTCACCAACGTTTTTCATCGACTACATTATCGTAGCTTTTGCCATCTTGATATATTTCTCATAAGAAACGTGATATCTTATAATTCCTATTTGGCTTCTGCTGTCATTCTATTAACAGATACCCATCTCAACAACCGTTTGCACTATGCCGAAATTAACTAGAAACTGAATTTTGTTGAGCTAGCTGAATTATTTTGGCTTTGTGTTTAATCTTACGGTGAGATTACTAGTGAGTGCCATTTCGAACAAGATAGACGATATGTAGATATAAGGATAGTTTAACATAGAATTGACATTAATACGTCGCTTAGATTGTATGCTATTTGTTTTCCTATATCGTTGAACCATAAAGTTAAAGGTAATTCTGGTAACTTTAATTTGATAATCCAACCTATGCATGCATCACACTGCTAACATGCTGCATGCAAAACACTTGGTTCGAATCTTTACTCATTCTTGACATTTCATTTGTTTAAAATGTAGATATTGTAGACAACCCATATAGATTTCTACGAGTGAGTAAAATCTTCATTTGACATATCTTATAGGTAGGCTGGATACACCCTATGGACATACAATAATATGACTTAGTAGTTTGGTTCTTAATCTGTCTCTATCCTTTTCGATTTTTATACAAACAAAATAGAAAGATATATAATATGTTGGGTCTAATATATCTACCCAGAACAGCTCATAGATCGGTCAGTTTATGTCTTCCTCTTTCTTGCGCTACCAGACTCGCTATATTATACTCGAATAGGATATAATTTGAATCATTCGATGACAGAAACGAATAATAAATAGACACAACTAAAACAAAATAGTGTGTTTGAATACTGTAAACGGCGTAAAACTGTTTTCCGTTAATTAAATACGCTCGTGTGTGTATAAGAATATTTTAAATTGGCTAATTATTTTTATTTACATTTAGAAAGCTTGTCACATTTTTATCTTTCCAATCAGAAGAACATCGTAGCCTTCACAATCTTAAGGTCGCCACTAGACCAAATGGTCTTCTTTTAACAATAAAATATGCTTATGTTGTTTTTGTGTGTATGTATACGTAACGTTGAAGAACAGAACAATAAGGTTACCTTACACAATATTATGGCTGTTTTTTTGTCATTTATTACAAAGTCTATAGTTAAGATCCAAAGGAAAGATAGGTTCTATTACTTACATGGTATTAAGATGATTTATTTTCAGTACATATATGTTTCTTATGCAAATTAAAAATAATTTTTTGTACACATCTCTATATACATATACACTATGATTTTTGAAGGTATCTAGCTAGCTTAGATTAGTAACCGATAAAGTTCTATTGTGAAATTGAAGACACAGGATGTAGTTTATTGTGAATTGGTAAGACATCGATAAATATATACCTAGAGTCGAGCTCTAGGCTTCTCTAGCGATTGAAATAAATCAATGTTTTTCTAATGCAAATAAATCGTTTTGTATCATAACACCAAATATTTAAAGAAAAACGGTGCTTTCGACACTTTGCAATAATATACACAAGAAACATTAGTAAATCTAAGTTTAAAAACTGAATGAAATAAGAAAAAAAACTACTTTGTGACGGAGTACTGATTTTTAAGTGCACTAGAGTATAACATAACATACATATATTACAAAATAAGTACTTCTTTCTATTGTGATAGCATTGGTAAGCGATATATATATATATATATATATATATATATATATATATATATATATATATATATATATATATATATATATATATATATATATATATATATATAATCTAATCGCGATAGGTATTATATCAATATCTATGTAACACTAGTTTGTGTATGTATATGTATTATATAAACACATATGCATACACTTGGGGAATTATTTATTTTCTATTTTTATTCTAATTTATAAATAAATAATTATAAGTTAATATAATGCGTGTTAGCAAAAATACATATTGCATTTAATATTTGTATAGTAAAAATAATATAATTACATAGACAAATTAATGTCAACTTACAAAAGCAGTCCCATAATAAAGAGTTTCTTAAAGATTTAGTTGTTCAGTTCTAATTCCTTAGAACACCAATTACTCGTATGTATCATCTTCTCGTTCGCAAAAGTATTAAATTGAAAAATTTATGTAAATATGTATAGTTGCATATGCATACAAAAATTTTATAAGATATCAGACCATAAGTAATGTGGGTAGCGGCCAATATACAGTTATAATTAAGATATTGAGATAGCTCTTCATTTAAGGAAAGTAAAAGTGTATAATGTTTGGGATTTTTGAACAATTTCATAGTGTGAGTGGTAGAAGAAGAAATGTATCATCTTAATATTAAAGATCAATTGATATGAAGTTATAACGAGTTTGGTTAGAATGTTTGATTGTAATAAAATGATTCAAAATGGAGGGATAACCTCTGATTTTCAGTGACAATGCCTAAGCTGATAATTCGGCATTCTAAATCTCTTTGGGACACAAAACAGCAAATTTGGAAACCGAATATTTTCAAATGTGTTAATAAGGCTATTAGGGAACAACTGGGATTAAAACTGCAGTTTGCACTACTAATACGTGGGACTGGACAGTTTGCAATAGACTAGTGAAACTATTTTTCAACATAACAAGACATTCGGCAATAATCGATTTGCTCCCTAAAAGCCAATGCATTTTTCTAAATTATACATATGTTTACTTCATCTTTAGGTCATATAGCAGTGTTTGCATGTGGTACAACAATCGATTTTATCATTATTGGTAAGTGATTAACGTTTAGATTAGTAAACTTGACTTGAATTGATTTTCTTCATTTTTCATCATATCAGGTTAGTAGCCTTGTGAAATATACTAGTGGAGTCATTGATGTTCCATTCTTGCTTCTGGAACTGGTATATCTCTAGTATATAGGAGGTAAAGGATTGGTCCAAGAACACTTCTTTGTGGTATTGTCATTGTTATGCTTTTTAGTTAGGAGTATTCATTCCTCTCGAAGTGCCTCTTTGATATGTATGATTTTAAAAATTTGGAAAAATTGCTCCGGAAGGTCTCGATGAAGTTTGAATTCAAGCCGCTAGTGCCAGACTTTGTCAAAAGCTTTCGCTACATCAAGGTATATAGTTGAATATATTTATTTGCTTTTCTAGTGATTTCTCGATTGCATCTAATTCGATGTACTTGATCTATCGTAGAATTTTTTTCCTTAATCCAAACTGATATGAGGAGAGTAGATTAAAGAAGGGTTATGCTGCTGAATAGTTTAAAAATAATCGACCATCGGGGCTGACCCATCTTCCATGTCAGTTCTATGGCTCTGTACATGGAAATTGTGTAGTGTAAAAAGTTGGCTCTAAGTAAATTGGTCCTATAGTCGTACATCCTTACATAATTTGGCTGTAATACTGTAAAGTGGGACGTAATTAATTGGAAGTCGCTCCAGACACAATGGAAAGATTAGAAACAAACAAACAGTTTAAAAATGAAATATGTGCATCAATATTTAGAACATCGACCAAAAGTTGAGTGATTTTTCCTATGTAATTAGATGAGTATCGTCCGTACCGTGTTATTATTCCGAAAATGCCAGAAAAGTACGACCGATAATATTCGAATCACTCTATTGGTTTCTAGACCCGAATAAAAAAAGAATTTAACTTACCGGATCACGTTCACTTCCTTCATGTGACAATGCTTCCCGTGTCAAATTTGTTTTATCAACCATCGGAATAGTCTTTTTAATTTTGGGTTCATCCTGATTATTACCCCGTTTACTAATCGATTTAGGTACTTGTGTTACCGGCACATAGTTTTTGGTTGCGATCGATGGTATATCATCCAAACTAGAACTGCCAACACTACTAATGCTGCTTATTCCGGTGCTACTGCTCACACTGCTGCTACTGCTCACGATGCTGTTTGTTACTTTTGGTAATATAGCATCGGTTGATGTCTCAACTGGATTACAAACCGTAGACGGTGTTAGCTATAAATATATAGTAAGTTAATAATACAAAACGCACCACAAGCGAGCCCTTGAGCTTAAAAAAGTGCTTACGTTAATTATTATACTGATGATAAGTGTGATTATTGTAAGTTTTTGAACATTCGAATGATTCCACCTGCAAAAATATAATTAGATTGTGCAATTCAAATAACATGTATGTAAATTAATAATATATTATTAAGTAAAGGTTAAGTTAACAATTGTTGCTTATAGACATTTTTCTCATACGACTTTAACTTTAAAGTTATTTAATCATATCTACTGAGAGTTATGCTTGAAATACTTGTGACCTACCTCAATGTTAGTCGAAAAATCATCAAAATTGTTTCTACTATAAAAATGTCGTTCAACTAAACAAATTTAAGTTTTTATTATACGACATAATATATAGCAAAAGAAAACAACACGTTTCACAGCACCGCTATTTGACGGAAGTGCAGATGTAAATGATGTTAGAATTAAGAAATACGTTATATAAATAGTTAACACCGGTATATCATTATATTATGTGAAAGAAGAGTACCAGCGTGAACTATCCTCCTGGTAAAGAATCTTTAACTCAATACTAATCTTTCAGGATAACCTTTGGTATAGCAGTGGAATTTGGTATCCTAAATATGTTTATTAGGGTCACCACAACCTATTGCATTTTCACAAATATGAAGGATGAGATTTGAATCCATAACGGCTTCTTTGAAATATCCACAAAACACGTCTGATAATACAAAAGCTGCTTTGTTTTGTCAATTCTTTCTATTTAAGTACAATTTTAAGAGACCTTATCATTAGTACTCATTTAATCAGAGACATCAACTTTGAACCACAGGTAGGGGTGATTTCAAAAGCCTTTTTCACTGTCTGATTTAAGTACTACATAAGTGTGATTATATATGCATAGTTCTTAGTAAGTGATTCTCAACTGGCTGTGATTCTTTTTTAAGGTTAGACTTCATTACGTTACTCGCTGTTAGGTGATTAACAAAAGGACTTTTCACAATGAAATCATCTTTGAGCAATTGGCAATATCATCGTTGAGCAATTGTTAAGAATAAGGTTCTTAAAGAGAGATTAACACCGCTTCTTAGAGGCTATGCTTTTCGGTGACTGATTAAATGATGGAAAACAACTAAAATGCCGATCAAATTGAAGTCCTCAACTACTTCAATACAACAAGTTAAATTTGTAATGTTTCAGATCACGTAAGGAATGAATTAAAGTTTAGTTAATTAAGGAGTTCTTGTATAAACCTAGTATCAAAATCGCAATTTATGTATTAGTCATATTTCATGCCCCCAACGAATCTGGACAGATCTCATTCAAACCAAAGTTTGAAATGAAACGCATAGCTATTATCGACCAATATTGAAGAGGCATACTATACCATATGTAAGAACAACATTTGGCAAATGAAATACAGGATGGACAGTTTGTTTTTTTGGTTGCTCAATATCACTCACACAAAGATCGTTACGAAATGTTTTTGAACCAGAGATGAACTCAGCCAAGATATGCAATAATCGATTTATTGCACTTGATTCTAACAACAAGTTTGCCTCAGTTATCAAAGTGTGACTAGGAAATTTAGAACTTCCGCAAATAGCGATTTTATGTTGACAAGTCTTAGATTGTGCAACAAAAATCAAACATGAAAACGGGAGTATCATAGCAAAGAGGGCAAATTATTGGGTGTTGTTATAAAAATTGTTATATATAGAGTTTGTTACAATTAGTCCAACAATTTGTTTTCTAAAGATAAACGAAGAAAACACCACAACAAAAAATTCTAAATCTTAAATGAGTTGAAACTTCGGAAAGTATTTTTTGTTTGTTTATCTTCTGTCACTGAGGCTCAGTTGACCCATTGAACCCAGGACATCCAACTTTTTTTTATCTTGACGTTTCCGGCCATAGGTTTGCTTTAACGTAGAAACCATCTGCACATTGCATAGCAATATGCCAGCCTATAAGTATTGATATGGAAGGTGGGACTGCCAATGAATTTTAAACTTAACAGGAGGTCTCAGATGTGTTCATTCACACCGCCGATCGCACCTCCCAAACGATCGATGGTGAAAAATCCCTTTTAATCCTCGCGCCGGGATTCGAGAACCCGGTACCTCCCGCTCTATTTGCCCCAGCTTTAACCACTGCGCCACTTGATTATTATTGAGAAATACACTTCATTGAATATTTGTGTAAAACTCAAACAACCACCTGCTTCTATTGAGGTTCTTAAAATCCCAAATATTTGAGAAGACATTCCAGGCGTAACAGTATAGGTTATAAAAACAAATCGTTTTCCAGCTGTCGTGGAATCATTACCATAACATGTGGTATACTTCTATATATGTCGTAAGTATAGATTATTAGAATTTTTCATTTCACGAGACCTTATGAATTGTTTACTCAATTCTCCTTAAGTTCAATTGCCTCTTGTGTCGTAAAAGCAATTACGAGTATGAACTATACCAAAATTAAAAGAAGACAAAGCGCGAAAATTAATTCGGGAATTAAATTTTTTTTTATATTCCAACTATTAATTAAACACATTTCAATGCATGATCATAACAGTTAACAAGACAATTTAACATATTTTATTCAGTTGAGTTACATTTTATAACAAACATCATTTTATTTAAAATATACTTAGAATGCATCTCTTAATCTTAATAACTGTTAAATGTGAAACACATTTTTCTCATCAACATTTAAATTTGTTAATTGAGTCGAGTTAAATTTGGCGGCACAAACATTAAAATCGGGTTGCAGCATTAAATCAAGATTACCCATAGTATGGTAATTTGATTTGCAACAAAGATGTCCAAACGAACGGTATATAAAAAAAGATGCGATGAAGAACAAATTTTCTCAAACAAAACAAAGGCCAAGAATTATGAATTACATAATGATAAAATCAGATAATTGGTTTGGTGACAAGTCAAAAACAAAAAATTGATTTAACTATAATTCAACTTTTGTCTTAAGTTTACAGTTGGTTTTTCTTAATCATTTTCAAACATTTGCTTTGTTGACATTGTTAGTGTACAAATATGCTTTGTAATTTCGGTAAACATCACAGTTTGGTTTTACTGTCGATTTTCATTTTCGGTTACAGGAGGGAAATGAACTCATCATTTTTAATGCTGTATGTTGCAAATTTAGAAGATTGCAGTCAAGGTAATTCCCAGGAGCCATAAAAATAATTTTCTTACCTGGAATGTTTTCTTAAATCCATTTTAATGCACTTTATATGTTATAATTAATTGGAAATATAGTAAAAATAGTTTTAAATCATAAACTATATCACTAATTGCTCATAATTTTATTCTAGCACAATTTATAATTATTAATTATTAATTAAACAAGTTTTTTATTAATTTTTTTATTAAACTATTAATTTATTCATTACTATTGTATTGCACAAAATTGTACTCGTTTAAACTATTTCGAACTTATGAAACTATTTGATTGCTAAACAAATAAAACAATTGATTTTGAAAACACCACAGACATATAGAACACGAAAAAAAAACACATTTGAAAAACAAAAACAATTTTTCCACGAAAATAAAATGTTAAATAAAACAAAAAAATTTTCCTCTTTAAAATTTCTTTTAAGATTTTCTTCCACGAACGATGCTTGTGGAAATGATGGCAAAGCGAGTGTGAAACCAACCGCAGAATTATTCGAATTTATATATTTAAAACCTTAAACAACTCTCATCAAGACTATGTGTATATATATGTACTATGAGCATGGCTATGAATGGAATAGAAGATAATCGACTCTTATAGAAAAGTAGTGGAATAGTAAAAAAGATAATTACAAGACGTTATATGATCTTCATATGTACATATAAATTATGAGGATGAAGATCAAAGATTATATTTTGGTATAATAACTCAGCAAAACAAAATGATTATGGTTTGAATATGGCAATGTCACGCGAAAATTGAGCTGTCGTCAAAAAATGTCAAAATTTTTGAAGGATTTCGTGATATATAAGAAATCATTCATTATGCCACACATTAATTATTTATGGATTTATTCACTTAAACTCAAGAACCATATAGCCAAAAACATGGTAAAATGAAGAGAGCTGGACATTTATCTCATTTGATTATGGTTGCTGTAACATTACCATTAAGTCTGAAAGTGTTGCTCTTCTTTACTATTCCATCTTTCGTTTTGGTATGCAACGTCTTTTTTCCAGATGATTGCTTCTATGATGCCCTCCAAACAGGTCAAACCTGGTAACCGAGTGTATTCAGGTCTCTTTTCATGTCGTCAATCTCTTTTATTCGGGGTCTTCCTCGAGGTCCTATAAATGAGTAAAATCATTTCTGATCCTTTGATTCATTTCGCATTCGGCAAATGGCTTCCTCTTTGATGGGGCCAATGTCCAAGACTTACAATCAAAGATCATCACTGGTCTAATCAGTACTTTATATGTATGCAGTTACTTTGCGCGATATAGTTAAAGACTTTGCATAGACTTATTCCCTCTCTCAAATTGTGTTTTTTCTGAAATGAAATCTTCGTGTCTGCCTTTTCGTTGTGACCATTTATTTGGTCTTCGCTTCGTTGGGCCAAATTGTTCACTAATATTTGGAACGGAAAGAGGACCTCTTTCTACGTTGTGCTATATATTGAGCTGACATATTTTAATATAGGCTAAAGAGAATTTGCGCTTTTGGGTATTATCGTCGCACTCTAGATGATATATTGCGACTTCCGAAATTTTAACTTCAATAAGCACCTTACACTTTGAAACATCTATTCGAACTAACTGGAAAGCGATGAGAAACGTGTGTATTGTCTATTATTATGCTAGTCGAACGAACTTTATTCACAAATGTCTCACACAATTTTCTTAGTTGGTGCTTCACTTCCACCGCATTTAATGCTCTATGCTCGGTGGAGTCTTAGACAGATGACTCGGTGGAGTCTTAGACAAATGTTCGGCTTGCAGACTTTGAATCTCGTGTCTGGGTTCTTCAGCTGGAGTTCGGGATTAAATTTTTATTTATGTGCTTGTTAATGTTGTAAACGGTGATAACTTTTATGGCTCCAAGTTGTCCGAAATTTATGACCTCTCTTATTTAATTGCAAAATAAAACTTGACAATGATCGATCTTCATCGATTTTGTTAGCACTGGTATAAGTACTTATATGTTAACTTTACCTCTCATTGGCCATTTGTGATATCTCTGCGACGTTCGTCTATATGTCCGATTTCGTACCACCTGCGCATTGCATAGCTCCATGCCAGATATGGAAGATGGGTCGACTCATGGATTATTAACTCAACAGGGGGTCACAGAAGTTGTTAATTCACATCACCGAATGCAACAAAACCCCTTTTGCATCCTGCCCACTACGGGTGGGCATCAGGATAGAATCAGGGTTGAAAGTAGGTATAGAATTCAGCTCATCGAATCCAACTCGCTGACTAATAAGTTCTTTCAAGAGAATTGGGATTTTTTGCAAAGATTTACAACCTCGAAAATAATAATATTATTCAAAATATCGATTATACAATTGACACTCAGAAAAAAACACTGTTAATTTTAAATATAAAGTTGTTAATTTTAAATATTTAAATATTTAAATAATGCCCAACAACATATATATTTAAAACAAAATACTTAAAATTGTTGCCTTGCTGTTACAGACATTTTCTTTTGAATCAACAACTCCACATTTAGAGCTACAATGTACATATTTGTTCCTTCAAATACGAGCTTTTAACGATGAATACTTTTACTGTCGATTCTCTAAAAGTGGAATATTTTGGGTTAAAAACTTCACTTTTAAATTTCAGAGAATTTAGTTTGTTGGGTTAACATTTAAGCTTTTGATCTGTCAAATGCAAAATTTTAGCTTTGAATACAATGCACTTTTAATTATTGCCAAAGTTTAATTAAAACAAATGTTATTCTTAATAGTAAATTCATTTTGTTTATTTATAATTTAATTATAATAATTCAATACAACATAATCAAAATAAAATTTATAATACTGGTTTATTAAACTTAAATCTAACCATTTTTTCCCCATTGTTTAAAGTTATTTGTTTTCCGGGACTTGTAATATCATTAATTGGTTTAACATAAAAACAGTCTAATTCACCTAAAACGTCATATGATTGATATTTATTACAAAAATTATTTTGTATTTCTTGACCAACTAAGAAGATATTATTCTCTTGCTCAAAGAACAGCAATAAAACTTTGATTACAATATTTGTATTACAGATCTTAACAAACATATTTGGCGAATAAAAAATTCCCTTATAATAAACACTATCAAATTTTTTAACTACTCCAAAATTTGTACATAGGTTTTTATAATAAGAGGTCGATTGAATATCAAAATTTGCAATATTTTTAAGATTCTCTATGTTTTGCTTAAAAAAATTATTCTCAACTAAACACGAAGAAAATTGAAGAGATCCTTTTATAGATAATGTGTATGGCATGTTAATTCGTGAATTTATAATATGAGCGTATTGTTTAAATAATTGATGTTTTCCTTCAAATCTGAAACACCACAAGTATTTGAGAGGACCTAGATTTTCAATAATTGTTGGATAGTGTACGAGAAAATGGTATTTAGGTTTTAAATTTATTTGGAAATGATCCATAATGAATTTGTTATGTTGGCATATTAATTCTTTTAAAATTCTTATGGTATATTTATCAAAGCTAGGCAATAAGACAACATCAGTTATTTTAATAAAAAGAATTAAAAAATTATAAACTGGATCATTTTCTTCGATTAAATCTCCAATAATTAATAAAATAAAATGCAAGAAAGTTTTCATTTCGGCTGCATTCATTTTTATAGAATTTTGTTTTATATGCGTCTTTTCAATGGGTATTACTTATGTTGCCAATATTTTCACTACCATAGGGAAACATTTGCTTTCTGTAGTTAAACGAATCTAGTGTAAAATATTTTTTATCATATATAAAATAGTTTAATATTAAGGCCACATTATATTTTGCGACTCCTAAGAAAATGTCGTGCATTATGTCACAAGCTTGATTTTCAGTAACATGAAAATTTGACAGTTTATTAAAAATTGAATATTCTCGAATGGATATTCCTTCCACGTTATGTAGACCCAACTCAATTTCGTAGTTTGTAGGGTTTCTAAGAGCTTCAGAAACTTCTAAAGAATCATTTTGGCATTCAGATTTAGTTCTTGTACAAATTCTGCAGTATTTATGAGAATTAAAACTAGTAGAGTAACCTAAAATAAAGTTTAAGCCTAAATTGCCACCTAGGACTTGTCCAATGCAAAAATATAATTTCAAGATATCACCGTTATGAACTACTTCTATTCCATTTACGAACAAGTCTTCTAAAACATCTATTAATTTTTGTAACGTTTGTTGAATTGGAAAATGCTTTAGGTCCCTTGAATTAATAAAACCTGCAACAAGTATATTTTTAAGGTGCGACAACTGGTTTTGAGGTATAACTGGAATACTGTAATATATGCCACAAACTGTGTGGTTATGTGGTCCAACTACATCATTGATTTGAAAATCATCGAAATAAAGAAATAATGGAAAAACTGTTTTTTGGTTACCAAATTCGGTTAGTTTAGATTGCCAAAGTTTTCCTTTTATAAAATGATCAATTTCGTTAGTTGATACAATAGATTTAATATTTTCAAAAGTTTGGTTTAATATGTTAGGAGAACTAAAGTAACGCTCTAACTGAAATTTAATATCAAAAAGACACCCATCAATAACATTTTCACTTAACGTAGGGTTTCCATGAAGAACTACTTCATCTAGTTCCTCTGAAATAATAAATTTAACTGGCGGTTTGTAAATTTTTAAATTTTCCATTTTCGGTTTCTATATTGCGAAATGGATTTTCCGCAAATGATAACAATTCTTGAAACATCAAACGTTTATTAGGGTCTATAAATGGAATAAATTCTTTAAAGCATGCTACCAATGGCTCAGTGACACAATTCACGACATATGACTGGATTATTGGGATATCTTTTCTACTAAACCCAGATTTACTATGAAGATTTAAAGCAAAATGTATAATTGATTTCAATATTTTGTTTTCCATTTCTTTTATA
The DNA here is from genome assembly GCA_963932295.1 of Tipula lateralis. NCBI lineage: Eukaryota > Metazoa > Arthropoda > Insecta > Diptera > Tipulidae > Tipula > Tipula lateralis. Next base: position 194,439,509 of record OZ010737.1, read on the forward strand.
TTTAACACTTCTTCATTAACTTTTAAAATAGGGCTTTTATTCGAATTCATAAAATTATCTTCCATTTCAAATGATTGAAAATTATGATTGATATTAATTAATGATGTTTGATTTGATACAGTACTATTACTTGCTTTTGTTGAGCTGTGACGGTCGTGTTTAATAATATGATTTTTAAATTTATGATAATTTTGAAAAAGCTTATTACAAGAGTTAAACTTACAAGCATATTTAAATGTTATTGGTACATAATGACAATCTTTGAGGTGTGTTAAAAGTTCTTCAGATTTAGAAAAAGATTGGTTTTGTAAGTTTGTCTCACATATAGAGCAAATATGCGTTGAATGATCAGATGACATTTCTATTTGATTACAAATCATTGAAATTATTTAATTTGGAAATAATATTATGTACCTTAGGAATTTTTTCTTTACAACCAATTTTATAAAAATACGCTTTTATAAAAACCCACACGTATTTGCTCTTAGCTGAATATTCTAAGTCAAATACAAAGCAAATTTTAATTAGACAATCCACAGCCCTTAAAATTGTCGGTAGCTTATAAGTAATTCCATCAAAATAAACGTAGAACTCGTTCAAGTTGGAAGTTGTTTCTCCAATTACAAATATTTTTGGCTGTAACTTTAAATTTTCTTTTAATACTTGATCTCGTAGTTCTTGTTCTCTTTGTTTAAAATGATTGATGTTGATTAAATGCACTATCATATCCTCTTGTGCATCAGAAATTGATGGTTTTGATGTTCTGTTAAGCCTGGGTGGTAGAACTAATGTATGGAGCAAGATGAAAAAATAATAATGACGACTATCTGTAAACAAACAAGGAAAATTAGAAATTAAATATATATTTATATTGAATCGTTTATAATTTATTAAAACGTAACTTACCAATTTTTATATCTTTACTTGTCATGTCATTGAAATATTTTAAATTCAGTTTATCTTTTATACACGAAGGGAAAAATGTTTCAATAATTTTTTTTCGCACTCATTGAAAATTTCAAAAAATAGGTTGGTTTTACCAGGAAAGAGTGTTTCAAAATCGATGTCAACCTGGAATGATCAAATATATCAATTAAAATTTGTTTATCAAATTGCGGGGATATTTATGGGAAATAATGGCCATTATTATAACTATTATTACCACAATTTATTTTAATTTCAATTGTTTTTTAATAAGCCATTTACAGTGCTCACAAAAATGGAATTTTCAATAGTCCGATTTATTTGTTATGTAGAAACCATTTAACAACTTTTGTTTTGACGAAAAATAACTAACACTATTTTTTAATAACTGAAGAAAGTTTTAAATGCCAAAAATTATTCAAATAATCAATTCAAAATATTTTTTGTTATAAAAGATTTTATAGTTTGCGATCAATAATCAAAGTATATCGGGTCTTAATAGCAAATACGTTTGTAAATTATTAATGAATGTAAAACAATATTTTATAATGATGTTATTAAAAATTCTTACTAGTTCAAATCCATTGAGATCCTTATTTCTTGGCCATTTGGGCAATTTTTTTTCTTTCATCCTTTCCTGCGAAGTATTTTTCCAGATTTCTAAGATGTTACTTGGTTGATTATTTTGCAGCCATTTTTTGGTATTTTCATGTTCATAATTTTTATCTTTATTACATGTTTCAACAGTTATGTTGTTTTCTATGTAGCCTGATGTTTTCCGAATTTTTTTACTTTTATGCCGGATGTTAAAATAGCGATCGTAAAGTTTTCCACTTGGGTTACGCTTGCCACTCCGTGGTACATAATAAGTAGACTTTGATGAGATTTTAAAATTAAATGCAGGAAAATAGAAAAAAAATAGTTTAGTGTATTTTCACTTACATTAATAAATATAATTTGGTACTTACCACACATTCTGTAGGGAACAACTTGACAATTGCTTCGGCTAGTTTCATCATCGTTGCCGGAACCATTCTAGTTTCTGATTTATTATAAAAATCACAAATGGTTCGCACTAGCATTGTTTGGTGGGCTTCATTTAAAGTGTTGTTCTGTTTATATTCTATGATTATTTCCTTCCCAGAAACAGTTTTAGCCAAAATACTTTCCAAATTTAATTCTGAATCGGTGTGTTGACTTATTGTTTCATTTGATGAAGTGAGCCATTCACCTACTGTTGTCGAATTTGACAATGTTTTGTCTGAACCACAACACGTAAGCAGTTCGGACTTTAAAGAATAAATGTTATATACACAAAAATATATAATTGTAGCACAAAATATTTTTAAACTTACGTTGTTTGCTTCACGCCATCGTTGAAGGTTGTAACGAAAAACAATTTTGTCTCCAATTAGTTTTCTGTCATTAAAAATTTGATCGATATCGTGACTGTGGATCATCTTCAATACGTCGATAGTATTAATTCCACAATCGGTTAACAGAGAAATCGCTCTCATAGAAATATTCCATTCTAACAATAAACACACCACTTCTGATGACGCCGTAACTGTAAAGCTCTCATTTGAAGGTGCGTCTTCATTTACAGTTATAATTTTATTACTTGGGTCCATATTATACTATATTATATAATAATGCACTAATATTTTACTTTTCTAGCACAGACTAATTTTATTATATCACAAAAATTACTTTTTTTAAATTTAAGATTTAAACAATTATTTTATTTAATAAACTGTTGCCTGGTCGAGATAACTCATCAAACTACGAAGCGTTTCTAAAAGTAACTGCACAATTATGGTAAAATCTAGAAGTAATATTTTCACTAACAAAAATATTGTAGTTTCAAATACTTAACATTTTATTTTAAAACGTTTAGTTTTTAACTTCTAACGGTAAGAAAAATCAATATAGAACAAATGACAGATTCAAGAACAAAATTTAAAGCCAACAAATTTCGTTTTTAGCGCAAATATTTAATTTTTTAAACTGGTAAGAAAAAAAAAGTATTCGAGTTAAAAAAAAAAAATTGTGTTATCAAATATACCTAATTGTTGGAAATAACAATTTTTCATTTGGACTAAATACATTATATTTAATTCAACAATGTTTATATTACGGTGCAGTAAAAACGAAAATAGTACTATTTAACAACGTTTTTTTCTCTGAGTGGAATTATTATATTTTCTTGGCCTTAAATATTTTTTTAAATTGTGTATGTATATTAAATTGGTTTATATGAATAATTAAACTGGTCGTCTAATAGGTGAAAATCCGATTTACATAGACCATCATCTCAATGTATATAACCTAAAAAATGGACGAGCCTATGAATTTGCCAATTAATGGGCATAGTTGTTGAAACAACATGAAGCTATCAATATAATGAACAGTTGCCAAACTATAGTTATCTCATAAGCAATCAGGTTCGGACAACACTGAATATTGAATAATGAATTATTGTATTATTTAGTGTCGATTTTCTATGTCGATCCGTTACATAATAAGCAACACTATGTATTTTATAAATCTGTGAACTACTATCACAATTTTCCCAACGATTCGGAATGTAGAATATTGATTCAGTCAATCATAAAAATAATCAAATTAAAACCAACAAATCGATTATGTCTTCGGTTGATTTTATTTGATTGATTTATGCAAATGCAGAAATTGTCTCATGTTTATTGTCTAATGTAGTTTTCATGAATGAACACACGAAAAAGAATTACAAAGAATTGTCTAACATTGATCGTTGAAGTTGTTTAAGATTGATAATTTGTTTTTCTTATATATTGATGACCACTGTAAATTTTCGGCTTAAACAAATAAAATACATGTTATGGTCCGCTTGTATTAAATAATGCGTTGATTAGATGGTTTTACCATCTGTCGCTTTTGATGGCAAATCACTGATCATCAGAGTTTGGAATTCGCATGCATATACAAAATTCCAGTCGATAAACGAAAAATACCATCTTGTTCTTCGTCTTCATCTTCTTCTAATCACAATCATAATTTTCGCGGTTGATTTATTCAAGTGTAAAAATAAAATCCATTATAGATTCCTATAAAAAATAATTAACAGCGAACCTTTAATTTAAATTATAATCAAGTTATAATGTTTGAGCAAATTTATTTGGGAAAACTAATAATGCGTTAAATATTTTAATGTATTCTTTGTGGTAAAAAACTATAATAATAGTTATACGAGTCGGTATCTACAATAAACTATTTACATACATATATACAATTCTTTTGGCTTCACAAGCCCATGGAGTTTAATCCCTACATAGGAGGGTAGAAAAAGTATTCAAACCTTACAAGGTAGTAAAGATTTATTTAACCAATATTCGTTTCTACAAACCTAGAACAAACGAACAGAGATTGAAATAATTTTCTTAAAAACTGAGTTACAGTGGATATATTAAGCCTTTGGTTTTAACACAATAACTTTTCCACTTTAATGTTTACTTTGCAAACTGGTGTAGGGTTCCGATATACAACATAATGTTTGATAGCAAATTAGCATAAAAGCAGTGTTAACTTTATTGGTGAACTATGAGATGTTTAACATCATTGCCTGCTTTGCAAGAATCAAATCGAACTGACCGTGAATTTAAAGGTAAGAATTGTATAACGTCATCTGAAAATCTGCGAAGAATTGATGCGATTATTGAAGAAGTTTCAGATAGATTAAAATTGAAAACGAGTACAGTATATACTGAAAATTCAGGCTTGGCTTAAATTGAATGCAAGATTCCAAACCTTATTGTTGAATATAGATTATTGGTATCCATAGATTTAACATGCTGTCTTAGAATAGAACCAGCCACATTAACTACATATAGGACATACTTTGGTAAACATCTTCACATTACATATAGTGTCACTTTTTCCAACATTATATTGTGTAAAGATAGTGGATCTTGTTGAAAGTGGAAAGTTTCTTTAAGTTTCTTAAATTTTTCATTGTCCCATTGCTCAAAACAACTTGTTTGCTTTCATCCGCCAGTAGTTAAACTGGTATCTATTAAATCGAGATTTTTTCAATTCTATTCGCCTTGAAATTCACCGTCTGTGAGATGAATAGTAGGTGTACATGTTCCAAAATTTAGTTCCAGTACTTTACTTAGAGCTTAAGAAGCTTTTTGTGAATTGAAAGATTTGTACTTCACTCTCCTTCTATTACAGTTATGTTTTAGAGCATTTCGTAAGAAATGTGTTAAATCTTAGTTTTAAATTGGAAGCAAGTATATTTTGGTTAAACAACTTCATTTTAGCTTAGACCCAAAAGCATGCTATGAAACATAAATAAAATTTCTAACTGAATTAATATTCGATTTCGACACATTTCAAAATTTTAAGTTCTTCAAAATTACGAAATTTTTATAATATATTATATAGTAAGATATATATTATATTTAATATTGATTGAAATTTTAGTTTATATAAGAAAATACCAAAAATAAAGCAACATGCCTCAATGCTGCTGTTGTGACAGCGATGCAAACTGCCTGGCATGCAACAGAGCAAAATACATCCAGGCCCTTATCAACTACAGTAAAACAGTTCAAATGCCATACAATTGTCCATCACCATGTTGCCCATCGCCGTGTCCACCAACGGCATGTTGTCCACCATCCTGCTGTCCCCCATCCTACTGTCAACCATCTTGCTGTCTACCATCATACTGTCAACCATCATGCTGTCAACCAACATGTTGTCCCACACCAATTGTATCTACTCCACCACCTACGACTTCAGCTTCAACTCCAGCTACAACTACAACGGCAGCCTGCTGCCCAACAACATGCTGCCCAACAACATGCTGCCCAACAACTTGCTGCCCAACAACATGCTGCACAACAACATGCTGCCCAACAACATGCTGCCCATGTCCGCCAAAACCAATTTGTTGTCCATCACCATGCCTACCACCGTGCCCAGCACCAACTCCGTGCAAACCATGTCCGCCATGTGAATCGTTTTGGCGCAGATTACTAAGAGCTATATTGAAATTTATAGCCGATATCTTGTAAGTCTTTATATAAAAATGATCTTATATAACGTTATATTCACTGTACATTTTTCAGATGGCTTCTTCATATATTGTTAATGTTTATAATAAGACGGATTGAAAATGTATATAATTTCTATTATGCCTTCAAAGAAGCAAACATGTAAGTACTCACAACAATACTACAACAATCTTGAACAAATTATATTATTTAATGTATTTTTCAGATTTCTTCAAATCGCATTTGTATTATCTTTGGGCGCTTTTATTACTTCTATGATAGTTAATTATAGAGCAAACTCACCGCTAGTATGTCCACCTCCAATAATTATTGAAAGGTGTCCAGCCGTAGTCACGGCCCTCGCCACCAAATCACCTAAATAACTGGAACTTTAATTTATGTAAGTATACTAGTAGTGAAACGTTCATTAATTGATTGTTCGTAGAATAAAAACAAACTTGAAAGCTTCATATTGTACCGGATATTCGTATAGAAGTGTATCGAATAGTTTACTTTGTACTGGTTTTGGTATTATACATTTTCTTTATAATCCCTATAATTTATTGCAAGTGTTTTCTATTTGTATTGCTTACTCAAAAAAAACCGATTTATATATTTCAAGTTCATCAGCTTAAGTGGAATGTTACGGCGGAGGACAATCGGTAATGTAAATAAATAAAAAATTAAAAAACTCACATATTTTGTTGGTTCCACTTGTTTAACCAACTGTGTTGATGATCAGATTTAAGTAGTTTAACGTTTTACTTTGAATATTTTATGTATTATGAAATATCGAGTCTTATATATTTCATTTTAATTGTTTTATCATAATAAATCATCTTATGCAGATAAGCTGTGAGTGAAAAGGATATTAAGAGTCGTACATAATAATGAAATTAAATTATTAACGTTTAATAGTTCTACAGTGCGTTGAGACTTTGACTCTGGCTCCAATCTCCATTGAATCTAAGTGTGTTGAAATTTGGTTCAACTGATCTACATGTGATATTCAGTTAGACCAAGAAACTAGATTATATTATCAGGCTCTATTGGACCCAACACACACTGCTCGCTACATCCTAATGTAAAAAACAGAAGATGCAAGATATTTATCTACGCTTTACAGTTTTCGTTACCAACAATGATCTCACCACTATCCGAGAAGTGACTCATCATTGAGAAATCGCTGAAACATTCGATATGAATCAAACCACAAACTGCCATCTATTACTGCTGAATTGTTCAAGATTGGAATAGTCATATACGGAGTCATATTTGGAAGAATTTGGAAAGAATAATATAAGATAGTAATTTGAAAAACTGGACCATTTTCCTTTCTACAGCTATAATTAGTTTCTTCAAACCAATCATATAATATAGAAAAGACAGTATCATATATACCAAATATATATTATATTAAGAGCTCTGAATTATTGTAACTCTCGACATTTGTTGAACATTAGATCCAATAAGTGTTGTTGGCAAACACTTTCATCCCAACTCGCAGTTGATCGAATGTCGTAATGTAGGTACAAAACATGAATGATCGAATGTCTTTATGGTGTCTCAAGCAAAACATATGTGTTGAGTTATACTTTCAAATCATCAGTTTACCATTATTTACACGTTTACGTCTATAAATTCATTTAGTCACCTTCCTAGAATAACTTTATTTTGCCTTAAACCAATGGGTAACCAATAAACTTTTGAATAGTAAACATTGAGTTAATCTGCTTCTGGTAATGTTTCCCTTCATTTAAAGCCAAACAGCTAGTTTTTGGAATATCAATCCAATAGTACAATGGCTGAATATCCTAATAATAAAAGTTGATTAGTATTCGAGAAACGATTACAGACCGCGGGAAAGTATGAGAAACAAATTATGTCGACTAATTTGCTAAATGGGTAAAACTACTGAATGTCAAAACTATATTAGGTGGTGTGGGTCAGATTAAGGCTATTATTTGAAGTATATATTTGGTCACTATCTGCAATCCTTAGGCATTGGCAAACACTTGATTAGCGGGGTACACTTTCGGTTCTTTAATAATCCTGAAGACCAAGTTGTTTGTAAAACTACTGAATGTCAATACAATATAAGGTGGCGTGGGTCAAATTAAGGCTATTACTTGAGGTTTATATCTGCAAACCCTAGCAATTGACGAACAGTTGCTTATCGGGGCACACTTTCGATTCTTAAATATTCCCGAAGACCAAGTAGTTTGTAGAATTCATAGATTCAAAGTAAAGTGTATAAAATCTAACTTTGTTCAGATCAACTCGATCGATGATGTTTAAAGCTATCCTGTTAAAGAGAAGGTACCAGAAACCCTTGAAAGTTAGATAATAGTTATGATCTAACTTCCAAGGTAGTAATATAATATGGAACTATGCAAAGTATAGGTGTTTAAATAAGCTGGATCTATAGCCTGTATGTCCCGCCAGACCCAAACATACAACAAAAACTCGACAATGCTTGTTGTAACTGATATTTTTTGGTATATTGGGACTAACGTTGTCGTTAAGAACTACCAATTATTAAGTAAGCATGTTCGATGTTAATTAAACATTTAAATCATTTTATAATTAAACAAGAATAATTTTATTTAAATTTGATTTAATAATAATACATATATATAATATAACATAAGAATAATATGATGTTAGATTTGTTTATTATAGATTTATTCGATAAAAACCAGTTCGCTTCCACCGATATTGATGGTATCTATCGGAGAGGGAGGAGTGATATTTTCGGAAATTACTTGCAGCTTTTTTCCTGAAAAAGAGAAATATTAATTAATACAAAAAAAGTTGTTTGAAGCAAAACACAAGTCTTACGTTTTGATCGAATTCTTGGTGCGCGCCTTTGCTCTTGTTCTCTATATGGCTTCTCTCCAGAATGTGTGCGAATATGCATTTGAAGTGATGCTCTTGTCGACAATCTCATGTAACATATATGGCATTCAAATGGCCGTATTCCCTCATGTCGTTTCACATGATCTTTTAATGAACGTTTTCTAGCAAATCCTTTTCCACACTTCTCACAGCTGAAACATTTCTCTGCATTATGGCGAATAGTATGATCTTTAAGATACGATTCAGTTGCAAAACGTTTATTGCATATAGAACATACGTATGGTTTTTCGCCGGTATGATGGGTAAGATGTAATTTTAGAGATAGGGCAGAATTAAATTCTTTGCCACATATCTCACATAAAATACCCATTTTTTTAAAATCATCCTGTTCATCAGTAATTACTTTTAGTAGTTGAACTCTGTATTTGTAGCACAAGTCCATATGTTTTACCGTCATATGGCGTTTACGATCTCTATTTTGTTTGAACTTGCTTTCGCAGAAAAAGCATAAATATCCTCCATCAATCAATTCTGGTTTGTGTGTGGCCATGTGTGTGTTCACACTTTCAATAGACATGCCGTCAAAATCCTTGCCGCAAAAATTGCAATCGTTGGCTGTACTTTCTTTATGGATTCTCATATGGTTCTGGTAAGCACGAGCCTTTTTAAAAGTCAACTGGCATAATTTACATTCGTATTGTGGATCGTTTAAATGATTTTCTAAATGTAATTTAAGCTCATCTGGAGTATCAAAATTGTCATTACACAAAACACAGCGATTTGGAAAGTCTTTACTAGTGGATTCACTGTCGCTTAAGTAACTATTCGAATCCTGAATATCATCGATTTCTGAATGCTGTGTGCTATTGAAACAACTTAGAAATTTTTCAAATTCACCATCATGCGTACTAGTATTAGGTTTTGTAGCTACGAAAGTACTATATTTTTGTTCGGGTTCGTGTTCATCGATGGCTTCCAATACTTCGTATTCATCGTACATTACGTCATCGTCGAAATCGTCTTCAATCTGTACTTTGATTGGAACGTCTTGCATATGTATTAATTCATTTTTTTCGTCAATTGGTTGACTTTTGTAATCCCCGTTACTTGTTTCGTCGAATATATTAAAATCGGTTTCTAATTTTATCGTCTTCTTGATTGGAAATTCTTCGTTCTGAGTTTCATCTTCAATACAAAGTGTCGACTTAAGTGTGCTATCTGATTCAATACATTGCTTCCGAAAGTTATAAAACTTGCTTATTTGATCAGCACAAGATTCACAGACGGTTTGTGGCATTTCGTCATTTGATGATATCTAAAATTAAGGAAATAATATATAAGTATACAAACATTCGAACTAACTAGGCAGACTGTGGAAGTGTTGAATATACACGTATCTATCGGAATGCATAACACTATGAAGAATACTAAAACTACTTTACAAACCTTTAAGCCAGTCAAATCTCGCAGTAGCTCATATAAATACATTTCTTCGGTGTTCAATTGAATGGTCGTCTTAAAAATAGATAATAAATGATCGGATTCCGATAAACAAGACCGACAAATTAATAAAATTTCGCTCATATTGGAATTATTTAATTAACTGAAACACTTTTAAAAAAGAAAATTAAACCGAGAAACCTTTTCCTTTTTTTTAGAGTTGTTAGCCCATAAACCCAACAAAATAATGCGTATGCTTGGGCATCATCAGAAATGTCAAAAAACAAAATGGCCAACAAGATAATAATAGTTTTGCTTTAGAACCAATGGCGCTGTAGTCACAAAATTGCAATACAGCACATTCTATATTTTGAGTTTTTGACAGTCAACTAGAAACTATTTGTTGTTCAATATTTAAAAGTTAAATAGTAATTTAAAAATCAAAATTAATTGTGTTAATTATTCAAATTAATAGTAGTAAATACATTATATCTAACTATAAATCAATTAGTTTTTAATGAACTTAATTATTGTTTCAGTAAAGTATGGTGTTTGTCGAAACAACATTCCCACGTGGTGGGACGGCGAAAAAACCAAAAGTTGATAACATCGATGGGCCAAAGGAATTATTTGGTGTTGTGACACAAAAACCGAAACCTAAAAAGCAAACCACATCGAACAAAGATGAAACAAGCAATATTGTAAAAGAAACAGTTTGTTTGTTACCACATTTTTCGGGTAATTCAATTAGAGTTCTAGGCAGTATTGTGATGGGATACATAAAAGAAATTTTGGGAACAAAGTTAGTGATTCAGTTGCCAGGCGGTCAAACTGGTTTAGTTTTTGCTAATTCAATATCCGATGCATACACAAAACAATTGCAGAAATTTATTAACGGTGAAATAGATAATTCGGAAGATTTCAAAACATTGAATGAACTTTTTGAAGTAGGCCAGTTAGTATATGGAAAAGTGGTCGATAATGATGGCCAACTTGTGCTGACTATGAATCCAAATGAGGTACATTACGAAATTTTACATAGCAAGCTAGTTAAAGGATTTTTATCATATGTTGCAGTCACTGATATCGAAGAGCATGGATATGTGATCGATACTGGTATTCGAAATCTTCGTGCTTTTTTACCAATTCAAAATGTGAAGGGATACAAACCGATTATTGGCGAATTGATTTTTTGTTCGATTGAAAAAATAGACCATTCCGATGCCGAATCAACAGCTCTATTTAAATATCATAATTTTAAGAAGAATAAAAAAGAAATTTTAGATAATGGGACAAATCCTATAAATCTAAATATTCTACTTCCATGTACTATTGTCAATTTAACTATAACTAGAATCGCAAAAAAAGCGATAGAAGGTACCATTTGTAATGGTTTATATCAGGCCAGTGTTATGAATAATAACGTCAATAGTAAAATGTTCGATACATATTCGGTTGGAGACGAAGTACCTGGCCAAATTGTATGCATCTTGCCACTTATAAAAGTTGTATATTTGACACTAAACAATACTCCAGTCCATAAAACAACCAATTTAATTGGAAAAGTAATCGACAAAGCTGAAGTTATACAAAATACACGAAAAGCAATTTTTCTTAAGTTGGACGAGAAATCACATGGTATGATCATTAAATATACTGAAGATTATGCAAGCAATATAACATCCGGACAGGTGATTAAAGTAAAGATATTGGATTACAATTTATTTGATCGGATGTACATTTGTAGTCACGATCCACGATTGCTTGAAGATAACAGCCAGTTTAGCATTGACAATTTACAAGTTAATAATCCTGTTGATTTTATCGTAAAAACTGTTCAAGATAATGGAGTGTCTGGATTTGTTGGTGTTTATGGCAACTTAAAATCATTCATGCATTGGCACGATCTTTCAATGAAAAGTGTCCAAAAAGGCGATATAATACCGACAAAAATCATTTCAGTTGATTTGGAGACCTCACAAATTCAACTATCGAATAGGAAGGAGTATTTTGACGATTCGAAAGTTCTTGTACTGTTGGATATCGAAGATGCAGAGATGGATAAACAATATACTGGTATGGTTATAAAAGAGTTACCAGATTTATTTATAATACGATTCTTCAATAAAGTCAGCGGAGCTATATTCAAGAATAATCTTAAAACGGCTCTTCAAGTTGGAAAAATATGTAATTTTCAAATAAGTTTAATTCGTGAAATTAATGGTGTAAAAAGAATCAATTGTAAATTGCCAAGTAAAAGCGAGTACCAATCAGATTTGGGAACAATACAGAAAGTTATAATCAAATCCCATTTACCGAATGGTGTTCAAGTTGAAATTATCGATTCGAATCCAAAGCAAAAAGGGTTTATTTCAAATTTACATTTTTCGAGCGACTTAAATCTATCCCAATTAATTTGTAAAGCATACAAAGTTGGCGATAAACTGAAATGTGTTAATATAGGTCCTAAAATGTACAGCGTCTGCGATTTAAAGTACTACAGCAAAGTAAATATAAACTCGTTTCAAGAACTAAAACGATATGATACGATACGAGGGCATGTTAAAAATGTAACAAATTCTGAAATTGAAGTTTACTCACCGATTCGCGATTACGATCAATCGATTTATATTGCGAAACATAAACTGGCTGGTGAAAATACTTACTCGGAACAAACAATAGAAGGTTTAAATCCCGAACAAATAGTCGTTTTGTATATCAATCAGAAAACTAGAAATGATATGTCGTGTAGCTTGAGCCTCAATAGAACTTGGAAATTTAATCTAAACGAAACTGTTGAGATATTTATGGATTATTTAAATGATTTAAACGCGTACAAAAAACTGATCAAAAATAAATTACAAATTGGCTCTAAAATAACTGGTACAGTTATTAATATTGACAGTGTTTCTAGAGAGGTGACGTTAAAATTGAAAGGAACTACGTTGAAGGGTCTTATAAATAAATTAAATTATAATAATACACTTAAGTCCATAAAGGTTGGCGATGAAATTGAATCGACAATATTATGGATCGATTATGTTAACAATATAATTGATTTAACGTTAAAATATGATAATTTTGTTAGCTCCAATGACAAAGCGTTCACCGAAGAAATAAGCAACGAAACTGAAATGAAATGTGGCATGGTTTTGACGAAAAATGAATTTGTAATGGGATACATCAAGGAACTCAATCAAATGGTGCTGATGCCAAGACGGGTACATTATAATGATTTTTATGAGATGATGTCTAATTTTGTTGGAGGATCGCCTAAACCGCGTCCAATTTTACTAAAGAAGTATGTTAAAAGTTTCGGAATGCCAATCGGACTTAGTAAAAAGTTTTGTGAAAATTTTGATCTCCAAAAAGTTGAAGAATCATTTGAATGTTTAAACAGCAAAAAACGGGAGTTGGAAAATGAAGACAATGAACTAATTGATAGAGTAAAAAAAATGAAAAGGGGTGATTTTCAGGAGGAAGTTTCAGATTCACAATCTTCAGACGATTAAATGTATTCATTAAATAAAGTAAACAACAAATTTAATTATGTTTTATTTAAATTTTATTGGGTCGTGTCTGTGGTATAAAAATGATTTTCACATATAGTACATGTACTAAAACTAGAGCTTCCTTGTTTTACGAAGTAATTTTTATCATTAATTCTCTTTGCTGGATACAGCGCCAAAATATCTATTAATTTTTAGCAAAGAGAACAACCAATACGGATAAAATTTCCGTCTTATGGAGTAATAAAAAGCTCGCTCATTCGAATGAGTTAAGATTTTCATCCAAGACACAAGCAATTTTCATACATTAGTTAATGTTTTCCAGCTTCACCTTCAGTGGAGAAAAAGAAATCGATTTTTATCTAGATTTTCTCTTTAAAGGAAGGATAACAATTTTGTTGACAGTTTTAACACAGCTGGTGGGTGTTGTATATCTAGTTTTCATAAGTGAAAATTTAATTTTCACATGAAATAAGTTGAAAATGTTGATTTACAAATTTATATTTTGTCTCGTAACGTTCGCTTGGGAGAGTGTGGCAGGTAAATTATGATAGATTTGTTGTAATAGTTTATTATAAATGTGATAGAATCACATCACGTGGATGCTGTATATAAATAAAATAAAATCTAAAACTCTTGATTACAGGTTTAAAATACTATGAAGCCAATCCGGATGCAAAACGATTGTACGACGATTTACTAAGTAATTATAACCGCTTAATTCGACCAGTTGGGAATAATACTGAAACTCTTACTGTATGGCTTGGATTAAAATTATCCCAATTAATTGAAGTAAATTTAAAAAATCAAGTTATGACCACAAATCTGTGGGTGAAACAAAAATGGTTTGACTATAAATTGCGTTGGGATCCCGAGGAGTATGGTGGTGTTGAAATGTTGTACGTACCATCGGAACATATTTGGCTACCGGATATCGTTCTATATAATAATTGGGATGGCAATTATGAAGTTACGTTGATGACAAAAGCTACATTAAAATATACGGGCGAAGTGTTTTGGGAACCACCAGCCATTTACAAATCGTCGTGTGAAATTAATGTTGAATATTTTCCATTTGATGAACAAACATGTTTTATGAAATTTGGTTCATGGACTTATAATGGGGTCCAAGTCGATTTGAAACATTTGGATCAAGTGGCTGGCAGTAATCTTGTTATGACTGGAATCGATTTAAGTGAATTTTATTTATCGGTTGAATGGGATATACTTGAAGTACCAGCGAGTAGAAACGAAGAGTATTATCCATGTTGTACGGAACCGTTTTCAGATATCACTTTTAAAATGACGATGAGGCGAAAAACATTGTTTTATACAGTCAATTTGATCATTCCCATCATAGCATTAACATTTTTAACTGTACTAGTGTTTTATCTACCAAGCGATTCGGGCGAAAAGGTATAAGTACAAATAGTTCACTAAACTATTGTATAATTAATAATTTGTTTTCATATTTTTCGATTCAGGTTACACTTTGTATTTCGATTCTTGTGTCGCTTACTGTGTTCTTTTTGCTCTTGGCTGAGATTATTCCACCGACATCGCTAGCCGTTCCATTGTTGGGAAAATATTTGTTATTTACTATGATACTGGTTTCATTATCGGTTTGGACAACTGTTTGTGTATTAAATATACATTTCCGGTAAGAAATTTTTGAGAAATTTATTGATTCTAATCTCTATATACGAGTATATCTATCTATTAATCAGATCACCATCCACTCACAAAATGTCGCCAATTATGAAACGATTATTTTTACAATTTATGCCAAAATTGTTGATGATGAGACGAACACATTACACACTACCAGACTATGATGATTCGACTCCATGCAATGGATATACAAATGAAATTGATGTTCGTGATAGTATTAGTGATTTTCCGGGAGATTATAAGGACAATCAGGATGGCGGATATGATAATATGGGGTCAAATATTCCCCATTCGTCGGAATCGGAACACACGTATCCGCGACAATTAACGCCTGAAGTACTACAGGCGTTAAGAAGTGTTCGATTTATTGCGCAACACATCAAAGATGCTGATAAAGATAACGAGGTAAGTGAATTACTATATAAAATATTATATCTGTTATTGATAAAGCATCGACGGGATCTAATTAACTAATCGTTCAGAAGTGTGTTAAATATTATTTTCTGATAACGGGCAATCCATACATTTTTTGTAAGAAGTTCACCATTCGAGATGGTATTTAGCAATAAACATTTTACAAAACATATAAGACGTTCGTTCACAAATTGCTGCAGTTATCTACGGTTTTATTTCTACGTCCGTATGATGAATGCTTTGTTGGTGGCTTTGTAATCCACTCATCATCCTGAATCAACGGTTATCGGTGATATTTTTTTAGCCAAGCATATAAATAGCAGTGGTGCCCTGAGTTCTTCAACCAAAGACTTGCATTTTTTATCTTCGAGCGTTTTATTGATGATGTTTCTTGTGCCAGCATTTTCGTTTTCCGAGATTCGTCGACATCTAAATTTCTTATGCTTGCTGCTTATGAATGAAGGGCAGTTTATGAATTTTGTTTGCGTATACACAGTAATCAGTGGAACGATAATGGTTCCTCCATATCGAAATGGTCTGGTTCCCTAGGACGATAAAAAGAAATGTTCATTAACTATAGGGCGATGCTGAATTTTTCTAAAATGAAATTTGACTGTTGAGTGATAAAGGCTTAATATCGAGTCCGCCGTGGACTCTGGCCTACTATATACAGTTTAGTGCACTTCTACACAATACCTTAATCCTGGTCAAACAGACCAATAAAAAACTTTATGTGAATAGGAGAAACCAGCAGTCAGCCTAACTTGATACTAAATCCCTTTTCATTCCAAACAAATCGTTGAATCTATCTGATCGTTATCGGAATAGAAAATTTATTTATGGTTTTAACTCTTCAACAAGATTTGTGTTTTAATGGCTATCCAGTGTTATCGTAAATTCTTAGCATTTTATTCTTATACGACTACCATCTATTTATTTATTAATGTAATTTGCTTTCTGTGCAATTTTTAATGTTTCTCGATCTATTTCACGACGCGGTTGGTCTTTAATAATAAATAAAACTATATGTAGCATGAATTGCTTTTGTGCAGTAACTATGTATAAAAGCTCTATTGCACCATCTGTTCGTTTATTTAATATTTTATTTAATTTATTGATTGTATTTTCCTTACGTTACACAAATATTCCAATATTTAAACGGGAAATGAAACAGCTTTTCGTACTTTTCGATTTGTTCGAAAGCTTTATGGATTTTTGCTCGCAGTTCCAAGCGATATTGTGTTATAATTACCTTTGTGTAATGATTATCAAAAATTATAGGTTTTCGGGTATATACAGATGACATTCAATTCTATTTTGCTGATCCATAATATATTATTCTGCTGATATTTGCACAATTTTTTTCCAGCAATAAAAAATGTGTGAATGTAATTAGCAGAATCTGCTGAAAATTAAACATTTATTATGTCATTTAAAATAAAATTTATTATTTCTTTTTAAATTTTAGTGCAAATAAAACAAAGTGCTTTTTTAATATAATTGTTTATATAGTGCAGTGATTCTCAAATTGTGAACCGCGCGCACAATAACATACATATATGTATATCCTTAGGCTGGCGTTGCGTAATTGTAACATTTTAAAGGTTGGAACAGTTTCTTGTGACAACTTAAATTTATTATAAGCCGCCCTTGTGTTGTGGCTGTATTTGCCAAGAGCTGGACGAGAGAATAGTATAACAAGCAAATAAAGAATCAGTCTACGTCTGCCCTATTATGAGAGTTGTCAAGCGAGATAAAAATACCATCGATCCATTAAATTGTTGTGGATATTAAAGTATAAAGTTGCAAATTGCTGGGAGTGGGTTTCCCTTTATACACCAAAGCTTATCTTAGTCTTCTCGTCGACCACAGGGCTTTAATTCGACTTATAAAATCGACAGACACTGTGTTAAATGATTTAATGTTTATTCTTTTGCAGATTTTTATCCTTTCTTATAAATCCTCTTTTATGTCGAAAAATTTCAGTGTCATCATTCTCTTAGAATATTAAACCAAAAAGTTCAAATGTCAAAAATTAAAAGATAAAATATATTCGTTAAACATTTCAAGTTTATCTTTCCTGTTTGATAAAGATGTAAAATATATATTTTACAGAGCAATTTGCACGTATCATATACAAGTCCTGTCTAGAAGCAACTGTTGGAACGATAAATTTATAATATCCTATATCTTTGATATACAATAATTCTTAGAAAAGATTTATCATTGCTTGAACTTCTCAAAGGTCTTATAAAGCTAATTGACTTTTGTGTTTTAAAGATAACTACCTAACCAATCATCTTTGACGTCTTTATTGTTTTTTTATCTTATAACGTAGGACCAAGTCACCGTTTCAAATACAATGAGTAGTTGATACAAACACATCGCGTTCATTGGTAAGACATAGAGGCATAACCTTATTATTCTACTATTTATTACGCACAATGGTCAACAGAAGTCCATTGCCCATAACGATTCCGAATCAGATAATGAAAATATTCTTTTTACATTCTGCCTTATTCAACTCCAAGTGTCGTTGCTTAAAACATTGAAGAAAACATCGAAAAATAAATTTGAATAAGATTATCTCGGATTAAATCTTAGCAACCAAATATAGTAGGAGAATAAAATATGGATGGCCTAAAAGCGAAAATTATATGCCTCAGGCCTATTTATAGCTACACATTGGAGATGATCTTAGAAATCTTCTCGCAAAACTTCTCAAAACTGAGTTGACTATAATGTGTGGATCGCCTCTAGTTATAAAAGACGTAAGATTGGTATGCTTTTCATCCAAATACGTTGGCAGTGACCACCTCTGCCTAGTCACGATGAACATTCTACGATGAACATTTTAGTACAAATTAGGGAGTACAGGGGAATATAATTATAATGTGATGCACCTGTGGAGGTCTGAATGGAAGACTGATTTATCTGTTGAGACTTGGATGGAAACCTTTGTGTTAACATTGATGCGGTAATCGATACATGGCGTGCATATTTATCTAATCTTAATTATACAACATGTATTACAGCTGTAATTGAATACCCTATGTTCATTGAGGATTCAATTTTATAAAAGCACCAAGGACATGCATAGATAAAAGAAAATTTGTTCATTTGAATTTTATTATATAGCTTCTAGGTCTATCAAACACTTCTAGATTAGATTTTAATCCAACAGTCTTGCATATGCAGACAATATCTGTGTGAATAAATTAAGTGGAAACGGAGGGAGAGAGATGGCCCACTGGAACAGTATTCAGGAACTGTTGGTCTCAAAGCTAGTAAGTTTAAAACTTAAAACCTGATGCCTGGTTTTGAGCACCAAGACTTAACTGACTAGGTCTTTTCAATCAAGAGATCAGGAATTAAACACAAATTTCTAATATCTTGGATGAATGATATCAAGTACACCAGATCGGCCACATTCAGTGTGCTGATCTGAGTCGCTTTTTGGCATTCGATATTCTGGGTTATTAACAATATATAAAGAGGTGTTTGGTCATCGAAACCGATCAAGTCAGCGAGGGCTTGTAAAAGCGATGATTCTATCCTAATTCACAGATTCTGCTGCCGTTGATAACTTGACAAGTTTACCAAGCAAGAGACGATATGTTACTAACGTTAACTCAGCCTAAAATTCAAACCTGAGGATTGAATTCTTTTTCAAAATCCAGATAGCTAGAACCAAATTTGATGGAGTCATTGTTTTGTCTCGATCATATATATGAAATAAGAAAAGATCATACATATGAAATTAGATTCCGAAACCATCAAAATGCAGAGTAAGAGCTATCCGTAAATCTCAAGATTAGTTTTAAACAGATTCACTATTAAACTCTTCGCAATTTAATAAAAATTTGGCGATGAGCAAAAGTCAAAGCATGGATGAAGCACACTTCCCTGAAGACAACTTATGTTTTTTAAGGTGTTAAAAGTCAATAAGCCATCTAACGTCGTCTTAGCTGCTACATGCAACGGCGTACTAACAAAAGCTCTCACAATATATTCAGAATAGTCCTTTAATCTTAGTAACAAGTTAATATAGAGCAGATTTGTATGATTGACTTACTCAATAAGCATGTTAGATGTTACTGTTACTGCGTAGAGAGACAGGTAAATAATTATCTCTTATAAATCTATATGTTACGGGTTTCAACTGATTTCGTCTTGCAAAATCAGATTTCGGGTGAATTTCCAATTGGGGGATTCAGATAGAAGAAGTTGTCCAATTTCACTATTTAATGTTGTAGACTGTCCATCAAGTAATTTAAGAACGTCTTGGTTACAAACACTGTTTGAACTTAATATTTAAGTAAGTCTAGTTACTGCTGAGACAAGTGATCTCTCATGGAATCTACATGTATACTTTAGATACTGTTAAAATTAACCGAAAGTTTCCAGCAACCAAAAAAAAGGGAAATATATTCCTCTCTAAAGGTTTATTTTAATATACGAGTTTTTCCGTTAAGTTTGGTAATTTTTGATATGCATAATATTTTTTTTGGCTAGAAAATATCGAACAATAATTTTCGGTCATGTGGGGAGTCCGGGAAAATTCGATTCATTGAACCCGTAGTCCAAACTTCTAAAATGTGTGTAACATTAACTTCTAGAGTATTATTGCTGAATGTGAGTTTATTCTAAGCGGTTTGCCAATGGTTATCACTGAAAAAAAAATTGGGAAAAGTTTCATGTGGGTGTACGAGAAAATTTTAAATGTTTGGACTACGGATTCAATGAATCGAATTTTCACAGACTCCCCACATGAAACTTGATCCAAATTTTTTTCCAGTGTAACCATTGGTAAACCATTTAAAATTTTGTTTTGACTGGAAAATGCCGAACAATAATTTTCGGTTGGAAATCAATCAAAAAATATAAAATTTTGTACTTTCGACTGGAATAGCAGAGACACTATCTGCATTATTGATATTTTTATTTTTATACGACTTGAAACTTTTGGCTAATTTTAGCTTATAATTTTTAAAGTGAATATAGAAAATAATTCCAATCTCCATCTTGATGGAAACCAAAGTGTCTTCTTGGTTAGATAATCTAGCTATCTTTTAAAGCTATTTTAACCTTTTAAACATAAAAGCCGAAGTTGCTGTAATCATAAAGCTTTTTTGTCTAGTATGTTTTAAGTTGGTTGTATATCATTAAGTGGATTGAATCAAGAAGCAATCGATTACCTTCAACACCAGTCGCTAGTTCGATACATTTTGACAGAACGCAATGTAAATAAAATACACCCCAACCATAACGACGGTATTGGGCGCGGCCAAGTAGTAAATCATAAATATTAGAAAAGGTACGACTACCCCGATGCATTATGTATACTTAAGATTTCCCATATAATTATACTATACACATATTTAAATCAAAGGTAATTAACTTTAAACATACATAATACATCATTTGTACATTCCTTAAGCAAATATACATATAAATTTGTTGTTGGTTTTGTTTTTCATCTACAGGTACAACATAAATATATAATATTATATTCAGCCATTGAGATTTAAATTAATAATAAAACTACAAAATTTTCCTATTTAATTTATGTTTATTAATATATAAGAGGTTGTGTATATATACGTACATACGAGTACACGAGTATATAAGAATACCAAAAAGAACAATAAACCAGTCAGCTTAACCATCGAAAATATAATTTCAACAATCTATTCATAAATTTATATCTTATTCGTCACAAAACATAAAGTTTGTGTGTCCTGTAACTGATATTTTATCTTTTGCTTGAGTAGTTTCTTCATTTTTTTTTCTTGTGCTTCTTGTGTCTTTCGCCCATGAGGAACGGTCGACAAAAACGTCGAAAAAAATTAAAACGAAGACAAAAATCATTGTCGAGTGATATAGAGCAACACAATGCGATGAGGAGATGAAGGAAAAAGGAGCTTTCCATCTTATATTATTATTGCTTTTGTTTTCTTATTTTTTATTTTATTTATCCATCACGCATTTTTCTTTTATTTATTTTGTGTAGAAGGATCTTCAATTTACTTACTTTTTATGTGTATGTTAGTTTTTTTTTATCCTTTTTGTTAGTTAGTTATGTTGAATTAATGGGACACGTATATATATTATGTTATATTGAAATAAATATTTGGAGCTTTTTCTTGCTCGATGGATACGAGTGTACATCTCTCGTCTATAGTGTTTTTTTTTATGTTTCCAGTTTGTTGGTTGACTCTTCTTGCTTAGTTTTTGTTTGTGTGTACCAAATATACAACAAAATTATTTATCAGTGATTTTGTTGTTGTTCTTAAAAACATTTCTTCATTCATGACATGTGATTGGGAAATAAGGTTACATTTATAATATAAGTTTGCCGAAGTTACTTTTTATACATATACTCGTATTATGTATACGTTTTAGTGTAATTTCGGCCTATGGGAATTTTGTGTGAAATTCTTTATAGTTACTTGAGATGATTCTATTTTATTGATAAATTGAGGAAAATATTTCTGAATTGATCATAAATAGTAATAATTCAGTGTACCCTCCCCACCCTCGAATAAAAGATAAACTTTTAAATTACATTCCATTTATTATTATTCGAACGTATATAACAAATAGAACAACTATTATTATTATTATTTGTTTGAATCCCTAAAAGTAAATTGATAAATCAAAATCGATAACTATCTATGCGTTATCATCATCATAATCAAAAACTGTATATACAGAAAAAAAAGCAACAATACGAGAAGAAACATTTTGGAATTCTATTGCTCTCTGTTAGCATAAATCGAAATCTATTTTTCAAATGTCTGCAAACTATAGCATGATTAATGTAGAGGTGGACTGTGAGGAATTTTTTTGAACATGTTTTTCAAATCAGCCGTTCCAATTTGTATCTTCTTAGTGTATTATGGTTTCATCGTTTGAAGTCGTCTAACTGATTCTCAATTGAATGACATTCAACATATCTCATTATTTTAGTGCTGAGTAAGGCGATGCACGATTTTCCCAGCATATTGGTTGTGTTGGGCCTGTCCGGAAGCTGGATACCATATAGGTGCAGCGATAGCTCTAATTTTCTTCCTATGAGCCAGTAAATTTTATTTCTGTTTCTAAAGAGAGAGCCAAGACGAAATAATTTTACTTTTTTGACGTGCTGCTAGCCTACAGTACTGACATAAAAGATTAATCGGTTCATGAGTTCTGTACGTTAACAAGCTCATTCAAACCATCGATTAATTCCCTCCTTTTTGGCCATTTTCTTGCAATTTATTGCTCTCCTCTTCCACATATTTTCCAATTATTGCTATTTAACTTATGCAGTATCCTCGCCAACTATTTGTATACTTACCTCGCCTCTAACTGACATATCTGCGCATTTGTTTAAAATCAATTCTGATTAATTTGTGGTGCTTATAACTGGTGTTTTTTTTTAGAGGTTCACAACTTTGAGTTTGGTTTGAAATTTTATTATGGAAAGACTTACATTAGAGCAACGTTTGCAAATTGTTGTAATTTTTTATCAAAATAATGGTTCTGATCGTCGAATTTACCATGCACTTCGTTCATTTTATGGCGTCCATGATCGTCATTCAGAGCTGCTAATTCGAATAACAATAGATCATTTTCGGACCACGTATAATTTTAATGATAATGTGCAACAACTAATTCGTCGCCGTTCGCAGCAATTGGGGTTGTGTCCTTCCACTTTATGGATGATTTTTCGAAAATATCTTGGCTTAAGAGTTTTTAAGGCACTTGTCGAGTAATTAAAGCCAAACGACCATCGTATGCCGCCAATTCGATGCAAAGGCATTAATGTTGAATTTCCCAAATTTTGTACGTAAATGAGCAGAATTGTCGCATTTGGAATGAGGATAATCAACAAGCTTTTGTCAAAACTATATTGCATTCAGCCAAAACTCTATTGCTTGATGCGCTTTATGGGCTGACGGAGCCATTGGTCCATATGTCTTCAAAAACGATGATGATAAGAATGTTACTGTAAATGGTGAGCTGTATAGGGACATGATTAGAAATTTTTTCGTACCTTGATTAGCTGGAATTAATCTTGCTGACATGAGGACGAAGATGGCATTAATCTTGCTGACATGAGGACATGCCACACAGCGCGTGCTATAATTGATTTACTTAAAGAAAATTTTTGATGAAATAATAACTTCGCGTAATGGTCCAATTAATTGGCCAATTGTGTGATTTAATCTCATTATGGATTATTTCCTTTTGAGGTAATGTAAAGTCGATTAATCAGAGACAATTCAACATCTGGAAATCAACATTCGAAGAGTTATTGGAGAAATACGTTTGTAATACTGTGAAAAGTTCGTGAAAATTGGTGTTCCAGATTGCGCCTTGTACGCGCCAGCCCTTATCGTAATTAAACATTAATCTCATAAAATTTTGTGTCCAATAAAGCTCTTTTCATTGATATACAAACTTGTGCAACTCTATAAAAAACACCATTTAGTTAGTTATGATTTCGTCTGCCATTTGCGTGGTTGAAATATACTTTGACAATATATCAAGGTATATTTCAAATAATTTGGTTTTCTATTTGGTACTTTAGGTCCATGAAGATCATCGTTTCGATTATAGGTGTGTTTGGAGTTTTGATCCATGAAGTGCTTAGTGTTTTCTTGACCAGTAAGACTTATTAAATGCTTCTTCAATTTTAAGCGATTCATACTGTTACAATATTTCTTTTATAAATATTATGAACATTCTTCTGGATCAATGGCATGAAAAAAACTCGAGTTTTGCTGTTTCTAAATATGAAGCCGAAGCTCTATACCATTCAGAGTGTGATGTGCTGATTTTCCATACGTTGTTATCCAGAGAAATGACTTTATATTGTTTAATAGTGACCAAATTCATAACTAACGGAGCGACGTCATAATTAGATACATCATCTATTATATTATTCGACCAAGGAGCTTTTTTTGGAGTTTACTTGATTGTCTTACCAACTGGGGTAATGTTTTAACAGCTTATTGCTAATAATTGTATTTTATTTTACCTTCTCTTCTTGCACTTGCCTGAACCGAAATCTTCACTTCAGGAGAATATTCAACATTCCTCGTTTACTTCTTTCTTGTCTTCTTCCTATTTTGAATTCCGATATCTGAAAAGCTTTTCTCTCAATTTTAGCTATTTTGCTTCGGTGTTGCAGCATTTTGTAGTTGTACTTTTTTATTGGATTGATCAGGTGCGTAGCAATCGATCCTTACCCAATATTTTTATTGTTCAAAGCGGAATTTGGTCTGGTTGATTCTGCTCGCTTATTTGTTATGTGATAGAGCCTGATATTGAACAATTTCACTTGGGTAAACGTTCAAGAGAAGGTAGTTTTCGGAAGCACCTCCAAACTGTAGTTTCTAGTAAGGCTTTAACCTGTATGTTGTAACGTTCAAATTGATTAAGACGGGATAGTGTTCATAAATCGGAAACGAGTTAAATATTCGTACCTGGCAATAATAGTTTACATTCGTTCTATAAGTTTTCAATTCATCTAGTGAAATCGTTCTTTATTTAGACGAGCTTCTGCTATGCATAGATTTTGCGGTGAAATTAAAATTCCGGGCTTCACAAAATCAAGTTTTAAAAGGTTGGAATATACATATGTACATATACATTTTGGTATTTAATTGACACATGATATAAATTCAATATACATAAAGGTAGTTTATCGGTCCTTTCAAAATGAAAACCCTTATATATGTATATGTATTTGTATTTACGATTGAATTACTTCCATAAAAGTATACCAAACCAAATGTGATGGTCACTTCATCGACCTATCTATAAGGTAAAAAATATATTTAAACCAAAATCGAATAATTAAAGTTTAACCACCAAACATCCTACTCCCACCTACTCTACCTTCGACATCAAATCGATATTCATTCTTTACTATTTTTATTTGAGTTATTTTAAATGAAATTAAATATGTACATTACCTATATATAGTCGTACGAGTGTATATACCCATCAATTCCTTTTTTATCTTACTATGTAGACACCATTCATTTGTACTTTTCCAAATGGGAAAACATTTTCTCTCAACTTTTCTAATATAAAATATTCACTCGTATACTCGTACAATATTATATTTTTTACCTTTATCAAAATTATGTGACACCTACTTTTCATTGAAAATATGAAAATTAAATCTTTTATTATTATGTAAATCATCAAAAACAATTATTCAAATTAATTAAAAGAAAAAAAATGAATTTTCAATTCTTAGGTAGAAAATAAAAGGACGATGCAGTGTTCCAATCACCTGCGTATAGTTGAATTGAGTTTGACGTTTTTTGAATTATGTGTGAACATGATTTCGCAATTAAAATAATTTTACCAGTTCTTGGTAGTAGCTAAGGTTGGAACACTTACTGGGTCGAGTAAAAATGTCCATCGTCGCCCTACTCCAATGATTTTGTTTAAGGTTAGTTGGTACAAAGCTGACATTTATTCTATACTCATTGATGATTTAAGTATTTTCTAACTGAACCAGTTCCTCGTGGGATTTTCAGGTTCATCTTCTGTATTGTTCATATATCGATAGCATGGTTTAATCAACATTACTCTCATATGTCAATCGAATCACAGTCCGTTGCTTCTATTTTGCTTCACGTTTCGTAGTTATTTCGCATAGCATGATATACCTATAAAATTCCACTACAGTAACCAGGACTTGTCCTAGCAGAGATAACTAAATCTAGTTGAATCACTGGGTTGATATCCGTAACACATCTCAACCAGGCCGGTTTCGATCTAATGATGATTACGTCATTGAATGACTGATGTGATCGAAAAGATCAAATCCATCTCATCAGCTTTATGCTACCGGACTTGAACTTAATGTGAGATTCGTATATATACGATTCATTTGATCCATTATATTTTAGATTATATATTTTGACCCATTTGAAGGACCCCGATTGGGTCAAAATGATCCGAATTTTCATCGAAAAATCATCTTCAGTGATGAGGCTCATTTTCATCCCTACGTTAACAGTCAGAATTAACGCATTTAGGACTCAGAAAATACAAGAATGATTGTTCAAAAGCTATCCACCATAAACGTGTCACTTAATGCCATACATTCCTCTTAACAATGAAATAAACATTCATTGATTTCTCTTAAAAATACTCATTGTTTTTAAATAACAAAATGAAACCTCTTCAAATGAAAACAAAATGAAGGAAATCCTTTACATCAAAATTTACAAAAGTTTCTTGGTACAATTTTATTTTTAGCGTGGCAAATCAGAGCACCTTGCTTTTACTATTTTAGGTGAGCAATGATCGCTAGTATTTTTCCAAAGGCCTTAAAAGACCTTTTACCTATTCTGCATTAAAGATCGCTGTTGTTGAAGGGAGAGCCGTCTTTTGGTACGCGAAGCGGTCTCTGTTGACGTAGAGAGGGATCTGGCATCTTCTAATTGCTACAGTATGAAGAGCTGGCTCGTGATGAAGTCAGATTGTTGACACGGTACGTGCCAACAATGACATGTAAAAGCCGTCAAAAAATCTGCATTAATATATTTGCATCTTGGCTGCAAACAGCTAATATATAAAAGTTTTGTACGAGCTTATATACGAACTTTTACTGATCAGAGGCAAATAACTCGGTCATGTTAAATCGAAATCGGTCGGTCGATGAACTTCTTTAGAATCATACTTGGTCTCCTACCAACCCCATGAACAGCTTTCGTTTGTCGGGTAATCAGTTCAAGTCAGAAATTTCATTTGGAGGGCAAGATACCGATGTGCAGTTGGTCTACGCAAATTTGACCCACTGCGTTAAGATACAATTTAATTCCAGATAGGTGGATATCCCTTCCAGCAGTCTCGTTCTGCTGGGTCTATCAACTAATTTTCAAGTTTTGTTTTTCCGTTTTTTTGTTCTAAATTTTTCCACTTGTCTTTATACGGTTTGGCTTTGAAATTCTTGATTTTCTTTATACTTTTTTGTTGTTTTAAAAATTTTCCGTAAAAGTCGAAATATTTTGTGTGAGTGTGTGTGTGTGTGTGTGTTGTGTGGGTTGCAAAAGAAAGCAAAAAGAGAGAGGAACGACTTCATCTAATCTTTATTCAAGTAATTTTGTAATTTCTTGTTCACATTTTTTTGGTATAGGTACGAGTATATTATATTCACACAACAATGATTATTCTAGATTAGGAGAATAGCATAGTTTTTCTTTTGTATATGTATACATACATGTCTGTATATTACACACCCATATTGTTAGTCGTTCTATAGAGATAAATGTTGTGGTAGATGTTTTCTTAATGCTGGATGTGTTTCTTTTAACTTAATAAATAGGAAACTGGAAATCGTAAAAAATTGGAATGTATATTAAAGTAAGGCTACCCTTACATTTTTATTAGGGACCCATTCAAATTCTTACAAGCATATTATGCTAAACTTTTTTTTTGTGTATATTGTATTTGAACGAAAGCAGCGAATAACAATAGTTAAGTAAACAATCAAAATGGATTATAAATCATATATCATCAATAACATATATAGGGGAATCGATATAAATGGTAAAAGGTATTAGAATCTTGCTGACATTTAGGACAAATCTTTTATGAAATATTCATAAATCTCATGCGGGGACTTAATGTACCTAAATGTATTTGTTCATCTGTATCTTATTACATTAATTCAGAGATTTAACGTTAGAACCATGCTCCAAATAGGTGATCAAATTTAAATGCTAGATCTATCGCGATATTGCACTGCGTATATAACATCTGCCGAATAATGGGTTTGATGGTATTTTGTGTGTATACGTAACAGTGAAACGATTTGCTGTTCTAGTGAATTATCTTGATTTATCCATTGTCGCGTAAGATCAGCATTATCTGAGTCCATTGTCTATCCTATATCTCTTAACTCAACATCTTTTATGATTTACACCCTTTAAATTCAAAATTATATATATATATATATATATATATATATATATATATATATATATATATATATATATATATATATATATATATTTATATATATATATATATATATATATATATATATATATATTGTAAGCACTAGTAACCCACTATGTCTACGTCTGTTGGGGATCAGAATAGAAAATCATCTTCGGTGATGAGAATGAGTTCATGTGTGACTCTCTTTTGAAGTTTCCGGGAAAAGATTTCCAATATAGGCGCGAGACGTCGTTATTTCAATGAAGATTATTTTTATGAAGATTGAGATGAAATTTTGCTTCACCGCTTTATATTTGTCTAGATCTGTTGCTGTTATATCGTCCTAGGCTATCACTTCTATCTCTTTGTTTTATAGCATCTCCTGATAGTGTTCAGTTGAATCTGATCATTCTCTAACGGTCGATCGTCCAGTTCAAAATCGACAGTTATATATACGATTGAAAAACTTGGTTAGAACGTTTAGAAGTGACAATCCTGCGATGGTTGCCATCAAGATGTATTGCAGACCGATTTTAAATACCTACAGTATCAGTTCATAATAAGCGGGTTTATTAAAGAATGCTGAGATCTATTGTGTTTCGACAGATTCTGTTTAATTTGAAAAGATTTCTATATAAATTTTGTATTATCTGCCTCCCTAGTAACTTTAGTTCTGTTAAGGGTGTCCTAGTATATTTTCACATATGATCGCCTTGCTGGTTTTTGTGTTCACCAAGCTGAAGTACTGAGTAGATAAGGTCTAGTAAAAATTACAGAGGAAGACCTTATAACAGCTATCTTTATAAGCTTAAAAAAATCAATTTTTACAGAGAAAGTAAGTCCAGATAAAATATTTTACTATGCGGTTTCGGCTGGATGTGCCACACTAAAGGAAAGTATTCGTTTAAACTCTAGATTTATTGTGCTATTATTATCTAGGTTTAATCGGTTCCAGTATTTTACCACCACAATTAGTCGTCTATGGTTTCTAAGATAATTTCGGGTAGTCAAATGAATGCTGAAAATATGGGTTATGTACTGGTCAGAAAAAGAAAACTTTATACACTCGTACCTCCGCTTCACTGATTACAACAACTGTTATTTTTAACTGCACCGTTTTTTCTTATTTCACGTTACGGTAACGTATAAGTTTAAGTTCAAATATTGGATAGGTTTATCGATTTTCTGTTAGATTTATAGAAATTTGATTCCAATCATATCTTTGATATAGCTTCAATTATATCGAGCTATATCTCAAATTGCTTGCCGCTTCACAGACCTCACGAACTAAATTAAGCAACATTAAATCTATATATTCTGCCTAGAAATCCAGGCTTTTGTGGTCCTTTCCTTGTGTATTAGAACATTATCTTATTATAACATCTAACCTGTCCACTTAAGAGAGAACAACCCTTCTCCAGTTTGAGGTAATCAGAATTCTGTATCTCTCCATGTATGGTGCTTTTAGAGGCATTTGTCACGCATGTGTCTTGGGCTTTAGTAGCCAGAGTATAATCCGTTTTTCTTTATTTAGCCCACTGCTGTCATACTCTTACCAATTTTTTTATGTAACAACTTCGACTTTTATTCTAGTTCGATTTTAGTTTTATCAGGTATGGATAAATGTTATCCAGAACCCATTTTTTAAATATGGTTAAAAGTAAGAAATAAATTACTTCTAGGATATTGGTTACATTGGATTTAAGGTAGCGGGAAAAAACCGAACTATGATAGTATTGTCGTTACGAAGACAACCAAAATTTAACCTAACTTGGGACTGAACCGCAGCTGTCCTTTTCTGATTATTTTCATCATTATGAATTGATATGGTATACTGGGCATCAATGACCTGTGAAAACCGTCTTATTATTATAAATACTAAAAATTCTTTGAACTTGGGTCTTATTTATTTTGGTAAATTATGCCATTTAAAATCGATAAATATGTATATGTATAGGTAGGTATACATACATATATTTTTATACAACAGTTGTAGGTGGATTTCTCATTTCGTTTCACACTATACGTATATGTGACAGAAAATACCTTTCTTATATTACTATATGGTATATACATATTGAGACCGTTGCCTTAACGATTCCCATTTCCTATACGCATACTTATACTTATACTTAAAAATTATTCATACTCCAATTCTATTATAAATTTATGCAGTAGAAAAGGAAAGGGTTAATATATTATTTACAATTAGAAAATCTAAAAAAAATATAATTAAAATAAATATAAAATAAGCTTTAAAACCACATATATAGTGAAACATAAAAATTACAACATAAATATATTATGTAAAAAATAAAAATGTTACTATTTTATAAATTAAAAAGAAACTTTTCGTATACTATCTAATTTATTATTAGATCTCTCGTCTCAGAATCCGAAGAGGAATACGTATATAAATATTTATAATTTTTCATCTTGATATTTTGGTTTAAAATTTTATTTTTATTTTTTTTGTTCATTTTAATTAATAACAATAATCTCACACCAAAGTTAAAAACAAAAAAAAAATTAAATTTGTTTATTTAAATTTGTTTTTATTTTGTGTTCAAAGTGAAACTTTTCAAAATTAAAATTCTAAGCAAATTTGCGAAGAAATACAAAAAGTTGTCTTCTCGAAAGTTTTCAGCTTACAAACTTTTGTTGTACTCGCGTAGATACGAGCATGTTATACATATACCATATATATGTTGGTACAGAACTAAGTCTTATGTACATGTATACCATATATGTATAACTGAGAAAACATTGTAAATCATATGTCATTTTACACGAGTATATCGTGTACGATGATGATATCTAGGGGACCGATTAAGAAATCGATTTGAACAAAATAAAAGAACAGATGTGTATCGTTTACAACTAAAGGGTTAGGCGACATTAAAATTTTGATTTAATGACGAGATGGATGTTTAATGTTATGTCGTGGGTCTCAGATGCTATACTATCATGCATATAGAAATGATGATGGAAGCTGTGCTCGAATCAGGAATAAAATAGCTGGCGAGACTTGTAGAAGAAACGTTTCAAACATCATCCACCATTCGACCTCTTAATGTTTGTGTAGACTGCGATACGTTTCGAGACAGTGAAATTATGTGAAGTGTGAAATCTTCAATATATTGAAAAATAGTGAACGTATTCCTGACAACTAGTTTGGTCTCAGAGAAAACGAATCCACTATATCATATAAAAATAACATAAAATCAAGGATATTACAGAATGGACACTAGAAACTAAACCGATATGTTTAGTAAGCTTAATCATGGATGTAGCCCAACTATTTGATCGATTTTGACTTAAAGAATTGTAATTAAAGGTCAAACACCATTATGAAACTTTATAATTTTATACATAATTGAGAGACATCTATGTATAAAATTTAAAGAAGATTACTGAAATTTAAGAAAAATTTCAAAAATTTCAAGTCAACAACGATGTAAAAATGGCGAATAAAACACTTAACGAAGCCTATATCTGTGCATTTTAATTTTAATATTACATATAACTAGTTCTAACAGAATCAATCGTTATCAACTCTTAACTTGAAGTTGCTAATGTGTATATGGATCCATACGGTATATACAGCTTTTGGGTTGTTCCAAGAAAACAAATATCAAGATAATACAGACGTTTCAAATAAAGTATTTCAGAACACTGTAAATGTTCCGTGATATTTTCGTGTACATTGATTAAGTTATAACGTATATTGGTCTCAACATCGAGATATGTCGTATGCTGGAAATGCCTGCTTGGTTGATTTAAATGTAACTTCGTAAATTGAATTTATATCAAGCATCTGTGAGGAAATAGCGAAAGGTTTAAATTTTGAAAATTTTTCTAAAGGACTAATAGCATAATATAAGGCATAATCATTTTTATAATGTTGTTTAACCACTATGTATACAGTCAGGCGAATTCATGTCTTAAAGGGAAACTGACTATTTCATCATTGGACATCTCGATTTGACGGAATACATTTAATTTTTGTTGAGTGGTTACTACCGCACACTTAGACCGGCGCCTGTCCGTTGTGATACCTCAGAATCTTGGATGGACTACAGGTCCGATTTACGTAGAATCATCTGCGTATATGCAATGTGCAGCTTATAGTACTGACGTAGACGATGGGACGACCTATGGATTCTAAACTCGATAGGGATCACACCACCGGGATGAACAATCCCTTTTGCATCCTGCTCCTATCGGAATTCGAACCCGGTACCTCCCGTTCTATTTGCCGCAGCTTTAACCACTGCGCCACCTGGGCGGTCAAGAGAGAAATTACGTCGCTAAGAAACATTATTAGCTAAATTCTGGAAAATTGTTCGATGGAAACCGATTTTGGTCAAGCCAAATCACAAAAAATAAGTTCAAGAATGCTTTGGTTATACAATATCAGCAATCCTTTTGTTTTTCATTAATATTTTCCGTAGTTAAGTCAACCGGTTTTGTTATGATTTGAACCATATATATCTCCCGCTCATAGTAAGATTACATAGTAAGATTACCATTGAAACAATAAAAAGATACTTGATCAACTGGATCAAGATTCATTTTCATTTAGTCTCAAAATTAATCGATTACACATATTTAATCTCTAATTGTTTTTTGAATATCTATGAATCTATCAATACAAGAGATTTATTTAGACATCTTAATTTTATTAAGGTTTTATATATTATTATATTACAAACTGGATATTAATCCAATGTTGTTCAATTTGTTTCGTTTTGTTGAACACATAATATGGAATGATTGATTCTTTAGAGTACTATTTAGGGTCTTTGATTGATTTTCTTGTTTTCATCATTTAGTGAATAAAAATTATTTAAATATATTTCTTTGTGGTATACACAGGTCAACAGGTCAATTTACTAGTAAAATAATGATTTTTGAGAACTCTTTCATAATCTTACTTATAAGAAAAATTTCCATCCCAATTAATAACAGCTGTCTTTCATGTTCAATTTAAAATGTATTTTTTCTGTTCGCTTGGGATGCTGAAGAAGCACTTATTTGTCTCAATGAACAAAAATTAGGTCTAAAAGTTGGCGCTGGTATATATATATATATATATATATATATATATATATATATATATATATATATATATATATATATATATATATATATATATATATATAAATATATATATATATATATATATATATAAATATATATATATATATATATATATATATATATATATATATATATATATATATATATATATATATATATATATAATATAGAGATATAACATAGATCCATCTTGGGATGGTAAAATAGATTTTGAATGAAAATTTTATCGTTGAAATAAAATGATTCTATGTAACAGATCATAAATTATAAAGTATAAGCAATAAATCAAATTTTAATACAAAATTGAAAAATATCTTTTGTAGTGATTGGTTTTAGTTTACTTACGAATTTTCTCGAAAATAAATGGTTCTTCGAAAAGACGCCGAATTTCTTTTTTAAGTAGAAATCGAAACACAACGCTTGTTAAAGTGTCATAAAATAAACTCGAATCAAACCTAGTCATTCAAAATTGTTTAAAAAAGTATTTCTCGAAACTTCTTAAGATTTGTTGAGCTTTTGTATTCATGTAATAAAGGTTAACATTTCCCTAGTTGTAAATTATATCGATCATATTTTTTTTTACCTTTAGTTTTAATTGGCTGCAGGGCGGACTTTTAGACTGTCCTAGCTCCTTGTAACTGTCAGAGCTCCTGCACTCAAAGCGTGATCTTTCAAATAAAGGTTGATAGTTGCCTTAAACTTTGTGCATTTTATACTCCAACGGAAACTGAAAACCGGCCAACGAATTCCACTTCTTAGATGTTCGATAAATTCCCGCTTTGCATTAACCTATATGTACATTAAGCGTTCCTCGTGTTACCCGTCCTGGCGTAACAAATGGTGGTATTTTCTCCTTTAATTCTGCAGGACATTTACCATTTATTAATCTATAGAACAAGCAGAGTTCTGCAACATCTCTGTGGTGCGGTAGATTGTCGAGATTATTCGTAAGTCTGAAGTTTCGTATTATTCGGATTGCACGCCGCTGAACTCTATCTGGAAACAGTGCCATATGTTCCATATATGCTCCGAAACCTGACAGCAATATTCTATACACGGTTTAATATAGATTTTATATATCTGGAGAACCTGATGCGATCTAACAAACCGTTTTCCTATATTGGCCTATTATATATATCGATCTAAATTATATCGATCCTTCATCTCCATCGTTTCGATGAATTGTTTTTGATATAGTATGTAGTTTAGTTCATGTGATTCACTTCCAAGATGACTGTCAAATGGTCATCGATGACTGTCAAATGACTGTCAATTTTTGACATCCAACGCAAATGTGTAGCATATTTGTTTGTTTACTATTACTGTAACCATATTTCTCTCTGTAACTCATATTTAAGCAAATTTTATTTAAATTTGTTAAGAAAACAAAATTCAAGTTTTTCAATATTTTCAGGGCCTACTTAAATTTTACACTGCAGATTGAGAAAAAGTTTCTTCTGGTATTTATTTTTATTTTGAATATTTTAACGCAAGTGTTAGTGAAAGTTAAAGATTAAATTGACTACACTGCAGCGCAAATATTTCTCAAATTGAATCAAGGGAGATATTTCTAATCTGATAAATATTTATATATTCCATTGGCGATGGGTCCAGCCATTGATGTGGATAATAATTCTGTGTATAATAGTTGCTTCACTTGCAAATAGAGGTAGCCACCACGAATTGATTTTTTAAAAATTATAAGTCATATAGATGCTCTTATTTCAAAATTCGGCCTTTATGGCATACTGTTAAAGTGCAGAAGTCATAGGCCAAACCATGTTCCATATGTCAGTACTACGAGTATAAGCTGGCACAGATCAATGTTCTACGTAAATCAGACTGTAAGCCGTACGTCCTAGATTTGACTTAAGCGTAAGGTATGACGTTAAAATCAGTAACATCGTTGGTCAGTATATCATAAAGTTAATAAATGGAACCAAAAAGATCACCTTTGAAGTTTATATTACCATTTCCAACAATAATACCTTTTCAACAGAAAACAAGAGAAACATATGTAGAGTAATTGAGTGAAAATTCGAAAAAAATTTTTTGAGAAAATATAGGGAAATTGCCCTTGCTGTTTAGAAAAAAAAACAGAAATTAAAGATAGATTATGGGAATATTGTTATTGGCAAATGATTTTTTTTTATTATATTTTTATATAACAACTGAGTTTTGTACCCATTTATTTAGTAATTTACATTGCATAGTACGTATTTCATTAGTCGGAGTAATCACATGATTGAACTCCTCCTCAGATTTTTAGCCACAGAAGGTCGCGATAAGTCCAGTGGTTTGGTTCGTTGCAGTCTTCTTGTTGGAGTGGTAGTAAGCATACAGCGTAAGTCCAGATCATTGATCAATACAATTTTTTCGGTGAGCAGAATTTCACCTTCCGCGACATGATGGAAAATTTATATTTTTTGAAGAAAGGATATTTCTTAAACTTGTGCGACAAATATCTTAGGCGACTTCCTTCTGAAATAATAATTAAGCAAATTAAAAAACCAGAATAAACTCATGTTCATTACGTAGAATATACAAAATGAACTAATCAAATTGTTATATATCAGACAATAAACAAAAACATAATAATAGATAATGTTGATGTCGTAAAATATGATTCTATTGTCTTAGACTGTCCACCAGATTTAGGTCACGTTGAGGAAATGACAATGATCATACACTTTTTGGATGTGGAAGAATAAAAAAAATATTTTTTTCGGCTTATTTGGTTTCCATCACCCACGAGTGAATTTGTGATGAACACTTTGCTCGAATGGAAACTCTGACATTATATATTCAGATGGTGTCTAGACCGAGTTATGATACTATGAAAAGAATTCGAGGAAACGATAAATATGTTCAGAGGCGGGGTTATTCACAGACCTTCATTTATGATTATATACATAATATAATGAGACTAGTATCTACGCTTAATTCAGAACGATCTGTTAAAATGTAGACGAGAAAACTATTTCCACTGATGACGTTACTGTGAACTTCAAAATTGACGAATATCCACGATTGGCACAAGAAAGTAATACTGATGATTTAGCCTTGAATACCATGTTTGTATCGCGAATAATTGCAAAAATTGAAACTGGAGAAGAGTACTTACTTGATTTGCAACACGATATATCGTTTTGAGTATAAGAGAAAAACAGTCTGAAGGCCCTTAACCCAAATGCCTCATAATTTTTAGTCTTCTAAATTAAGAATTTTAAAACCATAACATCATCAAAATAAAGTTATTTAATCATACATACGTGTATGTGCTGTTTAGGTCTTCGCGAAATTGAAATGGCATAGAAACAGAACAAATTAGATTATTGATAAAAATATTATAATTTATTTTAATAAAAATAAAACAAACAAACAAAATAAGAAACCAAGTATCTTAAGAGCAAAAATTAATAAAACTTAACATTTTCTAAATACATATTTTTATTTAAATTCAGAATACAACAACAAAATAAAATAAAAATCCTTGCAAAGGATTCATGTAAATTCTCTATAAATCAGGAGAAAAACAAATTCCATAAAAATTCCATTCTTAAAAAAAGTTTATAAAAAGTAAATTCTAAAATGTAAAACTTAATAACTTTTATGTTATATATCTACCCATAAAAAATAATAACAGATCTTACATATTTTATTTTATTTCAAAGTGAGATCAGTTTTGCTTTTCACAAAATAGAGACGTATATAAATATGTAGGAATGTGGTTATATATACACACACACATACACACACATATACACACATATACATACATATATATATATAAGAAAATATTATTTAACAAGAATGTTTATTTAAAATCAAATAATGTACGATATTTTTCGTTTTTACGATGGTGTTCTATGTCGTTTACCCAGCATTAGGTTTAGTACACACACAATTTAAATTTGGGTACATACATACATATACATATGAAACTGATAAGCCAAAAGACGTATAGACACCAATTGTATTGATACCAAATTCATAAATAGCAATATACTTTACTTT
The DNA here is from genome assembly GCA_963932295.1 of Tipula lateralis. NCBI lineage: Eukaryota > Metazoa > Arthropoda > Insecta > Diptera > Tipulidae > Tipula > Tipula lateralis. The sequence continues at coordinate 194,477,442 of OZ010737.1, forward strand.
AAGATGGTATAACAAATTATGGATTTACCAAACGATTTGTATTCAAATGCCGATTATTTTGTTGACAGCTGTCAGAGGTGCTCATATAAATTGGCCTAAATAGTAATTGTATATACAAAAAGTTTAAAAATGCAAACTGTGTTGTGTCCCGAATGGACACTCGTGAAAAACATAACACATACATAAAATTATTATACCATTATCTGCTTTAAAATTATGTGCGTTAAAAAGCAGTCTTCCGTCATCTTATGTAGTTAAGACAAATTAGTTATTTTAATTACCATCAGAGGCGTTGCTATCGCTGAAAGGCTGTTTTTCTGCTGTAATATTGTTTTGATAACGATAGCAAGTTTCTTCTAAATCGACTTAAAAAAAATATTTAAGGTTTTAGACAAAATCAATGAATCCTTTGCTCCTTTTTTAAATTATAGGTTAAATTTACGGAGAATCATCTGCCCATTGCATAGCTCTATGCTAGCCTGTAGTACTGACATGAAATATGGGTTGGCCCATGAACTCTGTAATTGCTAAAGAGGGTCATAACATCGTTCATTCACATCACTGATCGTAATCAGTTGTTGAAAAATCCATTTTGTATCTTGCTCCTATCAGGATTCAAAAGCTCGATACCTCCCGCTCCAATTGTCGTAGAAAATAAAAGTCAACATTTTTTATTAAAGGTAGTTCTATACCATTAATGCATGAAAAATAATATCCTTTCCTTCCACCACGGCTTTGTCTTCAAGCCTGCATTTTGTCTTCCGCACATCAAAATATTACTGACTTTTTTTCAATAAAACTAATCAATGATCTAAATTAATCATTAGCATACATCTTACGTTTCAAACACTCTCACAAAAATAATCAAGTTTTTTTTTTTTTTTTTTTTTTTTTTTTTAATTATTTATTTATTACAACTGATTTACAAATCATCTAGTAATTTATCTTGCATTATTATTTAAATTCGCGATTGAAGGGTTATAGCCTTTAGGCTAGTACCTTTTACATAATTTTATTATATTTTGTAGCCGATCCAGGTTGGATCTAGTAGATCAAGTGGTTTCTTCCTTCGCAGCCTTCTTACTGGATTTGCGTCATCCAACATTCGGCGAATTTCAGCGTTTTTATGTTGACTAATCCGTTGCATGTGTTGTCTTGCGTATTTATTTATTTCTACGCTAACGAAATCCATCTTCAAATCTCTATGGATGTTGTCATTTCTCACGTACCACGGTGCATTTACTATTCCACGTAGGACTTTGCTTTGGAATGACTGGATGATATTGACGTTTGTTTGCTTTGTACAGCCCCAGAGCTGAATACCGTAAGTCCATACAGGCTTAAGAATTTGCCGGTATAGTAGCAATTTATTATGTAAAGTAAGCTCAGAACTTCTCCCTAAGAGCCAATTCATTTTTCTGTATCTAATGTTTAATTCTTCTTTTTTCTTTTTCACATGCTCTTTCCATTTTAGTTTCGCGTCAAGAGTCATGCCTAAGTATTTTGCTGTGTTTGCATATGGAATTTGCTGGGAGTTTAGTTCTACTGGTATCCAATCAACCTTTTTATTGGTGAAATTTACATGAACAGATTTTGCTTCATTCAGTTTTATTCGCCAATTTTTCGTCCAAGTGTTAATCATATTAGTCGCTCTTTGCAATTTGCTTGTGGATTCTTCTATGTTATCAGCAACTGCTAATATGGCTGTGTCATCTGCAAACGTTGCTATAGTTGTCTCTTCTATCGTTGGCAGATCAGAGGTATATAGTACATATAAAGTTGGTCCCAGAACGCTACCTTGTGGTACTCCTGCTGATATTTTCTTCATTTCCGAGTATTCACCATCTAGTTTAACACGAAAGTGCCGGTTAGCTATGTACGATTTAAGTATTTCATAGAATTGCTTTGGTAAATCTCGTTTTAATTTGTATTCCAAGCCTTTATGCCAAACTTTATCGAAAGCTTGTGCTACATCCAAAAAAATACTAGAACAAACTTTCTTGTTTTCAAGTACATCTTCAATTATGTTTGTAATCCGATGCACTTGCTCGATTGTTGAATGATTTTCTCTAAAGCCAAATTGATGAGGTATAAAAATAATCAAGTGGTAATAAATCTGGTCTTTTTGGTGGCCAAGGAACTTTACAATTTCTTGAAATTATTCGATCAATAAATTTTGTTGATACTATAAATTGGTTGTTGCACGACTGTGTGACATGTCGCTCTGTTTGGCATGTGTTTTGTTGAAATCAAAGGTCGTTGACATGCAATCGGTTAAATTTTGGCCACAAAAAAAAGTTAACATGCTACGATTACATTCCTCATTCACCGTAAAGGCATTTTCCTGATCCAATGATGCCATCAGACTGTGACTCTTCATCAGAGAGTGACTTTTGAAGTATGAGGTTCTATGACGCATCAAAATGCGTCATACAAAACGGTGTTCACGTCCAACGATTCTCAACTTGTCGATGCATTTTATAGAACAATATTTTCTGACAATAGGTGTTAGTTATGGCTTTGAATTTTGCTTCTCTATACCTACAGTAGTTTTACGATCACGAGTAAAGTGATTATATGGAAAAACATTCGCAGAATACGGTGGATAATTACTCAATTCGTTCAATTATATCATAGCCAACATTGTGACACGATGGTTGTATTGACCAAAATACAATTTATCTACCACGGAATGCTGTCCACTCAACTGAGTACTGACTTACGATTTGATTAAGAATTATATTGAGGTGGTTCCCAGTTTAATCTTTTCTAAACACTGAATCGTCGTAGTTTTGGGTCCATTGTGAGCTTTCTCAAGGCCAAATGTTAATGTTAAATTGTGTATGGAGAGAATGTAGTCATAGGCGTTTTGATTGCGAGTAATTATTTTGACGTGTTAAGCCGTAAACTGGTCTGTTTCAAACTTCAATGAATACGTTCAGTTTAATTTGAAATTAATTTTGATCGAAATGTAAAACAATCATGTAGAATTAGGATTCGAAAGCTTACTGCAAATTAAACATATCAACTGGGCGACAAGATCTTTGAAATTTTTTCTTTGGGAAAAATTCTTTTTTGCAGACTAACAATACGATCGAGTTGAGTTTTCAAAAGTTCATTTACGAAACGATCTGCCAAAATCTTTAGTTCGAACTGCACATTAGCTGATATTAATTGTAATATTATAAAGTACTTTCAATATGGTCTAGCCCATCTTGCTTTTTTTTGTAGTTGATAAGGCTGTTCCTTAATGTAGATGTGATTTCAAATCTTCCATATACACTCCTGGACAAAATTAACGCATATTTTTTTTTGTAATAAAAAAAAATCCCGCTGGACAATTTCATTTGAACTGGTATCAAATGATCCCAAATTTATAATTTTCTCAAAAGAGGCACAAATGTGGCGTTATGGAATTATAGCGGCTATTTTTCATTATAGCGGCTATTAAAATGTGTCTTTTTTTTAAAAAATTTTTAAAAGCGGTTTATAAACATTGAAACTAGCTTTATTACAATTTAATTTGATTAATTTAATAATGAGTATTGTCCCCCCCCCCCGTGCCTTATTACAGCTTCCATCCTTCTGGGCATACTAAGTAGAATGCTTTGTATCATTTCTTGTGGAATGAGATTCCACTCTTCTTACGCTGCAACTCTCAGCTCTGCTGTCGAATCTGGTGCAGGATTTCTAGCTCTAATACAGCGTTTTAGAATGTCCCACACGTGTTCAATCGAATTAAGATCAGGACACATTGGTAGCCACTTAAGTGCACGAATGCCAATATCTTGGAGATATGGTCGTACCGTTGCAGCAACGTGGACTGGAGCGTTATCATGCATTAACACAAAACTGTCATAACCTATGACAAAACGTGATCGCCAAGAATGTTCCGAGCATACCAGTCTGCATTCATCCTCAAACCAATATCCACCAGCTCCGTACGGCCCTCCCAACTGATTCCACCCCAAAATATTATTGAACCTCCACCAAAGCTTTAATTAAGCATTTTTGAAAAATTTAATTGATTGGCTTGCAGTAAACTTTATTCAAGGTGGTTTCTGATAAAAATATAAATGTGCTATCATTTGACACTAGTAGTATTAAAATTGACCAGCGGGATTCTTTTTTTATACAAAAAAAAAAATGCGTTAATTTTGTCCGGGAGTGTATATAGTAAAATATGTGTTGTAACATTTTCTTAATCAGTTCAAGACCAGTAAGTTTTTCGATAAAGTGTTCTATATGCAGAAATTTATCTCATACACGTTACTTCTTTATGGAGATAGTATGGATCTTGAACAAATTAGCAAAAGACGTCATATAACTCTTTTTAAATCGTAATAGTCAATATCCTTCGATTAACGAAATTTTTGTATGAAATATTTTTGTCGCTTACAATACAAAGATGATATCAACAGAAGCGGGATTCTATTAGAAGGGTAGCAGATAGAAATTGAAATAGAATATTAAGTCAATAAAGCACTAAACTGTCATCCGTTGATGTGTTTATTATAGTTATATGGATAATTGGATACACATATCAGTCACGGATACATTTTCTACAATAACCTTTTTTTGTAACCGTTATATCTATCTTTAAACGATTAGTTTTCTATGAGTGTTTCGGTTCTAAACATTTATCTCAACAAGATTATATTTTAGCTGCTTTCGAATTAAAGAATTAAATTGGTAATAAGGAACACGTATCAATAGAAACCATTTTACATAAGTTTTTTCATTTTTTTTGTCAAATCTTACATTTTTATCTTCGTACCATGTACCACGTAATTTGTAATAACTTTTCTATATATGCACTATCTATATATAGTACAGTTTATCTCTTTTGGATTAAAAATTATTATTCTTCGACGTCTCAACGAAACTTAATTTTGTGTTCTCAAGTAACAATAAAAAGCTGCTTGTGTCATGTGGAAGTTTTTAATATTTACTAAACCACATTTCATGGTCGTTTATTTATCCTCTTACGAAAGATGTTCATCAATATATTGATTAGAACCTTAGCAACAAGATTCTAGGGTACGATTATGCACAAACTTAAAATATCTCCAATAAAATGACCAAAATTTGGACTTATAGATGGTTTAGTGAGCTCTCACAATGTACCTGTTCATGATTTCCAATTAATCTATTGTATCTTTTTTACGGTTTTTATGTCATCCGTAGTATGTTATGTTTTGGTCAGCGGTGATCAAAACTTCCCAGTCAAGTTCTATAAACTTTTTCTGAGTCATCAAAGATGTATTGGGGCGCGCATTGATATCATGAACATAACTTTCTGGATTGCTTCGTTGAAAAGTCCAGTTGTGCACAGTACAGGGCCGAATTGATAGATCCTCACGTTGCAACAGCTCATAATGGACAATTCCTTTCTAATCGCACCAAACGCTCAATACAACCGTGTTTGCCGTCAATCCAGGCTTTTAAATCGTTTGTGTAGAGTCACTTGTAATGATTCGCTCCAAAAATTTGTTTCGATTTCACAGCATTTCACTGATGTCAATTCGGTTCATCAAATTTGTATGCGTTAATTCATGTGGCATCCAAATCTGCTCTTTTCAAATGATTCCAAACAGTAATGTGGCTGAAGTTTAATGTCTCCGCTATTAACTGACACCTTACGTAGCGATCTTACTCCACCGATCGTTTTTCAAATGAAGCTGAAATGTCACCTTTAAGCACATGCACATTTGAGACCATCGGGTGAGTCGTCTAGTGGTCTTCAGTCGAATTATCGAAAATAAATATCAAATCATTTCAACTGCTTGTGATTCGATGCCTTCGAATTAATTTTTATTTAGTCTGATTGCCTAATGAAAAATCGATGTCAACTGAACGAATCAGTTGCGTGTTACCTTATCTTATACTCGCCATCATCTGGCCCATTAATAATTCATTTAACGGCGATACTCGTCGATATAAAAATAAAATCGTTTTTAATTTATTTCAAATATTTAATATTAAATAGAGTCGACTTCTTAAATATTTTACAATAAAACTTTACGATAATTGTAATGGAGTGGTAATGCGCGATAAAAACGAATATTTGAGTTCAAGCATGGCCATTGAATTAAATTTAATTACTCTAAAATTGTTTTTGTCTTCTTATTTTGAATATTTAATCCACTCAAAAATAATCAATTTACTAACTAATACTATGTTGAAAACATCTGAGACACGCGAACAACTTTAGCTTTATAGTAATCAATTAAACAACGATTTATGCGATCGATTGATGGATATTTCCCAATACCAATGCTCCCATTCGCAATACAAATATGTAAATTTTTGTTTTTATTGATATCGCGAATTTACGACCGAATTGAACAATCTTGGATTTATATTGTATTTATATTTAATATATAAGTGATTTGGTTATAATGTTCGAGCTAATTATCTTAAAATTTCGTATAAAGTAAGATGTTCGCCATTAATGTGAGTGGAAGTTTAATTAAAAATATTCGATAAAACTGTTTCAGCCCTAATTAAAGCAATACCGAAGTTTTAAAAGCTCAACGATTAAATTTATTTGACTTTGATGCTTTATCCATTATTTTGTTCTGTAAACTTTTAATAAGTTCCAAGTTAATAGATTAAATAAAATTTAATGGTGAACGTTAACCAAACATACAGTGATGGACAAAATTATTTGTACAAAGAAATAATTTTTGATAACTAAGAAAATAGCTTATCTCTTTTTGTGTAAATTCTTGCGCTTTACGAGATCCACCAACTGTTTGAGAGCAACGATAACTTTTGCCAATACCTTGAGAGCTTTTTCCAGCTGAGGTTAGACCACGTAGTTCCCGATGTTTGTGAATATCATTACAAATCCAATTAACTTTCGGACCTCAAAATATTTATACTTCCTTTTGTCACTTTTTGGTCACGTTTTGCCATTCTGAAGTAATTCAGGTTATATAAGACTGTACATATAGTAAATTGAATATAAATCAACTTTAACTACACTCATTTGAATCGAATTCCTTTTTAAACCTTTTCTCGAATCTAGGAGCAGTCACAGTAGCAAAAGCTTTGACAAATAAATGAGTGTTCAGGAATGGTAGGCCTGCCACACGGATACGCTAAAAATATCGATTCACGCGCAACTAACTGTGGGTTGTATATAAAATTTCAGCTAGAAGACATGCTTGAAAGGATCAATTATTCAATGGGGAACTATTTGTCAAAGCGTACTCTGGACAAAGAAACTGAGACAAACGACACCACTGTTTCTAATGGTATATCGTAATATAGTGCAAAACTCCATGCCATTGAAATTCCAACCAATGTAAAGTATGATAGAGTTTGGAATTACACTATAGAAATAAGTAACTAAATTTCAAATAATGATAAGTATTGATAAAATACCACAAATCTTGTGCTTTGGAAGAAAATTCTATTTAGGGGCCTTACGCCACAATATAATCAAATCGAGGACTTACGGCTATAGGTCTGATTTAAGTAGTACCATCTATCTGCACAAAACAAACTCCATGCCAGCCTATATAGTACTGACATGGAAGATGGGTTGACCCATGAATTCTGCACTCCAACAGGGAGTCATAGATGTGTTCATTAACACTACCGATCGCAATAAGATGGTGAAATATCACTTTTGCCTCCTGCCCCTACTCGGTACCTCCTGCTTCAATGGCCGCAGCCTTAACCGCTGCGCCATTTGGCTGGTGCTTAATACTTTATAATTTTATGAGCTGTATATAACACTGTTCTTCGGTGTATGAAACCCTTTTACGATGATTTTTAGGACTTGTCAAATTTACATTAGACAATACATAGAGTTTATGTACTTTTAGGACCATAACCGCCCAGGTGGCGCAGTGGTTAAAGCTGCTGCAGTTGGAGCGGGAGGTACCGGGTTCGAATCTCGATTCGGGGCAAGATTCAAATGGGATTTTCACCTTCGATCGTTTGGGCGGTGCGATCGGTGGGAAAAATGATCATATATCTGGATCCCCTGTCGTGTTTAGAATCCTTGGGCCGACCCATCTTCCATGTCAGTACTATAGACTGACATGGAGCTACGAAAAAACTCAGCCCTATAGCCGTACAAAGTGGTATCACAACGGACCGATCGTCGGTCTAATTGCTGCGATAGCAGCCACAACAACCTAACCTAATCTTCAGGACCATACGATAAAAGGCCAAGTGTGATTCGGACAGGATCTAGACAGTAACAATGAAGATGGGGAAATGTGAAATGACACCTTGTCCTTGCCCCTAATACAAACTGCAAAAATGTGTCATTTAAGCACTATTACAAAAGAACAACCAACCTTCCAATTGAACCAAATAAAAGGAAATTTTGGTGTATTCACCTCGATCTGTGGCACTATTCTCATTTTCGCGGGGAATAGGGAATTCGAAAAATATGTTATCCATATATACATTATACGGGTACAATATAGTGCGGTCATTAGGATAAAATAATTTTTCTTCATTTTGTGAACTTTTTGGTAATTTTTTCCCAATTCCCCTATTCCCCGAACAAACCAGGATATGTTGAAATACCACAGTGGTGTAATAATATTGTTCTGAATTTGACGATATTTTCCGTTTCGAGTTTCTTATTTAAAATAATCAAAAATAAATATTTTAAAGGTTTGGCTGACTATATACGAACCGTGGTGTCGTCTCTCATATATTTATAGAGTTTTTTTGGTAAAGCTCGCGCGGTCGGTCCATTTTATATATATTATATAAAAATAAATATTGTCATTTTAATAAGATAAATATACATTTATATTAAAATGTCTATTTCTAGCACTGCAGACACAATCTCATAAATTTTAAATTCGTTCTACACCATCTCTTATATTTATCTAATGGATATCCTATTTAAAAACACTTCTCATTCCATTACATTACAGATCGATTGATACAATACATACATATGGATATACAAGTTTTTCTAGATAGATAGATTGATTTAATACAAAACTAGAAATAAACGAGAGATATCTTCTTGTATTTAGACGAACTATTTATCTTATTGATTTGTAACATTCAGTTAAACACTGGAATTCATTTGTCGGTCAATTTAATTGATATTAAGTGGAGCAATTGATTTATACAATATCGATGTGAGATAAATAAAATGCATCATTATACAGTGATTAATATGCGAGTTCAGCTTCCGATGATTTAAACATATATACGAAGTGTTTTACGTTAATTGAACTGTCGTGACTGATGTTGATAGGTCAAGCGGGTTCGAATTGTCAACGATCCAAAATTCATTTGCATTCATGAAACATATATATTCCTCCAAACAAAACCACTAGAACGGTACTCATTTGGGTTTTCAAACAACTTTGTAGCATGGTTTAAATCTTACCTAAGCAACCGCATCAAATCCAACTCAATTCAAGCTACATCGGGTTTTCGACAAGATCCCATCTTGGCTCTTGGATGTTAACTATATTTGCATCGATGCAATTATACTGAAGTCATACTCCATTTAAAAATTTTAATTTTAATGCCAAATGGTGTGAGTAAAATCTTCTTAGCCTCAACATCAATAAGTGTAAGACTTTATCATTCCACCGGAAATTGAATCGCGTCTTAAACCATTATACAAAATAAACAATATGCCACTAAATCGAGTGTCTGAGATCAAAGACCTCGGTGTTATTTTCGTGGAAAATATTAGCAGTAACAAACATATAGAACACTTGTTGCTAGATCTAGTTCTATGCGGGGTTTTATTAAACGATGGACGGGAAAACTTTTTGACCTGGAGACAATCAAAATTCTGTACTTTGCCTACGTGCGATCGCAATTGGAACATGCTGTTACCGTTTGGTGTCCGTTTTATGATACAAATATCAGTAAACTAGAATGTATTATGAAATGGTTGTGACTGGCGTTCAAAGTAACTCACAAATATAATTATATCATCACGCTACAATCAATCAAATAATAAAATCTATATTTCGAGCTAAGTGCTTGAAATTTCGCGTTACGACTAAACGTAAAATATACAAAAGCCACACAGTACGAAACATCATGTCCGGTAGCATATGCCTGATGAGATGGATATGATCTTTTCGATCACACAGTCATTTAATGACGTCATCATCAGATCGAAATCGGCCTAGCGAATTACAAGCACCAACTCGAAATTACAACTCACCCTCAAATATACTTATTCAAATTACATAAAGCTTTACGCTTTACAAAGTTTATCCGTCACTTAACTTGGAAAAGGTGGTTAGGGAGAGTATGATCACGAATAGTAACCTAACTATATACCATGAAAACTTGCAGAGTTTACCATCACATCTCGATAGTTGTGAAACAAACAACATAGCAACTCTGGAACATAGATGTGAGCTTTTAAAAGTATTCGTTTGTTGGTGACACTTTATTGGGTCACATTGACGCACCATCAATACTGAAAAAATTAGAAATTAAAGTAACTCAGTAGACATCTAAGAAGAAATGAGTTCTTGCAAGTTGATTACATAGAACCAGCTTTCATAGAACCTCGTTCTTATGAACCGATTAACATAATATGCAAAAGATTTAATCAGATAAATAACCTGTTCGATTTTACTTCTATCAAGGATATTTTTAAACGAAGATTGAAGCAATACTTTGCTCCTTCCTGATTTTAATTATTATTGATTAATGTTTTAAGTGTCTGACTATTACGTCATTTTTACGTCATTACGTCATTAGATCCAGTTGGAAACAGGATCGATCAACAACTTAGTCCATACCAAAATGAAAAAAACATACCAGGTTTAACTATGAGGGTCTTATAAAAGCTGAGCGTTTTTGCCACCTTATAACAGAGCAAAACCATTGGAAATTATAAACGAGGTTAACTTCAAGATTAATAATAAATTCAATGGAATACGATGAATAGTTCACCTGCAGCTGGGTATAAGATATTTATTTTGGCAGTTATCGAATAACTTGTTTCAAGTTCCAACTCACCCTGGCATTGAAGTGAAGTCTCCACTAATTTCAATATCGCTTTCGTGGCCCTTTAAAAAGTTTAGAATTAACTTTTGTATAACTCATATGTAAGCTACATCCATTTATAACTTAACTGATAAATTCAATCTGTTGTTCATGCTAAAGTCATAAAATACTTGACAATGTACCTTTGACATTTTTACGTACAATGTTCTAATACTTCTGGGATGGATAACAAATTTTAGTGACTAGTCCATATAACAACTGCTGTAGCCACAAAATAACTGGCAAATGTAGATCAAGAGCTTATTAAAGCCAAATGTACGGATTGGCACAATACCCACAAACGCTGAGAGAATTTTAGATTTGTGGAGACCAATAAATTAAGTACCACCACCAAGGAATAAACACAATTAACGTATAATGAAGAAAAAGCAACATTGGCCTGAAATAATTCTTACTTAACTTTAACATACCAACATCCAAGCCATATAACTTCCCAACCTTACACAAAATCTAAGACGCTAATAACTTTCTAATAATTTAAGATTTTTTGAGAGCAAAAGTAAATACATACTGGTGGTCAACCAACTACTTGTCGATTGACCACCAGTATGTACATAGCCGCATTGTCTCGCCGTGAAGTTAAGTTCACAGTAAATAATTGATAACAATTATAATTAAGTTACTTATTTATTTTTTTATTTTTTTTTTACTTATTTATTTTATTTTATTGTCATCACAACTGTTTACATGTCGTATGTATTTATGTCACACCAACCACAGAATATATATATATATACGATAAGACGGTTATATGTTGTCGTGTTGGTGGCAAAATGAAAATCGAAGAATGAAAAATTTTGTGATAATTGACAGTTCAATATAATTTTGCTTTTCATTACGATAATTGTTATATTGTTTGGCTAAAAATTTGTTGAGATGCGAAGACCTATATTAGTCAAGACAAGTGTATCTGATATTTGGGACACAAGAATATAAAGATATTGGGCGTTTTGTAATTGGATGCAGATATTACAGCTTTTCCTTATTGCACAAAACTACTTATTAAACTCGAATCTCGGTAAACAAAAGCAGAGCTTATATAAACCCACAAGTATGTTTGTCCACTCATTCTTAGAAGGAATGGACAAACGCACTTGTGTTTATTTTTCAAAACAATAAATCGTGGTAGAGAGTCCTGAGCCCGAGTATACCAAATCTATAATCCAATTGAGCCAAATCGACAACATCTTTGTGATTTTGGGATCACGTTTCAAAGATAAACTTACACTACCTTTCAGTGATGGAGGTTGAGTTATAACAGCTTAAACATCGATTTGTTTTAACAAGCTCAAAATATATCTGGCTTCGTATTTGAGTCCGAGTCCTCTAAGTGACTGCTTTGTGAGATTGTGTGTACTTTGAGAAATAAGCATTCTTGATCTTGAATCCATATCCTACTTGAAAATGTTCAGTTTCTGTACTAAAACATCAGGAATCCAAACACAAGCTGTCAATCTGTGAGATATTTCTTCATTAATGATTACATCTTGTCTGACTGATGGCTTAATGTTTTTATATACAGAAAAAAGGGGCTAGGATCGATCCAAGTTAATTTGAGGTTGTTCCTGTGATTCACCTCGGAAATGTCAAGTTTTCACTTCTGTGATATAACCATTATCCGTATAGACCGTATATTATAGTTACAGTTGTCTGGGCACTAGATCTTTGGGCGTCCTTTGGTGTTCCATTCAGTCACTGAACAAACCAATCGTCTTATGTTTCACAATCTTCATAGTCCTGTAGGTGTAGCATTCTATCATTTTCTATGTTTGTAGTATTCTTTGTTGGCTTAAAGGTACTTGCCTTACATGGTTTCGTTAAAACAATGATTTTTAAGATAAATAAACTAACACAGATTATCTACAAGGCGGATGCAAAATATACGGAAAGGCTAAACTAGCCATAAAGACTCAGTAGTTAGAGAGTTTCTTATTTCTTTATGGAAGATGAGACTGAGTGTAATTCGAGAAACTATCTTTAGTTAGGGATTGGCAAAGACTAATTAGACGTGGTTTATGTGAAAGCATTCATCTCTGCAATTCCTAGGAAATTTTCCTGTATAGAGGCTATTGCATGTGTTATAGAGTTGTTCTAAATGTATTCCTAGATCGTAAAGTGCGAATTATCATCTTCAAAAGAATGACTTCGACTTCTGAATTCATTTTAAACCACTTACATTTGCAATTGAATTGTTATCCCATCATACGGTAGGTGCCTGGGTTAACTGATGCTAGAAGAAATAAACAAACGAAATCTGTCTTTATTTTTCAAAAATAGTAATTCGTAGTTGGGAGACAAGAGTTCAAATATCAAACCTAAACAAGTCAATCGAGACCGACATCAATATCATATTTTGTGATTTTGGCATCTAGGATCAGCACAAGCTAATTTGATGTGGTTTATGTGCTAGCATCGATTTTTAAAATTGGAAGCGTTCCTAGGATTCTCCTGTATAGAAAGCGTTTTTTCCAATGTTTCGTTCAAAGTCTTATCAAATATAGTGAGATATCTAATCTGATGGTGCCTGATCTTTGAAAATCTTGAAAAAATGTTAAAGAGTTTTAGCTGTCTGAGAACTGAGAATTAGACATTTGAATGTCTTTGTGTGATCTTGGTTTTTTTGTTAGAGAGTAACTGAAGAAACAACTTCACAATTTTCGTAGTTTTGTGCGTGCAGGATTCGAGATTTTTTCATATATCATTGTATGCTAGTTTGAAGGTACCTTCCTGAGTTGTACATGTGTCTTGTTAAAATACTGTTTTTGACACAAATTGACTAAAAGGTGGATCCAAAATATACGGAAAAGACTAAACTTCATTCAGAGGCATTTTATTATGCTATATAGACATAATTGGTAGACTGCTAGATATATAGTTGGGTCACTGGAAAGAGTTATAACAATTTATGTCCATAACATAGTGTTTACTCCATTGAGACACACTCTCCACCACTTCTATGGTCTAATTATTATGTTTAATGCGTGTTTGAATAAATAAACAATCCTATCGCGATGAGCTTATCGCCCAAATAACTTCTTGTGGTTTGATTTGATGTACGACTCCCAAGTGCGTACAACATATATTTATATACTTATGTCTAAGACGATTTTATTACAATATGTGTATATAGTACTGATTTAGTGAGAAGCCATGCATAAAATAGTAAAACGCGTGAGACAAGAAAATATACTGTAAACACACAACCATGTATACGAGCATTACAATCAGAGGCGGATAAATAAAATGTTTTCTTAATTAAACTAATTTAATGTTTTATGGCTTTTTATCTTCTCTAGTTAAATCTAATAAAAAGGACAATCAATTATGTTAAAACAATCGTTTCGGTCCTTTCATATCAAATTAGAGTATAACAAAGAAAATGGCAATAAAAGACCCTATACTATACACCAAAGCACATCAAACTGGCAATATGACGAAAAAAAAAAGAAAATATCCGAAATCAGCTTTATTTTTTCTTTATTTTATTTTTCATACTCATTAAATTTTTGGTGCTGTGACAGACAAAAAAAAACAGTTTTAATTAATTTTTCCTTTTATCCCGTAATCGTTAATATAATAATTTCCTTTTTTTTTGCGTTCATTTTCAGATTGTTGAAGATTGGAAATTCGTATCGATGGTATTGGATCGTTTCTTTTTGTGGGTGTTCACGTTGTCGTGTATCGGTGGCACGTTCGGCATTATATGCCAGAGCCCATCGTTGTACGATACGCGGCCAGCGATCGATCAACTGTTGAGCGAGGTGCCATTGCGGAAAAACAATTTCCTACCACCTGACATCGTTCGCATGACGTTGGACTAGATGCGACCAGCATAGTAAGTTATTTTTTTCTTCCTTCAAATTTTTGTATTCAGGCTCGCTCAATACCGTACGTATAATACATAAATAAGATTTAATAAATTAAGAGACATAATAAATAGGAGTATTGGATCAACACATAATTTTTTTTTAACACGTTTAACTCAAAATTTGTTATCATCGCAGTAAAAAATCGATGTTTAAGCTTTTTGTAAACCATTTAGATTTTTTACGTCATTAAGTAAAAAAAAAACTAAAAGCACACAATAGAATACTTGTCATTGACAATACGTCAAAATGATAATAGCTTAGAAGAAAAAAAAAGTAAAACAAGAATGAAATAATCTATATATAAGAAAACTTAAAGAGATACGTGATATGATAAGGTTTTGACCTTTTTATCTTACATTGTGTATTCTTGAATAGTTTAGAAAATGATTCATATTATAAATAAAATTGGAAAAAATAGAATAAGTGACACAATGATTTAAGTTATTTAGAGCTTCAATGGGAATATGGAGCAGCAACGATTTTTTGATTTTTCTTTCGTTTATTAAAATGGAAAAGTTTAATAAATATATGACATCGACATGAGCTTTTTGAAATAAAATTAATTTTATCTTAACATTATGATAAGATATAATGTGTGTATGTGTATCTATAATCTGAACAGAGTGGTGGGGATTCGTCAGCTGTTAATGTTTCGTAATTATAATCTTTATATCACTCAAAGGTCTGGTCGTGATTTAAATCTGGTCGTGATCTTTATCTCCGATTTCACTACCGGTTGTAGACTAGACTGGACCATCGAATTCTGTTTCAGGTTATTGTTCCTAATATACCATGATTGTAAGAATAACTTCGGTATCGTCTTTTACGTTATTACTACTGTACTCTGTGTGCCTTGTCGATTCAATATAATTGATATTCTGATTATTAACTGAGTGGTTTTTGCAAACTGTGTATGACTGGTTATTTGAACATTCATACCTTAATTCTTTTTGATAGGAAGGATGCATACAGGTCTTGTTGAGCCGAGTTAAGATGTTTTGTCTCATGGCATTAAATCGGCCATTCTTGCTTTTTGTGCTGTACAGTACACCTCACTTCATTTTGAGCAATCGAACACTATATGCAGCATCTCCTGGCACAGTTTTTGGATGAGTTTTATTATTTCCGACGGTGATCATTTATTGTTGGTAACATTTATGGGAAGTATAAGAAATATGCTTTGAGTATTGCCTAATATAAGTCGTCTACTATAACTATTATCAAGATTTGTTGCTTCGCTTAGTATTGATAAATTGGTTGTTCAACGGCTTATATGTTGGTTGAATTCAGATGGCTTTCTCAATGTGTATTCCATTCACCTGCACTTTTGTTACCCGATAGCCAGAACGATATTGATTTGAGTTGTTTGTCACATAAGGTTATCAGTCGTGATCTTTCTGTTTAGTTTTTGTTCTGTTGAACGAATCTTAATTCAATAATAGTTTTGACTGCACCGCATTTGATGTTAACTGGTGTACCAATAAATGTTTGAGTTTAATCCTGATATTTATTTTGTAACATATTTCAGGTCCCAAATGTTCGATTTCCATGTTCAAAGACCCTTAGTGATTTTAAATATACCCAAGTGCCACCACTGTATTAACGGTACTGTCAAACTACATCATTAGGCATATCATGGGGAATTTATTGAGAATTCAGTGCTACTAATATCTATAGTTAATTTGTTTGGCTTGATTGAGATTTCCACACAATCTTGTGTAATCGCTAAATGATTAACTAGTCCTCTGAATTTTGATTTGCTAAGACAGAGAAGGTAAACTTATAATCATACACCATCGTCGTTCCTGATGATTGATATTCGATGTTTAAATCATATCCAACTTTTTGTCACGTAACCCCGCGTGTTCAATAATTATCTGTAAAAGAGACTCAGTTGCAAGGTCCAACTAATTTTTATAGTTTTATACTGAATTCGAGTTTTGTCATCTTCTATATTTTGTAGAATTCATTTCGCTGAGGTATTTTGATTGTGACCAAACAATGGTTCTTATTTATGTTCGTTTGAGATTTCTGACTATCTCGTTCTGTGTTAACGGACTTAAACGGAAACTATAGAATAACTAAACACATAATTCTACCTGCTGCGCAAATATCTACAATAAATTAAAATTGAGAGGGCATCATGTTTCTATACTCATTTCTCTTCTAGTCAGTTACATGGGTCATGTTTCAGTTGTTCACAAAAACATGTAGATACTTATCTTGCTTTGGATTCATTTGTTTTTCTTCCCAGACGTACAGTCTCGGTCCCGAAATCTGTCCGTCCAAAATATCCGGTATCCTCAAGGTCATCAGTTGGTCCTCAAATAGAAATTGTGATCCAAAGCAGTGCAGTCTATGTGAAGAGTATGATAAACTGGAGCACAATAAGTGCTCAACAGTTTCTTCTTCTCCTCCTCCCACAATGTTCGCAGTTTGCGATGTTCCCAATTTTTAATCAGAACATATGGTTATTCATAGAGCAATGCCCCGTGAGAATGTCCAGCAAGATTCTTAAAGTGCGCCTATCCTAGTTGAAGAAGGACTGGGATGTTTGCTGGTTTAATGACCCAAAGAAGATTTTGGACAGTCGACAGGAGATGAGACTATCCCATCTTTTTGGTGCAGATCACCAAATGGATAGTCAATTTCTCGTTTAAGAGAAAATGACGTCACTCCTAAAATGGGCTCAGGTCCCACAAAAGTGAAAGCCACACCCAAATGGGAAAATTTGTCAGAAATGTATTTCCTTTGATACCCATGTGACTGGTTTCCAACGAAGTTAAACTTCATTCAGACTTCGGACTCAATTACTAAATCTAACTATAAAAATGCATCAATAACCATTTTGGAGATGGTCGATGAATTTATTCGAATCACTTTTTGGCTATTCAAGATTTAAGTCTAATCTATCAATATCCTTGTACAGTAAATCCTTCAAACGTTGATACCATATAGACGAATGTCAGTTGGTATACTTGTATAATAACATCCGGCTATGTCCATATACAGTTATGATCATTTTCCTTAATATTTTAGGAGCATAAATAAAACAAATTAAATTCAATCAATTTTTTTGTTTACTCGGATTATGATACACAACACCATAAATTTATAAACTTAATAGAATTAGGAAACAACCAAATCAACAAATAATCAATCATAATCTTACATGAAAATAACAATATTTTTAGTTTTTTCCTCTTTCGATCTGGTGAAGAAATAGATAAATAGAAAAATGTATTTGTTTTTGTGATTAATTTTGAGAGCTCATTTTTGTTTTGGTTCTTGGGTGTTTGACAGATAATTATTTTTTCGAAATTAATGGATTTTTAATTATTTATGTAGATGTTGGTTTGTATGATTTATTCTACCGTGTTAAAGGTATCCTCCCGTATATCCATTAACGTATTAAAGAGGTGTCTTCAAAATTATACACATATACTCGGATGTATCATGATGATTTACTATTAATAAATTTTCCATCTTTCATAATTTCTAGCCACCCTAATAATTGATTATGCATCGGGTTTGATCGATGATGGTTTCGCTCACGATCCAGCACATCATATTGTGACAGGTACTCAGAATTTTGTTGATGTACAAATTCAGATTATTCGTAAGATGTTTGGATTTTAATAGTGGACTTTGGTATCCTCCCAACACTATATTATGTGTGATGAGACATTCATAACACTTGAATTTTATAAACCCCTCAAACATGGCTGTATGCCAGAAATTTATGAAAATCATGCAATTTTCGGAGAATAATGTTGAAATTTTTTGAACAGTTGTATTGTCCTCTCGGTGCTTAACAACTTTACTCTTGGGACTAATCTTTGATCTGACTTAGTATAACATATGTGATAATCGTTATGGTATATTAGTAACAGATACCAAATAATAGATGTCACTGTAAGAAATAACAAGTTAACGAGAAGAGATCGTTGTTGCTGACTTAATATTACAGTCTTTTTGGTGGGTTTCTCTTAGAACGTATAACATAAAGTTGAACAATGTCGACTGTATTCACTAAGTTTGGTCTTCATTAAGATATAATATGTTTTTAATATTCCAACGTTTAGAGGTTGACAACAGTTTCGGCAAGTTTAGTACTGTGTTTAGTAAAATTTGAGCAGCCCAGTATGATCAGTGCTTTGAACCAGGACTGACAGTTTTATGGCAGATTTAAACCACGTGTTAAAGGTGAGTTTCCCAATTGTTCCATAATCCATTTTCCTAATAGTTGTGACGCTTATATAAACGTTGCTCAAAATGTAAAATTGGAGAAACCATTATCTCTGGAAATAGTTCCTATTGCACAGTATAAATACCTATAATCCATCACATTTTGTGTGTCATATCTTAATATTAATAGAAAAAGCATTACCCAAGACTTGGATTTGTCATCTAGAGTGTGACTATTTCCATAGAATCGTATTTTACACGTTGTCTAATAAAGCAAATCAACAGATTTACCTCCTCTTTCATTGGTGAAGTCTGTTGAGTTAAAAATTAAAATTTGATCCAATTTATGAACGATTTAAGAAACTTTGGTCAAATTCATGTATACCGTACAAACGAATCAGTCGATTTGTTCATAAACTTTTGGTCTCGACTTTGTTTGTTCAATTTAACCATATGACCGCTGCCCAATTTCATATGAAATAAAATAAAATATTGCTCAACTGAGACCTTACGAACCAATTTCGGTTAGTATCCGGATTATTGACGCCTCAGGCACTGATTAAACTTAAAACGATCAGATTTTAGTCAAACTTGTTACTTTATTTATTTCGCACCGTATAAATTGTGAAATATTAGCCGCTTGCATCTGGTAGGGGCTATAGCACTAGTCTTAACTACACTTTAACCACTTCACAGGTTAAAACAAGACTGCTAAATATAATGGATTCTCGATCTTATTGCATTCTATTTAGAACAGTCAACAATTTAGAGATACTTCCGTGCGTCACCGTAATAGTGTCTACAACTGGTTTCAACCTGATCGCTCTTCAAAATGAACTTAAACATAAAAATATTACATTGGTATGGTGTCCTCGGTTGGATTCTAACCAGCTTTTATTTTGACCGGTACCACGTATACCGCGTACTATAACCACTCGACCATTGACTTGCTCGACGTTTACTGTATTGATTAATAGGCATATTCGTTGCAATATTTTGAAGGGGAACCTTTACTCATCCGTAGATGTTTGTCTACGGAACATCGGCACATCGCGAAGGACCATATCATATATACTAATAACATGAAACATGATTTCTATGGTCCAATAAGTTATTCAACAATCAGTACAACCGATCCTCCCAATTTGTCAGAAGGCCTATGGGTATCAGTATTTTGGTTTAACCTTCAGTTCTATCGATCTACCGATGATGACTAAATTCTTGAATTACTTTTACCACATTTTTATTGGTTGATTTATTTTGCCTAAATCAAATTAAGTAACATATCTGGACAAACTGGTTATTATGGTTTATGTTCATAAGAAATAATAATCATCTTAACTATATAATTGACTTAAGGTGATAAGATTAGCAATACTACATAGCAATAAATTAGAACTAACTGATAACTATATATGTCAAAATAAACAAAACTATTTCCAATACATTAACATTAATAATATAAATAAATAGTTGTTAATTTTGTTATAATAAAAATATCGAAAACTATAAAGATGTATTTAATTACAGGAAAACTAAAAAGTTTTTTATAAGATTATCGTGGTATATGGTAGAAAATGAACTATGAGTTCGTTAAAATACCACTATCAAAGTATTTATTGTATTGATTATAGAATTATGGTCAAATAAAATTTTACTGTTAAATTAATAAAAAAAATTGTGTTTTACTAAGTATTCCTTCTTTTATAATATTGTTGTTAAATCTAAGACTTAGTGGTTGAAGCTGCGGTAGTTGGAGCGGGAATACCGGGTTCGAATCTTAAAAGGACATCATCATCCGATTACGATCGGTGGTGTGAATGAGCACATCTATGATTCCCTGTTGGAGTGCATTATTCATAAGCTGGCCCATCTTCCATGTCAGTGCTATGAGCTGGCACCTATTGACGCAAAGTACGTCCACTGTATTGTATTAATAAGTGAATCGCGAAAGAACAAACGAACGAAATGTTAAGTCGTCAGATCCATAGTCTAATCGGATTTAAGAAATCCGTGGTTTATATACACGAGGATCGTCATCATAGAAAAACAAATGAGAGCTCAAAAAAGGTAAGATGTTTATCACTTTTTATTTTGGTTAATTAAATTCACACCTTTCATCGAATTTTGATACATATTCCAGAATATTGTGAAGCATGCATAATTCAAATCCAAAAACATTAGAAAATCTATTTCTTATTTAAAAAAAGAAAAAAATTAAAATATTATTAATTTTGGTTTGGCGGTGTTTTAACCGCGATGGCCTAAATAGGATGGAACAAACAAAACGAAATTACTAATTAAACAAAAATATCGGAAAATTAATGAAAATGGGTTTTAAACAAATAAACCAGAGAACAGCGTTGATTGCTTAACCTCTTGTGTACTTGTGTCGAGTGAAAACCTTTTTTTTATGTATAAAGTATTTGTTTCAGTTGTTTGCAATACGCTTTGGGCCAAATCGTAATGATACATACTAGAGATGAATCTTTTTTCACTCCATATGACGTGTATAGATTAACTTATTCGTTGTTGCTTTTATTACAAAAAATCATTTGTTCAATCAATTCTTCATTTGTTTGTAATAATATGTCATGAAATATTTAAGAACGAGTCGCTGAACAATTTACCAGATAGAGGAAGGAAACGAGAAACCTTAGTAAATGAAGACATGTGACAATTGAAACATTATAACAGCTACAAGACAGATATGATACATAGTATAGGAGTATGGTAATGGTTTATCGAAACATTTGGTCTATTGAGAAATTGAAGAGGAATGCATTAATCTAATGTTATTGGCAGTAGTCATTGCAAACAGTTTGTTAATGATTGCATCTCCTGTAATCGGGCTTCTCGAAGATCTAGATTGTATTGACGAAATCATGTTGATGGAACGTTCGCACTTAGCTTGTCATCAATATGGATACCATAGAGGAGTCTAAGGTAGCCAGGTTGGCTAAGGATTGCCACATCAGTTTTTCCTGGAACCATTAATTTTGTCGGTAGCCATCATGATTCGATCTCGGACTTGGTTGTGGATCTCGTTCAATTTCATCGTCAGTTGGTTCACGTATTTTGGCTTCGTGTATTTAGCTGATTTCTAGGTTTTGCAAACTGCAAATCAGTATACCATCAAAAACAGAGAAAGTAGTTCGTCCCAGATCCTTCTATTGGAATCCACTACTTTTCCCAAATATTCTGTCATGGTTCGATTGATCTCTCCACCATACTATCCAACTGTGGATTCATAGAAGTTGTCCGAGTTTTTCTAATGTTGAGTGTCCTGCACAGTTTAGCGATTAGTTGTGGCTCAAAGTTTCTTCCTTGATCCACTCATACACCAATATGCACCTGCTAATATTACTGCCTGGCCTGTTGGTTTGTTAGTGTAAAAGCTTCCAAGTGACTTCGTGAAGTTCCCCATTATTGCTGTACTGTCACGTTTTATTACTGCACCTCTACTCACATTAGGGTTCTTGATCCCTTATATACTGCGCAGATATCACTACGTCAACACTATTTCTCTACGTCAATCCGGTGTCACACCCAAAAAAATGTTTGCCTGACTTTGGAAAGTGTTTTACTTACTCCGAAATGCCCCTTTAACTTCCACCGTGCGGTCCACCAATACCACAATTTATTAAATACATTTTCGATGTCGAAGATCAATTGAAACCGATATTTAATGATTTTTGGATCCATTCTGAAATTAAAAACTCTTTTTAACCAAATTGATTATTTGGTTTAATGGGACAGCTTCATAAAGTTCTAGGAGAAGCTTAAGTTGGTGGCTCATAGGTGTTATACTTAGGTCTTTACTATACGCAATAGGTAGACGACTATCTTGTTTGAGTAAACCTAAGATATCGTGATTTATTTTACATTTCTGAGAGAGGTGTCTGTTGTGTGATTGGTAGAACCGACACAAAAAGAACTTTGTTTTTTGAACGTGTAGAGTAACCAGCACAAGCAGTCACCCAAAGAACTACCAGTATTTGTTTTATTAAATCAGGCAAATACCACTCTGAAATTTGTATAGTTGCGCTGTCTTCCCAGAAACGGGGTATTTTAAAATTAGTTTTAAACTACACTTCCGATAGATGGGAAACCCACCCAATACCTATCTCATTTAATAGGTCGACTTCATATAAATCGAATTTACTTGAAGCTTGAGAGTATTTTTAGCTCTAACTCAACAAATCAAGATAATTTTAGAATACATTGTTAGGAAAAGATGATCAACTCACTATAAGTAAAGTGACATGTTTCACTAAGTAACAAATAGGTTGGCATGAAACTATTCCTATTTGTTATATTGAAGTATAGATCCCAATTATTAGATTCCAAATCGCCCGTTTTGTAGTATGAATATTTTATAGGGCTAGCTAATATCTCTCTGGCAGTTATGAACACAATATTTGGATGGGCTCTGAGAACTCAGGAGTAGATTCCTAATGTGTACTTACCGATTGGTATACTTACTATTTACCCAGACCGGGTGTTACATTCAAAACTCTCTCGACCTCCATTATAATAAAATTTGATTTTTAATTAATTTTTCATATTTTAAAATTGTTATTTGTTTAATTTCAAATTAATAAAATGATTACATTTAAAATTAATTTAAAAAAATTATTAATGTACAGTTTCATCAGAAGTAAGATAGTCTACTAGAGTGTATATATGAATTGTATGCGTATATATAGTAAAAATTAATTGGTTTAATTAATTAACATTAAGGTGTTAATAATCTTATCTAATTAATTATTTTTATAATTTTTCAGGATTTTAATTTGATTGGGTATCTGTTTATCTAATCAGTATATTGCAATTAATTCCTAAATTTAATTTAAGTAAAAATTTTTTTAAATTTATTAATTTTATAAAGCGAACGATTTATTTATTATACGACTATGTGATTAATTTAACCATTAATCGTTTTAATATTTACAAAATAATTTTTATTAATTAATTAATTATGTATACGAGACAAAGATTTAGTCTTTTTTAACAGTTAAATTGTAAATTTGCTGTGCAATATACGACAGTTCGACATCAATTGGTTTCGTATCGTCGTACAGTGCTGGCGCCTCACACAATATGGCAAACGTTCCGACAATCGAGGCCGTCAAAAAAATCCATAAAAATAAACGATCCAGTACCATTGCGACAAAGCCCCAGTCTTGATCTTCTGCATTGAATTCGTCCTGGCGCTGCATATGATGCTGTATAAACATCACGTTGTGAATAGCTTTTTCCAATTCGAACGGATATTTTTTGCGACAACCGACATCACTCAACGATTCGTCTAGGCCTGACATAACGGATGGCAGCCCATTATATCCACCCATACCACTGAGGCCACCACCCAATGCACCAACCAATCCGCTAAATCTGTTTGTCGCCGTCGTTGTGTGCAGTCCATTGCAACCGCCGACCCGACCCTGCATATGCCGAATCGAATCGGGACTCGAACCACCGCTACTCATTTGTAGTGATGCCTGGGCAGCGAGGGCGGCACCAAATTTCGATTTTTTATTCGATTTGCCGTAATTTATTTTGTTCGCGGCTAAATCGCGCAGCAAGTCTTTTGGCACACGCATGAGCAGCAGCTTTGGAAGGCGACGAATAAAAAAATTCCTCACCCACGGCGCCATTTTATGGGTACTCGGTTTACGATAGTGTATATTCAGTATTATAATCGTTATGACGACACTTAATCCGACTAATAACATTGTGAACAATAGATATTTTCCTAACAGCGGCAGTGCTAGTGATGTCGACGGTATAATTTCCGATATCAGTAAAAAGAACATGGTCTGCGACAGGAGGATGCTAATACATAATGCAATTTTTTCGCCCGAATCAGCTGGCAAATAAAATACGAGTACCGACAGGTAACTAATGCCGACACACGGAATAATTAGATTGACGGTGTAAAATAAAGTTTTTCGTCGCAAGGTTATGTTGAAAAATATATCGGGATATGGTTCGGCACAGCACGGGTAGTATTTTTCGTGTCGTTCGGCGGGCACGCCCAAAATATCCCATTCCACACTCGGATAGTACTCACGCAGATCGATACCAATCTCGACCTTATTGTCTTTGTCGTTCTTCTGGTTGATGTGCTTTAAATCGATCTGTCCCCAAAATAAAATAAAATATAAATGTACCACCTGTAATTATATAATAGTGTACTATTTACCTGATCGCCATCGTAGGTCCAGGATCCAAATTTCATGAAACACGTTTGCTGATCGAACGGAAAATATCGTACATCGATTTCGCAAGACGATTTAAAGATTGCGGGCGGTGTCCAAACCACTTTGCCTGTGTAATGCAAAATGGCCTTTGTCATGGTTGTCACTACGTATTCGCCGTCAGCACTACACACATAAAATATAAACACATAATTATTAAATATACATAATTTTGCAGACTTAACATTATTATAAGGAATTTATCTCGTTTCATATATGCGGTATATTATGTACGATCAACCCTAAATTTTGTCGAAAACTCTCTATACTCATTCGAACGACGATATATAGTATGTAGACGTGTATATATAGGTATACGTTCAATGGAAATTTTGGCTCGGTTCCGTTTATGTTTATTGGAATGGATAACAACGTTTTGGAATAAAAATTCAATCTATAACCACTCACAAAAAAATAAACTTAAAATACTTGAAAAACAAAATGAAAATATAATCGAATTTCGAGAATAAAGAAAATTTATAAATAAATTTTGCATAAAGCTCTTTTAATATGATACGATTATTATTATTATCCTCCGTCGTATCATTTTCTTGTTCACATCCTTTAAGCATCGAGTACATTTTTCAAAGCGATAAAACACAATCTTTCTACTAAAAATTGATAACTAATAAGAAAATTGAGAAGCCGTTCCCATTGAATTATAAATAGACGACACAACACAGATGAGTAGTTGCGGTTTTTCCAAAAAGCTCAATTATTGTTATATACATAAAGGTAAATCGACATTAAGTGTTTATACTTTGCGGCTAAATCTTAATCTCAAAATGGGAAAATATTATCGATCTTGACTGAATAATCTCATAGAGCAAAGTCAGTAATCTTTTGTGATTGTGCCACGTTCATTTGTAATAATCTGTTCAACAATAAGCACGCCGCACAGATATATTGTAACATAGGGCCATAAACCAAGATATTTACGTATAATTCGTTGCATGGAAGACCACCTAATGTTTATTTCCGATGCAAGAGGTCGAATTGTTGTTCTCGGCTGTTGCCACATGTTTTTGGTCACCGTGGCGAGCACTTTATGCACACAAAATTTTTGATGTAAGTCTCGAGTTTTAACCAATTTTGGACGGCATGTTTTTGTGGCGAAAGTAAATTTCAACATTTCCCACTTTTGTTGAAGCGTTAAGCGACTCATTTCGTCCATTAGAAATAATATACTACGTTTCTGTCAAAGAAACAATGATGTTAGTGTTACCAAAGTAAATATAACCGATATGCCAAATGTGTTGAAAAAAACCCAGCAAATCGTAGATACAATTTATTCAAAGTATCGAAACACGGATAAAGAGTTGGTAGCCCAGGAGGATACCGAACTAAATCGTTCATACCTGATTTAACAGTGTCAAGTCTACAAGGTTCAAGTACCAACGAAGGGAGAAACATCAGACATTAAAACACAATGAACGAGTATCATCGCACTGACACTGAAAAAATGTGTGTTAAGTGTCTATACATCAATGCTGACTGAGCTGATCAACAAGCAGCTGCTCTCGCTTGTAGTACAACCATTATATACCATTAGTAAAAACTGCAAATTGTGAAGATGCCTAGAAATGAAAATGAATTGTTTCATATGCTGATGAAGTTCAGTTTCATGTTAGTTTGTAAACCAGGAAAACTGAAAACGCAATTTGCACTTCGAACAGCGAAAGGTGAAACAACTTCTGTGCATGTAAGAGCGATTATTTTGTTTGAGTTGGAAATAGCAAATTCAGACCTCGATTCGCGATGGTACATTTTATGATCGTCCTAGATTTTATGAAACAGAATACGTTTGTGTTGAATCTCGAAAAACACACACTTCGACGCATGTAGCGAAGATAGTTTGGCAGTTCGAGTTTTCAATGAAATAAACGTCGAAATTTCATAAAAATCGCAAAGCAATAATATGATTTTAGGGGACAGATTTTAGAATAACCAAACTACTAAATTACTGATGTTAATTTAGCCAACTAATAACAACTTCGGAGGGAATATAATGGTCGGCCGAACACTAGTAGCATGCGAGAGAAGGAGCTATACTAGTCCAACTGATAAACTTGTCCAACCCAAGTTCGAGCATGATTCCTAAAAAATTCTATCTGGGCTAAATCCACCCGCTGTTGTGTTAAGTGCGGAGAACCAAAACGTTTACAAAGAGAAGGGTTTACAAAGAGATTGGGTTGTCCAGGTCGATTTTATTTGGTTTCGACTAGATTTTGGGTTCGATTAGAATTATCGGTTAGCATTGACGGTAGTGCAAAGTAATCGATATCAATGAAGTGCTCGAATTTTGACAAAAAATCATGAGGTACGAAATATGTTTAGGCCTTGGCTGGATTTGTCAATGAACAGACTAGTCGCTATTGGGTGCCTGAAACTAATAAAATGATAGACCAAAGACCACCACACCAACGGAGAATATTTGTATGGTGCAACATTTGAATCTACGACATCATTGCGGGGCACATTTCTTTGAGAATGCTAGGAGGAATGTAATAGTTACATGTGATATCAACTAGCTTTCATGATTCAAAGGCAAAGGTATTAACCGATAAACCAACCACAACCTCGACGTTTAAGGACAACATTCGAAACAAAATTCCTGAAATAAGGTTGCATTTGGTGCTGTTTTTGAATATCAGTATTGATTGGTTAATTTTCCTTCAAAGGTGAAAGAGGCAACAACAAGACAGTATACGTTAGATGATGGAGAGGCACGTTCACTAAAATTATACTAGAAAGTTCAATTGGATGCATGTTGAGCAGAGATGATCTGATATTAGATACTATAACTATTTTGTATTCTGTTGAACATATTCCAGGATTACCGTGACAAACCTAGGATTACCGTGATGGTTGACTTGTACTTCTCCTATAAAATGGGCCAAGCTTCAGAACAACAAGACTACTAAATCATCGATGTTAATTGAGCCGGGTAACAACAACTTTGGAGGGAATGTAATGGTTTTGCATTCTATAAAATGTCATCGGATAATAGAACCAAGAAACCAAAGGGCGTGCCGTGGTAACGGTAATAGAGTTTAGGGCAATCCAATATTATGATTATAATTCTATAGCAAGATGAGTAGTAAACAGATTTATTATAAATCTTTTATTGGAAAACAAGTCAACAACAAACAGGCCCAACTATTTACAATATTCGGGTATTATATCTAGAAAACTCCAACTGGCTTAAGACCACCCCTGTCAGTTTTAGTCCGAGAACCAACAGCTACATAAAGAGAAGTCATTGGGGTTTCACCGTATAACTACAGGGTGTTTTGTTTATGCATGTTATTGGGTGCCTGAAAATTCATAATTGATTCACTAAAGACCACTACATCCTCGAACAATATTTGAGATGTTCTTCGTTTCAGTTTCGTATGATATATACTTTTAGTCTTAACATATAATTCAGGGATCAATACTGTATGGTCTGGCAGATTAAGTTGCTACACCCATCGTTAGGAACCTACGGTCAGTTTTTTAATAGCCCTAAACTCAACAACAATAGTATATACACTATAATCAAATGAGAGGCTGTAGTGATGTACCTTATACATATACAAGGCCATACATACATGTACGGTATTGTCAGTTCTCTACTCTCTCCATTTGAAACTTTGAACGAACGGTGATTTTATTCGAGAAACTGGTGAATGGGCTTTGATTCAAATTTGGTTCGAATAGGATGTTGTCGTACCACATGCATTATAGGATAACACTGCCAATAATTATTTAATCATAAGTATAACGATATGTCAAAGCAAGTGTCCTATTCGGAATGGTTGATACCATTGTTTGTTTTCCTGTCAATCAATATCGGTGTTTAAATTTAAATAAATAAAATTAGAAAAGAACCTAATTGACATTTTGACCCCCACATCCCAAAAGTACAAGATTAACAATAACAATGTCACAAACTCGTTAGCAGCTCTTTCGATTGAAAATTCTATTGTAAAGTATTGATTTCTACGAACCGATAAAATCTCTTTCAAGCAAGAAAGCGTGAGAAGTCAATTTATAATAAATGACTAGTTGATGACTAGCGCATATGGTTATTAATTTAATATAAATATTAATAAAAATTGTGATCCTATATATTTGTGATGCTGAGATACAAATATATATATGTATACATGTTACAACATTTGTGTATACTTAATTGAATTCTCCACCCCAAACACTCCATTTCATCGTACCAACACCCATTGGAAAATTGATATGTATACGATTACATTACCATATACTCAAATGTAACTTGAGATGATATCTCTAACATCGACCTTTAGAGTGGCAGAATTATGGTATGAAGAGCTACTTAATTAACAAAATATTGTGTATAATTGTGGTGGAATCTCAATCTTTTAAACTACACGTATTGGTGGCGACAAATTCAGTTCCTTTCGTTTTTTCCTGAAAGATTTTCTATATGTGTTGTCTCTATGCTCTCTGCCCCTTCTTTCATCATAAAACAAATTAAAAAAATAAATAAGATAAAAACATCTTAATTAGATTTTAAAAGGACATTAATTAATTTTTTTGTCAACGTCCTTCTTTCTTTCTTTCTTTCTTTTTGATAATTATGTTAGATTAGATAAAGTAATACTCAAGAACAACCGAAATAGCTCGTTTTAGCTTCTTTTGTTGGAGATACTATGGCATTTCGTGATCTCGTATATGATGTGCTGCTTTAGAAGCTTTTTGTCCTACGCGTTGACATCGCTTCATTTGTTCATTTGCGGTTGTGATTTATCGTTACGAACTGTATGTAATGGTATCATGTAGAGTTTTGATACAAAAATATTTACGATATACATACTTTACATAAATTAGTCAGGTCCTGCCTCTCAATTACACGTGATTAGCGATAATTTTCGACAGGCATGCAAAAGTTCCAGAAATATCGAAACAAGCATTCTAGCATATTGGTGACTGAAAACTCATCGTATTTTGTTAAATCAAAATGTTGTTTTATAAGTCTTTCAATAGCTTGAGTGTGACTGATTTGTCTAGTATTGATGCTGAATTTTGAACCTTGTACATTACATCACGATTAAGAAACCGTTGGGTCGTGCTCTTAAAGTTTTATAAGTTCTGAAGAAAGAAGCTGCTTCTTTAGGTTTGTTAATGTGGTCTGCGTTGAGTTGAAAATTTTACTCTATCAACCTTAAGAACTAATTTCATAAATTGGAACTTCTGCCAGTTTGTAATCAAATATATGGTACAGTAGAAAGATACTTGCAATTTCTTGGCTTATGGTACTAAGTAGAATTTCTTGGCCTATGGTACTCTTTTTTCCCGGAATAATATTTACCTATAATCTTCCAGATGAGACTTGGTTGGCTATCGATAGTGTTCTTCAGGAATCTTCTTCTGACGATATGGGTTTGGTGTTCTTTGATTATTTTGCCAGCATCCCTACAACATTTTCCATCTTGAATATATTGAAGGACGTTACTATAACATATTTTGGAGCAACCCAACTTCAGTTATGATAAATTCATTGACGATGATTACAACGTTTTTCACAAGGCTCACATTATATATTTTACGGGTTACGCGATAGAATTAGAAATAGTTAACGTGAACAACAGGATTTGTGTTATTTTACTAACCCTTAGAGTAAGATGGGCTGAGTTCTCTTTCAAAAAGTCTTATCGAAGCGGCTTCTCTTAAATATATGGTATTTACGTTAATTTTTTCCAAGCAGGGTATAATCTGTATCACACGCACTGACTCAACATTTATACTAAACCTACGAAACTATATTTAATACTAAACATAAGCAACAATATATTTATCCTTTTACTATACCCTATTCGAGATACATCGGGATTTAGTCAGTGCACTGTCATCTGAGTTTGGAAAAAAAATTGTATAAAATCAATCAAACAAAAGCCTATAGATTTCTACTTAACTTTTTCGAAGAGAGTCCTTAATGCGGAAAATTACAAACTTGAAATATATTTAGGTTAGACGAAGTGAGTAAGGTTATTGCAGGATTCCATTCCGGAAAAAATAAAAATGTTCATCAGGTAATACTTATTTCATATCATCCCCAGATTTTTAAAATCATCCCAGAAAATTTTGTAACTTATTGAAATTGGGAAATGAGTACTCGTGGTCAATTTAACTTCTATATAATAAAAAGGTGAGGATTCACATCAAATGAGATTAAATTAAAAACATCCAAGGTAAATGTTACCCAGAAACCATTGGAGTTATGATTGATTTCATGTGATTTCGATTTAATATCCTCTTATCTTTATTACATATAATGAACAATTCTGGGGTCATATATATGAACTTTTAGCGCAACTCTCACCATACGGCTAGTCTTGTATATAGTGTTGCTCGTAGTTAGTGGACATAAATAACATGAGTTCGTCAAGATCAATAATAATTACGTTTGAATGTTTTAAATTTTATTCCACAAATACTTAGATCTGCATTGCCAATCTCATTTATTCTGAATCTCTCTTTTTGTTCATAGATGGTAGAAGTAAATTCGACCTTGGGAACTTATTTCCCAATTTCGATAAATTACACAGGTTTTTGGGATGATTTTAAAAATCCTGGGAAGTCATGACATTAGTATTGCATGATGAATTTTTTATTTCTGGGATGGAATCCTGGGATAACTTTACACACATGTTTACACGCAAGTATAGAAATTAACGTTGGTCGATTTTCCTGGGGTAGTAGTTCTACAATTTTATCGGAACATGTCTTGAAGTATCGGGGATAGCGCTATGTAATCGTTGTTTCCTCTGAAATGAAAGACATCAATGTTATAACTCTTTCGGAACAACCACCGTACATTTTGTTTCAAACAAATTTGTTGTTATATTCACACAAAAGTAATTAATCATCTCCATCATATTTTATAAGACACCAGAATAATTTGACAAGTGTTATATTCCAGCTTGGTGGCAAAAAAACAACTTCAAGATGAATCGATTATTTAATTAGCAAATTGTTGTTACGTATATACGTATAAAGTTATATCGAAACTATATATTCGCTAACATAATTTATAAACTACACTCAGACCATAAATCACATTGAATATTGAACCAGCGAAGCGTGGAAGCTGCTATCATAATACAAAATTTAGTATTCAAATTTCATTAATAATTTATCAGCGTATTCCGTTCAAACTCGCTATACCATGTGCATATACACATCCGAGATCTGCTATACACAATATAGTTTGAATGAATTATGAACTGATTTGAAACGATAATAAATTGTATCAAATATCAAGAATTTATATATAGTTTTTCGAAAGTTGTTCGTTCCCAAACGCTTGAATAGAGTTTAAAATTGGTTTTGAGCGATGCATAATGTATGTACACGAACACAACATGGCTTTCAATTTTATAACATTTTCAATAAGGAATGTACTCGTACTCGTATATATATTGACGTTGAGAGCTCGTATATTCATTATTGGATTTCTTGAAAATAGATTTTAAGAAACGAATTAAATATAATATCCAATAAAACCGTTACGTTTTTATTGTTTTCTACTTGTGATAACAATTGATTTTTTATTATTCCTCGGTGAAAGATTTATTTTATAATATTAATTTATATTTTCATTTTATAAGAAGCATAAAATCTTATTTGAACCGGGAGCAGCATGTATACGTATGTGTTTATGTTTTACGAGGGTTGTATGACGGATTATACCTCCCCCCTCCCCTGGTTTTATCAAATGATGTCGTCTCTTCAACTCTGCGAAGTTTATAAACGTCTCAGGTCATCTAAAGTGAGATCACGGTCTATACAATGAGATAAGATTGATGAGAGTGTGCGAGCATCCGATCATCAAACTGGTAGAGATAATAATGTTGAAAGCTCATTTGGATATTAGAAAGCTTTCGACAAAATGGGTGTTATTAGATAATTGCATCACACACGTATGTGATGTTGTAAACTAGAAATCTATCCCGCAGCAGTTGCGAGTTTTGAGACAAATACTTGGTTTCGTCATGAATGGAATATTGGAAGCTAAGCTTTATCATTAACAAAAGATGAAGGCACCTTAATCGAATGGATATACACCATTTTGAAAGTCTATTTGAATATGACTACATCATGAGAAGTCAAACGGAGCTTTTGACCATGTTGTCTAAAAGGATGTCAACATCCTTTTAACTTTGAAACACTTTGAATTGAATATGGATTAGTATAATATTGTCGCCGGATGTAGCTTAATGGTTAAGAGAGTTTCTCATCACGCCGCGGTCTCGAGTTCGATTCCCGCCGTTGACCAAATTAACATGCAACCGAATGACACAAAAACGCGTTTGTGTGTAAAAATCATTCGTTGGGCTGACCACCTACAATGTACACCATTCGTTAACACTGGTTCGTAAGGTCTCAGTTGAGACGCGGTAAGGGCCGTTTACGGCCTCTAAGCCATAGATTTTATTAGTATAATAAGTACACTGGTTCGTAAGGTCTCAGTTGAGACGCGGTAAGGGCCGTTTACGGCCTCTAAGCCATAGATTTTATTAGTATAATAAGTGGACTTAATGATTGAATTTGTCATCAAATCAGTCCACATATACATATGTCGATAGTGTTCAGAATTGCTGCCACACAACCTTGGTTTTAACTGTGGTAGCATTCGTCGAATCAAGCTCCTTTTTTATGGTTCTTATAATACAACCCTCGTATGTGGTTAAAGTACACCAAACCCATAGAAAAGGGAAGAAATCATTAAAACAAACAAACAAACACACAAACATATGTGTACGTATATTGTGATTGATTGATGTGTGTGCTGTGCGGTACATATCGAAAATAAATATTGTGGGCGAAAATTAATTAAATTTTTAGAAATTTTAAACAATTTTCAAGTTAGTTTGATACCTAAGCCATTGATTACCGTGTCAACAAGACGATTTGTTTACCCAATTTCTGTTTAAATTTTCAATATATAACCAATTTTGTTGTATTTTAGGTCTTCAGTGCGCTATCGTCAATAGGCAATTACATCTAATCAATATTATTTATTTCACGGTTGAGACAACACCAAAGAAGACTAAAACGAAAGATTTCTAATAGCAACCGGAATGATGATTGTAATTATTATCGGGTAGCGATGCCATAATGGTATATTATTATAGTGGATGTAGACAAAAAAAAAAAATACTTTGTAATGCAAAACAATTCAAATTAATGGTTATTTATTTACTTTCTTACCAACAGCAGAAGAACCCGCGAGCGAACAGTAAAAATAATGATACCAACGAAGAAAGTATTATGTAAATAAATTATACAGCTCGAATAGCATCATAAGTATTAAAGAGAACCGAGACTGAATAACAAATGGTGTACAATTTATTGTTTTGTGAATGGACGGAAGTGTTTCAATCTGAGTCAGCTTTTTGTTCCATGTTGTATACCACGAGACTACTATATATAAAAGGAAACTGTTTATATCACATCAATATACCATGTAACCGACCTCATTCTGTTATAACGATGTTTCTGGTTCGTTCCTTAAACCATTCAGGTCCTAATACTATGAATTTAGCTTGCTATAGGTAAAGCTCTTAGTCATGACTCGACAAGAAACGGGTTTCTTATAGCAATTACGTCAGAATCTTATATCTATGATCCTTAATTTATTTGATAGTTTTTGAAACGATAACATCGAAATGACATATGATGTATATCCTTCACAGTGTTTAATTAAATATTTTATCCTTACTCAGGATATGGGGTGTTGCTGCGTATTGAAACTTTACGACACGATTAGAAATTGACAATTAAATTAGACATAAACAATGAAATTAAGACACACATGTGTCGAATTAAGTTCTTTGTTGTATCTAATAAAGTTTATTGTATACCAATAATTATCTAAATGAGTTTCTTTTTTTATACTTTAAGATACGCCATATACACGATGGCGTAACATTGGCGACAAAGAAAAAGATAAATTTTTATAATATGACGAAATTTTCATGCAAATACTTTATTGAACCAAAACGAAATCAAGGCTACAACAAAACCAGAAACCTTATTGCCTCGTGACAAGGCATTTTTCACGTGAAAGACGAAAGCTTGTAATTCGAGATGGACGATGAATTATTAGTGAAACAATGCAATAGTAACAAGTGACTTGCGATTGAATCGGAAAGAATGTAACAGTTCTTAAAGAAACAGATGGTGAACATTGTCGGTATTGTTTTTGAAGCAGGTTGGTATATACTTCGTCATATCAAAAACTGCATCAAATGGATGTACATCACTCAGCATTGGAACGTTTGGAAAGTACATTTAAATATTGAATATTTTGGTACTATAATTGGATAAGAATGCCTCAAAAGTATGCATCTAATCTGTGTGATCTTGTTCTGGTTTATAGCCAGTATACTGGAATCTATACTGTCCGAAAACCTAAGTAAACTGGATAGTCCTTACTCCATAGTTTGGATTATACAATTCATCAAAAATGATATCTGGGTCGAAATTATTTCAGAATGTTCGGTCGAAGTGTTTCTTTACTTGTTTATGATGTGAACCTTGTGGCAATAAATCAGATTTGAATGACGTAACAATTAAAATGGCACAGGTGCTTGACAGGTGCTTTTGTAGAAGGTATTAATGGTCGAATGTACAAATGTATAGGACTAACATGTCGCACTGTCGTTGATATATTCTCTCTTATGGTTCAAGTCATGTTGCGTGTAGTTGAACTGTTTCTTTACCTATGGATTGTGAACGGCAAAAACGATCTTGCTGCGTTCGTAATTCGCACCAGTCACAAATGTCTGACGAAATTGGAAAACTAATCACTAACTGCTAAACGCATCACAAATCCTTTCATACTCGTATGAACCGAATGTGTAGTGGAATTTTATTAGTCGTCGAGAAAACCACCAAACGGGCACACATTTTTCGAAGATAAAACGAATTATTGACATAGTTTTTAGTATGCGCACATTGAAAATGTCGCTAGATGAGGATTAGAATTTAGAAATTATCTATTGGTTGATTATAATCTGCATCTCACGTCTAGAGCCAATAATCTCTATTATTGGTAAAAATTTAGTTGTCAATTTAAGTTTGCAGATTAGAACATTTTTTACGTGTCTGTAAATATTTTGTCTTAACAACAAGTCAAATTATCTGAAGCAAAGTAAACGATACTCGAATAATACCTTGCGTTAAATTTCACCCACTACCACGGTTCACATCATTTTTCAAAACGTCTAAGGATATGTTTTTTGTGAACTTTTGTGTTTTTTTGGTTGCGAAATGCTTCATTAAAGTCAAGAGTACGGAAACTAACACTTTTGATTGCTGAGCTGCCATGATGAGTTTCAGTGTTTGATTGTTGGTAGGCTGAACAATAGCATAGTTTGGTATAATTAAATATATTTCGTGCAATCTAAAACTTTCTCGTGTGGCTGCATAGAGAAACAATTCCATCAGATATTGAAAGTTAGGATGAAAAACGAATTTAATTTAACAAAACTCAATTAAACTAAAAATTTTTATGCGGATGCCAGTATAGATGTTAATAGTTTGTATAGCAAAACTTTAGATTTTTTCAAAACTTTTTTTTTATTATTTGAAACAATTCTGTGACATAAATAAACCATAAATTAATTTGCTACCGCGTCTCGTACGAGACACTTGTTAGAGTAACAGGTATTTTTAACGAACTGTACCTACCCCATAAATAGCAATATTTTTGCCTACACAAAATGTCGACAATAACCAAAACAAGTAGAATTACGATAATTTATCACATAAAAATACTCAAAATATTTTCATTACAACCAGGAAAACAAAGAAAAACCGAAGCAAAAAACAATCTTAACCTCAACACAAATCTTCTTTTTTATAAAAAGTTTTTTTTTTAAAGTTCCTACTTAAAACTTTTCCTATATACGAGTACGAGTATTTATGTATTACATAGAAAGTAATTTTTCCCATTTTCTTTATGTGTACTCTCTCATATACGAGTACGTACATACAAACTCGTACATACGTAAATAAATGGATTTCAAAAATTATCTTTTCTTCATTTTAAAGAATGCTTTATACTCGTAGATAGGAATAGGATGGAGTTCGATAAATGAGAAATGGGTTCGAGATTTTCCAATCTTGTATGATATTGTAATATAAAAGATTTTCTTAAGGGCTTTTATCTATAAATATCGTAAGAAATGATATATCGTTTAGGAAAGTGTTAGGGTAATCTTTCGCATTATGGCTGAAACTACCTATACACAATTTTAAAGGGAAGTCAAATGTGCTGGCAGTGTATATAATGTTCAGATTGGGAGTTGGGACTATGTATGTGAAGTTTGTAATGGTTCCTTGAATTTGAAAGTATGTATATTTTTACGATTCGCTAATCTACATATCATAACAGTTAAACAAAACTAATCCCGTTTTAATTAACTTGCTGACGGTGTTGGGATATCAACTGCTCGTTGCAAAACTCATTTGTTTATTTTCTTACGATTTTCTTATATTATATATGTACATGTGTGTTTATTTGCACGCGTACTAGATGCTCTGTTATTTTTTGCTTATACACATGTGTATATTATATATTTAAGAACATAAAGGAACCTTTGTTTCGAAAACAATTGATATTTTCATTTCTTTATTTATTTAAAATATTTTTTGTTGTTTTTGCGAATTCGAAGACGAATGAAAAAATATTTAAATAAACGCAGTCTTAGGTGGCATTGAGTAGACAAATTTTACGAATTTCTGGATGCGATGATTGGATGTTGATCAGAACACGTGTCTAAATGGATCGATAAGCATGTTTCTTAGAAATAGCTTATAGACTTGAGATAAGCATTGTTTGTTTATTTATTATATTATGAAGCTTCGGAAACCGTGGGAAAATATATAATATACGAGAAAAACAGCTTATGACACTGTATTTAAATTATTGAAGCGGGAGGTACCGAGTTTGAATCCCGATAAACCGGGAAGTACCGAATTTGAATCAGGGTAAAGGATGCCAAAGGGATTATTCACGATTTGTTTACGATCCGTGGTGTAAAAGGACACATCTACGACACCCTATTGGACTGCAGAATTCATGGGTGAACCATACTTCCATGTCAGTTCTATAGGCTGGCATGTAGCTATGCAATAGGCAGATGGTTCTACGTAAATCGGAGCGATAGGCGTACGTTATTAGCCATAAAAAAAAATTCTAGCACTGCCACAGTGGTGACTATGAATTTCAGTTATGGAATGCAGAGTGCATTTCGTCCGAATCAGTTACTATGTGTAGCTGATTTAAGTAAGTATATCAATACGTCCGCAATTTGGTAATGGCGAAAGGTTGGAAGTTAAACAGCAAAAGGAAACAGCAAATGAGTAGATAGATCTTAAACCCTAGTATGGCTTGTACTGAGAAAGCCTGATAAATAGTACGAGGCATGGGGTATTTAGCTTCTCCCAATTAATTCAAGGTACTCAAAATTAAGTAATTATTTAGCAGTCGCCATTGCTGGAAATCTGTTCCATTCAATATAAGGAGTTTGAGATCTACCGAGACGTTTAAATCAAAATTTCTTGAATGGCAATATATATAGGTAGTTTAAACTTTATTGTAAAGATTTTTTTTTAAATACTGTCTTCTCCAAATGAGTACTCAAAATGGTATGTGTGTGTATGGTGTTGATTTTTTCAGTTTAAAAGGCTTAAGAGGTTTTAATGCTTAATGGAAGTAATAGATTTTACAAATTATACAAATTATAAAATTTATAAGCAAAACATAAATAAATAAGTTATGTATGAACCGCCCAGGTGGCGCAGTGGTTAAAGCTGCGGCAGTTGGAGCGGGAGGTACCGGGTTCGAATTCCAAAAGCGGCAAGTTGCAAAAGGGATTTTTCATCACTTTAATTCGATCGGTGGTGTGAATGAACACAACTATGACCCTCTGTTGGAGTGCAGAATCCATGGGTCGAATCATCTTTCATGTCAGTACTATAGGCTGGCATGAAGCTATGCAATGTGCAGATGGTTAGGTAAAATCGGACCTATTGCCGTACGTCCTCGATTTGGCTGCAAAGCGTAAGGTAAGGAAGTATATAAACGAACTGCGAAAGAGTTGAACCACAAAACAGATTGCATAGAAATAAACGAAAAAATAAGTTATATGTGACCAATGGTGAGAATCGAACTAGACACCTTCATATAGTAAGAATCGGTTTACTGAACATTACCACTTGTGACATGCCGAGGTACACTAGTACCCAAAACACTGGTAATACTCATGCCGAGTTTTATTAAATCACAACAGGAATGAGTAAGTGATAATAAGTCTCGGTTTTGTGTGCATTGATCTGAGGAGAATAGTACAGTGTTCAGAATACCT
The DNA here is from genome assembly GCA_963932295.1 of Tipula lateralis. Taxonomy (NCBI): domain Eukaryota; kingdom Metazoa; phylum Arthropoda; class Insecta; order Diptera; family Tipulidae; genus Tipula; species Tipula lateralis. Next base: position 194,517,192 of record OZ010737.1, read on the forward strand.
GACCATAAGCAAAGAGATGGCTCAACTATAGGTATTTGCAATCCGGCATACTGTGATAGTTATTAGTTGAATTGTGCAGTAGTTTTTCAACTGTTCTTTGATCAAAATGTTCTTTGATCAAAATGTTCTTTGATTGAGGTTATCAATTCTTTGTTATATTATAACTTATACAAAACTAAATAATTTAAATTCTATACTCACTTATTGTAAAGTACTATATCTGGTAGCCAAATGTGTTCGGATGGAACATACAGCTCTGTAACACCTCCATACTCCGATGGATCCCATTTAAACTTATGGTCCTGCCACTCCTGTGAACAATTATGTCAGTAAAAAAAGCAAATAGTATTATTTTAACTGAATATATATATATATATATATATATATATATATATATATATATATATATATATATATATATATATATATATATATATATATATATATATATATATATATATATATGTATGTATATAGTAGACAGACACAAATCATACTTACATGTTCTAACCACACATTCGTTGTTAAGATTTGATCTTTTAAATTCTGAAAATATACAAAAATAAATAACAGATTTGTAAATATTTCAAATATTTTAATTTAATACATATACTCGTATACCAACGAGACCATTTTTTTCACAATATCCGAAAATTTAATATATTTGGTGTGATAGTCGATGACAAAAAAAAATATGATATAATTTCCGAAACCACAATATATCCGGAATTCCAACATAACATTTCGGATACATGAACACCAAAGCGAAATGAAAATGAAAAATAATCGTAAATCATATCGAAGGTATTTATGAAGATTTAATTTTCATGCATCCATACCTATACAAATATAGGTATGTACATATTATATAGAAAATGTATCACCTATACAAAATATCAAAATTAATTTGATTTAAGCATCTTAATCCTAATCCACAAATTTTACTTTCCTGTTCTTATTACCAATTTAGTTCGTTTCGTTATTGAATTACTTTGCCATATGTTACTTTGTATACAACACACGTACATATAAAATCGAAACGAACACATACATTTCACTAAAAGTTCATTTAGGTTTTCATATTTTCGTTCCTTTCATCATCTCGACGAACAGAAGAAAAAAAAACAGAAGAAAATCATTGCCATAATTTCGAAATGAATATACGAGTATGAAAACACACACCACTCACTCACCGTTGAAAATTATGTATATAGAGGGAAAATAAATACGGTTTTTCCCGAAATGAGCGAGGAATCAAACAAATCCATAATACGCAAAGTAAAATTATTAATTTTAATTTGGTTTTTTTTTGCTTTTATTTTATTGTATAAATCTAAATTGTGTTCCGTATTTATTTCAATCAAACTTTAAAAAAATGAAAACGGAAAATGTGGAAATAAAATAAAAACGAGAAACGATTTTTTTTGTCGCGAATACTCTACCAGGATATACCAATCAAATATAAATAATAAAATTATGAATGGAATGAATGAAATTTATTTATTTCCGTTTTATATGAGAATAAGTTCCTTTAAATACGGGGAAAAAACTTTACAATTTTCGTTTTCCACTTTTACCTTTGTGTATGTGTGTCTGTGTGTACAACATTATATATGATACGCTTTCGTATTTATTTCAAAACTTTTCTAAACTTTTAAATGATTGAATTCGGTAAAATATTGTGTGTGTGTGTGTGTAAGGATTATGTACGAGACGAGGTACAAACAAATTATTTTCAAGTGTGTTAATAAAAATTATGCTATTCCAATGCAAATAAGTCGTTTATAAACTCATGTGTACGTATGGTTGAACAAAACCCAAGCCTCATTTCGTGGAATAATTTGAATAAAAGCGAAAAGTAACTCTAAATTTTGAGTTATTTATGCAAATTCTCAAAATGTTGGAGTAGGTATTTATTTTATTACTTATTTCTTGGCACAATACGACAACGGGGTCGTTTCGTTCAGCACGACTCACGAAAATAATACAACAAATATCAAGTCCAGTCGCAATGACTGATTAGATGGAAATGATTTTTTCGATTACTCCATTGTTTAGTGACGTCATCGGATCGAAATTTTCCTAGGTGACACAATATTACGTAACACACAGGTGCCATACACTCAACTTGAAAACAGTCCACGTTTTTGATTCAACGCCGTAGCGATCAATCAAATCATCATATTCTTCATTGGTGACCCCGACGACCATAGCACGTCAAAAACATTATGATACGACACGGATTCTACTTTACAATGACATCAACAGCCACAATCTCCGGGGGGAAATTACTGTCGGGGATACAAAATAGAAATTTATCATTCACAAGTACAATGATCTGTTACACAACAATAAACATCGAAAAACGTATCGAATCAATTATCTGTAATTCGTTAGAACTTTGCAATATGACTCACAACATATTTCGTAGTTTCCAGCACTCATCATAGTGTAATTTATAACTACTTGGAGTATTTTTGGTCGAACACGAATGCTGACATTCGTCGATGTTGCATCGGACAACCAAACAAACAAAGTGCGAAGTCACACCAAGTCACCCGAGGCATTTCGATATTCCGTCTTTTAGGTTTCAACATATTCACATGGATAAATTGTGGGGCCGCGACCACCTTCCTAAAGTTTAATTTATGTATATACCACCATTTATATTTCATCGATTCACTCGTTGGAATATTTCATTCTAGACTGCACCATTGCTAAAACTTGTCGAGCAATATGTTCAAAAATATGTTATGGTTTCGAATACTCCTTGAGATTACAATCGATCAATTCAGTTCATTTGATTCGAAGCTCAAGAGTGCTCAAGTGCCAACTAGGTGTTCATAATAGGTAATGCATATCACTGCTTATCTACCATTTAGGCAAATACCATTTCAATAGTCGAAAGATTTCACATATAACTAAAAGCTTCACTTAAAGCTCATTAATGTTATCCATTGGGACACTACCCCTCATCAAGTAGCAGTTAAAGATGAACTGAAGTGCTCTCTAGTAGAACTAGTATATGGACAAGTCCTCAAGTTTGCAGGAAAATTTGTCGAGAAATAAAATCCAGATTCACCAGGCTGTTAGCAAATTTCGCGAGAACAGGCGCAAAATAAATCCAGTTGACACTAAGAAGTCAACTTCAAGGCCAATTTTTATTCCCAAATCATTAGAAAGTTGCGTGTATGTTTGTTTTTATTCGTTTCGATATAGAGTACAAACCGGTTTATAAAAGCCATACGAAAAACCTGAGCCAATGTTTTCATTGAAAGATGAACACTGTATTCAGTATATGGTATTTTCAGCTTAGGAAATAAAACACATCAGACACTATCAAAAAATCAGGCTGGTTTCAACTTAAAATAGCGTATTTTAAAGAAATTCATTGAGTTATCCTGTTCTCCACTTTTCTTTTCCTTAAACAGTTGTCTCCATTATCCGTGGGTAAATTACTTGCAAGTGGTATTGTGGCGACATATGGATTTGAAAACCTTATTTAAGTCCAAGAAATACAGTAACCTTGATCAACGGCTATTTCTCTTTAGTTTTTGGAAAATCAATCAAGCATCAAGTTCCCAACAGAAGGTTCAACCCTATTGTATGAATAATAGGGCTGGTTTCATAGTTTATGATATATATATATTAAGGCTTAGTATCTTAGCATGCCATGTCCTTTAGTAACCTCTGTGAATTGATCAATCTATATATAGTATAAACATCTAAATTCGATTGGTTTATGAAAATTACATTAATACCACATCACCATGATAAAGTTTAACCCCGTTGTATGGGCAACAGTTTTACAATTCAGGGGTAGTTTTTATCGATATTTCTTTGGGTGGTATAGTTATAAAGCAGCAGAGGGCTAAATAAGATTTTGGCAAACCAAACCAAAATGTAAGTTTATTTTCATTTGATCGATTCACAGCTCGGCTCATCTGCAAAACTACTCGATTGAGCCATGTTTCTACCGGAAAGTATTACTGATGGTCTTGTATTGGAATTTTTCCAATTTTGGGAAGTACATGGCTTACTTTGAGCTCCAAAAGCTATTTTGAATCGGTCTTTTTTCACTCAATATTCAACATTTCAATGGCGATTATATACTTTTTCCAAACTTCACTTGTTTTTCCAAATCTTCTTTTGTAGAGAAGAGGATATTATGAGGTGGAAAAAATATGATTTTCAATTGGAATATGCTGAGGTGCCATTTTTTGGAGGATCAATGACATTTTGATGTTCAAAATGTTGCCATGTTGCCTAACCTGTATAATGTTCTTAATCTGTTTGTAAGTGAAAATAAAACAGCAAAATTTTTTATTGTACAAGAGAATGCTGATCTGCGTTTGACTGTATATATAGGAGTTGACCATTTGGGTCGGGTTAGGTCATCACGTGACAACGATATCAAGGACTATGTCTATTAACTACTTTATTGTGTTTATAGAATCTATTTTGTCTACCCAATTTATACCGCATTCCAATTACAACACTCAGAGTTGTAAAGACCGATTTTGTGGTTATTTTTGTTTTCTAGTTTTAAAATATGAATAAAAATTAATTTATTTTTGTATAACATAATTAATTATCTTTTGTGGGATAACGATTATGCTTGAAAGCTCCCAAATTTAAATTTAAATAAAAGGAGCTGAACTAACAAAAAAAACTATTGGTGAAAATGAACCAACACACAATGGTAAATACCAAAGTTTTTCCAATGTATGTATAGATAAACCTGAACGTGTTTTTATTTTACATTTTAATTATTATTTATTTGTTATAATTGTTTTTATTTTGACCTAGTTTAGTGTAAAAATATTTTTTTAAAAATAATTATACGTTGGGATTTTTTGGTAAAAAAATTAAATAATAACTATTTAGATGTTGTATACAACGTATTATTCAAATTAAAAACTTTTTAATCTATGACCGAAAAGAGTGCCGAGTATATATCCTCAGAGGTTCTAGTTTTGATGGTTAATTTTATCCTTAATGATAACAATTCTCTTCAGAAAATACACGAAATACTAGTTGCAACCATGGTAAGCAAAATCTCTAATGATTCGTGACACACCTGTATCAGTATATGCTCGCACGATAATTAGCATATTTATGCTAACCAATATTTTATCTACCCAGGGATATGTGATTCTCACCAGACATGCTCAAACAGATAACCGAATCGCTTGTATTCTTTTCAGATGACATTGTCACGGAACAGGGTGCTGGCTGTGGCTACTATACTATCCATCACATGATTTGAGAATCTCTGGTTTTTTGGGGACCTACAGTACGGTCCCGCTTAACTTATTAAGCGGAATTAATTGCGGTTACTCACTACGTGATTTCAGTTTTTAATCTCGTTGCCGACGACAAAGAGATTATTTTTGTACGGATAGTACAATGGTTCTTAACTCACTGAACAATCCTCGAACTAGCTCTAAAATGCTAGGGAATTATAAAAATTGCTGAACCTCGTCTTAACAATAAGGTTACGGTCATGTGTGTTCCTGCCCATTGTGACATTGACGGCAACAAAGTTGCAGACAGTTTGGCTAAAGTTGATTCTCGATTATTTTTCGTAGGCCCTGAACCAGCTGACGTGGCTAGTTACCCTTACTTGTCGATTCGCGAAATACTTTGTTAGGCGTAACCCAAAACTGACCAACTACGTCCTTTGATTGAAAAAGAACAGCTTGAGAATATTGGTTTCTTTACTTACTGGCCATGGCTGTTTTAAAAGTCATCTTAACCGCATGGGACTTGACAATAATGCCGTATGCGACGAATGTCTCGAGGAGAAAGGTGTTCCCTATGGCCAAATCTCCTATCAAAAATCTCCTAAGGTACATCTTCATATACGTCATATTCTAGAACTTCTGGAGGGCAGCGCTAAACGCCTGAACCATACTCTTGTCTAAATGTAAAACATGCTTATTTATCTCTATTTGAAGCGCTCGATTTTTCAAGCACTAATCAATGTAAGATTTGACCAGGTCATTGTATCGTTTTTGCATTTATTAAACGAGAGCTATACAGAGTATTGTATTTAATGATGTCTCGATTTTTCGTTGACTAAGTAGTTAAAAAGATCTCTATCGTTCAATGAATAGAGGCCGACGTGAAAATCTAGGGTAGGTGCTGAAAAAATACTTTGACTCAATAAAATGAGAATAAAAATGAAAACAATCGCATGGAGATAGGACTTACAACCTAATTCGATCCATCTTAACATTTTAAAAGTCATAGGAGTAGAAATTAATCAAATATTCAACTTCTACAAATTTCAAAGAGGCAGATATTTTTCAATTATAATTAAATAATGATAATTGTATTGTTACCTTCATGTATCAATTACACATGGATGGAATTCATTATGAGTCGTGACTCAGAGTTATGTGACGACATCATTCTATTGTAAAATGTTTATCTCATTTTACTTATTTACTTTCGAAGATGACACTTTATAAATAACAAAGAAATAATAAACGAACAGTTAACTTAGATGAAGGTTCAAAGTGTGGTGATAGTTGAAATCTACTATCGTCGAATGATAATAAAATCTTCGTATAGCAATAATATTTAATCTATCGCGATATAGTTTTAGTGTTGCTATTACATTTTCCTGAGATGAAGATTAACTTTAATTCTGTCCGCTTAACTTCATTTTGTAGAAATTATTTACAGTGAATTAAAGAAATACATAATAAAAACAATCGATACAAGCAAGACCATGGTAAACTAATGGTCATAAAATAATATTTTAAATTATAATTTTGGTTTAAATAATATTTTAAATTATAAAAGTTTTAAAACATCGTAAGCTCAAACTAATTAAAAAATAAAATAAAACTGCCATTAAACACTATTATAAATAATGTTTCGGTACAGATAGTTTAAATATAAGAAAATATTCAAGAAAATTACAAATTTTGTTTGTCTCGTATCGTTGCAATCAAGGCCAAAGCAGTCCCAACTAGTCTGATTATCTGTACCTAGTAATCTAACTGGTGATCTCGTTCACTAATGACTTGTGTAAACTGGTGACCCCTCCACATTTATTCATTTCCCGGTTGTTTAACACGTGAAACGAACTAGATTCTTAGAACAATTACGATAAGATAGAGAAAAGAATTATTGACATAAATTTAACAGATCCGACTTATCACATAACAAAAAATAAATTATATTTTTTTGTTCTATTATTTATTATTATAAATATTATGGTAAAGTGTTTTTAATTATAAAATGTTTCTTTATCTAAAAACTGTAGAAATAATATTAATTATTAGATAATCAAGAAATGTCAATTTTAATTACTGAATCTAATGTTTTGAAATTAATACGGGGAGGAATAGAATCAGGAAAATAGTTTAATGTACGTTTTTGAATTATGACTTTAATTGGCTGGAGAATTGGTTTGAGAAAAGTGATATTATATCGTTTTGTTTATTTTTAGTGTATTTGATACAGCAAGACATGCCTGAATAATAGAATCTAATCATTAACATGTTTATAAGTCACTATATTCCAAAATAGTATAGACGGTTCTGTGCATATCAGCTAATGTAGGCTATATGTGGCCTGAGGCAATATCTAGTGGAGGATGCATTAATTGGTGGTTGATAATGATATTAATTAAGCCTGTTTTGCCTTGGTAAATTTAAAAGTTAATATTTCAGAAAGATATATTTTATTTATAATAAAACAACATTATGCTACCAAGATCTAGGAGAAAACAAGTTCACTAGGAATGTTTTAAGCCATTAAAAGCTCCAGGTCCGGATGGCATTATTCTTGCAGAGATAGAATTGATTGTGAACGAGTGATTTAACTATAAGTGGAAAGTAAAATCATGTTATTAAGCGAGTCGGTAATTTTATCAGTATTAGCATCCTTACTCTAAACGGAAATTTGAGAAAACAGCCTGGTGACCCTTAATGTATGGCTTAGTAAGAAAATTCATCAATAGAAGGTATATTCTATGGTCACTTTCGTGAAATAGAAGAAGCCAGTAAATATGTCAGATCAAAGTATATCACTTAGACAACTTCAGAGGGTAGATGTATCATTTTCATCTTCCTTGCTAATTGAACTAATAATTGCAAACTAAGTTTTAACCCATTGAAATTAACATTGTCTGTAGAAAACAATATTCACTTTTAGCTTAGGAAAAGTCCAGAAAACAAGTTTATTGTGTATTAGTGGTGCTCTTAGGAGTATACAGTGGATATTATCTTTCATTTTTATCTTCTTTTTATCTTTACCAAGCGGGGCATATGAGTTGGGGCTAAAGGATTAAATATATTTCTTTGTGAACCTTATATATTCAAATTAAAAGAAGCCCGACACTTGTGAAGTAAATTTTCTAACTGATATTCCATCCAGTAAGAATTACGTGAAGGGGCAGTTGTTATTCCAAAAGATGTTAATTTAAACACAATTGACTAGTAAAATAAAAAAAAGATCATTTGTGAAGTTTTATTACGAGGAATTAAAACCTCACTTTCGTCCACCTTGGCTGCTGAACACATTACATCTATACTCGTTTAGATCGAACTGATACATGACTACACAGAGTGATAGACTGAGTGAACATATGTACCTGTAAGGAATATTTGTATATTTACGGACGACCACTAGAAAGCTATTAATGAGGTGATCAGATCAGTATCTATTGTGTACGCGTATACTCCGTCGACAGAGCATAAGAGAAAAAAGTTCTTGTTACATATATTAACAAACATTTGCGGACAAAGCTCATTGAAACTATGTAATGACGAAAAGGATAAGATTCTTATTCTTAATCTGACTCAAAATAAAAACTCAACTTCCCGATATTTCGTATTGCATCAGAAGCAGATTTTATTAGGAAAACGATTTGACTGATTAGGGTATAAACTATAGCGTAAAAAGGGCTTAAGAAACTTAAGAGCAAGAACTGTCTTCAGCCTTCCATTGGTTTCATATAACAGATTGTAAACTTATAATTATATACCTTCCTAGGCATCAGTCAAATTGTAAAGAGTTCGACTATGGCATCTAATTTGAAAAGGGCAGAAAGTATGGGGTTACTCTCAGTTGACCATAAACATTCATGAGTGACAGATGAAATGTGATGTCAATTTAAAAATTAATCGGAACCTTTAGTGCCAATTCATATTTCATATACATATTATTAATAATAATTGGATAGGATTTCGAGGAAGGACTGAAGAAACCAATTCTTCTTTCAACTCATCGTTTGTTACCTACTGCAATCTTAGTGAAATAATAAATGTAGTTTTTCAGGAAGTTTATGGATAAATTTGGCCTTGTGGATGTTCGAATAGAAATATTATGCCAATAGTAATATACATGGCTGTAACAAGAATCAAAAATATGAAAAAGTCAGGAAAAACAACTGTTACTCGTGCGGATCATGCTTATTTAAAATTTGGTAACCAAATGTTTTATTTAATAATATTTTATTTATTATTTAAATTATAGATAATATTTGTGTTACTTACCAGATCGATTAGCTGCGATAGGCGCAATCCCAATTTCACCAAAACAGTATCGGTATTATTACTAACAGGTCTAATTAATCTATTATAATTACTCAACAAGTCGTCATAAAGTCGCTTAGCATCTGGATTGCCGATTATGCCGATGATAAAAAATTGTCCGATGATAATAAAAGCCAACATTAAATTTAACAGCATTTTCATTTCATTCAATCAAATACAACATATATTTATTATTTGTGTCTTGTCTTGTTAACCTTAAAACAGTTTTCTTTTATCACAATTTTTCATTTTATTTTTTATTATTATCCTAACACGTGATTGTTTTTCATTTTTTCTATTTTCATTTTATATTTTATTACCTGGTATCTCTTTCACTTAATCAAAAAAAAAAAAAAAGAAAACAAACAAAAAATTCAACTTAATAGAAAAATCAAGTTTGATATAATTTTTTTTAAGGAGTTTCCTATTATGATATATATTTATTTATAAACACTTTTGCCCATTAAAAATGTGAACTACATCTTAACTATATATATAATATGTACAATAATAATTATTACTCGATGTTGTGATTTTTTTAGATAATACTATATTATCAGTGTTTTATTAATTAAAATTAATTTAAAGATGAAAATAAATAAAAGTACCACTTTGACAAATATAATGTACATACAGAGATAAGCAAAAAAAAAATTTAGTTACATATTTTCACCGTATGTGGTGTTTGGGTACTAAAAAGCTCGTACAGTATCGTACGAATATTTTTCTCTCAATTTTCGTTTTGAAAAACTGTACATTTCATCTCGTTCGTACAGCAAACGTTGTTTTTACACGTTCCGAAAGTAAAGCACATAAATTATCCCAAATACGTATACAATTCTACAACACACATACTCATACAACAGAAAAAAACTGAAAACTGGAAATTATTGTTTGGTGGAAAAATCTGAATAAAACAGAAAAATACACAAACCAATTCGCTTCTTGTGTAGCATGAAAAATCGATTGGCAAAAGTATATATACACAGAAATAAAATTATATACACATATACAGATATAAGAGGTTGTGCGCATGTCGTGCTTTTGCAACACACAGCATCCCTGCTTCAACTGTCGAGTATAGTTCACATTGCTTTCGGAAAATGTGTTTCTCCTCATTTCCAACTGCTTCCGAATATGTAACAATCCTTCTCACAAACGCAGTATATATATATATATATATATATATATATATATATATATATATATATATATATATATATATATATATATATATATATATATATATATATATATATATATATATATATATATATATATAAATGTATCTGTTTTTCATATAAATTCTCCGAAAAACCTGGGATCTTTTCATTTTCTGTGAGACATGTTTTTATTTGGTAGCTATTTTAATGCTCTACACACATAAAAGAATATTTATAATATTTATGTTGAGTCAAAATCATAATATATATTCGCATCTAGTTTTGCTTCTAGTTTATGAGATGAAGCCCCCAATCTAAGTTTTATAGAGAGCTTTGATTTCTTATATTTTTTTTATGACATTACTTTAGATGCGAGATGAAACAAATTTTGCTTTTATTTATTTTCGTTTCTGTTTATTTGTGTGTATGGGTATGTGTGTGTGTGTGTGTGTGTACAGCTTTAGTGCAAAAGCTTAAAATTATTTGATTAATCGGTTATACACAACTTTCAATAAGAAACTCAATATATTATGTATTTAAGTTAAATTGTCAATTAAAATTTAGCGCAAGTCATTATAGGGTATATACATACAGTGTGTTATGTACCAACTTTTTTTTTTGTTATGTTCGTTCGTTAATAAGGGCGTATTGTACCCATTTAAGCGTATTTTATTGGAAATAGTTTTTAATTAATTTTGTTTTATAGAAATTCTTAGACGTTCATAAATAAATAAATCACAAAAAGCTAGCTTATTTAGGATTTTTCTTTCGGTTTTTACTCGAAGCCAATAATCCTTACTAAAATAGGTAATTTAAGAAGATATTACATTTATTGCAGTGGAGATTCTTTATAAATGACATGTTATATACATTAATATATAACTGTATATACATGCAGACTTGGACATACATAATGGAAAAGCAGTAAAATATGATTTTCAAGGAGTCGATTTTATAATTTGAATTACTTCCAATTTACTGCATTACACTAGTAATGCGGTTGTGGCACCACCCTTTGCTGTTGTTGTAATAAATTATTCTCGTTTTAAACAATGAAAAGTATGTTTCGGTTTTTTAAGTTCTAAAATGAAGCTTTTATCCGGTATTTTCTGCATTTATGAAATGCCATCATAACCACTCGACCATTTGAAAGGTTTTAACTCTATGACGACGTCGTGCTTGATTAAATAATGGCGTATGCGTCTTCAGTATCTGATGGAGATTCCACACCAGTTGTGTTATTCCGATATTTTCAGTCTTTACTATGATGTCGCAGTGTGTTTTTATTTCATCACCGGCAAATTTTTAATCAATCACTTTATTCGATTCTGTAACAAGACTGAACATTTTCTGAAATTTTCTCAAGACTGAAACTTCTTCTATTTAAAGATTTTCCATTAAATGGGATTCTTATGTGAAGTTGAAAAATATCCACTTGTTTAATTACTGTTTTTCTAGTTAATAAAACTAATGCTTTATGAACTGTTTTGATTCATGTTTTCATGTTGGAACTGTTCTTATTGTTGCTCTTATTGTTTTTATAGGTGAAAAACACGAGTAGTATAGCTTGCAATATTGATGCCGTTGACTGGATCCACTTAACAATTCTTGACTAAACAATATTTACATCGTATGTTACTTACAAATTTTTATTGCAGCAAAGCTTGAATAAGTTCATTAATACCCTCGATTGCTAACTGTCAATAATCTTATTTTGAAAGTGAAACATAATTGTCTCGACCAAAGATATCACTCTTCTAGAACAAACTCCATCATAAACAAGAATATTGCATCCAGCTGAGTCGACATCGAACGTGCTACATTTGGACCACAATTTAGAATACGTAACACACATCAACGATATTGATTTCGTTGTTTATAGGCATATTCGTTACACTTTTAAGGTTTGTTATCATCGTTACGTGTGCGATTCAATGCTCAAAAATCGATGGTAATGTATAGTCTATACTATCTCGAATGTGGATTGAGTTGTTGTATGGTATTTCAATATGTACAAATTTATTAAATAATTCAACTTACTGATAAAAAGTATCTAAAGGTCCAAAAGAATTCGTCGAGCTTTCTCACGTCTATGATTTACGAAAATTATATAATAAATATATAATACAAGATCTTAATGTGTGGTGCTTGAATAATTTCAAAAGTAACTCGGATTGCTTATAAAATTCTTAGCTGTCACAGATTGTCAATGATTTGTTATTAAATGAAAACTAAACGGCGTATGATAGCTTTAACCGGTAACTCTATGTTACGTGAAAGGTATATAGAGTGTCAGTAAAAATTTGAAAGTGTTACATGCGATAAGCTCAAGTTATTTTTAACATGATGATATTGTAGAATTTTTTTTGGAACACGTATTATCATCGTAAAATTTACAATTTTCCATCTACCAGGAATAAGGTTATTAATGATTGGAACTTTATAAGAAGGGTCTGCCAAACACCATTCAGTTTTAAACGGCCTTGACGAATCACATTTTGGAACTTCATTTGGACACCATGCTTAATGTTGCTTTTAAATTCAATAGTTGGGGCTTTCTGGCCTGATACGAGTATTGAGATTTAAATTGTGGTTCAATGGCTATTCTTGAGTATTTTTTACGAGAACTACATCAGATTTTATCTTTAAACCTTTCCTAATGAATATACAAGTGACTATATTCATGTCGGTATCTCGGAATATGAACGAATGTATCGGAATAACATGGTTTCTTTGCATTAATTATCTTGGTGGTGAACACCTTATAATATTTTCTATTTTATTGTGTAATTATTTTACACCTCTATCACGTTTTTCCAGAATATACCTCTCAATTTTATACATTTTTCATGGAAATGACATTTTCAATTATTTTATTATTGAAAGTTGCAGCATAATCAATTATTTTTGTAGCATATACATGCTTTTCTCTTGTTTTTCTTTTCAATTATAATTAATTACTATGTTTAAACAATTTATTTTAATTCAAGCTATAAAATGGATTGCAGTTCAACATTTTAAAAATCGTATCACGATGTCCGTCAAAATCAATTTTAGGTACTGTTCTGAACCAATCCCATATGACCAATCACATTATGTATAGGTTTGAATATAGGTAAAACTACCTTTTGTAAATAAGCTCTTTTTGCAGTCATCGATTTGCATGAGACAACTTAGGCTAGTTGAAATTTGGATGTCGTTGGTTAACCTTTCTATAAGTTTTTCATGCTGCAATAAAGCCAAACATCACTAAGACGGTGGGCAAATGCGAGCACCCACAAATACAGCCTGCAGCCAGTCACGTTCGCAAAATTGCTAAGCTGAGAAAATCAGAGGCGACACCCCAACGCAATTACGGCAATAAATAGGATTACATATAACCGACTCCTCATAATAAAAAAATGCAAGTAAAATTCACTTGCAAGGGAGTAATATGGCGTATCAAATAATTAATTCGTACAATTAACGCCATACAATCAAATAAATTTTAGTTTTACTTTTATTGTTGCACTGTTGCGACACGATAAAATATACGAATCGTACGTGTACACGCATCAAGTCCGGGTAGCATGATGAGATTGGATTGAATCTTTTCGATCACACCGTCATTCAATGACCGTCAAATTACAACAAAAGCATAAAATAGATGCACAATCCGAATCACAATTCAAAGTCGTCCAACAACGCAGCGTTAGAAATTTTGTATCAGAACTCGAACTGACTATACCTTTCGGTAGTCATATTATCCGCTACTACTGATATGAATTTTTATTTGGTTTTCGTTTAATAACTAATTAAAATAAATATTCCAATTATATCATCATAATTGTTAATTTGTCAAAACAATATTCATCAACAATATATATAAATCCATACACTCAATTGTTAATTGTTGTTGTACATATGTGAATTTTAAATTTGTTGGTGGTCAAATAAATACAATTTCCCATAAACATTGATTTGTTTATTTATTAATTTGACTGTCGTGATTGCAGTTGGGCAATTTCATATATTAAACAATAAAATCAAAACTCATATGACGAAATAAATATGTCAAATATTTGTCCGATACAAATAATATTCATAATTAAAATTATATTTTTCAATGAGGAGGAAATCCCGGAAAAAACAACTTTTGTTCATTACTAATTTTATCTATGCATATACTCGTATGTATGTATATCCATTGAAAAGGTATAAATTATAATAAATCAACAAAACAAGTCTTTTTTCCAAATAGATTATATTTGGAAAAATGACTGGCAAGAAGCTGAAGTTGAAGATGTCATTTGTTGCATAACCAAATATGAGTTATAACGTTAAAGATTTCATTAATTGTACTTAATACAATAGTGAACACCATCTTGTCTTATATTCACCAATTAGAAAGTTAAAGATTTTATGATGTTCGTACATTTCTCCATATAATATTCAATCCAGAGATTATTTAAATCGTGTTACTGTTAACGCAATATGGGTTAGCTGAACATTTATGTCACAATCATAGTTTAGTCACTTTTACTTCACAATTATCTGCACTCAGAAGAAGAGCCATAACTATTTGTTGCTAGAACTGTCTTTTTTATATAATTTGCTGTGAATGAAATGGCCTTTTTGGCCTCTTCCTTCACAATGATTGTAACGATTCTTAGTTTCATAAACGCATTTCAATTTTTTTAGAAAAATTGGCAAGCAGGCAGACTTTTTTATAATTATATTTATGAAGCTAACATTCTTTTTAAATATTGAAACTAACAACGAGCAAACAATCGGTCCTTATAATTATATCATTTGAGACGAGTCTTAACCAGAGGATATTTTAGAGAAATCGTGTGATTTTTTTGTTCACTGTTTAACTGAGTATTTATTCAAGATAAACTCTGATGATTCCCAATACCGTTATTGGCCCTATGAGCCTTACTGACATCAAATAAACAATGGTTTGAGGTTTGTAGATAGTCAAAGAGTCTGGGATGCTAGTAGACTCAGAAACCATAGTTAAAAATCAAATTTGATATGATTAACACATTATCTCTTAAAATGAAGTGCTTAAAGAATAAAATCAATGTTAAATTAACAATAATTATAGGAAATATGCGCATGAGATAAATCAATTGATTGTCTTGCCGAAAATTGAACATTTCAAATTACGAGGTTATTTACCAAAAAAATACAAAAAATTTGTTTTCCAATTTCCACTTTATGTAAAAATTAGTAGATACATGCTCGATCGATTTCAACACTGACATCCCTATTTAATTTATATATCAAAGAGGCATATCTTCAATAAATTTTTTTACGATTTTGTTTACTATATGTATGCTTGTGTAAGAAGGTATGTTATACATAATATGTTATTCATTTCTTTTGTTCAAGACAAAAAACAACCGAAATAATTTCAGTTACCACCAAAATAAACCACAAATAATAACGCAAGATAATATATGCGCGCCGTAAAATAAAAGTTTAATTTTCTTCTTCCGAAACTAATTCAATGTTTGTTTTCCTTTTTTTTCTCACACACATACACACCTACACACACAATCTTCATGAGTATTTACACGCAACGTGATGATAGCAAAATTTGATAAAATTGCTAAACAATAACATAAAACGTACAAAGTTTCGGTTTGGAATCATAAAAAAGAAAAATTCGAATAAACCAAAGTACTGGAAATAATCGAAATGCAATTTGCGTGGTTAGTTTTAGTATTTTGAGGTTAAAATAACATTAATTATTTCCCAATTAACTTTTTCGTACGCAAGTAATAAATTAATGAAAATGTGTATGTATTGTGTAAAATAACAAATTAATCGAGTTTTAATGAGATATTTGTATCGATATACAATTACAATCATCAAAGAGTGTAAAGCTTTGTTGATCTGCTACCAATGATTATACAATTGTACAATTTGTTTTGGAGTCGAAGCACTCTTTTGCAAGATGTACTGCCCGATTTAAATAGATTATCTGCACCTTTCCTAGCCATATTCCAACCGTATATATAGTACTGACGTTGATTTCATATATGGGATCGAATTCGGTATCTTCCTTTCCAATTAACCCGACCATAACCAATGCAGAATCAAGGAACCAAATTAAGGATACCAAATTATGGATACCAGTAAATTTCCATTCTAATCAAGCTCATATATAGATTTTGGTTTGAATCCTAATTTTACATAAGAAATTTTTTTGTCACCATTTATGCGAAATCGCTTTTACAAAGTCGCAAGACGGCATTAGAACAAATCGATTCCACCTTCTGATTAATAACTGAGCAGTTCTTCGAGTCTATACCATTGTTAAGATTTTACATGTAAGAAACGTTTTTAAATGTCAAAATTTACTAACGTTCACTTTGCTCGTTATTAGATATTATTAGATATTAGATATTAGATAATACCTAATATTAGATATTAGATAATATCTAATAACGTTTATCTAATATTTAATATAAATGCGTGTTTGGAAAATCAGCTAGTTTTCAGGTCCACGTTATTAGTTGGAAAGAGATTTTTATTAACTTCACCTGAGCCAGTTGACATTCAGTATGTAGTTGAAAAAATGGTACACAGTTAATTGTTTCAGAAATTCCATAGACATAAAATAGTAAGAAGATTTTTTAACAGATGGTGTTTTAGTTACAATTACATTTAATAAGAGATGGCGTGTCAGTTTTTTACATAAAATCGTTTTTTACATATATAATATAAATGTAACTTTATGTAAATAACACGTTTTGTACATATAAAATTACATGTCAAGTGGGGTGAGACTTCAGAACTAATTTTGCAGTTCTAAGACTTGAGAAAACGTGGAGTTTTTCATATATAGTTAGATATAAGACTGCGATTTTGCCACGTGTCTACTTCACGATTGCCGAATATGAACTGTCAAGACTAACGTTTACCAAAATGGCGGCAAAACAAAGTCGTACACCTTCCCGGCGGACACCCTGTACTACGCTTCTTAGCGATTGTAGATGAAGTTATTGCTCAAAGTAATTTGACAGACTAACACGATTTGGATGTTGCGAATGGTTTCACATAAATTAAGATATATTTGAGGAATTGTGATCGTACTCGACTTCAGACCTTCAAAAATAAATAAATGTCTAATTTCACTAAGCCAAAAAATAAAAATCTTCTCCTATATTTCGTGAAATGTTAATCGCAATTGAAGTTCATTATCTATCTTAAAATTAATCAGATGGTTGTCTTGAACTAATGCTTATAAACTACAGAAAATACTTCATTTCATTTAAAGTGGCGTAAGCAGACTTGACGTGAATGAAACAACCTTGTTTCCATCCTTAGGTTGTTTTCTAACCTGCTACTTATTGCCGAATCATTAACTTATTTGCCGCCATCTTAAATAAGTCAGGAAACCCATCCGAATTGATTTAACCGACTTATTTTGACAAAAGTTTTATTTTAACGACTTGATCAAAAAATATTTCATTCATAAATTTAGACAATCAATTATATTATTTTCGCAAGAAAGAGATAGAAAATAAGTAACCTCGCCAGGATATATATTTGAAACAGTTGACGAAAAATTATCATTGCTGAGCGCCTCTATTGAAATTTGAACCTGGTTAAAACCAATATACCTTAGTTAAAATTAGACATATCTAGGACTTTAATATCATATGTCAACCGATTACGATCGTGAAGTTGTTTGATGTTTTGTCACCCTCGAGACAGAAAAAGTAGCATGGTTGCTCTGTCATCCTGGGAGCTCGTGTTTGATTTCCGGTGGTGCCCAAAAATCATTATAGGAAAGGTTTGGCATGGAACTATTGAATGTACAGATGATGATATACTAGATTAAAATGAAGAAAAGCTACTAGTATAGGAAACGAGATTCAGAAAAAAATGATATAAGTGCCTTTTTGTTAAAAGATGGTTTGGTTGATAGACGGTAGTTAATATAGCAATATTTGTTACCATCTGTAAAGAATGGAATTTAAGTGATAGTATGGATGTTGGACAGGCGATATTAAAGTATTAAATTTTCACATCAGATTGCATCTGAACCAAATAATTTTGCAAAACCAATTTAAACAGAGACAACTGACTAACTACATCAATCTCTTTTAGAAATATTTGGATCGTGATTCTATGTTTCTTAAACTTGTTGATATTCAGCTAGAAGACGCAAATACTAAAAGCTCGTATAGTACGTACGACTTAATAGCCCACACAGAGGTCGACAGATGAAGTAGGTGAACCCTTTGTGGTTTTATGAATATCAATAAGTAGTAACAATATAATACTTGGTGATAGTCGTAGTAGTAATGAAGTAATGCGGATTCAAGGTGTGCAACAGTTGCACCATTATATAAATGGATATACAAAAGAATTTAAAATATGCCTGAAGTTTGGTGCTGAGTTTTCGAACTACTGTTGTTGATGAATTCGTCTTTGCAGGCGTTTCACTAAGTTGGCGGAAAAGGTTTTATTTTTCCAAAATACTATTTACGACACCGTATAATGTTAAGGCTTACTCATTATAAATAAATAAGGAAAGTTCGACCCATTTTAATTTAAACGGATAAGAGCTAGTAAAATAATACAAAATTATTACATTTGTGGATCAGAAAACCGAAATTGTGTCAAAATTTCTTGAGAGACATGCCTATATTATAAATGAGCTCATACTCAGAATGGAGTGTGTACAAACGAAGTGTATTTAGTGAAATAAACCAGTACGCCACTGGATAAAACAATAAACAAAGTGAAATTGAATTCAAACCTTTCATCGTTTAGTGCTTGAAATGTTATCAAAAACAATTAGGAAACAATAACACCCACACATAATTTTAACACACATATGTACATCACCACCTTATTTAATCAATGTAACTGATAATATTTTTAATAAGATGGAAAAGTTATGTTTATTGTTACATACATATATTTGAAAAATAAATAAATAAATTATACAAGACCCTTACAAAAAAAAACAATAATAAATAAATAAAATATATATTTTCATATACCCACCCAAAAAGGAAGAAAAATTGAATCAACGATAAATACATACATGTTAGAAAACGGATATTGAAAGATTTTAATCTAAAAATATTTTAATATTTTTTGTTCTGTTACAGTCGACCAAGACTCGTGCCGATGGTTTCACCATTCAACGATACGTCACCAATTTTCCAACCCCGTGTACCTAATTTTGAAGTAACAACAATAAAATTTGTATACAAACGATATATGAAAGCGATATTAACTTATGTGTGTTTAGTTGAAATAAATTCTTTGCGCTTTTCACCGATGGTATATAAGTTTCAGGTGTATACATTCGCTTTAAAAGCTTTATTAAAGCTCTCGACACGAGTAGCCGTGTAATGTACATCTGAATGGATTTTGAAATGCGTTGATTTTAATTAATGGCGGGAAAATCTTATATTCAATTTATCAATGTTTGATTAGACATTGTTTTGTGTGTGTGTGTGAGTGTTTAGACGCTCACTATTTTATATATTTTGACACACGAACAACATTTATATTTTGTTAATAATAATTTTTCCAGTTTTCCACAAAATTATAATTTTTGTACATATCTCATCATTTTTCTTTTAGTTTAGTTTATTATTTCAGTTTTTTTTTTTGTTTCGTTCGTCTTCAATTTAATTTAACGCAAAAATATCAGACAAATATTATACCAAAAATAAAGAAAATATAAATTTAAATAAAATACAATTTTTTTATAATAATTTTTATGTTTTTATGGAAATTGAAAATTTTTCTTTTTTTGTTTTAGATTTTTGTTTGGTTCATTTTTTTCGTTATATACGAATAAATTTGATTATTACAGTAGATTTTCTTGTTTAAGGTGTAATTGATGGAATTTTTTGATAAATTTTTCGGTATGCTCTATCTATTGTCGTAAATTAGCAGGTGACCTGTGTGTGTGTGTGTACTAAATTCGGTATATCGTGATTACCATACTGTACTTATTTATTTTATCGGTTTAGACATTTCTATCCCATTTTTGGATATGAACAAGAGTGCTGGATATGATGGTTTTCCACCTACATAACGTGACCTTAAAGTCTCCCATTTCTTTAATTTTTAATAAAAGTTTTTAATTGAAGTCACTATGCCAGATTTGATACTATCCTTTAATATATTTGATCCAAAATTTAAAACTGGTAGTTTTTTTTTATAGACTTAGTGTGTCCCATTCAACAAAAGGCGTATGTTTTCATGAGCTCGTAAATAGCTTCCAATTCTAACAAAAAAAAATCTAAAACGAGTCACTTATGCTATTTTCGTTCATAGAGATAAACTAATTATTTTTGGGAATTCTGATATGATTGAGACTAACAGGTGCTCATTTCGAAAATCCATGGGTATGTATAGCACAATCCTTAAATATATCCATCAAAATACCAAATAAATGTATGCCTGCGTCTAAAAATTAAAAGAATTATTGGGATTAAGGATGCTGAAAGTCATTATCGAAGTATTTTTATATAATTAGGTAAGAACAGAAACTCATCCATCTTAGGTAATTAAGTTAGTGAGTTATTAATATATATTATTTGGAGTTGGTTCTGATAGTACCATATACACTCAGGTAACCCTCGACAGTTAGAAAAGTGGAGTGCGTGTAAAATTGTGGTACTATCTTCCCAACCATCATCTAATAGGGGGGGGATATTGTAAATTTTTGTGGTGCCCCGACAGCATTAAGCGTGTACAATAGTCTTAAAGATTTTGGTTTTTAATAGACTGTTCATTAGTAACATAACAATTTAATAGTAAATACTGTGATGGGTAATTTCTAAGATTATTAAAGTTGCACGGAACGGTAATTGTCTTTTTTCTTCCTTGGCAAACTCATGTTATTGTTGGTCATATTTTATGTTTTAAACTAAAAGTCTAAGACAGAATTTAGTCAATCATATACGAAGAGTATTGTCCGTTATATGGATTATTTACTTGAAAATGCTAGGAGAAAGTGGCCAGATATAAATAGAGATGATTTGATGCCTGTTTTCCTAAATGAACTTTTAATAGGAGGTGAAGAAATCCTTCAGGTTGGTATACGCCCTTTTCTTTTAAGTGTTGCATTTAAACGTTTAATTAGGGTACTTTATACAAACAATAATAATAATGAGGAGCTATTTGATTCTAATGGTTTCTATTTTCGTTCAATTCATCTCTCATCATTAAATAGAATTCACCAAGTTCATGGCGACTTATGTCCTTTCGATTGCAGCTAATCTCCTTAAGTAAATGAAGTCAACCTATTGCCCTCAACCGTTCTAGTTTCTGTGTAGCAACTGGAAATATTCGTGGTTGTTCAAATACTAGAAAACAGTAGTAAATCTTTTACATACGATGAATGTAGATATTTGAGGTATACAAGAAACCAACTAAGTTGCCCCTCATATCAATAACTCTAAGAATAATTGGACTATGAGTCATAAGCGAAGGAGCGGACACTACTTCGGAATCTGAAAGACTGTGTTTTGCGATCACCAGAATTAATGGTTTGTTCATAAAAAGTAACTGTTCAAAGTGTGAGTGAGACCCTTCAACAGACTTATATTAAACATAAGTGAATACTCTATAACCAAGATATATTTTCTGTGAGGTTTACAGTTACTATAGCCTGGTAAGTTCCGGGTATCATCTGTACAATAAAATCGGATCCAAACAATATCTCGATGCTCTATGTGTGTGCTGATAGTAGCTGAGGGGCAGAAAGCTGAGGGCCTTTCTCATTCCTCCAACAATGATAAGGTTTTCTTACTTTCACACAAGTTTACAATTTTTTGGAATCATTACAACTTTAACAAAGATTTATTAATAATTATACCGGGAGAGAGAGGACCAGATTCGAAATCAAACACGAGATGCATACAGACAACAATGGATAACAAAACTCAGTAGAACAATAGGATGAACATTTCAGAAACCTTTCATCGCAAATAAAATATAATCCATAACACCCTGTTTACATAACACCCCGACTTGAAATCATTCTTTATACTAAGGCCTCACTTGAGAAAATAATAAAATATATAAGAAAACACAACTTTTACACAAAACTCACCGAATTATAAATCTCATCCTCAAATTTAAATTATATATAATAATATGTAAGACAAATGAAAACAGATTTAATTCAATTTTATTTCATTTCGTTTTTGATAAATTCCAATTTCTTATTTAAATGTCTTCTTATTTTTCTTAAAAATTTTATTTAAAAGCGTTATACAGATCTTAAAATCTTATATTTTGAGAGTAGTTTTTTTTCCAGTTTATTTTACTTTACTTTGTCTTAAGATAAATTAGAAGATTATTTTGGATATATAACAACAAAAACAAAAATTGAACAAATAAAAGTAATGGATTTTTATTGAGTTCTTCTTACATTTTACATCCAATTCTTTTATTTACAATAAGTTTGATGTGCTCGGTGTTTAATTTCAGTTTCGTTTATGTATTTTGTTATTCGAATACCTATTTCAGTAGTCAACTATAGACAACGAACGTTTCACAGGGATGGACTCACAAAAAAATTTTCTGGCCTTTATAATTGTACAAAAACAATTAAACAAGGCGGAATTATTCCAGGATTCAATGTCACTAGGGCCAACGGTTCAACACTTACAGATTAAGAACTCCCAATCGTGATTAATGGTGGTCACTACCGAATCGAACCAGAGACTCCCAAATGACAGGGCAAGAACAACCAAAAAGATACTATACCCTTATTTATAAGACATCGTTTATGTCCTCCAACAGTTGGTCAACGATATATTAATTCATTACACTGATTGAAATCAAATGATGAAATCCAGTACCTCGTACCTTTAAAATTCATTTTCGATTCAATCATGAATTGATTTTTTGTATCAGACATTTGAATTTATAACTTATAAACATATGTTGTGACGATAAGCACTAATGATGTTGAAATATTTAAATTTTAGCACATCATCATTTTTGAATATTGCGTCACTCAATACTAACGTACACAAAAATTATGATTAATGTTCAGGTTAGTTTTGATAGCATTTTGACGTGCAACAATATTTTGGATATACATATAACTTTATGAATTTATATTAAAAACAATTTCGACAGAATTTTCTCTAAATTCCCAAAATGTTTGCCAACTTAAATGTAATACAATAATTCAATTCGACTTTTGTTTCTGACTACCCACAAAGAAAATGGTTAGGAGGAAAAATTCATTTAAATTGTTAAATCATTGGCTTTATGAGCTTATCCGAATAACGTATATTGTAATCACGTACGCATATACGAAGGAGGATTTAATAGAAACTTCACATGTTTGCACAAAGATTGTCATAGACATTTTATATTTGTGTATTGTCATTGGAGCAGTTTCGAACCAATTTCACGCATCTATAACAAACGTCCTAGGGTAGAAGTCACCCCAGTCACTGATACAATTCTACGTAATTAAACAAGAATCACACAATATTATTTAAAAATTATTTCTCTTCAACCCAATGATGATATGTACCTGAATACAATTTAATTTATATTTTGAAATTCTTTTAAATTAATTTCATTGATTAATCCAATTTAAGAGTCGCCAATTTAGCTATCATTGTTGACTTAATTTGCTAATGCATTCGAAATATTTTAAAGATACGAAATAACGGTAAATATAAGGGTATATATATACATATATATATATATATATATATATATATATATATATATATATATATATATATATACACATATATATATATATATATATATATATATATATATATATATATATATATATATATATATATATATGATATTAAATAGCAATCTATTATTATAAACAAAACCTCATACGTGTGGGTATATACCATTTAGTTTAATAAAAGAAGGCGGAATATATTCCAGAACTTTAATTCCACTAGGACCCCTGGTGCAACCCACACTCAAATTCATAGTTACACCTTAAAACAACCATTCAAGATTTTAGGTCACCACTGGGAATCGAACTATTTTCTCTGTCAACGAGGGTGACCTATGTTAGTAAGAAGATATTTGGTGTATACCAAGTTGTCTGAATAAAGTGGAAGAATTTGCGGATAGGCAGTTTAAAAAGAAAACGTTTATGTTCTACCTTCCACATTTTTGCTATGGTGCTGTTTCCAGGAGAATATATGTAGCTATTCTTCAAAGATAGTTCAAACTTAATTGTAAGATGCTATGTTAATCGCATTCTGAACGAGCATGTACTTTAGAGGTTATATGTTTCTACAAAACTGGAGAAATGTTGATAGACTGAATTTGTATATTATACCGTAAACTGGAATAAATAACAGGCAAATAATTAATTCACTGTCGTACTGTCGGATAGATGAAACTAAGACTTCAACATGTATTTTTCTTTATACTCGTAGGTGATTTGATTGAACAGAGAAATGGCTCCAAATATAATTCAAGAAACACTATACAAAATTATTCATTCTCTCAAAAGGAGGTCTTGGAATTGACAAAATTTCTAATGTAAAAATTGTACTATATAAAGCTAATATGTCATC
This sequence comes from Tipula lateralis, assembly GCA_963932295.1. NCBI lineage: Eukaryota > Metazoa > Arthropoda > Insecta > Diptera > Tipulidae > Tipula > Tipula lateralis. Next base: position 194,542,464 of record OZ010737.1, read on the forward strand.
GTGGCTTTGTTGACATATATTTAAGTATAGAAATAGGAATCATTCTACTATCTTAAAACCAGCCATTCGAATTCAAAATTCAAGACCAAATATTTTCACCAAAAAGGTCTTAAATTGATTTACGATTCTGGTACCATACAATGTCGTACAAAAGGCCGAATTTGTCGCCGATAATGTAACTAAACAACTAAACATTTGTTACAGTTTTTGTTATCCTCAAAGAGGAAAACTTATATTAATATATCCAGTGGGTAAGATTTTTATAATAGGAGCGGGCGATCGTAAATAAGATGATGTGTTATATCCTAATCCTATTTTGAGTTATTATATCTTATATACCGGTAAAATATTATTATGTATACTTTCTTTTTAATATATACTTTGCATGCAGGATGGATACTCCTTTTTTCGGAAAATTTTACAAAATTTAATCTAGCGTAAAGAAAAGAGTAAAATATAATAGAAGTATGTATGTTTGTTAAAATACCTGTGAAAAACTATAGCATAAACTATATGACCAATGTTTTGTAAATATAAAACAAATATTACAGAATTTGGTGGTAAAACTTGACAAAAGAATTTGACGAAGACGGCACCATCTCCGAAATACAATTTGTCAAACGTTTTTAAGACTGGACTTTCCAGTTGGTTTGAGTTAGAGTCGGTCTCAAACATATTTAATTTTCTCAGTAGGTGAGCCGATCAAAAAAGTTTAAAATTCAATTTAAAGTGTTGGTATTCGTGTAATGGAAGTGGTAAATTATATGTAGGGTAAGTGATGATTTTCATGTTACAGAGTATAGATCTTATCAATTATATAAAAAATTAAATTTTGGTTGGGCATCAGTTTTCCAGCACATAATGTTTACTTGAGTTACGAACACACACAAAAGACACTAATCTGAATTCGAAAATAGTCAAATGGAATATGAAGTTTGATATAAAAAAGGTACATCTAACACGAATCCAGATTCCTTGTCACGATTTGTTTGCCTGTAGCTACAAATTTAGGAGCATAGGGCGTCTACTAGGCTGGATCATCTTGTTTTATTAGGGGGCACAGCTTTTCTCATGATTTAGCAATTTTGCTTCACATAGTATTGTTTTCTTCCAAGACATCGCTGGTCTTCTTCCTTTCATTTTATCTTGTGAGTTCTAGTCCAATGACATTATTGTTATATCACTTGGTGACTCTCTCATCATATGGCCGATCCACACCCCTTTCGGCTCTCTATTTCGGTCAATGCTATAGGTATGGTGTTAGTCCAGAAGCATTTCAGCATTCGTCGAAGGTACGAATATGTTTACGAATTTTTAGGGAAAACATCGCAAAAATCCAGAAACCATTGATTCAATATAATCTCTAACAAACCTGAAAGTCAGACAGGTACCACTAATTCTGAACAAATAAACAATCAAGTCAATAAAATTATAAATTCCGTCCAAATCGTGAAACATTTATCAAACGTAATCAATATGAACAAAATCTAAAACGATTTTTCAAATTTAGAAATTAGTCCAAATACTGATTTCGAAACATTAGCACCAATAAATCATTTCAAACGATAAATCTATGTTGTAGTTGATGAGAACTGCGATGTACTCAATGAAAGATTTATTATAAAATTACAAACAGATGAAATTGTTGATAAACATGTTACGAACACCAATTCGAGGTTCTGAGAAATCCCAAATCAACTTGAATGGTCCGGGGTATATTTACAGGATTTTCCAAACAAATAATATAAATTTGTAAATTTTGTATAAAAAGGAAAACAATTAGCCTTAAGCTTAAATTATCCCCAACTCCACTCTGTGTCAATAGTTCATACATTTTCAAATAATTATCCATTTATTGACTAGCAAACAGAATGTCAGAACCGATCGCAAAATATTTCCTATTTTTTTTTCAGGGAATGGTTACCTAATCTGATTAAAACTGTTTCAGTCCGAATTTTATGTTCAGTTTATGAATTTGCGTGGATACCCACTACTACCGCAAAAGCCACATAAATACATATCAATCTCCATAAAGGACATCTCGTTATGTTCTCGAAAATCTTGTTGCACAATCAAAGGAGTAAAAGATATTCAAGATTAAGGAAGCTGACATCGAACAGGGAGGGCGTGTAAATGATATGTTTGTACTAAATATAAGAATGCTTATACTTCATTTAATACCCGACAATCCCATCAAGGTCTTTATTCTCCGCTCATACTAGGTTTACATATTTCTTAAGGCATATTGTCAAAATAACCTTATCGGTGCTAAATAACAAACTTTATTAGCAACAGGTGGATCACAAGTTTACATTTGATGTGTAATGTCATATTTAACTGTCGTTTCACTTAGACTTGTAAATAATTTAATTGTAATATATCAACAACTTAAATATATCTGGGTGTTATTTTACTACAGATTATATCTACTACAGATAAAGCTTATTCCGTTATTCTGGATAATAAACCCACAATATGTGTAGACTTTAATGGGTCGATTATTCGTTTACGTCTAATATCGACTATCAAGTAGTATTTCGTAGATTCTACATGTTAGTTATGTAGTTTACATTATTTGTTTACTTAATTTACATAAAAATGTAAAAACGTTTTTACACCTAAAATCCAAAGTGAAGTATAGAGAAGAAGCATCGAAATAGACGGAGTAAACAACTCTAGGTAAGGATGATCCGGATTATGTCAATCTAGACCAAGAAGGGAGCTTTTAAAATAGGGTAAGTTACTCGAGTATTAAACACCACTTTATATATATATATATATATATATATATATATATATATATATATATATATATATATATATATATATATATATATATATATATATATATATATATATATATATATATATACATATAATGTGTGTATATTAACATATATCATATTTTGTACCTGTTTCTATTTTTACAAATCTTTAAAGCATATATTATCAAGAAACTGATTCATCTCAACGTGAAATCAAACAATCAAACAACATTCAGTAGTAAAACACAACTTTTTTTCATCCCATACTTGTGAGAAGAACAAAATTTAGAAAAGCTCACATTTTTTTTTGTTAGAAAATATTAAAAACGAGTAACCCAAAATTAATCGACGAGATGGTTTCGTAATATTGTTATCATTTTTTTTCTATTCACATTATTTTGTATGAAAAACGATTAGAACGACATTTTCCAAGACCTGGTTGTATTCGTTTTATACGCCCTGTATTTCTGGTAGTTGTTACAATAATTCGGATGTTTAAAGCAGGGAAAATCGACGAAAAAATTTTTTTTTTTGCTTTCTTCTTTGTATTAGTGTTATATGCTTTATTTGTAAAAAATGTTGAACTGGGAGGCAGTATTCTTCGTGCTTACATCGGAATGTTATAAGTAAATTATGTTTATATTATTTTTATATGTATTATTTTTTTTTTAGTGCTTTGAGTCAATTTTGGCATATAAATTGTCCGTTTTATATGGAGCAATAATTTTTGTCTTATTTTGTGGACGAAATTTATTAGCTTTTGATCAAACGAATATTATAGTTATGTATCAACATATATATGTTATATCGCAACTAGGCAACAACAAAACGTAGAATAAAGTCTTGTTTCGGAGTATTTCAGTGTTAGAGTATAATATAAGAACAGAAATGAAAAAATCAGGAAAATGTTAACAATCGCAACAACAATAAATGAAGAAAATCCGGAGAAAATGCTTGTTCGTATGTATATAGATGTGTATACATATACTTGTTTTTTTTCTTAATCACATACACAATGATATATTGCGCGAATAATATAACAACACTGCGCGATTGCGCAAAACATTATTTCTATCATCTATATACCACAGTTGCCTAAGAACCCGCGAATTGAAGAAATCGCTCGACCGTTTTGTTATCGAACGCGATTTTGTTGTCAACTTTTTATTTAATTTTAAATATGGTTTTATAACTATTATTATGATTATTATTTCTAATTTATTAAATTGAACTGATAAATAAAATTTAGTGTGTTTTTTTACTAATACATAGTGTTAACTATAAGAAACTTTTTTTTATGCTAAAATAAGATAAATTATTTATCTGTAAAAAAAAAATATTTTTATTTTTAATCTATATGTATATACAAAAACAAAAAATAAATTATAAATAATATATACATATATATGTATTGATATGTGAAAGTTGAGATGCTGTAACCAACAATTTCATCTTGCAGATTTGGAATACTGTGATGTGAAAAATGAGAAAATAATATTAAAAAAAAAAAACAAATATATTTTCCAAAATACAAAAAGCTTTATATATCAAATAAAATATCTCGGTTGTTAAAATAATAATAATTTTTTTTTGTTTTTGTTTTTAAAGTATAAAATAAAAATAATTTATTTTTGTTTTTCGTACAATGAATTTTCCAAACATAGAAAACGAGAGATCCACGCCTTTTTAATTAAAATTGCCCATATCAAAAATTACATTGATGTAGGATGGTTATCTCTTACATAAAATATTGAAAGAAACAAAAAAAAATAAAATATTATAAAATAATATATCATAATACGCCTCAATGAAAATTATTACAGATAAAAAAAATCATTTTCTTAGAATGGATATTAAATCAAAGACATATTACAGTTTTCGAAAATTTCATTTTCGTCGAGAAGCAGATTTTGTTGCCTGAGAAGAGCAAAACAATATCGATTGTAAAATAATTGTCAAAAAAATTTCAAATTTGTAATTAAGCTCCATAATGGTTAATTAATTTATAGTTTATGATCGTTTGATTCAAATTTTTACGCATAGAGACGAGTCCATTCAGGGCGATCTCTAAATATGCAGTCAAAAATATATTAGCATTTTAGACTTTTTGTCCTTGTAAGCTTCGTCTTATATGGTACACACACACATTTATTCGATTACGTATTCTGAATTTATATTTTAATAAGATAAAAAACCAAAAAAAAAAAAAGAAAATCTGTACTAAAAAAAATATCGGTAATGTTTATGCAGTTTTTTTTTATATGTAAAATGGCCGTGTGAATTCAAGTTTACAAGTTTGGAACCATAAAAATATATAACCTTTCTTAATGTCGTGTCTGTGTTTATTAACTCTAGCTTTCTTTCGAAACAAGTGATTACCAAAATAATGGAAAATTGAAAACAAAAAAAAAATATTTATATTATTGAACCGAACTTAATGGAATGTGAAGTGGATACTGGAAAAATAGCCCAATGTGGGCTTTATAGTATTTGTGATGCTGGCTAGTTGAAAAAGTTTTGTTAATTAAATTAAATTAAAACAGAAATTTATTAATGTGTAAAATATATTAATGTGTGAAATATAAATAGTTTCGATACATATATCTATATATGTATTGTGTGGAATTGTGAATAAATCAAAAGGATATATTCGAGACAAAACCGTAAAAATCACTAGGAATTGAGTATAGAGCAGCATTTTTGTACAACTGAATTACACTAAAAGTTGCCACCTTCAATTATAATTGAAGGAGGCTCAATTCGTACAATAAGCTGCGCCTTGCAGGCAATGCACCGACGAGTGGAACGACCGTAAGTCGCTTATCTTTATATAATTAGTCGTGCTCGCTGTTGTATTTTGCCTTACATTTAATTTGATTATCGGGTTTGCGCATATATCACGATCAACAATAATATACAACACGAGTATCGTATAAATTTATCACAAATACTCGATAATATTTAATTTTATTTGTAATTTATTTATAGGGGTGGACCTGGCCTAAGATGGGGAGCGTGCTACTCGCAGCTGTATTCATAGCGTTACAATTTGCCACTGGCCTAGCTAACCCAGATGCAAAGCGTTTATACGACGATCTTCTAAGTAATTACAATCGTTTAATCAGGCCTGTTGGCAATAATTCCGATCGTTTAACCGTTAAAATGGGATTGAGGCTATCACAGCTGATTGATGTTGTAAGTTTATCTCTCTCTCTTTCTTTATATATAAATATATATTATTATTAATTATATTGTTTGGCGGTATATTTGGTCGAACAATTTATTGTTCTAAATTTTCTTATTATATTTTCTACTTACGTACGCTTTTGACCTTCCCACCTTCTCCCATTAAGTTTATATTTTTATATTTTAATCTCTTTTCTTCTTCATACAATTTATAAATTAAATTTTATAGCTGTTATCTTGGGGTACTTATAAAACTGATTATTTAATCTTAAATGAATATTTATATTATTTTTTTGTTCCGTAATTATCTTAAGTTTTAGAAGACTGGATTCTCAAGACGTCCAAAGTAGTTAACGTAAGTGTATTTTTACTAAAGCTCTTTGGGCGCTTCCATAACTCATTTGGACTCTTAATGTTTGTGTGTGTTTATATATTTATATTTGGCTTTAATCAAGCTTGGTCAGTATCGAAAATTCAATTATAAACATTTTATAAATTATAATGGGGTCGTTCAAGAACAGGAAAACTTTTTGCGCTACCATCCTTAATTGCATTATCGTCTTTAATATTTAATTTCAATTTACGTTTCTCATCTTTTTCTTAATATATTTCCGATAGTAATATTTTTGTTATGATGCGGGAACATTGATTTATGCGGATCGAATTTGTTTTATTTATTTGTCTATTGAATAAATCTAATTTAAAATTTTATTGCGACAAATTTTTATCATAGAATCGAATTATGTACACGAACACGGTTAAATATGTGTGGTGTGGTACTTCCCTTTGCAATGAGGTAATCCTGTAAATAGTAAGCTTCGTATAAAAGTGTTTGTATTGGAATCATTACTTCGATAAACTATATCAATACGATCGACAGACAGTCACCATCTCAAAAATCATTCATCAAAACTTCAATTTGGAAAATTTGCATTATTTTTCTAAAGTAATAAATTTCTTATAACATTTTAAATGCAATTTTCTAATACATTATCAGATACATGAAATACTTAAATTTTATTAACATCTTTTCAACATTTTATTGATTTAGAGAACTATATAAAGTATATGTATATGTTCGACCGAAACGTATTCAGAACAATCAGTTTCTGTTTCTTTGTAAAGTTTTGAATAAAATTTTAACAAATTCAAATACTCAGCTGTTTTCTCTTATATATGGTACATATCTGTTTTTTAAGACGATGACATTTACAATTGAGCCACTTCATAGATTGTATTAAACATATATGCTGATCAAACATGTATACGATATCTGTTAATGAAGAGAATAATTTTTTCAATGACTATGACATCTTGTGGTTCTGATGATTACCCGATAAACAATTTTTCTAAAGCGAAAATGTATGTTTGTAGTTCACCCCTCCTTGTAACAAATGACTCATCAAATTTTTATCAGACACTTATTAATAAAACACATCTGCTTCATCGGGATGACAAAATAGTTTTAGTATTTGTGTGTTTTGACTCATGTGTTCTCAATTTGTTAAGAAGAACTTAAACCTCGCAATAATTTATTTTAAAGCCATTTGCTCTCCACGATTGTTTGTCTAAACGTTTCTTTAACTTCATCCATGAACACTATTCGCCTTGACCATCAGAAAGCTAAGGAAACCTCGATTAACTTGAAGTGTGTGCGGTATAATTTCTAGTTGAAGATTTGGTTGGCTTTGATAACATGCCAACTAATTTACATATATCTATTGTATCTGGTTTAATTAGATAAAGCTACGCTTCTGGTTATCAATAGAATGAAAATCTTCTTTCTACTGAAAATATATAATGAGCGTATTCTTCTTGAATATTTGTTTGCTTTCTGAATAATTGATCTAATTGTCATATTTTAAATATTATATTCTATTCATTTCATATTTTAATGTTGTCCGTATACAAAAAACTTTCGACCAATGAGAAAATAATTATTTTCCCAGTGGGTCATTCAGGATTTTCATTGGAATAAGAAATATGAAAGAAAATCCTGTGTATAGACTTTTATTTTTAATATTGGTTCAATGAGATTTAGTATTTTTTTAAGGTATACGCATGAAGCGTATATCTATGGTTTTCACCTGCTTATCGTATTTTTAAATTTATAAAATACTAAAATACTAAATGTGAGATACAACAGATAATATCCACAAGTCTAAGAGTATACATCTAGGTAGGAACATTCAAAATTAATAAATCTTAAGGAATACAATTTATATGGAGGTTGCAATATTGGATATATTCGTCCTTGTATGAATTGGCTATTATTCAGACGGTTGGCAGCAATAAAATAAAGCAAATTGAAAGAAATCTTGAAGAAACGAACTAAAAAATACAAAAAAGGGCGAGAGAGCCCGAAACGTCCAATAAGTTGATTACAAATCGAAAGGCCAATTGTTTGCTCAGTATCAACATTTTTCCATGTAGCATCCTTTAAAAATGTTTTACTACTTTGGTCACGTCTTTTCACGAAGAGTGTAAAATAATGGTTTATGGTTAGATATACAAGCTCAATTCAGACTTGAATGACTCAAAAGCTTGACAATTATATTGGAGGAAACAATTATATAGCCAGATTCTATAATTTTCTTGTAAAATCAGAGTCTGATCGCACCATATATAATCAAAGAAGAGGATCTTGCAGATTTTCAGATTGTAAATTACTCGATGTAATTTACATGGTTTCTTACATGTAAAAAACGTGTAATTTACATAAGGTTAATTTTTATATTCTATATGTTTAAAACGTAATATGATTTCATGTAAAATCAACTGACGCGCCATCTCTTATTAAATCGAATTGTAACTAAAGCACCATCTATTAAAAAATCTTCTTACTAATTTACGAATAGAATTTAAGAAGTGATTGACTATGTAATTTTTATGACTGCTTACTGAATGTCACAATAATTTTTGATTGAAAACTGGCTCAGGTGAAGGTGAAAAAATCGCTTTCCAACTAATTAACGTCGACCTGAAAACTAACTGATTTTGCCAAAATACATTTATCTATGTTAATTGTTAATGGGCAAAGCAAATGTAGGTAAATTTTAAAACAGATGGCACTGCGAATGGTGTTGTTTTCGTTTTTTACATGGTATTTACGTTTTATGTAATTTACACTGGTTTTTACATAATTTACATAAAAAATGTTTTTACACGTAAAATCCTAAAAGTGTTCGTAGAAAAGTAAAAAAGTTGAGATTTCAAATATGTATAATCGTAGATGGTCTTAAAATTCAAAGGTGTTACATGTTCGTTAGACATACATAAAAAACTAAAGAATGTAGAAAAGCTGAAATTTGTCCAAAAGGTACTTTTGATCATAAATATAATAATTTTAAAAGTTAAGATGAGTTAAGTGATACTTTAGAACGGAAACAAAATCCAGAATTATTATGAAATGCTTATCAACAATAGTAGGTTTAAATGGGACATATCTTGAACAACATATATGGCCTATATCTTGTAAAATGATATCTAATTTTAGAAGTTGCTCATGTTCATCTTTTTGAGTAACACAGTAAGCTCAACATGTAGTTTTGAAATAGAATCATGTTCAAGAATGATGTCCAGTTGTCTTCACACCGAACGAAAAACAAGATTATTCTTATAAACTTGGAAACTGAACTATGTATAAAGAAATCTTGTTGTGAAAAAAGTGAAAATCATTAGTACCCAAATAAGTTAAATTTATTAAAGAAGAAAGCAAACGATGTCTTGAAAATGTCTTGAAAATTGGAAGGCGTATCGTATATAGATCTAAACATATATAAATAATCTCTATAAGGGACACAAATGTCCAGAGTACAATTATGAATAAAAAATGAACAATTAAGAATATTTCTGTTATAGCAAAGGGTACGTCTTATGTATATGGATGATCTTTGACCCACTCATTCTTTGACGTAACATTCTGAATACACTCCACTCGAGTCGTTTAACATATAATTAAAATAGTTTTATAATAAATGAATAGTTAAGTTTTTCATTATTTTAAAGTGGTTGAATCCCGAGGTCAAGGGCTCCAGCACAAAAGACAATACACTATAACATGGAAATGCCTAAAATTGTTTGCACAAAAAAAATAATTGCGAAGAAATCTTTAAACTTTTTTGTTTCAGCAACTTTATGTACACATAATACATATATTAACATAAAGCTACTCAACAAAACTAGGACATAAAAAAATAAAACCTTTTTCCGTTCAACTATATAGCGCAGACACCAATTAAAAAGCAGAACATACTCGTATATAGTTAAGAGGAAGGTTTGGAAGTTTTTAAAAAGTTTTTTTTTATTTAAATTTATAGCAACGTCTGTAATGCTTGCAGTAAAATTTTGTACATAAAATTCAGTTGTTAATGGTGAAAACAGATGTGCTGAATTTCTGTGTTAAAATTTGCATCTGAAATTCATGTTTACAATATATAACCAATTTGCAATGAATTTATTCGCTTTTTAGTTTGAAAAACAATATAAACGTTCGTCTACGGGGAGTAACTTGAGTACGAACACGAAAAATAATTCATCTCACATAAAAACAAATTATATATCCTGTCAACGTTTTATATATAGACAAGACAATATCCATGGGTTTTACGAAGATAATAAGATAATTTGAAGATGTGACGTTCCTAAATACTGAGACTGTATAAAAACATAATTATATTATTTAAAATAGTTATTTAATTAGCGTTTTGTTCGTTGTTTAAATAATTTCGCCTTTGGCATGTTCTTATTCGTAAACTGAGCTATCGAGTCTACAAACATCCTTTTTTGTGATATTATGACAAACATATTATGATTTGATAGAATTAAGTTTTTAAATCTTCGAGACGAACCAAATTTGTAGAAATGTTGAATAAATATAAAAGTTATTTCAATAATAAAATACTTAATCTTAACGAATATTTATCAAAAGTCAAATAAATTGTTAATGTTAGTTTATAAGATTTCGAAACTCCCTGACGCGGTTATTATTCGATGATTGACATGCCTCAACTCAACGAATGATTACATGCCTCAACTCAACGAATGTCTCATAATCATACGAGTATATGTATGGAAATTAAGGTGTGGCCAAAGCAAAATATTTGTTTACAAATAGGGCAAAAAAGTTAAAAGCTCATCGTTTTGTACCATTTTGGCAATATAAATAAAGAGGCTTAAATTGCATACTCATTAGCTTGACCAAACGATATTTTTGTCTATACAAAACATCATCTCATGTTTATGGTTTCAGAATGACTTTTGAGTTCAAAATGAGGTTTAGTAATGGTGAAAAATTACCTAAGAGCGTTTTGTGACAACCTACATCCAAACGACGTCTCATTAAAAATCTACCTGGAGTGACGTTTAATTGGATTTTTCTCAGGTTTTATATAATCTCAGGCAGCCTCACGTTCATACGCTAGAAAACAAACTGAATTTGGAAAAGGAAGTTGTGATTCCACTCACACCTTATATTTTTAATTTCAAAGTACAGTTTTTTAATACAGTATTTAAATTTAGCAGAAAATGCTCAAATCTAAACTTTTGAGGAGATTGGTTGTGAGCTCGCGCCGTAGTACTTAACAGAAGCTACGAAAATTACAATCCATAGTGGCATGCTCATATTAAAAACAAACAGTCATTACACGTTTTGACTTTGCCAAGCAGTACTTAATGTTGGAATCAGAGATAAAACATCTTTTCAGACAAAAACAAAAATTTTTTTTTTTTTTTTTTTTTTTTATTTTATTCTATGCTATCTTTTTTGGGGCTCAAGGCTCTCCCAGCTCTTTCGCGGTTCACTTATTTACGTCCTACTTTACGCCTTAACGGCCAAATCGAGGACGTACGGCTATAGGTCCGATTTTCGTAGAACCATCTGCGCATTGCATAGCTCCATGCCAGCCTATAGTACTGATATGGAAGATGGGTCGGCCCATGAGTTCTGCACTCCAACAGGGGGTCATAGATGTGTTCATTAACACCACCGATCGTAATCAGATGGTGAAAAATCCCTTTTGCATCCTGCCCCTATCGGGATTCGAACCCGGTACCTCCCGCTCCAACTGCCACAGCTTTAACCACTGAGCCACCTGGGCGGTAAAACAAAAATTATTAGAAAATAAAAAATTATTTTAAATAGGCGACATTGAAACGGTGTCATATTGTGTGTCAGCTTTGATTTTTAGTCTTCCGAAATGATAATAATCAAAATTAAGAAATAAGACCATTATGATAGTAAGGATGAATCAGTTAAATCCATTAAATCATCCTTATGATTCCTTGCATATTAGAGGCTCGTTAATGCTTCGAGTTTACAGCTATTTGAAACAAGTGAGACTAAACACGAATACATTTTTATAAATAAATTGCACATACTTGCACATACTATTGCCCTTACTGAATCACTATATTGTTGGCCTACTCCTCTTAATCTATTCTGTGCCCCAGATGACTTTTCCATTTCAACTTTTCAAATTATTAAGCTTTAACTTATTCAGTAAAGATCTTACTAAGCGACTAGTGTGGGGGAGGAGAAAAGAAATGGTTGAGTAGTTCTTGTACTCCTGTTCTTCATACTCTTCCCATAGACTGCTCTGCTTTGGAGCACAATTTCTATTTGAGGGTCAACTGACGATCTTGAGTATACTAGATATCATGGATATCATTAGAAAAACAAACACGATTTAGGGATTGTGAGTGTACGTCTGGGAACGGAAGTCACAATGGGCCAATCGAGTCTGAGTGTATGGGGGAAAATAGGTTTTGCATTGTCATAGATAATTAAATATTAAACAAGTTTTGGACTAACCAGAGTCTCAGTCATCAAACGGAACAAGTGCTAATTCGATGGAACCAAGTCTGGCGAATAAGGCGGATGCAGTAGTAGATCCCATCTTAGCGTTTTTATGATTTTCTGAATGATAAAAGTGCGATGGCATGAGGCGAAGTTGTGCTACAATATCACTAGTTCGTGTCTCGTGTCACATTCTGGCCGGTTTTCGAGCAATGCGTTATTATCGCTAGCATCGTCTTCTTTCCGAAGCAATTTGAAAAATTAAATTTTCATCTCCCGTAAAATATATGCATGGCACACTATAAACTATTCGTTTTAAATCGAGCTTAATCAACTGGTACGAGTATAAACAATGTGGCTATGTGCTAAGTATTTTTATGCGGTAACGTATTATTATCCGCTAATGTTTTTATCGATATCATAATTTTATATAGTGAAAAAAATATAAAATTATGAAATTGGCCATCAACTCATTATCACCTCTTAGGTAATGAAAATGATAATTATGATATGACAAGATATTTTCATCGTAATTCGTAACAACAAATAATTTTATTTATTAATTTTTAACTACACTAAAGCAATTTGGTATATTATTAATTTTGATGTACACGATGGATATATACTTTAGACTTCTTGCTATAGGTCAGTTTCACATTAAGTATTTTTAAACAGTGAATTATCAACAAATTTCTGAAGCAGCTATAGAAATTTCTCTGAGTTCAGGTCGGAGCTACAGTTTTCTCGTTAGAATTTTCTTAATACTTAAAATGGGGTGAGATCTTGTCAGTGTTGATAGAACAGTTCTTAAATCGTGTTCATTTTGATGTTTGTCTACTTTTCATCCACTAAAGCCTCCACATCTTTTTCATTAGTCTTAAGAGTTTTCTATATATACTATTAGCATCTGAAGAGTCATACAAACATATAGCTTATCTATTGGACTATTTAAGTCCCGGTTGTAGATTATATGGTTAAGAAAGTTTCTCATCACGCCGTGGTCTCGAGTTCGATTCTCGCCGTTGACCAAAAATTAACATGCATTCGTGGACTGACCATCTACAATGTGGACCTATCGTAATACGCGGTAAGGGACATTTACGGTCTCTAAGCCATAGATTATTAGGTCCCGAAAAATTCAAACTCTATCAAATTCAATGTCCAGGGAATGTATCGAATTAAGTAAAGAAAGTTCATGCCAGCATAAAAAAGTTATAGCAGTGGTGGGCCATAGTGCACTCTAGAATACGTATAAACAAAGTATGTAATCGGATGAATTGTAATTTGGAGTGATTTTCTCCCGAAAATCGAAATGGAACACTATTTTACATCCTCAAAGTTCGGGAGCAGGCTTTATTTTCATATTACTGTCAGTCTGCTGATTCAGTGTATACTTTTGGTGTTTAATTATGTGATACAAAAGTGATAACAATTGAAACACAGATTTTAGTTTTGATTAAAATATTTAAATTTACTTTTGACAGATGAAAAAACTTGCTCATGCAATATTTAATTGTGTCAGTGTATTACAAGTAAAACGATGTAAATGTTTATAATAATATAAAATATAAATAAAACATAAAAGTTTTTATTTTTAATCAAGAATCAACAATCTAAAAAATTAAAGATTTGTTCAAGTAGTTTCGTGATTTTTCTATGAACTAGTTAATTTTTTGTTTCAATTTTAGTTTTAATTTTAATAAAAATTTAAAACAAATTATTATGAAACGAAACAAATTAAAAACTTTTTTAATGTTTGAATTAAATTAAATCTCGCAGAAACAAAATGCATAACAATTATAATTCGGGACATAAATTTGTTGGTTGTGTTGTAAAAAGAAAATGTAGCCAAAACCAACTGTCTCTGTCATTCTTAGGCATTTTATATTTTTCTTCTGCTGTTGTTCAGTATTTTCATCAGGAAATTTAATTATTTATACCAGGATATGTATTTGGTAGTTTTGAGAGGTCAAATGAGTTCATATAATCTACATTCCATTTTTAAGCTTAATTTAGTTCAAATAGGAGTCAAATCGCACATGTTGAAATATTTTAAACTAGGTGTCTAGGGCTTTGGATACTACCTGGGCAATCGAAGAATGTTATGATTTCAATGAGATGCATGTGTATATCATGTTGATTTTTGATATAAATTAAGCTCAAGTTGCAGCTTTCTCACCCCTTTACTTCTAGTAAGTTATTCAAAATAACGGGTGAAACATGATATATATATATATATATATATATATATATATATATATATATATATATATATATATAAATATATATATATATAATGATTGTCAAAATTTTCGAATCTAGCAAATTATTTTGAAATATATGCCGGTTGTAGCTTAATGGTTAAGAGAGTTTCTCATCACCCCGCAATGCACCGGATGGCATAAAAAGCGATTGTGGGTAGAAACATTGGGTTGACCACCTACAATATGCACCAATACGTTAAAATGGTTCATAAAGTCTCAGTTGAGCCGCAGTTAGGGCCATTTACGGTTACTAAGCCATAGATTATTTTTATTCTAAAAACAAGACACTTTTCAGTATCAATGGTTACGACATGACTGTTAAACGCAGTATGAACCGCTGACAGTTGTTACTTCAACGAGACGTTCCTATGACTTTATTGAGATCAGGAACGAGTGTGAAATTTAGAAAAGCTTAAACATTAATGTGATGGGGTAGAAAAGATAAGGTTTCTTTTTACTATGAGATGTATCATTTTTAAAACAAGATTTCATTGATGTACTATATATATATACCTTCATGTGATTCATAATTATTTATATTTCATATTTGATCGTCTAAGGTTATTTATAGTATGAATGATTGTCTAAAGTAAAAATAAAGATTCATTCACCAAGAAAGCCTCCATATGCTAATTGATGGATTGGCTTTTAGTTTTCTGAATATTTCTCTATTTGCAGATTCGAATAATTTCGTTGAGTATAATTCGTTGATGTTGGTCTTTGTAATCGGTTGTAGTTTGAGAAATAATTGTACTTCAGAATTCACAAAATGTTTAGTAGCCTCAATTAAAGCGTGCCTACGTATTCAGTTATACTATACCAAAATTGTCGGTCGTTGAAAATGTACAACCGCAGCCAAATATATGAAAGTTTGAACAATGGGTCAAAAAGTGAGTGCTAGTACCGTGTAATAGTATCAATGACTAATATCTATTCAACAAAAGAGGGAGTATGAAAAGTTTGAGGCCCATCTCTTTCGAATATTTCGAATACTAACTGTAGATTCTATTAAAAATGAGCTTAAAGTTCAAAATAGGATTTACAGTTCAATACAATACGAAATTGCTATAAATAAATAAATATTGTCAAACAAATCCAGTTGAGGAACTTTAATGAACAGACATTTAATTATCGAGAACAGATATATATATATATATATATATATATATATATATATATATATATATATATATATATATATATATATATATATATATATATATATATATATATATATATATATATATATATATATATATATATATATATATATATATATATACATATATATATGAAAAATTTAAGCTTACTTAATTTGATAGGGTTGGAACAGATTTTGACTTCATTTTACTCTTTATCCGCTGAATTCACAGGAACAAATATCAAACCAGTATAGTCTACCATAAATGAGACGTTAAACGATTGCCTATTAGCTAATAGTGCTAAATTTAGCTGTTAGTGGTTCACTTTATCATTCAATTTCCATCCTCTTATGAATTTAAGATGATTGAAATGTTCGAAATAGCATGATGTATTCTTATACCATCCAACTTATACGAATTTCTTTCCCCAAAAAACCCTTTAATTGTTGAGTTCAAATCGGAACATTGGGTTGACATCGGAAATTAATTTTAGTTGATAATTTTGATAGTACCATATACATACGAGACTATAGCGGAAATTAATTTTTATTCATCAAATAGAAATGTTATCAGTATCGAATTGAGTATTGATTACTATCACAGCTGCGGTGGCAAATTGTGCTTTGCTGTGTAACAACTTGATTTTTGACCTAGTAATAATCGGTTCGCGAGCTTTTCAAAATCATAGTTGTATTGATTGATTGATCTCAGTCGCGCCTTAACCGCAATACGAAATATCTGCGTTTCAATACACACCACATTCGAGTATATAAACCAATTTTATCAGATTAATTGAAAATGAAAAATAAATTTGAATCTGGAAATGAACCATTTTTACTGCGGTAAATAAATTGTTTATTATATGACGTTAAACGAAGAAGTTATTTAGGGCAAACGATGAAAAGTCATTTTATTGAATCTCTAATAAAAAAAAAACCAAAAAGATAATAAAAGTTGAGGACAGTTGAGATTTACAAAAAAAACACAAAAAATTGCAAATTTAACGATAACAAAATTGAAACTGATATACGATTGAGAGATTCATACTATTCCCTATTCTAATTTCATAAAAAGTGGGAGAGGGAATTGTGCTTTTTTTGTTGACCAGGAACAAATGTGGCCACCTAACATAAAAACATATATATTTATATGTATAGTTTTCGAATTATCCAATTTCAACATATCCGCAGATATGCTTACATCTGCAGTAATTTGAACTATACATACCATTCGTCTTGTATACGAGTATATATTATGTATATGGTTGACAAAATAGTTGGGAGTAATTAATTCTCCTAACGTACATGTACATATATTATGTTGAAGTAAATTTCCTTAATTTCGTTAGTTGTTATACGTATAAAGCGTCTCCCACCTCGTTAGAACGTTTCATTGTTCATCCTCTGTTGTTAATGATTTATTTTTATTATTTATTGGGCGCTTAAATTAAATTTCAAATTTATCATTAGTGTTGTTTCTCTCTGTTTTCTATTAATAAGCCCGTTGGTCCCATTTCTTCGGCTCGTTCTATATGTATTGCTAATAATGCTCGTTCTATGTATTTTATGTAATCAGGTTTGTTTGTTTAATATCATCATTATCATTAATTTATGCCAGTGTTGGTGACATTTTGATCTTTAATTAATCACCACTATATAACACTTTAATTTTATTTATTTATACAATACTCGTATATAACTCCAGATAAACATATATATATATATATATATATAACAAACATATATTAATTATAAACTATAGAACGACTATTTATAAAACTTTTAAATAGAATTAAATGATTTATTCATTTTATTTCATTCCAGAATTTGAAAAACCAAATTATGACGACAAATGTGTGGGTTGAACAGGTAAGAGTGTTAAATATTTTCGACTGTATGTATCCGATATTTTGCCATATAGTTCAATTAATTTTTCCAAAACCAACCTTAATCCTTCTATCAGTTAAAATTTGCTATATATGTATGTACTGTAAGCTTCAGACGTTCATATGCACTATTCAGTGAATGTAATTGTCTTATATATATGGTATATTTAAAAATTGTGACAAGGACATGGAATAAAGTAGATTACAAATGTCCGTGATATAATACAATAGAAGTTAATGTGCATTATATAGATAAGATTCATTTGAAACTCACCAAGCATTATTCAACATGCTTTTTAAAGCTTTTAAAATGTGTTTTATAATTCATAAGCACATATGCACTTTATAATTATTATAGTTATATAGATCATGTGTCATTGGTAAGTGGATTTCGAGTTTTTTTCGGCTTATCGAGTAATTAGAGCATATTTTGCGACAAGATGTTGAAACTTTGTTGCTTCATCCAGGAGCGATTTATTTGTTTTATCTGGTATTTACGATGTATGGCGATACTTAAAGGACCGTTGTAATCGAATATTTCAATTCATATTGAATAAAATCAAAGATAATTGACGCCTGGAGCAATATTAATTTTTGGGATTGTATATAACCTTTCCTATGTATGAGTATGGCTTACAATTAAATGTCTGTTAGAAAAAATTAGTGACAAATAATATTTCTCAGCTTGAAGAAACAGAACGATATTATCGAGATGGATTTTGACCCAAAAACAAAAAGACACAAAAGAAATAATTATCCATCGGCATTAACATTTCATTTTATTGTTGAGGTATCCAAATTGCACACAAGTTGGTAACTTATGTTTTATCGAATGAACCAATTTTGAACAAATCTACATTCTTGTGTGGCTTTAAATAAGAAACTTTCAAAGACAATTTCAACCGATGTAAGCTGTGGTACCTCGTCGAAGTAAAAAAAACATTTCTTCATAAAGGAGGCTTTATATCCTGTGTTCTAGTTTCTTCTTGTTCCATATAAAGATTATACTAGGTGTATTCTAACAACTTCTAGCGTTCGATTAGAGATTCTATTTACGTGATTTCTACGTCGATATGGTTAAATGTCCTGTTTGTAATAGTTTATTTAACCATTTGGGTATGAAGAAGCTGTCAGGATTTGATTAGGAAACAATGATTCCACATTTGAAATATGGTATATGCCATTCAACACAATGTGGTTTTGCTTCATTCGTACCTCAACAACCACCATTTTATGTGGTGAAGCAGTATTTTTAATGTATAATAGTGGTCCTGTGTCCTTATAAATCGTTTGTGTTTAGATACAGGTCGTGCCCACATCTATTTGATATTTTATTAGTTTGCTATACATTGGAGGCAATACAGGTCATTGGAGGTGATAGTAAAAACCTTAAAAAGTAAAAACCCTTCTGGTTCGTTTGCTTGAGGAGATCATAATGCTTTGAAACCTTATAGAGTATGATGATAGACTATGCCTGCTTCATTATTCATTTTTTGCTTGCCACATCCTATTCTTATGCCACCTTGTATTTTCTGTTATGAAGTCAATTTATCCCATCACTGCACGTCTACCAGAAGCGACAGTCTACAGGTTACTCTGGGCGCAGACGTTTTCTCGATACTTTCGGTTCTGTACTCCAACAGAGGATCATAGTTGTATTTACTTTATCTTTTTGTAGAAGAAAATCATATTAAAGACAGCTGGAAATTGATGTCGTTGAGACTGTTAAGTGTGGTTTATGAATATTATAGATGCAAATGGAAATAGCATTACGATGAGTGATCAAAAGTCATGATGTTCACTGGTTAGAAATTGATGAGATTGACAAGCTTTTGCGGCTAAGTAACTATTGGGACACTTAAACATATAATATTGAGCTTTCCCTGATAAAGTGACTGAGATCATCTATAATATCCGGACATAGTTGGTGTAATGTTAAATTTTGAGCATTTGGCATAATATTTGGCACATATTTCAATATCAAATCAATTCATATATTGTAATTTTTATTTAAAGGAATGGAACGACTATAAATTAAAATGGAATCCAGATGACTATGGCGGTGTTGATACGCTTCATGTGCCATCCGAACATATCTGGCTCCCCGACATAGTGTTATATAATAAGTATGTAAATTTAAATATCTTTTACATGTACACAATTATAGAACAAATTTGTTTTTTTTTGTATTTATTTCCAGTGCTGATGGAAACTACGAAGTGACAATAATGACCAAAGCAATTTTACACCATACGGGTAAAGTTGTTTGGAAACCACCAGCAATTTATAAATCATTTTGCGAAATCGATGTAGAATATTTCCCATTTGATGAGCAAACGTGTTTTATGAAATTTGGTTCATGGACATACGATGGTTATCTGGTAAGTGAACAACAACAATTCGATATACATAAATAATTATAATTCGATTCAAACATCATCCCATATCCACGCACCATATAAACAAAACAACAAATCCGTACTTGATCAATAACTAAAATTATATTCGATCGATTACACACAAACGATGGGAAAAGATGTTCGTTGAATATAATATATATGTATAAACATATAAGATGAAAATTCTTTGAAAAACCACTAGTGGAAATTTTTAAGAGACAAAAATTACTTCGGAGAAAAATAACAGCTATACGTATGTACGTACGACCGTATATTGAAAAACACTTTGAGTATAAGAAAAAAATATCAAATGTGAAAAATTCATGTATATATGGAGTATGTATGTACATATATGTATGTATGTACGAGTATATGCGAATAATGACGGGGGAACAAAATGTCGTAATGGAATTATTTATAACTCGTTTATGAAGCGATTTTGGTAAAATATTGAATTTGTTGTTAATAATACAAAAGTATGCTGTAATTTTAATCTAAATATGCAATAAATAAAATTATTAGACAAATACAATTTTGTTAAAAAATATAAATTGAACGACTGTATCTTTATACACATGTATACTTGTTACGAGTATATAGTGTATATAGCGAACGAGTCAAATGCCTCCTCGTCAAATTAAACAAACGAACACAAAAATGGTTATCAAACCATGAATATGACTCTCTCTTTGCAAAATATTTAATGGATCCGCCCATGCCAAGATATCAAATAAAATTTACAATAGTAAATGATGATGTTACCATTAGATAAAACCCACATTTGTGCTTATCTCCTAAAATGTTCTACAAATTTCAGATTTTACTAACTTAAATCTAATTTTTCGACAGCGCCATAAGTATATATTCACCAAATCTTGATACTCGCCAGTTGATATATGTACTTATGTATATACATAAAAAAACGAAGAAGGGTGAATCTGCCTATATATGCCCTATATATACTCGTATATAAAAGTTTTAATGAACAAATCTGAATGGTCGTTAAAAGATTTTAAAACGTGATTAATATATAATCCACTATCGGATTATAATTTATTTTATAATCGAATTTCATTCGATTAACATATACATTTTATTTTAATTTCCAGGTTGATTTAAGGCATTTGCAACAAACACCAGACTCGGATAATATAGACGTGGGAATTGATTTACAGGATTATTATATATCTGTGGAATGGGATATAATGAAGGTGCCTGCCGTACGAAATGAAAAATTCTATAGTTGTTGCGAAGAACCATATCCTGATATAATATTTAATATAACATTAAGAAGAAAAACACTTTTTTATACAGTAAATTTAATAATACCTTGCGTTGGTATATCATTTTTATCAGTCCTCGTATTTTATTTGCCAAGTGATTCGGGTGAAAAAATATCATTATGTATTAGTATATTACTATCGCTGACTGTATTTTTCCTATTATTGGCCGAAATCATTCCACCAACATCGTTAACAGTACCACTCCTTGGTAAATATTTATTATTTACAATGATGCTTGTCACATTATCTGTAGTTGTAACAATTGCAGTCTTAAATGTTAACTTTAGGTGAGTACAACTATATACTTAGCATTATACTAAAGTAAATATATGTTTGTCTGTATATGTATATGCAGGTCTCCGGTAACGCACAAAATGGCACCATGGGTGCATCGGATATTTATAGAACTTTTACCGAAAGTGCTATGTATTGAAAGACCAAAGAAAGATGAGCCACAGGAGGATGAACCGCCGCCCGAAGTACTAACGGATGTATTTCATGTACTGCCTGATGTAGATAAATTCGTCGATTATAGCAGTAAGCGATACAGTGGTGATTATGGAATACCGGGTAAGATATACACACTATCTATATACTGTCAAATATACTAATTTCTTTTCAATTTTTATATACATAGTTATGCCACCATCACGATTTGATGTTGTGGCATCGGGTGGTATGGGTCCGTGTTTCGGTGAACCGCCACTTCCGGTGCCAATACCCGGTGGCGACGATGAATTATTTAGTCCAACTGGTAACGGTGATATGAGTCCAACATGTTGTCCAGACATTAGTCCAACGTTCGATAAACCAATGTTTCGCGAAATGGAGAAAACGATAGAAGGTTCACGGTTTATAGCACAGCATGTACGAAATAAAGACAAATTCGAAAGTGTAAGTATAATTGTATATGTTATGCTTCGATTGCAGTTATTAAATTGTTTTATGTTAATTATTTGTGATAGAAGTCACAAATATTAATGTTAAACGAGAAATCGTATACATGGCTGAAAAAAGGTGTGGCCAGTAAATATATTTCATGTGACTGGAACATATTGTGTTAAAGATACTGCCTGCCTGTTGAAAAAAGATCGAAGAGTCGTATCTCATAGTATCGAATAGGAACGAAGTAGTTGTATAATTAGAATAAAATGAAAAATAGCTGAACAAAACCGGCAAGTGGGACTTATTGACATTATTTTATCACAATACCTGAACAAAGTACATACATTGAATCTAAACTTCAACAAATCGAGCTGAAATGTATATGTAAAAAGAAAATATGTTAGGTTTTGTTATAAAATCTAATTGCAGATTCTCTAGTGGAGCTCCACTTGTGCTTCCAATATAATAAAAAATACTTCAAACGTTTGTTCCTTAATTATTTGCCTAATATACGTTTTAGGGTGTGGCAACATAATGTTTTACCTCGACGATTTTAGTTCAAAAGCTGATTCTAAGAAGAAAATTATTAATACACAACACTCGACATAAAAGAATTGATTTATAATCGATTTATTAATGTTTCACCCTCTTATTATATATAAACTGAGTGTTATCGGATAATATCACTCGAAATGTGGTTTTGACATGATGTACAATATAATCCTGTTTGCGAGCTACTTTTATCCAGTCGTGTGACACCTTTTTTGTAGCAATCTAACTCATTATATTAATCATAATGGTACTTCTGGGTGTGAATTTTTTTGAATACTTCGGTATGCAGTTCCAAAGCTATACAAGGCCGGTGTTGGATGCCATAAATTAAAGTGAGAAGGATCGCGGAGATGTTTCAGTTAAAACTTTATACGAATTTTAGTGGTTTTGATAAATTTTGATAAAAAGAATAAATAATAAGGCATAATCGAAGCGGTGTTCGATCAGTTATCAATTTTGTTTTAGTTGATTATATAATTTATTTTAAATTACTCCACAAAATATAATCTAAGTGGTTGAATTACAACTTGGCTATTGAACAATAGAATATCCTAAAAGTATATATTCACCAAACTTTTGTGGTATATATCATATCAAACAAGACGCTGATTGAACCACATATTGTTCAAATCCCTTTAAGGCTATATACAATTTTGTGAATGTTGGTCGATAACTCTTATCGTACACTGTATCGGCAATACCAGTACAATTTTAAAACAAATATATTTCGATGCGACTGCCAAAAAAGCCCCTACCATATACTGAAAAAGCAGTCTCACGCCTATAGAATGGTCCATTTAGCTAAGTTCTTGGATCAAATCTTTAGAACGTGTAAAAGCAAAGATTTTTTGCTTTCATGAACATTTTTGAATAGTTGAATATTTATTTAGTTATATCCATCTTCAGTGCTCGGTAAATTTTTTCAGGCTGGGTCAAACGGTTCACCTATACACCATAATTTCCATCATTTCCATAATTCAACATATTCAAACAAATGACTTAAATAACTAACGAATAAACGGTAATGTGGGGATTTTTCGGGCTCTCTCTTTATTAGATCTTAAGGCATCAATATCATAGAGGGTTGATAAACAGCTATCGTTTGATTTTTCTATAAATTGAGCCCATATAAACCATAACTGCAAGTGGGTTGATATATATGTAACTAAATATGACTATTTTGACGATTTAGCATTATTCAATTGTAAATATATAGTTTCTCATTCTCATCAGCATGCAGTGCAAAGTACTCGTACTAATTTGTCGCGTTTTAAAATACAATTTTTGATTTATTTATCGTTTTACTTATTTATTTATAGGTTGAAGAAGACTGGAAATATGTCGCAATGGTACTAGATCGTTTATTTTTATGGATATTCACAATAGCATGTGTTGTAGGTACAGCATTAATTATACTACAAGCACCCAGCCTTTACGATACTACGCAACCTATAGATATACTATATTCAAAAATTGCTAAGAAAAAATTGGAATTACTTAAAATGGGCAGTTCAGATGTCTAGCGTCCACTTGGGTTCGTGGCCGGGTGGTGGAATTTTTTCCAAACCTGGCTACGGACCCTGGTCGATAATAATACCGACCAAAAGTCTTAACTGCAATGCTTCGAAAATTGATTGTTATTTTTTATGTATTTTTACTTTAGAAAAAGGTGAAATTTCTATAGTATAAATAATCTAATTTAATTGTTTTTATAATAAAGTGGAAATGAGTGAAAATTAAATAATTATAAACCCCATTTAAAATTATAAGAAAAATTATATACTCTCTAAATACAGGAATCGAGTGTAAGTAAAAAATAAAAAAATAAAATAAAAGAAATTTAATTATTTTCCTTTTGTGAAAAAAAAAGAAAACACCCATGAAAAACAATGAAATATTTTTTTTAATTTAACGAGACTGGAAAGCTCCAATAAACAGCTTAAAAATGATAAAACGGAATTAAAAAAAAACAAGTGCCCGAAATTTTCAAGAATTTTTTTTTTTTATTAACATAACAGCTCCAAAGCACAAAACACTGTATAATGTAAGTGAAAACACATAAAAATTTCAAAAATGCATAATATATAAATAAATTAATAAATAACACATTTGTAATCATACGTATATTCATAAAAATAAATCTTTTTTGTATGTTTAAAATTTAAATTAAAAATATTTTTTACTATAATTTTTATTCAAGAGAGTAAATAAATAAATAAAAAATACAATAATATTTTGCAATAGTTAGAAAATTAAATAAATTAATTAATCATGTTATGTAGTTAAAAATGGAATCTAATTATTACAATTTTTACTAAGTTTAATTATAATTATTATTAAATAATTCTCAAATTTTTTTGAATTAAAATTTAAAATGAAAAAAAACACTGCATTTTCGAATTATAATGAAAAGTTAATATATTAAATATTTGTTTTTATTTTTGGATTGAGTGAAATAAAATTTAATTTAATTTATTATATAAATATTTACGTTATTATTTTTAGCATATATAAATAGTTATATCATATTATATATTCTACATGTATTTCACAAATCATTGAATTTATATTTTTGATTTCCTGAGAAAAAAATTAAATCAGTTAACAAAAATTAAATTAGTTTTGAAAACTACAAATTATTAATTAAACGATAAAATGGAGCGAGCTTCACATTTAGTTAACACAAATTTAATAAGATTTCCGTCTTGTAATTAAAATATATTTATGTAAGATATATATATTATTATATACAGGGGGTCGCAGTACGAATATTCATAATTATAACTGCAAGACATTACTTGCGTTGGATTATACAAAAATAAAAAAATAAACAATCGTCCCTTAACCAAATGCATCGTCTCATTTTAAAATCGTTAAATAGTTGCTTCTTCTTTTTTCGTGATTGTCTTTGCGTCTACATAACTCTTCTTTATATATAGTTATCAAATATGTATATATTAGCAGGTTGGAAGGATTTTCGGGAATTTTCAGATTAGCAAGTATTAAGTGCATGGCAGTGAAACAACCATAATTTACTCAAAACTTTGTTATACTTAATTACGTATATGGCTGTATTAATGATTTTTATTTTGAACATGTATCAATTAGGTTCGCATAAGTGTTAATTCCACTCAAATAATAAATCAACCAAGAGAGAATTATTTATTATTTTCCCGGTCCGGTCACTTTTCTCTCGTCGTACGAAAACATTGCGCAAGCTCATAAGTATTATTGTACGGACGTTCTCTTTAAATTTTGTATAAATAGGAGAGACCCGTAAATATATTGAAAGCGCCAATAGATGACGTTGGAAGAATATTGAACTAAAATTTACCACATAACAAACACACACACATATATGGTATAAATATTTTAACACAGAATTTATAGTCAAAACACCAAATTTTTAATTTTTCTTATATTTCAAAGATTAAATTATTATATTACCACAAAACGAAAACAATTATAATAAAAAAAATATAATTAAATATAAAATTTAAATGTTTTAAAATATTAATGAATAGAATAAAATAAATAAACAAATATAATGTATTTAAATTGAAAAGGGGAAAATGACGCTTAAAATAATACAAAAAAAAATGATGTTTGCATGTCTTCGACGAAAACACTCGTTAATTAATTTTAAAAATAATAATAATTAAGTTATCAAATAATCAATTATTAAACGATAAATAAACAATTAATATAGAAAATTGCAACCATATAATGATATACCGGTTAAAATACAATAGACATGTTATTATGATTTACTTTCGTCGCATCCGTGTGTCAAATCTGTGAACTAATTCGGGTGAAAAAATTCTGTCCTGGTGGTAGTAACTATAAAACTAATAAGATCGGTTATCTCAACTCAGAAGACACAAGTAATATTTTCTTCACACGAAATGGTTAATGACCGATACACAGAAAACGAAAATAAATTACCTATTCATATACACGTTTGCTTGGTTCTAGTTTATTTATATATACAACACACTTTAACAGTATTATGTGTGATTATAATTCAGTTAATGTTCGACCAATACTTATTGGTGATTATAATCTATTGGTTCGCTTTAGTAGAGAACCATGCCTTAAATGCACTCAACTGGTTTGGCTTGGTGACACTCAATATATTTAACTTACTGCAAGATCCACTTAGAGAATGGCCAAAAATATTAGTTTGGGTAAAAATAATACATATGTCATAAGTCAAGTATACCTGAAAAGATCCTAATATGACCTGTTATTTAATATTGTAGACAATGATGCCCTAAAATCAAATAAAGATCTTAATCTGTAATAATTTTTGGTACGACAAGAAGCGTAAATTCATATCCTTTTGTAAATTTGAAAATAATACCGAATAGTGCTTGGCAACTAATAGTGATATTATATAATTATTCCTTATAATTCCATTACAGTTCTAAAATATTTCATTAAAGAATCCAGTCCTATTTTCTTTATGCTAATAAATTTACTTGTCCACCTGATTTTGTTGTGATATTCTATATAGAGTAACCGTACATTTTACATGTTCAGTAGGTTGAAGAGCATGTTAAAAACTTGATGATCTGTCAGGAATACTGTAGCATAGAAAAAATGAGTAAATAATAGGGTAATTGAAAAAAAATGAGTAAATAGGGTTTCGTCTTGTCAGTTGGCCACAGATGAAATCGAACAACCCTTGCAGGTAATAAGTATGATATATCTTATCAGATAAATGTACTTTTAACAGAGATTTGATGTCATAAATTTACTCTTAAGTCTATCTCTCCACGTTACACATTGATGATCATTGGATGTTTTAGAAATACTTATGTACATAACTTTAAGTGTGGCATTTTCAACTATTGGAAATCTTTAACTGCTTTAAGATCGTACTTTGTTTATCAATTATTAGTTATTTCATAGCCATTCAAGAATTAACATTTAAATAAATAATTTTAACTTATCTTAAATTAATGAATTATTTGCAAATAGGTACTCATTTTCAGAAGAAAATAGAAGTTTTACTGAAGGGATGCTTAAGGACAAATTATTGTGGGAAATATAGTAAACATAACATTTTCATCACATTAGTTTCAGCACAGTTAATTCATTTTCTTTATAACGAGTGTCAAAACTGTAAAGTTTCACGGATGGTACGAAAGTCCAGCACTAGCTAAAATTGATCGTGGTTTATTATCACATCAAATTTTTTTATCTACATGAGTATTTGAAATCATGCACATTCTCATATGGACGACCAATATAGTTAAATTAAGACATGCAAAGTATGATTCTAAGCAACAAACATAACAGTATTAAAACTCTCTTGGTTTACCAGAAATGACTCAACCATTTTGTAATGAAACCCTTTTCCCAATAAACAGGCATTAGCCTGGTGGAGTTTATATATTTATCTGAAACCATATTTTCAGTTCGTTTGGTTTCGCCACCAACGTTGATAGCAATAAAAGGCATAGCCATAGATTAAAATATAGAAAGATGGTTCATTTAGAACAAAATATTGCAGTACCTTAAGAGTAAAACGAATAATCTATGTAAAGATAGGTTTTCGAATAGTTCAGCAAAATACTCGAAAATCCATTATTTTCTCTCATTTTAACTATGCATTTGGTAGTATATTTGTGTAATACGATTAATCTAGATTATTTGTTTGTTTTTTATCTTTTTAATCTCTTATCGGGCCGAAGCACTTCCAACATTTTCGTAATTGTTCTTAGTGTCCTACTTTAGTTCATTACCAGGTAACTCGAGGATGCACGGCTATAGGTCTGTAGAGCATTTGTTTTATGCTAATTTTAGCAATGATTTTAACCAATTGGAAACAGCCTCACTGTTGTGCATACCTTATAGTATTGCTTTGGGTGGGATGTTGGTGCTGCCTAGTGGTGACAGTTAATGTGGTTGATTTAATCTAAATATAGAAATTTTTTAAAAAATTTACTATTTGAGCACTCCAAGAATGAAACCTAATCAGAACAGTTTGATACAGTATATAGTGTTTGTTTTGGTAAAGTTGAATCTGATTTCAGTTAGTGTCTTGCCATATAATTGATTATACTTGTCTATGTATATGACAAAAACATTATATGACCTTGCATTTTATAACAGGTCTAAAAACCTCCTGAAATTTACCCGACTATAGTCAAACTTTATGGTAGTTTAGCGTATAGGGTTGAAGAGTTGGACAATTGAAGGCCGAAAAATCTGTTTTGATTTACAAATTTTTTTGTTAAATATTGAGACAAAAAACGATCCATCATTTGTGTTAAAACTAAAATAGAGCCTGGTCACCTAAGCAATAATTCTTACTTTATCATTTACATTTTTATATAGACAATCAAACACTATAATCAAAACTGAATATGTTCAAATAATGTCCATTATTAATGCGCATTTGTCATATCTGTTTCGGAAATAAAAATAATTAAAATTAAAAAAATAATTATTATGTTTCTTCAACCAATTGGCTCGTTGAAGAAACATAAACATTTTTGTGAGCAAGTTCTTTTTTTGTACCTTAAAATAAATAAAAAAAAATTAATAATAATTATGTATTACTTGATTTGAATTATTATTTTGAAACTATAAAATAAAACAAAAAATAGTTAGGAAAATTATAATAATTAAAAAAAAATTAAACGGGTGTTAAGAATTAAGGCATTATAATTTTAATTTTTTAACGATCAATTTAATAATAGTCGTAAACCAAATAAAAAACGATACTTAAACAAAATAAAACTTAAATTTTCTCTGGAGAGAATACAAAGAATGAAAAACAAAACATGAAAATCCTTAAATTAAAGAAAAAAAACTAAAATTAATTGTACTGCCCTAAACAAAATAAAAAAAAATTAATTCAAAAATTGGATTATATAACAAAATCGATATAATATATATACATAGATATATATATATATAAAATAATAATATACTAATTGTAATAATTAACAAAATCTCGTTTTAATATAAAATAATAAATAAATTATATATTTCCATAAATATTAATTAATAATAATAAAAATAATAATAATTATAATAATAATAAATTTAGATAAAGATTTTTTAACAAAACAAAACTAGAATAGAATTTTATAAAACACAAAAATACAACGGCCATCTGAATATAAAATTTAAGAAAATTAATTTTTAATTTAGTTCTTATTTAAAATGAAAATATTTTGTTTGTTAATTTTTTTAAACCATGCTCAATGTCAATCAAAAATATTTTAATTTATTTCATTGTAAATACATTCCTTATTTAAAAAGTAAAAATAATATTTATATAAAAAAAATATTATATATTAAAACTAACTAGACTATATTATTTGGTAAACGAAACCAAGCTCAAAGTTAACATATATGTGAAAAAGTTTGATATATATTTTTAAATTATTATGGTCACTTAACCGAACGACTTCCAACAGTTATTTTTTCAAAATTAACATAAAACATTATAAATATGAAAATCAAATTTTTTCACTTAAAAAAACCTAAATTTAAGATAAATAAAATTATTAAGAACAGGAAAACACTCTTTTAATTGATTGTATAAAAAGCATTAATAACTAAAACAATTTTAGCACTTAAATTTTAGCCATTACTAGCTTTAAATCATTAATTAAATTAAATGTTTTGAATTTGATAAACAAAAAAAGAAGTATAACAACGAAAAACAATATTTTAATTTTGATTTATAATTTTCAAAAAAATTGGCAAGTTTTTAATTTAATTACTATATAATATATATTGTGTACATAAAACTTTAATAATTATTATGAATTATATAATTAAATTTACAAAAAAAAAATAAACAAAAAAACAAAAAAAAATATTAAAAATAACTTTAATTGTAAAATTTTGAACATTACGGCATGACCCTGATTTCAAATCGAGTGTCTTCCAATCACAGGTCGTGTTTTTTGTCCCACAAAAGTTTTTAACTATATTATTTATTTGTTTTTAAATTATACTATTATTGGAACAGGTTTATAAAAAAAATAATATTAACAATTCAATTAAATTAAAAATTATGCCGAAATTTCGTCAGTATATTATTTTTATTATTTATTTTTATTATAACACATCCATATCTACATACACTAATTACATAGTAAACCAAAAAATAAATCACAACAAAATTTAACAATTAGTTTAAAAATAATAATTAATGATAGTATTAATAAAAATAAATAAATAATTTTTTTATTTTAAAAATTATAAATTAAAATTTTTTTTAATAATTTTTTTTTTAGTTTCCTTTTATAGAAAAAAATTTATTTTTATGATATAATTTTGAATTATTCATAAAAATAGATAATATAATGTTTTTAATACGGTTTCATAATTCACAAATCATAAGGAGTATAAGTATAAATATATAATATATATTTAATAATAAAACATAAAAAATAATGGACATTATATAGATGATTTTTGATTTTTATATTAAAATTCGTTATAATTAAATTATTTTTTTTGTTTTAATTTCAATATTAAAAAAATAAATAAAAATTAAATATATTATATACATATATTTATATTATATATTATATATACATCGTAATAGAGTAAGTAATTTTTTTAAAACTGTAAATAAATATATTAGTTTATTAAATAATAAATAATTATCTTTATATAAGAAAAACATACTTTTCCTTGTTTATTAAAGATTATAGGTTTATTTATTGAAGTTTTCTTTATTTTTTTTGTTTGTAAACAAACAATTAAAAAAAATTAAATATTCAAAAATGGTTGTGAGAATGAGTTGAATTTTATTTATTCCAAAATATATAGTAATATTTCAACAATTAACCGATAAAAAATAAAAATTTAATATTTTTTTGGATAAAATAATAAAAAAAAAATATATAAAAATCTAACAATAAAGTAATATTGAATATAATTTTGTATAGGAAAAATTCAAATCAAACCATGTATCTAATTAAAATTATATATAAATAATAACAAATGAAAAACATTTACCTATATAATTTATTTTATTAATTATAGATTATAATAAAAAACGTTAAATCCATTTAATTAATAAGTAAAATTTGTAAATACAAACATTGTTATGAATTTCCTTAAAATTTAAATATTTATACATAAATTATTTTTTTTTAATATACATATTTAATAATTGTTTTTAATTAAGGTTTTAGTGACTTTTAATTTGTTTATTTGTTTTGTTTATAAAACACGAAATATTGTTTTGATTTAATGCAATTAAAAAATTTGCAAATATCATTTGTTTAAGAAATAAATAATAGAAATTTATTATGTATATACCATAAAATATTAAAATTTTTGTTTATATATATATATATATATATATATATATATATATATATATATATATATATATATATATATATATATATATATATATATATATATATATTTATGTTTATATATATATATATATATATATATATATATATATATATATATATATATATATATATATATATATATATATATATATATATATATATATATACATATATTGCAAATAACTACAATTATTAATAAATTAAAACACAAATAATTTAATAAAGGGTAAAAACATTTTTCTAAAATAGGGCAAAACCAAATAAACGAAATTATTATATTATATAAATCTTACAATACAATACAACAAGCACAATTATATTCTCGTTATACTAAAAATTGAAAATAATCAAATACTGTTTTCTTTATTTAATTTGGTTTTTTTTAAATAATTATATTAAATAATTGTCCCGTTTGATGGCCGTATTTTGAAGAAAATATCACACACAAGTAATTCACACTAAACTGCCTCAAAATAATCCCATCAAATAATACAATCATTTTTAAATAATTTTTTAGTACTCTAAACACAATAAAAGTCATTAAATTTGAAACCCAAAGAAACTAATTAATTTATAAAATAGTTATGATACATAGATAAATACAAAAATTATAATTAAAAAACCAAGTTATTTATTAATAGTAAAATTATAATAATGTTGTATCAAACTGTGTAGTTAATAAAAGAAGGAAAAAGAGTCAATAATTATTTTTTAGTTTTTATAAAAGTCAAAATAAAATATTACAAGTAAAATCAAAAATATTTATATATTATTATTATTGTCACGAAAAAAATAAATAACTAAAATTCTTATATTTTAAACACAAAAAATAAAACGAAATATATAATTTACCAAAATTATAAAAAAAATACATAGTAGATTACATCGTACTCGTATATCAGCAAGAACAAATTCAGCAGATAATAAACTAAAAATAATAACATAAAAAATATTTCTTGAGATTTTAAGAATATGTCCTTAAATAACATATTTAATGGAGGAATAAATTAATAAACAAACCATATTATACCAAACCAAAATAATTTACAAAAATGTATATTAAAAAAAAAGTTTGACAAAAAAATAATAACTTAATAAAGAAAACAAAAAATTGGAATTAAATTATTAATAAACAAATTATTATAACAATAATAATAATATAAATAAATGTTACGCGTTATTAATAAATTATAAATTTTTATTTATTTTTGGAAAAACACAAATAAAAGAGATATAATTTCTGTCTGTTATTTAAAATAATACAAGGAACTCATGCTATGGAAATGCTTTAATGAATAAACTCCACAAGATTAGTGCACCACTAATGAATTATTAAGACATACCATTATAACTGTAGATGCCTTAAAATAATATTCCAATTGACAGCGTCCTGACTGAATTATTATATTAAAAAAAAAGTTTAAGATCCTGAGAATTATATAATGGTCTAACTGGAGATCATGCTTACTCCATATAGAATGGTTATAGAGTCTTAAATTAGGTTTCTTAAAGCTTCTCAACTTTGTATAAATCTATTAATTATGGATGGTTAGAAAATGCAGTCCAAACTTGAGATGAATCTAAATCGCTATTAAACCAGATTGCACAAATTGGTTTATATAACCGTCGTTTACGAACCACTATTCCAATTCTTATAATTCGTGTTTCCTTGAAGAATCTTGAAATTATAATATAAATAATAAACAGTACACGTTTTGGTATTCTGACATTCTTAGTATGATTAGTTAGTAGGACAAACATAATCAGATATTTGTATTCATTAATTGTGATAGGAACGAACTTCTTGTAAAAGACCCTATATGATCAATAAGTGAAGATACCGAACTGTTGGGGGTGTAATTTACACGATGTCGTTTAAATTTTTTTTTTACATGTGTAAAACACGTGTAGTTTGTATAAGGTTAGCTTTTACATTACCCAAATCTAATTATAACTAAAGCGCCATCTGCAAAATATTGAAAAAATTACACTTGCTAAGTCATCGAGATAACGAAATGGTTAGTTTCAGATAATACAACCTAAGATTATTTTACATAAAGATGACCGAACCGAAGCAAAAATGTACTGTGTGAACGAATTTTTTTATGTTTTGTTTGACACGTCGCTATATAGTGGTAGGTTTAAAATTCTTTATCTTTTATCTTTAAAAAATGAACCATCTTTATAGTATATAATAATCTTTGGTTGTCTAACTTAGATGATTTACCTATGGCTATAAACTTGATACAACATACTCCCAAAGCAGTCTTTGGCGATACTATAGCATTATTTAGTGCAAACTTGATGACAAACTTTACCAGCAAGAATGTGGACAACAAGTTTCTAATCGGAGTGTAGCGTTTATTGCATAACACTTAGAAAATTGTAAAGATTTCATGGTAATTTATCAACTTGATAATATCTGGGAAGTATTGAGAATATCTGGGGATTATTGAATTTATTTTAAATATATTCTTTAAAGATGGTATCGGGTTTGAGTCTCGATAGAAGCTGAAGGTAAAAGCGAGTTTTGATCATTCGATTATGATCGGGGAGTTTTCATCATTATGTTCATTCGAACACACCTTCGACCCCTTATTGCAGTGCGGAAATCATAGACCAAGGGAACTGCGAAAGAGTAGGACGTGCAAAACAGTTAGTAGAGATAGAAACAAAAAATAATCACTGAAGTTAGTAAGGAATTATTACCACCAATATTCATGATGCATATTAGATTTTACAATATTGTTTCGTTAACCGCTATAATGGAACCTTTCGTACAAGTCAGGGAGGACAGGAGAATATACAACGCGATTCTCCTGTGAAGGTCTGATAAATGAAGAAACGCAACGAAAATATCAAGATCTTGTCAGCAATAGCATTATACAATCCAATTACCAATCTGATGATGTGAACAGTGTCTGGGAAGTATTGAAAACCTCGGTTGTCGATGCTGCCCAGCACACTCTCGGTATAGTGAAAACTAAGCCCAAAAATGATTGGTTTGATGAGGAGTGTCGTCTTGCTGTTGAGCAACGAAATATAGCCTATAATGAAGCGCAGACTCGGTTTACAATCGCAAGGAAAAACAAAGCAGTTCTCGCTAGAAGGACAGCTAAACGCATTTGTAGACTGAAGAAGCGAGAATGGTGGAAGGCTAAGGTCTTAAGAGTACAACAACTCAGCAATGAGCACAATTCGCGTGGTTTCTTTAAAGGAATCACCGAATTGCACCATACCTTAAGATCTCGGTCAACTGCCATTCGGGACCAGGATGGAAACCTCTGTGTTAACGTCGATGCGGTACTCGATACATGGCGTGAACATTTCTCTGATCTACTTAATGTTCCACATGTATCACAAGCTGTGTTTGAATACCCTCAAATACAGACCGCGGAGATGTTCATTGAGGATCCATCCTATGAGGAATTCACAATGGCCATGCAGAAATTAAAGAAAAATCGTTCACCTGGAGTTGATTGCATTAATTCAGAGCTCTTGATATTCGGAGGGCTAACTTTGTGGAACTGTCTTTTCGACCTTGTTCGATTGGTATGGCGAAATGAAGTTATGCCCGAAGAATGGAAAGTGGCCGCGTTATGCCCAATTTTCAAGAAGGGTGATCGCTTGAAATGTGAGAATTATCGCGGTATAGCTCTCCTTTGCACAGCATATAAGTTACTGTCATACATTATCTTGGGAAGAATTACTCCTCTGGCGGAGGAAATTGTCGGTGACTACCAAGGAGGATTCCGTCCAAATCGGTCAGTCACTGATCAAGTTTTTTCGCTACGGATGATTCTTTCCAAGTACTACGAAACATCTCGCGATGTACACCAGGTATTCCTGGATTTCAAGCAAGCCTATGACTCGATCAATCGAGAGAGATTATGGTATGCGCTTGAATATTTAGGAATACCGAAAAAATATGTACATCTGTGTAAAATGACAGTAACGCAGTCACAATGCTGTGTCAAAGTTGAGAACAGGCTATCGAGAACTTTTGCAATCAATTCCGGTGTTCGACAAGGAGATGCGCTGTCCCCGATACTTTTTAATCTCATGTTGGAATACATCCTTCGTAAAAGTGAAACACCTCAGGACAACATCTTATTCCGACAATCCAATCAACTTCTTGCTTATGCAGATGATATCTGTGTGATTGGATTAAATGGCAACGGAGTGAAAGAGATACTTGATCCACTGGAACAGTGTTCAGCTTCTGTTGGTCTCAAAATCAACGAGTCAAAAACCAAATATCTAATCTCGGGTTTTAGAGACCAAGACGCAATTGATTTCAGTAGTGGTAACCACACGTTTGAAGGAGTGATGAGATTCAAGTATCTTGGATCTCTCATCACTCACGATAATAGTGTGGGAGAGGATATCAAGGTCCGCCTTGCCACTGGCAATCGGGCTTTGTATCCTCTACGTCCACTGCTGAAATCAAAATATCTTGCAAATACGGATAAGCTGAAACTGTACAGAGTGTTGATCAGACCCGTTGTCATGTATGGATGTGAGAGTTGGACCTTGACGGATGAGTACGAAAGATGGCTTCTAACATTCGAGAGAAGAATCATGCGTGTGATATATGGTCCAAAACGCGACGTCGATGGCACTTACCGAGTTCTTTTCAATCACGAGATCAGGAATTTAATGCAAATTCCTGATATCGTGCATGAAATTAGAGGACAGCGAGTACGCTGGCTCGGACACGTTCTGCGTGCTGATCCGAACCGAATGATTCAGCGAACCTTTAAGGGTGAACCGCCTTTCAGTAGGCGAAGAGGTCGCTGTAGGCGACGATGGCTCCACGGCGTAGAGAGCGATCTGGCTTCTTCAAACTGCCTACAACGGTTTGAAGAGCTGGCTCGTGATCGAAACCAATGGAGTCAGATTGTTGACACGGTACGGGCCAATAATGGCCTGTAAAAACCGTTAAAAAAAAAAAAAAAAAAAAAAAAAAAAACCGCTATAATGATTTTTAAAAACAAACAGTTTATAACATCAAATTTTGTTAAAAACTTGTTGCGTGCTATCTATGTTTCGTAAACGTTACTATAATTCAACTAATGAAATCGTGATTCAGCACAACTTTACAACAAGAAAGCACTCATTCCCTTTTTAATATTATAAATTATTTGTATTCAATGCTCAATTTATTAATTTTGAGTTATATCCATGAAACATTGTTTAATTTCGAAAAAAAATTAAACACACAAAAGTGAGGTTAGATTATTAGGTTTTCGAAATCGGAGTATTTTGTATTTCGAATTACTTTTATTCGATCATAGGGTTTGTTAGTTGAAGTTGATGTGCCACCTGGTGATCGGTATTTAAAATATTAATTCGTATGACAGCTGTCATTCTTAAAATTAAATGAATGCTTGTTTGAGTTAGTTATTATCATTTTTAGTGAAATAATAAAAATGAACGACTTAAAAGATTCGTCAGTATGTCGGACGTGTTTAATAGAAGCATCTGAATTGAATAATGTTTTTGATTCGATCGAATTCGAAAACGAAACATTGCGAATATGTGATATGATTTCGATTTGTTTGGGACTCGAGGTGAGTTGGAAATTGGTTTTCGAAAAGTAATTGACAAATTTCTAATTATTTATAGATTAAATCCGATGATAGACTTACCAAGTACATTTGTCACAACTGTGACCAAGAAATTACTAGGTATTATATTTTCCGGAAGAAGTGTTATGAATCTGAAATTATTTTGAAAATGAAACAAGAAGTTAGCAAAGCTAGAGACATAGATCTGGATAATATTATCGAAACGCCACTGGATGAAGAAATGTTTAAAGCTAGCGATGAAGATACAAGTGAGATATATTTAGAAAACCCTGTGGAAAAAGATTCAGAACCGGAGCTCGATATAAAATTAAGAATTGAACCAGATGAAACTGTTTCAGAGCGACAAACCAAGCCGAAACGCAGCAAAATAAAATCGCCACCCGTTGATGGTGCAGACGATATCGAGCAGAGCGATAAAAAAATAAAGTTAAGACTTAATCAATTTCCATCACCGCAAAAATGTGAATTTTGTCGAAGAACTTTTCTTAGTATACGTGCGTACACTTCACATATCGAAACACATAAAAAATTAACTGAATTCTTGTGTAATATATGTGGCCAAGTATTTCGGACTAAATCGACACATCGTGATCATATGTATCGCCATGCAAATCGTAATCCTTGTTCGATTTGTGATAAGAACTTCTCTAGTCCGTTCCAATTACGGTTGCATATGTACAAGCATACTGGTGAAAAACCGCACAAGTGTGAAATATGCGGTGCCTCATATTCCCAACTATCTTATTTCAAGGTTCGTATATATTGTCCGATGCGCTTCAATCCAGATTAATTTAATTTATTCGATTTGTAGATTCATATGCGAATTCATACAGGTGAAAAACCATACAAATGTCGATATTGTGATAAATCGTTTGCTGCATGCAATGGTCGTACGAAACACGAAATTGATCATCAGGATCCATCGATACGTCCATTTCAATGTCATATTTGCCCGAAAAATTTCCGAAAAAAAGAAAACTATCGTAAACACTTGCTAACGCATACCGGTGAAAAATCACAGAAATGCCCTTACTGCGACAAAGCGTTTTTATTTCGTAAAGGGTTGGTCGTCCATATGAGAAGCCATACAGGAGAAAAACCACACGAATGCCAATATTGTGAAAAGAAATTCTCCCAAAAACATTGCTTAATGAGTCATATTGCATCGCATCACAAATGCGATACATGAGCGTAACTCTCGAATTCAATAAAACGATTTACATTTATAAATGAGGTATATGTTTATATTCGTTATGTAATTTGTACAATTTAATTGCCAAATGTTACACCAAATGGTACGACAACAGTTTTATAATTACCCAAGAATATGAAATTTTGATAGTCCTCCGGTTTATTCAGTATGTTTGTGTCGATGTAGAATTCAATTTTTACCGAATTCACGAAGACCGTTTTGATAATCCTTGCATGATTAACGTCGGTTGGATAAACTTGTGCCTTATCGCCACCACTTTGAAAGCATTGGAATTCAATATTATTGACTTGTTCACGTATACTGAGCGATGGATTGTTCGTTGAGCCGATATTTTTGAGAATTAACTGATTAAATGGGAACGGAACTTTGGTATTAAAAATTCCATTTGAATTGATCCAAATACAGTTTGTGTTCACTTTATTTATAAATTCGTATGCGGTTGAAATATTTTCGGTCCATACCGAATACGATAAGTTATTATTTCGATTAATCAAATCGATCGACTCCTTTACCGTGCGAAAGATATTCATGTTTATCATCAATGGAATGTTATTGCTTTCTTTATCGAAATACGAACGATTTTGTCCAACCACCAATGTTGGTTTCATTACGTTTTCATCTAACTCGTTCGATATTAGTTGAAGGCCCATAGTTTTAGCTAATCCAAGAGCGTTGCAAAACGCCTCGATTAACACAGTGTCGTTTTGATAGCACGGCTCAAATGGTTTTAGTTTCGATTTAAGAATGGTTGTAAATTTGTCCAAAACTCTTTCTTGAACGTAAATGTCACGAATTTTCCATGGCACGGAATTTTCGTTGAACGAATTACTTATTACATCGGTTGCGGTTTCGATGTCGCTCGTTTCATACACAACCATAGTGGTGTATCTATCGGTTACGGTACTATCGCCGAGTTCCGTTTCGATTGGGGATGATAAACTCGAATTGTAGTTATTCGATAAAAATAAGCTGAGTAGTTTATTGCGTCGAGCATCCGTGGAGATTGTCGATTTCTTGTAATATTTAATAATTTTGAAACACGCTATGATAAATTCGTACAAAGGCACTTGATGGGTGAGGAAGAACGAATCATTCGTGTTACTAGATATCTTGTAATCCTGCTCGTTGAAATCATTTAAACATTTAATCGATAGCTCGATATGTCGTGCTGTTTCGGAACTAGTTTTGAAATTTTCATACTGTTCCAGATTTACGATTGTGTCAAGATTAGTTTGGAGGAATTTTATGTAGTAGACTATACTCAATTCTGAGTTATGGACGTCTTGGAATGCAAACCCCTGTAAATGTATAATACTGTTTA
The DNA here is from genome assembly GCA_963932295.1 of Tipula lateralis. Taxonomy (NCBI): domain Eukaryota; kingdom Metazoa; phylum Arthropoda; class Insecta; order Diptera; family Tipulidae; genus Tipula; species Tipula lateralis. The sequence goes on from OZ010737.1 coordinate 194,583,090, forward strand.
ATTAAGAACATACCAAACTGTGTCTTTACCTACTTCACTTGAGTTAAGTAGATTAGTTTTATTGTATTTAATATCATCTTTAGATTTTTTGTCGTAATCCATTTTATTGAAGAGGTTGATGATTTGGCTCAATTCACTGGGATTCATTTTACGAGAAATCAACTGTTTTATATTCGTTCTAGTGCAACACACAAAGTCTTAATAACATTAGAATAGATTTCTTATCTTCAAAAGGTTAGTTTAAGACTTATTTATCGTGGTGTATTCTGTTGATAACAATAAAACTGTAATTAGAGAATTAAGTTTATTACTGATAAGGGAAAAGTGACGTTTGAGTAAAGTTTGGGAGGAACACAATGCATCTTAGAACATAAACTAATGTGGAATACATTTTATGTGGAACATATTTTGGTTAGAGTCTTAGATAGGCAGATTTTAATTATTTACTGAAGACGGTGTAGATACAGATTGGTGGCTGTCCTAGATAGTAAGTCTTATTTTTTGGTTCGAGTCTTAGATATACATATTTTAATTATTTACTGAAGATGGTGTAAATACAAATTGGTTGCTGTCCTAGATAGTTAGTATAATTTTTTAAGAAGATGGTGCTATATTTTATCAGATGGAGTGAAGCTTGGTTTTGAGATTTGGGACTCAACGTTGAAATCAAAGAACTACATTAAATTTTACGCTATTGTATGGTTAAACCAAAGTTGGTGTTCAAAATATGATTACGTCGATTTCGTTCAAAACTCTTTGTGTGTGGTGGTACGAATTCAATGGTTAATCATTTGAATTGTTCTGTTAACCGTTCCTCCTGGACAGTAAACTAAACATGGAAGGTAACTATTTTAGTCAAAATAATATTGGACAATGATGAGAACTGCAGCCTTTCGAAATCCTTGTCTCCCTTTTCCTGTAGTATCTTTGATTCTGAAAAACTAGGAATAAATCAGACTATAGAACATCAAAAGTACTCATAATAACCTTATTTGGGGACCTGTGAGCATTTCAATACTTTAAACACGTTAAGGCCAATGAGATTGATATGCCAATAAGTGTCATATATCAATATCACTGGTTTATATGCCATTACCATATTTCCAAAATTGAGACTCATTGGGTAGCATACGAGCAGAGTTGGTGTTTGGTATAGGGCGAGTATAACGTGTGCGGATAAGATGTACCCACGTAAGATAGTTGACCAGACCAAATTTAGAGAAATCGTTGGTTTGACCACATTCGGCTACTTTGTTCGCCACGGCGCCTACGATCTCGTATAGTCAATTCCAAAAGAAAGAACCGCTGGTAAAGTAAATTTTATACCAGTTTTCCGGCCAGTATAAGTAACCATACACAAATTATCTGACGTTTCTATTAAAATGGATTCGTTTTGTGTTTGAATATTTTGTCGGTCATCCTAAATTAATTTAAATTGTTTATTGATTAAAAATTTTCTGTTTTAATTATTTTTTTAACGAAATTCAAAATGGCTAAAAATGTTTGTATTTATAACAATTATTATATATTTAATTAATAATAAACAAATGAAATATATAATTTAGAGAGAAATAATTCAATTACATATTGGACAAGCAGGGGTACAAATTGCAAGTGCCCTTTGGGAATTGTATTGTTTAGAACATGGAATATTGCCCGATGGAACCCTTTGCTCAAACTACGAATGTGACAATGATTTTAATTCGTTCTTTTCATACACTGATTGTCAACGTGTCGTTCCACGTTTGGTAATGGCTGATTTAGAACCAACACCGATCGATGAAATCCGATCAGGTTGCTATCGAAATTTATTCCATCCACTCTCGCTGATTACGGGTAAAGAAGATGCATCGAGTAATTTTGTGCGAGGCTATGCGACACTCGGTAGTGAAATGATTGATTTGACGATAGATCGGATACGAAGGCATGCTGAAGAATGTAACACGTTACAAGGATTTATAATGTATCGTGCGTTGGGGGGTGGGACGGGGTCAGGTTTTGGTGGTTTAATATTTGAAAATTTAGAAAATGACTATGGGAAAATTGCTAAATTGGAATATTGTGTTTTCCCATCGCCACGAATCTCGCCAATAATTGTAGAGCCGTATAACACGTTGTTGGCGTCCCATATGGCAATGGATATTGTAGATTGTTGCCTGCTGCTCGATAATGAGGCGTTGTATGAAGTATGCGAACGTAATTTGGATGTTATTTGCCCAACATATACGAATTTGAATCGAATCATTGGACAAGTGCTGTCCTGTTCGACAGCATCGTTTCGTTTCGCAGGAAGCATAAATGTTGACTTACTGGAATTTCTAACCAATCTAGTACCATATCCTCGTATTCATTTTCCGCTCGTTACCTATGCACCATTGGTAACACCCGACAAAGCGTGTCACGAACAACTCTCAACCATACAATTAACAAATCAATGTTTCGAACCGGGACACCAGCTAGTTAAGTGCAATCCGAATAAGGGCCGATATATGTCGTGTTGTATATTGTATCGTGGCGATATTTCACCATCGGATGTAAATTCAGCGATTCGCGAAATAAAACAATCTAAGTATTATAATTTTGTTGATTGGTCACCGACCGGGTTTAAAATAGGTATAAATTATCAGCCACCGACGCCAGTACCGGGCGGTGATCTCGCCTGTTTCAACCGTGCTGTTTGTATGCTTAGCAATAGTACGTCGATAAAACGAGCGTGGGAACGTTTAATAAAAAAATTTCTGCCAATGTACACAAAAAAGGCATTTTTCCATCATTTTGTCGGCGAGGGTTTCGAAGAAGCAACCTTTCAAGAGGCATATGAAAATATTAACACGCTCATTTCGGATTACAATGAGATTAACAAAAACTTCAATGAACTTGACGGAAACGCGGGACAGAGTAACCGAATGGAAAGTCCCGATAATAATGAAGGCAGCGGGTCTTATGGAAACGAGGAAGAGGTAGGAGAGGAGGAAGCCGAGGATGATGGTTCTAGAAATTCAAAATAAACCTTGACACTAAAATGTTCCATTTTATATAGGCAATTAAATAAATATGTATATTGTTTGTGTATATAAGACATTATAGAGCCTTTATATGAACGGTGTGTTATCAAAAATGTGAATGTGAAGCCGTTCAAAGTCAATTATTGGGCTATAGGTCACTGGTTGCAGTTACTTTTATTGCGTTTGTTAAGACAATTTTAGCAGTGAAGGTTTAGTAAGAACCATAATTATCGGTTGTCAGCCGCAATATGATATCCGCACACTATATTCTTATAACTAATCATGACCGTAAAATTATGTTTAACACGATTATATTCTTTTACGAAATATCGTCGGTTGTAGCTTAATGGTTAGGAGAGTTCCTCATCACGCCGCGGTCTCGAGTTCGATTCTGGTCATCGACCAAAAATTAACATGCGCCGGATGACATATAAAAAGGGATTGTGTGTAAAAACATTGGTTGGGCTGACCACCTACAATGTGCACTAATCGTTAAAATGGTTCGTAAGGTCTCAGCTAAGCCATAGATTATTATACGAAATGTTGAAGGTGCTAGAGTTCCACAAAATTCGGTCCTACATCCAACTTTATGGAATATTGTATAATTTATCCTTAACCTTCAAACCCCAGATCAGATTATATCATTTTATCGCAATTAATTATATCATTTTATCACAAACACTGTTTGAAATTCAGAGGATTGCCAAATAGTCGATCGATCTACCGTATATAGACTTACGGAGATGCTTATAGTAAATGTTGGTGATCCAAGAAGCACTAGACGTTTCCTACTCTCTAGAGTAAGGTAAGCTCCATACTGTTGAAAAGCTTTCCGAACTAGTCCGATATACAGTGGAGAAAAAATGGACTGTATTATACATCTGATTATATTAGAGCAATTAGAGGCAATTAGAAAAGGTCCTTGCTTTTGTTACACTCGTTATATAATGAATTCAAATTTAACAATACAAGATGGGATTGCAGAATTGGTGACGTCATAGAATTAACCAATGGTATTACTTTGTATATAGAGGATTACTTACCGTAACAAAATCCTTAAATATAGAACAGACAATGGCTCAATGTTATCATGTGTATTATAATCTGGCCGGGTATCACCAGGTTATCCTGTTCCCTATAAAGTTGTCTCTTCAAATATATAGAGTTCCAATTTATGCCGAACACATATTTTAAAATGATGTATGTGGCAACAAGGAAGCTTGATCGAGGCATAACTATATGGCTGAACAAGACATGGGGAAACCAAAAACTATCTTAGTTCTTGATAAAGCTTGTTGCTACCAAGATTTCAGGTTTAAATGTAAACGATGATCCGTTACATTTTGCAACCATGGACGGCTTGTTAGGCCCTCAAACCAGGTGTTCGATTTAAGGTATGTTCGTTGGATGGTGCAAATGATTTTAAAATGAGTATTAAGACCATTGATAGACTGGGTGGATGGGCCAATGAGAAACTATAACACCGCATGGAGTACCTTTATACACGTTTTTGATACACGAACGCGTTTCTGGAGAGGTACACGGTTGCAAAAAATGGTATAATTTTAATAAAATTTTCGTATACATATAGGTCCACTAGAAAATCGTTTCAATTTAATAGATTATTGAAATATGTATTAGTTTTATATTGTATAGTTATAAATTTGATAAATAATTTCAAGAAATTGTTTTGAATCGAAAGCGGTATTGAGATAATAAGGTCTGTGTATCGAAACCATTTACATATATTATTAAATTAATAAAGATTTTTGTATTAAGGTTTGATATGAAGAGTTTATGAGATTAATAGTAATTGTAGTATTAATTTTATCAATATACTACTATTTATACAATTGATATACTTACGCTTTATTAACTATTCAGTACTGGATAATATTTTAACTTGAGGTAAAACCCTAGAAAAGCGTAATAAAATAAAATATACCAAAAATTAAGCTTAAACATGTTTTATTTAATTAAAATAATCAATAACACTTGCATACAATTTGTCTATTTAACAATTGTTAATAAAATAATATTAAAATTTCTCGAGTTTTGATTTTTTGCACTATCGTTTTTAATTTTTATTTGGTAAAATCCTGTTATACTTTGATTAATCAGCAAATCCTATAAAATTAAATAATTATTAATCGTTTCAATAAAAAAACACATTATTGGTAAAAGTATGATCGGTTCAGAACTCTGTGTCATCTTTGCCACATATCGAATAGAAATCATAATCAATTATAAGAACGTATTGATAAGACATTTTCCGCGGTCAACCCAACGGATGCTTTTACACAAATCGTACCATCAACATGTTTTTATTAAATTTATTGATTAATTCTGATTTTAATTCAAACCAAGTACTGCTTAAGCTAGTACACTTTAATTGCTAATTCAACTAATTTACTCAAAGATTATTAATACTTACTAGTTGTTAGCATGGAAATACATGCTTCTGCTGTTGAAAAAAGAGAGCCTTTTCATGAATTGAACCCAAAATCTTCATGGATATATTATGATATGCAGTTACTCGTAAAACCGAAGTATTTTTCTTCTATGGTTATCTTTAAGCCAGCTATGTTTTCAATAATCTGCATAAATAGATGATCCTTTTGCTTATGTTGAAATGAACTGTTTACCAGACTGAACGAAAATATAATAAATTCAAGGTTTTAACCATAAACATTTTAAAAGTTATCTCTTTAAGAAACTTAGTCCTTTTGAAGAAACTTAAATATCTTATACTCGAATATGTAAAAGTATGATACAAATACTAGTATGATACAAATAGTATCTACTATTTAGCTTCTTTTCAAAGAACAAATTTAATAATAACAATATATAATAATTTTACCTGAATAGTCGTAATCGTAATAGTCCAAGTTCTTCGATATATTATATTTAACGATTTTCGGTAGTTTATTAATATAAACTATTATAAAAAGCCCGACACGTTTTATTAACTTATTACTTTTTTAACTTTTTATAATATTCAGACTCACTGTATCATAAATATTTATGCACAACACTTTATTTTAATCACAATATTAAGAAAACATTGAACTTTTTGATGTTACAAATCTCAATCTTTGTTAATTTAGTAGGTAAAAATGTATAACTTTTAACAAGTTATCGCGATCGATGTCCATTTGAAATAAATTTAAAACTGCCAAATGAATTGAATCCTAACAGATCATTTCTGATTAATACACCAAGTTATTAGTTTTATATGAAATCTGTTTAGAGTTTATATGAAAATTGTATTAACTATATCTATGCCTAGTTTGAAATCAATTTTTATACAAAATATTGATTCATGTGATTTTCCAATTTTATTAACTATTAAAAGCCGTTGAAAATATGCAATTAGACTTTTAATTGTGTACTTATATTCTAAAGTAATTATTGTGAGTTTAACATTTTATAGTATTAAAATGAAACCTCAATTTTATAAAACAATAAATATAAAATTACTCAAAAAATTATTTTAACCATTTCATATAAGAATAGTATAAATTTAACAAATATATTGTATTGTAATGAAATTAAAACCAATTTTATATTGGTTTTATTACAAAAACAATATAAAACATTTTGATAAGTTATATTTTTATAGATTTGAAACGAAATTTGTTATTTGTGGTCTTCATAGCATAAAATTTATAAAAAATAATACCAAAATTTCTAACCGTGTATGTAACGAGTTTCAGGCGACACTGTTTCACCTTCAAGTCAACCCTTCCAACAAAAAGTGACATCTGTATTGAACTTTGGTAAATTTACTTAGTTGCAATTCAAATTAATATATAACTCAAAGTTTCAAAAAAACAAAACAGGAAACAATTTGATGTTCAACAAGAAAGACCCACGCGACTGAGATTTTTTTTTATTGGTATTACTTTACTCGCGTTTTTACCAACAAAAACCATACATACTTCTTATATGTATATATATAAGAAGTATAATAAAAGAAACTCTACTCGCCCACCATTAGATGGTAATACCTCTCTTTTGTTTTATTTATAGTTCAACATTGATTTATATAATTTTATTTATTTATAATTTTTAGTTTTTAAGTTTTGAAATGTAAAATACGAGTATGCATACGAACGTACTTATTTATGTTGCGATATATGTATGTACATACTCGTCGTACTCATATACACTTATATACTAGTCGAATAAATGTAAGTATATATTGAAAAGGAAAATATGTCTGCGCCTTGTCATGAAAAGCAAGCACAAGACAAAAAAAAAAAAAACTTTTTCATGCTGCATTCATGTTGATGTCAATAAATTTTCCTGTTTTTATTGTTGGAATTTGGTTTTTATTTGTATAAAATTTAGCTGAGACAGCATTGTGAGCTTTATTAGATTACGACTTTTTTCGAGAATATTTATTTATAAATATATTCTGAAAGAGGGTTGGTTTATAACAAGAAACCACAATATGATTGGAGAATCAATAATTTATCGTCTGCATTGCATTACAATTTTTATGTGCACAATTACCTTGTTATATGCCAACACCTTGTCAGGTCGCGTACACATATAACAAGGATGGTATCGATGGGTATATAAGAAACAATTGATTCGATTAAAATTAGCATAAACAAATGATAACTTCAGAAATTGGAATGCTTGTACATACTTACTTTTGATTTGTTCCATCTATTAACCGCCAAGAGTACAGAATTAGTGCATGTTTCTGTCTTACTCACTTAACTATCGATTCAGATACCCATAATAAAGATTTTAGCACCAAAGAGAACATTTCAATCGATTTCGTTCGATAACTATTGACAGTTAATGTATGAGTGCAAATAGCTAACAAAAAAGCGCCAAAACAGAGGTCAAAACAAATAAGATTATGAAACTGATTGTACTGAGCTTTCTTTCGATTTTATGATTGATATCGATTGAAATAACCAAAATAAACATATTAGTACCATAGAGAACATTTGAATCGATTTCATTCGTTAAATATTGACAGTTAAAGTATGAGTGAAAATGGCAAAAAATAAAGCGTCAAAACACAGGTCAAACCAAATAAAATTATGAAACTGATTGCACAGCGCTTAATATTAAGTCATACCGCATGTCTGTATCGAATTTCATTAGAATCGGAGACCAAAAATTTTTTTGGCAAAAAAAACGATAAGGCTAACAACCCCTTTGTGTTTTTTAAAAAACACTCAAAATTTTTTTTTTGTTTTAATAGATTTTTGAAATAAAATCGAATCCATATCATAGTGAGGCAACTTAAATATTAACTCTAAAGAGTTAATGATGTGGAGTAATTAGTTTGAGTATTTTGAGTTTGAGAAGAACTATACTGGATTAGTATAAGTTGAAGTATATGGATACCGGGAAAATCCCACTGAAATCAAAGGAGAGTTCAACCATAGTGATCCCAAAGAAAGGCGACCCAATGGATTGCAAAAACTGGAGAGGTATCTCACTTCTCAACAGCACAATAAAAGTATTAGCGATGATAATCCTTGAGTGGAAAACAACATCAATCAACCAACAACTGAGAATGGAGGAAGCTGGGATTTTGCCAGGAAGGAGTTCCTAACAATGCCTGAAAGCATAATGCGTATAAGTTCGGCTCTACATCGCCCGATGGTATTCAATGGGGACTACTAAAACAACTCAATAATCTACGCAGATTATATTTGCCTGCTAACACATAGACATGCCAACATGCAGCAAAAAGTGCAGAAGTTGTCAGACCTGAATGCAAAGGAAGCTGGTCTTAAAATTAACATCAAGTGGTGATTGATCGAATACACACTGAGAATATCATTGGAATGGAATTATTAAAGAAATAGGAAACTCGGAAGGCCAGTAATGACGTGTAAAAGAACAGTGCAAAAGCAAAAGAACTCGGTAAAACCTGTGGAGAACTGCAAACAATAGGCGCCAATAGAGTCAGATGATTTAGTCTAGGTGATGTTGTAAATCGACGAATCGCGAGTCAATTTTAGCATGCTTTCGAAGTTGAATACCGAAACAAAACAAAACTTACTCAAAACGGCGTTGATGCACTCAAAAATACTAAATGAATGGAAGGAATGCAGATTGGTCTCTGTACTCAAACGGGATAGATATGCAAACAAGGCAACGAGTTATAGAGGTGGTGTATATAGATTGAATGTATTTGTTATGTTATTGAATGGGACGTTGAAAGAGAATAAGCATATGAAGCGAAAGGTGTTTTTTGCCTAGTAAATCAGAGTAAATCAAGAGTGCTTGTATGAGGGTGGTATTGGATCCGATAAATTTCAAGAACAGATTTTTCAGTTGACTAAAACAAAGAGAAGATTACAAAAAGATGGGGGTATAAAACGACATTAGACTTAGTCTAATACTTGACATCTTATTTCGAATAAGGACCGTCAACACGTCAACACCTCCAATAAAAAAACGAACCTCAAACGATTGGAGTTCATTAAGTTTGGAGGCAGCCGCGCTAAGTGAAGCGGTGAAACTCGCAGTTGATCATCCTCTCGAAATACAGGCAATATGCACAGACTCTTTGGCAATACTCGAGGGTCTGGTATCCAAAAGAAATCGAAATCTTCAAAAAGGATCGTTTTGATCTGGATTCCCGGCCACGTGGGAATACCCGGAAACGAAGAAGCCGATTTTGAAGCCAAATCCGCAGCCCAAGCAAATAACATCGATATAGAATACACAACGATGGAAGACTTAGTAAAACAAGCATCAATAGCCATTTGGCAAGCCAAGAATAGTAACTGGTTGACTATGCATCCACAAAACCAGCTGGCAGCAATTAAAGATCGACCTGTTGCGTGGAAATCTTCGGACTTAGAGTCAAGACGAGACAGCAGTGTTATTTGCCGGCTACGTATAGGGCACACCAACGTCACGCACATCCACCACATTCTCAAAACGGAAGTACCCAGATGCAATCTATGCAATGCACAGCTAACAGTGAAACATTTCTTGATCGATTGCCCACGTTTTGCCAACCAAAGGCGAAAACAGAGAATTCCCAATTCGATTAATCTGGCACTAGCGGACGACAGTGACCAATTAATGAGAGTGATAAAATACCTGAAGGAGATTAAAATATACGAAAATATTTAGAAATTTATTACATAAACCGTAAATTAACCTTAACATAATTGTAAATTAGTATAATTGTAATCTATATCTATACCAAAGGCGAAAATGGCTTAATGGTCGATCGCTTATAAATAAACAAATAAAAAAAAAAAAGGACCAGATGGCGCAGTGGTTAAAGCTGCGGCAGTTGGAGCGGGAGGTACCGGGTTCGAATCCCGATAGGGGCAGATTGCAAAAGGGATTTTCACCACTTGATTACGATCGGTGGTGTGAAAGAACACAACTTTGACCCCCTGTAGGAGTGCAGAATCCATGGGCCGACCCATCTTCCATGTCAGTACTATAGGCTGGCATGGAGCTATGCAATTTGCAGATGGTTAGGTAAAATCGGACCTATAGCCGTACGTTCGATTTGGCTGCAAAGAGTAAGGTTAGGATGTAAATAAGCGAACCGCGAAAGAGTTGGGAGTGCCTTGAGCCCCAAAACAGATTGCATAGGAATAAACGAAAAAAAAAATCTTATTTCGAATATTGGAAACTATACACTCTTGTGAACTCCTTCCCCTAAAAATGTTACTTTGTGTAGGGAATTGAAGGATTATACAGTCTTAGAAAACCTTTTTAGTTAACTGCAATCTGACTAGATGTATCAGTCAAAAATGTGTTAGGGTGGTACAATATCCATTTACAACTAAAAGGTTCAGGACCCTCTATAGTAAAAAATATTAATGTTTGGGATAAAGGCGGGTAAATGCAGTTTTTCCTTTTGAACTGTCCTGTTCCTTTTTCCAACCCCAGTGTCTTCACCCATCATATCATGGTGGCATTGAAGTGAGCATTGGTTGTATTGGAAAATCATTTCTGGATATGTATCGTTATGTTTCTCTGTATGATTGTGATCTGATGAAACTTCGATATTATTGCAATCCGTATATATGGTGTAAATCGTGATGCAACAGTTCTAGCGAATTACAGATATTTTACTTGAAAATATTTTTAGTTTTAATGGATTAAGCTACATAGCTGATATCAAGTCACTGATGGTTAGGTTCGGTTCGATTGATTAGCTGCTACAGCACACTGAGACCGACTACGTAGGCCAGTGTCCTGTGAGTATCCGCATCATCGTTTTTAGTTCACGTCTTCGAAGGGAGCTCAGTGTTTTTGAGCGTTTCAAGTCCAGTTTTGGCCAGACTTGCCTTACTACACTACATGAGAGAGTGTTCGTCCATCTTTCATTCGCTGAGGTTACTGTTTTTTTTTGTCTTCAGTGTCTAATAGGACTCCCCAACTTTGAACTTGCCGCGGTAACAGTTGTAGAGTTATACCATGCCTCGCTAGTGTGCCACCCTGCACTTGCTCATGACGTCCCCGAGTGACCGAGAACCGAAACTATCGGAATTTTGAAATGCTCACGGATCTCATTCAGAGACAAGTGGCAACCCAACACCACTGTAGACTTCAGAGAGACAGAGTCGAGCGACTTGATTGCCACCTGACTATCTACATAGATTGCGATATCAGTCGAGGATACAACATTAAGTCTCAGCCAATTCAGGACCTCCTCAATTGCCTAGTACACGCTGCAGTGATCAAGGAGACGAACTGAGGTCACTGAAACTGATATCAAATTTTTGCACTATACATAAGCTGGCTATCACAGGAACACCGAATCGTTCTGAAATTTATATATATCGTGCAATAATTGACAGCTGACTTAATAACACACATATACATACATATTCGCTTAATTAATTAATATGCGTTATTGTATAGTTTAATGATGCAATTTTGCCTCTCTAATTTACTTTCGTTTCATTCAACCGAGCGCACATATAAATAATCAATATGCAAAGTAGTTGCCGAGATTAAATATAATTGATTAAGAGATTACCGTATAATTTCTTTTGCTTTATCTAGTTTCCAACGGGTGCCGTCTCACATCTTATTTTCCAACACCTCATATAGTGTATCAACCACCCGGTTACGGATCCAATCGTATATACAGGAAGTAATAATATAGTCTGTGAAACAACATATACAAAATAGTGTCAGTTCATTAATGACATGAATTAAAACGCATGCACAACAGTGACAGACACACTCGCGCGTATCACAATTTTACTCTACAACTTTTCGATTTTTATGAATGAAAACTTTATATATGTTACGTTATGTTAGACTCGTATACATAACTATATACGAGTATATACAGTGGGTGAAGTAAAACTTGTTATTATATAAAATCGCCCACGATGTGATCTATGAACAAGGTTATTTTACTATTAAGCGCGCGCAGGCATAACGCTGTATCGATCGCATACAAATATGATTTTGTTTCGACCATTTCGAATCGAACGTGTGTTTGCACCTATATACCATATGCTTGTGTGGACCCCAATTTGGCTATCATATACGGATTATTATAAATATTTGTATATCAATTGGACAATTACAAATGAATATAAGTCGATATGTGTGTGTATATATGCCTACGTTCAACTGGAAAACAACAACAACAACAACAACGAATAATAATGAAAACATATATTCTGTTTGGCCTCTGGTCTTTCGAAACATTATTACCCAAACCGTCCCACACACCATTTAGTTGTTGTTGTTGTTTCTTCAAGTTGTTAAGTCACGCGTTTATAAATAAAATTGTAACTTTTAATATTTCGTTTTGAATTTTATGAATGAAAATCTATCCATCTTGTTCTGTCTTAAACTTTCTTGGCTCGTGTGCTAAATTTTTAGTTTCTACTTGTGTTTGTTGTTGTTTTCACTTTTGAGATTTCTTATATATATGTATATAGTTGTGTTCCGTACAATGTATGTATATATGTGTGTGTGTGTGTGTGTCTTTGAAATTTTTTGAATGAATGAAAATTAATTTATGTACAATACATATACGAGCATTAATGGAAATAATGAATGGGTAAAATTAAATTATTTACGATTTAATTTTAAAATTATATGGTAATTAAAATTTTGTGTTGTAATTTATTATATACATGCATATATAGTCTAATGTTAGAGAGTCGTCGTTTAGTGACGGTACATGAAAATTTGATTTTAAGCGAATTCTTCAATGAGACAAATCAATAAGCTGGGCAATTACATGGCTTGGTATTTACAAATCGGTTCACATCATATGTATACTTATGAACTATAAAGTATGTTTCACAACGTGTAATAGGTGAATCGTGCGGGAAATTATACTCTTTAATGAAATGTACAAGTTAATTTTAGCTTTGATCGCCATCCACGTGATTAGGATATTAACGGGTGCTCCATCTTTTATGTCGGTATATCTTTATATATAAGCTAAGGCACGAATGTTTGCCTTTAACTCATCAATGGTCTCAAGCTCATGGCGTACACTTTGCCATTGAAATAACCCCACAGAAAGAAATCCGGAAAGTTCAAATCTGGTGATCTGCGGGTGGCAAGTTAATGTCGTTTCATTTTGACATCAGACGTCCAGAGATTTTTCGTCTTATTGAAACCATTAACTGTCAAGACCTTTTTACGCATTTGCGGATCGACATATAGTGAGCTAACGTCCACCACAATCTATATAAGATTTACATCGACTGTTTCGTTTTATGGTTTTGGCGCAAACGCCGACCAGTGATACAATGCCATTTTATGGATCCCGTATGGATTTTACTTTCCTGAAATGCGGCCATACTGCTTATTAATGCTGCCAGATTGTGTGAAATAAGCCTTGTTGTTCATCAAAATTTGGTTCCAAAGGTTCAGGTTCAGTGTCATTCATTCTAGTGACTGTATTTCAAGCGACATTGACGATCTTAATCTCCAGTGGTCAACTGGAGAGTACACTGTCTGAGAACACTACTCACACCAAACTACGAATAGTATTCTCAGACAGTGCTTGTTAGTCACGATATGTTTGACGATATTCACGTTGAGTTAACAAAGCAGAATGAATTTTCTCAATTTGCAGACGCTCTACTTCGTCGTTTTGTTTCGGTGTTAAGCTATTCATCGTTAAAGTTGGACGGTTGTCAAATGTCAAAGTTATTCTATGTTTACATACCGACATAAAGATGGTGCACCCTATATAAAGTGTAAACTAAGACATAACAACAAGCTGTCCAATTGATATACTTAAGCTAAAACTACAAATATTTATTTTTGAATGAAGTTTGGACGATGCCATTTATGTTTGAAAAAGTAATCACTCAAATGTTCACCACGGCTGATTAACAAACGACGATCCAATGATCAAAATTTGGGATAATATTTTCCAAAAGGAACGTTCCTATGGCATTCATCTCAATAATGATGTTGGTTTTTAGGTTATGGCTGGGAGCTGGACTATCAAAGTGCACCTCACTTTTCAAAAGAAATCAAATGGTGTTAAATCTAATTTTCCAGAAATCTTTACTAATTTTTTCAAGTCCCACCCAACTCAATCGACTTTTTTCAAATGATCGACTCGTTATTGATTGTTTTGGATTATCTTTCACACTTTACCTCACAGTAGTGATATTATCTGGTCTGCTAAAGTGTATTGCATCCACAACAGAACCCGTAGCCTTGAATTTACACACCAAACGACCGATGGTTGTTTCATCAATACGACTACATATATAGCAATAAGTGACATGCATTTAACTACCAAAATAACATGAAATGACGGAAGACAACCTTTAACGTCTCATTTGGACCACCTTATATAAGATAAATTGCTTATCCGAAAGACATAGGATAAGACTTGGTTAGTTCTTACGTTTATCTGAAATGCGAATATACATTCACAAAGTCTATTTTTTCTCTCGTTTCCACTAAAGCTCTTAAACAAAGGAGTTTTAGATCCTCGGTTAGGTCGCGAATTTAATTATTCCGTCTTATTTTGGTAAACAAATCAACAAAGAAAGTTACGATGTAACGAGTTAAGACTACTGACTATAGCATATTTACGAACAGCCTGATCCGTTCAATATATGAGTGTCCGGGCATAGGAATTATCTGTCGTAAAGCCGAATGTATATAGTTCGGTCATCAAATACGTTAAACTAATTATTGAATCAATTCGTTCGATACCCCAAATGGTTAGAATTTGTCCAGAATTTTAATTTTAAAAACTTACTATAGACTGACATTTAGATCTGCCATCCATTGATGTCCATTTGTTTTTATGTATATTTTTGTGTAGGCCTAAACCTTCTTCCGCCTATGGGCCTAAACTTACCGTTGATTTGTGAAACAGAAGTCTACGAGTCATTCTCTATTGTGATTTCACACGGAATCGCACTTTTACTCATGATAGTGGTCAGTCTTATCTGTTCCAATTTTGGCATTAAAAACCCATTTTGACGTCATTCCTGTGCGTTCCTGTTATTGTGGCTTGTATATTATTCGTATATAGAGTTAATTTTGTGTTGATTATCTTTTATGGTGCAAAGCATTGATTTATGGATGAAACACAACTTATTTCTGATTGAAATCATTGGCCGCTACTTTTCTGCTGTTAACTGCTTTCCATTCCATTAATGCTTTCTTCGCTTTACTTGTTGTTATTATGTCCATACCTTCTTGTTCATATGTGTGTCATCTCTACCAAAAAATTACATATGACTTCCATTGCTTGTATTTATTTCGCTTCTGTTCTTTCATGTGACCTCTACTTGTGCTAGTCTTGAGGGTTTCGTTAGAATTCTGATCGTGCCCGTGTATACCGTTGCTTCCAGTATTCGTTTCTGTAATCGGTGCGATTTCGGATTAAAGATTGGTTCAATGAATCATAGTCAGCTAAAATTACAATTATGTTATAGTATACATTAAACTGTCACTTATTCATCATGTCACACACGTTATTATTTCAATGCTATATATTGTATATTGTACAATCATATGCATATACAATCTCTTCGTCTTACATATGTGTAATTATGAATGAAATTGTGTCTTGGTACGTATGTATGCTAATTTATGCTGTTCGAGTATATCTTTGTATGGCTGTGTGTGTGTCAAAATTCAAATGCAAAACAGTTTTTTATCGTATTATGCGCATAAAATTTAAAAAATTAGGAAATACATTCATGATTGTCTTCGACCAATTTTCATTCATAAAAATCGTTTTCACTTTTCATTCAACAAACAACAATTTAAATAGTTATATTATGTGTTTGAATTTATTTGTATACATATTGTGTATCTTTATCATGTTGACATAATTTTTGTTGTTTTTTTTATACATAAGAAAAAAGTTTCTTTCGTCTTCGATGCGAGTGCGCGCGGTGTTTCGGATTAATATATTTTTATTGTCTTAATTTAAAATTTTAATTAATTATTATTTTCAATTTTAGTTTTGAATAAATTGAATAAATTAAACACAACAGAATAAAAAAAAATTGGTTTTCGTTGTTTCCATTCGAAAGACTTCAATTTTTTTGTGTGCGCATTTCGATGTCATGTGAAAGCGACGAACCTGCATTTAATGTATGTAATTTTGTATAGGCTTTGAAAATATTTAGAATTTGTTTACCTACATGGATAATTGTTTTTCTTATTTATTAATATATTCAAGAATGTTGATTTTTTAAACTGAAGTGTTTGATTATCTATATAGCAAGATAATTTGAAGCAGCATACAGTACTTGTTATAATGATTCATGCACGTACATATATATACCTTACAAAATGTCCGGAATGAAACAATGGTGCCACCACTGACTGGCAGGGTGTTTAATGATTTTCTGCGCGATAGACGACGCCAATATATGTACACGTCGCAGATC
This sequence comes from Tipula lateralis, assembly GCA_963932295.1. Taxonomy (NCBI): domain Eukaryota; kingdom Metazoa; phylum Arthropoda; class Insecta; order Diptera; family Tipulidae; genus Tipula; species Tipula lateralis. The sequence continues at coordinate 194,599,966 of OZ010737.1, forward strand.
TATCCATCTACATCACAGATTCGGAAGGTTATAGTGTATTTAAATTCAAATTATTAGCTAAACTATATATCCACTCGTAATAATTATCATCGCCCAGCCTACACATATTTTATTTTGTGGTTTGTGGTCGAAAGTTTTATAACAAAATAACAGTGTGTCGTTGATCAATAGTTTATAATTTTTTATTTGCTGAATGAATTTTTTTATTATTTTTTAAATTAAAATAAATAAATAAACAGTTCGACATGGCGCCATTTCATGAAAATCATGATTGAATAATAGTTTGGAGTTGTATAAAATGAACTGTTGTGTTGAGTTTTGCTATTGCGCGCGTCGTTTTGGAAGGAGACTGAATGTCCGCATTAATATACATTTATGTATATGTAAATGTCTTATATGTGGTCTCATTTGAAATATTTTCTGTATTGTTGAATATACTATATCATCTCGCGATTACACAATCCATATTATATTTCGAATATAAGACCCACAATGCCATAGTAACCAGAGTTTATGGAAGGTGATTAAATCTGTTTGAATCACTGAGCTGACAATCCTCATCCCAAATAACTTCGAGTCTTAAAAATGTCAACAAAACTACGTGGACACGATTAAGTATCGAAAGACACGAGATTATAGACTATAAACATTCCAAAGTCACTTAAAAAAACATATCACATGTATAAACTCGTCGCTCTCCAAGAAACTCGATGACCTATAGATTTCTGATTGGTTCAAAGATAAAAAATGTTTGGTTAGAGTTCTAAGCAGTTGATAACCGAACGTGTATACTATATGCTTGCACTAAGAATAAGCATACCTGTCAATTGTCTGTTTGACTGATAAATAAAGAAACTTAACGAAAATCGTGTTAGCACTAGCGTTTTGTGATGTATTTTGGTCAATGCCACCCAGCTAACTCTTGGTATATAGTGAAAACTATAGCAACATTGATTAGTTTGATCGACTAGTGAAAAAATCAGAGTTTGGTTCTATTATCTAAGAAAGAAATTTTTGGTTACCGGAATCATCATATAAAGTCCTTTTTAGTTATCTGGACTGGGCTGGAAAAATACAGAACAATAAGAGCCGTTATTGAACATTCATCACACCAGATAAGCTTAGAAAAGCACAACGAGACATAGAACAGAAGGTATGATGGAAATAATGCACTAAGAAGATAAGATAAATAAATATTGCTCAATGGTGTCACTAAGCTGAAGTATATGATTGAATAAAATACTTGGTTGGAGTCTAGAGAATGCCAAAAATACTGATGAAGCTTCCATCACTTGCGTAGATAGTCTCCTATATACGTGAAATACTTAAGAAAAGCTGTTATAAAAGAATGGTATCGTTTGGAAAGTGTTAGAAAATGCATATAACGTTAGTTGTGTTAACATTAAATAAAATAAATATTTTGATAAATGCACAACTACTTACACATAGCTCCAACCCATCATATTTATACAAAATTAGTTACTTAACTATACCTTCATAAATGGTGTTTTTGAAGCCGAGGCTGGTTGATTTCACTAGCACATCTCATCTTATAGTGCTGCATTTCAACAAACTATGAAAACGAATTTTTACAACCATAACCGTAGAGCATAGTCAGAACTCCCAAATTGTCTATGCCCTAGATAATTATTATTTCAAGTAAAGCTTCTCTTATCTGAAATCCACTATATATAAAGATTAAGTCATTCTTTTGCAACCAGGAAAATACAAATAATTGGCAAACGAGATAAATATATAGAGCCCACCACGAGTGTGCGTAATAAATATTAACTGCTAATAAAAAAAAAATGAGTCGCATCTAATTAAATCCGCTCTATAATGAAAGAACGTTAGCTAATTAAACTTCATTGTGTTGTAGAAGAATTCATTACGCGACTCCACGGCTAGATACAGATATACATATATATTGACAAAAAAAAACAGTAAAACAAAATGATTTATTGGTAAATATAATTTCATAAAATTGTCTTATATGCGAAATACATAATAGCATGTCCATTAAACGTCTATTTATGTATCTTTTTTTATCTGTGTACGCGTCCAACATCCGTCGAATAAAACTTATTTATGATTTCCACTAAAACCTAACTCATCGCATAGGTGGTATTTTCAAGTATTATAATTAGATAATTATTTGAGTTTATGTTCCATCAACTTACCGAAATTCTTATGTATGCATATATACCATCATATATGTGACTTAAGATTAGATTCCAAAGAATTTGACGATTTTTCTGCCGAAAATTAATTAATTTCTCATGAAAGACGCAAAATTTAATTTATGCAAAAACCAAAATCTGCGTCTTAGTCAGAGTCACTGTATAATAATTATCATAATCATTATAAGTCATCATCATCACCTTTTATTTATTATATATACACACACACATATATATGTATGTTTCTTCAAGAGATAAATCTTGAATTTTTAAGTGAGCGTAAATAAAATTTCATTCATAAGATTTTATTTATTTATAACTTAAAGACAAAAAATTATTTTTTATTTCTAACTCTTCATAGAAAACCACAGAGATGAACTTTAACATTTAGACATGATCGACGATGTTATAGTATACGACTTTATCCCAATTTCAGGTCTGCGCACACACAGCTATATATAGCTAAATGATAATGACTGACACTGTTTGTCTTGACTTATAGTTTCTAAATCAAACATGTACCTGGTGTTTGACTCATTCACGGTGTATTATTTGTCGGTTGGCTGAAATATTGTTGTTTGTTGATTTATAATTGTAAGCAATATGGAAACGGAAATTTATGCAATTAAGTGTTTGTGTCAACAGATTCACTTTTGTTTGCAAAACGTTGCATAATTTTGATTGTATATGCGAGGTGTATTAAGAGGCGATGGTAATCATGAATATACATAAGACTTATCGAAAGAACGAGGAGCTGTACACAACCTATACTTTAATCTCATATAGGGTGAGGTTACCACATCACAATGATATGAAATTTATGGTCGGTGTTGGCTAAGTACGAGGGTTGCCTTTTATATTTCGGGATTTGGCAACCCTGGTGTTGCAATCTGTCAACTGACAGCTCTATCGTAAAGTTAGAAGTTTTTGAGGTTATACGTATACTCAGAACGTTTTGACATACGAGCGCTATTTGTGTTGTTTTCGATCATTTCTTTCGACCAATCGACACGAGCCTTTTTTTGAGCGATTGACAAATTGTGTGGGATCCAACGCAAACAAATTTTTTTGACAGTTAAATGTTCATGCAATATTGAGTGTATGCTGGTCCCACTAATGCCTAAGGTTGTCTCTATCTCACGATAGGTCACATGACGATCTTACAATATGAGTTCGCGCACATCATCAATGTTTTTCAGAACAACAACTGATTTAGGACGACTTTCACAAAATTTGTCATCGATAAACACAGGTCCTTGATGGAGCTTCATCGCCAAAAGTTGAATTAAGATCATGTACTGCTGCTGAGTTAATCCACATCGAAAGTTGTAAAAAACAATCGCACGAAAATGTTCACGATTTTATTCCATTCAGTCAAAACGTTCTGATTACGTATTACCTCAAAAACTTTTAAGTTTACGATAGAGCTGTCAGTTGACAGATTGCAACACCAGGGTTGCCAAATCCAGAAATATAAAAGGCAACCTATGTATTACCTCCTTTGGAAACAGTACCTAAACTAATTTCAATAACATTCCAACCAGGCAATCTTTGCCTCACAGAATTGTACCTGGATGACCGAAAGACCAACACAAAGGACCAAAGGAACAAAACGTAATTGTGGTTAGAACATGACATACTAGGACCCAAAACGTTATAGTATTTGGTACGATCCTATAAATCGATTAACAGTATCTCACCTGCGGTAGCACATACATGAAGAGTAAAGAACAAAAGATATCCGAATTGTAGTCTTGTACTGTAGTGAATACAAGTTCTGCGTAGGGAAATTAACTAATGCATTAATCAAGTGATCTTAAACACATGCAAAAAGCAGTCACTCAAAACAGGTGTTTTCATGTCGAATGAATCAATAATTGCGTCTTGAAATGAATTAGGACATATACACTAGGTGAAAAGAGTTTAAGACGACCTGCACTAAATTATAGACGAGGACTGAAATGGGGACCATGGGGACAAACGGCACTTCTATGATTTATATCGATCCCAGACTACAGTTGTTGGTCGATTACGCTTAACATAATGATGGCACATCAGTTGTTCATGCAGTGTGGTTCTCAAGTTTCTTATATAACACTACGTATGTCAGTTCACAGATCATACTCTTTCATATTTGATTATTCATTATTCCACAGTAAGATAGTCATTTTAGTCATTGTAAGATAGTCAGGTCAACGAATACTATAATAATTTGTCAATGGCCTGAATACGAAATTTGAGTTCACTGTGTGCTTAGAAACTATCTTAATCATTAAGCTACAACCGGGTGATTGTGGTGAATTCAGCCGGTGCCTCGACAAAAAAACTACACAAACAAATTGAGAAGCAGCCGATAACTGCTCTGAAATTATAGGGTGATAGTTTTTTATGGGATTTTGAGAAAATTAGGTTATGAAACCAGAATGGCATTTATAGTATCTGCATCAATTTTGGGCCTGCATTTATATCCAAAATACTGCCTTATAGCTTAAAAATGAATTTGAGCGTGAACTTAGTGGCAGAAAAACTAGGTAAGGGCTTAAACATGAAGGCTAAGATAAAAGGCAAGTACGATTGAATCATCTATAATAATTTGAGTTGACATATTTCCAGCTGACTTTTACTATATTGTCATTCTAAATGAAGGCCATATAATGAGCATATAATTGAGATTGTTTAATATAAAATAATACAAGGTTTATCCTAGTTTATTTTTTTAACGGCCATGTCAACAATCTGACTTAATCAGTTTCGATTATGTCCTGCTGCAAACAATTAGAAAATGCCAGATTGCTCTTAGTGATGTGAACCAATCGATAGCTATGTCCTCGCTTACCCTTAACAGATCACTGTATCATTTGATTTGCATGTGAAACGTGACCGAGCCAGTGTACTCGTTGTCCTTTATTTTCATGCACGTATCCAGGAATTTGCATTAAATTCCTGATCACGTGATTGAAAATAACTCGAAATACGCCGCGTTATAGGCCATATACTCACAGATGCTACTTCTCTCGAATTTGATCTGATGAACACCATGTACACTATCGTGAGTAATGAGAGATCCAAGATATTTGAATCTCATCACTAGTTCAAACGTGTCGGTGATTTTGAAACTAACGGATAAGGGAATACTAATCTAAGTTTCTCTTCCATTCTGTTGCAACTTGAAGGATGTATTCCAACATGAGATTAAAAGGTATCGGGGACAGCGCATCTCTTTGTCGAACACCAGAACTAATGAAAAAGTTCTGGATAGCCTATTCTCAACTTTGACACAGTATTGTGACTTCGTTGCTTCGTCATTTTACACCTCCCACATAATTTTTGTTGTATTTAATAAAAATGGGATGTTATATGAATATGCTTCATGTCTGAACGACAAAGTAACATCCTTTGTCGTTTCTCTTCCATATGTGCATATGCGGAATAACAATAATATATAATAAACGTCACACATATATCAGAACGTATATATAAGACTATAGATCATTTCAATTTTTGAATTTCGCGTTTTTATTGACACGTGATCATTTATCATAATGAACATAAATAATGTAACCTCTTAAGAGAAAAATTGTACCTACGAGTATGTATTTATACTTTTCCAGTCGGTTGTCTTAATAAATCGATTTAAATTTTTCATTTTCTATCCATTATTATAATTTTTATTTTTATAATAGCATGTCTAATCATATATTGGTATAATTTTTTTTATTTTGTGCTTCGTTGCAGTAAGGCACATATAATAATTTTTAAGTTGTTTGCAGAAAACAAAAAATATATGGGTAAGAAAAATTTATGAGATGGCGCACCTTTCAATTTATTGTAATACGTATTTTTGTAAAAAATTACAATTTTCTAAGATTTTTAAACACACATACATCCAAAGCTTCATAAATTTATATATATGCATGTATATATATTCTTAAGATCTTAAGACATCCTACATAGTTTCTCTTTAATCTTATTTAGATTATATCAAACTGTATATAAATTTATTGATCTCATATATCATTTTTTAATCATTGTGTACATATTTTAATTATTGATCAGTGTTTAATAAACTGTTATATATATAATATATATATATATATATATATATATATATATATATATATATATATATATATATATATATATATATATATATATATTTATACATATTTATATATATCCTATGTGCTAGTTTGCTTAATCCTCTTTAATTTTTTCCCGTAGAGGCTTCAAGCATCATGTCATCCTGCTGGATCACAAAATCCTGTTTTTCTGGAAAAACTATTTACAATAGATGTGTTTATTCACACCACCGCTTGTAATCAGATGATGAAAAATTTATTTTACATCCTGCTCTTATTGGGATTTGAACCGGTACCACCCGCTCCAATACTGTAGCATTAACCACTGCGCCATTTGATCGGTATAGCTTTCGTAAAAAACGATTTTATTTCTGATTCATTCGAAGTTCAGAATAAATATACAGTTCCATTGGTTACTTCGGCTAAAAGCTCTGAGTCATTCAACGATGCAAATGTTGAAGGTTTTCCACCCGCATCAAACCAAACAGTTATTTCCGGAACAATACATTTTTTAACCATCGACATCAATATTCTCGACAGTAATGTACTTTCGGTTAACAGTTCAGGCCACATATTTTTCCTCGAATTTTTCAAAACAATTGCTAGTGGCTGTCCAAGCTTCTATTGAATGAATACTAACCGTGAACGCCTTTCCATCGGATGATGTATAAGTGGAGTATAATTATGAGCTGGACAACTATCCAGTAATAATCGAATTTTTGTTTCAGCAGATAATCCATTTATTTTCAAATCGGGTTTCTTATAGGAAGATGTGTAATACCTTCCAAAGCTTGATTTTAACACTTTTACTTACGACAAATAATTTAGACTTGTATGTACCTGCAGTGCTAGAAGATACACGAGCTAGAACAGCATGAAAAAAACAGGCCATCTTCTAGCACTGCAGGTACTTGTATGTACCTACAGTGCTAGAAGATACACGAGCTAGAACGGCATGAAAAAAAACAGGCCAATTGATCTTGGAATTGCAAATTTGTACCGGATCAAATTATTCAGTTTCTATTATCTCGACCAGTTTGCTGGTTGGTGGTGACAATATATATTTATCACCACCAACCTCGTGAATAATTGCATGATTTTTCTTTATTTAAATGTTCATGAAACTATTTTCTTTTTTCTATAATCAAAGTTACTCCAGCATTCCTATTTTAGCGAAACCGTATTTTTATGAATCACGAATGCGGCGCATGAGTGATGGCTAAAGTGAGAAAGTTGATAGGTGTAGGTCATACAGTTATTGGTTTGGTACACCAAAAAATTAACCCGTAAAATGAATATATACAGAACAGACCTCTAGAGGGTACTGAAGTTTATACGGACACAGAGGATTCCGAATTATTCGGCCCAGATATTTCTTGTGATTAGAAAGCGATGGTGGTTTAGAACCTTAATTTTATTAATGGCTGCTATATCAAAAGAGCAATAGAGAAACTGCGCCCCAAAATGCTAAATTTTATACACCTCAAACTCTTTGATCGTTACCGTTTTTTCCGTATAGTATAACCGCTTGCTTATTAAGTGACCGATTTCATGTATAGGTCAAAACACAACTAATCTACCGGTTAAGTCTCTGATATTACCATCAGCTGGTTATTTTGGGAATTCGGTCGTAACCATTCAGGGAATTAAACTGAGCTATATTTGAGATATCCACGTTGGTCATCTACATGAATGCAATGTTCGAAACAGAAAGTCTTCTTTCGGGTCGAAAGTGAATAGGGTCGAAATGACTAAATCGATCCTTTCTTGCTTTAATTTTAAAAGGGAAAGAGTGATTAATCTATCTTTATTTCAAGAAAAACGAAGCGTATATTAGAGAAGTGATTGAAGTCAGTTTGCCTTTCGGTGAAATCTCATTTCAGTAAAATATAGCCAATCCAATGTAATTACTACTGGCAATGCTCCCAATTAATTTTGGTAGAATTATTCATCAATCGAAACCAGTGTAGACTCAGAGTACTCTCCATAGTAAATGAGAATTTATGGAAGCAAATAATGTGTAAGACATCTTTTCTTGCCAGAACTCTTATTAATTAGAAAGCAAATCAAAATACTGGATAAAACTGACAAATGGAATGGGGTAGAATAGTCATCATATATAGTGATATATGATAATCAGAGCACATCTTAACCATTTCTTAACGGATAATAATCTGAACTGTTTGAATCAAGTTTTGGTATTGTAAACTAATTTATGACAGACTCCTGAAATATGTTAGTCATAATAGAACTTGTATAGTTAAGTAACGCGACTTGGTTATCATGATTACCAATTTTGATGAAATCCACGGTGTCCACCCCGTTTATATATACAATACATATATATCTTATCTAACATCTAACGGATTTCATCGCGATTCATCAGAAGCAATTGGTCACCAATTAAATAAAATATCCATAATATGTTGTCAAAGTACTAAAATTTATGTTCCCGATTCATTATCGAGATTCTGAAACATTTTGTTGATTCATTTATGTAACCAATACCAATTTTCTATAATTAATTCATAATTAGCATATTCACTTCATTAGAATAACAATTGATCCATTGATGGTAAATATGTTAAATATCTCTCATCATGGCTTTTTGGTTTTGTTAAACTTTTTAATAGTTTCGTAATTTTTATTCTTATTTATTCCATCGCATCATCTATAAATCGAAATGTGTTGATTACTGTATTCCGAAAATCTCCAATTCTATGCTTATATATTATATGTATTCGGTTTAGGGTGTGTTCATCATCTTCAATCAATTATTGTCGAACGAAAAGAATAATTATCTTGTCTTTTTTATCTCAACACCTCGAAAATGTGTATATACGAGTATAAGAAATATTTATCTCAACCATTGTGTTTTACTTAATTAAATTTAATTAATTAATCAACATTTTATTGATTGACGCATACATAGTAGCATAGTTTATGGTTTTGATGGAAATAAAAGTTATTTTGACAGTAGTTAATATAATAGTTAGTTTATGGTTCGGGGAGGAGGATTTAAATGTGAATACGCGATCTATGAATCACAGATGGTTGGAATGACAATTTTTAAGATGTGGAATATAATTGATGCAAATCATTTGTTCGTCTTAAATTATTATGTACAAGATGCTATCACACATTATATTCTACATTACCTCACGGTATAGAGTAGTTATAATTAATACAGGGTGAGGCAAAAGTCCCGCTACCATTTTGATTATCTATAACTTTGCTCAAAGAAAAGATAAGTAGATTTGGTTCAATATGCAAATTTCGGTTCTCAGGCTGAATTTCTTCCATTTCATGACGAATATTGTCTTTAAAATGTTAAATCGTTTGGCGCTTATTCACATAAACTTTTGATTTTAAAAAACCTTATAAGAAAAAGTCTGGTGCTGTTATATCCGGAGATCTGAAAACCTATCCTCTAATCCTTGCTCTTCCTTTCCATGCTCAAGAAATATTGAATCATGTCTCGTATCACCGTTCGCAAGTAACAGTAACTTCAACACCTTGGTTTTCAGTAAAAATAGGGACCAATGATGTTCAAATCTTCAATTTTACCAGACAGCCTTAGGATTGTATTACTGTACTCAACTCGTTGATCAGAATTACTCGGTAGCAGTTTTTGAACTAATTGAATTTTGTACGGGAACATTTTCAAATCAGTTTTCAATACTCGCCTTTAACTGCGTAAAGAAATTTGTAACTGGGAACCACGTCTCCAAATTTATGTTTCTGATTATCTATCACGCACCAGATTTTAAGCGTTACGAGACATTCGTTGTCTTTCAGAACGAGTTCTGTCTGTTATGGTTGTGGGATTTCTGCTCCACCCAGTATACAAATTAATTTTTTTGGGTTTGAGCAGTGGTAAAAGATTCGTCCAACTGGACAGTTCGTTCAAAATGACAACACAGAGACAACATAGAAATTCAGAATTTATGAGCTTTATAATGAACTATCGGGTGACATCATTGTGTATTATATATAGACAGCATTTTCGAATAGACTTGAGATCAGCCTTTTTAGAAAGAATCTTTTATATTGGAGAAAAGTTTTGGCTTTAGGTGAAGTTATAACTTTGCAGTCTGACGATATCAGAAACTAACTCAATAATGATTAGTCATAATCTTTTCGTCGAGGCACTATAATGAAGTTGTTTTGTACACACCATAGTTTAGACACACCAACTCACATAAAATGCAATAAGAGTCAAAGTAAAAGGTCAAAGTATAAGACAGCCACTAATTTTAAAAAGTTTTAAAGGTAGAAATAGATAGTAAGGTAGAAATATCAGAAATCAGAGATTTATGAGATAAACCTCTGATTTCTGGACTTTCTACCTTATAAGCATAAGCGTTTTTTTGTTAATCTAGTCATGTATATACTTGGCGTCTTGTTTGCATCATCACAGTATTGCTAAATTACAACGAACAGTATACCTATATTGTTTATAAAATCTCATCACGTTCATGTTTAACACCTATATAGAGTTCTGAAGAAAGCGTATTGCTTTAAGTAAATTTTGAATGTATTGTAAAATCTGAGTTGTTCCTTGTATCTTGTAATCCACTAGGCCGGTTTCAATCTGATGATAATGACGTCAATTGAATGACCGTGTGATCGAAAAGATCAAATCCATCTCATCAGGCATATGCTACCGGACTTGATGTTCATACTGTGCGATTCGTATATATATGTTTTAGTTGTGTCGCGACAGTACTAGTGAATTACAAGAACTTCACTCGAAATATTTTATATTAATTAATTGTGGCGTGAGATAATTTTAATTGTATTTTGTTGGAGTTGCTCAAGAACGCCACAGTTCAAACTACCATGTTTTCACTAACAGGAGTTTCTACTTGAAGAGCTAACGGTTCATGGATGAAACTCATACTATATAATTTGATACGTCTAGTATATGATCGTCAAATTTCTTGACCAATTAGGTAATCAAACCGCAATCCGATGCCAAAAATATATTAGGTACAGAGCTCCAACTCGATCTACCAATTTATGTCCAATATGTAACAAGTTATAGTTAATCAGCGATATAGCAAAATCAAGTAAAGAGTAGGAAGGGACGATTTCGGAGCTAGAAGTATACATCAACAAGCTTACAATATATTGCCTGGGACCAATTAATAAAATTAGAGACAGACGAAGTATCAACATTGAAATTAGAAACGTTTTACTTTAATTAATCTCTGCATGATCTTAGTGAATTCCTCATAGGATTGATCCTTAATGAACGTCTATGGGGTGACACACATGGATCAAAAAAATTGTCGCGACCGATGTTAACACAGTTTTCATCCTGGTTCTAATTGGCAGTTGACTGAGATCTAATGTATGGTGCAATCGAGCCGTCGATTTTGAACACGTATTTGATACGGTAAATATAGGAACGCAATATGGCAGATAGACACTTTGTGGAATAGGCATCCCAAAGAAGTTGATTGAATTGATGTAAGAAATTTATGGAGATGATATGGAAACAGAGTTCAATAAAAGGCAAACAAAGTGCAAAATGTCACGTCTCCTAATAGCATACAATGTGGAATAACAAGTAAACTCAATGATCTGGACTATCAAGGTGACATATTTCTGCTCACACACAAAGACACAGGCATGCAGATTAAAATACAACAGATATCAGATCTAGCTGTGTGGGTGTTAGACATGGTGAGAAAAAAACTACAGATGCTCATAAAAAAAGCCTTCACTGGCTGCTCTGGTGGTCCAAACGTTCGGTTTGTTCCGATCAGTTGATTATGTTGATTGAGGATATAAAGTGTTGAAAATGGTAGTTTAATGGAGCCATGGTAGGCATTATTCTCCATAGATTTTACGATTATATAGCTCTGAGTTATTTGGGTTGGGCTTCAGTTGGCAAAAACAATTTCACAAAAAACTTCACAAGAAAAGTTTTGGGCTAATGGAAATCGAAAAAAATAAAATTTGCAGCAATTCGTATTTTAAATCACGAAATTCCCATAGCCCTCTCGAAGACACTCCTATATGCTATAATTCTCAAAGACACTCCTAAATGCTGTATAGCATTGAGTTAGATAACCAAATAAAATGTATATTACATTCCAGAAAAGTAAGGCAATAATTTTTAATGCTGAATGAACCGGGGTTCCTACCAACTTAGTCCTTCCACCGTAATCTATCCATTGTTGTCAGTTGACGGACAACACGAATTTGTATCTTCCGTAAAGCTTGGCTAACATTGTTCAAACTCTGCAATTCGGTTAGCATTGCGATCGATCTATTAGCTACTCAGTACCCATCTTGATCAAGCCCTGAGATGCCTATTGCATCAGCGAACTCACGTACTTTAAGTAAGCTTCAAGTAACATATAAATAATTGTAATTTCTATGGTTTGTGTTGAATGAAATATTTCACGCTATTGAATCATAGATGGCGTGTTTCAAGATTCTAAATTCATAAGAACCGAGGTTTCAAACAATGTTTATACAATATTTTTACTAGCATTTGCCAGTATCAACTTGATCTGTTGCCTTTGTTAGTCAGACATACGCTGAGTAGATATCACCATGTGATAAAACGAGGATGTCATTCGAAACCGTGAGGGGTACGGATAGTGGAAAGACCAGCGATGACATGGAAATGAACATTTCGAAACAACTTGGTAAATCATAGGAAGAGCTAAAATCTATAGACTAAGGTCCCAACAAAGTAACATGAGCCTGCCTATTACGACCCTATGATCCATATTTCAATTATATATATAGAGTTTTAATCTCAAAAAAATATCCTTTGTGCTTTGTACCTTTCTCTTTAAATAATGATTGGGCCATAACCTTTCGGTAAATGTTACATTATCGATATATTTAGTGTAATGAAAAGTTCGTCACGTCAGTAGCCCGTACAGTAGCTTGCAACATCAACATGTGATGTACTGATCCAGATTTGGGAGCGATGGTGGTAATAAATAAATCAAACGGGTTATGTGTATCTATGTTACACAATTCGATCTTATATGTATTCTAATTATGGATTAAAATTCCCATTTTCTGTTCTCTGCGGCTCTTGTGCGAATATTCTTTGCGATCAAGTCATTGTCGTTTGGACGTTTCTTTATACGGTACATAATACCCATATTCATTATCTTCCGATTCTAATTTCTTTTTAATTTTTGTTTTTGTTTCAACTTGTCCATAAATTTATTCCATTTTTGATAAGGAGAAACTTTGCTATACGTACATATAGGTTTGGTTTATATACACTTAGCACAATGTTAAAAGATTTACAATTTATTGTCTTAGATATTTTATTGTCTATATATTGATAAAACTGCAAAGTGGAATGTTATACAAAATACGTTTATTACAACAAAGTTATCTAATAATTGTAACTCGTGTACTTATTTATTACTTTATGTTAAATTATATATATAGCAATATGCCAAATAGATACAGACTCGAGCCGAGAGAAATTATAGGTTTATTCTTGGATTGCGATAATTGGTCTTTAATTATGTGGTACACTTTAAAGGGCATTAGAATAACATCACCCAAACCGTCGTTATATATATAGACAATGAGATCGTCTTTAAATTACATCAATGACTAATCTGCCCGAAGAACCAACAACAACAACAATGAGGTCTTAAATCTACATAATATATGTAAATCATACCATTCATCATTTCAAAATGTATAAAAGATTTTGTTCTCTTCAGACAAAATGAAGAGATGAATTAATTCTTATTTATTTTGCTTTTGTTTAAAACCAATCTATTTATTGTTATTACTTTTTAAATAAATAAATTATAAATTATTTTTTATGAAAAATTATTTCTAAACAAAAATATTGTTTTCTGAGATGAATGAGATGAATTGATTGTTAGTTCTACACATATACGAGATGTTCATATATAAAGTTTGTTGTTGTGATTATCACGTAAATACAATATTATATATGCCAGTTGACAGATGACAGATTCTTTTAAAATTTTTTTTTCATAAATTTAATTTCTCGTTAAGACAAGATTTTGTTTTTGTTGCGGTTGGACAATAAACCGGAAGGATGTTAAATAGTTGGGCGCGATTTCAATACCACAAAAATTATTATTGTTGCGGTATTATAGTTCTTGTTGTTGTACCCACTACACACTCCAAATGATTGACACAATGTTGTATGTTATTTAGTCTTAAGGTGTCTGGACAAAGGGGACAAATTATGCGGAGGTTCTAAAAATACCTTCATTATACCATATTACGAGCTTTTGAATTTCAAAATCAGAAACATGTTTGTTTCTAATTTTTGCAGCATTTCCCCATCCAATTCTCGACAAGAGATCACCAAAAAACGTTTTTTATTCACTGGCTATGGCTTTTATTCTTGAATCTTTCCTACATAGGAAACTAACAATATGTAATCAAATCTTAAAGACTAATATAAATTCAATTACTAAGACTTAACCTATGTTAGTTCTTAATATTAATGTGCACTCGGTAAATTCTAGAGGATCTATTTTTTTAGTCGCCTATTTCTTGTCCTATTTAATAGTTCCCTGGCTAATTCGTTGGGATGAAAAACAAGTTTAAACTAGTATTTTGTGCTGTATTGATGAATTGTATCGTTTACAGTATCGAAGAGTAAATCACGTCGAAGGTTTGCATTGCGTACATACCTAGGTGCGTTCACCATTGTACGAAGTATTTGTGACTGCACTCTTTCTAGTTTTATTATGTTGGAAGCACACGTAGACCCCACAACTGAATACCATATGTCCAGATGGGCTTAAGTTTCTTTTTGTACAGCAAGACCTTACAGTCCTGACTTAACTTTGAGTGTTTTCCAATTAACCAATTTAGTTTAACGCATTTTAATTTGATTTGTTGACGTTTAGCTTCAATGTGTTTTTTCCACGTGAGTCTTCTAAACATTCGATTGAGCAATATTTTTTTCGTTCAAGGGAGTTCCTGATTTCAGATACGACTCTATGAACTTGTTTCACGGTTCCGTGATCTTTTCTAAATCCAAATTGATGATCCGATATGATTTTTTTCTTGTTCAAAATTTTTTTCTTGCTTAACTTTTTCCAAAACCATTTTTTCGAAAAGCTTTGAGAGAGTTGGTAATAAGCTAATTGTGCGATATGACTTAATTTTTGTTTCATCTTTGCCAGGTTTTGGAATCATTATAATAACTGAAGTTTTCCAGATTTCTGGATAATGACCTGTTTTCATTATATCGTTGAATATATAAGTTATTAGTTTGATACATTTTTTCGGTAGATTTGACATCATTTTGCCACTTATCAGATCATGTCCGGATGCCTTTTTTACATCGATGTTGTCCTTGGTCGTTTGTTTGACATTGCGCCACTTGTATGTGATTGGCTTACTTTCAGACGTATCTGCAAAATTGATTAGATTTTCTTGATTTCCAACTTGCTCGTTAGGTGTAAACACTTCGCTAAGGTGTTTTGCAAATATATTTACTTTCTCTACATCACTTCTTGCCCAACTTCCGTTAGAGACTCGTGTTGGAGGGAATGAGTGGGTTGGTCGTTTCAGCTTACCTGTAGCTTTCCATTATGAATCCGTTGCTTCAGTAGGTGTAAGTCCCTTGAGGTAATGTTGAAACTATTCGTCATGTTTATTTAACAAAGCGATTTTCACCGTTTTAGTTGCTTTATTTAACCTTGATTTAAGAGTAGGTGACCTGTGAGGTTGCCATTGCCTGCGTATATTGAGCGTTTTGTCATTAGTAGTTGTTGAATATTTGGGGAAAGTTTTTGTTTCTTAAAATTAGCAGACTTGATCATCGTAGCGTTAATCGGGGTAGCGATCTTAGTGGCTTGTTGTAGAATACTAGTTAGTTGTTGAACAGCTACGTTAATTTCATAGTTTGTCTTTAATGGAATATTTAACGAACACATCCAGCTTATTGTAGACTTAAATAGAGACAAATTAGTGTGTTGATTTGTCAGGAATCTAGATGACTCTAGTTGTAGAACTTGCGTGTTAAGAGTTATTAATACCGGAGAGTGATCAGAAGACAAATCGTACCACGTTTCGGCCTTTACTAATGTTCTAGGTATACCCTTTGTTACACAAAACTCTAGTAAATCGGAGATTTTTTGCCTGTCAGTTGGCCAGTATGTTGGGTGACCAGAAAATGTGTGTTCAGGTCTATTACCACGTCGTCTATCCACCGTGCAGAAGCGGTCTCACTCGAGATCCTACTTTCGTTGTTTTCGACTCCAAGACTTGTTTGATGATCCAAGACATTTTTTTGTCTTTGACAATTTTATCAATTCTTTAATTTTGTCAACTTTATCAAGATCATTTCTGATCTCATGAATCATTCGCATCCATTAAATGGTTCTTTTTGATGGGCAAAATTATTCGAATCATTTTACGCAATATATATGGGGAGAGTTGGAGCCTGCGATATCTGCGTAGAATGCTATTCGGAAACAGAGCCTTTTTCGGTGATCAATGATTCCAGATATTTAACCCTCTCATATTGTGTTCCTCCTGGAATGAAGTCTCTGGGCGATTGCCTTCTCGTGGTGATGATACATATTTGGTCTTTACTTCGTTGATTTGAAGGCCAATTTGGTGGGCAGCTATTTCTAACGGGAGAAAGACTACTTTGAGAGATCATATTGCTCTATATTGAGCTGACGAATGACATTTTTCAATGATAGGTTGAAGAGATTTTGATCTATTGGGTTTTATTGCCGCACTCCAGATGATATTTCGAACGCATCCATCAGTTTTATCTTCAATTAGCACCCTACATTTTGACTCATTTATTAGCAGATTATAAATTGGTACCAATTTTAGATGGTACACACAGATAGAACAATATATATATGGAACTCATACTGAAAGACTCAGGAACGCATACTCAGAGTGAAAGTTTGATCAATAGTTGATCTGGTTGGACAGGAACCGTATGGTAGTCACCCAAGATCCTCTTGCTATATATGTTGGTAACTTTATCGCGACTAGGACAACATCTTGTTGCCTGTGTTCAACAAAGCTATACCATGGTAGCTATTGCAGTTTAACCGATCTTCTTTTTTTATTTAGTGGACAGGTAAGAGTCATCTGTCACTCTTCTGGTATGTTTGCTTTTTACCAAATTGTTGCTATAAGCCTAAATATGCCGATATATGATCGTTCCCGTGGTGACTCTGACGTCACATTGGGTATTAGGTATAGGTCACATTAGGTATACAGGTGTTTCCGGACACTTTTGTCTAAATTCATCATATGTAAAAGTTTTTTCTCTTCAACTGATAAGTGGGGTCATTAAAAAACCGACTGATAAAAAAGATCAACTCCATCTCATCATGTGTACGTGACTGGACTTGATATTTGGTACTATGCAATTCGCATAAAAGATGTTCGTCGTGATGTATATGGTAAATTTTTTTATTGTAGCTTGACGGCCATTGTATTTTTGTGATAGTAGATGCAATCTCGAAATCGTATTTTGGCTGCGAACGCCACAAACTATAATTGGTGTTAAGAGACACTACACAGGACACGGCCCTAAATAGCACTAATCTTGCTGTTATGTCATTGGCGACCTTAGTAACGATTCCTTAACTATTCCAACGATTCCTTATCTGTACTGTGTGTCTTTGATTTCAAAACTTCTAGTTTTGGTAAAATATCAACATTATTTATCAATCTGGTAATAGCTTAACCCACAGCATGCTTAGTATAGTTGATTATAGTCAAGGGTCTTTGGCTATTTTTTTTAAAAATACACTCGTTTGTTGTTTAAGTTCTTCACGTCCAAGTGATATCGATTGTGTTTCATACCGCTGCCGTTTCTTCATCCAAGGATTTGTATGAAAAATAAATTATTGTACATACGCTTCCTAAAGCTTTAATCACAAGGCCACTTGAGATATGGATGAATGTAAAGTGCGTTACCAGACACTGATTTGAGTTTCGATAACTTTAACATTTGTCTGACATTGATTAAAATCATTTAGCCTCATTATTAATTTCCACTGCGTCCCTATCGGGATTCGAATCCGGTATCTCTCGCTTAAAATGCCGCAGAACCCAACTACTCATGAAAATATGAACGAACTCCAGTATTGCTGATCCAATACTTGTCTGGCTTCAATTAAGTCTATAGTAGATATCTGGTATTTCGATTCACTTTTCTGGACCATTGGATAAGATCATTTCATTTAGTCGTAAATATCCTCAGAAACCATGTAGGTTTAATTATAGTTTAAACCGCAATGAAAAGTTTGCAGTTTATGAAATAAAATCATAACAAATGCAAATGATATACTTAAAAGTTAAAATTAAATGCGACATCTTAATTTAATTTTTATCTATACAAAAATTAAAACTTAAGAAATATTGTTATTATATTTCGTTAAGAAGAAAACAAAAACAAAATTTTATATAAATTCAACTCGTCCTGTTATCAGTATATAATTTTTATGCACGCGATAATGGCAATTTTGCGTGATGCATTCAATTTCAAGACGCGACCAAACGAATCCAAATGTCGTTTTGATTTCTTGAGAAATTCGATTTTGTTTTGTTTTTAAATTAAAAATAAATGTGTAATTCTTATTTGATAAGATATTTAAACCAAAAAAAAAACTGTGGGATGAGCACATTATCCAGCGGGCCGTAATATAACGTGTATTTGTCCCATACAATCCAACGAATAATATTATAAATTGTATGTTGAGAGTCTGCTGTATGGTGTCTCTAATCATCAAAGTTGAGGAAAAAAAACAATCGAAACACTCGTAAGAAAAACAAATTCCGTGATTTTTGACAATGATTGAATTAAATTAATAATTTTATATATGAACATAAATTCAATGATTTTATCAATTTAAATTTTATTTTTGAACAACAAACCAGCCCAACTTCTTTTATACACGTCTATATACATACTCGTAGTATTACAATTAAGTTGTTTTATTTTTGAAAATATTTGAAAGTTTTGATTAAATTTAATTGATTAAAATTTTAAAATTAATTGAATTTACTTGTGTCACATTTGAATGTTCTGTGGTGTGTTGATTGCTTCCTTATTTTACCGCATGTAATCACCGTTTTAGTTATTGTTGTCAGAACTCAATATATATGACTAAAATCGTTAAATCTGGGATGTTTGGCGATTTTATAGCCGCCAAGGTCACTATTCTCTCTTATATATACACGCTCTTCGTCACATAGAACACCATATTAACCACCAAAAAAGCAAAGTGGGGTAGGCATAGGTAGAATGGAAACCCAAGAATGCCCAGATTATATCACATAAAATTCCCAAAGTACTTAAGACAATATACGTAAATATTGTCTCTGGTGTTTTCGGCCGTTAATGATACATTCGAAGGTATTGATTTAGTTCAGCATAGATGCACCAAAAAATGAAAAGATACGCTCTTGTATAAGCAGACGAATAAAATGTCAATAAACGATATTGATTATTTATAGAAAAGGTGGTTAGCAATGAGGTTGCTATAGAACAGAATCGAATTATGATCAAATCATCTGAGAAACCGATAAAAAATCTATATCTTAAAGCCCACAGACGATCCTCTAACCCCGTCTCAACTGAGATCTTACGAACTATTTTATACGTATTGGTGCACAGGTCAGGTCAGACCAATTACGAATGCTTTTCTACACCCAATCACTTTTTGTGTTATCCGGAGCACGTTCATTTTTAATCAACGGCGAGAGTTGGACTCGAGACCGCGGGATGATGAGAAACTCTCTTATCCATTGAGCTACAACCGGTGACTGAGAAACCGATAACAAACACAATTTCACAGAAAAATCGATTAACTGTAAATTGAGACAGAAATGAAAATACAAAGTGTATATAGGCTTGGATATAAAAAAATAATCTATGGCTTATAGGCCGTAAACGGCCCTTACCGCGTCTCAACTGAGACCTTATGAACCATTTTTTAACGATTAGTGCACATTGTAGGTGGTCAGCCCAACGAATGTTTTTACACACAAACGCGTTTTTATGTCATCCGGTTGCATGTTAATATTTGGTCAACGGCGGGAATCGAGCTCGAGATCGCAGCGTGATGAGAAACTCTCTTAACCATTAAGCTACATCCGGCGACAAGGCTTGGATATAGATTGAGAAAAGGACAAAAAGTTGTAACAAGGATGTCGTTGAACTAGAATCTGCTATGGTATAGGTTACAAGATAAAGAAATAGGGTGAAAGAGAATTATGCTATAGCCGAAGCTAAGGATGTTTTTCTGTATGAAGACAATTATAATTTTTAAGTGTGCTGCACTCTTGTATAGGTTGTGAATCCAGAATCGTCATGGTCTGGTTAAGCTAATCGATCACAGAATTTCAATGGATGGTGGCTACATTTGAACTAAACTAGATTAGCGTTTACGTTTTCAGCTATAACAAGAATGTTGAAAAAATGCTAAAATGTTCATATCGTAATAAGATGATAAAAATTCCACTTGTATTACACTTCTATTAGTCTACCCAAAATGTATATCGGACACCAAAACTATATCCAAGGATAAATACGACCGACACTCTCAATACTTTATGATTAATATTTCTAACCCAAGACAGGTTATAAAATATATGGCATGCATAAAATATATATTTATACACACTCGCCCAGTTAGGATTGGTACTAAGATAACTCACGCTTAAAATTCTCTAGATTAAACCACTACATCATGCGGGTATCTAGACCAGAGGGATCTTTCTTACGGGCTTTATACTGTTTTGTATTACTCGTGGATTGGTTTCATCCATCGTTTTACTGAATGTCTTAACTATATTATCATCTTAATTTCGTAAATCTTTCCAAGGAATTGTCATCCATTTAAGCGTTAATGAAATTTGAATTATAAGAGAGATGGTGAATCACCATACGTGAAACTGTGCATTGGTGAATGAAAAGATAGCTAGATTGCAGGCGGGAACATACTTAAGGAAAATTCTAAGAACTCGTTTGATTTTGGAGAATATCTGAACAAATTCGACAAGATCCTGAAAGTTGTGTCAACTGTTCCTCGTGCAAATTTTGGTGCTGCGCTTGAATTTTGAAAGCACGACAAAAGAAGAGAATTTTACAACATTCAAATGAAATACTTTGCTAATGTGAAATTTTAAACAGTTGCTAGTTTGAATGATGGTCGAGTACGTGTTGGAATATTCAAGTGGGAAGGAATCAAGTTGACAATAAATGACGAGAGTTGGACATTTTTTTGACTATCGTACTCTCTGAATGGGTTAGAATTAATAAGCAAGGGAGTGCTATTTAGGTCAACGTATATACGTGAATAAGTTGTGCCAATATGATTGAAAAAATAGGTTGCTTGAAGAGAAGGTAAACGAAAATATGATTTTATGGATGCTAGAGATGTAATTTGTTTATGTTCCAGGTGAATCTGTAGCGAAAATAAGGGAGTGGTGATAGAAACGATTGAACTTTGTATATATGGTGCACTGTACTTGTTTAGAAAACCTTTCATTAAGGAAATTAAAGAGACGCTACAATAATTGAGCTACTGAGATTGACTTATGGAAATTGAAAGGAATGTGCATAAACATCATTTGAGTGAAAATGTATTGTTGTAAAGGACATTGAACATTTGCTTTTTAAAACACCAAATATAGTCGAAATAGAGTAAACTTCGATGTTCTCATGAGGGCAAGGAGTGTGACTGAAATATTAAAAGTGGGTATAAGAGGTATGCAAGCGAATCGATACATATAAGGTGAGAAAATAATTCTTATATACCTTTACATGTAATACTCATGCTAATGTTGTATTTTGATCAGCATACCAATCATTTTCATGTTTAGCCTGAAGTGAGCAAACAATTCGTATAACCATTTTGACAATTCTTTCTTTGTTCAATCGATCTTCGTATTTGCTATACTCCTTCCGACGATAATTAGTATATTAATTCTTAATATTTGTTGAATTTTCTTATTGATGGGTGGTTTCAGTGTATGTACACCATGATTTGAACGATCATGTCTTCGTATTATACAGTCAATTGTAATTTCTAATTCACTTCAAAAGCTTAAGACCTAGCATGAATAACCCGATTGACTGGTATAGATTTCCATACTGTGTTCTGCTCACCTTAATGTGAAGTGAATTTAGGAGGCTATATATTTCAGCTGCTTATATGTATACATTGTGCATTGTATATAGCCCACTAATTGAATGCTTCAAACCTATATCAAGCCACGGCACACCCAATTTCGTATAAAAAAAAACTCAATTACTATCTACTTATTCAGTAATAAATGAATAATATAATCTTATCTGCGTACATATATTTTACCAATAAACTTTTTAAATCACCGTCATATCTTCATCTTTTGTTATTTAACATTGAAACCACAACCATATATACGAGTTAAGAATAAGGGAACGCGCAAGAGATACAACTCTAATCAAATGCGAATTTAAGAATTTAAGATAAATACACAATTTCACATTAATATAAATCAAAATGAGATAAAAAAAAGTTAAAAGAAATCAATTTAATTTTTATGAGATAACACACATACAGATACACACACACGAAGGAACGCAAAAATCTTTAACAAAGAGACTCTTTTAAAGATAAAATAAAAGAAAAACATAATCATTAAATTTAAATGAATCCAATTAAATTCAATTTACAATTTTCTTACTATTATTATAAAATCTTATAATGTTTATTCATCTCGAGGTTTATAATTTTTCGATTATGGTGTGAAGAAAAGAAGATTATAAACGAAAGAAATGGTTCTCTCGCGTACACAAGGAAAATTGGGATGGGAAATATATTTTTGTGACACTTTGATTGCCATCATAAATATTTTTTAATAATTTCTTATTGTCGATGTTATATACTCGTAATTTTGTATACATACAGATACACATCGTCTTATCCTTATACTTATATATTATCTATACATAGTGTTTGTTGTACATTGTACATACATATATGTATACAGTTAATAATCAGAAGAAACAATATAATAATGGTTATGTGATTAAGTCTTTTTACCTCGGACTTAACGTGTCACTTCCTAACGTTTTATCGATGCACGATTAAATTAATCAAGAATAAATGTTGGTATTAAAAATCGGGTTCGTCGCCTAAGTCTTTCGTTTCAAACGTTTCAGATAAGTGACAAGGTTGGAAACATTGTAATAGAGAGCACCACAATCGCAAATCTCAGATGTCATGTGTCAATACGCACCTGTCACTAGACCAGTTATTTAGTTCAGTTTTGACAGCCATTGAAAACAGACAACCCATTGTTTTTTTAACCAAAACAAAGCTTAATGTGGCGACTCTTCATCATTGATTAAAATGATCCACGAGTAGTTTACTCATTTTCGTTGTGGTCGTATACAAGCTCAACTGATGTTCAGGACACCCAAATGAAGTCACCAAACCAAAAATTGGTAGACAAAATCGATGATACGGTATTGGAAGATCGCAAAGTGAAAATGCGCGAGATAGCTGAGATTGTATGCATTTTAGATGACGGTATGCGCAATATATTACATGAAATTTTGAATATGAAAAAACTATCCGCGCGTAGGTTGCTGCGTGTGCTAACAATCGACCAAAAACGCACACGTGTGACAACTTCAGAGTCAGGTTTGGGGATGTTGAAGCGAAATAACTAGATGAAGCATGTATCCATCACAATACACCGGAGAACAAATAGAACAATCTAAATAGTGGATTTCTACAGCGAATCTGTACCAAAGAAGGCTAAGGTGGTTTTATCGGCCAAGAAGGCTATCGATTATTATTGTCAACAGCGATTATTATTGCAACTTATTGAACCGTTTCAACTACGTTTTGTCAGAAAAACGACCGCATTTGACGACGAAAAAAAGTTATCTTTCATCAAGACATTGCACAAATCCATTCAGCCAAAAATGAAGCTCATTCACACCGTATATTCAATGAACCCTCACATCCGTACATGCCAATGTGTGTGGTCAACACTTTGTATAATTTTGGCAAAGATAAGCTAAAGCACAATTATATTTAGCTGCCATCATGAGTAATGAGAGCTTTACGCATCTTGAATATCGTTATGACGCTCAATTGTTTAGTTAAGTTTGGTACATACGGTTGTCCCCTCTATAAGTGGTTCACATATGGCAGAAATGAAGTATTGGAAACATGATCTTTGATGGGGATTGGGGATGAACAATCAAAATGATACAACTTGTTCGTTCTTCAAAATGTCAACTGTTTCATTATAAAGTCAGAAACACACAAGAGTAAAATAAATGAACCCTCTGAGATACCTAACGAAATGACGACATAAGAATATTGTACATATAGATAATTACCAAATTGGTACTTAAAGCCATCTTCAATTTGAAAAAGCCGTACGTGATTTCCATATAAATTTATGGGTCAATTTGCTTTGTATGGACGAAAAAAAAATTAATTACTAAACTCTGTATTTTTTCCCACGAGATCAGATGGAGCGCGACTGAGCCAAAACAAAAATTCATTCTTAAAAATTCAATAATTGATAATTACAACAATAACAATACACTAAGATGATAATTGAAGAGTATAGAAAACACTTGAAGATATAAATTTATTTATTTTTTTGTACACTTTGCCTCCTCTAATTGATACTTAAGAGCTGTTAATTAAAAACTGTGGTCTCGAGTGTAGCAGATTTTGGTTTTTTATTGCAATCAAGATAATTTCACGTTTTTGGTCAATGGCGTTTACGCGGTTGGAGAAAAAAATCGATGAAAAAAAAATAGTTTTGTGTGACGTGGATGATTCAGAACACACTATTGAGATGATCTTATTATAATTTCTAAGTAAATTAAATCTTGGCTGTTGATATTATTTAATTAAATGTGTTTAATCAACCGGAAGTCATAATATAATGTAAATTAGCATAATGATTAGTAATTCGGTTTTATTGAACCGTGTATAAACGACTTGTTTATTTAATCTGTTATAAGGTGGGATGGGTTCACAATACTCATATATAGTGATGTAGAATATGATGTTACTTGGAAGAGGTGTGATATAACAAAGTGACTACATAAAGCGACACAAAGTGCAAGATGATCGTAAGATGGGTGATAAACATTATTTGGTGGCCAATTGAAATCGAAGGTACTGTGGGAACTATGGACCATGGTGGTATTGATTGATTGATGTGTGTGTTTTGAGTTGAGTGTTGTTCAAAGTATGAAAATTTTTTATATTCGATAATAAGCGAAGTCATATACTTATCACTAATCGTTGGAGTATTAAAGTATTTTTCAGTGAAGATCAGTATAGGAAGCAGATATTATATCGTATTTTTGATTGAGTTAATATATGTATGCGATAAGATATGTTACGATAGGAGGCTGAGCAGCAGGTAAGCTGGGTTCCATTACTATACTAAATAACCATTGTACTCATGTTCATTCCTTACTCGAACTCTTAAGCGACGCAGCAACTGAATAAATTCTTTTGTTTGATTTTTGACTGTCAGTCTATATAAGTGGTCTGTATTCCGGATACCGTTGCTTGTAGTGTTTGTTCAGAAAAATCAACGCCATTGTAGCTCTGTGTGGTTCACACAACATCAATGAACTATCTGTTTATATATATGAATACTGCGCTCAGTACTCAAGTGTATAGCATGCAGCGTTCTGATACAACCAAAGCTGGTCTAAAATCAAGAATCACATGGTTCAGTTGAGTGTTAAGTACCTACCCCTTTAAACCATTTTTACTCAGTTCACTTACAATGCTACAAGTCTCTCAATTCAAATGATAAATATAAGGATAACTCTGTGGGACAGGTAAAACTCATTTAAATCACCATAATAAAGAAACTTCTCTTTTATATTCCAGTAAAATGAACTGACGTACTTGAGTATTTCAGTGGCTTTTTGATTTGTCCTCCTCGTCTTCCACAAATCAGATTGATACTCTGTGAGGTCAATTTTAAAGATATTTTGTGCTTCATACAAAACTCAAGGTGGTTCCATGAGTAGGGTAGTGTATGGTTTTGATGGGGTAGTCCAACAGACTGTTATGTGTCGAAATTAAAGTTTTCGAGACAATCACAATAACCTAACCTACTAATCTAGTATGAATATGTTTTTTGGATATTTATTTGAAGACTTACATTTGCTAAGCTCTTTGGTGGTCTATAATTACAATTTGATATGTAGTATTGGTAGTGTCTTTCGAAATTTGCAGGTTATTCGTCTTATGAATGGATGTCTTATGTCCCATGGATACCCTATCTTATGGTCTTATGTGAGTATTTTCTCGATTAATGGCGATTAAATTTATTTACATTCTATTGATTTTGAGCGGCCTCCGGCTCGAGGTGTTATAAATTCACGAATTGTGTTAAGTAATGAAGATATACTATGATAAACCTAATAATTTCGAAAACCCGAGTTGCTTCAATAATGGTTATAACTATTCCGAACTCAAATTAACTAAAGATTCGATCACCTATTTATATACCGATTCCACAATTGCCAATATTGTTGCTGACATTTTTTCCATACCCCCAATCGAAGGCAATGATATTATGTACCCAATGGTGAGAACCTTGTTGTTAGATTAACAAGAGGTATAACCCCTGGAAAGTTCGTTAATGAGAAAATAAGGTTGACAAGCCCGGAATTTAAAAATAAACGACTACTTATACTCCCCTCCTGTCCAACAAGTCTAAACGACCAGATTTAGCCAATTTCTTTCATTTACAATCAAATATAAACCGTTCATTGAAAATGAAATCGATTTAGCGGTTTTGTCATTAAAACCCATAACGGTCGTGGCGTAAGACCGTTTAAATCATATCTCGTGGTATTTGTGTGCATGGCAACCTGCGCCGTATCTCTGGAGATTGTAATAGATATGAGGACTGATGCAGTTCTGTCATCCTTAAAACGATTTAGTGCGGTTCACTAACCATGATTTATGGCACTAACTTGGCGCCAAATTGAAACTACGTGATTTCTACGACCAATTTATGAATAAAGCCCACATAAATCAAATTGAAGCATGGTGTACCGACAAGCAAATCACCTGACATTTCATTCCCTCCACCAAATTTTGTGGACTATGGGAGTTTACCGTAAAGTCATGAAATATACCACCTGCGTTGAGCTCTATAGGTGAGTCAGTACTTAAGTATGAAGAATTCTTGTCAGTTATTAAACAAATCGAAGCCTTAATAAATTCGAGGCCACTGGGAGAATTTCAAGGGGAGGAATGGTATCCATTGACCCATATGCACATTTTTGTGCAGTTATAGTGTTTCCAAAATGCCATACTTACAACCTATCTAGATATCCCACCTAGGTCGATGGCATCTACTTCAAAACTGGTCCAAGGCTTTTTGAAACAATGGTTACAGAAATATATAACGTCCCCCAATAAATTTTAGAAGGGCTAAAAGTGCCTATTTTATTTCTTGACTCAATTGGCTATGTAATTCGTTGATTTTTTTTACAACTGCGGTGTATATATTTCAGGAGTCGGATGGCTTATAGTTGTAGTGTTAAGGTTTGTCGTTAGAAAAAATGCCTAATCCTTCGCAAATGATAGTGAGAAACATGTATACTTGAGATGCTTCGAATAGCGCAAATGAATATATGAGAAGGTCTTATCTGGTATCTACAATGAATTTTGCTTGTGCTGTACGTAAATGGAGGACAAGAAGATTCTGGAGAATCTTACTGAATTTTAATCATACAAAATATGTTGTATTCACATGACTGATTAAATATGAATTTCAGCTCAATCCGGTATATAGATGACGAAACACGGTACCAAATGATATAGTGACATATAAAAGAGATCTCCACCAAAATATAGTTTTGTTCCAGTAAAAGTGAATACATAAAAGTGTCGTGTTTTTTTTTTATACGTAGCTTTAATTGGGTGCAGGGCGGACTTTTAGACAGTCCTAGCTCCTTGTAACTGTCAGAGCTCCTGCACCCAACGCGCGGTCCTTCAAGTAAAGGTTGAT
Organism: Tipula lateralis; assembly: GCA_963932295.1. Taxonomy (NCBI): domain Eukaryota; kingdom Metazoa; phylum Arthropoda; class Insecta; order Diptera; family Tipulidae; genus Tipula; species Tipula lateralis. The sequence continues at coordinate 194,628,266 of OZ010737.1, forward strand.
AGCTGCCTTAAACTTGTGCATTTTATACTCAAACGGAAACTGAAAGCCGGATAACGAATTCCACATCCTGGATGTTCGATGAATGAATTCGCGCTTTGTACCTTCAGTTCGAGATTTCGGCAGCTTCACCGTAAACCTATGCGCATTGACCGTTCCTCGTGTTACCCGTCCTGGCGTAACTAATGGTGGTATTTTCTCCTTTAATTCTGCAGAACATTTACCATTGACCAATCTATAGAACACGCAGAGCTCTGCAACATCTCTGCGGTGTTGTAGACTGTCTAGATCTTTCGTAAGTCTGGAGTTTCGTATTATTCGTATGGTACGCCGCTGAACTCTATCCATCAACTGAAGAGCAGTGCCATATGCTCCACCCCAAACTTGACAGCAATATTCTCAAGTGTTGATCTAATTTGTGCCTTTACAAGTACTTTTGGATAATCTACATATTCTAATGATCATTCACATTATACTTGATCATATACATACACGAGTACATACAGACAAAACATAATGTAAACGATCGACCATAAATAATATTTTCCAGTTCTGCAATTATATTTTGATAAATTGATTTCTGAATCGTGTTTAAGAAAAGTTAATTTTCACCTTTAAATCAATATTTTACGATATGATAACAGTAATCAAAATCATTTCGAATATAGCATATATAAAGAAGTATATGTACGATCGAACGATATATATATATATATATATATATATATATATATATATATATATATATATATATATATATATATATATAATTGTGAGAAAATCAACTCTTAAACTAGATTTATTCCAAAAGTGATTCTTGACGGTGATCTCAAGACACAAATGTATAAAATGAACTTAACTTTTTTATATTTTCAAATGATAAATTGAATATAATCATAAATATGTCGTTTCATTGAGAAATTTAAATTAATTTTTGTTTTGTATTTCTTATTTATTTAAAAAGTTAAGATTGTATATATATATATATATATATAGGTATATACTCGTATAAGACGAAGAATATATATACCATATGTGTATGTATATACTTTATTATTATCATCATCTTAATAAATTAGATAGAAAAGTAAAGATTATTATTATTTTAATTTTATTTTCTTGAGAAGCAGCAATAAGACCTCACAATATATACATATGGTACATGGTAGACCATATATATACTCGTACAAACATATATACACTTTTGAAATGGACTTTTGCATTTATTAAGATCGTTTCGGGTTTTTTATATTTTTAATTGATTAAAAATATTAAACTGTGCTCAATCAACTCTCTCCCTCTCTCTCTCTGTCAAGATTGATTTCAAGACAAACGAATCAGAGACAAAATAGTATTTTTGTGTTCTTTATATCAACATCATCATCGTCATCTTAATCTTTCAATATTTTTATTATATTGGTTATTTAATTCATTAATTATATATTATGTATATGTACAATCGAGATCTATAATAGGAAATATGTTGTTTAAATATTTTTTGATCTTCAGAAACCATCGATGTAGAGCACTCATCTAAAAATTATGCTTCAACTGTTTTACTATAGTTATGTTCAAAATAAGGCATTTCCTGCTATTTTTAGTAAGTCTACAACCCTCGGTGGCAGAGAATGTAGCGTGGTTGCTATATCAGTCAAAGGTCTCCGGTTCGATATCAGTAGTGATCAAAAATCTCGAATGATTTTCAATGTTAAGTGTTCAATTGTGTGGGTTGAACCGTGCGCTGTTGGCCTTGACTTCTGGAGTACTTTCCACCTACTTTAATAATAATCTGGGTTGAGATAGCACACATAGCCTTATTCAAAGCGTACAAATGGAAGAAAATTATTCTTTGGAAAATAAGAGAAATTTCTTAAGAATGGTATCTTAAGAATGAGAGTATTTGGTATAGCCTCAAAGAAAAAAATAGGAAGGTCTTTCTTGGATAGTGAACCTGTAAAGTAGAACACATCGTAGGAACTGATTCAAACAGTACAGTCAGTTTGGAAAGATGAATTATAATTCAGAATAGTTTGAGCCATTCGATAGTTGGCATCAAACACCAAACTCTAATCAAAGGAATAAAATCATCTTGTTAAATGAGATGAAGGGACATAATGATTCTAAAACAACAAATCTAATGAAATTTAATACCTGTAGCAGTATCACTCTTTCCAAGAGCTTTAGCAACCCACTATACTGGCAGTGTGGAACACAAATTTGTCAACCCAATAGACCGCATTATAAGTCATAAAACGTTGTACATGATGTCAGTTTTAAATCAAGATTAACAAAAGGACTGTACATTAAATGACTGAAGGATGCTTGTAAATTCAATACTAATGGATGTGACACCTGAAATTAGCACAAGGAGGTTATTTTTTATGCATTTGTAATCTGTAAAATGTTACAAAGATATCAGGGTGTCCGCCCAGGGAAGGTAAAATACTTTGTTTTGCCGCCATTTTGGTAAACGTTAGTCTTGACAGTCGTAAAGTTGACACGTAGCAAACTTATTATGGAAAAATATTCATAAACCAACGTGTTTTAATCGTTAAAACATTTTATCAAAATCAATTTTTGGGAGAAACAACGTGCCAACAAAATGCACTATTTATCGTGTAGTGAATGATTTCGAAGAAAGAGGGTCTGTAGGTGATAGACACAAGGATGAGCCACAATGTACGGCAAGATCGTCTGAAACATTACTGCTGCTCCAGAAAGTGTTCAAAACAATCCATCAACCTCAATTCGACGCCGTGCTTAGGAGCTTGGTCTTCAAAGATCAAGTTTGGCCACAATTTTGCACAAGGATTTGCATTTGTTTCCATTTTAAATTCAGTTGACACAAGAGCCACAAGACCATTTACGTCGCCGTACATATGCCAATAGTATGTTACAGCTCGTCCATGACAACCCCGATTTTCATGGAAAAATCATAATGAGTGACGAGTCACATTTTCATTTGAATGGATATGTGAATAAACAGAATAGTCGGTTCTGGGAAATGGAAACCCCTCAAACTATTCATCAGTCACCTTTACATCCATTAAAAGTGACAGTATGGTGTGCAATTTGGTCAGAAGGATTCATTGGACCTAACTTAAAAGCAAGGCTTATGCAAACAACCCGGAAACGCTAGAGCAACTCAAACAAAATATTCTTGATGAAATTAATAAAATACCGCGTGAAATGTATGAGAATGAAAAAGGTGCTCAAAAAGGCTCGCATTTGTGAAGCTAACATAGGCCGACATTTATCTGATATTGTATTCCATACATAATTGCCGGCATTAAATAAAACATTTATCAATATAAAATCCATTCTCTTTCATTTAATCAAAAGTTATAAACAACAAAGTAGTAAATAAAGTAGTAGCGCCTTCCCGGCGGACACCCTGTAGTCAGGTATAAATAGCAAAAGCATTGATAAGCAATAATCTGATACAAGATATGGTTGGTTCCAGAGATTAGGTGAGAGAGTTGGGTCAGAAATGATATTTTTCCGGTTCCTAATTATAATTCAGTATAAGTATTGCAAACCAGATTTATAAACAATGTCATAAGATATATCTTTAACTCATAATCTATACTGCAATATTCAGCCAATGCTTTCGGTCAAATATATAATATCAAATTGAAGATGCTTACTTAAGTGAAGACTACTATAACAATGCTTACTAATATCTCTGAAGATATAATATCCAAACATAAATTAAACCAAAGGATAGCCACATAGCAGAATGTAATCTGGAGTCATATTATTCTTTCTAACAATGTTATGGATTGTTTCGCATCGAATACTCATGTCCATATGAAATGAGTGTCGGAAAAAAATGACACAATGCAAGTATCCAATATGGTTCACTCTAGTTCCTATTAAGTTCAGACCTTCCACATTATAGGCTCATAATGAATATTAACAAGACAATGGACACACATATGAAGCCATCAAACAGGTATGATTCCATTGTTCGCTTCTTAAATTTTTCTTCCTTCGAATAATTAGACATTGCGTCAAGTTTAGCACCACCCAAAATTTCATCACCATATTTTTCATTTTCATGTACGACAATTAAGGGAGGCATATAGTATCGCTGAGCGTTAGTTATTCATATGGTGCTATTAAAGATTTAAATTAATCAATAAAAAATGTGTTTTGTTTTGGTATAAAGAGAAAATAAAGAGTGTTAAAATAGACGCTAGTGCCTGGTTATAGTATTCTGCTTTATGTGGAGTTAAAATGAAAAGGCGGAGCCTTCAATATGAGTTTTCCAAATCAATTCCACTTTAATTTTTATTGCATGCATTTTCTAAAGACACTTTGCCCTTCGTTGCGCAACGTTTCTGGCTCAATTTTGCAATATCCTGCATTAGTTTTTCAATAGTTTGTGGTTTGTTGACCTACAACTCGTTCCTTCAAAAAACCCACAGTAAAATCAAAGACCATCAAATGAGGTGGCCACGCTAAATCTAAACCTTTTGAAATAGTTCGGTGATCTAAAAATTACTGTAGTCCCTATAGTCTCTCGCGGTGTGAGCTGTATTTCCATCTTGCTGACACCATATGTTACGATTATTAAGAACTACCGGATGTGATATTTTTGAACATGTTCGGTATATCACGCTTAAAACGGTTTCTGGATGCTCATTTTCACTTTCAAAAAAATATGAACCGATAGCTCTATCAGCCCTAGTTCCATATCAAATAGTGCTTCTAAGACGGTGTAATTTTCGCTGATGTAATGCTTTCACATTTTCCGAGTTCTTCTGACTTCATTTGTCACAAGCAAATTGAATCTATTGGGATGTTGTGTCGTTGTGTTGTATCCCTTAGCAATAATTATTGGATGAATTTTTTATGGAAACATCTTCAGATCACCTCGCAATTGAGCGACGAGTACACGCACAGATGGATCAGTGTGAACACTTGCTCGTAGAGCATCCCAAACTTATACAGTGCGACTGGTCGAGAAACATTTGTTCGTGGTTCATCACCTACTGAACCCGATCCTCAAAATTGGCCGTTAAGCCTCTTATAAAATTTATATTGTCAGCAATAAAACAAAATATAATCATTTCCAGTCAGTTACATATCGACACAAGTCGATCTATCAGTTGGAATACAAACCTTTGCTGTTATAATCCAGTCCATTTGTATAAAGGTAGTAAAGCCTGATTTCCATTATGAAAAAATACTGACAAAATAGTCAAGGCGGGATACAAAATATAATTTTTCTTAAAGTGCGAAAGAAATAAAAAACATTTCCAGTATAAAAAATTTATTCAGTACTGAATAAATTTTTATGGTTACTGAGAAAATTATTATAGCAGTACTGACAAAATATATATATTTTATAGGAAAACTGTATATGGAGGAGAAATCGTTTGTATGACGTCATTATGAAGCATTTTATAGTAGTTATTTTATGGTCAATTGATAATTTTAACATTTCGTTTTGTGTCATTCATCTTAATTCATTGCAAATAATTTAAATAATGAATAATTAAAGGACACTAAGTCGTGTGATCTACCATCGTATAACCTCCATTTTATTGAGTAAGGATTACCTTTAAAAGAAAAAACGTTGAAAAGTGTTGGTTGCATTCTTCAAATCGCACGTTCCATCAAAAAATCGTGATCATTGTAATAAATTTAAAATTGATCATCATCCCAACATGATCATATATACATAATAATTATGTACCGATTTCATGATTATCTCTCATACTTAAAGGTGCAAAAACTATCATAAATTAATAAATAATAAAAGGCAATAATTCATTTATTTAAATTTATGAAATGCTAAAAAACGATAAACTTTAATTTTTATTTTTGCAACCAGCTACTGGAGATGAGCATATAAAGTGATCTTTAGAAAAAAAATAATAAATAAATAAATTCAAAAAGTGTGAATTTCAATATTTAATTTATATTTTCATTGATCGTAAAATTTATTATATTTTATTTATTTATTTTTGATTTATTATATTTTATTTTATAATTGTAAGATGGAATGGCCAATTTGCCATATATACTTGCATGATCTAGTTGGCTTGCGTTTAAGCTATTGATTCCTAGATGTCACTGTATATGATCTAACACGATCTATATATAATACACAGTGGATTAAATCGCACAAAATTTAGATTTGGCTAAAAGAAATGTCATCGCGTGATTAGTCATCGTACATCGTGAAAAATTGTTAAGTTTGAATCTCGTTTTATTTATTAATTTTCTTTTTTTTTTGTTATTATTTTCAGAAAAATAAATTAAAATAAAAAAAAATATAATTTATTATGATATGATTATTTTGGAATTTATATATTCGATTATTTATGGGATTTGTGGAATAAATTATTTTAATTAAAAAAAAAGTTGATTTTAGGTGTTATGAAATATTAATGTAATCTATAGAAAAGTGGTAATTGTATTTAGCCCTCATTCTTGCGACAGGCAAACACCATATGTATATATACAAATCTTGTTTTTATACATTTATATGTTAAAAGTAATTCTTGTTTTATATACTTGTAATTTATATACCTTAAAGGTATGTTTATAAGTGTATATCGAGTATATATTTATATATTGTATATGTTTGATAAGAAAACCGATCTCATCTGTTGGTGCGCGCCAATATATGCGTATATATAGACTGTGCGCTTATCAATAAAAGAATAAAAAAAATTTTGAAATGGATTCATAAATATAAATATTGCTTTTTATTAAAATTGATAAACAGAAATTAATTTATTGATTTAAATAATACAAAATATAATATTTATTTTATTTAAGGCAGACGACGTTGAAGAATATTTTAACGAGAATCAAGAATATATATCTTTTATCAAGTTGTGAGACAGCACACACGTACTCGTGTATGTATTCATTATATTTTCAGGTTACCGACATATGTATAATATCGTTATATGTTAAGGATTTTTATTATAAATGATGCTAGTACATGTACATATAAAAATTAGCAATAAGTCTCTAAACACTGTATATATATTATACAGTCCCGAACAAATATATTGACTCAAAATTTCAGTGCTCACAGAAAGGCGAATTATTTTACAACAAATTAATTTTTTGAAAGTTAAATCTTTAAAAAAATTAATGTTTCAGAAAAAAATATTGGGGATATTATAATTCAAGCTGAAAAATTATCTTTCTCCCCTGCGTCTTCATACATTCGTCTGTGATTCACCATTGGCCTAGTTATGGTTTTGACTACGACTTGAAGTAGGATCGTACTTCATTTCTCACTAAACGAAATTTTATTTTCATTCATTTTTTTCTCTTCGTTTCGAGTCCAACCTCATCCATGCATTAATATGAAATTTTCCGGTATATATGTATCTTCTATTGGACTTTCCTAGAGAATATCTTCGATAACAAGTTCTGTTTTAGCTCAAGCGATATACCAGCCCATATACTATACACGAGCCGCCGTTGTACAAGACTACCAATATATCACATCAGTGTTGTACATTTTGGGCCTCTAACAGGCCATATTGGAATGAAGTTAGCTTCTGTCAACCGTCTTATAAATGCCCATTGACTAAAACCTACACCCCGAACTTGTATTAGCTGTTGCTGCACATACACACTAGTGGCAATTTCGCAGTGAATTAAGACGAAAAATTGACCCCTCAGATGAACATCGAAATCGAAAGCAATGTGGCCTCAATTAAAGGTACCAGATGCCTTTTGAAATTTTTTGAGTTAGCATATTGGCTCATGTGTGGTTGTCGAGGTAATTTCCGTTGATTGCACCCTTCTTGTAGAGGTTTGAACCGATTTAATTGCTTGTGAGTGTAGATATATAACAGTTCAAATGGGCATTCTATATAACCTTTCCTTAACCATATATCAATATGCTGTGCAATCTTAAATTATTTATTTTTTTAATTAAAAATCATAAACAAGAACAATAAATACAAATATATCATGGACATGGCCGGAGGGTATCACTTTTCAAATGTAACAAAATATTTAAGAAATTTCTACTTTTATTATAAATGGGAATGGTATAAAGTGTTATGATGGTGAATATGTGTTAAACTCGACCAAAACTTATTCGGTCCAAGTGTTGATTTGTAATCAGATCATTAAATAAGATAAGATGTTATCTATATTATTATTTTCAAAAGCATGGCGCCTAGATATCAAAACGTTATAAAGATTTGTGTAGTGGTAAGTCATCTATTATTTATTTTATGATTTACTCTGAGCTCCTCTAACATCGTCGGTTTTTTGGCATCGACTTTAACGATTCTAAAGGTGTTAAACCACATGAACTTGGCTCGATTGACTATCGATAGGGCTATTTCTGGATATAACACGTTCATCGAATTTAGATATGTCAATAAGTCGATCCGCTGTGTCGCATGTCGTACCGTCTAGTTGAAACCAAATGTCATTATTGTTTAGCTCTCGCATTGATCAGCAAAATAACGTTGCAACCTGTCTCTTTATAGCGATCTTCATTGACTGTAACGAAACCACCAACATGTAAATCTCACCCATATACAGATTTTTGTGCATGAAGTGGTGTTTCTTGAAGCACATGACGATTTTCACCAGACCAAAAACACATTTACTATTTGTTGACGAAACCAGAGCTTCATTGTTGAATATAATTTTGCGATGTAATTGGTCATCTTATTTCAACATTTGCAGAGCTCAATCCGATAACGTACACCCAATTCTTGAGAACACCCTAAAAATGACTGTTTTGGTTAGTTCGAACAACCGTCGTCTTACTGACAAGGTAACATGCAGCAGCAAATATTTAGACTCTAATTTTTTACTAGCCTATAAATTGCTTGCTACTGAGATAAAATTATGACCGAAAGTTGAAATTAACGCTCTTGTAGTTGCGGTCACCGACTCGGAAGTTTTGTAGTAAATTTTAAATATTTGTAAACATTGTTCGTTCGTGTACTTCACCATGGCGAAAATGTTGTCTTTATACTGAATGTTTTGACCTAACAGCTTGGTTATTTGTTTAAGGGTGTTTTCTCGTGAAAGTTCAAAGTTGTCAACCCAAATAGAACACCTTTTATTTTTTATAGGCCACCTTTTGAAATTCAGGATGTCATTATAGTTGATTTCGGGCTTTCGTGTAATAATGATGATTAATCAAAAATTGGTCATGCTTTATTTCGTTATTTACACCTTGCTTGACACAGTTAATCCTACTGGAGTAAATCTCAACCAACTATAATAAATCAGATAGTATGAAAATCGAAAAAATTAGTATTCCAAATTATGATTGATCCCCAGAGATCTGGTTGAAGCAAATCAATATTTAAATCACAAATCAATTAACCATTAACAAGACAATTCACTTTGTGTACGACGAACATTTTCAATTAAATTATCTAGCTAGCTTAAACATAAATCATCAATTACTCGAAAGATGTAATTACAGATAAGTTGAGATCTGAATTATCAATGCGAAGTATTTGATGGCCATGACTTTAATTTTATTTTAATTAGTTGCGTGTTTCATTATATATACAAATTATATACTCGTATGTATACATATATGTACACGAAGGTGGTGACAGTAAGGCGTTGCAATTGCAGTTTCTTCATTAATTGATTTGTTAAATTGCTATATACTGGTTCGTCTTATATAAACGTATAGGTGGTTTACAAATTAGTTCGGTTGGGAGGTAAATATAAAATTCCGATAAATTTATATTTTTATAAAACTATTTTGATATTACGATAAACACCTGAGCTATGGCTTAACTATACCGTTTACAAAAACTACTTGCATAACAACACTTTGTGTTGTCTCGTACACGAGTATACGAGTGTAAATAGTTTTGATACAAACTAACTTTATAATTTGTATCGATGTTTGCGATATACATTGCATATATTTCATAAGTATAAAAATATATAAATAAATAAAATTTAATATTAAAAATAAATATAAATAATTGAAATAATAAATAATTTTTTTTTAACTTATTGCCGCCGGTTAATAAATAATATTTCTCTTGCATTTATTTGTTATACACAAATCTTAACAAATATTTTATTTATTTATATTCTTATTTCGTATTTAGTTTAATTTTAGAAATAATCGAAAACATAAAATATTAATTGATTATAAGGATTTGTTGTTATAATTTAAAAAAAAATACATACAGTGATCCTTCCGATATACGTCGAGAGAAGTGTTCCACTCCAAGATACTATAGAGCAACGCAACCGAAAGACGTAACCGAATATTATCGTGGTCGCAGCTGTTCCAAACCTATAGTTAAAAACGACCTTGATTTAAAAAGCTCGTCATCGGGAATCAAGAATGATCTTAACACAAGAACGTCTCCATCACGTTGTTCAATGTGCTACTATATAATAGCCGCATTGCATGATTCCAACTGAATCCAACCAAAGACAAATTTTGATCGAATTTTCAGGTTGGCTTAAAATGTGTCTTTGGTATGCATGGAAAATGTTTATTTATCTTCTTATGTGGATTTTGCTGTAATTACAGATTACATAGAGTGAACTCAGAGACTCAAAGACGATCACGCTAGGTAAGAAAATGGATGCCGTTATGGCAGAAAAGTTCTTTTATTCCCGAAGTAATCCATGAATTGATTTATTTTTGGTGACCTTAGAGTAGGTGAAGTGATGGCAGGAGAACTAATGAGCTATTTGGAAAAACAAATTTGTATAACCAAGAAGTCGTAATCAGATGGAGCGATGTCTGTAGAGTATGGCACGTGAAGTAAAACTTGATTTCATTTTAATATTTCTAAGCCATTTTGATATCGCACCTTAAGGTCGAGCGTTGTCATACTTAAGAAGCAATTTGTCTAGCCGTCTGGCATATTTTGGATCTGTATCTTTTTTAGTTTGTGCTATGCTCAAACCAATTTATTGAATCAACAAACTTTTGATAAGAATGCTGAAAGTGCAATAAGTCTTACCTATGCTGGTATTCAGGCTCCTTAGCTAAGGCTCCTTAGAAAACCAACCTTTTTGATTAATATACAAGTTTTAGGGTTATAACCGCAAATTGAACTATAAATAGACATATACATATGTTAAGAGAGAACAAATGCATTAGAGGGTATATATAGTTTATGGCTTAGGCTGTACTCTGTAGCATCATGAGAAGTCTTGGAGAATTTAAATTTCCTATAGCCAATGATTATATTTGTAAGTTGATGAATTGGACCTATTTGTAGTTGATTTGGACTTCTGAGTACTCTTGATAATTTCACTAATTCGTCATTGAGAGAATTTTTCAACTATATCCCGGCCATGTTTTTTTGAATTTCTCCATAGCGTTTTACTGTCAAGATAAGAATTCAACTGATTAAACAAATACGTCCACTTCTTCCAGATGTGTTCGAACAATCCTATTCCAAATATTTTTAGATATGTCAATTAACTTTCTTTTATATTTTGAATGTTATAACTTAACAATGAAACCGAATTATAACTCCATTTCTTCATTTTAAAAGGAGTATGCTGATCCAGCACCTTATATATATTGTTATAGAAGAAGACAAAATTCTCGTTCCCTAAGGTATTCGTTCGGTGAATGGTATTTATGCATATAACTAGAGGTTCTATCAGGAATATTGGACACAATGTAATCAATAAGTTTGTTGGCTCTATCGCAATTTAGTGGGTTGTGTTTGATTAGTATACCATTAAAGTGGTTTACAGTGGTTATCTCGCAAGTCATAACTAGCAGTAGTATTGAGAAAATCATTATTAAGGTCCTCCAAACTCTGTTATTCGGAGGTATCGGCTCAATTCCCGGTGGTGATTCACGATTGGGTGTTTTCAATGCGTCAGTCTGTGTGTGTATGTGGACTGAACCGTATATGGTCCCTGGTGGCACTGAGTTCTGGAAAATATATTCTACCTTCATTAATTATCGAGGCAAGTACGTACATATCAGTGACCCAAACCACAATTTTCAGAGAGTTTACCTAGAAGTTTATAGCTCAGTATTCTATCCGCCACGTCCATCATTCGAATAGTTTATATCGGTCAATTTCTACTCTTCTATTGCTTTGTGATGACTACAAGTATGATTCTGAAACTGGAATAACCTGGTACGGTCCTTTCCTTAATTACTTTCTTGCCAGGTTAATATAAGTAGAGTTGCTTCTTGCATTTATATGACAAAGCTTAAAGCTACTTTTAGCTGAGGAGATATGCTAGAATATGTAGCTTTATATTTATGACTATATATTCCACCTGACGTTAATAGTCAGTGTTATCAGCGTTTGTTAATTAGTTGTTAATCTCAAAGATTTTTTTCTCTGTTGAAAAAAGTAAAATAAAGTAAGTTTAGAATTTACATGTAAAAAACGTAGACACCATTCGAAATACCTTACGTTTTAAAATTTGCTGTAGGTTTAGCAATAATAGATCTATACCGATGATCATAAGTTAGACGGTTTTTGAAAGATTCAAATAAAATTAATAAGAGAGATACATATGAGTCATCACATCATGAGGAGTATATACCAAACATATGCAAGACAGTAATCCTATAGTTAGAAAACTAGGTGACCATGGACATTCAGCGATGTACATAAACGTGACAATTTGGACTCAAAAATGACAACAAATCGTTTCAGCAATTAATGCATAAGGCATTGTCCGGATTACAATTCGTGTTGGTTTTTTTAGACGATGTGCTAAGACTGGAATTATAAGGTTGTCAGAATTCGGGTTGGTCGTTAACACGAATAATATTTTAGTGGCTGCTCGTGATCAGGTTACACATTGTCGTATTAGATGCTAAATATGGTCTTCAATCTCGTTCTGAGAAGTTAATTTACTGTGATATGTCTTCTATAGAATCAAGACCATAAAAACCAAATAAGATCATTTTACTACTTAATCCAATTTAATAAATTTTGCAGGTTGTTTTAGTTATGGACTTCTAAACTTCACAGTTGATTGTACACTTCAGAATTTGTTCATAACGACACAAAATCGGTGCTTATGAATGACCAGACTTATCACTCATTATTTTATTGATAAAAGCAGAATACGTCACATTCTTAAAATTAAACATATTGCTAACCGACATACAATATATCACGGTGGTACGCCTAACGAACCAATCTCATACATCAATCCGTTCATTCTTATATATACGTACAGATCTGTTATGCTCCTCATATTCAGTTTTGTTCTTAACATCCGCAATAATGAAAACACATCATGATTCATTTATGCGCATGCAACGTCTTAACCCAAGGTACAGTGCGAAATTTGATGGACACTTTTTCTGCACTATCAAAAACACTGTATCATGAATGGGTTATCATTTCATTTTTTTTTCGAAACAGATTTTTATTTTTAAGATCAAGATAGATATATTCGTATATATCTTAGATAAAACAAAACGACTTCAATTCATAAAAAAAATAAGTTAAAAACAAAGTTAAAATAATAATAATAATAATCATTGCATGAGAAACATAAGTTAAGGTTAAAGTTCAGAAGTTTTTTTTCTGCTTTTTTTTCTCCCATCTGACTGATTTCTTGCCCTTAAGGTATATTAAGTGGTATTTTAAGACGAGTATGTTTTTTTTTATATATATTTTAAATAAAACATTAAAACAAAATGTATATAATGAAGATCGAGATCAAGATTTGCAATTTATATATTTTTTTTGTTTCGCGATCACCAAAAAGGTTCGTTTTAGTGTATTGATCAAATGAAAATCCATCAACAAGTATATTGTATTGATCAAACCATATACATATGTATATGATAACTGATCAGGTACTAATACAATTTGTGTATACAAATATAAGATCTTATATATGTTATGATCTTTTACGTATACTGTCAATAAATTTTAGTTTAATTTCTTAGGTTTAATAAACGAACTTGCAAAATGGAAAAGACAACAGAAACAACAACAACCACAACGTTTAAATGAAAATTTTTACGAATATAGTAATTAAAACTTTTAATAAAACTAACAGTTATTAAACAATTATACCGTAGGGTACACAACTAATCTTAAAAGTTTATCAAGAGTTGATTCTGCAAATATAGATTTTATAGATTCCATTAAAATATTATGCCAGCATTAAATTACAAAATTTAATGCAGCTCGTTTAAATATTTTATGTCCATCGATTGGTTTTATTTTTGTTTTCGACCATCGATTGGATTTCAAACAGCATTTCAACTTTCATTAAACTTAACGACATGATAGTTTTGCCTAAGGTTGTCGCGATGCATATATATCCGTACCCAGCTAAGTGGTAAAATTCGATCAGCACTAAACAAGAAGAATTATATATTGGATACCTTAACAAGACTAGATTGTCGATAAAAGGCAAGACACCCTAATCAGATAGTAACGTTTTGATGATATATTAACTCTTTGTAATTTTCTTCCTTTCGCCACTCTGGTTCAATTCTTCCTTTGCCATCCTTCCGGACGTACACTCTCAGTTCCAAAATCGTTTTGTTCTTGACGAATGAAGCACACAATATTTGGTATCGTTGGGTTGTCAGAACCTCAAACAGGAATCGTGATCAAAAGCAGTACAGCATATGGGGAGAGTATGAAGAACAGGAGCACGTATCATAATTCAAGAAGGACTGGGATCTTTGCTGGTTTATAAATCCAGAAAAGATTTTGAATAGACGACAATAGATGAAGATGTACCACCTCATCTGGTGCAGACCAGCTAAGTGACAGTCGATAACTCTTAAGTGATAATTTCGTCACTACTAGAGTGGACTCAGGTCCCACAAAAGAATAGAATCTGCACCCAAACGGAACAAATAATCAGCCAATACGTTTCCTTTGATATATCCATGTGAAGTCTAACTTGATTCAGACGGCCTATAGTCGATTCAATTACCGTCTCCAAAATAAGTTTCCATGAAACAATGGATGTATATACAACAATCTATGCAATTTATAACCTTTGTATTGAGTGCTACTTTCAAATTTACAGCAATTTCCAACTGAAAGACAATAGCATACCTCTCAAGGGCTTAGGTAATTTCACCTCAGGATTTAACATGTTTAACTCGACACCAGTCAGATAACAGCATACTCATCCATCATAGTAAAGATCCATCAGTTGTAGTTCGATCTGTGCTTTAACATAGTGTCAAAGGACATGTCAAAGGACCTGCCTACCTCCCTCCATATTTGATCATGTTTAGGACTAAATTTATTGTCTCTGACTTGTAGGCTGCTGTTTGTACTGATCCAAAGATGAAGCGGCTGCAGATCCTCAGCCATCTCAAAAGCTGCAGTAGTTGTAGCTACTTTCACAATACACAAGAAAAAGTCTTTAAAGATGGTTAAGCGGTTTCCCTCACTGCAACCTGATAACCAAAACATCAGTGATTACATGCGTTTAGGTTTCATACTCCATGATTTTCCAAATCATAAACTTAATACTATTGAGAGCCAAACATCAAATCACTTTTTGGCCAGAATAATAGCCAAGATAAAAACGTTGAATCAGATTCACTACTAACCGGCATGTCAAACGAACGGATTGTCAAGGAGGGTAAAATTAAACGATAATAATTAGTCATCATTCATCTGAAATATTTCAACAAATGAGATCACGTGTTTTGCATACCTGAAATCAATATACTGTCGTTTTTCCGCTGACGATGACGTGACAATAAACACTTATAGAACAAAATTGCTCCAGGTGAATATTGAACCCAAATTAACCTTCTCTCACGAGCGTTGGTTTAATCAAAAATAAATTGTTCAATCTTAAACAGAATCATCAGTCATGAAACATCGTCTTCCTACCGCACCTGAAAATCGTCATAATAACAATTTCCACTTTTTGAACTTATCTGGTATCAAAATCTGGAAGAGCAATACTTGGAAATCGAATGACCTGGCGAGTTTGATGTTCAGATTATACATTACAGAAACGATTGTTGGGAACCACATTTATTTTGAGTAACACCTTTTGATGCCTTTTGAGTTTATTTTGGCTCTGTTTCTAAGGAAGACGGAACGTACAGTTAAAACCCCAAAAGCATGTAAGGTAGAATCTCTTAATCTTATTGAAATTCTATAAACCTCGATTTTTAAGAATTTGCCATCAAATCTGTAGATCAGATTACATTAAGTGACCTTTTTAGGACAAGTGAGTGCCAGTTTAAAACCCACATGTACCTGTCAAAATGATCTGGCCTGCATCTGATAAATAAATTTTTACGGAACAAATCTATTCTACAAATAGTCTAAGCGCGTCTTATGTATATGGTTACGGTGAACATGTCCCCCAAAAGTTTAGTTAGAATATAACAAAATTTCGGTTTATCAATTTTGAAATGGAAAAAGACACGGACCTGATGAACAAATGATTAATATGGCGCTGAGGAATTTTCCAGGTGAAGAAACCGGTTTCTAATCCCGATAGGATCAGGGTGTAAAAGGGATTTTTCATCATTCGATTAAGATCTCATGTGCCCTTACCCATCTTATTTATATCGGTATAATGGCTGGCATGAAGCAATGTAATTTACAATATGATATATTGGTTTTATACGTGTTGGATCTGTCTTCGGTTTAAGGGAGGATGTTAAAAGAAGATTACGGAAGAGTTGAAAGTATACTTCGACCCCAAAACCGATTGCAAAGATATTTTTGTGTAAATACAAAATATAGTTGAGTCAATAAACGTCAAAATATATTTTCCTATATATGGTATTCAATTTTTGGGCTAATATTTAAAAAAATTCTACGTAGGGTAGTAGTTCATTATACGAATATATCACTGAAATTATTCAACATAAAGTACCAGTCAAAATGAGAACAACATTGCAATGATTGTTAAGTTGCTCAATCTCTCCATACTAAAAAGAAAAATATTAGCTCAGAATTATAGCTTATTATGAGCCCTGACGATTCACCAGCAACATCAGATTTGGGCTCACTATACAGTGAAGAAACTGGCAAGAACATGTTCAAGTCAATGTTACTCCCTCCTCACCAATGCATATAATGAGTATTTAAATTTTGGTGATATAGTGCAGCACTCTGTCTATAGTCTGAATATTTAAAGAGTAGTAAATAGACTAAAGTTGTGGCCGATACAATATCAGGATGAAGTTGTAAGGAAGGTGGCGAGTCAACATTTACGATGATATTTGCGCTGGCCTAAACGATATCTGCAATTAAACCCATTACCCATTATCAAAACCAATTTCCAAGGCTGAGTCGTCTCTTGACTGCTCCTTAATTATTCAGGCTGTATAGGAAAGAATTTATAGTCTAAATTCATGAATGAGTGGCAATTAAAACCCCATAATACACGTACTTTAGGCTTGGAGTTGGAGGTCGTTATGTAAAAGTATATACCCGTAGTGTAGCATTATATATACAGTATATTTTTGGAGTATAGACTAAGAGCAGTTGCCACAATGTTGACGATGATCGATAAGCTAGCCAATACTGTACCCATTACACAACTGAATTACAATTTAAGGTTAACCTCTTTGGCGGCCGCCATAAAACTCTTTCCGTAGGTTTAATGTTTTAACACAATTGGTTTGTTTTGACTTTACACCTCAGCTTTGGTTTGAACCTTATACCCCACTTTGCATACAGAAGAAAAATAAGCTCAGAATTACGAACTATTTATGAGCTGTAACAATTCATCAGTAAATTTAAGCTCACCCGTGTGAAGGAAGAGGTTCGAGTTGCTTCAGCATTATCACCATATAATGAATATTTCAATGTTGCCAGAATTAAGTTCTGTATAATGGCAAAACTCAACTCCTAACGTTGGGTCGTCTCTTGACTACTCTTTAACTTTTCAGACTGCATAGAAAAGATATATATTCTAAATTCGCATGAGTATTGGCAGCTAAAAAATCAAAATACTTGCGCGTCTTTTATAAACTTCGAAGTAGATGTGTAAAAGTATATACATACCCGTAGTGTAGCATTATGTCTATATACAGTCTATTTCACAGTTTATTTTACAGTATATTTTATGATTATAGACTAAGAGCGTTTCCACAATACGGGGATAAATTTAAGGAAGCAGTTGAGTCAGCATTGACGATGATCGATATACTAGTCTTAACTTGATCTACCCATTACACAACTAACCTCCAATTTGAGTCAAAACTTTTCACCGAATTAGCTTAACCTCTTTGGCGGCCCCTAATAAACATTTTACGCAGATTCAATATTTTAACATAATTTTTTTGGTTTGGATTTAAATATATAGGCTAGCATGGAATTATGTGGCACATTGCATAGGTCCATGTCAGCCTATAGTACTGAGTTGACCAATGAATTTTACAATCCAACAGGAGGTCAGATGTGTTTATTCACACCACCGATCGTAATCAGATGGTGAAAAATCGTTTTCCAGGATTCGAATCTGGGCTCCAATTGTCGCAGCTTTAACCACTGTGCCATTTGCTTTAATTTGATTTGATTTTATTGAGTTAAGATTGACGATAATCAAATTCCACTTTGAGTCAAATCGTTTCGCCGAGTTAGGTAAACCTCTTTGGCGGCCGCCATCAAACGCTTTACGCAGATTCAATATTTTAACACAATTGGTTTGGTTTGGACTTTACACCTCAGCTAACGATAAAGACTCGACGGAATTAAACCTTAACATTTGAACAATTCTTTCGCATTTTTTTGACAGACTTTTAAGATAACGAACTAATTTTTTATTCAAATCCAATTTATATAATTTGATTTCTATAAAAACCGATTTATTTTATTTTATTCATATATTGAAGAAGAAAACAAATGAATACAAATTAATCTTAATTTTTTTTTTTCATTTTTAATACAATTAAGATTTTATTTATCTTTTCATTTTTTGATTAATGAAATTTTTAAGCAAAATAAGTCAAAATAATTTATTTGTTTTTTATCAGTTAAATGAAGAATTTAGATTTAATTTTGACTCTTTATGGTAATTTTTCGAGATAAGTGTTTTGGATCGATTATTCGAATCCATATATATGTAATATATGGACGCATGGTATAAAAGTCTTTTAACATTTCTTATATAAAATATAAATATAAGATTTATGACCATTTCAGACCACACACGCACCCAGGAAACGATTGTAATGCAAATCATTCCTTAACACACTTGTTGGATACATTCAACCAGTACTCGTATAATTAACCCAAAATTTTCAATTTCCGCAAATTAATTAATTTGTTATGTTATATAATTTTGCACACTTCAGGTGGTTCATAACACAATTATAGTTTTCTATTTTTTTCGCGTGTGTCTGTGTGTGTGTTAAACTAGACCAAAATTAATTGGATTTTTGGTTTTAATTTTGCAATTACAACAACAATTGGCTTTTAATGTTAATCCAAACTATATATTCATCTTTCACTTTTCCAAGATGTATATATAAATGCGCATCTTCAACAATTATTCATCATTCATATTCTTACCATCCAAAGTAATCTTTTGTATACGGTAAGTTATTATATTTTATATTATAAACTCGTAATGAGTACAAATATTTCAGTTTATTTGCAGTCGACGAACAATGAAATCCATCTTAGCAATCGTTTTTGTGGCCATATGCTTGGAAGCAGTAGCTGGACGCGCCACTAAACGAAAAGATTATGCGGTTTTGAATATGAATACAGCCAATCGGATAGTCATCCAGACCAGTATTCGCACACAATACAACACTCAGCGCCATTAACCAAAGGAGGTTACAGTGCTGGTAGTGGATTGAGATCGATTGCACAGGGTTCGGCACACCAAGCCAATTCAGCCGTGGCCAATCAGCAAGCAGCCGGCACACAGGCAGCATTTGTAGCGAAAAATACATTAGCTCAAGCCGCTATTCAAGCATCGGCCACCGCTCAAGCCGCTTTGGCGGGCAAAAAAGTCTTGCTCGAAGGATTAGAACAACAAAATATCGAAGCTCATCAAGCATTGGACGCCGAACTACAACAACTCGAAATTGCAAAACGTGCAGCAAAAGCAGCCCAACAATCAGCTCAACAAGCCGTTGGTCATGTAGCCGCTTTACAAACCGCTCTCAATACGGCACAAACATCGGGTGAACTAGCTCAACAGGCTGCAAGTGATGCCGCCGCCGAATATGCGTCGCAGAGCGCGATGGTTGGCCAAGCTAAATCGCATCTAGCTGCGATCGAGGGACGGTTACAAAGTGCTCGTGCTAATTTCGAGGCGACCCAAGCCTCAGCACACAATGCTGCTCAAGCTGCGCAATCCGCTCAGAATAACGCTGCTGAAGCTGCTGCCCATGCTGCCGAAAGTGGTTTTATAGCCCAGGCGGAACACGCCATTTCGTCCGAAGATGGCCACGACAGTTATCATCATTATTAAATCGTTTTAAGCATATAACCAAAGGTCCAAAGATTTCAACTGTTATCAATTAATAAAACTATTAACACGAGTCTATACATAATTGCATTTCATTATAATTTTGAGACTTTCACCCACGAACAAAAGGGTCATTCATATATATTGTGTTAAGCAAATACTTCGTCTAGTTTTTCGTTTTAGACACGTTCAAAGCATAAACGGCTGTAACATAGAGGATAGTCATAAAATTTCACTCGGTTTTATTTATTTTTTATCAATTTTAAAAATTGATTAATTGAACAAGATTGAGAAAAAAAAACAATCGACGAAAAACACTTATAGCTGTTTCTAATCTTAAAAACGATTTTTTTTTGTTTCATTTAATTAAATGACAGTCGGAGTCGAACGGTTTACCCTACAAAAGGTATATGGTAATTAAATTGGTGTGTTGATAACGCTAATTAAATTATATGATAAATGTTTTTTTAATGGTGTGTTAACTGAAGTTAGAAAATACATTAAGATGGTGCGTTGTAAATAAGTGATTGTTACACACACAGTAAAAAAAAAATTGAATTTTAAATGCAATTTTTACATGCTTTTGTTGATACAAATACAAAAATATTGTATAATTACACAATTTACTAAATTTTACATGAAATATAGTTCAATAATCCATTTTTATTGTAAATTTTCATAACAAATTAGAATTGAAATGTTTTGGACATAAAATTACACGCTTTTTGTAGTAATTTAAAGTTCCAATTGAAAATCACATCAAAAAATTGTGAATATATTGGTTTTGAGACGCATTATTAAATAAGGTTTGTTATTTATAATTTCACCTACAAAACAAATGTTCAAATTCCTGTTAGAAAAATAATCTGTTTTATACTAAATGATATTTCATGTAATTTTACCATAAAAATTTAATAATCATAGAATAAGTATTCAATTTTACATAGTATTGCATGTTACAATGCACATTCGTTGAAAAAATTCCGAAATATAACGAAAATGATGCGCTCAAGCACATTCATCATTTCATTACTCATATATTTTTTACGGAATGCAGACATGTTGTATGTCGTTTCTAATTAAAATAAAAATTATAGTATTTTTGTAAATCAATTTTACATTATTAAATAAATTAATAAATTTTATAAGTTAACGTGAAAGTGATTTGAGTTGAACGGGTATGTATATATACTAATAATTATTAAAATTTACTTTAAAAAACGAGTGTTTCCCTACAAATTTAGACACGACGAATACGAATTTAATAAGGAAAAAAAATTAAACAACCCGAGTGTGAATACGATAAGTGAACCAAATTAGATATCGCGGAGTTCTGAATACTTCTTTCCTAAAATCCAAAAAGGTAAATATAGAAATATTCAAATTAAATATTTAGTATTTTAAGTTTATTCTTTTATTTTAGCAAATGCTGCAGGCATTCAAGGGTCGAAGCTGGTACTGGAATTTGATGGAACCGAAGTAGACGACACCGATGTTTTTATATTTTTTGGCGAGAATATTCCTCCGAGCTATCTCAAACTTTGGAGAGTATGCCTTAATTAAAATACAGACTACTCCAGATCTAAAAATCAAATTATAAGGCAAAAATCATAAATTTTATAAAAGAAATAGTATAAATTTAATGTATTTTAAATTTGTTTTGACAAATTGAAAATTGAAATTTGCGTGGCCTTGAATTGCGTGGCCAATCTGAATAATTATAATTTATAATTTTTTATTTATAACTTCATATAATATGCATGTATATTGTATATACATGTACATATAAATTTTTTATTATATTTCTCATGAAAAGAATTTTAAATAAATATATAATTGTTTAACGAAATCTGAAAGTTTGTTTAATTTTACATTTTGGGTTCGTAATTGTCAAAAAAAGGTTTACGTTGACTAGCTTTGGTATGAAAATTTACAGATTTAGCAATGCAATTTTACAAGCGAGTTATTCATTTTCACATTTATGAAGGATAATAATGTCGACCATTCTATGGAAATTTACATACTATACTATGCAATTTTAAACTAAATTTAAATTTATATGAAAATTTACGAATTTAGGAATGTAATTTTACAAGTGAATTACTTATATTCACATTTCTTAAGCATAATTGCTGAATCATAGTGCGAACATTTACAGACTAAACAATGCAATTTTAGATGAAATAATGATTTTTAAATTTTTTGTTAAGTTATATTACGGACATTTCCTGTTATTAATCATTTAAACATGTAATGTAGTATACGTGTTAAAACAATTAGTTTTAATTGTAAATGGTAATTTTAAAAACCCATTTAAAATTACATGAAAAGACTAGGCAAATTTGCCCACTGTTAAAAGCGTGTAAAATTCAATGGAAATTTTTTACTGTGCACTTAACAGGTATATATGTTCATTATGATGTATAATTACGTCAGGCTTAACTCTAATACTTTGTGCGAGTTTTGTATAAATGAAAGTTTTGTTGGTTTACTTCTTTTGTTTCACACCAAATAGACGAAAATTGAGAATTTGAAACGTCGGTTGCACAAAAGTGTACCAAAAATTATTCAGGTTATATAATTTTGTGCAGTACGGCCATCTCACGATTTAAATCGATCTATAGTTGTGAACTTATTTTGTTAACCTAAGTAAAAACTAATCTGGTTTATCTTCCATCTTACCATATTCATCTTACGTATAAGGTGTTTAAAATGATTCAGATCGAAGCTTAGTTGAAAACGAAGAAGTTTTTTAAATAATTGAGCTTTCAAATACAGTATACCACTAAAGCAACATGTGTTTTGAATGACGTGTATTTCAAGATTTGTGTATAGTTGGTGAATGATAAGAATGCAAACACCACACATGATATTTCCTCGAAATCCGATTATCGACTTTCGTACTCATAATAGGAGACCGCACAAAAATATATGAGATAATAAGCAATTACTTTCGCTTCTTAGTCTTAATTTTTCTAAAAACTTAAGAGAATTAGTTAGTGATGTGTGGAATTATTTCTATAGGTTTGGACCGTTCTGTAGCTTAATAAATCAAAATGGGAGATCTCTAAAAAGTCGAAATGGAGTTATGTGTTTTAGTTCAGCAATGAAAGATCATAGTCGTTTGATTACATGGGGTAGTATACTCTATGCTGATGCAGAAATGATTTCGTGCTGTTTAAACCTGTTCGACTGTCTGAGACTGTTACGAAATATTTGATGGAAAGTTTTTCAGCGACATAAAATATAAAGAAATGAGTTCAAATGGTAAAGAATAGTTTATCAGTCAGTTGAAGAAAATTTTCTCAAAGCTAGAATCAGAGCATGAGATGCTATATAATTTAAGCACACACTCCATTCAATGTTTAAAAGTTAAGATTGTACTGAAGAAGAGCTCCACGCTTTCAATTAAAATTTGTTGAGAATGTTACGAAATTTAACAAGAAGGTTACGCAAATCTAAACTGTTTTCTCTTTAAAGTTTCCAGTAGCTAAACCCATCTTGATAGAATCCTTTTTGACAGGGATGGTTATATGATGATAAAACTTTATCAACAACGCCAACCAATTGCTGATTAGTATACAAATTCTGATGACGGTTTGAAAAAATCATAAGGAGGATTGTACAAAATAGAATGAAATGATAACTTCTCTTCGATAGGTCAGTGTACCTATTTAGCACTATTCATTAATCTGCATTCAAAATAGACAAACAACGATCGTTAGCTATCGGAGGCTGCCAGGCAAGACCAACATGAAAAAAACGAGTTATGCGACAAACATATGGCTAAAGGAAACAAAAATGGAACTAAATAAGTATAAGAATAGTAACAGAAACATTTGACCGACCAGGTGGCGCAGAAGTTAGATCCATCTCCATGTTAGTACTATACAGGCTGCGCAGATGGTTCTACGTAAATCGAACCTATAGCCATACATATAGTGGTATCACAACGGACTATCTCCGGGTTAAGTGTGTGGTAGCAGCCACCTAACAACAACCACATAAACATTTCTGGTGGAAATGAGAATTATAATAATTATGTTGCTATACACTTTGGAACAAAATAGGTTACATAGCCGAAGGCGAGATTTTTAAGAAGTTATAAAAGAAATGCTCCGAGAGGGCAATAGAATTAAAAATGATTTCAACAAAAAAACTGGAATGGATAACACTGCAAGAAACAACTATGGAAAGAGACTGCTCGATTACTGTGTTACAAATCAGCTGATATTAACGATATCAGCATAGTTTATATACGTTTGGGACATCGCCCAATTACCTCATTCAATCACTAAAATCGAAATTCTAATCGAAACCAACATCTCAATGGAAAGGTTTCTTCTATAATAAAGGCACATATAGTGAGAAAAACAAAGAACTCTCTTATGCCAACTATAACGAAACAATCAACACCCATTCAACAATGAAACAGAAAGATAAAAGATTTATAGAAGCTAAAGATCAACAAAGAAACTGTAATTTATCTATAAGCAGGGGACTTGCTACAATTTCGAAAATATACAATCTTAAAGAATGCAAGATCTGAAGTGGCACTTTCCACCTCAACTATAATACAATGAAAATGTTAGCAATGGTAATTCTTAAGTGCGGGTATAAACATTTAAGCGCCTATAATAATCGAATAGCTTGGATTTAGACCGAGACGATCACATTAACTTGTTCATAACTCAAAATGATTGAACTCATTACGAAAATGTACTTAGACAACGTATCCAAAAATAGTATTCGATTATGAATAAGATCCAGAAGCTTCTGAAAAATAAGTCTTTCTCAAAGTTATTATCAGAAAGACTAAGATTATTCGACTGAAAACGAACATTCGGTAATTAGATCAACCAAGTAACCATCAAGCATACTAAAAGGTTTGTATACCTTAGGTATATTGCCACAAAAAACAAAGCTGTACGAATGATTGCTTGCAGGTACTCACTACTGATGTATATAGCTGCAATAAAACATGGAAAGACAAGTAGACGACTACTAGAAGACTCCAGGTATTTGTAAACAAATTCATTAGATATCTTATAAGATCTGGTTTTGGTCACCTAAAGAAAAAACTTCTGTGAAGATTGTCTAGTCTAGTAGACGGCCTATACTTCTTAGATGGTGAATAAAAGGATCACTACCATACTATTTTATGGTTCAAGGCCTTTTTTGATCACTCGCCATGAAATGGATAAGATTGCAAGAAACCACAATGGAAAGAGACTAGTCGATTACTGTGTCACAAATCAGCTGATACTTCTGATATCAGCATAGTTTATATAGGTTTGGGACAGTTTCCAATTATCACCGAATAGCATCAACCAAGAAACCATTGATATGTTGATAAGTTCACACACCATGGTTTTACTAAAACGACTACTAGATGACTTTTAATTTGTAAACAAATGCCTTAGGTGTCTTATAGAATGATTCTGGCAACTATAAAAGGACAGCTTCTAGTAGATTAGTCTAGTAGACGAGAATCAAAGAGTCATATACTAGTCCTTATACTACGGGGATACTACTTAGATGGTGATCGAAAGGATAACTTCCATACAATTTTATCTTTGTGAGTATACGAGTACATATATAATTCCAGGCCTTTTTGTATATACTCGACATAGCACGTGTGATACAGATTTGAAATTAACTCGAAGCGTGCGCATAACACTCTAACTGTCAACACATTAATTTATATGTCGACTATCACAAAACTATACATACCTTAAACTCTTTATAAGATATATGTCTATTCCGAATCTATTCTCCCAATCCATATATTCACATTCAAAATCATTCTTCGATTTTCGATTCCGATTTGTGATTTTATTGTGTTTAAGTTTTAATTTTTAATACTAATTGACTTAAAGAGATAAGAAATTCCGAACGTATAAAAAAAAATTAAAAATCAATTAAGAATTTTCACATCTTTTAATTTCGATCAAGTTTTTTTTTATTAATTTTTCAAGATCAAACGCCGGTTGACCAAACAAAAAATCGATTTTTTTATTGCTTGGTCATTACTTGATCTCGATCTTATTATTATTATTATTGTTTTTGGAGAAAAATTAATTTAATTTCAATATTAAAATCAAATTTTTTATGATTATGTGTTTTTGTGATCGAGATTGTGCGCGAGACGTTCAATATTTATAGTTGATCGGCTACCGACATATTATATGTACGGTGTTGTCTTCAAGACGCTTTGTTGGGTGATTTTTTTTTTTCGTTTCTCGAACCAAAAACATTAAAAAAGATTTTTGGTGTTGATAATTTCTTTATTATTATTGTTATTAACTATATATGCATGTTATAAATGAGCCGATCATTTTAGGCAATCTTTAATCGACGATCATTAACCGAAAGAAGAAAACTAATATTAAATTAAACGGTTTAATTTTTCATTTTAAATGGCTTAATTATAGTGATCGTTTATCACGATGTTTAGATTTATCGCACGGGATACCACGTCTCGTAAGATGATCTTCTTTATATATACGTGTATACTCGTATACACATAGTAGATTTAGTATGACAAAGCCAATATGTCGGTAAAGTTCAACTTTCAGAATAAAAACGCAATTCATATTTGCGATGCCTACACTAAAGATTGGTGCCCGAGTGACAAGAAAGCGACAAAAAAGTGATTTGTAAACTTATCGCAATCGATTTGTAAACATATATGCTCTGTGTCAGTTCAAATATAACATCTACAACTATATACTTATATCTACAGGGGTCGGCACACGAAATGCTACCAACTTCACGCTGTTATAGGAAACCAAATATTTGTGTGTCGGATCATTGCACGTTACATAAACCTGGTAGCACAAAACACACGCCATCTAAGTGGACAAAAACAGCAACATCGCCAGAAATGGTTCGAAAGATCAAGCGTGGAATTGAACGAAATTCACGACAAAGCTCAGTTCAATTGGGGAAAAAATACAAAATGAGTTATTGAAGCTCTACAAAATATAAAAGTGCAAGATTTAACGCTTGCGCAAAACTTGTTTAATGGTTAAGCTATATGTTAACTAACGAAACGATTGACTTTGGTTGGAATGGAAGTCATAAGATCAATTAGACCAGTGAATCGCTCTACGAAAACAAGCATCTACGTCAGTAATGGTTTGGGCCCCGATAACTAGCACAGGACTCTACTCGTTTGCATTTTGGCCACGTAAATGATTCGGTAACCATTGAATGTTTTAACAATACTTGCACCATCTCATAAAGCCTTAGAAACTCGAAGTTTTTTACAAAAAGAAACGTTCTCAGCTTAATTTCTTTACCAAAATGGTCACCATGTTCTTCGAATGTAAACCTAATGGATTTTTCCATATGACTCATTTTGCAGACCAAAGTTTTAACTAAAAGCTATTGATGTTCGTCGAGAATGGGTCAAAATGAAGCTGTCGAGTTTTAATCGAACCAAGTCCAATCGCTTCCACCGATAAAGTGTCAAAATAATTTTCACTATTGTTGATTAAATCTGAAAACATTGGGGAAAATTTAACTGAAAAAGTCTTGTTCCTTAAGGATAAAATCCAAATATAATTCAATCGGAAACCAATTCCAGCCAGGTCTGCGATCTAATGTTAAAAGTTATTTCTTACCTTACCATGCAGTTCCAACTGTCACAATGATTCATGAGAACGGGTCGGTTATTTTATGAGATTAATGAGAACGTGCGTTAAGCATATAGTAAAATTTCATTGTCGTTTTAGTCTTTTAAGTCGGAGTTCACATATATTTGGTTTTCGACTCACTCATTAAAGAAAAACAAGACGTGAATTCAGCTCTAGTGGTTCAAGTTTTTTCTTCATAGTGTACATCACCATATAATCCGCCGCAGTGAAAAGGTTTGATCAGTATTATAAACAAAATTGGAGCATATCTTTCTAGCGATATAGCCACCAAAAGTTCTGTCCACCAAAGAAGTGGATCTTTCCAAAATTACGTAGGACAGTATAATTTGTATTACAGCGATAGTTTTTGCCGATTAAAATTGGGCTTAGTGAGTCGAATAAAGTTAAATAGATAGTTGGCATAAGATTCATCCTCTGAATATCAAAAGCTTTATTCACGTGAACTATAAATAAATGCTTTTTTAAGCTCACGATGTTTAAATTTATCGCACGGGGTAGCTCGTCTCGTAATATGATCATTATAATATTTACGTGTATACACAGTTGACTCATAACAGCAATGACGACAAAAATGTTTAAAAAGGTTAAGGCAAAAATTCAACGTAACCCACGACAAAGCGCAATTCAAATGGGGTGCATTTTGCGGTACATTCTGCAATATGTAAACAAACGAAATATCACCTTTAGGTAGAGTGCTAATCAAAAGACAATTTAGACCAGCGAATAATCGTTTCAATTAAGGAAGCGCCTGCATCAGGGGTGGTTTCGGCCTCGGTAACTGGTACAGGACACTCACCATTCGTTTTCATTGATGAAGGCGTAAAGGAATTCGGTAGAAACCATTCGATGTTTTTACTAGATGCGGCACTCAAACCTCTATATTCACCACTTAATGTGCCTCATTGCAATGATTTGAAACGCATTTGAATAAAGCTCTCGAATTTCACTCGGTCCAAATCCAATTGCTTCCACCAATAAATTGTCAAAATAATTTTAACCATTTTTGACCGGTGGAAGATGTGTTTGAAATAGTCTTGCTTTCTAAAGATGTGATCCAAATACAATTCAAACGGAAATCATAGATTCCAGCCAGGTATAATGATTGGTTCTGTGGCGTTCACAAATACGACGAATAGTCACGCCACAATAATGAAGTATTAACAAAATAATCGAAAAAAGATGTCGATTCAAATTCTGTAATTCGCTAGAACTGTTGCAACATAGCCTCAAAACATATATAGAAATGAAATGCAACGTACATCAAGTCCGGTCGCATATGCCTGATGAGATGGATTTAATCTTTTCGATCACACAACGAGTCAATTACATCACCAGATCGAAACCGGCCTAGCGAACGAAGATTACAGATTAACATACAAAGATGCCAAACATTTCATAAGACAAACGTCTTCATCCGGCTTCCTCTATACAGTAGACGTAGTATAATTTGTATGCTATAGGCAGCGATAATTTTTGCCGAATAAGGGGGAAGGGGCATAAAAGTACGGCTTTACATTGTTTCATCACTAAACGAATAATGTTGAATAGAAAGTTGGCATGACAGTACCCCTCTGAATATCAAAAGCTCTGAATCACATATCCACGTGAACTGACGTTTCTTTAATCTCTGTACGGCCTTTGTTTATTACTTATTGGATAGTTCCTCAATAGTGACACAAAAAATACTATCCGTTGACGTATGATGCAATCCGGTAGATCGTTTGAGCAAATCACGCTGATTTGGCGCTTTCGTTAAGTTGTATTTTTATGACCTCATGCCGTTCACTATTAATTTTTCTATTCTTCAAAATTCGTTTGCCAAAACAGTTCTCTTCTTACGATTGTAACCCGAGTCAATCATTTATTTGATTAGTTTTCACGTGTTTGTTTGGAAGCATCGATACACTGAAAAAAAAACCTAGGTAATATTAACAAAAATCGTACTTAATATTACAAATGTTTTGGGTAAAGAGAACATTTAGTTGATATAAAAGAATAAGTTTTGTTAAAAAATAATGCTTTTCAAAATAACGAAAGTATCGTTAATAATAAAAATTATTTTGTTGATCGCCTGTTTCGCCATTTTTAATGACGTCGTAGTATAAAAAATTTAAAAAAGGTTTTTTTATGATAATAAAAGAATTTTGTAATGCCAAATATGACTTTTGTAAAATTAAAAAATTATTTTTTTTCATTAAAAAATCATTTATTTATATTTATATATTTTTGGTAATTGTACATTTTTAAATTTTTTTTTTACAAAATATTTATTATTTAAATACAAAAAATGTGTTGATAAAGAAAATAAAATAAACTGAATGCTTCACATGTCAATTTGTCATTAGTTTATATGTTTGTGGTGTTGATTGAATTTTTCACAAGACCATGTCTATGGAAGGCTCGGACTGTTTGGCATGTACTTGTACAATCCTCTTCTACACATCGGAAAATGTGATATTAAATCTTCTTTTCTGAAAATGTGATATTAAATCTTCGTAGGCAAATGTTATGCGAACACTGAAAACACTTTTCCTAAATTTGTTAACTTCACTTATGAGGATGTGGTAACTCTAAATTAAAATGGAAAATGAAGTACAATAGATTAAAATTTGTTAGTTTATATTTATATACATAAATCTACATATTACATAAATATTAAATTTATACTTACGGTATTACTATTAAATTTAATTTAATTATGGTTTATTACTTCACTTTTTATCAAATAAAGTTTTACTTTTCACGGCACTTCCCACAATTTATCAAAGATCGATGCTACTTCAACCACACTCAAACGGAACAGCTATTAAAAATATGCAATGTCTAATTTTTCTTTCTTTTTTTATTTTTGTACATACAACAAAACCATTTGTGTATTTTAATAAATATTAATTTAAAAAAACACAAAACATTTGTTAATAGTAAAAATTAGTTTTTTAAAAAAAAATTTAAATGATTGGTTTCATTTACTAATAATTTGTTTGTGCAAAAAAAGTTTTAAGAGTTTTTAACAAATATTCACATAACTTAGGATTTGATTTTAACAACTTAGTATTTTTTGAGTTAAATAAAGGTTCTCTTAACTAGGAAAAACAATTTTGTTGTATGAAAGAAAAATTTTAAAATGCTACAAAATTATTTTAAAAAAAGCTATTTTGTTAATATTAAAGCAGGATTTTTTTCAGTGTAAAGTTACCATTATTTCCAAAACCGATTTTATTAGACTGGGTAATCAAAGTGCCTTGTATATTTTTTTCTGTCACAACTATTCTTCTTACATTGCATTTGGAACAAGTAGACACCGAGGTGTTTCGTACTCGTAACATTTATACTGGTAAAAAATATATAGAAGCAACAGTTGTGTTTGCCATCATCCAACATACATTACTGATAGGTGATATGGTCTATTCTTGATAATTGCCTTAGGTATATAGTGCAGTATGAGATGAAGCAAAACTTAAACCGAACTCCTGCGAGTAGTTAGTAGAGTTTTGACTCGGTTAACAATCCAAACGACTATGTTGGTTTTATGGCCATAATTATGCCATTTAAATGGATAATAAGTAACTATAACGAGAGAGGAGAGGATGGGGTATAATGACAAACAATAAATATTACAAATCATGCAATATATGCAAGCCACCCACAAATTCTGCATTACAATAATAAACTCTCGACGAGCGCATGATATGATATGAAATAAAAAAAATTGATGATCACCATCAATTAGTCAAAATGAAATCCACACGATCCATCAACAAAATAAATTCTCATAAATTTCTTAATATCAAGACACAAAAAAAAGCAAAAACTTGATTTCTTGTTGATTTTAAACTTTTTTTTTAACAAACTGTATACTCGTACATACGAGAATATATGCGGTTCGAGAAGATGATCGTTTTGTTTTCTGTGTTCCGCGATCACGCAAATAAATTAATCTTAATCCATTTAAAGTTTTATAATCGTAATACACAATTGTTGTTTTTTTTTTTACTATAGAAGGGGGTCTAAACTTTTATGAAAGTGATGACGATTGTATTTTGGAAAATGATCCATTGATCGTATAATAAAATATTATTGATCGTTCATTTGTTTTTATTTAAGAAACAAAATTTTTTTTTTTAGTTTTCTTAAATCGACGACAACGACTCCCCGTTGTGGATATCTTTCAACATGTTTCACAACGATCGTCTTCTTTTCCGAAATGTATATCTTGGTTGGTGAACATAAAGCAAAAGCCACAGCACATAAATGTGTACGAGTACATTATACTACAAAAAGTACCGACAACATTATTTAACAACTTTTAATGTTATATAGTTTTTTTGGATGTTGATGATTTTTATGAAATAAACGAAATATTGTTTAGCGGCAGAATTTAAGTATATCGAACGAGCATACTCATTTGTTTAAGTGTTTGTTCAGCAGGAAGCATTTAGTTGTTTTTTTTTTCGAGTAAGTCCCAAAATTTTCACTGTGTCTTTCTTAATTTCTATATATAGAAATCTCTTTCTATAGTTATCTCAATGCTAAGTGACAACACTATCGATATCCCTATATGGGCCAAAAATGCACTGAAAAAACTGGACTTTCAAAACGGTTAACAGTGACTTCCTAAAGGATTCCAGCTCATCCCAAAAATGAAAGATCTAATCGTGTTTGTCTTTCTCCAAATTCGTGGCATTTCGGATCATTTGTGATTTAAGGTGCATCTTGTTGCAATAAAGCGGTTTAGGGCTCCTACAAATGGAGGTCTACTTTCAAAAGCTTGCAAAAAATTGCAGTCAATTCTGATATTGGGAAATGGAGAACATTTTCGACAGACGCACGTTTAAATATAATTGAGAGGTAGTAATGGATGAATAGATGAAAGAACGATCAATTGTTGTAGGGAAGAGTACAATTTGATATAAATGAATAATATACGGTTCTTGAATAATCAAGATTCCTTATAGTGGGACAAAAATCTGTAACGTTTGTATATCGTGTTGTATCTTCTCAAGTAAGATGCTGGTAATTTTCGGAAAATGATTGTTCTAGAAACATGTTCACGATGTCAGATGATTTATTTTGTCAATAGATAATTGAAGCGTTAGAAATCTTATCTTTGTATCAATAATCAGAATTAATATATTATTTCTAAGAAGCCTATTCCCAAACTAAGATCTTATGTTACACATTGGATTGCAGAAAACCAACAATTTGCAGATTTTCGAAATGTTATCTTTATTGCATTTCGAACCCATACCACCAGTTGCAACATATAATCGAAATATTCTGATTAGACAATGACTCACTTACACGTTTCTTACAAAAAATCGAGTGAACAACATTATGTAGTTTACACGCCCAACTGTGTGTAATCTCCATCAAAATTCATTTATCAGATATTCTTTATATAGGATGTGTTAGTTTGATACATATCCTTTGAAAATGAAGGTAATGAAGTGGGAAAGAATTTAAATGGCTACTCAAAAGCTCTTCTCAAAACTTTAGATAGGGATACACGTTGCAACGAAACTATATTCTACTCGTTAGGAACATATTCAGCATGCATACTCTTTATATGTTCGAAAATTTAGTTTTTCATACCTCACGACTAAGGAATACCATTTTTCTACATTTATGGTCCAATTGATAATATAAGCCGAGATAAAACCTTAGAAAGACTTTCTCCTTGACAAAGACTACCCTAAGTTGAAAGATTTGTCGAACATATAGTTGAAACCACAACTATATTAGCTGGAACAGAAAGACACCACAATAAGATGTTATATCATATCTATCAATGGATTATTAATAGGTGAGAAGGAATATAGGAGTACTTCTTAAGCCACCCTCGTTGCATAAAAATCACAACCGCCCTTTTCAATATTGGATTTGATTCACGATTTCATGAAATAAATGACTTGTAAAATGCTATTTCCCATGTGAGGCTTATCATGATATTTTCAGTGCGTTTCTCAATTTCTAAGAACGTATAAAATGATTCTCAGAGAGACCACAGCCTCGTCTATGAGAAATTCACTAATTGTGGCACTAAAAAATTTTTTTCCATTTTTAAATACGCAATTTTGTGTCGATAGCATGTACGTATGTTATTATATTAGTCATCAATCAACATTTGTAGCTTAATGGTTAAGAGAGTTTCTCATCACGCCAATGCCTCGAGTTCGATTCTCGCCGTTGACAAAAATTAAAATTCAAACGGATGACATAGAAACGCGTTTGTGTGTAAAAACATTCGTTGAGTTGACCACCTACATTATGCACCAATCGTCTCAATTGAAAGGGCTGTTTACGGCCTCTAAGCCATTGATTATTATTATCAACCAACAAAATCATCAACTTTCTTAAACTTAACAGAATACTCACCAAAAAAATCACTCTTAGCGGAGGATCACTAGACTCGTGGTTCGATGAATTCAATCTCAAATGGTCACTGCCGATAATAACATATATATATGAACCTTGTACTTTCAATTATCAACTGATGGGACGGGACGATACAATATAAGTTTGGCTAGATAAGAATAATCACGGGACACGTGACCTCCCTTGGCATATCAAGATTCTTGAAAATAAACGAGTTGGATTCGTGGTGTTATTTTTAGGGGTTTCTAAATTTGATTCATTATATTGTTGCGATTTATTACGTTAAAAATATTCTAGAAATGCCGGTCAGAAAAACGATCCATCGTTGGTTTAACATCTTATACTAATTTTGACAACATTTTAAACCTTGTTCCATATTAGGAGGGATTTTATAACTGCCGATAGAAAAATGATATAACCAAATATCATATAAAGGTACCACCTTCTGTAAACAGTTATAAACACGTGAGTATTTTTCCAACTACTCTCTGCACAATAGAACCGGATGCCAATTATATATAATAAATTCTTTGATCACCATCAACAAATCTTAAGAAATTGTCTACGATTTTTGTTTATTTTTTTTTTTAGCGACGAGAGCGATCACTTCAAATCACAACACTCATATATAATATAATTAATGATTTGGTTATGATTTGGTGACGAGATAAATTTTAATAATAAAATTAAAAGAAATAAATAGAATTATTCTTAAATGATTTTATTTACTGATTACTCTGAAAGAACTGAATTAAAACCAGAAACTTAACCCTCGATGGCACAATGGAAATAATAGATGGTATTTATAACATTATATAGTCGATTGTATTGTGTTAAAGACGTTATCTGAATTATTGTTACGCGCTGTAACGTTATGAGCTCAAAGTAAATGAATGAAAGTAACTCTGTGACATTACAATGTACGAGTTACGTTCAATCGAAGTTTAATCAATAAATTAATTGAATATTAAAACAATTTTTTTGTTTTGATTTATTGAATTGATTTTTTTTAACGTTTCTATGAAAGATCTATAATACGAATGACATTTCATGATATATTACACATAGGTAAATAAATTGGATACTGATAGAAATTTTTGATTAGATTTTTGGTTTTCCGTTCGTAACTGTTGACCACATGCATATGAATCTATATTGTAAGGGTGCCCCATTAAGATTGTTTATTTGTTAAGTCTCTATAAGAATGTATCGGGTTTATTGCAAAAAAACTTACCTTGTAAGTGGACTGTTCTTGTCCAAGTGTGTGAGCTGAGCGATATTGTGGTGCTATTCCTTCATAAGACCAGAAAACGATATTAAATTGGTGGGTGTCATCTCTAATGCTAAAAATAGCAGTAAATAAACTAATGGAATAACTAAATACATGTCACATTAACATGGCTCTTGATTACAGGCAAATGTTTTGATACATAGGCTATCTATAACTTTTGCAATTACTTCTGGTGTTCGAGAAGCAGATACGCTGTCCCTGATACTGTTAAATCACATGTTGGAATACATCGTTCGTAAAAGTGAAACACCTCAAGACAATATCTCACTAAGACAATCCATAATCAACTTTTTGCATATGCATAGATGATATCTGTGTGATTGGATTAAATGCCACGAAATGAAAGAGATACTTAATCCACTGGAACAGTGTTCAGCTTCCGTTGGTCTCAAAATAAACGAGTCCAAAACCAAATGTCTGATCTCTGGTTTTCGAGACCTAAACGCAATTGATTTCAGTAGTATGGTAACCACACGCTTAAAGAAGTGACAACCATACCTTATATCATCTATACGTCCACTTCTGAAATCAAAATATCTTGCAAATACGGTTAAGCTGAAACTGTGCAGAGTATATGTTAATCAGACCCATTGAATGAGTATGAAATGAATGAGTACAAAAGATGGCTTCTAACATTCGAGAGAAGAATCATGCGTGTGATGTAAGGATCAAGATGTGACGTTGATGGAACATATCAAGTTCGTTTCAAGTTTCAATCGTTTCAAAGAACAGCGAGTCTGCTGGCTCGGTCACGTTCTGTGTGCTGATTTGAATCGAATGATACAGCTCGGCAATTAACGACAGTATGAAGAGCTGTTTCGTGATCGAAACCAGAAATGGAGTCAGATTGTTGACATGGTACGGGCCAACAATGGTTTGTGAAAACCGCTTTAAAATATTATCCATGCAAAACAGAAGGAACCCATCGACAATAAGTCACATTGTGTAGGAAATATTAGTTTTACGCGAGATCAGGGCAAACAAATTCTTAGATCTAAAATTATTCGTTTCAACGACTGAGCTTGATTGAACAGAAAGAGCTGCAATACTAAACTACAAACTAACGGATGACAAGTACAAAGCCTAATGAAGCACCCGATTCATATAAAGAGTAGTATACTATCTATACGTCATTTATAAATTAGACACACGGCTGTTAAATTAACACTCAATCTCATCATATATATACACACATGTTGTGTTATATATACTCATCTTCATTAAGATGAATGAATGAATTAGTATATAAGGGAAATTCAGAAGATAACAATTTAATCGTTCAAATTATCCACTCAATCAAAATCACGCATATAAATAATTGAATCAAATGTATGTATGTATGTATGTACATTGATTAAATTCCATATAGCATAATAACATCTTCAATGACGCGATAAACGAATGCCTTGTCATGATCTTTCGTCTTTTTCGAGATCAACAATATAAGACGATATATAACATTATTGATTCCAAGACATTTTCAGATTTTTTTTTCTTAATTTACTTCTGTCTTTTTGTTCTTATTTAAATCAAAAAAAAAATATTATGAAGAAGATCATAAGTTTAAATGAAAATGATTAAGATGCTGTGCTTTGTTATAAGATTTTTTTATTCATCTCGTTCCCCGAGTAATAATATATTGATGATCATGACGATGATAATTCTAAGCACGAAAATGATGTTTAGGTTTTGTATACGATTATATAGACATACAAATATACAAAATGAAATTGTTGAACAGCATACAAGACATCGAAGAATCGAGCAGAACGATACAATAAGCCACCGTTTTATTACATCGAATGTTTAAATATTAAACAAACCAATTTGCATATTCTTTTATTTTATTTATAAATTAAATTAAGAAATTAAGTTGATTGGATTATGTGCTTAAATATATAATGATCATTGCTATTTGACCTATTTGACATGCTGGATTAAGCTGTATCTGAATGCTTTGTTGTTTGAAATTGTCGTTTGATTGTTTTGGCTCGAAGATATTTTATAGAATTATCCTAAGGATACATATTGGTACTACTGCCCATTTGAGAGCTGCACTATACCAATATGAGTCGAGTATCGGTATTTCGAACATACAATTTTACCTGTAGGGGCTAATATGCAAGCAAGAATTTTTCACGTAAGTACTATAAAGGCGGGTAAAGCGGAGTCATTATTTGGGTATTAATCGATATCGAATAATCGAATGACGTATCGAACAATCGGTATTTTTGAATTCGAGAACGTTCAAAATGAAAACGAACAACAAACCAATCACATATAATTATAAAATGACTGAGAATATCCCTAATTTGGCTCGATCGCGAGTGTTATTTCTTTGATCATGATCGAATTTATGTTCGTTGATATATATATATATATATATATATATATATATATATATATATATATATATATATATATATATATATATATATATAAGTATATATATATAATTATATAATTCAGCTGAAGCCTCTTCTCTCTACTTCCAAGCCTGCCTTCTCGTGGTGATTGGTAAACCCTGTTAGCCTACGGGTAACAGAACGAGCTCTGGGGTTTAGCTGGGAGTGGACTGATAGTAAATATAACTAACCGCTTCAGTCACTCAAGCTAGGTGACACTGCATACGGAGGTGTCTACGTGGCTATGCATGGTCTCCGGTATGGTTTCTCCGAATTTGGCGACTTTCGGGTTTTACAAAATAGCCTTCCTATGATAGTGCGGAGATCTGTCATAGATAAGTATATTTTCCGTGCTATTCGTCGGAAAAAAATTGAAACAAACAAACAAAGTGAGAATGATGCGTCTCAGACAGCTTTATAGGTATTGCGACGCAGGTAGAAGATCCAAACAAATTTCGGAATTATATACAACGGAAATAGGTGAGAGTTAAGTTGAGATCTTCAAGGGATCAAATATGATAAGAAGATTGCTCACCACCATACCTCGTTCCATTGGATCCCCTAGTGGGGCAAAAATAAACGGCGCCTTGAAGCAGCGAAGATGGAACAAACGGATCTCGTAGGAGTGATCAAGCAGATAGAAAAAAGCCAAAAGTTTAAGTGCGCTGATTAAGTCTAATCCGACCACAAAAAATCAAAACAAGATGATGGTTTACAAATAAACCAACTATAAGATGGTTTGCAGATGATGATGATGTATATCGGGGCCAAGGGAAATGAGACGAAGCAAAAGACGGCTCAGAGTCCAGTAGAAATGCGGAAACAGCATTCTTGTATACAAACACACAACAGTACTAAGCTGGAGGTGTTAAGAGTATATATATATATATATATATATATATATATATATATATATATATATATATATATATATATATATATATGTATATATTTATATATGTGTGTGTGCGTGATTGAGACATCATTATATCCACATCCATTATAATTAAAATCTTGAACCATTATAAATCCATTATCTTGATCTCGTGATCTATACTAAACCGCACGCCTATATATACGGATAGAAAATAATTTCGGCATGCAAACAGTGTTTTTTTTACCATTGATTGTTTACCGATTGATTAAGTATAAATAAAATAAAATAAAAATTAAATTAAATTATAAAATTAAATGAAAAAAAAAATTATAAAATAGTCACGATCAATTAAGCGATTGAATCTAAAGGTATACAGATGCTGTGGTTATTTTCGCGCACAACATAAGTAGTTGGTACCGTTTCGATTGCAACCACACATTTTCAATATCTTTGTGCATATCCAATCTGGAAATGTACCAACAATTTTCATATGTTTTTATATTTTCTTATCTTATGAGATAAGGAGCACGCGTTCAAAGTAACTTTTTATAAAGTTTATTTTGTCTTATTTATAACTTTTTCAATTATCGTTTTATTATTGATTGTCAAATTGTGCGTGAATATTGCTGATAAGACATTTCCAGTTTGTTCTTAATTTTTCATACCTCAATACAAAATTAAACGAGATAAAAATCAAATTATCATGAATTATAAACTTGAAAAAGAAAATCTCCTTTCCGATTTCATTATATTATTACCACACCATTGCTACCACTCTTGTGCTCGTGTGTATCATGTCAAATAACACGCCACCAAAAAGTGTAGGTTTTGTCGTTCCTTTAAGTTGATTTTATGTTTCTTAATTTCATTATTATTGTATAGTTGTTGGATTGTTGTTGCTCGTTTTCTTCTTGATTTTATAATCGTGATCTTAATCTTGATGCTGCGAAATGTTTTATTTTTCGTTTGTTAAATGGGTTTTTGATTTCAAAAATAAATTAAATTAAGGAATGCACAAAATGATGAAGGGATGCGTTTGGTCGATCTTTTGCGCTGGGCAGGTATTGTTTGTTTGTTTCTATCTCGACAAGCTGTTATAGAGCCAAACTCACTTACGTATAGTCTATTGTCTGATGCCATGCTACAATGTAAGGATTATTTATAGGCATGTTCGTAATTCTCAGTGTCTTAAAAGTCAAGTGACATATTTTTAATCACAGCATACCATTTGGTCAGTATAAACTAGTCTTCTGGTAAGTACCAATTGGTGCATAAAAGATGCATATGAGAATATTATACACCGAGCCAGCATGTAAACTATAAGCTTGAAACTCTAGCGCACGTCACACTCACTCAATGTTACGAATGGCTTTAACAATTGTTGCAAATATTGCTGATT
The DNA here is from genome assembly GCA_963932295.1 of Tipula lateralis. Taxonomy (NCBI): domain Eukaryota; kingdom Metazoa; phylum Arthropoda; class Insecta; order Diptera; family Tipulidae; genus Tipula; species Tipula lateralis. The sequence continues at coordinate 194,668,644 of OZ010737.1, forward strand.
GGTTTGATAGTCAACTAATCAGTCACGACATTTTTATTCTGTCTTTTAATGAACAGAAATTCACTGTGTACATTGCAAGGATTGAGATTGGGAGAGTTTTCTAAAAAATTGAAGATAACCAGAAAAACCCGAATATTCAAAACTAGCGCGGGATAGAAGTGAAGTATCATGTATCAATTGATTTCATCTATACCTAAGATATATGACTTTATGTAATTACTTCAAAGAACTGGTGCATCGACATGTTTCTCGACATCAACATCTAAAAACCTTATTGAATTTATCAGCAGCACAATCAAAATTCTTGAACGCCACAAGCAAGTTGCCCTACGGTGTACACAGACTTTGCCAAGGCCGTTGACTTCCTTAGCCATTATCACTAGAACGGTTATAGTTACTTATTTGGGTTCTGAAATAATTTTGTTTCATGGTATAAATAGGCATACAATACATCGATATTGCAAATAGCAGGGCCAATTCAATTCAAGCTATATCGGGTTTTCTACAAGGTTATCACCTTGGTCCTTGGAGTTTTTCTATTTTATAAGTCATTCTCCATTCCAACATTTTTATATTTCCTGACGAGTTAAAAATGTCGAGTCAAATCTTCTTAGCCTGAACATCCATAAGTGTAACGCTACAAGAAGAAATCAAAAAGTCCGGAGCTTTTGCATTGAATCATCGTTATACAAGTTACATAGTATATACAGATAATTACCTCATCATAAAGTAATGAATAATTCAAATCACATAATTAATCAATATCGTAATTAATTAATTTCATTGTTAATAACAAAAAATGGATAGAAAAATTGAGAGAGAAAAAATAATTAAATGGAGACACGACAGCATTTTACACTTGTTTGTCGTCTATAACTACTGTAACTTAACGCTTTTATCTATATACACTATATGTGAGTATATTAACTATATATAAAAGTGTAAAACAATTACTGTACATTACATTGTACACTATCTATATATGGAAGGCATTTCTGCGCGACATGACAACAGAAAGTTGTCTATACACACATATATGAGAGTCGCGAGTATATTATTTGAGTCTAAGGTGATACGAGTATATTAGTCAATTGATTGATGGCTCGTCTAACATATTTAATAAAAGATTAATGATGTAAGGAGATATACATACGAGTATAATGAAGAAAATTGAAAACTAATTAATACGTTTCGTAAGGTTCGTGACACTGTCATCATATTCCATCATCAAATCGATTTTGTGTGTGTGTTATAAATTATAAAGACGTTCGTGTTATTTTAATTACGATATACTACTCTCTATCGGCTGTATCATTAATTTTTATTTTGTTTTTGTATCTTATTTATAAATCCATAATCATAAATATTAAAATTTGTTGTTGGACATTCTTTGGAGAAATTTGAATTTCTTTTGTCGAAATCTAATCGATACCAATAATTGAGATAGAACAATAATACCGTTTTGTCTATATAAAATCATTATTAACAAATAAAACCGAAAAGGGTATTGTTTAAGACGGTATAATTATTAATAAAAATCCAATTAATTTTTATCGGCTTTTTTATTAGTAAATATTGGTTTGGTTCGACCGAGATCGACCAAAAATCTTGTATAGTGTGTTAAGTTAAAAAATCTATTAAATTAGACCATGGTAGTTAAAATATATAAGAACAATGTACTTAACCGACCAAATGATGCAATGCTTAGAGCTGGGACAGCAGGAGGTTCGAAGAAATTCGACGGGAAGTATCGAATTTCGGTAGGGGCTGGATGCAAAACAGATTTTTCACCATCTAATTACGATCGGTGATGCAATGCCAAATTCCCAAAAAGATTGCAAAGATACAAACGAACAATCAACAATGTACTGACAATCAAAAGTACTGCGGCTTCGGAAAAAGGTTTAAATGGAATTAAAAATGATTTGATATGCTGCTAGTTCAAGAAAATATATATAAATCAGGCTTTGTGGAGCCTTATGAAGTCACTTGGTATTGGTTCGAAGTGCGATTAAATTTAAGCAAATGTAATGATATTATAGTTGTTATCATTCTCTTGTAATGATCTAGTTCGGCGTGGTTGATTGTTTTAATGTTCACCATAATACTTTTGTGTGCAACAAAGGTGAACGTTTATTAGAATAAAGAAACCAAGCCTGACAACAAAAGTAAACTGCTAGTTTGCTTTTGTTTGCCAAGCTCAGCACGTACTATATATATATATATATATATATATATATATATATATATATATATATATATATATATATATATATATATATATATATATATATATATATATATTTATATATATATATATATATATATATATATATATATATATATATATATATATATATATAAATATATATATATATATATATATATATATATATATATATATATATATATATATATATATAAGGCGTGAATAGCGTTAAAAATAAGAAATCCAATGAAGCCTTTGTAATTTCTATTAGGTTTTATTTTTTTGGTTGCTAATATTTCGAAATCATTTGTTTCTGCGTAAGAGATTTTAGATATCATTCTTTGCGGCTTAAGAGGCTTATTTTTGATCAATCGATTGAAAAGTGTCTAAATGGTATATGTATATGGTATATGGTATATTTACCATATCTCAATCATACCAATCATCGGCAAAGTTTGTGAGCCAGACGTAAGCCAACATATAGGAAAATACGAAAAGAAACACTAAATGTCTGAATTAGAGAATAAAAACTGTACAATTCGATCAAAAGGCGATAATATCATTAGTAAATTTATAAGCATCTTTCTGAACAACCAAAACATTATAACCAAGGTTGTAACATTCGACTTTGTTGGCATTAAAGAAATTTCAAAATGAATTAAAACTTTGCAAAAGTTGAAAGAAAATTTCGCACACAATAAATAAAAAATGTCGTAGTAATGGACTTATTTTAAGAGCACAGATTACGCTCATCATCGTCAAACCATTCAACATGTGAAAGAAAACATAATCGAACACATATGTTGGAAAATTTAATCAAAAAATTGAATATCTGTAGAGCTCTCTGTATCTTTATAAAAATATTTGCTATTTCGAAAATATTATATTTTTAAAAAGTTTGAATACCCTTTACCAGTGAACAGTACCGCTGGGATACGCATATGTTTTGCAACATTGGATATAATATTGCTTTTTGTATATTAACAAGGATAACATGATCAATGCACCTATAAGGTAAAAATCAAACCCATTCTCAACAAGTCTTAATTATATGACTGAATTATATGCAACAGAAGCAAAGATCCTGGTTCTTTTCGGCGTACTAATATAACTTCGATCAGAAATCGTTGGTATGTATAATACATCGACATTAGCCCGGCATATGAAACATGAACCATATCGTTGGCTGGCATCATTTAAAGATTTATGAGAACTATACGTATGGGCAACATAGTATAAAATTTAAAGCAGAAATTCGATTTGTATGATATTTTCGATGGATAAGATGTTATATATGCGTCCAACTATTATATAAATATTCAAGTTGGGCCACTTTAAATTATTTTATTCATGAGGTGTTGCAAAGTATCAATAAATATGACATTCAATAACCATAACTCTTCACAAATCATAACTTATCGCATTGATATAACTTGCGGGTACCATATTAAATTTCACCTAAAACATTTTGTCCAATCGTACGTTAATCGCTAAAATCCGCATTTATCATGCTGCTTTTTTATTAATTTTTCCAATCACACTGTGCCCCAAACCGACCAATAATGTGTGCTGTTAATCTGAAAACGACAAATGATAAATTAAAAACAAAAGTCAGTTATAGTTATATACTCGTATTTTGGTGACATGATATATTTTTTGTTACTTAATTTATTTGATTTTAGTTTTAATTTGGTCCTATTTAGTTTTTGTCTTCGAACAAAATCCAATTAAAATACACAATATAAAAATTCCAAAACGAAACAAAAAAAAAAAAAAAATTAAATCGATTTTAATTTTTTTATTCAAATAAACGAAATAGTTTCAATTTAAATAAAACTATAATATATTAACGAAACGTAAATTTAAATAAAAATTTCATCAATCAAAAAACCTTTAAAAACAACGAACAAGAAATATTGTAAGCAGAAATTAAATAGATTTTGGTTTTGTTTTTAAGACATTTAAAATTTCTTAAATTACATAAAAACGTAATAAATTTGAAAAATAAATTGAAATAAAATTTATGTTAATCAGAAATATATTTTGTATACAATACAATTTTGTAAAACAACATAAATTTAATTATGATTAGTTTATATTTTAGTTTAGTTTTGTTAATTTTGATAGAAAACATAAAATAGAAAATGTATCTGTCGCTTCGGAACAGTATTTAACGCATTCATTAACGTTAAAATGCCACCATGATTGGATTATTGTATACAATTTTGTTTTTTTTTCGTTTAAATAATTTTAATATAATATTAATAAATTATTAAAAAATTATATTTAATCGGAATAAAATTTTTGTTTATATAAAACAAAAGACTTAAACGAATTTGTCATACATTTTAAACTAAAGCAAATACTAAGCGACGAACCTGATTTACATTTTTGATTTTGTTTATTTGGTAACGAAACAAAAAAACTTTTGATCTTTTAATCATAATGGTATTGTGGTTTAATTTATGTTCATATACTGCTATAAATGATTTATCGAAACTCTGTAGTTCTGTAGTCATGCGCGCAGGTTCAATATATATTTGACACCGTGTATAATTTTAACATGTTCGCATATATGAGAGATCATGCAGATATAGCAATGTAATTTCCACTAAATTAAATTCTATCAAAACTTTCCCATTTCCTAAACATAAAAACACCAACAACAACAACAACAAAAACATAAAAAGGAGTGTCATATGATCACTTAACATTAACAACGTTCATTAAAAATAAAAAAAAATAAATTTATAATAATCTTTAAATATTTCAATCGTCTTGTACTTAAGTTAAAAAATTACATATATACATACACATTCGTATTTATAACAATATAATAATAATAGAATAATCAAAAGACGAAAGAAATGCAAAAAGAAACATGACAATTGTCATAACAATAAAAAATTATTGTCTATTGTTTTGTCAAATGAGGTTCTATTGTTGGTGGATTGGATTCATTATATACAAAGTATTTTTGAAAAAGATTTTCTTTTCCGTTTCTTACGCTGATTTAAAACAAATTTCTTTATATAGATCAACAACACTTTTCAGGGATGGTATTTTGTATATATAAATATGTGGTGTTCAGAGTAACCCACTTCGGGGTTACCACAATGTAAAGCGTGTAGCCTTTATATAATTAAATATAGTATGTGAAGTGAGTTGTAATTCGAGTTGTTGCTTGTATATTGTTATTCGCTAGACCGGTTTCGATCTGATGATGACGTCATTATAAATGACTATGTGATCGAAACAGGCCTAGCGAATTACAACACACCAGCAACAACTCGAATTATACAACACACTTCAAACTCGAATAATTCGCAAATAGATTATCATCACGCAACAATTAATTAATAAAAATCGATATTTCGAGTTATTTTCTTGTAATTCGCTAGCACTGTCGCGTCACGACTGAATGAAACGCACAGTACAAACATCAAGTCCGATATATGCCTGATGAGGTAATGTGATTTTTTTTTGTATCACACATTCATTCGATAACGTCAACATCAGATCGAAACCGACCTAGCAAAGTACAACAGAAAAAAAACGAAGAAATAGACACTCTATAATCGAAATAATCCCAGCGATATGTCACTACCACCAACAGCTTATATGTTAGGGAATCAAAGATTCGTTCGACACAGTCGTTAGAGTGTTTGAAGTGTTACATAATTATCTGTCTAACAACGGGGAACATTTCTGTTATTCCTCAGTTGGTTTGAATTGTGAGTATATCATTGTTTGAAGTTGTTTGAATTGAAACCCTCACACAAATGACATTTAGGCCTGCATGGTTGCTTCATGTTGCAAAATTAAGTAGAAGTTACTTAACAAAGTTATTTTTATTTTGAACAAAATGTCATTGATTTTTGTGCTGTGAAGACGTCTGTATGTAGGTGAAAAGCTCAAAACAAAGAATCGAAGTTGTTCAATTTTATTTTAAGAGTCAGCATTCGATTATTCAGACTCAAAGATCTTATCATAAAATTTCTTTCATGTCCGAAATTCCGCCCAGGTGGCGCAGTGGTTATAGCTGCGGCAGTTGGAACGGGAGGTACTGTATTTAAATCTCTATTTGGGGCAAGATGCAAATGGGGTTTTCACCTTCGATCGTTTGGGCGGTGCGATCGGTGGTGTAAAATGAATATAAATCTGGATCCCTTGTCGTATTTAGAATCCATAGGCCGACTCAGCTATATGCAATGCACAGATGGTTCTACGAAATCTCGAACCTATAGCTGTACATAAAGTGGTATCACAACGGAGCAATCGCTGATCTAAGTGTGCGATAGCAGCCACAACCACCTAACCTAACCTATAAACTAGCGATTGGTTCAGTGTTGTGACAAAGGGCTGTCTGTAATCTTCCGTGCAATTCAAAATGATCAATATTTCAAGTAAATATTGAGGAATACGTCTTAACATTCCCATATACGATTCAAATGTACCACGATTTAAAATCAAAATTATGCACAAATACGTATTCCATTTCCATATAGTCACTGTTTTCAAGAACTATGCCTAAAAACGAGTTTATTCACAAGTTTATAATAATGAAAGGAAACGACCATTTTCACTTCAATGGTCATGTAAATAAACAAAATTGCAGAATATGGGACACCCAAAATTTAAGAATAATGATTGAAGATCAAATGCATTCACTAAGATTCACAGTATAGTGCGAAATAACTTCAGAAAGGTTCATTTGATCATATTTTTTCGGAAACGACGAACAAGTTGCGATTCATAAGAATAGTTTACATTACCGGGTAATGATTGAACATTAATGAAGGTCAGAAGTTTTTTCTTTTGGACTACCCATAGGATAAAGTGTTTGCCAATAAGCCAAGAACCATTAAACGTCTTAAGACTAATACAAGAGAAGAAGGGCCTGGTACCTTAAATTATAAGAAAAGTTATGGAAAATAGTCATGAAAGAGCAAGCCAGGTTGAAGCAAACTTTGAAGCAGTTATTCATTAAATAAATCATAACGTTACATATCTATAGTAATGGTTGCAGTTATACTACCTTCAACCAACAGTTTTGAAACTATTGGTAACATACAATTGGGTCAATATGATTATATTTGATATTAATTCAATTTAGAACGTGTATAGAAAGTCAGTCACTGTGATCATTCTGTCAATTACTGAATGCAATAAATACAAGTATAAATTCTTGAAACTGTCACAATCTATATATATTATATCTTGAGAAATTATCATGAAAACTACTGTTATATAACATTAAAATGTTTAATTAAATTTTCCAACATCATTTGCTTACCAGAAGAAATGATTTACTACTTGTTCTAACTATATAGATAGTTAATATACCATCGGTTATCTACTTGTTATGTCTTTGTCACATCAGAGACATCACGATAGAAACAATATATTTTCGCTTTAAGACTTTTTATAATGGGGGTCACAACACTATAAATTAAATAACATGCTCATCCAATAAAATTTAATGATTTTGTTGTACGTAGCTTTACTCTATAAATCTTCTTATCGATTCCAAAAACGATATAATCAATGTTTTATAATTTTTTAACGAGCCTCTGGTCTTCGATCGAATCGACGCACGATAAGGTATATCATATACCGTATCGATAGCATATGCGACATAAACTAATTAATTTGATTTACGATGAATAAAAAACGATTTTAATTAAATTAAAACCACATAAAATTTGATCGATACATTTTGCTGTTCTGCCCGATGCCGCACTCAAAGATCAACATAAATTATATACGCTTAAAAGACTCACGGGTTTGATTGAATTTAAATCTAAACAACATACTTATCAGACTTAATACGATTAAATGAGTTTTTTTTATTCTTGTTCGTTGAATTTTGATAACCAACCGCTGTAATATATACTCGTATGAACGACTGATTAAACAGCTTTTAATTAAAAATCAATAATTTAATTTAATATTTGGCTTAACGCAAAAAAACGATATACATAATGAAATTTATGTTGTTAAGTAGATTAATTTTGATCTGCTTCATTATTCAGTGTGCTGACATTTTAATTTTACTTTATGGTCGTTTTAATTAGCAATTAATCAAATTGTTGCTATTTTATGATATTATTCAAAAAACAATAAAAATCTCTCAAAGACGCGATTTCGTGAAGCAGAATTGCGTAAAGGTGGTTTCGAAACAATCGCGATGGTTGACCTTAGATCTTAATTTCTTTCGAAGAATAATTTTCGAGTTTTTGATCATTTTCTGACCTTTATTGACAGAGTTGTGGTGGAAACTAGTATTCCAGACACTCAACGAAATTCAACGGCACTCATAACAAAGGCTCAACAAATGAGGTATACATATTATCTATCAACAATGAAAACCTGATGATGTGGTATTGATTGGCAGCTAACTAGGACGCTGCATCAACCAGTCGTTGAGACGTTGAGTCTCTTTGAAGTATATGGTATCCTTATCTCATCAGGTATATGCGACCGGACTTGGTGTATGTTCCATTGAGTTTTTCTATATGTTGTGAATATTTGTTGCAATAGTCTAGCTTTCTCTAACAGTCTCGATTTTGGTAATTTTCTATTGTGGCGTGACTGCGTTTATTGTATTTGTGTGAATCGTGATTATTTTGTATACTTTGCTGTGAACGCCACAACTCATAACGCACATTAAAGTGCATTTAATCAATACTACCGGAACGAGTTGATCACTACAAAAGAGATTTTACACAACCAAGTCACGAAGTCGTTGAAACTTTTGCCAGAGAAATGAGAGGTACGCTTGAGTTTGTGTTTTTATATATCGAGATCTCCAACAGAAGGTTTTTCTTATTCGTTAAGATTTGACCTTATAACACTCAACTTTCATGGAAAGACTTGACACAATCGATACACAAGTAAAGTTATAAAGAAACTAGCTTCTTGTGTTGACTCAAGCAACACCTTGATTTGACTTTATATACGTATAATTTGAATGATCTGGGGATTTGTGTCGAACAATTCACAAAAAAACTTATATTTTACAAAACCACAGTGACAGATTCGTGGGAAAATAAAATTTTCGATTATTTTATTTTATCAAAAGCATTGATCAAAATTAAGATAAAAAAACATCTTGCTTTCGCCAAAATATAATAAAATTTTGGCAATCATCAATTAATAATCCAATAGGATAAAGCTTCTCAATTTTTAGGCGATTAATTAAATATATACGCTTTGTAAAATTTTATAATTAATCGTTTTGTGAAACATAATCAAATTTTAGATGTATATAAACATATAATTCATCTTTAATGATTCGAACTCAAACACCAAAATATAATAACAAATAAAGGTGCGATAATCAAGACAAAATAAAAAAAACTCTTGCAGATAATAATCAAAATTTAACAAAATATATAAAATAAAAAAGATTTTAATTGCGTTAATGAACGATCCTCACACAACGATCGACATATTGTCGCCATTGACAGTGAAAATATATTATAACCCAAGGAGGAAAACAACTGTGTTATCTCGTTTCGAAAATCGCAGAGAAAATATTTTTTTTAATTTTAATTCAGAATTTTTGTGTGATCACGATATGTGATCTTATATATAAATAGGTGATCTGCCGATTTCGCGCTATATATAAGGTTAATACTTATATGTCTGCTCGAATACCGATCATTATGGTTTGAAACAATACATATCGTTAATGAAAATGTAATTTACTTTGTTTGTTGTATTTGTCCCATTGTGTAATTATGTTAATTTCTTTATATTCAATTATAAGATGTATATATAATAGTATATAGCTATACTCGAACATAAGACGAGTACCGATTTAAATGAAAACGTAAACAAAATGATGAAATTAACGAAACATAAGAAATGTTCAATTAAATTAATTATTGCAATTTACCACTTTGAAAAATTGAACAAGTATTTTGAGACAGGCAATTGTAAATTATATCGGACCGCCTATTGTGGAATTTACTTAACGAAAAATTATATATAGTTGATGCTAATTAATTAAATATTTAATTTATATAGCAAGAAATGATTTTAATTTAAGGTTTGTATGTTAATTTATATCATGGTGTGTGTGGTAGGACACTGGTTGAGACACATTATTGTAACTCTTTTGGCCCAAACACTTCCAACTGTTTCAGTATTCTGTATCAATGTCATGCCTCAGACAGCTAGGGCTACATTTTAATGGCCCTCATTCTTATTTTTAATAAACCTCTTCTGGAACGAGTGGGAATATCAGCAATGTTGAAGGTAGTCTGAAAAGTACCCAACCTGATCAAGAAAACATGAAAAGTTAGCGAAAAAAATCGGTATTTCTCAAATTAGTCTCACTTTTGCTCGACATAGTTTTCTTATAGACTGTTTCATTATAAGAGGGATTTCAGATAACTATAGAACAGTGAAAGTCTTTCATCAGATCATTCACCAGTTAATATGATACGTAGCCAAACATTGATTATGAAAGAAAGAAACGCGAAAGTAACGAAGTAATCTGCAGAACCCAATTGAATTGGCCTGCAGAACCCAATTGGAAAATCAAGAATAATATGAATGAATATAATATGAATGCGTATAAGGCTCCAGGGTATAATCTTATAACGGGTCAGATATTAAAAGCTTTACCTGAAAAGGCATTAAGGAGTACATATAATTAATGCAGCATTTCGCCTAAGATATGAACCAAGACAATGGAAAGTTGCAAAATTAATTATGATACTTAAGCCAAACAAGCCTTCGTAAAATAATGCTTCATATAGGCCAATTTCTTTAATATAAGCGAAACTATTTCAAAAGGTTCTTCTTAAAAGATTTCGACCAACTATCGAAGAAATGAATCTTATCTCCTCACATTAGTTTGGATTTAGAGAAAAACATTCTGCGATTAAATAAGTATACATCGAATTACCGATATTATCGAGAAATCACTAGAAAGCAAACAAATATGCTCAACCATATTCTTTGATGTGTAATTCAAACTTCACCCAGATCTTCCAGAGCAAATTGTTTCAAATTTTAAATTCATACATATCAGAGTTGCACTTCCGAGTGAGATATAAAAATGAATACTCCAAATTAAAAAGAATAGCAGCAAAAGTACTACAAGGGACTCTTCTTTGACCAATCCTTTATCTCCTATATACTAGAGATACTAATTACAGAGGCACAATGGCAATTTTTCACTAACGACTCCATTAGTAAACTACAACTATAGCTATACTAACCTGATAAACAATTGAGCAAAGAAATGGCGAATTAAATTAAATGAAGCAAAATCAATCCAAGTGAACTTTACTAATCTAAAAGTTTATCATTTACCAATAAAGATAAACTCGATTGCAGTATTTGTATGCGGTATACACTGCTAAATATCTCGGCATAACTTTAGATACTAAACTTACATGGAAGGAACACATAAAAAAAAGAGATGAACGAATCATTAAAATTCAGAAAAATTCATTGGATCTTAGGGAGACAATCTGAACTGAACTAGCGATCCACAACAAACTGCTGATATGCAAACAAATTCCTAGCCTACTCTGGGGTTGTGCCAAGAAGACAAATATAAAAATCGTATAAACAGTTCAAAATAAAATCCTGCGATGCATTATTAATGCACCGTGGTACATTTGAAATGAAAAACTCCATCGAGATCTAAACGATCGAGAACAAAACATCTGGACATACTCTGTATGCTGACTAATCCAACAAGAAAACTCCAGTGGTAAAAAGTCCAGTGGTTTGGTTTTGTCAAAAACCAAACCACTGGACTTTTTGCGACCAGGAAGACAGTAAACCTATACTGGATAAGTTAGATGAAACTGGGGATAGTCATGTGATTACTTCAACTAATCAAATACGTATTATGCCATGTAAATTACTAAATCGGTATAATAAGATTCAGTCGTATTATAAAAACTAAAAAAAAACAGTAGTTTATGATATAAGAATCGTCTAATTCCTCAAAATAGCCACCAAGTGCAAGCTCTGCGAATTTTTTACCACTCATATGTTTTTTTCAAGTACGGGAAGGCGAACTTTAACAAAATGAGTTTATTCAACTTCATACACAACTGATAGTGGCCATCGCGAAAACGGTTGTGAGATTATTGGTGCATTTAAAATTGAAGAATCCTCTTAAAGTATACATTTATAGGACTAACGTTTCAGACCTGCCAACATTTCTCCTTTCTTGCTGTGAAATATCGTCGAACACTCGATACAAATATCATCACAACACGAGTTTTGTAACATAATGAGCAAATGTGACTGCTATCTTATGCGCAGCTTTCTCCTTAAGGCAACAGTCATCCAATATCATTCAACAATTAATGTTTGTGCACGATGGTTCAGACCCTTAATGGTATATTCCCTCTTCAAATTCAACCTTTACATGGAAGGTATATTTGATCATTCTGTAACAACTCTGATTATTTATCAGGACAATTGGCTACTTACAGTACATTTTATATACTTCATAAAATTTGCGTTTGCTTCTGATGAGGCTATGACATTTATCTCACGTTACTTTTAAAGGGCCAATGTAAGGGTGAATGTGGGAAGGCCTACAGCGGAGCTATAAGACTGGCTCTGAGGAAAAGGGCAGAAGCATTAGCATTGGAGAGGTGGTCTAACACCCTCACATACCCTCACAGGGCGAGACAAATGTGGCCAAGACTGGATTTGAATCGCTCCAGGGCCTTAATCTCTCTGGAAAGGAGATATCTAAGAAGGAAAGTAGGAATATTAACGGGACACTGAAATGACTTCTGTAGAAGCTGTATGGACGAGGAGGAGGAAGAGACTCTTGTTCACTTCCTGTACTCTTGTCCTGCACTGGCACTAAGAAGGCATTTACACTTGGGTAGGTATGTAATACACAACCTTTCAGATCTTGCCGGTATTTAGATTCGGGAAATTTTACGCTACATTAGTAGCTCAGGATGGATCCAATAGAGTGTTAATGGTATTATAGAGGGCTAAGATCCTGTGGTATCACAACGGTCCGGCGACGGTCTAAGTGTGCGTTAGCAGCCACTCTAACCTAACCTAACCTAACCTTCTTTTAAAAACATTAATACTATACAGGTTAGTACCTCCGATTTTATCAGCAGTCTCAGGTTATAAAATTCGATAATGATAAAGATAAGGATTTGTTCTAATTTAAATTTTTAAAGGTGGATCGAAATGATCATTTAAGCCTAGGAATATTGCTATCGTTTTGGATTCAGCATAAAACCCAACCAATCACACTAAACAAGGAGCTGTATGCTAACATTGAACATGAATGATAGCTCGTGAAAAATGCCGTATGAATCTCCCCAACTGACTTATACCAGCGCCATTTGGTCGGTACGAGTAAAATTATTTGTCCGTTTAGTTACGTTAACAATAAACTAGAAAATAACTAACCAAACGACCAGTCTAAATATATGGCCAACAAACAACAAAACTTTCACACAAAATGATCATTGAAATTTATGAAAATGTTTTCAACAAACAAAAGTGTCCAACTGAGACTAAATATATAAATACGTTCTCTCAAACGAAAAATCGAAATGTTTCGGTACGTCTTTCAAACCGACCATCATATATATATCGTATGTATACCCAATATATACCATAAACAATAATTTAATCTTAATTTTTATTTAATATTCGTCTTTAAAATATCAAATTAACGTTTAAATTATGAGAATATGTTTGTGCGTACGTGTATGTTGATTTTGTCCAAACAAATCCATAAAATGTAAACAAAACAAAAATTTTCTTATATATACATATACTTAGACGAGAAGGAATAAAATACCGATAAGATTTAATCATCAAACGATTGTATAAACATATTTGATTAATTAAAATATAATTAAGATGAGATTACGATATGATTTACTGACATGTTAATATGCGGCGCGGTCTATTTGTGTTAAAGTGCATGTGAAAGTCGATATATATATATATATATATCGATACGATCGATTTGATCTTCTGTTCATTATTATTCATTTTATGCTCCCCAAAAACATATGTTATATGTCCACCGAATTGTTTTCTTTTGTTTTTATTTTTATGTTAATTGTAACAAAATTTGCCTTAAAGACGTATTTATACCTTGTACACCACGCTATCATTTCAATAAAAACAAAAACAAAAAAAAATTGTATGAAAATATTAATTAGATATAGTCAGATAAGAAAATAACAAGAAAATTTAAAAGACGCAGAAACAAATGATCAAGTTAAGTTCTTCTTCTGCATTTTGTTATTAATTTACGTTTGCCGTAAACTGTTCGTTTTATACATATATATAAGATTTCAATAATTTAATTTGTTGTTGTTGTTATTGTTTTTGTAATACAAATACTAATTTAACAGTGAAATACATAAATTAAATGTAATTAAATATCACATTTTAATTACATTACACCGCATAAATTATAATAAGAAATCAAAAAATAAAAAAAAATGATATAAAAGCAGCGCGAGTTTTTATGCGTTTTGGTGCAACTTCTTATATATAGATACACGTTTTTGTTCTTGGGATGTTCGACCGTTTGCGACCATCTTCTTATATATATATAGATACACAATGATTTATGTCATCGTTATGATATGTGTATTATAAAATAAATGAGTTTTGATGTTATTACGACGAAACAAAACATCTTGGAGCATATCTAGGTTGTTGTCAATATAGGTGCCAGCTAAGAGTCGTGCAGCTTTCAAATAATAACTGGACCGGATTAATTGTTTACTTAAATCCAACCAGGTTATGAGCCCAGCCTATAAATCCTAACTCGAGTACAGCCACGCCCTCTATGTTATTCTATTCAAAGGGACTATACCTATAAGCCTGTATGGGGTTCATTTTTCGTACAGTCACAATTAAATAAAAACTCCAACATCCCATCTTGATTAGAATAATTGATATGTAATATTCATATAGACAAATAAATTTGCAGTTTGACTCATAATTCGGAAATCTCGTAAGTGATATCTGTTTCAGTGATCTAAGTGTTGGCAAATGATTTTTGGCGTATTATTAAGAACGTCGAATGAAAACCAATGAATGAAAAATGGGAAATAAAAGGTGAGGCAAAAGCCAAGTTCAGGGTTCTTCGCAAGTGACCTATTGATACATAAGAATATCGAAATATATAACAGCATTGGTATGGAAACGTCTAAATAAGTCCCAAATAAAGATCTCGAATAGTTAAATCTGTTACCAAAACCAGAAAAAAATTCAGGAAAAATTTTACAAAGGTATTAAAGAAGTAAATGTACCAAATCGCAGTGAGCTTCATCAAAAGGCTATAAAGCAATCTATTACGATGACCAATTACACTTGAAAAAAATAAATTAAAACAATTGATATTGTTAGAAATGGAACAAACATGAATTATAGTAAGGAGCAATTTTAAGCGTAACGATAGCCATGAAAGCTACCCTTAAAGTTCATATAGTTTGATATCTGAATTCTTCCGGTTCTGTTGAACACCTCAGACCTTTTTGGGAAATTTCATGGTGGGTAATTTCATCTTCCTCTTGAAATTGATGTTTTATTGGCTCATCATAATCTGGAAATGGATTCTGACATTATGTAGAGCAGCTCTTCATAATTTTCAAAACTTTATCAGGTGGATAGTGTAAAGGTCTGGCTACTCTAACATACCCCAATTTTTCCAGACCCCGATTGTACCCTCGACAATATTACGGCCGAAATTGTGGCTTTGATGAAATTTCTTTTTGAAGTATCAACACCAGTGTTTCTGACAGAAAGTCATAACAAGATAGAGTATATGGCAAGACATTTAAAAATAATTATTGAGAGATGAACAGAACAATTTCTAAGATGAAAATAACTACCGAGTAATTTCGGTTTGTATCCCCATTAATATATATGCTCTTGAAGTATTCAGAAACTTCGCTGGTTCCCCAAATAATGTAATCATGATTATAACACACGGATACGTAATATACAAACACCGAACTTATATGCTTCACATATCTAACAGAAACCAAAAGTTATAAAAAATAAACCAGTAAGATCTTACTATCATGGTATTGAACCTATGAAATCCTTTAAAAAAGGTTTTAAACAAGGTGATTATAAACAGATCCACTATGCCACTCATTGTATAAAATATAACGTATAGTCTCTTTTTTTCATCTTCGGGCACTTTTATAGATATCCATTTAGAACATAAAGTGGTTTCCAAAATATCAAGCACTGCCGATTGCTTAGTCAGGGGGTCTATTATGAAATATATCCGACTCGGATTTATCCGTTAACGGAAAAATCCGATTCGATTGAAGAAAATAAATTCTTAAAATTGCGATAACTTTTTGCTTAATATTATGAAACGGTAAAATGCGATCAATCGAAAAGAAAATACGTCAACTAAATAGCAGTCGGATTTTGTCTTGTGCACTCGGAAAAAATCCGATTCGATTTTGCTTTTTAGTTTCATAATAGCACGGATATATCCGTTAACGGAAAAATCCGACTCGGATTTATTTCATAATAGCCCTCCAGATTTTTTTTATAAAAAAAAATGACCAGTATAGGAACAATCAACATAAACACAACCCAAATTTCAGAAAACTTTTACTCAATGGACGATTGCCTACTGGAAAATGTCTTAGAACATATTTTGTATCGTTTTCCGCGGTTTTTCCTGTTAATCATTCCTTCGTTAAATTGAAATAATCGAATGTTGTCCCAGTGAATCCGGTGGGTTGTATAATGACCTCTGTGTTTATTAAAATCAACGAGCAAGGTATTAACCGGGAGGTTTACTCTCCTTATGATTTTGAACTTGAACCTCCCTCTCTATAAATAAACCATCCTTTCTGATATATTTATGGCACAGAAATAAACGGCATTACTTTTGTTTCACGGAGTCAAAATGGAAAGCGATTAAACTGGATGATTTGGGGAGCTATTATGAAATAATCCGATATTTGATGTTTTCCGATATCGAAAAATCCAATCCCCCACGAATTTTCCTATTGTTAAATTGTTTGATCGCATTTGTCAAATATAAGCATTAAGTTAGCAGTTAAGAGGTTTTTAAAAAGAATAAATGCGATAACACAAAATAAAATTAGTCTATTAACTATAGTAGCTGGATATTCACATTCGATTTTCGGAAAATCCGATTTTGTTTTGTCTTTTTAGTTTCATAATAGCGGATTTTTTGATATCGGATTTTCATAATAGAAAATATGTTTTCGAATCTGATATCGAATTTTTCTAATAGCACCCTGAAAAAAGATAATTGGCAAAGATCCAACATCTATAATCTGATCTAATTAACTCGTATATAATCGCCATCCGTATACACCCAAAACAACTTGAACATCATTTTGGATTAGTGAGTTAGGAAGATTCAGACCATTTTGTTCAGAAATGAAGTCTCATGGTAACCACTATATTGAAGACCTTGTAGCGCTGCGTTGTTGACAGTCTTTGTGAATTTTCATTCTAAGTTGTGATGTATGTTATATATGTTGTTGTAATTCGCTAGGCCGGTTTCGATCTGATGATGACGTCACTGAATGACAGTGTGATCAAAATGAACAAATCCATCTCATTAGGCACATGTTACCGGACTTGATGCTCGTACTGGACGATTCGTATATGTATGTTTAGTCGTGACGCGACAGTTCTTGTGAATTACAAGAACACAACTCGAAATATCGATCTTATTTGATAGTATACCATTCTTCCAATGGTATGAAATCAGTTAAATTGGTATTGCACTCTTTGACGCCTGAACAAAATTTGATCTTCTTCCCGCCAACATACTAACATATACTGTAACATCAGTTAGTCCACTAATTATTTGTTCTATATAGGTTTTAAGTGGAAATATTGTGATACATTGAACAAGTTAATTCCACTTTCACACACGTAGCAAGCCTTTTCATATATGAAGTTCATGAACATATAAATTTTTTAGAAACGGCTCGGTGCTGCAATTTTAAAACAAGTTCACATTTCCATTTCATTCAAGTTATAAAAACGTCACACGTAATTAACATCATCATGGTAATTTTGTTTCTTAGCCTACTAAGATTGACAAAAATAATTATAATATGAAAAATACGAGTTGACTAACTTTCAAATAATGATTTAATTATGGGACTGATGACAAGCTCTGTCCAATATAACATAACCCTTAAATTTACTTCGAAACTATTTCTTAGCGAAAAGCTTTTTACATTGCACTAATATTAGTTTGTCCATACCGCAATTCGGAGTTTTCAGCCATTTCGTGCCCAACAAACCTCAAAGGTATATATATAGATCAGGTTCTAAACTTTCGAATGAAAAGCCTTCTCACTTTGGCTCATTGACTTACTCCTCAGTTTCCAAAACATCATTTTTATTGAACCGGATCAAAGTTCCTTTCGTGATCTCGATCTCTTGTGTGTGGCCAAATAGGGAGGGATCAGCACAATACAAACAAAGTTATTAAATTAGTTGTTAACTCTTCACCACTAAATCACCAGATTACAAGTCCATTCAATGTTCGGTATGGACATAAAAAAAATTTTCTCATAGCGATAATTTTAGTTTTTATTAAATAAATTTAAGAATCAAAACAACATCTTAAGAAAAATCAAAATATATGTATATATAATAATAACAATAAACAAGACGAAACAAAAAACAATTCTCAGCTTCATACGTGTGTGGCCATTTGATTATATTTTTTTTCTTCCAACCTATTGTTATTTTCTTAAGATTTTTTTTTCATCTCAAACTCTTAAAATCTGTCCATATATTATTATGTGGATTTTAATTTCGATATTTTATTTTATTTTTTATATATAATATAAATCTTGTATTAATAATAATAATAATAATAAAAATAATAATAAATTTAATAGTTTCAGAACATAAATTAATGGAGCTCAACCAGAGAAATATAACACACACACATACACATATAAAAAAATTATTTGGTCCATATATACGAGAATAAAGGAGTTACAGTTTCTTAGAAATCAACTGCATTTCCTTAAAATATATAATCTAATGTGTGTATTCCTTATCAAAACCATACACACAAACATAAGATACGTAACCAGATATGTTGGCTTGGACACTTTGTTGTTTTGTTTTTCGTTGTACCTTTTCATGTTTTTTGTCGTTTCACGAAAATAAAACAACACATATGTTGTGTTATTTCGTTTTTCAACGAAAATAAAAATATTTTCAACATCATCTTCAACTCCGCAACGTCTTGTTCTTCTTATTCTTAATTTTATTTATTATTATTATTATTATTATTATTACTATCGGGGTAAGAATAAAACGAAGAAGACATATTGACGACGTGAACGTGGATATAATTGGAGCTTCTGCAGAAAATGTTAAGAAATAAAATTGTAACATATTTTTCGCAATTTTTATGTTTTTTTTTTGTTGTTACATCGTTTGCAGAAACTATATGGATACAATTGGACGGTTGATGTGGCTGAAGTAGAACATAAATTTAAAAAAAAAAAAAAAATTTTAAATGAAATATTTATTAACTGAAGACATGTCATTTGATTTATTTGTTATTTCGACTGTACAATTCGAAACCAAACCAAAAAAATGTAAGGAATTGGCGTTCCTCGCGAAACAAATAATAAAATGGACATTGGAACGAAACAAATGTCAATTAGTCATTTTGTTAAATTACAAAAACAAATGAATCGAATGAAATTTATGATCAAATTTTTGGTTTATATAGTTTCGAGGAGTACCAATGAAGTAGAATTTCAATTGATATCCAATTTATTTTGTACATGTACATATATACATATTTGTGTTAGCCGTAAGGTTTAATGTTTTGATTAATTTTATTCTTATTGGACAATATGATTTAGTGTGGTGCAATTGGTGATATTGGTATATAGTGTTAGATATAGGAGTATATATGTCTCAAGATCGAACAACTTAACGAAGGTGATTCACTGTCAACAGATATAATTTAACGACTTGAATCGAAAATGAAGATTTTGGCACAGATCAGCCCTAACCTGCCAATCGAATCGACATACGGCTTTAACTATACGGTTTATACCGAGAATTTATGTGGGTAAGTGGAAATTTATGTGTCCTTATTGCACAAAGTTTCCAAATACCTTTATGCAATAAGGACACATAAAGAGAAGTAAAATTTAGGAGAGTTGCTCTCAAGAAAATAGTAAAGCTGTTAGTGATATGTTGTTGTACTACATACACTATCCAAATAAACAAAATTTGCATTAGAGTTATAGGTTTGATTCACATTGATACTCATTTAGCTTGCTGAAATGTTTCTTTGTAAAGGACAAATTCAAACACTAGAGACTATAAGAGGTGAAATACAATCACTGCTAGATTCTTGAGGAAAAAATTTGTGATAAAAAGCAATAGCCTAACTGCCCAGTTATATGATATGGCCAGAAACAGTTTTGCATAGAATAACATCGATATCTTCCAGAAGCCTTATGTTATTTCCAGTGAAGACCAGAACAACCACTTAAAAATTTGTAAATAAGCTTTATTGGGTTTAAAACAGTTATAATGAAAGAGGAATAACCATATGATTGGTTTAGCAGAACTGTACCAAATAAAAACTGAAAAATATGGCGATGGAGAGAGGTTGTGATGATGACGGTTTAAATGGGTTATCACATTGTAGATGGGTTTCTGTTAAAAGTCCATAACCACGATGTTATATTTAAACATCTTATAAAGGCAAACATTGAGCCTTCATGATCAATTTTATCTACAGACAATAACAACTCAACACGAAAAATGGATTCTGGGTAGCTTTTGTTAAGTATAAATTGAAAAATGGGTTTTGTTATTAGAATCACCATCGTAGTGCAGGTTATTTTATAGCCAGTGATATTTTTCATCCTTAAACAGTTTTGGACCACTGCAGTCATGAGATAACTAAATGAAAGGATACGTTAATACAGAAGGTATACATGTATTGCTTCTAAAAGAACAACAATTAGTTTAAATTGAAGGACTTAGCAGATTGAAGCCTTGGTAGATTGGGTCAGATTATTCAATGTTTTAACGCCATTTAGGCTCGATACCATCTTGAAGTTTCTCAGTATAGACTAAAACGAACCATTTCTGTATGTTTGCATCATGTATTAAGCATTCGATTTCTTGTGAAGAGGACTAGCCTTCCTAATTCTTTGGAAGAAAATAAACCTCAAGTATGAAGCTTTTGTAGGTGCTTATAGGTTTTTTGAACAAATCTGACTCTCAGTCAACAAATGTCAAATTCGGATAGCCTTCGTCTCATTGTTTTGATTGCCACTTTTGCTTCTTGAACAATTTTGAAATGGCCTTGTCGACCTTCACATGAAGTAACTCTTGTAAACCTCTTCCAGATAGATACATGTATTTACAAAGTTTATAAATAGAATCATGCTCGCGGTATATTGTTTAATATAATGGACAGCAACAATGTTTAAACCTCCAGGTTTCAACCTCACCCAACATTTAACATGTTACATATACACATTTTTAAAACCATGATTTAAAAATTAATAAACAAAAAATCAATCCATGCATGAAAAATTTATTGTCTTCCAAATGGAAATACTACAAAGAAAACCAGAAAACTACCAGAATGCCAACGCCAAATAATCTGAAATAATTGAAATAAAATAAGAAGAAAACTGGGAATAAGAAAAATAATAAGTGTCGAGCAAATTAGTTTGACAATATTTTTTTTTTGTTGGTGTCTACTTATTTTGCAAAATATATAAATAAATTATTTATTTTCTTAACTGTCGTTTGTAAAAGTGTTTTTTTGTTGTTCATTTTCTTCATTTTTATTTTGTGTTATTGTTGAAAGATTTTTAATTTATGATATTTTGAGCGCAGCATTTTTTGTATACAAACGTATATAACACACACAAAATACAAGAATTATAACAAATTTTCATCTGCAGCAAAATAATAACAACCATAATAAGGGAAATAAGGTAAGTTGATTGAAGTTATAACCCCAACTGTGCATTAACGAAGAAAATAATAGACTTGCATTTTAGGTATAAAATTAATCAACAAATCAGCGATGAATACATAAAAACAAAATAATATCTCGACCCCCACACACACTCCGCAAGTTGTATATCTATTTATAGATCTGATATCAAAAGCTATTTATATAACTTGAACTTTTGTACTTGATCATAACTATCTACTATATTGAACTTGAAATCTTTTTTTTTTTTTTGGTTTGACAACCTACGATGTTTACAACTCAACGACTCTTGATTTCATTGATTATTTGGCGCCTGATACGTCATCCATCAAATAAAACAATGCAAATAAACAAAGATATAGTTGGTTAATAGCCGCACATAAATGTTTGCAAATTATAACAAATTTACATCTTAAATATTTACTTTACCATTTAGCCCCATCTTCAATTCATTTGAAACACCGGAAATACACATTATAACCATATTTGGACAATATTCTCCATTTATATAAATATATATATTTATAAAGCGCCATGTTGATCATTAAATTCGGTGATGATCAACTTCTTGATCATTCATTACTATTCGTATACAGTATCAATTTACATTTTTGTGTAAACAAAAACTTTGGTCATTTTATAGCCATCGATCACATTTTTGAATTTGACTAAATATGGTGAAAACATAAAAGTTTGCGATCGTGCACAAAGCAAACGAAGATCCGCGCTTTTTTTTGTGTAATAAAATCACATAAATAACCTTAATTTTGACATTATTGTTTAACAAACTAATGACGAACAAACAAATCTATGCTATACACATAACAATGTATTATAAACATAAAACAAACAAACATCATAAAAATGCAGCACGCGTGCATCGAATACTGAGTATGGAACGTGTAACAACCGCATAAATATAGCGGCCTAACGTAAAGAGCAAATTAAAGGTGCTAATGTTACATACACACATATAGATACATCGTGAACTAGAAACGCAAACAAAACAATTGTTTTGTTATTGTAAAATGAAAATGTTTAAATATAAATTGAAAATACAATTAAGCTTTTATGAATGAAAATGTAAACAAGAGAAATGTGCGATCGCAATCAATGAAAGAATTAAATTGTACGAAAGAAACAGAAAACAATTGAATCGATAATGAGTTATGATGGTGTTAGGACGTTTTTGCCGATCAGTGAGTTGGAAAATGGTGTGTTTGGTGCAAAACTGGGTGTGCTACTTCAAGGGCCTCCCTATTATTGCGAAATAATCCGATTTTGGATTTTTTTCCGATATCGAAAAATCCGATCCGCTGCAAATTTTCGTATTATGAAATTGTTCGATCGGTAGTTAAGAGTTTTGTAAAATGAATAAATTCGATAACACAAAATAAAATAGCAGTCGGATTTTGACATACGATTTTGTTTTGTCTTTTTAGTTTTATAATAACGGATTATTCGATATTCAGAATAGCAAAAGTCGCTTTCGGATCCGATATCGAATTTTTCATAACAGCCTCCAGTGAAAAATTTCAATGCGTTAAAGATAACTCTAGCATCTTGTTAACATAAAAAACTATGAATTCTTTGAAAGCTCCCCATTATTAACTAAATTATGGATCATTGTAGAATCGTTACCAGATAATAACGCTATACAAGTTAGTAAGCTTATTGAAAAAAGATTATGAAAAATTCGAATTAGTGATGCTGTGCCCACCATGATTCTATTTCTCTTATTCATCTTGATATTTTAGCCAAACAGATGACTGCAAGTATGTTCGTCATAATACTCCAACATAAAAAAAAATAGTTGTCTATCCTCTAGTTCACGGTTAAAGTTTTTTGGCCGGCGTATGTGTAAAGGAAAATAGAATACGGCAATTCTTTTCTCATCTCAAGTTTAATAAAGAAATTTTACTAACCCAGTTAAGCAGTGACATATGGTATGATAAGAATTTCAACAACATTTCATTATAGATAACTTTTGTAGTTCATTACTGCAGACAGTCTTATTGGTATATACGGTACAAAGAAACTAGTGACTTCATTTGTAATACTCCTTTCTTCCATAGCACAACACTATACGTGATGCTTTTTGGTGCAGCAAGACACGCGTTAGAGCCTTTTAGGATCACCAATAAACGCCTAACCACTACGATCGATTAAAAACGCCCTCAATTCTCATCGGAACATTACAAATGAAATTTAATAAATTATTCAAGTCACACGCGTGTGCACCCATACACCATGCCTTATGTTTACCGATTAAATTATCTCCATCTTATACTTAACTTTTGATTTTTAGTTTTTTAATGGAATGAAAATAAATACAAAGAAATCACTTTTATCAAGTTTCCTATATATTAAAATTAGAACTACCGTATTTGTCTTAAGCATACGATGTCGTATAAAGCACATATGTATGTTATACAAACTGTTCGGACGTGATCTGAAAACATAACGTCATAAATGAGTTATATTGTATCAATTTATTTCTTATTATATTATATATAAGAGATAATACAAAACTGATACAATTCATGGGATCTTGGGAATTGAGACATAATTTTTTATTGTCTTCGTACTCGTTGTTTGTATAATTTAATTCAATTGAATTTCATACACGTACATAAGATCATATCGATTTGATCGAATTAAATTAATTTTTTTGTATTTTTTTTAGTGAGCTTAAAACTCATGTGAATTGGGATTGTGTTATATATAAATATATATATAATATATAAGAAGACCAATTAAAATGAACAGTTGTGCGCTGTCATGCTACCAGGGATCGTGTTACATTCAAGCTTCACGATCTTTCAATTAAAATTTAATAAAATTTTTATTTGTATTCCCAACAGGAGATCACATCATCATTATATATCAATATTTGCAAGGAGCTTTTCATTGTAATGGTTAAATGAAGAAGCTGCACGTGGTGACTTTACCATATATACATAAATGGGAATTCGAATGGAATCAAGCGCCTTGAAAGTTTGATCATGCAGTATGTGGATGTCAAGGAAAACCTTAATATCATACTTTTACAAAGAGACTTTATTTACTATGTGTACCTTAATCTGGACACAATTACTGGAGTGTAAAACGTTATGTTTTCATTAAGACTGAAATTAAAATCGCTTTACTATTACATCAACACCATACGGTACAGATTATCACCATACAGCCAGATAATCCTACTTAAAACACCAATTAAAACTCAGAATTTGTCACCAGGGTTAATAACATGTATACAACTATTTCTTGGGATGAATAGTTTATCACTCTTTGTCCCGATCAGGATCAACAGGCGTTGATGAATTCAAGACTTACCTTAAAGAGCGTTTGGAGGCTACCCCAAAAGATTGACTGCTTCATAAATATATAAAAGCACAGCTGTCAGAACAATTATTTCTGTCTCATTCACATTTAAAAGCAAATAAGGTCAACCTATTATCAAGTAGGCGAACCGTATTAACTTACTATCTAAATATTTTAATGTACATAATACCGATCTGGTATTTCCCATATTCACCACTGATATCGATTGCTTCGTTTGACTTCACTGACTTTATTTTATAAAATCACAACTAAGTTTTATCATCTATTGAGCACAATTAGCAATCGTATTCTGGTTGATCATATAATGTTCAATTTGAATCATCGGACAAATCTTGACTGTTGAAAAAGTTGGAACAATATGGAAATTCTAGCGATGTGTACGTCAAGACCTTGTGGATTTATTAAGACCACAAGGTCTTGACGTTTTGTTGATCACAACGGATTCAGTTCCACTTACTAAACAAGCAGAATAATATGAGCTCGTGTTAAAAACCATGGCACACAATCATGTCATGGTAGTACCAACTCACTCATCAATTTCCGCTTATTAATTATTATTTTAATTCCGCTTATTTTTCGTCACACTCTTCACATTTCTAATCAGATTTACTTGCTGGTATTGTGAATCCTCGCTAGATGAGCACGTATTCGAATAGTCCTTTCAGTCATGTATTTCATTTCTAGACTATCAAAAAAGCTCAACAACGGTTATTGAAAGCTTTTGGTTTGGAATTAGAAAATCCTTGGTTTTCTCACGATCAAGTATACATTACAATTTGTTAATTCGGGGAAAAAAAGGTACGGCGCTTCGCTTTGGAATATCGAACACCCAGGGGCGAAGCCCTTTAAGTATATAATATATTAGCTTCAGTACATATTAGGTTCAAATAACTATATTTAAATTTGTTGATTTAATTTACATATTATAAGATACACTATCGCCGTCTTAAAAAGCTTAATCAAATAATTATCTTTTTACGATCATTTTATCTCGAAACGTATATATCTGTATAGATATTCAACCAAATTGATTAACCTCATTGTCTACGCACCACTAATCCAATCCAATTTAGAAACAAAATATAGAAATTCCAATAAATTTTTTCATTTAATCCGTAAAAAACTATCAAACCCAACGATTTCATTTAATTAAAATATTGATAAGTCTTAAGAGCGCGTAAGCCAAACCACAATCAACGTTTTTTTTTTGACAAAACATACCGGTTTGATTGGTATGAAGTACATAATAAACTGAAAATGTATATACGACTTAAAAATCTGTCATCTCATTTTTTGACAGATTTCAATTTTAAACAAATATATTTGTTTTAAGAAATGACTCGAATAAAGATTGATTAGATGAAGGAAATATCACCATAACGTGTCGATTTGAAATATAAATTTGATTGATTTCGATTGAATCAATTGATCGTCTGTATATTTATTTATATACCAGTTGTGTATATATACAACAAGAAAATCAATTTGTCTGCCGGATATATATCATCTTAACGTGCGTATAAAATCACCACCAATCAAAATTCTTTCATGTTGCAATAAACTTAGTGATACCTTTTAATTTTCCAGACAGCGTGCCACACCTGTGACATAAATAAAAAATATAAATTATAAGCAAAAATTGAATTTATTAAAAATTATTTTGCTGAAAATTGTCACAATAAATATTCCACTGTTAATGTACAGCAACAACAACACTTTGTAACACATCCGCAAGTGTTTTCTTCTTTGTATACACAAAACCTCTTGTACAACGAACAAGTTGTATAAAATTTTTTAAAACCATTTGTTTAGATATATATTTTTAATATACGAGTCTGTCATTTGGAATATAAAATTTCATTAATTAATTACTTAATTAATTAATAAAATTATGATGATAGAAAACTATAAAATATGTAAGTAAGTTTGTACATGACGTGAAATTACTCCTAATTGACATTGGTGGCTTTAATAAAATAGTTTAACATTTTATTAGAAAAGCTCATTTATGTAAGGTCTTACAGGTGGCCCATATTTGACATGACACCTAACAGAGCAAAAAATCTCACTCGTAAGTTTCCCGAAGAGGTGAAATTTTTGAGACAAAAGTTCCCGAGCTTTGTAGGGTTTCCAATCTGTGCCGTTTTTCATCCAAATCATATACTTGAATTATGAAAGTATGTTGGCATCTTATTCGATGTTAAACTGTAACACACATCATGAAAAGTTTTTTAATAATTCATACAACACTGACAAATATACGGCTCATGCTTAATGAGATTAATTATTCAGTCTGTCAATCAATGATATCAGCCATCGGATCAAAATCGCTCTAGCAACAGATTAGACATTTATTCCACAGATATTTGAATAAGAGATAAATAAAAATGGTTCAGATAAATTCTCTAATCAGAGCTAAGTAAATAAGTATTTGGTCATCATTACTGATCATAGCTAAAGGTATTCCTGTCATCTTAACTCTTTATTTATCAACACAAATTAAGTGAACTTTGAAATTGATCAACAGAGGCTTCATCTATACTGTTAGAGTGATTTCCGGTATAAATCTACTTCACTCATATTATCTCAGTATTTGGTCATAATGATTTTTTATTACTCCCCATCTAACATTAAACTTTTTATTTTTCAAATTAACTTTGGACTTATTTTTGAGTAAAATCATATCTTGATACCAATTATAACAATTACAAAGATTGCAGGTTTTATAGGCCTTATTGTAAAATAAATGGGTTTGAAATTACACGGAAGATTTTAATGTAAGTTTAATTGTTGTATCACTTAATGCCAATAAAATTATACATCTTTTATTGTTTATATTCTTTTAAATGTTGCTCTTAGATTATTACACGGACATTATGAATTTGCCAGGAGGATATCTGTTGCCATCTAAAACTACTTTGTTCAAAAACAAAACCAACTTCTTCTTTAAACCAACTTACAACTTTTTATATTTTAGGATTAAGACGAATCACATAAAAACTATTTTGATAACATGATTGGTTGAGGTTAGTATTAAGTAGAAAGTTATACCAAAAGAAACTATAAACTGTTACAGTTATTTCTCCGATTTTGACTTATCTAATCTTTGTAATCCTTTTAGGAGCTCAAAACACTCCACTCTCAGTTCTTACCCGGTTCACTTATTTACATGTTTCACTTATACTTATTCACTTATTTACTTTATTACAGCGAAATCACAGACGTACGACTATTGACCCAATGAAGCTTCAACTTTCGACGATTTCAACTAATCACAGTTTAAATTCTTACTAATTCAATATTCTGTTCGTGTATTTATACTCAATTCGCCTGCTTCGTCATCGTAGAATCTTACTTTTGTTTACTTTTTCCCATGAGTACTGCGTTTATGTTGCTTTTCAATTATTATAATTTAGTTGTTATACTGATCCAGAGATGGCACCCGTTTATATGTAAAATTATATAAAAATTGATTGTTTCATGAGAGCTCTATAGATTTGGAGTTCCTGGAGTTGAACCATTTTATTTACTGTAATATACAATACTTAGCGTCTTTAAGAAGCGCTGTCATTCTTTTGAGATTAAATCGGCTGAGATTTATGTTATATTGGTAGGATGTTCATTCCGTTAAGAGTTTTCTTAAATTTTTCATGATAATCTCTATCGGTAATTTAACCTGGTATAACTAGCACTCCTCTAAAATTAGCCACGCTTTATAATTCTTAGCCTTAAATTTTGTTAAGTTTTTGGTATCTAAAAATTAGAAGAGGTGCTTTTTGATTAGAAAAGACCTGGTCATTAATAGTTTGCAACCAATAATTGGTTCCAAAACAGAGGAATTAATCAGGTTATCATCTTTGGTGAATTAAAAAGTAAGATCAAGCCGTTTAACATATTCAAGTGCTTATAACGGAAAACTGGGTATCTAATCTCGCTTGGAAAGTATGTTGGAAACGATTACAAATTTTAACCATCATATTTATTCTAGTTCAGTGTTTCGACACAATGTCATATAATTGATCTTTGGTATGTGTAAGAGAACGAGTCAAGTAACCTGGCATGGCTTAACAAAACCATAATTGACGTCAGATTAGTTACCAATTGACGTTCACGAATAGAGCTCCAATTGACGTTACATTAACAATATAGTCTGTGCGCATTTTGGTAACACAAATGAACAGATTTTGCCTGTGTTAAGCGTTGGTTATCGTTTCAACGACGAATCGCACGAAGAAAACCATAAATCGAATAAATCACTTCAACTTATTAGAAATTCTTCTTATACAATTTATGTTCATGTATATACATGTCTTCATGTTGTGTACGAACACAGTATTTGTATTTAATTAATTTTAATTGATTAGACACATTTTGTTGTTGTATATACATATTTATATAATTTTTTGTTACAAGAATTAATTATCGATGAAATTTTATGCGATTATAATCATGCTCTCATGTACATGTATGTATATAGTTTGGGCTGTTGATGATAGCTGTCATCATAACAATAATTTATTATAGTTAATTTTTTGACAGTTTGTCGTAAATTATTGTATATATGTTTTAAAGTAGATACATAAATGCTCAAATGGTGTTATCGTCTTCTGATGGTGATAATTAATGACATATCGCGTAGACCAACGACTCAAAAATTAATGTTTTAATTTATACGACAAAATCTATACAAAAATACTTTATATAGTGATATGCTAAATAGGTTCTGATGTCCGAAACCTGTATATACAAATACCACTGTCGCACTTGTCAATTAAATATTAGTTTTGATTGAGCGCATGTCGTTACATAATTCATGTCACATTTCATTACGATACACGCAATAGATTTTCTTACAAAATATTTGAAATACAATACTTCTTGAGTGGCATGCGTCATAATTCCGGAACTATCTAGGCGCATGCTTTTTTTTTGAACTCGTAAGATTAGCATAATTAATCGCAAGAGACTCTTGTTTGGATTTTAATACTGTTGATGGGATCAGAACTGAAATAGATAACATTTTTTTTTCTTCTAATAATTATGTTAAGTCTGATCATAATCAATTTAATCCGTTCAATAATTTTTGAGATTAATAAAACTTGAATTTTTACTTTTAAAATGTTGAGAAATAAATTGAATATATGTCTCGTATATGTCGCCTGTTGTAGCACAATGGTAATGTTATTCTTATAATGCGAAGGTCTTGTGTTTGGTTTTCGTTGCTGACCAACCTATAAAACGTACATCAATATGAGATGGTAGTCCGAAAAATCATAGTAGAGATAAAATCCTATTAGTATATTTGTCTCCAATACCTCTTAGGAGACGGTTTTGTTAAATGACCGATTTTCTGAATTTTATTCTATTATGATAGACCATTATAGTGACCACATACTTAACTGAAAAAATTCAGTTTGATTTTCAGGACGTCACTGGCTAAGAGATGGCTTGTCATGATATACATTTTTTGATATTTATGGTACTCAAGCCAGATAGAATGCTGAAGTTTTGGAATAACATCTGGCCTTAATGTCAGCAGCAGCAGAAGCCAATTTATTTATGCCAATTTATAGTGCAAAAGTTGAACGAGTGAACCGCGTGGTGTTATGTATAATGTTCAGATTCAAATTAAGTTTGTCGGAATCACATGTTTGCAGGCATACATTAGTAGGCTAAAAACTATCAATGATCATGAAATGAGAGCAATAGAAACAAGGTGGACTTAATATTTTTATTAAAAATCATTTTAAGCAAATGTATGTTATAGGCAGCATATAGTCGATTTTGTTGTACCCCTTATTTGTACCCGTCCTCTCGAATCTGTAACAATGCCAAAAAATAATAGGACATTGCACATAAAATCAAATTATTTGCAAGAAACAGGATAAAATTCAACCTCTTAGAGCGTATAAATGGCCAAAAAAAGTGTCTGTCTAAAGTGTTTTACGACAGCTGCTGCACCCACTATAATCATTTGATTAGACCAAGTATACATTTTTTCTGAAAGTGGTGAGCACAGAACTTTAGTACACAAGTGTATTTATAACCATAAATGTGTTCAGTTTCCTATTACAGTATATATTTACTTCAATCTTACAACCATACAACCGAAATGAAACTACTGAAAATCTGCCAATTGAGTGACAGATGTATTAATCGTTTTTAAAAGTGGAACAGTTCTGTTGGAACTCTGGATACATGTTGAAAATAATAAAAGTCTCTAAAAGGAAACTCCCATGCTATATTGCATGTATTCTATCTGTTGAAACAAGTGAATGATATCAGCTGTATATAGATAACTCTGTAGTGCAAACAGCCAAAACTAAAAGATATCTCCATCTCGTTAAATTGTATATACAAAAGCTTGAAATACCATAAACCATCCGCCATATCTGCAAATCGCGTCAATATAACAAACCAAAACTCGTGTTATTTATTACCATAGATTTGTTAAACGTCGCTTTGTCTTTTAAATCATCATTTTGTCCAGTATACAAGCAAAAATTTTCATTTAATGTCATCTCCCTAATCAGATGTGGGGCTCAAAAAAACACAATTCCTCCGGTACATAAAAAACAACAACAAATATATATTTGTTTTAAACATCGAATTATCCTAAGAAATGCATGTAATTCGGTAAAATAATATTCTTGATAAGAAAAAAAACAAACACACAACCACCAACTTCGTATATATAAAAACAAAAACAATAAGATAACAAGAAGACAAGAAGCAAATTCATTTTATGTTTTTTCACACTACAGGATATTTTGTTTTCTCGCAAGATATCACAAAATCGTGAAATGGCAAAATACATATACATACTGAACTTACTTCCAAGAATTGAGTTACAAGACACACATATAACCAGTAGCCGCGCAGCCAAATATAAAATAAAATCATGATCACGATCATATAATGATTTGAAACAAAAGAAAATCCAAAAGTTGTGTGTGTAAACTTAAAAAGCTCGCATCATCTTGGAATTTCCAAAAAACGAAATAAAATACCACTCCTGTCATAAAATGACACTTATATGAGTTTCCTTACAAC
This sequence comes from Tipula lateralis, assembly GCA_963932295.1. NCBI lineage: Eukaryota > Metazoa > Arthropoda > Insecta > Diptera > Tipulidae > Tipula > Tipula lateralis. Next base: position 194,701,259 of record OZ010737.1, read on the forward strand.
AGTAGCTTTGTGTGTTCGCACAACTCGCGGATATATATAAACCACCCGTTATATACCTCGAATGATGAAGATTTGTTTTATATTATACCTTCAAGTGTTTATTTGTTTCTTCTGGTTACAATTGTCTGGTCACGTTGATTGTATCACAAGAATCATGATTATTCAAAATAAAATGTATATATACACAAAGACGATAAGCATTTAAGAAACGTGACTTAATTATTCCGAATTTTTTTGTTTTGTTTACGTTCATCTCGTATATCTCTCTATATATGAACATATACAAGATGTCACAAACCATTGACCTATAAAAATTATGGTATATACACTCGAACGATCTGAAGTCAAAGTGGTTTCTTCGGTTCATATATATATTTAAGATGATGATGACGATAATCGTAATCCGTATATGATAATAATGATAATACTAATGATATTGATAATGATAAGATGTCGTGCTGTGAAAATGGTAAATTTTACTAAAAACAAATTCCTTTTAAATGAATCTCATTATCATTAAATAAATAAATAAAAAAAATGAAATCGTTTTGAAGATATGATCAATATTTTATCTTGAATTAAAAATCGTTTCTTAATTTACAAAAAAATACAAAAAAAAAACATTTAATTAATATTTATTAATTTGTTATAACCGATCGATAAGATTTGTTGTTGTTGAAAACATATTTTAAGATGCGATTCGATAGGCAGTTTCGGTTATCAAAATATTTGATTTTCTATTGTATGTGCGATGAATTTTGGTTAAGATATTTAAATTCGTTTCGACCAACAAAATTAACATATTATCACCCGCTGAAATGATCGTATACAGTTTATTTTTATTGTGATCATGTATATATACATATATAGTGTTTAGCAAGAATGCTATATGCAGATATTATGAAACGAGATTATACCGAGTGATAAAAATTTAAACGGGATCGAATGTGTGGGCCAACCTCGTATATACGATATACATATAAACGCTACTAATAGCTCAAACCATTTATTAATGCCACAATTAATAGTTTTTGTTGGTTTGCTTCTATATATACACATCGCGGCTATAAACCAAAACCATATATAAGATTTGTACATACCGCGAAGATTTATGTACCTGAGGTTACATTTTTCCAACTTTTCATCGACTATTTTATTTCAAATAAATATTAAACGACAACATTTTCGTATTTTTTTTTATTAAAACTATAAAAAATATTATTTTTTATATAAATAAAACTAAAATAAATAATTATTATAGGAATAAAGTATATAAAATGTGCACCGCCACCGAGTAGTCTATAGATATACCTACCTATATATAGTTATTATCTGGTGAATAGTTTATTGATAAAATGCGGTTGATAGATTTCAGGTATGCGCATACGAGTGTGTAAAAGTGGAATTTACATGATAATTTGACGCTCAGCGCAATTACTTTATGTGTATAGTTGTATCAAGGGGGGTATGTCCGAACGAGCTAGAATGATATACTACACGAGGTCTGACATAATTTATTTTTTTCTAGTTACTGTCATAATATTATAGACTATATACCTAGGCATGGCATAAAATATTCAATCTTAGTTCAGTTTTTATCTTAAACAAGAAAATTACGTATTAGTTGTACTCGAAATAGATCGTGGAGCCAGTATATGAAAGAATCAATCAAATTATCAATGAGTGAACTCAGATAACACTTTTAAAGGCACCTTCCTGACAACATCAACCTAACCATAATACGACACAAATAATAATTTCACATTAGAATTGTCTGCCGATTTGAATCATCAATAAGAACAGGTATATCCAGGTGGTTAGGTATAGAGTTCAGATGAACAATTCTTCACTAGTATTCAATGGACGTGTATATAAAGGCATGGTTGTATTTGAAACAATGTCATGCGTCGATTACCGCATTGATCTTGATACAGTTGTTTCTACCAATGGAACTCAATGGCAACCGTTAAACAATTGAATTAGTTTTTTTCAAGCGAACAGTTTGCAATCCTGATAAGAGACCTGAATCCACTCGATCACCCTGTCTGGCGATCTCTTGATCTTAATATTTGGTTAAGCATCATTAAAACGGCCAAATCTCTATATGCATAGAATGTAGCGCAAGCGAAAGGAAGAAAGTCACCATATGTAGCCACAGAAATGGAAATTTTCTTGATATATAAACTTGTTTAACCTGACAGGTTAAGTATGTGTTGATTTTTAATTATTGTTAGTTGGATCATATAATCTGGAATATTAGATCGAGCTATAGTAACTAGTGATTATATTTATTACTGATTTGAATGTGCTTAAACCAAACAGTTACATCTTATGATTGTCTGAATGCTCTCGTAGTTTAGAAAACGTTAGGAGACCTAACTTGAACACAAAATGTATGACTAACTCTCGATCTGTGTTGTTTACCAATGTATTTCTGCTTCTTATTCTTTGTATATAGATTATTACATGCCTCAACAAATATTGAACATTTTCAAATTTTTGAGTGTAGCTGCTCCGCTGGGTTTTAGCTTAAACTAATGTTACGACTCTTTTCGTATCCGGATTATTGACGCCTCAAAATAAAATTAGCCGCTTGCCACTGGACAGGGCTATGACACTAGTTTTCACTTCCCATTAATCACTTTAACACTGCACTATAGATAAAACCAAACTTGTTCGAAACATCGATTAAACGCTGATTAGATATACGTATGAGACGGATACACTGGCATTACGATGATGATCATATGTTAATCTTTTGAGATCATATTTATCTGAAAGGCTTTTTAAAGTAATACAAGAAGCTAAGTATTTTGGACTAAAAGAGGTAAAGGAAGGAGTCCCGCAAGGCAGCGTATACTGAGAACAGTCCTATACCTACAATATACCAGTGATATACAACAGTTCGATCAAGTTATAAAACAACACCTCTATACAAGTAACAGGGCAAACTGCAGTAAAGGCGGCGAATTATTTTAATGTGCAAGTGAAGAGACTTCAATATACTGAATGAAACATTAATAAATGAAAATTGGAACATGTCAACTTTATGAACAAACCATTGGTTATCTCTTCGCCAATCAGCTGATATACGACGTGATGGTGCCTTATGAGAACTTTACTAAACACCTGCATGTAAAACTTAAATACAGGAAAAGCATGTAAAGAAGAAAAAGAGAGAGCTTGACCCTTATAATATAGACAGTTGTTTTGGCTAATTGGACGAAACAACAAAATACTGATTTATACATATATTCAAACTTATACAGAACTTCCAAAATAAGGTACTTGCGGGGTAGTGGAAGCCTCTTGACTACTGGAACATTTGGTTAGAAGACTTCAAAGAACGAAACCCTTCGAGCTCGTTAGTATGTGATCAGCTACCTACCAATGGACAGGAATTGGTGCATGGCTGGATAAACATTCAGATGTAAATTGAAGGTAAATCTGGAAATACTTATAAGTTTCAATGCAATAAAAAAAATATCTCGTTTTTTCTTCTCATTAAATTAAGCTGAAAGAAGCGACTATTTAAAATTGAGCTCCTACATAAAGTATTACGAAAGAAGTGCCTCTATGCCTGAACTTCGAGAAGCTTCAGTATAACAATTCTTGTTGCATATTTACTTTTGTAAGTAATCGTTGTGGTTAGTTCTCTCATCGTTACGTAAACAAAACCTTGAAACCACTAGAAAGGATTATAAACTCTATATAGAAACTTCTATAACTTATTTATTTATGTTCCTATTTCATAAACAATAAATTACAATAACACTAATAAGTTTTTAGTATAAAATAATAAAAATTTTGTTTGAAGAAAACCACAATAAAAAAATTTATAAATTTTAAATATTAATAATTTAATGACTTTTCTGACACTTTACCAATCTTATATGGACATGACTGTACGTATATATATTTGAAATATGTTAGAAAATATAAAATTAATTTTTATTGATTAAAAAATAATATTAATGTCATCTTAAAGTCAAAATAAATAATTTTATTACGAGTTTTCTATACGAGCCAAGATACTAAATCGGTTTCGTCGCTTAGTAAATAAGTCTTTTGTATATTCACATCTACAACAGATACTGACGTTTGCCGCATCGGATTAACATGTATACAAGCATTTTTGCAATCGGAAGAGACTTATATTTATCGACATAATGAAGATTTGGGTTTTTATGAGAGATTAGACTTGTTTTTATTTTAGAAACGTTTATGTGGTACTAAAACTGAGATTTTTTTTATGGACTTATACATAATTTTTTGTATAGGGCTATAAAACTGTTGCTTATATACCATAGCTGGTTATACATATATATATATATACGTTTAAGGTGATATTTTAATGATCAATTTCGTTACTGTAATAATTTTATGTACATATTTCAGTGTTTTATTGTCCATTTTCTTGTACAGTATAGATGATCTTTCCTAGTAGTTTGTATCATTATGTATATAAATGTTAGGTCTTAAAATGAAGCAAGTAACTTTATTTCTAGGAATTGAAAGTGTTAATTTTAAATGTTTTGAGGTTATAAATCTTAATTTCTCGTTGGAAACCGATTTCGTATATTTGGATCTAGGATTTTGTTGGCCTAAGGCTGCAGTTTAGGTGGAAGTTCATAAAATTAATTGCATATTTACCTTGGATGTGTTTCACACAGTGGCTCGAGATACTGTATAAATCATTGAACATTCTTAACACTTTAACAATGATGGACATTAAAGCTTACAGTAGGTAAAGCAATTTATGGTTTAGAATAATAAAGAATAATTTGTATTTCGATTTCAATAATTTCCATAGAGGAATGGCGGATGTCGTTAGAAAAGTGAATTTACCTATTGCCAAATCATTAATTTTGACCATATCAATCCAAAATTCGTATCAGAACCTTATATTACGATTGTAGAATTTTGATTTAATTGATTTCGCATAATAAAAGAATGGCCGATATGGTTAGAACAGTGAATTTAACTATTGCCAAGTTGTTAATACTGACAGTATCAAAGTATTTACTATTTAGACCATGACCTAAAGTAAGAATCATAAGGACACGATGTAGGTTATACATTGATATGACTTATTTTTTCAATTCTGGCACTTTAGTGATTTTCTAAGAGTAATGGCCGATCGATATGGTTAAAACAGTGAATTTAGCATTTGCCAAATCGTTAATAGTGACCGCACCAGTGTAAAATTTAGATCAGAACCTTATATATATAGATCATAAGGACATGATGTAGGTTATACATCGATATGATATAGTTTAAATTTTGGCATTTCGATTTTAGTGATTTTCTCTGAATGGCCGATCGATATGGTTAGAACAGTGAAATTAATTATTGCCAAACCATATGAATGCACCATTTGGACCAAAAAATTATATTATGAACGAGAACTACACATAAGCTTTTCTTCACATAAGCTTTCAAACAGATAAAAAGTTGTACATCACTGGTTGCAACGTGTAAAGCACGAAAGCTTTCTGTCAAATTAATATAAATTGTCTCCCTCATACATGCTTTCGAATACATACATACATGTCAAGTTGTTTTAAGATCTCCATCCAAAACGAAGTAATAATAATTCGATACCAGAATAACTAACTGTCCAATATATTTTTTAAGAATAATCATAAATAACGATAATCATTATCAGCCAATATAATCCACGATAATGTCTTTCTATCTTCAATATCCATTTCAAATCTTTTCAAAAAAGTGAATTTTAATGATGCGATTAGAGAGATGAATTTTAAACATCTCGAACAAAATGTCCTCCATAAATATATGTATACATAAATAAGGGAGATCTGTAACACTGGTCTTAAGTATATGCGGTTCGGTTGGTCGACAGTAACGATATTATATATACATTTTATTTATATTATTTATTTACACGACATTTTATTGTTGACATCTCATTTATAATGATAACATTCAATAATTTATTTTTATCGTTTTTTATGTTGCGCGGAAAATATTACGAAAATGTTAAGTTAATGTATATATGTATATATTATGTACATATGTGTATACATATAATAAAAGATAAAATATGACTTAATAGGTATTTGCGTCTTTAAACGATTTATTTCATTCAAACTATCGGAAATTCCATATACAATACATGTATAAGAAAAACATGTCACAGGCAGCAGCATCACTATATATATCTGTATAAAGGTACATTAAACACACATTTTGTATTTATTATGAGAGAAGCCCCATTATCTTATAGGACGAACGCAATACAGTGTTAAAATTTAATTAAGAACAAAAAAAATGTATTGAAAGAAAATAAAATGACACATCAGTGAAACTAATTAACATAAATCAGTGGCGCCATAATTTTTTCTTCTCATGTTAAAATTAAATGATTTATTTATAAGAACTTAAACGATGTTACTATGGATGTATAAATTGTTAAGTGTTTTAATAATGACTATTTTATATTATGTACACTTTGTGCTATAAAATGGTATAGTAGATCGAGCTTTTATTGTTGACTCGTTAAATGACGCGAATGGTACAATGAAATTGTTACAACATGTAGAAGGATATAAAATGTTCACTGTTTTGATTAGTACGTCAAATTAATATTAGATAAATAAAATGATGTATAGAGCCCAGCATCAATTAATGAGTATATAAGGCAAGATCATTATATCGTATATGTCGTTGCGATCGAAAATATGGTTATATATCTTCATCTGCACATTGAATTGCTGATTGACATGGTTCGAAGTGTTCTGGAATATTGTTTGAGATTCGCATAGACAATCTGTAATGCGAATGAGTCTTATGATTTTTTTTATTATGATTTCAAGCTTAAACTGTCGAAATATCCAACTGGTTATTTAACTCAGTCTAAGTGACTAAGTTGATATAGATAATTGTTAGTTGATAAATAAATTGACCTTTACCTTGATCAATTGTATATAGAAGTATATAAAATGAAGGATACAATACATGGAATCATTATTAATTCTTGAAAAATAACTTTTGAAATAACTAATTAAACCTGATGATAAATTGACAACCAGCAGAGTTATATTGTTTGCTAAATGCTTGCCGAAGACTACATTTGATCAAATATATGATGTCACTAAATTTATTATATAAGTTCAGCAATTTGAGTACATGTAACAACTATATTGATTCTAAAAGCTTTTACCGATAGGACACAAATTGAAACACATCTGATGGCGATCTGCCTTTTTTGGCGAAATTCTAAAAAAATACATTATCACTGTGAAGAACGATGTCATTTACACTCATCAAAAATTGTAATCTAAATTGATGTAATGGAATCAGTGTAGCCATATGTTAATTCTTGATAATAAAGAAAATAACCTGATTTAGGCAGCTGACAAAGCCTATCGATAAATGGTTCAAACCATTAGAGCTATGCGACCAAGACATCGACAATCGAGAAGATACACTTCGTGTAAGCACAAAAAAAGATTTCAGAACCAGACTTCAACTAAACTATATCATAGAGTCAAAAATTACTGTATCACATCTTCAGATTGAAATGATACAGGTCAATAGTTGTCTCAACTTATATGATACAAATTGAAGAACAATAGAACTTGATCGCCCATATTTAACTACTATAAGAACACAACAAATCCTGCAAGGTATATATAGACATAATCAGGATGACATCCACATATAAGATAATACTGGCCATTTCCTTAGTTTTAAAATAACGAACATTTTTTGAATGAACAGAGAATCTCAGAAACAATCAAATTTCTGAAACCAACCATTGGTATGTAACGAGTATGAGTTTTGATTCAATATTCCTATAAAACTTGCCACAATAGTATAACAGCATTGTGCACCAATTGATCGTTTGTTCGAATCGACTAGATCGTGAAACTCAGCGGTATGAAGCAACGATAAATCACTGTTATAGCAAAATCTAATGAATCAAATCAAGTTCATAGAACAAAGCTTACCAGAAACGGAGCAATTAGTAATAAAATCCAACTTGAGCTTTATTGATAATTTTTATATGCGGTCAGTATTAAATAATGCAAAAGATAACTCAAAAATGACTAAGGATCTAAGAACTAGCCTTATATCACTATTATTCGCCTCAAAGTAAACAATTCCCCATATACTCAGTTTGACCGATTAACAATTGAACTTCAAAATGTATACTTTGCTCTTCGAGTCTTTAGTCCACAAAATGGCTTTCTCCAGATAAAGTGACCATAACGAAAATTAGGCTTATACGAAATGCTAACATTATATGTCTTAATGGTACAATGATTTATTGTTGATTCGGATGCAATTGACCATATTTGTTTAACTCGAGAGGTCATAGAAATAAACTTGTACGAAAACATTTATTGACCACACAAACAAAGACTATATAATAAAATTTATGTGCGTAACACAAATATATAGTTTGGCACACCAGCTGACCAAACGTGAGGTGCGGCACTATTCTATAGAAATTCATTTAAAAACAAACAAAAAATATGATTTAAAATAATCTCATGTTTATTGTTTTGATGAACTCTTTTCATACGCATATGTGTATATAGTTACTAGTCGAGCATACCACAAACAATCTGAATTCAACTTTGTCCAACTTAAGATTTCTTAAATATAATAAATTAAAAATTTAAATGAATTTACATTAACCCATTAACAACATTTTGAAACGACAAAAATTACATATTTCCGTACAAATTATGTCAACATCAATTACCCTTTCATCCATTCCTTCGAGATATCGTTTTTATTGCATTAACAACGATTTTCTTGAAGGAAAGTTTAACAACAACAACAACAACAAAAATTATATTGTTATTATGTATACTCTAAGTGAAGTCGTTTAAGACTTAAACTTTTGTTTTTGATCTGACAAATAATTTGACTATAATTTACAAAACTATTTTTTTTTATTATATGTTAATTTTATGTTTATTTCTTAAAGAAAATAATTTAAGATTTTTTGAAGACATTTTAAAAATACATTAATTGAGGTTATGTTTAGATTACCACACGCGTTGATATTTTTTTTTTGATAAAATGACGACAAATAAATTATATGGAAAAAAATATAAATAAATAAAAATAAGAATAAGATGATCACTAGATAGTTTTTATGTTGTTGGGGGAGTGGACGATTAAATTATAATATTCTTTATAATTTGACATTTATCAAAACTCATCTTCAGATTTCTTTTTTCTGGTTTTGGTTTGCTTTTTCGTTGACTTTCGTTTAAGACAGTGGAAGAAATTGGATTAGTCTCACGACCAAAACAACGGTACTCACTATATTGGGGTTTTCCAAAAAAGCCTTTTATTTATTTCTATATATAGCTCAAAGGCTGCAAAAGACCCTAATCCACTTCTCAACAGATATTGTACGAACCATTTATACGTATTGGTACACATTATAGGTGGTCAACCCAACAAATGCTTTTACACACAATTGCTTGTTGTGTCATCTAGAGCATTGTTTTATTTTGGTCAACGGAGAGAATCGAACTCGAGTCCGCGACATGATGAGAAACTCTCTTTGCCATTATACAACCGGTGACCGTCAGTATTAACACGATATACGGAGTACAGACTAAAAGCTTTCAAACCCATTAATTGTTTATTTTTCACCATGTCACCATGCGTGCTAGAGTTTTTCACATATATCCGGTAGATATATGTTCTTTAATCTGAAGCTCATTCAGACATTTGTACACAGTGGAACAACGTATTCTCATGAATTTTATGTTCTTCAGTTTCAATGGCATAGAGAGATGTCCTATATATTTATATTGAAGACAATTGTTACTGTGGTAGTGTTACGTGGTATACAAAAGCATTCATTCTTCTATCTATTATTCTTAATTTTAACCTCGTTCACAATTACTAAATCATAGCCCTCACTTGGCCATTAAGACTATTTCGAAACGTCTTATGGTTATAAGGGCTACTGTGGGCGAGTTTACTCTAGTTTGATACCAAGATATGAGTTTGGGACTATCTCACCAAACTAATTTTGAACTCATCTTAAATCTTAATGAAAACTGCAAAAATCTGACCTATCGTATACTGCTCTTTAAATTGTCTATGAAACTGATTGATCTAATTAATTAAATCAATCAGTTTCATAGTATGAACTTTCGAACTTTGTAATGGACCACACGCTTTCAAGTGTTGTTTTCACAAAACCTTATATATTTTAACAGATAAATAGTAAAGGAATCTGACATTCCAACAAATATGTTAAGTGTCAAACCTGTTGGACATTGTTCTGAGGTTCCACAACAATCAACACTAGAGTATCACACATCTGAAAAAAATCCTGTTCAACTACTTGAATGACATTAATAAATTAATAATTCCAGCCCATTACATTTTAAGCTAACTTTAGACCAAGAAGATGTTGCACTTACCACTGGCTCAATTCAAGCCGTATCATAACTGAATAATTCAATGAATATAACTAACCCGGTACTTGCTCTTCGTTGATTTCAAACGCGTATTCGATACGATAAATATAGGAACGCAATATGACAAACACTTTGTGACTAACTACAGGTATTTTTGTATTAATATAACATAACTAACATTAAAAGTGCAGACGGTTGTTCGTCAACCTTCCTGTGATATTCTTCTGGGATACAAATCACGTGAGACTCGTGCGGTTGGTTATCATCGTAAAAGATAAACCGTACACATATGACCGAAGCTTTTTGATGGTCAATACAGCGGCCAAAAATCTCAGCTCTGTCAAAGTATAGTGTCGTTAAGCTTATGAGACATGAACTCTATGGATGTGTCTTAGCCATCCTTCGTTTTTTAATTCAAAATCGATACCATTTGAGCCAGAGCATCAAAATGATAAAAATAAGCCATGTTCAGCACAGGTGCGGTGGTAAGGTGTGATTTCAATAAATCAAAAACGTTTTGACCTGTTTTTTTGGATATTTTTTAATAAATTCTGCAAAGGTGTTGAAATCGAGAGGAATATTGATCGATAAATCGCCAGCCACAAATACCTAAAATTCTCCTTACCTGTCGTACTGTTTTTTGTACTGGATAATCTGCAATTGCTTTAACCTTATTCGGATTGAAATGCAGAGTACCCCACCAACCACATGGGCAAGATACAGCTGATAATGATGCTGCATCGGTCAGAAGAGACAGGTGCTCTTTGAATGTAGAGTTTGTTATGAACAGAGTATCATCAAAGTATACGAAAACTAATCATGAAGGTAGCATGGAATAACTTTATACGACAGTTTACTAGCAAAAAAATAACCATATATATAATGTAGCTATATCAGTTCGTTTAAATGAGATCCAATCAGACTGAAGAACGATTAACGTCTTCCTGTTTATCCATATGGTACTATACAGACTGTTTACTAAGTATTTAGGTTCTAGATATATGGTAACCACTTTAACGTGGCTGAAATGAATTATATAGGTATTCCAATTGTAATGTATCGCTCAATGTATCAAAGCTTGTTATCCATGGTATAGCTACTTAATTCAGATTTAATTTAATTAGGAACATAAAAAAAATTCTAACTAAGAATACACTTGCTTCAACCATCGTGTATCTCAAATCTAGATTCATTGCTCCCTCATAATAAATCTTTTAGTACACGTGTGAGTCGTCAGCAGTTATGACATTTTTGTTCAGTATTGTTTGACATTTCATCATCGGAAGACTTAGCCCAACACAGCGTTTACAAATTATACGAGAACTGTGTTTCGGCGCCAAGAGCATCTTATGGTCCACACTCCACATACCATGACCGTGAAGAATCGATTCGATGCGGTTCTCAACATTTCTTGGGTTGTCGTATATGCAACAACTTGGTCTATTTTACGTAGGACATCTTGGTTTAAAAGCATAAAAAATTCAGCTCGAGTAAGAATTGAAGCAGACCTTCCAAACTGTCACCGTTTTGATAAATTTTGTTGATGGGCCTCATCACCCATTTCTGGTTTAACGGCTAGGTTAATAAGTAAAATTGCCATATTTGGACTGCAGAGCAACGCGAAGAGATACTTTGTGTGGTTCAGTCCATAAACATTAGGCCGAATCATATGTCCCCTGAAACTTAACTGTAAATTGCACTTCTAAGGAATAAGAAACCAATATTACTCATTGGCCAAATACCACTCAAAATGCTCGAACGTGGCATAGGAGAATAGAATGGATCCAACCTTATTTTTGATACCAGTACTATTTGGTGGGATGGAGAAAGTCTACAGTTGTGTAAAGATCAAACAAAGTCTTGGTATGTATAAACACAACTATATATTATGCCGGGATACTTAATTGTGATCAAATGACTCGTTCTATAAGGAGTGTTAGGTATAGGAGTAAGATGCAGGCGATATTTTGTCTTGGATGAAGATCCCAATCACCTTTGGCCATATTATATATCGATATTGAATAATATTTATTGTAGATTTGGAAAATACAACAATTTTATATGCGGAGGAGTTTTTCATTTATTTACCACACCACCAACGTGCTGCAGCAATATAACAACAATATCCAAACTATATATTAAATAAAAATCAACAAGATTAGAAATCCACTATGCCACAGTTGTATTTAGCCAACAAATCTATATACCAACAACAAACCATAGCAGAAATAATCATTTACAAATTGGAATGGTAACAAGAGTTGATTGAAAACAAATGTTATTAAGTTGGTTGTAACCGCATTGCCGCATTAATTTGAATACGGTAGCCGTATAGTTTTGTTGTTTCAATAATTGTTACATGTCACTATAAATATATATATGTACCAGTTGAAATCAAACTATATATATATCGTTCGATTACATAAACATAAAATAAAATTATGATTTATATGAGTTTAATTGCAACATTATACATTGATGCATGCCGTATGCTGCACTGTTGTGTATATATAAATCGAAAGGTATATGGTAAAATAGATCTTGTTCCCGTATACCAAATTCTCTACCAGTTTATTGTGTGCAGCAACCTAACCACATGCACATATTCTAATCAAATCGCGTATACAAACGATTTATCAGTCGCGCTGCGCTGGAACATATAATAATCGCGCAACATAAAAATATTTGTAGTTGATTTTGTACATGCATATCTCAAATAGTTCAGCTGCAACAGTTTTTTTTTGTAAAATAAATATGGATTTGTGTACAGTGGATATGAATGTGTACATACATATATATGCAAATTAGGAATGTTTTATGTAAAATGAAATTATATTTTATGTTTCGTTTTATGATATTTATGATATATAGGATGATTTGCATATACAACTTTATATCTATATACATATAACTCTAGACGTGAGGTTAAAGCCCCAATTTCACAGCGATGGTGGTAGATAAAGATAATCTGTGATAATAAAATCAATTTTCGATATCGACAGTATATAATAAAACTCTTATCTCCGTATACGACATCTTAATTTTTTCCAATAGATCAAATTACCGAAGTGTATATAACTGCGATGTGGATCAATGACCTAACAGCATACATACGAGTATATTAATTGATAACCGTTTCAGGCAGAACAACCTCACTTTATCATGTATGTAACAAAATCATAAAAATTATTACACATATTAATCAACATATATATGTATATGATCTCATTTTTTTTTTTTTTTTTTTTTTTTTTTTTTTTTTTTTTTTTTTACGGTTTTTACAGGCCATACAGGTTTTTATTGGCCCGTACCGTGTCAACAATTTGACTCCATCGGTTTCGATCACGAGCCAGCTCTTCAAACCGTTGTAGGCAGTTTGAAGATGCCAGATCGCTCTCTACGCCGTGGAGCCATCGTCGCCGACAGCGACCTCTTCGCCTACCGAAAGGCGGTTCTCCCTTAAAGGTTCGCTGTATCATTCGGTTCGGATCAGCACGCAGAACGTGTCCGAGCCAGCGTACTCGCTGTCCTTTAATTTCATGCACGATATCAGGAATTTGCATTAAATTCCTGATCTCGTGATTGAAAAGAACTCGGTAAGTGCCATCGACGTCGCGTTTTGGACCATATATCACACGCATGATTCTTCTCTCGAATGTTAGAAGCCATCTTTCGTACTCATCCGTCAAGGTCCAACTCTCACATCCATACATGACAACGGGTCTGATCAACACTCTGTACAGTTTCAGCTTATCCGTATTTGCAAGATATTTTGATTTCAGCAGTGGACGTAGAGGATACAAAGCCCGATTGCCAGCGGCAAGGCGGACCTTGATATCCTCTCCCACACTATTATCGTGAGTGATGAGAGATCCAAGATACTTGAATCTCATCACTCCTTCAAACGTGTGGTTACCACTACTGAAATCAATTGCGTCTTGGTCTCTAAAACCAGAGATTAGATATTTGGTTTTTGACTCGTTGATTTTGAGACCAACAGAAGCTGAAAACTGTTCCAGTGGATCAAGTATCTCTTTCACTCCGTTGCCATTTAATCCAATCACACAGATATCATCTGCATAAGCAAGAAGTTGATTGGATTGTCGGAATAAGATGTTGTCCTGAGGTGTTTCACTTTTACGAAGGATGTATTCCAACATGAGATTAAAAAGTATCGGGGACAGCGCATCTCCTTGTCGAACACCGGAATTGATTGCAAAAGTTCTCGATAGCCTGTTCTCAACTTTGACACAGCATTGTGACTGCGTTACTGTCATTTTACACAGATGTACATATTTTTTCGGTATTCCTAAATATTCAAGCGCATACCATAGCCTCTCTCGATTGATCGAGTCATAGGCCTGCTTGAAATCTAGGAATACCTGGTGTACATCGCGAGATGTTTCGTAGTACTTGGAAAGAATCATCCGCAGCGAAAAAACTTGATCAGTGACTGACCGATTTGGACGGAATCCTCCTTGGTAGTCACCGACAATTTCCTCCGCTAGAGGAGTAATTCTTCCCAAGATAATGTATGCCAGTAACTTATATGCTGTGCAAAGGAGAGCTATACCGCGATAATTCTCACATTTCAAGCGATCACCCTTCTTGAAAATTGGGCATAACGCGGCCACTTTCCATTCTTCGGGCATAACTTCATTTCGCCATACCAATCGAACAAGGTCGAAAAGACAGTTCCACAAAGTTAGCCCTCCGAATATCAAGAGCTCTGAATTAATGCAATCAACTCCTGGTGAACGATTTTTCTTTAATTTCTGCATGGCCATTGTGAATTCCTCATAGGATGGATCCTCAATGAACATCTCCGCGGTCTGTATTTGAGGGTATTCAAACACAGCTTGTGATACATGTGGAACATTAAGTAAATCAGAGAAATGTTCACGCCATGTATCGAGTACCGCATCGACGTTAACACAGAGGTTTCCATCCTGGTCCCGAATGGCAGTTGACCGAGATCTTAAGGTATGGTGCAATTCGGTGATTCCTTTAAAGAAACCACGCGAATTGTGCTCATTGCTGAGTTGTTGTACTCTTAAGACCTTAGCCTTCCACCATTCTCGCTTCTTCAGTCTACAAATGCGTTTAGCTGTCCTCCTAGCGAGAACTGCTTTGTTTTTCCTTGCGATTGTAAACCGAGTCTGCGCTTCATTATAAGCTATATTTCGTTGCTCAACAGCAAGACGACACTCCTCATCAAACCAATCATTTTTGGGCTTAGTTTTCACTATACCGAGAGTGTGCTGGGCAGCATCGACAACCGAGGTTTTCAATACTTCCCAGACACTGTTCACATCATCAGATTGGTAATTGGATTGTATAATGCTATTGCTGACAAGATCTTGATATTTTCGTTGCGTTTCTTCATTTATCAGACCTTCACAGGAGAATCGTGTTGTATATTCTCCTGTCCTCCCTGACTTGTACGAAAATTTCCATCGTAGTTTTGCAGCAACCATAAAATGGTCACTGCCTACGAATTTGGTTGACGACCGATACGATCTCACATCTTGGACAACCCGAGCCCGCCCTTTTGAAATCAACACATGGTCAATTTGGCTTCGGGATGTTTTACGTGGGTGTGTCCATGTTTCTAAGTGGATGTTTTTATGAGGAAAGAATGTACTTGCTACTTTGAGATCATGAGCGATCGCAAAGTACATCATTCTTTCCCCATTCTCGGTCGCAGTTTCGTGTCGGGAGTACGGACCTATGTTGTTACATAAGTCGGTCTGATTTCTGCCAGCTCTAGCATTAAAGTCACCAATCACCAATTTGACATCGTGCTCCGGTATAGAACCCATCAGATTATCTAGATTATTGTAAAATGAGTCTTTATCCTGGGATTGGCTTACATCAGTGGGCGCATGTATACAGACAATTGACAGGTTGGCTAATCTCATGTGCAAGCGAAGCTTACACATTCGATTATCGACTGCTTGAAAGTCCAAGACAGCCTTTTTTACCTGTGGCCCAATGAGAAATCCAACCCCAAGATTTCCGAGGTCATCTCCACTGTGTAGCAACGTATAGCCTTGGGACACATGGTCTCCACTTTTAGGCCATCGAGTTTCTTGGAGAGCTACGAGTTCCAGCCGATACTCTTTCATGCATGTGATAAGGCCGTCCAACGCGCCAGGTTTTCTTAATGACTGCACGTTCCACGTGCCGATCTTCAATCTCGTGTCCGGGTACTTAAGCGGGGGTTCGTTTTTTTTGTTGTTTTGGCGGTATCCGATTTTTTTATTTTTGTTGACATTTTTAACATTTTAACGGTTTTACGGATGCGGGTCGTCAGCCCAGCGATCCAACCAGATTTAGTCGCCTCCTACGACAAGCTCTGGATACTGTGGTGGTATTCTATGGGTCTCATGTTTCGTTCGTAAAATTTACGAAACACGAATGCCCCCAACCACAGGGCTAAATATGATCTCATAAAATATGGATAAAGCACGCGACCTAAACGATAAGACAAAAACAACAACTAACGCCGCATTAATAATTAGAATTACATATACCACATACATATATACGTAACGTAAGATTAAGCAGACAAATTAAACAAAACATAAATTTCTTTAATTCATTTACTTAAGAGTACATAAGACAATGTCTATCTATGTATACAACAATTCCAACAACAAAGTTGGTTAAATACAATTTTCTTAAATTAACGGCGAACACATCTTTGGCCGGATGAAGTAATTAGACGTTTTAAGATGTGTTAATTAAAATGAAAGTATGTGTACATAGATTCTGTAGGCCATGATAAGAGGTTATAATGGTGTGATAGATTTTTGTTGTGCAGATTGATTTGTGTGTCGTCTTTAGGTTGGTCTATAGATACAGCAACATATTTCTATTTGGTTTGCTCATAAGTGTTATAAAATTGATTGATCTGGGTTGTACGACATAATATGAGACACCAAGTTATTCCGGTATTTATATACCTTCTGTATCGGTCAAAGACGATCTTCTAAATTTCAGGACCCAGCGAACACATCGTGCGAGAGTTTGCTATTTGGTGGCTATTTGTCCATCTATCATTCAAATAACTTACCTTTCTCCTGAATTAAGAATTACGAGCTAAGATCCATATAAGGCGAGTGGCATATCAACCATATTGATTGGTAAGGGGCAACATTTGAAGTGCGTTGACACCTACGATTGGATAGATGCTGAAATGATCTGCCGTTTGGTATATATAGATGATAGATAATTCTGAGCTGCAAGTTTCCATATATACAGTGGATATTACATTATTCCTGTTTCTCTTAACCAATTCATAAAGCTCCAATTATCGCAATAAGCTAGGCTTGGAAAAATGGCGTTTCTGTCGGAAACGTTAATTTCCTTACTGTTTCGCACTTTTACTATAGCACTCTATCAATATACATATATGATTTATCTTAACCTTCTTATTATTAGTCATGATGTGACTGACCTCATTATAACCGATTGTTGAAATATTATATATCCAACCCGGGCTATCTTAACATCCCAACCCATCTTAAATATTCGTATACTAAAGATTAGAATAGAGCTTTAAAAGCGCGATATGCAATGCTAAAACCGAATGGAATCCAAACGATTCTCTTTGAGGATCAAGAAAAACGTTTCATACATCAAAACTGCAAATTAGTAGAGTTTATAATAGTCCAGGAGTCCAAACTCAACTTGTATCCGTTGCGTAGCCACAACATGAAACTAAGCTGATCGAACTTATAGCCAAAGCTTTTGGATATATTCATAAAATGTCATTCAAGATGTAGCAACCTGACCGTAGCCTACTGGATTCTCTTAGTTTGATATATTCATCCTTGGCATTCTTTTCTTGATATACCTTCGTCTGAACTACGTTCTACGACGGATGATAAATGATCTTCTATCTTGACTTTTTCTTCATTGCGACATCTTTCTTCTGGGATACTGTCATTTTCGACGAGCAACTGCTACTGAATCCCTTTGGCAGAGTTCATTGTTATTTTTTCGTGATAATAAGCTTCTCATGTTGCCGATTACAATCTCTCCTAACTTTGTTTCTTAAGACATATGATCTCGTTGGTCCTATTTGATTGTGTTGTTGATGGCTATTGACGGATAGTAAAGTCTGCACCTATTATGAAAACAAAAGACAGCGACTTGATTAAATAGTGGGCCAGCTAATTGTATTTTGAAGATTGAGGGTCTTGAACACCATAACTTCGATATTTAAAACAAAATGACTAGCAACCGTTGGTGAAAGCTTGGTGTTGACAGTATGTCGACAACAACTGCCAAAATTGTAGTTGGCATCGTTTGCGGATATAAGTGTCACCTGCAATCCTGGATCTTTCAATGCACTTAATGTTACAAGCTGACCAGTGTGTTTTGCTGCTTAGCTATTGCAGTTGTGGGTCCTGATTCTCTACAAACAAAATCGGGTTTTTGGATGCATGGCCGTGCAGCATGTACAATGATTAACATTATTTACCAATCTTGCTCGTTTGTTCAAACAAGTGCCAATATTCCAATCTATTACTGTTCCTACATTATTGCACCTAACAAGGTGTGCGAATATTTAAAGTTTTTGAAATTTTGTTGAAATTCTACTTCTAGTGTCTTGACTTTTGGCGATTTTCTTACGAAAGTTAAAATTAAGAATCAGAAGCAGTAATTCGAAGAAACAATTGAACACGAGTGAATTTTTTCACGATCAAATTTACTCAAGCCTATGGGTAATAGTGAATAAGGGGAAAAATTTACACCACTTTTACCATAATGACTATAATTGTGGAAGACCAAATTTTACAGAGAAGCGAAACAAGTAGCAGGAGCTTTTATAACCATTTGGAGATTTTTGGAGAAAAAGATTTATAATCATTTTGAAGATCGTTATAAAAGTTATCTAATGGGTAGATCAATCCAATGCAACAAATTGAAATTCAACCTGGAAACTTTTGAAAAACACAGTGTGAAATTGTTTAACTTTTCTCTCCTGCTAAATCTGTTTTCCAATCTAGCTGTCACATACAAAAAAAAAGGCGAGCGAGTTGCTAAACAAATTGCGAACGCAAATCTCCAATTTGCTCCATCCTCAATTTTAAGGAGCATTAAGGGAATGCACTGTTTGGTGCTGCAGCTTATATCTTTTCACATGATTTACTAACATTATTATATTACATTATTCTCTTCCAAGACATTTAGTCTTTCTAATTTCCTTTTCGCTTGCGGGTTCCAGCCCAATGATTTCCTCGCCAGATCGCTTGGTGGTTTTTTCGGTGTGTGGCCAATCATGTCAAGTAGCAAAATAATGCGAAAACTCTGTTATAAGAAACTCTACAGTACTTTAGTGTAACACCATGACAGTATCGAGTGATCGATATAGGGCCACCCCTAATTAAAACGTACTTATAATATGGTATTGCCCCACAAATACCCATCATTAGGATGAGATTCAAAATTTGATTTTCGCTTGGTCATTCCAATTTACTTAAAATTAAATTATATATACCATCTTACAACCACCATCGGGCTTGAAATTTGATTATCGCGCGCACTGTGTAAATTAGTTAATTCGATCATATTATGTCGATCATCATCACTATAGTTTGTTGTTGTTTCTTTTTTTTTGTTAAATTAATTATTTCTATTTATTCAACTAATTTTCAATTTGTTAGTCGAAATAAATTAGTTTTTATTGAATTGAACGAGAAGATCATGACAGATTCAACAACAACTATACATATACTCTCGTGTATTTATAACATAAGAACAAAACGAGATGAACAAAAAAAAACAAAACATTCGACTCATATAAGAGTACGAGTAGATATTATGAAGATGAAGAATTGGAAATTATTAAGCGGAGTTTTATTATTATTTAAATGGCAAGTCACGATCTTCATGTAAAAATATTTGTTATTTTAACAGAAAATTAATATCAAATACTGTTATATGTGTATGTATGTATGCAGACGTATGTATATGTATAATATCAAGAGTACCAACCAAGTCACAGTCTTGCAGCCACACGCGTTTCGTTAAGTATTCCAAATACATTTTGTTATATGTTTTCACAATAGGTGGTTTGTTTTTAACTTGGAATTGATCGGATTTAATATCAGTTGATCTTTAACATTTGGAAGTCAATTGTTTGACATTTTTATTTATGTTTGTACATATATTGTTGTACATTTTCTAGCTAGCACGTTAACAGTACATATAACATATACAATTTAGCGAGCATTGCAAATTTATCGAACGGGTTAATTAAAACTGTGTCGGTAAGTCGCCGACCAGTCGTCTAATTAATCATCATTGATAAGTCGATCGTGTATTTAAGTATTAATAACAGGGTGTTCCTAATTTAAAGGAAAAAGTATCGAGAAGTGATCAAATGCACAGCCGTGCAGAGCTTTTATGGGTAAGACTTAGATAAGGCTACAAAAATTAGAGATCTATAACATGATCATTCCGAGTACATAGGATGTTTTTGACTGGGTCCGGAGTTTTCATAATTAAAGTAGTATACCAAACCAAACATACACCGAAAAAAATAATTGTGTATAGATAATGAATTATGGTGTTCATTTAACAAACTCGTCGTCTATATGCAGCCGACGAATAATTAATTAATTTTATGCAATTTTATTAATCAAACATCAAAAAATTAATCAACAACTATTAATTAATACAATTATTTTAGAAATAAGAAATAATTAATGTTTGTTATAATGATGAATATTAGTTAAATCTGGATGTGATTTTAATATTAAATCATCTTAACATTAAGGAAGATATTGTTAGTTTGATATTTTCAATTTAAAAAATATTAATTATATTAATTAACATTAATTACATTATTTTAAAAGAAATTTAATTAAATGTAGTAGTATTAATAAAATACAGATATTTGAATTAAAGAATATTCGTTCCTACAAATATACCTTTCACGTGTAGCTGCGCCACGCGGGCGCTTTATATATATATATATATATATATATATATATATATATACACACATATATATATATATATATATATATATATATATATATATATATATATATATATATATAAATATTAAAGAACTAAAATCAATCATATTCACAGTATATGATTGCTTAGTGCCAGTATAAGAATATAAACTTGGGACTAGACTGAGAGAGGTACTTGTTGTTTTCAATATCGTTGCAAATACCTATTTTGACAATTCAGCTTATAGGAATTATTTTAATATTATTATAATTTTTTTAACACTATCTGGTTGTTTCCAATTTCTTAATAGTTTACCAAAATAAACGTAAACTTCATAAGAATTAAGCACGTGTCAAATGTGGTTTTGTAAGTTGCATCTTTCCACATTGACTATTCAATTATGATTGAAAAATGTTAAACGGTAGATCTTAGTTGTATAATAAAATGTTTGCATTGAAATAAATTGTATTAGTATTAGGAAAATTTGTCTAATTATATGAAATGTACTAGACCTAATTAAGCTTTATCAAAACAATTAATATTAATCCAAATATTATTATTATTTAACTGAGGTTTACCGTTTAACAGCCTGGTTTTTTATAAATGTTTTCAATTATTATTTTTTATTTAACAAATATTAATTAAATTAAAGAATATTACTTCTATACCAATTTTTTGAAAGAAAAATTATTAAATAAAGAAAAAATAGTACTACTTAGTACGATTAATTAAAAAATTTCAAACGTATTAACGAATCTTAATAAAAATTAATAATTTTAGTTTTGTTAATGAAAGTTCTTTGAACTGTCAAAATCTAATTCAATTAATCAAAGCATGTTCAGATAATGTGATTTTACTTGAATATCAAAATATAATTTAAAGAATTTTATATTAAGATAACAAAAATCTGTAACAATAATAAATTTGTCGTTTCATTAATGATTTCATTCGTTAGTTGTTTAACGAAGACTCTGTCGTTAATATTATACAATGTTTTTTTTCGGTGATTATCTTGAACTTGAGGAATAGGCATTTATGCTGCTAAACAACTCGAACTCGACGTGATGAGCAACTCTTCTAATCATGCAGCTACACAACCGGCGATCATATAACCTTTTTCTTTTTAATTAATCAAAAATCATGAAATCCAGCGATAGAGGTTGGATTCAAAAGCAAGTTTCCATCATTTTATTACAATCGATTTTGTTTGAATGAACACATCTACTACTCCTGTTGAAGTGCATAACCCATTGGTCGACCCATTTGACATGTACGTATCGCAAGCTTACCGCGGGGCAGATGGTCTACGTAAATCTGTACGGGCTCGATTTAGCTACGGTGTAAACGTGGAGAGAGAACTGCGAAAGAGTTGAGAGTGCTTGGGCCTTAAAAACAGATGTAGAGACAGAAACAAAAAAAAGTGACATTCATGTTCGTAATCCTTACAGTTCAAAATATACAGTCGAACGATCATGGCTTGTTTTCTAGTTTGAATCTTATCATTTGGCTCTGTCTGCCTGTCTGTCTGTTCCCATTTATGTCCTCTGTTTTGGGGCTCAAGGGTCTTCCTTATATTTTGCAGTTCGGTTATTTACGTTCTATATAGGTTGCATAGCTCCATGCCAGCCTATAGTACTGACATGGAAGATGGCTCGGCCCATGAATTCTGCACTTCAACAGGGGGTTATAGATGTGTTCATTCACACCACTGATCGTAATCAGAAGATCTCGTTTGCATCCTGGCCGTATCGGGATTCAAACCCGGTAATCCACATAGTCAACTGTGGAATATACCATCCACTTTCTTGAATTCCCCGTACTTGTTGGTCACAGTCCGTATCGGTATATCGGTATATCAAGCTAGTTGACTGCCAACGTGTTTATAGTAATATTATTTATACAAACCTATAATTTATATTTTATTTTGACATATTACATTAAATGGTGTTGCACCAAGGAGAGAGATAAAATTTATTATGCAAATATACATTCTTTGTATATAGCACAGATCTTTAAGGAACTTATATTTTAGATTATAAACAATATTGATGATATCTTTTTTTATTAATAATAATATACTGTAGCAACAATATAATGTGTAATAAAATTATTTAAACAAAAAATCGTATTACTGTAGGATTATGTTATCTAACACAGGGTAGTCGCGTCTACATCTCTTTATATACTTAACCTGAACAAGTAACCTTTTTGGTTATTATTTGTAAGAATGTTGTTATTTATCGATAGTACAGATCTCCTTGTGCGAAAGGGAATAAATACTTCAACTTCTTTATTACCTTTCATTTGCAGTATAGTGAAGGGCTATTTATATAGGTGACTTGTGCATGTTCGTTTTGCTTATAATTTAAATGTGGGATTGTTGGTGAATATACAATATCATATATGCTTACTTGCTCGATTTCGTCACAATATGTATCTTGAGTGGACCATATCATTTTTTTCCGATTTAAAATTTAAACTATCAATCCAAAAATTAGGTAGGATTCGTTCATTTATCTGAATTCAAATAGATGAATGCTCCAAAGAACTGCAAACTTCATCAGATATTAGAATCGAAATTGAAATTCATCATGGACATTCATAATTACCGAAGAAACATTAGCATGACTCATGAAGAGTAATAGAACTAAATAGAAAAAATCTGCATCAAGACCTCCAGTGTGGTAGATTATGTATAAGAACCACATCCTTAAACCACGGCAAATTATGGTAACTGAACAGCATATCAGGTGATTATGGATGAAGGCCGAGAATTGGAAGTACCAGCAGATGATATGTACAAATCATATCAATTGAGTAAATATTCCGTAATTCTGGAAATTCGTAAAGCAGCAGCAATTACATTCAAGTGAGTGTTCCATATACGATGATCTCCTTTTACATGTGCTGTTTTATCATGATTTGTACCGAACTCCCTTCTGATAAATTGAACCCCATTATCCGAGTACAATACCTAAGGAACTTCGAAGACACAAAACATTTTATTTCTAAATCATTCAACAATTTTAGAGGTGGTTCTATTTAACGTAAGTCTAATAACAATTTAAATAATCTTCCCAATTTTTGTTCTGACACAGGGTCGTAGCAGATCTACATACAACTTTATAATGGACGCTTGTTGACAGTTGTGGTACAATCTATGGTTGGCTTTCAAAGAAAATTTTTGACCTTGGTGGTTTTATAAATTTCGCAAGAGTTTACAAACACATTGACATGAGGCATCAATCATGTGTGGCAAAAAATAGAATCACCTTAGTTTATCCCAAGTTTTACAAATACCTTCATGATCAGCAGCAGTTCATGTTTTAACAACGATTTTCGTGAACCAAGTATATGAATAATTTCCAGACTGGTGTGTCAACAAAAGAATTTGATTTCTCTTTGAGTCAAATCGTATGTATAATAGATTGTCTTCTACTTGGTGTTTGGGATAATTACTAGGAGAGGCCACAATTTTCTTAATTAAATCGATATACTCGGATTCTTTACAACACTTGGACGCCAAGTTAATTAAGTTTCGAGCAGAGAAATCAAAACCAAACTCATGTATCGATTCACAGTTAATACGTGAATCAGGAACAACATTAATTAAAACCCATTTTTGATGTTCGATGACAAAGTTAAACTTAATCTTAAGGTTCCTTCATGCCAGTTTTTTATGATCAGTTACGAAACTCCTCGTCCTTTGCCGGATCAGTACGTAGGCAATCTTCATCAACTCGTCATGCGAGTTCTATTTTGTCCTATATAGACCTTTTTTACCAAATTGAGTTATGAATTGATTCTTATGTTTTCGAGCATGCTCTTTCAGAATTGATCTATCTCTTACAATTTCGGAGATAATTTTTGATTTTAGTGTCCTATAAACCTGAAAATCGTTTTTTTAGATCGCTTTTGTTCTAATGTGTCCCATCTCTAAAAATCTCCAAGTAGGACACAAGCGTAATTTACATAAAATTGTACTTGAATGCTTTAGTGTCCTATATCCAAACTGAATAGATATGGGACAAAAATCACATGGACAAAGTTAAATTGTAAACATTTTTAAAATTTTTTGTTTGTCCTTTATCCAATTAATAAACCTGCGGTGATTGAAAAAGTATAAATAGTCCGTGTTTTGTTCAGGATCGAAGAAACTGAAATATTGCATGTATACAGAAACATATTCAACATCGAGTATAATTTATCGTTCTTCGTGCCAAAAACAGACATTTGCGATACTTGGAGCAATTTCGAGAACATTACCGATCGTATTGAAAAGTCAATTAATGAATCTGAGACACATCGAAAATTAAACGACGATGCAAAAGGGCGTAAAGAATCTGACAAAGCACTTGCTCTACAAAATAAATCGATAGCATCAATAGCTTATGATTTAGAAAATGTATTTCTTTAACCAAAGGAAATACATCAATTTTTTTATAAACGTAAGCTCAATGTCTATAATTTAACCGGATATTGCCACTCAAACAAAACTACCTACTGTTCTCTTTGGCATGAAAGTCAAAGCGGTGGAAGCGGGAACGACATCGCTGTGCACTAGCGATTATTAAAATATTTAAAGTCATTTTAAGTGATAATCTGCATAAAATTACGAAGCTTATACTTTGGTCAGACGCTTGTGTTCCCCAAAACCGCAATCGTAGCACCAGTCTAGCATAACTTTAATTCTGCGAGTATACCAACGTAACAAATATAGCACAAAGGTTTTCAACTCCTGGTCATTCCAGAATTCAAGAACTCGGTGCTGTGCACAGCGTCATAGATAGACATTTAAAACATATTAGCTATTATGGTCCTGTTTGACTGATACGCCATTTAAAGTCGATGCAGTATCCTAAAGTGCACTCAAAAATTAATGCAGATACAGCCTAGTGATTTTTATAATTATAATCTGGCTTCCTTTGGGTTACTTTTTAGTAATCTACCTCAGCAACCGAAATATCACAATCAAAAAAAGATATTTTATCAGTTAAATATAGAGAAGCGTACGGTAAAATGGAACCGGTAAATACTGTGTACCACTGTTTGTACCACTGTAAATCAAATGGGCGAACTAAATCTACAACACCTTCCACGATGGCAAAATTACCAAATCCAACTGAACTAATATCGCCCGGAGTAATTTCTAAGGAAAAGATAAAGGATTTGTTTCCATGGTCGATTACATGCCGCACGAGGATCAGGATTTCTATATAGGGTATTTTTGAAAATGCCACACCAAAAACGAAATTGGACTAAGTTCCGTTTATTGAAATGTGATTTAAGAACAATTATAGACTGAATTTTCTATAGATGGTTTTTTCAACGTTTTCTTATTTTTTCCTACATCCCATGCATTCCAATTAATTTGTCAACAAAAAATATATTTATTTTACATTACTATGGGGGTTGTCCTATATCCAATTTTGCCATTTTTCCTCTTAAAAATTTTCCTGGTTTTGGAATTAAGGCCAGCTCCATTTTTATCACTGAAACCATTTAAGAAATGCTGGATATGTATTTAAAAATTAACTTACCTTAGACATAACATTGATAAGGTAACCTTTTTTTTATTTAAACTTTAAAATTCAATTCCTGTAAAATTATGTAAATGGTTAATAGGACAAAATAGAACTCACATGACGAACTATACAAAACCAAAATACTTTATCTCTCATTAGAAAACTTCCTTTTCGTTAATTTATTACTATAGGCAACAAGCATATAAAAATTGTGTCACTTTACGTATAACATTAAAATGACGACCATCGCAGAAATGATAAGCAAATCGTCTAAGAATAGAAAAATACACAGTCATGATAAATGTGAGACAAACCCTTATCCATATAGACGACACAAACTATGAGGCACATTACATAGGTCAATTGACACCACGGTAAATTGGTAAGTATAGGTCGACCAAGTCAATAATATATATACGTAAGAGGCTGTAACCTATAGTTTAAAACCCGAGAATCGAACTCAATTATATATATCGATAGTAGCTAGTAAAAACTCGAATCCTAAAGGTGAAATATAAGTATATGTATATACTCTCTGTTTAACAAGAAAACAAATACATTATGGCGGTATCCTTCTGTTCCCCTACTGTGATACCATGATCTGGTTGTTATGAATTGCGGTTTTGTTATATAAATCTTAAATCTTTACTTCTTGGTTTTTCGTAGCTGGATTAATTGATCCTTCATTCTGTCCTTCATTCTGTTCAACTATTTAATTTCGTACATGTCTGCCATATGTCGATTTTATAACGATTATCATAGACAAAATGAAGATAGAATTCAATATTGTTCATGCATTCTATTAAATCATCTTTTCATACCTTGTATGGCATTCCGTCAAAATTTGACACTTCTTGTATTCAATAACGAAATTTAACCCCTCACTTAGTTACGACGGACAGGTGTATAGCGTTGATAGTTTCATACATGGTGCAAATTGATAATCCAAAGCAAGTGTTGGCAGTCTTGATATAACAATCAGTCGGACAACATATATGACATAAATACTCTTATACTCTTAACTCGATATATAACATCAAGAAGTTATTATATGCCGCGCACACAGAATAACAAATTGTAAAACATCGTTTAAATAACATATATGGCAACAGAATGATTTCGGTATGTGAACGAATACACGTTACAGTGTAATTTTTACATAACATATATCAGATGACTTACGACATAATGTACATGATTTTACATTCATTTAAATAAAAAAAATTTCTAATAGTCTTATAATTTATAAAACTATAAATTAAAACAAAATAAAATAACAAAAAATATGCAAATTACTTATTAATTCCAACTTATTTTCATATAGCCAAAGCAGAAATAAACTTGTTCGATCCTTATTTGGGAAAAATCTCATATATAATCTTTTCTTGTATTTTCAATTTGAATATATGGTATACGTAATACCTTCGTCTTAGCTATTATTATTATTATTCTGTTGATATTTTACGATTAGATTCGACTACATTTTTTATACACATGTGTATACGAGTATATATGATGCAAGAGGAACGAGATGTTATAGTATATTTGTAGTTTGAGCTATAATTAAGAGTGGTACGATTTCTGCGTCTTTCTGAATGTCTAAATACTCGTACAGTTGAACCACGGTGAAGTGGAAGTCTCAAGACCAGTATACTTATTCACATCACCGATTAAATTGCGCCCACCGAATGTTGTTCGAGTTAGTTGCCAACGGCATAAGCAAGAATTATAAATGAAGGCCCAATGAATACAGGACCACAGTATAGTATTTGGCATTTTATAACCAGGTTTGACTGTACGTAAATACTTTAGTCTGATATAGACGAATTTATTGATAACCTTTTCATTTCAAAAGCACAATAAAATGTATTAAATTATAAAATTAATGCAGTTCATTTGTCTTAATAATTTATTTAGATCTCTTTTATAAAAATTATACATTTTAAAAACATGTATGTATATAATTTATAAATAAAATCATTGTTGTTATTAATTTACATAAATTTTATGAATATAAATGAGACGGAATACAAATTTAAGATAAATGCAAAATTAAAACAATGTTTTTTGTATATACACGAGTAGTTGAGCTCTATTTGCTTATTTAATTAAATTAAAAATAAAAAAAAAACCCGACTTATATTTATAATTCATGAAATACCTTAAGATAGGGTAGTGCGGACCCCAAAACCTTATTTATGTAAAAAGGTTATTGCCGGTGGTAATTGATACAAGGGTTAGTTGTGCTAAGCGTCATAAAGTCCGTGGACGATTTCAATCATTATATAGAAGGACAAATATAATGTTTGAAGAAACTAGGTTTATAGTACCTATATGTAAATGGTCTTCAGTGACATATAGCACACTCAGTGACGTATATTCAATAAATCATTAGAAGAAATGGAAACTGATTAAGCTCAATGACATCAATAAATTGGATGGAAGATGAAAAGGAGAGAAGGTTTCTTTGATAACGGCACATACTACCGATATCAGAATAGTTTATATACGTTTGGAACAGCTCCCAATACTCTCATTCAATCACTGAAATTGAAATACTAAAATCTTAAATCGGAAATTTTCTTAGCGATACGTTTCATATTAAAATAAGTCTCATTCACATTGACAGATGTTACCTTTTTCAACCATTTTACTCAAGTTCGATTGGTCTATTGTGGCATCCTCTCTCAGACGTACACTTTTAGTTCCAAAATCTGTCTTTTCATCCATATCCTCAAGGTCGTCAGTTTATTCTCAATTATAGGAATCGTGATCCAGACCACTAAAGTGACAGTCGATAGTTTTCTTAAGAGATCACTTCACTCATAGAGTGGGTTCAAGTCCTACAAAAAAGAAAGTAGCACCAAAAGGGCTTATTCATGAGCCCAAAGTTTCCTTCGATATCCTGTCTGAGTATCCAGTGAAGTCTAACTTCATGCAGACTAGTCGATTCAAAGCAATTAATGTCTCCAAAACAAGTTTCGTGTTCTTAAAAGTTTCAATCAATAAACTATTCTTTCGACATGATGTGTAATTCGGTTGCTGAATATACCCATACATACAAGGCAAACGTAATGCTTGGTTTTTGATTAACCCGACCAAATCAATAAATCATTTTCGATTTAAATATGATGACCAATAAATCTGATAAAATTATAAACGATCTCCAATGCATATTGCTCTAGCACTATATATAGTAAGTCGAACACTGTACAACTATCATTTTATAACATATATATATAACAGCAATGTCAAGAGATCAATAAATAATAGCATTTATGACATTTTATATATACGATCATTTAATTCGAGATCAATTGATCATGATCAATTCTTCAAGTTTTTATTTCGAATGTTTTTATTTCTATTTGAACTACATTGAAATATTAGTGTGATCTAGAAACTGTTTATATATAAAGCGATGAGTAACCCTTTGTACACATACAATTGTGAGGAGAACACTAATATGTAAGTGTACTCAATTATCAGTATTGATTTAGTATGTATATGTATCTATATCAGTGGCTTATAACCTTCGCCAGTTACGTTTTCGCTCAAAATAAGTGGAGCTAACTGAGATAAAATTTAAAGCCAGGTTGATGCAACTAAACCATAAAGTTTGCTAGAATCCGTGAAATCATAAAAAGATAAAGCACTCAGAATTGTGTTTTGTCACGTACTGTATGCGACATGAATCCCTAACAGTTATATGACTTCTATCGTCAGTTCAATAACGTGTCACAAGAACGTTTGCCACCAACAATTATCGTGCATCTAAATGAGCTTAATTTCGACTATTTGCAGAGCCATCTTAGATAAAGATGGCTCTGCTGTTTGTTACTATAATCTATACGTAAATGTGTATATATATAGAGAGAGAGAGAGATCTTTCGTACTCATGTGAATTAAGATATGTTTATTTTTGTGAACGATAACGGATTGAGGTAGTCAAGGTCGGCCCATCTAACCTATTCAATTTAATTTGGTTCTATATTCAAATGGCATCTCGATTTGATCTTTAATCTTGGATAATTTTTGGATGGTAAGCCTATATAGCTATTACATTAAGGGCTTCTCACCAAAAAACAAAGTCGAACGGAGTCGCAAATGCGTTGTGGCCAATTGGCATATCATCACTACCGAATCGATCTTCGAAAACAGTATTACGTCTTGCTGTTGTCATGTGTGTACTCCGGTAATAATTCTTTGTATAACAAAAATTCGGTAATAAGTCTTCGTATAACAAAAATTCATTTATTATGACGTGGTAACGCTGTCAATTGATTGTAAAGGCAATTTCTGGTTTATTTTTGAATAAAATGAACCAATGACACCACCGGTTCAAAATTTATATTAAAAAGTCACTCGATGTCGATGCATTGGTAACGTGTGATTTTTGAGCCCCAAATGCGGTTGTTGTCATTGGTTCCGGCTTTGTCGGAAAAAATTATTTTGCGCTAAATTAGCGAACCAAAAACGTTTTGGATGATTATTTTGCTTCTGCCCCGGCACTTATTGAACTTGATCCGCCTTCATGTCGAGCCGTAATCACATCACAAAACTGAGTGAAATTTGAGCACGATAACGAGTTTATGTTGATGGATGCTTAGAAACATTCTATAAGATACAGTTGCGAGATTCGAGCTATAAATACACGTATGCTGGTTAATCCAATAACTGTTTCACAAATTGCCTTTTAAGCATTTCATTTCCATTCACTTAAATTTCTTACAGTTTGGGTATACGACTCACCTCTCTGAAAGTTAGTTTGTAATATTTTCCAATTTTGTTGAATCGCAAAGTGGCCCATTTCGTAGATAACAAACATTACACACAGTTCCAACTAGAATGACGTAAGTATTGCCTTACTCGAAATAACCGATAGTTGTATTGTAAACGCTGATATAACATATCATATATAACAGACACTAAAGGCTTTTCAAATTCAAGCAATTATTTGACTTTACAATAAATGTTCCCGACCACGATATAATTTAAAAAAACTCATTCTGATGAAAAAACGGACATTCTCCCATACGCTTAATAGTCGCCTATATCGAAGTAATAATTAGGCGTGCCATTAGTATTCTGAGATACTATGTTAAATTTTATATATTTAGTTTATTCTGAGCACATACTGTCATGTTAATAAACAGCTGATGTCCCATGTTAGTAAAAATTTTAAAACCATATAGTGTTTAGAAATGTGGGACTAGAATATAGTCGACAAAGCATCGAATTAGACAATAATATACCCAGATGGTTCTATCCACTATGCCCTATATAACAACAACTTGGTCCTCGATCTGGCTTGCAATTGCGCAAACGAAACGCCTAGCCTTATCGCTAAATTGTTGGAAGTGCCTTGACACCAACACAGATGGTAAAGATCAAAACAACACGATATATATACAGTTACTTCAACGTTATAAAAAAAATTTAGTATTTATTTTAATAACGCTAATAAATTATTAATTACATATTTACAATGAAAATATAAATCAACAATAAACTCAATAAACTTTCTTTCTTCTTGAGGTAAAACTCAGCCAATATTTTCATTTGACGTTTCTTGCAAGTATACACACAATGTGTATATAAATACTTCCACTCACATACAAAACCATTAAAGCGAAGTAACACCCAAAACTATTGTACTAAATTCACCTGCTTTATTGCTTATATATTGTAGCACAGGTATATAATGGTTAAGTTGTATAAATTAAATTGATTCTAATCATTCGATGGGAATTACAACCGGACGGAATGGCCAATTATTATTTCCATAAATAATGATTATTTGTAAATCTTATAAGAGAACAAAAACAAAATTAAGGATTGGCCGTCCATTGTTGTTAAACTATATTACAATTAAATTAATTTTTATTAAGATAATTAATTTTGCTGCTCGATTATATATATTTAAGTATATTGCTTTGGTTTATTTATAGAGATGACGATGTAGATGTTTCACTATTTCGAAGAATCAGGTAATTTGGTATTGAGGATCGATTGATTCATTTTCATATTCACATTGTCGATACTTTGCTGTCGATAATTTTGTTGTTTAAGTCAAAAAAGCATAATTATATTATCGAGATAGGTTGGTACATCACCATCCCAAAATTGGAGTGGATTATAGGTTTGACCTCCTACTTTTATAGTACTGATATGTAAAATAAAATGAAATCCCATTAGGAATCAAAACTTGTATGTCTCACTTCCTAAGGAAGCTTCAAGGCCTGTTTCGTGTGGGTGCAAAAAAGATATTGGACACAATATATAAACATTTGAATAATCAACAAAGTCGGACAGAAAACACATATTTCTTAATAATGAGACTATAAAGGCAGGACCTTAGAAATTTTATTCCTCCACCCAATATATATATCCTCCATCAAACCAATATTATACATAGCGAAACGAATCATCCAAGAAATGAAAATGGTACAAGACTACAGTGCTAGCTGACCTTTTTTTTAAATTCAAATTCAAATTGCAGATCAATATTCCACTGAAAAGGCAGTATCTGAAAACAATGGTGTCAAAGAGAGTTTACTGATCATGCACAGTACAATATCGAGCATTTAAATTAACGGACTTCATTGTAGCTGGAAGTCCTTCCAGAACTATATACTCGTCTTCAAAATAGTGTTTGGCCACAAAGTGTACAAAGGATTACACACTAATTAAATTGAGTCAACAATGCCCTAATTGCATCCCTAATTTTATTATATTTATTTGATTGTAGCCGTTTATTTATTTAATTGTAGTTTATGTAAAGGTAACTGAATTTATCACTGCTGATCTTGCCCATTAAACATTTTTTAAGGCAAATTTTAAGTCAGATGTGAATCAGAACAAAGCTTATCTCCTAAGTGTTTTCGATCAGTGTCTGATGTTATATAAGAGTTATGTTTCCATTTAAAACTCTTTTTGACACGTAGGATTCAGAGTAGCCATTAGCTATACTGTTGTGTTTCTTTCAATTACAAACAGAGTACACATCGACTTAAACATTCCTCAATTGCCTGATATCATGCTAATTTTTCATTTGTACTTTGAAACGACGCAAAGTTTATAAATTTCATTACGATTTGTCAGTTAATGGCATATATACCCTTAAGTTTTACAACCCTATACAGTAGGTTGATCCGTATCAAGATAACCAATCTCAAAATCTCGTAAATTTTAAAATTTTAACAGCACGATTAACATTTTTTGGTTTGGAACCATAAAACGACAACACTCCAAACCAAACTACTATTTTACGACATTAATATAACATGAAATCTGACTCGACGACTTTTGGCACTATAAAACCCATTATAAAAACTATAACATTCCATTTAATATAAATTAATTATTAGCATTTAGATTGTAGCTATAAATATTATAAATTATACAGACATGCGTCGTCTAATTAGTATATGTATAAGACACTCTTTTAAGAACCTATAAAATTGTCAGCGTGATTGTGTTAACACGTATGTATATACGTACCCGTTGATTGTGTTATATAATCATAATAATTCATTAAAATATATGGCGTGATCAGGACGTACATATATTAACAAGTATGTGACCCTCTTCCTGTTTCAAATATGTACATGTACAACAGAACACATAATCTTATGCAATAAAAAAACTTTACTCTAAACTATTTTAACCATCATCTTCCTGTTTTAATTAAACAAAAGAACGGCTATAAAATAATTTGTAAAACAAAAAATTATTATAAGAAAAAAATTTATTAATTAAAACGAAATTAATTCTAACAATATTTCATCTCATTTTATTTACTTTGTCTTGTCTCAAATTTAAATTCTCGGTCACAAAATGTCAAAGGGCACCACGCTACATATATACACTTATATATGTATACACACAGCATCCAAAAGGCAACAACAATACATATTACATGCTAGTGTGTATAATAAAAAAAACATTTTTAATTTAATATATAAAAACAACAACAACAAATGATACAATCAAAATTAATTCTATTATAAAATAATGCAGCATCTTATTTATTTATATTCGCGTGTCCCATTCATGAATTTTTATTATTTTTAAGTAGCAAATAAAAAACAAAAAAATAAATCAACAGTTTAAATGTATGATGTATGATATTTGAGCATGTTAGATGTAGGCATCCGAACGAATGATCGAAAATTTTGAGATGTTTGATCGTGGTTTGGCTCACTCAACAAATCTAAACTCTATATGTACCGAGATCGGTCCCATCTTACTCTGTTGATATATGACCACTGCAATGTTTTCTTTCATATGTCATTGCTGATGAAACTTTTCGACCAAAAGTATTTCCAAGACATTACTTTGCGAAGGCCTGTCACTATATCATCAATGTAATCCAAATGATAGAGTTTCTAATTGAGTTACTCAGTTCCTTATAACACTTTCCACTTCTTTTCATACAAACTTCTAGGTTTCGAGATTAACAGAAATATGACGTCATGAGTTTTTACATTTCTTATACACACACGGAGCTAATTTGAACAACCTTTGCAAACTAGAAAATTCACACTGCGTTTTGTTAAGTCTCATTTCATGACAGACACTAATTCATGTATTCAAGTGTTCTCTGGGTAACCGCGAGTATATATATTCAAGGAGAGTAAGCGCTTCTTCAATTTTATGCTATATGCTGTTCTTCCTCCGTATGTTGCACCAACTTGATTGTCACCGTGAAATCTAGTAATGATGTGAAATTTTTCTATAGTTTCACATTCACATGGTCAGATCTGCTTTTGACCTATATCTAAAATTGATGAAAATTTTTCATTATCGTTTGGTACAGGATCGAATACATTATTTTTGTACACCTTAGATATGTACTGATTATCCGGTTCAAAGCGTCAGAAAAGATATAAAAGTAGAAATACTCTTATGGATATATGCTCCATAAAGTTCAAACAACTCCAACGATAATAACTACAACATCCCACGAATTGCGACTTAAGCATCTATTATGTTGATTATTGAGCTTTACAAAAACCAAAGGTACCTTCAAAACACTAACAAGAATCCTTACGACATTATGTACACAAAAAACTGCAGTAATGGAATTAGATCTCTCTGTGTCAAATGCAAGCTACAGTAGTTGGAACGGATAATAATCACAATTCATATTATGATCGGTGATGTATATGAACTCATCTTTGAGCCCCTAATGTAGTAAAAATCATGCTTCGACCCATCTTCCACCAAATCAGTATACATGGCCTTTAGAACGTAGAAATGTTGACAAAATCCGGTCGGATTTGATAGAGAGTACCGGACATGTGTTTGTGACATCCAACGACACAAGTTGGAGCACAAAATTAACAACCGCCATACATTTGTTTACGGGTTACAAAATACTCAAGCTGGATCTGATAAATATGTCTTATAGCATCTTGACTCAAGCTTGAACTGGAAATACCTCATTAGACAAAAAACAGAGCAAATTAAAATAAAACAACACGAGATGTACTGCTAATAGTAACATATTCTACGAATCGAAAAATAAACAAATTTGGACATATGGTACCCAACTCTGGGGCTGCACTACACAATCAAATCGATCTCAATGTTAAATGTATTTATAAAGTGGTCCAGGGATTTTCCATCAAACATGAAAGACGATAACATGAAGTCATCTAATAAATAAAGGTTCATTGTTGGGAGCAGAATATTGATTGCTTCCAAATCCACACTCTCTCTTGTTTCAAATAAGTGCGGCGATTGGAACGGGAAGTATCGGATTTTTCACCATCTGATGGCAATCGATGGTGTGATTGAACTATGACTCCTTCCCTGTTAAAGTATACAAGAATCATGGGCTAACCCATCTTCCATGTCAGTACTTGTCAGCCAAGGAGCTATGCACAATGTTCAGATGGTTCTATACGTAAAACTGACCTATAGCTGTACGATCTCGTTGGCTATGTAATGACGTAAAGTAGGACGTAAATAAGTGTGCCGCGAAAAAGTTGGGAGAGCCTTGAGCACCAAAAAAATTGCAAAGATAAAAACAGACAGACAGACAGACAGACAGGCAGGCAGACAGACAGAATAAAAAATAAAAAATAGACTGTGATGTAGTGGATGAAAACCAATCCGTTGTTTCCTTCATTTACTTTACAAAGTGGAACTTAAATTTGACCACCCTATGTAAATTGACATGTACCAGTAAAATGTACAAATGGTCTTGCAAAATCAGACCAATAGTCAACATTATGAGGGAAAACCTAGACACGAAAAATCTAATGAGAGTTATACAATTAATATAAGCTTTAACAAAGAATGTCGATCAAATCCAAAAAAAAACAATCATTTTTCGACCAAATGACCTAACACACACTGAACCGAAACCAGTTAAAGCGAATCAAAAGACAAAAATCTTAAATAAAATCAAATAGAATAATTGCATTTGAGTTCTAAAAATAAAAATACTTTAAATTTTTATTATATGAAAATTAATGGATTGTAGCTGCTGTATCACATCATCGCATGAATGATAGGAACAACTAATTATAATTTTTATTTGGTATAAGATGATTAATTTGACGACTTTTTATTAGAGCATAAGTTATGTCATTTGCATTGAGTAACCTATCGTTTAACGTACATTAAGGTCATTTGAACCGATGTTGACTATACAACATTGTATGTGCGTATACACTCTCGAATGCCAAACATCCGTAACAGACTCGAATATCTATTTACCCAATTCGATACGGAATTTATTTATTTGTCAAGCGTACGAGATAAACAACAAATTTGTTATCAAAATAATTAAGATGAAAATTTTTTATGATAATCTTAAACAAACAAATAAATTTTCCATGTTGACAAATGCCGAACAGGTGAACGCGCCACATAAGAAAATTTCACAAAATTTTTGTAATCTTTAAATATTTCATTTTATACAAAATTAAAAGAAATTTATAAGACAATTTAATTTTTATGTAATTTATTTTATTAATTAAAAATAAATTTTAATATTTTTAAACTTAACCCTTTCGTACATAATATGCACTGCAAGGAATTTAGAATTAACCATATAGTCGACTCGAGATGGTTAACGAAGCTAATTTACCTTGAAACATGAAAATTATGATCGACGTTCGGTGTTGGATCGCATTATACAAATAGACGGTGCCAATATATTAACATACACAGATGACCTAAAATCATGCTTTGATGATGTCAATGTAGTGATATTATGTGTTTGCCCGTATGTGACGAACAAAAACTATATATATTTGTAACCCTCTCTCGATGTCCAAATATTTTCTGAAGGGGAATACGCGTACTTCAAAATGATTGATTGTGTTGTTAAGATGAGAAATTGAAATTTTAATTGAATTTGATTGTATAACTATTAATTTACTTTACGATAGTATATAGTAAAAACTGTATAGGTCAGTCATCAGAGGTTCTTAATTGAAGAGTTGCGGGACGCTTGAATTCAATATAATTAAATTTGTATTTTTAAGTTCGAGGACCTTATATATGACACGTGAGAATGAGACTTTGTACAATGGATTACAGTGCCAAGCCACAAATTTCGCTTCTTTTCCTAACGTCAATCCTAATAAGCCAAGTTGAACAGGATGGAGAATAATATTAAATGGCTTAAATACTTAAAGAGACCCCAATTCTTTACTCAGAATGAATATATTCCTCAGAGCACCACTATTGGTGATGGCAGAATATAACATTACGAGTATATCACCACTCCATCGATTTTACATGCAGCAGAAAGCCCAGGAACTAATAGATTTGGTTCACGAAATTGGTTTTCAAAATTAAGACAAAGGCTATCCACCAATTACCACCAACCTAGTATAACCATCGAAGATGTTGATAAAGGTTCTTATACTTTGGTTGTATTGTAGCGAAAACAGGCCGAGCCGAAGAGGGCATCAACTAACGTATCAACAGAGCCAATATGCTTTATAAGATCTGGAATGCGTCCGCTCTGCCACGGAATACAAAACTACGAATGTTTGAATGCCTATATGTATAAAACCAGTAATGCTATATGGTTGTACGGTATTAGTGAATAAATGCCTCAGTCGACTAATCAAACACTTCTGACCGAACATGATCACAAATCAAAAACATTTTACGGCTGATGAAACAAACCGAGGTATAGAACGCGAAATTAAGAAAAAAAATGGAGATTGATAGGACACACAATAAGGAAATGACCAAATGACATAACAATAATGTCATTGGAGTGGAATCCACAAGGGAAGAGAAAAGTGGGATGACTGACCTGAAGAAGGACGGTGCAATAACCGAGGCGAAATAACTCGGAAAAACGGAGATAGAGACTTTCACCATTTAGTATAATTCTTGGTCGTTTCTCAATAACTCTTTAAGGAGCTTAATAAAAATGACCACTTGACTTCGTGTCGGAAAAAGCCGTAATATCCGTACCACTTGTCGACATTTTATATAAATTTACTTCGATGTAAACAATAAATTAATAAAAACACAACAGCACGAGCTCTTAATAACGCAACAATTTCGTTGATTATCCACATCCGGTGGTATGTCCAATCATCTTTCATACTTATATATATATATAATCTAATGTATGCGTATTTGCGGCCGATTATTCAATTCTCACGAATAAGTGGAGATGAGTGAACCAAATGAACAATTGAGTATAATATGGTGTGTCTTGAGTTTGCGACAAGACGTCTGTTAAATTCAATCAAAATCGAAAATCCATTAAAGCAATCCCATATATAACGAATTACTGTATCTAGATTACAACTTAGTAAGACCGCCTCTTAACCGCACTCACGCAATAAAATAAGACAAAAATATAACAAATACATTTCTTTACGACGACCTTTACATTTCTTTATATTCATTTGTTTTGTTTTTCTTAATAATTTCATTTGATCTTTTTCGATCGCGCGTGCCACCACAAAAATAAATACGAGACGACAACAACAATAGCAACAGCAACAAAAAAAAAATGTTTATAATTGAATTGAATTGAAATTTCGTGTGTTGGATTGAAAATTGGAATTGGTTTTCTTGTGCGAAGGTTTCATTTTGATTGGATTGATTTGGTGGAGTGACATTTTGATTGAAATGTTTGATTCATTTGAATTAATAATTTATGTATATAATGTACATTGTACGAATGTATGTATGTATGTATATATGAATTATGAAATTTGGTGATTTAAATAGACAACCAACAACAACAACAACAAAACTGGAATTAAATTAAGTAATTATGACCGCCTCTATAATACGCAAATTAAGTTGTGATGATTACTATCGAAAATACTATTTATATAAACAAACGAAAATCGTGTGTGCGGGTTTTGCAGAACACAAGCATTTCGATCGTAGCACGATTGCTGAGTTTATTGTAACATGACCTTTGTCATAAATAAATCGATCTATTAACACCCGTATTAACACTGGGGTGACGCAGTGTTAATACGGGGATGATTTTTGATCGCTCAAATTGTAATTGCACGTAGCCTAGAAATCCAGCTTCAACATGCGTCTACTTAATGAATTCCATGAAACAGTAGAACCAGCAATGTATTAATAACATGATTTACGATTTATAATCCATCGAGTGGTTTGTCTGAACTAAATAACGCATTCTGCTACTTTTTTACCTGATGGTTAATAATTGCACTATATGATAATCGTTCACTATCTCTATCGATCTTAATGCTAAGATAATAATAAGTTTTTTTTACAGTTCTAGCAACCTTTTTATATACCAATCATGGTTTGAGTTTGAACGTTGCTATTTTATCAGTTGGTGATCACCGCTTTCCATTAGTCTTGCTGGCGTACACTTTGTTTTAATAAGTCCACAAAAAGAAGTCCAGAAGGATCAACTCTGGAGATCTAGTTAGCCAGTCATTGTTTCATTTTCTCTGAAAACATATGGTTCATAATGATGATTTTAGTTTCATGGATCTCATGTGGGTTTTCCACTCTCCAAATGTGCTAATTTTGCTTATTAATCATCAAAATTTGCTTCCAAAAATCAGATTAGTGTCAACCCTTTTAGTCCGTATTTCAAGTGACGTGAAGGGTCTGCAAATATTCTTTATGTTTATTGCACTTTATATGAAAACAAATGCAAATCACATTCAAAATTTGAGCAAAATCCAATAACGCCAAAATGCTGACTGCGAGGATGACACGACATTTTTGGAAGAGCATATCCACAATATCTTATTGATCTTAATAGATCCAAGCCAGATCTTTGTATTCAAAGTCCATTTACGATTCTCTGGGTAAATAGTATACTTTAAGCTCTCAATTCACATTATGAATTGCATCAAACACATGCTTATGATTGACAGAGAGAGAGAGAGAGAGAGAGTGAGAGAGACAGAGAGCTAATCTTAATAAAAGCTGTGTGTATATTACCGTTGTTTGAGTATCACATGGCCTTCAGGCAAATATTCAGTTTGATTAGTTCTCACTAGTCAACAACTCGAGTTCAAAGCTTGCTCCCTGGCATACCCGAAGTTTAAATAGAACACCCTTTGCTGTAAACGGTCTGATCACATAAGCTCTGAAATTAAATGGGGCATTCGTTATATTATGCTTTTACCATTTACGAGACAAATACCCGGTTTTGTGGCATACGTGCATGTTGCATTCCGCAATTTGTCTCGGTAAGGTGACTTACATTAATGGTGTCACTGTTTGGGTCTATTTACATTTCCATGTTGATTTGATGTCATCACAAAACCATTGGATATTGATTCTCCAAAAGTGTGCATTCGAAGATCGTTCCATCGTGCTGACGATATCATGCATATACTGTTTAAACTACACAGAATCTGCATTTGACCGCAAAAAGCAGGTACACTTTGAATATCAATTTATTTTGTCAAAATCAGTCTGAAATTTATTCTTTCACTATGTCTCGTTTTGAATTCTTTAATTTGGTGGCTTGTGATCCAAAATAGTGTTCACTGCTGGTGTGGATTTGCTATTGAAATGCTATTGCTTCACATGTCATTGTGTTTAACTAAAACTGTACACTTGGCAAGGAAGGAGAATGATGCAATTTTATGAGGTGGAACAAAATTGTCACTATCTTTTCGAATTTTCACTATCTCAGCGAAAACGTTTGCAACCTATAACGCTTTAATACTGCGTTGCTGATATGTAAATTGTGCGAATGATTTATAATCGAATAATTTCACAAAAACAAGAAAAATTACACGTGTTAAATACAAAATTTTATAAGTATCTATAGACAAGATCAATTGATGTTCACAATACACGAGATTTTGTTGAATGAAAAATTAATATTATCAATCTATTCATTCAATGAAACGCTTTCAGTTTTGTCTAAATTATATGATCACGATCAATAATGATCTTTTCATTATATCTCGAACGAATGGGAATGAACCGAAGAGGTATATGAGTTTACCCGCATCTGAAGATCAATGTGATCGAATACGTATATCTAAAAGATTAATTATTATTTATATTGTTTGTTAAAGAAGAAATCAAATTTAACATATATACGAAAAGAACATAATGGTATACACATCTGTATAGATGTATACAGAAGAAATTAATTTCTTAATGTCGTTAATTCTTAAATTTATTTACGAAAGTGTTGTGCGGTGTATTAATGTAATATAAATATAAAGTGACATAAATTCGTACAATCTGATTGGAAAAATAATACCTTTTAACCCTTACTTGGGCACTGTTTACAAATGTGATTCGGGCGATATTGTGTGGCATTGATGCTAAGCTTACGCAAAATCGGTTTTACTACAATCCATGGCAATAAACCAGAGACTGACAAGAAATTTAGCTGTTGATAAATATTTGACATATATTGTTGTACCTATTGAAATGTCAAAAGTTTGGCAGTACTTCCACCTTGTCGATGGAAAACTCTGAATGCAGCATGCTCAAAGATTTGTTTAATTTTTATAAAATAATTTTCTGTACAATCGAATAAGATTCCGAAATTTTGCACGTAGAACTCGTGGTTTGGGTTTGATACAGTATTTGGTGCAGTCACATTTTAGATAAATCACAAATAAGTTGTGAATCCAAAAGGTGCCAAGGGTCAATATATTTAATAGTTTTCACCGGATTGATTGACTGATCTGTAGGACTGAGGACTAGGATAACACCGAGTCTATCTCAAGCCGTCTACACATAAAAAAAAGGTATAGATAAGAAGTTATGTTAGTTAAAAAACGATCTGATTATCCATTCCATCAATACGTTATTCGAAATATAGTTCGCAATATCTTAGTTGAGACATGGATATGCCGTTTCCAGTCTTTAATCAAAAGATTGATATCATTTGAATGGCATGCCCTGGTTCTAATCTAACCAATTAAGCCATCTTTGTTTTTATCTAGGAAATTTTAACTGTTTCGCATTCATTATTTGGAATGAAGCTAAGATAATTTAGCTATAGGTATATTGGACAACGATACCAACAGTATAGCCATCGAAGAGACCTCTCCTCCCAACCACATCTATTGAAATAATACACTCCGAAATTTTGGTACAAAGTTAAAGCGTTCTGATTGTTCTATCAAGTGTAAGTTTTAATAATGAAATAATTATCTACCTTCCACTTGGTTGTGTTCGGCATCCGAGTAAATCTTGTTCATTTCCCTGTAACCGTAGTTACTAAGAAAAATAATATTGAGTCAAGTTGGATTGGAGCCTTATTCCCGGTCAACCATAAAAAGTCTACTCTTTGTCCGTATAAACATACTCGGATTAAGACACACATTGCAGTCATTGATTCGATCGTTAGTGCTTCAGAAGTAGTTAACTTATGTGCCAATTAATCGATGAAAGTTGCAAATGAGTACACAAAATAAATCCATTATTTTTGCAATTATGTTGGCAATCTGTCAATTTATTGTATATGCACATACCAATCCATACCAATCATTGAAGAAAATCTTAAGTAATAATAAACTGTATATAAAAACCTTTCAACGCTATCTTCAGCTTAAATCATCTTCGTTTATTTTTAACCAAAAAACCTTTAAATACGTAAACAATATATAAGCTTCAATGTAAAGTATCAATCAAAATTCGAGTATAAATAAGATGAAATTTCAAGTGCCAAGTCATATTGTTGTGTATATATAGTGA
Source organism: Tipula lateralis (assembly GCA_963932295.1). NCBI lineage: Eukaryota > Metazoa > Arthropoda > Insecta > Diptera > Tipulidae > Tipula > Tipula lateralis. The sequence goes on from OZ010737.1 coordinate 194,745,354, forward strand.
AGATGACACACTTTTCTTCACTATACATCTTACATATATATATTGTATATACTCGTATATATGAATTAAGGTGTACCGGAGTTGTTTTTATTGGTACCCCAAGTAATGTGTAACGTCATACATATAGATGAGATCTTAAGATAAGTCAATCAATAAGATTTGATTGAAATATAATAATATTTTGATTTCTAAATAAATTCAACTCATTTAATTGTTGTTCTACAATTATTGTCGTTATATCTGTTGATGCTGTACACGTTTGTTATATCGGATGAAGTCTTTCAAGGAAATCGTTAAAGTCAAACACGTATAGGTATTTTGTGTACTTCGATTTCTACTTAACTGTGTGTTATATGCCGTATAGCGCGAGTCGGTAGATTATTTGTCTCATAAAAGAAACCAGAAATAATTTCTAAAACTATTTTTTGTTGTTGTTAATAATTCTATTTCTGTTCTAAAATCCATTAATCAGAATCATTTCGATTTATGTACCACATATATATGTATGTAGAACCGCGGATTTTAAAAAAATTCTGTTTGTGTTATGTTGTATTTTGCGCTTAACAATAAATTTTATTCGAACACATTCAATACAAAGGACAAAAATGTCAATAATCGTATCTCGTAAGATTATAAATGATTAATGCTCAGCAATTGACTTTTTTTTATTCAAAACTTAATTTTTTTTTTATTAAGAAAGTTTACGCTGTACACAAGCCATTTAATACACAAGTGATTGAATGTATGTTAAGACGAAAATAAAAACGTTGGATACCATACAGTATATACACGATCGTATATAGAAAAGATGATTAATTAATGTTTTGAAGTATGGAGTTATTGGATTTTTATTACTTTCAGTTAACACAACAATTAGACCTTTACGACCTTTCATTCATGCTTTATTGTAATGTACATCGTTTATATATAGAAAAGCTTTGACACGTAGCGAACGATTGTATATATAGTAATAGCGTTTGATCTTGAAAATAACTTGCAGTTGTTATTTTAGTTTAAAATACCAGCATATAAACAACGATCGTGCCATATACACAAACGACCCTCCTACAACATTTATCCATTTCGATGATCATAAAATTTCTCTTCCTAATCAAATCTATATATGTTACTCGAATAAAAACAATCATCTTAAATCATCAATAAATCATTTAAATTACTTCCACGTGTCATAATTTTTATGATCATAACAATTGACAAAATACTTATCTCATCATTTCCGATTTTTAATGTACTTTCACCCATTTGTTTTTATTATTTTTATATTCCGAACTATGTATAGTATGTATGTACACGACAAAACTATTACAAAAACAAAATAATGATCGCATAAAGATCATTTGTTTTTGTTTCGTTTACTCTTAATTTCCTTATTAGAATCTTTCACTTTTTATTATTTTTCCTTGTGTCATTTCCCTAATCAGAATATATGAATTTTAAATTTAATAAATAATAATATGTGTATTATGTACAATGATAATTTATTAATTTAAAGTGATCATAAAAAACAAAAAAATATTGCGATCACACAGGATGTTGGATAAATCTTAATTTTTTATTCCTCTCTCGAACATAGCTATATACTATTTGTCGAGGTTAGTTGCACATTTGAAACGAGATCGAGTAGTTTCGCCTGATCGCAGGTAACCTGATGTTCGTACATTTTTTTGTTGTTTATCGAACGATCAAGTAGCTGTGTCGACAAAAACATTTTTGTTTTCTATTTATATACATTGTACAAAAAGTCAAATTGTATAATTTGTTGTTTAAAGAAAAGAAACGGGTAAAGTTTATTGAAGATTCTAAAATTATTATCATCATTTACGATGAGATGATGTACATGATCGCGCATCATTATTTTATTTTATTTGTTTTTTATTTTTATTAATTCGGACACATTCCGCATCTTTTATTTATTTAGACAACTATTTTTAGAGTCTACGTGTGACTGTTTTTAACGTCGGTGATTACTTTATTTATGCCTGATAAGATGTATCATTTTGACCTTGACCTATATCAGATGTCACAAAGATTTTATACATAATGACAGGGTTAAAATGAAGGGGTCACCAAAACATATAATATAATTGTTGCACTAACTAAAGATCATATAAACATTAATTGGTTAAATGTCGGTTAACAATCTCGGTTGCACATAATATAGCAGGTGGTTGGACAAGGCGGAATATAACATGAAAGTCAACAATTTAAATCAATACACAGCGCAAAAACCGCGATCATCGATTCCTTTAGCAAAAAACTAAATGTTATATTGCCTGAGCACGATATTTAATACTGATTTTGGAGCATCGAGCCTATGATTAGGTTAGCTGGCAAGATCGTTACATCAAAATTGGTATAACACTGAAAACCCAAGGTTAGCGATTTATAGCCTAATATTTTACAAAAGAACATCGAAGAAACCGCCAATACTCTAAAGTATATATAACGTACATATCGAAAAAATACTCTCGAGACTTGGTCTAGTTCGTATTATGGCTCGTTCTTACAAAAATATAGTCAGTTTGAACTTCAATTATTGATGGCAAATAAAGGTGATTTATGGTACATTTACAAATGCTGCCGTATTTGTTCAAAAAATATAGAGCAAACGAGTATTTTTCGATATATTAAAACTGCACTCGGATAGTCTTTGACGACTAAATCAAAGTGTTTATCCGAAACTACGGCAAAGTTCAAATTAAGCTGAAATTAACTCTCTTTCGAAGTAATAACATGGACAAGCATGAAGTTAATTTCTTGGGTGGCAACCAATGTAGTCTATTCGTGACTAATTTCACTCATGTCAATAATTGGTTTTAAATATTTAATATTACTTTTGGACACGTTCATTACCACACCGAGAAAGCGCCTGATCAAATCAATAGTTTCTATGATAAGCTCGAAACTCTCTTGACCAAAATACCGCAAGACGACGTTAAAGTTGTATGAGGTTATTTCAACTATCAAATTGGAAGTGTTGGCAGATTGTTGCATTGGTGCGAACTTCTTGCACCGTCATCAAACAACAACGGGACTCACCCCACTGAGCTATCATTACTGTGTAACTTGGTGATTGTCATAGTATATTCTTTCCACTTGCATTCATATAGGCAAATCGAAGTCAAACGTCGGGACAACAGTTAATCAAGTTACTGACTAGACGGTTATTTTCTTAACGGTTATCAATCGATGGAACGCGCAGCGGTAAACAACCAATGGTATATCTACATATAGATGTGAAGTACGTCCTAAAGAATTATTCGTCAACGGTTTCAAACATATTTTCTACGAATCAAAATAAATTAACCATGCTTCGTATCATACATGCGTACATCGTTGCTATATATGTCCACTACCTCGTAAATCGGCTTGTAAATAGTTATTTATAATCTTTACCGATTAAATTTATAGATGCAAATATCATTGAACTATGTGCATGACGAGTACACAATTTATAAGAGAACTTGTAAATGTGCACACACACACATGTGTGTAAAAGGCAAGTTAATTGGCCGAAGCTCATACATTTTCTGGATGTCATAACAAGTTGAAATCGAAAAATAAATTATAGTGCAGCCTTATAGATTAGAAAGTCAGCGTTATTATTGCATTTGTTGTTGCTGTTGAGAAACCAACAATTACAATATATTATATATCCATTGCGTTCATTCATTAATTTCGATTCATTCATATAATTCATTCATCCTATATATGATGGGAAAATATTAATTAAATTTTTTGTTTTGCATTTCTTCTTTGCCAGTTTCGTAAATACATACTCGTACATGTATGTTCATAAACATATGTCTTAAGAAATAAACACACCTCAAATTTGTAGGTGAGACATATATTAATATTATTTAGTTTTTGCGGGGTTTCGAACGAAGATTTTATTAGCTTTTGTAATATTTCTCGATCTCAATAAATTTCCTTAGATTACTCATGTCTCACATGAAGTTTCAATTGCATAACAGTTATGTATAGCAAACATTAATTCAATGGTTTATCTGCCAGGGCTGGCAGATACTTTCTGACCATATGACATCATAGCAAGAGGTATGTAGGGGTACACTGAAAAAAATCCTGCTTTAATATTTACAAAATAGCTTTTTTTAAAATAATTTTGTAGCATTTTAAAATTTTTCTTTCATACAACAAAATTGTTTTTCCTAGTTAAGAGAACCTTTATTTAACTCAAAAAATACTAAGTTGTTAAAATCAAATCATAAATTATGTGAATATTTGTTAAAAACTCTTAAAACTTTTTTTGCACAAACAAATTATTAGTAAATAAAACAAATCATTTAAATTTTTTTTTTAAAAAACTAATTTTTACCAATAACAAATGTTTTGTGTTTTTTTAAATTAATATTTATTAAAATACACAAATGGTTTTGTTGTATGTACAAAAATAAAAAAAGAAAGAAAAATTAGACATTGCATATTTTTAACAGCTGTTCCGTTTGAGTGTGGTTGAAGTAGCATCGATCTTTGATAAACTGTGGGAAGTGCCGTCAAAAGTAAAACTTTATTTGATAAAAAGTGAAGTAATAAACCATAATTAAATTAAATTTAATAGTAATACCGTAAGTATAAATTTAATATTTATATTACATAAATGTAGATTTATGTATATAAATATAAAATAACAAATTTTAATCTATTGTACTTCATTTTCCATTTTAATTTAGAGTAACCACATCCTCATTAGTGAAGTTAACAAATTTAGGAAAAGTGTTTTCAGTGTTCGCATAACATTTGCCCAAGAAGATTTATTATCACATTTTCAGAAAAGAAGATTAAATATCACATTTTCCGATGTGTAGAAGAGGATTGTACAAGTACATGCCAAACTGTCCGAGCCTTCCATAGACATGGTCTTGTGAAAAATTCAATCAACACCACAAACATACAAAGTAATGACAAGTTGACATGTGAAGCATTCAGTTTATTTTATTTTCTTTATCAACACATTTTTTGTATTTAAATAATAAATATTTTGTAAAAAAAAATTTTAAAAATGTACAATTACCAAAAATATATAAATATAAATAAATGATTTTTTAATGAAAAAAAATAATTTTTTAATTTTACAAAAGTCATATTTGGCATTACAAAATTCTTTTATTATCATAAAAAAACTTTTTTTAAATTTTTTATACTGTGACGTCATTAAAAATGGCGAAACAGGCGATCAACAAAATAATTTTTATTATTAACGATACTTTCGTTATTTTGAAAAGCATTATTTTTTAACAAAACTTATTCTTTTATATCAACTAAATGTTCTCTTTACCCAAAACTTTTGTAATATTAAGTACGATTTTTGTTAATATTACCTAGGTTTTTTTTTCAGTGTATACGTCGAATGAACAAAACACATGGTAAGCATGAATGGAATTGCCAGATGGTCAACACAATTCGAATCGAAAGTCATAAGTTCTCAAGTTAGTGGCCTGAGCTCCTTTCATTATTTGCCACCATTACTGAGTTTCAAATTTCCTTCAAGGATCAGAAAATAAAAAAAAAAGCTTTTTTAACCCCTCGATAATGAATTGCCCCAAACAATGTTAATAAGCTATAAATAATATCGGATTACTTTAATGGCCAATGTATGGGTTGTTAAACTCTGAAAACTACTACAGCTCTTCGTTAAATTGAGAGAGAGAAAAACAAAACCATACAAGTTTGACAGTTTAAAATGTTTTAAACTACAGTCCTGTTGGTTCTGTAACAAATGAATTAAGAAATACCTTCAAATGCATTTCCTGGAATGATGTTCATACATTCTGAAAAGTATTCGGCAATCCGAATCCATTTCATCAGTAATTCAGTACCTTCCAATTTCCACCCGTTCTTGTTTCATTTTAGATACGGTTGTTATCGCGTTGTTGAGTGTTGGCGTAGTGTTGAAGATCTATCCTAATTTGTTTGGTAGATTATTTGATCATTCGGTGCTCGTTTCAATAGCTTCTCCATTTGTTTGGTCATAATACCTGGCCACTATATCTTGATGAGTCCTATGAAAACTTCACATTGAGCTTGCTCTACGATCTTCAAAAACTCTCCATGCTTAACTATTTTGTGTATAGAATCCCTATTACCAAGGAGCACCGTAGTGTATTTAGTATATATATATATATATATATATATATATATATATATATATATATATATATATATATATATATATATATATATATATATATATATATATATATATATATATATATATATATATATATAAAAGTCATTCAGACAACTATACATTCTTCACAGCGTCGTTTTGTAATATATTTAGGCCAACATATATAGTGAATCCAATTTTGATTAAATCAAAACTCGTATCCACATGTCAACTGGACAACTCTCACTTGTTCTCCTAGATCTACTATATCTACTACATTATATATAGTATATAATGCTTCCCAGAATTAGGTTGTTTCACTCTAATATTATATATAACTTGATATTTAGTCTCAAAACAACGAGAGCAGGTTTGATAAGACAATACTAGTCACGTTTCCTATATAGTAGAAATGAAACACTGCAGAACGTGATAAATATCAACCTTATACCTGAGTAATGAAACCTATATCTGAATCTTATTTATTTACGACCAACTAATTTTGATAAGTCAATAATCTGATTCCGATCGATTTGGAACTTTGAGATTTACGATTGATTTGTCCACTTACAGTCATCAGTTGTATAAAATCTTCCATATATGATAGCTCATATATACGAATCATAAATGGACATCCATAAATAAACCCTTTACGAAATGAAATAATCACCAAAAATTAATTAATTTTTCATCCCATCTCTATATAAGATTACGAAAACCAAAAATAAATCTAACGTCGAAAAAATAAAGAATCTTAATATTCACCTCATTATATTTACCCTGCAACCAAAGGTATGATGATGTTGATTATGATCACTAATTTTTGTTTTGTTTTAAGATTTTCTCTTTAAGGCAATTTTACGGTCGATCCATGTGTACATACATATATGTCGAGCTGTGGTGTGTATATATAGCTGGGTTGCGCGATCCTCTATGGACGACCTTCTAACGCTAAATCACTCTATATGGTTATCTTACGATTTAAAACTGTTTATTACGTTTGGGGTTTGTGCGTTTCTATTTGATTTCGTTAAAAACTATTAAAATTCATAAATTATATTTAAGACAAAAAAAAACAACAACAAAAACGATTTAAAGAAATCATCGTTTTACTTTACTCTCAATCACCGCTGGCATGACATAACTTTAAGATCGTTTCGTTTAATTTTTTATATATATCTTGTAAGATGTTGTAATCTGTATCATTTTCTTGATTGGAAAATATGCAATTAATATTTTTTTTTATACACGGTTATGGAATTTATCGAGCTTATATTAAAATATATTTGAAATGGTTGTAATAATATATTTTAATTGTTGATTATATATGTAAGACATTTTGTGACAACAACAACCTTTCTTATTCGCGGAACATACAGTGATTATCAAAAATATATATACAATGCATACAGTTTAATGCTAGTCTCTGAATTGAGCCAAATGGCTGGCAAATGTTAGATCAATTTGACTTAATCTCTAAAAGCCTTTAATCGAAAATACTCATCGCTGGCTGTAGCTTAACGGTTAAGAGAATTTCTCGTCGCTCCGAGGTCTCAAGTTCGATTCGTCAACAATTACATAAAATGCGATTGTGTTGAAAAGCATTCGTTGGGCTGAACGGGTCGTAAGGGCTATTTACGATCTTTAATCAATAGAAAAAAAAATGGAAAATACTAGTGAAATTGTCTGGAATATATTTATAACGTATATATGGTTCAATTTTGAGGCCTGTTTCGTAAGTTGAGTTTAAACTTATTCTTAATAGTTCCAATGTTGCTAATAAGTTTTGATTGAAGCTTTTCCATATCAAGTTTGCGTTGTGAGTAGACTGACTACGAATTGGGACAAATTTCGAAATAATCTCTTTTTTAACCTAGGCCGATGCTTCTTCTCGAAATGTAAGCCGTAAAAAGAGCGTTTGAATAACTGATTTGATATTGAGTCCATAAAACCTGTGTAACATATAGTTCTTGGATGATTGGGCGATTGCTTTTAATTCGGAAAGTACCTTGCCAAGAGTCAAAACTATTCATGACTATATTTACAGAAGTTATGTTTTTAAAATTATTTATCACTTTTCTTTATAAAAAATTGGTCTGTTACTACCAAGGCATAGATAAAATCTTATGTTAGATAGGATATCAAACTGTACATTTTAGAATTCCAGAATTTCTCCATAAAAAAGTACGATCCATGCCATCTTACGCCAAAGAAAGTTATTATTCGATGAGACCTCATAAACAGAATGTATACAGTTTATTACCATCAGCATACTTACTATGAGCTTGAGGAACCGTTGAAGGTTTCTTCATCGTCTCATTTGGTGAATTAAACTTTTTTCGGAGGGCATCATAACTTTCTAATGTTCCTGACAAATCATGAAATCAAATAAATCCAAAGGTTTACTTTGTCTTAATTCACCATTATTGATAGCATTGTCGTCACCGTTTTTGACAGCCAATACAATTCAACCATTCACATGGTCGCTCAAAGTATGGAAACTAACACAGTATCAGCGGACATATTCCACACTACTGTCATAAATTTCGATGGGTCAATTAAGAATTTAAAGTTGTCTATACCATGTCGATACATCAGTAAATCGGTCTGGACTACCAAGGATCATCACCAACAAATTTTAAAGTTGCTATAATGTACTACTAACGGACAAATACTTTTAAAACTCACTGTTTTAATATATTGAATCGGATGGGAATATCGTTCAATCCTATAAGTATATACATACACAAAATTTACAAAGTCGCCTAAAACGTATCGTAAATTAATTACAAATCGATTAAATTCAATTTTCCGAAAAATAAACAGGAAATTGATTGTCCAATCAAAATTATGTCGTCTTCAAGACCACACACACAGTGTTTATCTGATTTTGGCGTAAGTGAATTATTTTGTCATTGATTGAATTATATTATATCAGATCAAATCATTTCGAACACACTGACTGATTGAGATTGTTAAAAATTACATACGAACCATGTAACTAGGCAGTGATCGTGTTAACAGTATTTTGTCGAATAAATAATTCATATCACAAATTTTAAGAAGGAAATTTAATTGCAACTGCACATGAGAAGCGATAGATCAATTTCAAAAGCTTACAATGTAATTTGCATAATAAAACTATATTTACTTTAACCAGTACTTGATCAATCATACTCGTATAATTGTAAATGAAAATAAAATTAAATTAAAAACCTTGATCGATTGAATATTTATGATCAATTTATTATATTTAAAGCAACAAAAACAAAATTATCGAGATCGTATGTAAATTTCGTATGTAATTGGCTGTTTTGTTGGATAATAAAGTCGCGTCGATTTCAAGTAATGAAAACTACATTAAATACAAGACAACTCCAAAAACAACGTACACGTAATAAATTTAATTACTTTATTTGTATAAGAAAACGAAATTAAATTAAATAAATATTGTATAAAGATTTTCTTTGGTAAATAGTTGAACACTTTTATTTTTCATTAACGCTCTCGGGAGACAGAGTCGGATTTTACTTTAGGGTAAAGACTAGGATTTTAAGTAGCTTAAACTAAAGAGAAAAACAAGCAACTGAGTCGATGCAACCTTGGCCGACGATTTACGATCATTCAGATCGTAATCAGAAGCCGATGCATCCCGCTCCAATAGTTTAAAGCAACAAAATAGTAGTTTTAATTATATTTATACTGATTTGGTTTAATAAAGGGTTTCCAGTAAGAGGTTTCATTTTGCATCTGTCCTCTTTTGACATTTGGCCAGTACAAAATATGCCACCATCTTGAACGGCAATAATGAAACAGGTGGTAAAAATTTGAGCTGTTAGGACTAGAATTTGATGTGAAAAATTGAAACCGTGTACGTTGCTCAAGAACAACTGAGAATAATGCTGTTGTAGGCTGTAGTGTTGAAGAAAAGCCAGGTTTCTCGATTCCTAGTCGATCTTTGGAATTAGACATTCCACAATCGGCAATACACCGTATTTTATATTAAGCCTTTCGTCTTAATGCTTTTAATTTTCAGTTAACACAGGAAATCAAGCCGGTCGATCATCATAAACGTCGTATCTTCGCTGATTAGGTCCTTCAAATGCTTGATGCATGATCCGGATTTTCATCGAAAGATCATCTTTAGTGATGAGGCTCATTTTGACCTCGGACGGTACGTTAATTAACAGAATTATCGCATTAAAGGCTCAGAAAATCATAGAATGATTGTTGAAAAACCTATCCATCCCCAACGTGCCACTTTTTGGAGCGTTTTTGGGCTGGCGGTGTGTATGGACTTTAATTTTTTGAAAATGTGTCCAATGGATGAATTGTGCTACCGATTTATGATAACGATTCTTGATGACCGTAATTCGATTTTGATGTGGACGACGTTTATTTTCCGCAAGACGGCGCTACGTGCCACACAAGCAACGAAACAATCACAATTTTGCAAGAAAAGTTTCCTGTCCGTGTTATTTCTCGAAAAGCTGACCACAATTGGCCACCGAGATCTTGTGAATTAGCACCTTAAGAATTTTTTCTTTTGGGCCACGTAAAATATAATGAGTAACATGTATGATTTGGTCACATTTTGATTAGTGCCATTTTGATGTGTTTTTGCCCCATTTTATTACCAATTTTTAAATACTGTTTGGTTGAGATCATAATTCGAATATAGGATATATTTGAATTGGTATATAGTTTTATGGTCTTGTTCTATACAATTTTACGATCTAAACTTCAATCAGCAAAAGAACCATCTAATATGATTGCCTCGAGTCTTAGATCACGTTTCAACTTGATTATCAATTTTATACGTCAATCTACTCAGAACTCAGTCGACGATCTACGATCATCGATCGTAATCAAAACCATGTACATCCCGCTCCAAATGAGATATAGTTTTAATTATGTCATTTAAAAACTACTCAATGGATGTTACTCTGAACATTTTCTTCTTACATTTGTACACCATCCAGGAGCTGTAAGTGATGTGTTGTATGAAGTGGTAAAGGAGTATCACAATATTGTTAGTTATGCTAAAAGCTCTTTCGAGTTTTATGCAACCCAGTATGTCTATTCTGAATAACATTATAGGTTTAACCACATTTGGACTAGCGCCACAGGATGGGCTATCATTACAACAGACCGTTAGGTTTTGTCTACATGCTCAATGTGTTTCTGCCTATATTATACCGATAAGCTTTCTTATATTGGCCTATAGTAAATCCAGTTTTATTACGATAATAAAGGATATATTTGAATTTGTTTATGAGTTCTAGGAGCTTCATTCAATTGGTCTCACTTCATATATGCAGGAACTTGCTTACTAACAAACCCAATCGCAATGTTGCGATCTAGAGCCCAATCAACGATATATGATAGTTTCGTAGCTTTAATTTCTTTGACCTGGATCTTACATGGTTGTAGGCCAAGCTATGCCACAAAAATTTTCACATAATAGACTAAAATTGGAAGTTTACATCATTGAATTGTCAACTCTGCTGTTTTGCCCTACAGGGCCCGTTTTTTGTAAAGAGGTTACGGTAAGATAAATTTGAGCTTAAATTGGATGAATGACATCTTAATTACAAGATAGAATGGATCATATAGTGATTAAAACCGTGAGAAGGATAGTAAGGAAAGATGATTTTTGGAATGAGATGGTTGTAAGGCTTTAAAGAGATGGCCTTAAGGCTTAGGTGGTGTACAAACCAACATATAGAACCAGCATTGCACTTATTTCAGTATAGTCAATGTCGTTTCTCATTCCGGTCATAGCAACCCTGCAGTTTGAATGAACAAATGAAATTATCACAAAAATTATATTAGATAAAATCGTTCAACAGTAATCGCAGCACGCTATGATTTATAGATATGCTGGTAGTGGTATCAATGATAATGGAGTCGGTGTTGATCCAAGAACAAATGTGGAAAAGTAGTTTAACGTGGATAAGAGGATCTGTGTAATGAACGCTGAACTAATGGGATATTTGAAGTATCAAACTGTCTGTGATTGATGGGAAAAATAATATTTTCCGATTCCAAGAGCGGAGTATGTTGGTTAAAATGTGGAGGTGGAAGAATAGGCGTGTGAATATACGAAAAGTGTTTCATAAAAGAAAGTAGGTAGAGTGTTATGAACTACTCCTTTGAGAACCTCTTTTTATAAGAAACTCAAAGGAGACTTACGGATGGAGAACAATCGAGAGAATAAACCTAGAACCATGGAGATTGGAAAGAATCCTTGTGAAAACGTTGTTTCAGGGGGGAGGACAACGATTGTGGGTTGTGTGTGAGGATGTTGAACATCTAATATAAGTCTGCGCAAAATACAATCATTTTAGATCATAAAAATGAGTAAACATGAGTAATATAACAATATAAAACCAACAGCAAGACATAGATGAGGAGTATCCGACTGACGAAGTGGTCGTTAGTGACCAAATACATAAATAATTATTTTATTTGATGGGCGCTTCCCAAATAAAAATGTAAACTTCACACGAACTTAAACTTAATAGTTGTATACCGCATATACCAAATAACTGAGAAGTCATTTGATGTGGAAACCAAATTAAATTTCTTGTCGATCCATCATTTCACTTTTTTGTCATTATACTCGTATATAGGCTTATCAATGTCTCGTATAAATGAAGCATTTATGTCCCTATACTAAACCACCGTGAAGTTAAGCGCACATATAAGTATGTATATACGATCATAAAATTTAATTATCACGCCATTAAGAAAACCTTTAAGTATATAGAGTTATTAAAAACATTATATTGTATGTTGTGTGTTCATCGTCACACGTATCAAAACTATATATATAATACGGTGACACTGGACCACTTAAAATCTATCTTATACAAAACTTGATCATAAAAATTAAAAACGAAATAAGATTGCCGTTTTACGTTTAGTCCATAATTTTATTTTATTTTTTTTTTCATCTTAAACGATCATCATCACCACCATTATATAAGTGATCATAGATCATCCATGTGATTAACAAATTAAAAGTGTCTCTCGTGCGCTGTTTTTATTCCTTTTAATTTTTAACCGGTTATGTTGTTACATATGCTGTAGTTTTTATGTTTTTTTTCGGCAATTTGTACAGAACATCATTAGTGATGTGTTCGTATATTTATACAAGAGTCTCTAATTTACATCGAATCAAGTTGTGTTAAGTATTTCCGGTATTTAAGTCGGTTGCTGTTTGGTTTCATTTAAATATAAGTTGTTTTGCAAGATTTATTGTGTCATTTGGTATTTTGAGTACACACACTCTCGCTTGTACACACTCTCAGTAGCATACGACTTTTTATTTAAATGTGAATACAAACAGAACTAGATGCCTTGAAACTTGGTGACCCTCTATATTCAGACCACAAGTGGAGGTATACATTTTCTAATCTCTTTGAAATAACGTCTGGTGTGATTGATTGGCATTTGCGTTATTTTCGTCCAACCTAGTTCTTGAGTATGCGATAAGAACCATGACCAATATGGCAGTTAAACGTATACCGAACGTCCTTTGAATTTTATCATACTATTGTATCATAGTGCTTTTCTAAAGTAGTGACTTATCCTTCACAAATAGATTCTTAATGACAAACTGCACAAATAGCAGCCAAAATGGAAAGCTTTTAGACATTATCCTCAAGGACACAATTAATCAACAATATTTTATCAGTTCCCATACGTTACTAGTATAATGGTGTCCAGAATGAATAGCTTTCCTGGTACTGGACGAGTTAATGTACAAGTCCGTTGGATATCCTCCCATTAACTGGATAAATACTTCGTAGCACTCAGTAGTCCGCAGTCCAGTTTATGTAAACTCTTAGCAATGTTTGCAATTCCACAAATGTCCGGCAATATGTGCATAATCCCAAAAAACCTCATTGCTCGTGAAACTTCTGCGAATCGGCCAGTTCTTTACGTCTTTAATCTTGTCTGGATCCGTGTTAATTCCATTTTCGGTGTTGATGTGGTTCAAATACTTTACTTCCTTCTAGAACATTTTCTGTATTGAGCTTCATATTTGGAATCGTGATTCTTTGCAGAACTTAACCTCGAAGTAAGTTATCAAATGTTGATAAGGTTGTGGAGATGTACAAGACTGAACGTCTGCGTTAATATATTCAGCATACAGTCCATTAATCTCTCGAAAGTTGCTGGAACGCTACATAATCTAAATGACATCAGGATAAACTTCTACTTGCCACTACCCTCACTTCAGATCCAGTGTACTGTACCCGTTTGTCTCTGATATCATATCCAGGTCTCATTAGTTCGTGGTAATGGGTACAGCTGTCCCTGATTGTTACGACGTTCAGCCTTCGATAGTCCACGCAAAATTGGATCGATTCCTTTTTCTTCTCCATTAAGAGCACTGGTGATCTCCACTCTCTTTCTGATGATCTAATGCCTCCATCTTTTTCCAATTTGATGAACATCTCATAAACTTCAGTTTGCTTAGCTAGCGGTAACCTTGATGGGTAAACCCTTCTCAGTGTTTATTTTATGTTGGACGACGTTCGTTCTACCAAAATCTTCAGCCCCTTTTGAGAAAACTTTATTTATGTCAAAACTTTCTGGACATCTCTATATTCTACTGGTTGATAATCTCTTATACCTGCTGGCATTGGGCAAGTTGTTCGTCATTGCCGATTGTGGTGCTGATTGTGATTCATCGTATTCCCTCCAAAGCTGTTAATAAAGCTGGTTCAATTAACATCGATGGTTTAAAAGTCCTGTTGTTCTGAAACTTGTCCCTTACTATTGTTTGACATTCGGCTTGTGTTTTATTTAGCATTTAAATTGCCAAACTAGCCTCGGTACAGTCTGGTTCTGTGTCATACAATTGAGGCCGATGATTACGTCTTCTAACTATATCTGCCACCGGAAATCGATGTTTGATCTTGATGCTTTCAACTTAAACAATCTATACTGTGTTGCAATCATGTTTGGCCGCAGAAATATTCTCGATGTACCTGTGGTGAACTCATTTACTCCATATAAGATAAAGCCTACATTTTCTCGGCTTAACTGAAACACTAAAGTAAACTTTATAGGGCTTTTTAATTGAGCCAGCTTTTGCTTTTCAAAATTAGTTTGGGTAAGTTTTCCAATGGAAGTCTATTACATCACCATATTCTACCCTTCAGGTTTTCCTTAATTAACCGAAAAGGTATTCTTTGTTAACCTTTTTAATATCTTCACCTGGAAGAATTATTTCAATGTATTCCACACCCGCTGGATGGAATTTTACATAGCCTAAACTCGTTATAACCCACACTTGATAGCATTCTGCGAATACGCTTGAGCAACTATTGCGTGCCCCTTACACATATTATATCCAATTAAACTATATTAATCGATACAATATAAGTTAATGAATAATTAACCATAATTGAACGCAGCAAGTGATTTTCATAACTTTTATTTCGAAACCTCTTGTAAACCACACAAAAGGCAAACCAAAATCAAGATTCTGCCACACTCCATTATTTCCATAAATGATTTAAATCAATACAAGTATAAACACAAGTTAAAAACAATTTTTTTTTTGTTTTATTTATTTATTTTTCTTTAAATTATAATTAAGATTGTTATTGTACGATTTAATAAGATAAATTTTCGAAACGCATAAATATGTAAATACAACAAATACAGAAGTTTCTGGTAAGTAAACCGAAACAAAATAACAAAAAAAAAATTACCGTAAGGTATTTCAATTGTCTTACCTCTATTATTAATCCACCTTCATTTTATCTAATTTGATCGCTTTTATTTGTTTTTTGAATTATGTTCTCGATCATTGAGCGAGATCGAGTAATTTGTATGTACTGTGTACACATATATTTCTGGTTTGCGCGCTTACAGGGACTTGATCGCGTCTTAAGTCTGTACATGTCTGTATATGTGCATGTGTATATGTAAACCGTTTGGTGAACACCTGAGCTCTCAAAACTATGTGAAACTATAGATTACGTATTATAGCGTAAACTTGGTTTAGTTCAACATTTTCCCGCGCACTCAATATACGATTATTTATGATAATTTAATGCACAATTTTATTTTTAATCATCATAACTTCTTATTGGTAATTTAATTAAATGTTTAACGTATATAAGACGACATAACGTTTAACGATGCCTTCACAAAATTTATTGTAAATTCGATTTTCATTTAAGAAAAGCAAAATGATCATAAACATAAATCCACCCGTAGACCGTTTTTTTAGAGCACAAATCAAATCATGGAAAATCAGTTTCAGTGTGTAGCTAACTGGACGAGAGGTACACAACTGTGTGTGTGTGTGTGTGTTACAACATTGTTGTTTCCAATAAGTCGTTGTATCGCAATGAAAATAAATTTCCTCTTCTGCGAGATGATGAAAATTGTTTTTTTTTATTGTTTTGCGCTGTTAGTAAATTTGTTCGAGTTGATTAAATTTTGTTAAATGTTGTAAGTTTGACTTTTCAATTTAAAAATACAAAATATATAAAATAAATAAACGAAGAATTATGGAAAATTTATTGAAATTTAGTATCACTGGAATTGAATTGCTAAATGTAATGTTTTGATGTAGGCATGTATTTATGGGATGCGGAGTGTGCCGCCATTGTATGTCTCTGTGTGTAAATAATTTTGTTCGTATATGGGAGTGAAACGGTCTAGAGAAAACCTAATTAATTTAAGAGATTACTCTATTATGTCCCTTAGTGAAGTTAGCTCAGATTTAGCTAGAATTAAGAGATTTTTATCAGCTCTCAGAAAATCAATTGTTTGTATCAGTGTCTTACTAAGCTTATTAAATTTCTCGATATAGTTTACACGATTAATTTTTTACATGTCAAAATCATGTATTTGACATATGATTTTTGTTTACATGTAACCAATAGTTTTGTGTAAACTATTTAGTGGCAACTAGCGTGCCATTGTTAATCAAATCTTATTGTAACTAGAGCACCATCTGTTAATAAATCGTTTGACTATTTTGTGAATCGAATTGCGATCTTTGATCTCCCGGTCTACTATTACTGCTCAAATAACAAAAAATGTCTGAAATTGGTATGGCATGGTGCTATATCGTCATTGATCCTGATTGATTGGCAAAGAAATGCTGCAGAACTTTGTTTTAATGTAAACCACATTAAGTGTTAATCATCACCGACCAGGTCGCGCAGTGGTTAAAGCTGCGTCAGTTGGAACGGGAGGTACCGGATTCGAATCCCGATAGGGGCAGGATGCAAAAGGGATTTTTCACCACTTGATTACGATCGGTGGTGTGAATGAACACAACTATGACCCCCTGTTGGACTGCAGAATCCATGGGCCGACTCATCTTCCATATGTCAGTACTATAGGCTGGCATGGAGCTATGCAATGTGCAGATAGTTAGGTAAATCGGACCTTTAGCTGTACGTCCTCGATTTGGCTGCAAAGCGTAAGGTAAGGACGTAAATAAGCGAACCGCGAAAGAGTTGGAAGTGCCTTGAGCCCCAAAACAGATGGCATAGAAATAAAAAAAAAAATGAATCATCGTGGATAACTGTAAAAATGGTACTTTAAATAAAGCTTATAAACTCCGATCATATGCACAATACATATTTTGAGATCTGATAAGCCTTTCTAAAAATTTATTATCAATAACCTTAACACGCTCAGGTGATAATAAAATTATGAAATCTCGTCAAAATACTTTAGTTTTTGCCAATATGGATTTATGAACCAACCATAAAAGATGCTGATCAACCAACTCGAATTCTTTTTGATTTTGAGCTGCTTTCCTAAGTCAAACATAAAACTCGAACAACTCAAAATGTAATGTTAGCATCATGTAGATATGTAAAGTCCTCGAGTAATGAAAGCGTTAAGTTATCTAGACCACTCGTAGATAAATTTGGTACTCATATTCCTTGATCCTTCACTTAATGAAGTCGTTGGCGATACTATAGCAATATCTGGGTGTTAAACGACGGATTCTACTAGCAACAGGGTAGACCTCGAGTTTCTAATTAAAAACAAACGATTTCGATGTATCATTCAGACTTTTTGAAACTATTTGTAGGTAATCTGTTTTGTTGTATCATATTTTATATACAAAAAACCTCTATAAGGGATTATGATTAACAGAGATCGTAGCTAACCTTATGAAACACATAAGATTACTCTGAATACTTTCATCATACTACATGTTTTTGAGAGGCTGAAACTGAACTATATTGGACCACATACTTATACAAAATTAGTAAAATTGAACTACTAAATTATACATCTGGCAATCATTTGACATAATTTTTATGCGAATCTTGTATTTTTATCGAATCCAAAACAATTTTCGAAACACATCGTTACGTAACTCCAACCTAATCACCCAATAATTACATTTAAAGTTACAGATGTGAATGTAAAAATTGTTTAATTGTTCTTAATTTTTTTATCCTCTCTCTATATAATCCAATCCAAAGATTAATTACATCTTTGAATAACGGAAATAATGTCAATAACATCACCTTCTCTATTTATCAAATGATTCATTAAATGCTCAGACAACAACAACCAACATATAGCAAACATTATATTCTAATTATCTAATCTTTATTGTTTCTCATTTATTTTCTTTGTAACTAAATAAAATAAAATAAATAAATAAATTTTATTTATTATTATTTTTATTACAATTAGATTTTTTAATATTTTCAATTTTTCCAAAAACTCCTCCGCACATCAAAACCAGAAACGTTTTAGCTGTACTGTGAATCGAGTATATAACAACGATAGTTGCGTATCTTAACTCGTAACAGTTTTGAGAATAAACAAAATCGTTATGGTGTAAGAGATTTGTTAATAGTCATTTATTTAATGGTTTTCAGTTTTATTGATTTGTCTTAAGTTACCATCTGTCTTAGAGATGTTTTAACCCCGTTTTAAACTATTGGTATTTCAACTGTCACAAACATCGAGCACGATTTACTCTGCTCCACATCTTTTCTATTGTCGATCGTACTGATCTACTTCCAAATCATACACAAGGTTAAACAAACCACTAAGGCAGATAAATCAGACACACTTCAAATAAGTAACCTTAAAATTATCCAACAAGATAATATAACTATATATTATAAAGACAGTCAATTGCTAAAGGGTTCAGAAAGGCAACACCATTGAAACGCAATGGATCAGAATTCTTTCATCATCTGACTACGGTCGGTGATCATATTGCACACATGTGCATGTGGTTTACATAAACTAACTCGATTTGATAGATCGATAAACAAACTCGGTACTTCCTACTACAAATGCGGAAGCTTTATCAACTGAGTGTTTTGTTATTCACATCTATAACAACCATGTTGTCTGTTTAGCAACATCTCAATCAATGGGATCAGGTAGAAAGTAAAACCACATTTTCTTCCATGATCTCGCTCCGTGCTATTCAGAGAATTCCGTCTTTTGTTCCATGACCACATCCAAATATTGTTATGTGCAGGTGGTTTATATAAACTGACACGATTTGAAAGATCAATAAACAATCATGAAATGAACAAACAAATGATAAGACGTCTAGGTAGATCGACCATATAGTCTAAGCAAGTGAGCATATCAAATATAACATATAGTAATCCCAAATAAGGAAGCTGATATTAGGAAGGGTAGAAATGACATAAGCAACCCATGACAGGTTAAAATCGGTTAAGATAACACACATGGAATAGGTCTGGTTTGCATTTAAATTGATACATGATGTAGGATCTTCTGCGAGTAAAGCTTGGTGATCATATTTCAAATCGCCTTTCCAAGTTAAGTGGTGGATACATTTTCTGAAGATGCTCTAGTTTCCAGATGTTTGTATCATTAAACAGAAACTCAGGAAGTACAGAACATTGATTATCTCCAGGTCATAGATATCTCCCGTCCATCGTTTAATTAGATGTATAGCAACAAATTGTTCTATGAGTTTGTTACCGCTCATATTTCCCAAGAAAATAACACCTAAGTCTTTGATCTCAGGAAACCCGATGAAGCTTGAATTGACTTGGACCTGCTGTTTCCAATTACGATGCATTGAATGTGTTCCCTTATTCTTTAAAATGGCTGATGGATTCAAATATCTTGGCAAAGTCGGGATACAACACTCTATAACTTTGGTTAACCGGTACTTTGGTTATTCTGGTTATCGCCAGTTACCACAGTACTAAACTGACTATGAACTGATTAATGTGTTGTCACACACGCGTATATATCTTTACAATAAGACGTGTTGTAAATCGCGTATTTGGTCCCAACAAATTCACATATATAAAAAAAACATTTATTGGGATGACCATAACACGATCGTGTGTCGATAGAAAGTTTTAGTACGATCATTAATCAAGTCTTATAGATTAAAATACGAGATTAAAATACCATGATTATTGATCGTACATTTATATACTTAAGATAAGAATATAAATAAGAAATAAAAAATAAAATAATACCTTTTTTATACTGCGGATCATTAAAAATTAAAAAAAAAAATGGTGAACATATCTTCAGAACCCTGCATATATATGTACACAATACTCATGTATGTGCCCATTTATCATGGAAGAGATTGAAAGCCAAAGTGTAATACCATAATTCTTTCTCGTAATTGCCCAAGTTTTTATCGCCGTTTAATTTTTTTTTTTTGCTCAAAATTATATAGTCGTAATTTTGATATTTCAAATGGACAGATTTTATTCATTTTTAAGAATTTTTTTTTCTTCCTAAACGAAAAGATCATAAAATTGCCATGAGCAATTGAGACGCGAATTAAACTGCATATATGAAAAGTTACAACAACTCGTGTATACACATGTATAAAAGAATGTTGAATGGATTTTATTTCGATCAAATTGATCGATAAATAGATTTTCCAGTATATACGAGTGCATATACTCTGGATACATTCATACAAAAAGAGAGAGATCAGATCAGAACTTTTTGCGTTCGTATATTATGTTGTTTGAAAAATTCGATGAAAAATATCGATTAGGTGATATGTTGATTTATGGGTTAATCGAAATTGTTTTAAAATCGCACCTGTTTGGTGTAAAATTCTTGGAATTACATTTATCGACTTCGACCATATAAATATTCACATACATTTATGTAGAAATATACATAAAGCTAATTAATATGATCCAACATAAACATATATGCACGATTTGCGTGAGTATAATATATTTTATTGACCACCTTATTATTATGACTCCATACATGTATATAATTAGCAATCTCATATCAATTAAACTCAATTAGAAAGGTATATTATCATGTAAATGATTTTCTTACAAGATGGGTATATAAGAAAACAATTGTTGAATACACCCTGGAGCCAAATCATCTTTTAATGAATGTGCCGTGTCCTACACACACACACAGTAACAAAACAAAAACCGATGATTACTAGATCGTGAATAGTTAGCATGAGATCGATATATATGCTGTCATGTGCTTGCACATAATCACAACAATTTCATTAATTCATCTCTGTGATAATTTTATAATCACACACACACACATACATACATACATATAAGCGATATATACACATTAAATGGTGTGATTAAACCTTAAGGGCATTTTGGTTATGTATGTATAAAAACCACATATATTCATATGATCAAGAAATCATTATTTTAGCCCTGAGTGTCAACATCATTTATTATCTGGCTTGTTTTGATCGAAACAAAAACCATCGAAACGATCGATCGTTTACAAACACATACACTCATACAACATATATACCGTGGCTAATTTTTAATTCTATAAAATTTTATAAATTATAAAACAAATTTTTATAAAAATAAAACTTTTATTTTAACTGGAGGAGAAGAATGAACAGGTAAATCATAAATTTGTAACAAAACGACCTGCTCGATAAAGGCCCAAATTCGAACGGTATACTTCCTACTCCAAACTCGGAAACTTTACCCACATAATTTTTGCAGTAACGTCATGATGCAACGCAATGCCACCTGCACATTCAACGTAAATCGAACCTTTAGATTTTAGTCCTCAAATTGGCTGGCAACACGAAAGATTATGTAATACTGTAATGCAGTAGGCATATATTAGAAACAAAATATTTACCTTTGTTCAATAGTAACCCACCTCACCATGTTGTCTGATTAGGCATCTCTCGTTGAATGAGGTCAGGCGATAACTATATTCATCTCTTCTGCCATGATCTCACTCCGTGCTATTCTTCGAATCCCTTATTTATTCCATGACCACATCTTAGGTATACTATATTGGGTATCAATTATTAGACAGTATATCTATTAGATGAATTCCCGCAAGAACACAAGCAGTGTCAACCGATAATACTCTAAATGCACGTAATCTTTGAATATAGATTGAATTTAATTCCTATATACGTTTTCCATTGTGCTGGCTATTTCACTGGAGTACTGGAGTTAATGAGATGTGTCTAATGTGACAGTCGAGCATCAATCATTACCCCTATATAAAGCTACTTACTCTACCTATAGGGATAATGATTGATCCTCGACCGTCACATAAGACCGATCTCATTAAATCCAGTGAAAGAGCCAGCTCCGGTGTGGGTATTATGTTTTGAGAACCAACCTCTATTGTTATGCTCTATATATAAAGTTTTTCTGCTAGTGGCAAAGCCAATCACTTGAATTTTACATGGTAAAGGGCGTCGAAGTAATTTAATTGCATTCCTCGTCGAACGAATGTTTCTCAAACCATATTGTCGTTTTCCAGGTCGCCTACCCTTTCAATAGTATCCTGTAGACATTCGCATATAATTTGTTTCCTACTGTATCTAACAAAGATGTTGGACAGTAGGATATTTGCATTAGTGGCTTAACTACTTTTAATAACAGTACTTTTTGAAGCACGCAGTATACACCTAGGAGAAAATACCTGACTTTTTGGGCGAACTGCCGACCTCATATTCTGGACATTTTCTGGACCTTTGTTTAAAGTTGGTCCTTTATCTGGAACGGGCAAACATTCAGGTTTGGGAATATATGGTTACAAAACCTCGCCGTCAGAGCGATTCCGCCCAGTACAAAATGTTCTATTATAAGATGAAAAATATTCTAGCTTAAGACTTCCAAACCACTGTTGCACTTTGTGTCCAGAGTGTGATAACAGATAAAAGGTGTTTTAAAACACAAGACTGCTTTAGGCAATGGAGTATCAATATAATTTTTTTATTCATAAGAGGCACCCATTCACTCATCCATACTCGGGCTACAAAGTTACCTACCTATTGCAAAACTAGACGGTGGTTCTTTAGTTACTCTTGCATGGGATCATATTTATGTTTATACTTCACAACTGACTGTGAAGACATAATGAAAATTCCCTGCTTCCTATCTCTGTAATTGGAGTTCAAACCAGATATCTGTTGAAAATAGGTTTAACTTATTTCTTTTCGTCGATTATAATGATAAATAGTTGACCAAGATCAAGTTCACATTTTTCAAAAATCAACAAATTGCTTAATATAATTCTCACAACCCTGAGGGTCTAGGAGGATTCCATAAATGAACTATAATCAAAGAAATTTCACTTTATAAAACTTTACTTCTAGTTCAAAGTCTTAATTGTCACACCATCATGTTTCTCAAAGGTAAAATTGATACAGGTTTCTAAACCCCTGATTTCATCTTCGAGAACTTTAGCATGGGTTCCGTCTTTAGCATAGGTGCAGTGTTGGATCTTGGATGATCCATATATCTATATTGGTGTTTCTTAAATAAGGTTAAGTTTTATAGGGAATAATTTCAGCTAATGAAATATATGGTAAGCGAAAAATTGGTCGATAAAGCTTCCGGGTTTATCTACCCGAGAACCTCTTCAAACGTTCTAGCGATCAAATTCCATTATGTAAAACCACAAACTATTGGTCTCACACAAACTAATACTAAACTTTTGGAACACACGTTGGTAACAGATCACCAATTGTACTACTCCAATACAATCAGCTTTATAGACCAGCAGCCAATACGTTGATCGGTCTAATTGTTGAATCACAGATAAGAAAGCAGACATAAAAATCATAATGTTATCATGAACCTTGATGACATAAAAGAGAGGTTTTAATAGTACGCGCATATATAATTTTGATATGGGGACATGTCCAACACAATGTCCAACAAACATTGCCGCAGCATAAAATGAAATTCGATCGTATATTTTCTCATGCTCGTACACCAAATGTCCTAACAACCAAACATGTAAGTATATATTTTATTGCACATATATATCAGTTAATATAAGAGTGTTTATTATTATTACCATCATCATGATCATTTACGATCACCAACAATCATCATCAAAATGATTACCGTGTATAGATATTAAAAATATTTTGTTGTTTCTTTTTTTTTTGTTTTGGTCTTTTCTTTAAGATTTAAGTTTCTCGATCATACATCATCGTATATTTTATTATTATTATTTTGATCGATCGTCCGATCAATCGATCTTCAAAAAGAAGAAAACACAAAATTTTTTGTGTTTATGATCGATTGATTGATCATTTATAACTTTATACTTTTGTTATTGTTGTTGTATTTCGTCTTATTGTTTGTATGTATATAATTTTAATTTTAATGATCGGTTTTTGTTTCGTGTTATCATTTCGATGGATACGCGCATACAGTGTTAGATTGATTGGACCCCAAACCTGATTTCAAATGTTCGACAGATTTATCATTTATATATTTTCCGAGAAGTGTTCGATCATTGAAAACGATTGTCTTCTGTTTATGTTGTTTTGTTGTTGTATGCACATGCGATGAGAAGGAAAATTAGTAGGCGAGGAAAACAGGTTGATTATAAATAGAGCAATATTGTTAAGTCTATTATAGATCGTATATAGTTTGGCGATCATGTGCGAACGACAAATGAATATTTTATGCGGGGATATACGAATAAATTTTGTGTTCTGCGGGTAATTTGTTGTGACAAGCAGTTTTATTAATTTATTTAACTTAACGACATGCGTGTTTTAAGCTAGATTGATCGTTTGTTTAATATGTGACCATTGTTTTTGTGTCGTATCCAATATCAATGTTTTATACATATTTTACATTGCGTATACACCATTTTCTTAAAGAAATAGACGACAAGAAAACGGTTAATTTTAACAACTAAATCTAAAACAACAAATCTGGACTACTGGTTATTAATTTTAATTTATTAATTTAATTTTGTAAATGTGTTATTCGATTTCTTTTTAGAATGTCTGTGTGTATTACATGTTTTGTATACGTAAGGAATGAGGCTGGTTTGCAGTTAAAAAAAAACTTTAAACATGACGCAATATTTTTTAAATCCTTTCCATCTCGGAAAACAGGAAAATGTTGAACATCGAAAAAGGTATAACGCGTATATAAAAAATTATATTTAATATAAAAATACGAGAATTTTATTTAAGACAAAGAATATATAAGATGATCTTCTCAGCATGTTAAAATAATGATCATGATCGTTATACAAATCCAGTATTATTAGTTTGAATACACAATTTTTTTGTATATATATATATATATATATATATATATATATATACTCGCAGTCTCATATTATGCAAAAGAAGGAAATTTATATACCATTCCGAATCCAGAACACATATAGGCACTACAGATACTACATAAAAAATGAGATTTGAATAAATTTTAATAAAATTAAACAAAAAAATATATATTCTTAAATATGAAGATCAATTAAGATTTAAGATCATGTTTATTTATTTTTTTTTCTCTGTAATTCTTCGTTGAGTCTTTATATGGGGAATTTCCGGATTTAAATTAATCAAATTATGAATGAAATAAAATATAAGTATATAAAATTGTTGTCTTAACTCTTTAACAATCATAAGTTTATATATATACGAGTATGTTTCGAGCTAAAAATAGATGTTGTGGTTTGGTATTCACCTTGATCCTTCGCGGTATGAATGTAACGCGTGTTTCATTCAATAAATCACACCTTTTAAATTACACATTCCACATTGGCTTGGAAATGTAAAAAAACATGACTCTATATATACTATAATCTCAGCTGGGGATCATACATAACATAAACGTCAAATAGATGTGTACAATTTTATTTCGAGTCATAAAATCAATAATGAACATACACATATATAAATTATGTTAATAGAGCAAATCTTTAAGAATGATTAGACAATATGTGCTTCCTTATTAGTAAATCGGCCAGAAACTCTATATCAAAATTGTGTTTTAGCTGTATGCAAACGATTTATATCAAGGACGCCCAGGCGACCAAAACCTCAAGCCAACCATTAGTAATACAATGAAAATGCTCACCGAATTTCTGGCAGAAATGAAATCAAATTTTCGCCAACTTTCACTACTAACAAGGTGGATAAGCTGTAAGTCACTAAAGAAACCGCTAAAACATCAGACAAAAAACGTTCTTACGTATATAATTGGCTGGAATGCTAATGGGCTTTATGGAAGAACCCAAGAACTAAATGTATTTTTTAGAATCAATAACATAGATGTAGCTTTAATAATATAGAGATACATTTGTATATAAAAACTATTAGACATTGCATACCAGTGGTCGTGTTCGAGGAGTCACAGCATTCTTAATCAAACATTTTTAACAGACTTGGCCTACGGTTTACTATAGGAGTTGACTACAACGTCATAAATACTACGTGGAGATCGCGGCTCATAACACCAAACAAAGGTAAAGAACTCCTATAAGTGCAATAGAAATTCACATAAACCGAACTATTGGCCTACAGATATTACAAGGGTCTTGATTTTTATATCTCGAAAGTAATAGCCTCAAATTACATTGAAGTCGAATGCATTGACGACCTTAAGTTCGTTTTGATCGCTTCTTTGTTCTCACTCTCGGTTCAGTTTTATGAGATACAGAAAAACATTTCAAAATTGTCTCACCCACCCGAATCTACATACATTGTTGAGTTGATTATATTTCAGCTAAATGGCAAATAATTCAAACGCAAGCTGGCCTTAATGGTTTGCAAAATGCAAATAATGTAAACTTTCTAAGGAACTTGCATTTTTCAAGTGCTTGATATAAAAACTATACGCACAGGACTGAGTACGAGCTTCTGCTGAACTTATATTTAGGATTTTTCAACCTAAGCAGACTTCGGCTACTCAAGATGCATAGATTGTGATAACGAATTTATTACAGCCTGTTTAAGACCAAGTTAAATTCATAATACGAACTGACAGTGAAAGAAGATATTGTGAATGAAATCGCTGATTTGTTTGAATGTAAAGGGGCAACTGTTGAATTTCATTGGACTACGTAAAGGAGCCGAAGCGAAAGCAACAAATCACTTAACAAATATTTATTTAGTTCTTAACTTGATAACAAATGTCTGAATCTCATAAATAATAATTATAATTTTGATCGCATTCGGGTTAAAGTTCAACGTGAAGTGCCTTTATGTATAAACTTTAGCTCAGACTAATTCAAAGACCGAGACTAAAGTTGGATGAACAAAAAAAACCAAAAATAAAATTTAAATATCTTAATTTCTTAATTAACACCACAAATAATATAATTTTTTTTATTTCTCTTTAGCATCCAAACAAAAGATGTTTTAACACTTTTTTTCTAAATTTTGTTTTGTTTGATTTCTTAAATGTTCGAACACTATGTACAATATATACTCGTGGACGGACAGTAAATAATAAAACAACACACATCGATCATCAAACATAAATTATTAAGTTTCATAACCGAAAAACTCATATTTTTGTGTGATCTTCAATAACCGTGATCATTATTTAGATAGAATGCAAACGCAGACATATATAAGAAAAGGTATAAGATCTCTTTTCTCCTCTTTATTCTTTCTGCGTTGTGTGCATTATTAAAACTTGTATTTTGGTTTGGAACGCGTGCCAAGCTCACAGAAAAAATATTATTTTAATTTGTTTTTACCGTTTATTTATTTTCTTAATGTTTTCTTTAAGTTTTATGTTATATTATTGATGACGGATCGTGCGCTTCTTTAACAAAACATAAACATCGAAAATCCAATGTATGTAAATAATCGTCAATATTTGATGATCATTTTCAATTGTATATTTATATGCACACACACTCACACATGATCAACTGCTATACGCTCGATCATGCAAAGTAGCATTGAGATGTACGCGAATATAAAAAAAACATTTTTCTTCCGATCGTCCGATGCAGAAACCTTGGTACGATTCAAAATTTTTTCAACAGTCTCTCGAAGTACATTATCGTTTCGTTCTTGTTTTGTTTTTGTTTTTTGTGTTGCGAGTCCGCGCGTATAATCTTTTATATAAGTTGTCAATTGATAAATTTAAAATAATATTTTCGATACAATTGACAAGTCTAGACATTACAAATTCAATGTAATATAATTTCCAGTCCAAAAATACAACAAAAAAAAAAAGAATATCGCGAATACAAACCAAACCAACAATTCAACAAATTATCCAACCACGTCCTACTATCGCACAAGAATTGAGAAAAACGAACGAAAACGCAACAAAAAAAACATTTCCATGTCTTAGATATTGATTCCAGTAAATCTTTATTTACCAGTTTCTTGTCTTCGTGCAAGGTAAGAAGAAGCAGTATTACAACAACGAAAAATGATGGAAAACATTGTGGAAAAACAAAATAAACACAATTTTAACTCGCCTACTTCAGTGGCTGAATTGGTTTTTGTTTTGCATACTCGTAGTCCCATGTAACTATATGTATACGTATGTGAGGGGTGTTGAATCAAAGTCGGCGATGATTAATAAATTGATCACAAAATTTACGGGTTACAAAATTAATGGATTTTATTTACACTTCTTTATCTTCTAAACTTCGATAAAGTAGATTAAATCCATAGGGGAAAATTGAAATTCCCGATTTAATGCCATCAATAAAATGGCTTAACATTTGTTTTCTAGTAACCTTAGGAAATGGCACTTTTTTGTTTTCCAATATCAAATGGTAAAACAAAAGCTCGTTTTTACCATAGTAAACTATATCGAAAACAGATGGAAGCGCAATATAAATGAGCATAGTTCGTCATTCCCTTCTTTACAGCTTTATCAACACATATGTACGATCAAGTCGGTATTAGCTACTGCCGCCTAATCGTTCGTCTTCCAATATAAACATTCAAGCAGATAAAACTGTTGAAAATCCACTTTTAAATCAAAAACAAATGACTCCAATACGGGAAAAGGTTTATGGCATTGGATTAGGCAGTTATATAATGTTAGGATTTCGAACGTGAAACAATACATTTAGACTGGCCTGATAATTATAACTATTATTTCTGTGATCTACGCAAAGACTCACTCAAATCCTTGAGATCACTATTGATCCAGATCTCTTAAATTTTACATGGTGATATATCATCATGCTGCTATATCAGTAACATCCTTATTCATATGGCAAAATTGGAAAATCCTGAAAGCCTTCTTAGAAGAAAGAATAGCTGAACTTAATCAGCTTTCACACTATATTTAGGAAAATGTTTCGACATTACTTTGAATTCAAGTAACTCTATACCATTCAATGCCTATTAGAATATTTGAGTAGATTTCAAAATTCTTGGCATCGGTTATTATTGAAATAAGTGAATTTAGAACTTTTTAGTGATTTTATTTCTTTCCCATGTCTAGTAACATATTGTTCTTACGACTAAAAAATTAAGTTAGCAAATGCAAGACTACATATGCAGCAATATCCAAACCTTAAGCTTAACCCGATAAAATTAAGTGAAAATTGTTTATCAATAACTGAACATAGTGAACGGGATAATGGCACCCCATCATGAAGAGTACCAGTCCATGATTGGACAATAACTATTTGCAACTGTTTCAAAATCTTTGAGTTTTTGTTTTATTAAAGAACAACTCAATGGTCTGGTTAAGGTTTTAAATTTGGCTGGGTCCGATTGCCAACTCAATTATTCAACGATGAATACATTATTTTGCTTGCGATCATTTGATGGTTGTGAAAATGAATAAAACGATGACTTGGTGATCGGCAACCCAGTTGGTTAGAGTATAGGATTTCGATTGAAGCACGGTTGGTTCGCTACATTTACGACATATTTTGTGATTTAAATTTTGGGAGCTGATCTAAATCCTTGAAAAAATGGCAAATAAGTAACAGTGCGAAGAAAATCCAAGGTTACAAGCAAACAAGTTCACTTTACTTCATTATTCAACCAAAAATTAATAAATGGGGATGTGAATAAATAATTAAGTCTTTAACGTACGTTTGTATTCACTAGCCGTATGGAACTTATAACAAAAAACTGTTTAAATTTTAGAGACTTTTGCTGTTCACTCCACCCGATTCAAAAGCCAAGCTATAATTTATCGAAGTGATTTTGTCTTAAACAATGGATATATTGCCTTCTTCATTTCTTCGGCATATGGTAGTTTCGAGGGAATATTGAAATGCCACTCTCACTTCGAAAAAGATCTAGCTTCAGAAAAAATTTCGACATCTGTCAATGATAAATGGAGCAGTAGCACCTCATGCGTAGTAACTGTTCAGATAGTGAGCGTTGATACGGGAAATTGAAATAGTGTAGAACAGCCCATAGGTTTCTTTTGTGGCATGTTGTGTTCTTCGTTGTATTCTGATCAAGGTAGTAGCTATCGATGTTGACCTCTTTAGTTCCCACAAAAATTTCACATACAACTCAACTGATGTTCTAGGTTATTGTACTCTCAAAGTGTCAGCCTTGTACCTTAGAGGCATAACATATGACAATCCTGATATATCCAATTATTTTTCTGGATAATAACGTAGATGCTTGCTGGACTACAGCCAATTCTCGACTTGTCTTATACGAAAATTTATTCTGTAGTTTAGGAAGTTCATATATCAAGTTGCACAAGGTGGACCACTGCAGTAACACACGGTATATGTAAATATATATATGTATGTATTTACACACACACACACACACAGACGGACACATACGCAATAGATATATAACTTAGATAAATTCCCGTTGATATATCAAACACATAAATCAATAAATTTAATCGGTTAACATTTGTGATGGCACTATGACCCAGAACTTGTTCAACAACAGATCAATTTTCAATAATAACAATTTAATTTCATTTAATTATTTTCGAAAATACAATAAAAAACATAAAATTAAATTCGATTAATTAATTAACGACATAATGTAACATAATATCTTTTCTATTCATCGATAGACGAGCATATAACACTTAACCCTTTATTACTTTTGCTGCTTAATGATCGTTGCTTGTTCAATTCGACTTAAAAACTTCGAAATTATCGTTTTTTGTCACGACATAAAATAGACAAAATAATGGCATCGAAAATTGTCTATTATAGATGGTTGGGAAATTTTTTGGAATTTTAATTGTTTGATCTAGCGATTAGATAATCGTTGCTGGACCGAATCGAATTCCTTGAAATTTTAAGAATTAGCTATATAGATAAAACGAGATTGTTATCTGCTATAATACAGTAATTCGATAACATATATGCGCACAAACAAAGCCATTGATTAAGCCATTATATATACATATGTTGTCTCAAACCAGATACGAGACTGTAACCTGATCATTCAACCTCTTCACAGGTGATTTTGATTTTTCTTAATAAAACAATCACTCATCGTAATTCCATTAGTGTATACAAGAATTTCGATCTTTGTTTTTTGTCTTTATCACGGTTGGATAGCAAATGTGACGTTATTTATGTGACAGAGGCGCGTGGATGCAGTACATATATATTAAGAACGACCAAAATAAAAATGTTAAAATGCAAAAATTAAAATTAATTTTTTAAGAAAATTGTCTCGATAACAAACAAAAGTAATAAACATGTTTTTATTGATTTAACGTGTTTCAACGTTCGCTGCGATAACCGTATCACTCGCGTCCTCGTCTTAAATACAATATAATATGTATACGTTTCCATTATAATGTTTGTTATCAAATCGAATTTCTGCGAAAAATCTTCAATACAATATAATATATAATTGAGAAGAATGTGCTGCTCGCCGTGTGTGATATTCGATGATGATCATGCGGATCGAATTATGATTATTGATTGGGAATGAATTCAATTGAAAAATGATCATAACAAAACAAAATCGTTTTGTTATTGTTGTTGTACATACACGATCGCACAGTAGTCGAATTAAATGTATGAGATCAACCTCGATATAATCAATTATTCAAATTGAGTAGAGAAAAGATTTTGTTTCATTATGCTACGAGTTGCCAAGACATAACGTGAGATCAAGAGTTCAGGAAATTTAATACCAAAATATTTACGTTTCTGCGTGTAATTCCAGTTGTTATAGTGAAAGTTGATAAATCGATTAATGATCATTAAATTTATATGTACGTATACATATGTAGATACGGTTTTTAAAACATTATACAAGACGTTTATTACATAAACGGAACATTAGTGATCTGTTAATGTTTATTTGGAAGAAGAGTGATCTACATAGTCATTTGGCTCCGCGGTACTACTCGCAAATTTTTTAAGATCTATTGAGCTGACAAAGTATACCAACCAAAGATCCAATTCCCTTATGTTATAGCGGTCAATCGTCGAGTGTTTATAGTACGCGGTATACGTGGAAGTAGTTAAAATCAAAATTTAACCCTCAGCTTGAGAAGTGACAGTCAATAAAGAAAAAGACAACAATATGCAACGAGCGAATCAAGATCAGGAGAATACAGCGAATGAATAAAAACCAGTTGGAAATTTTAATACAGTGACGCATGGAAACATCTCGAATATACTACATCAACATTTATAGCCCACTATACTACATTGACTGTTACGAGTAGAATAGAAACAGATTTAGCCCTGTTTTGCCGTATCGGGCGGTATTGATTTTGACCAGTGAAGTGTAAAGACTATAGTATCATAGCGGATAATCTTAACAATTTATTGTGTGAAATAAATAAAATAAAAGTTTGACTAAACACTGGTCGTTTAAATTTTGATTCTCGTCAGAAAGGCCAGTTATTCTACAAAATTCGACTTATAGTTTTACTTTTCTCCTTTTACTCAAAGCATCCTAAGCACCAGGAGATCATTAAAAAATGAAGCAGTGAATATCATGACGTCATCCTCACTAAGATTTGTCACTTCATTTAGGAGGAGCTTTCAGATATTATTACCTTCTCCACTCAAGACTAAGGCAGGTACAAAAAAAGTGAAGTGCATACTGTTTTTTCTACGTTTATAATTTCAGCTACAAGTCTGTCTGCATGCTTACCTTTGAAAAGAACTCTGTATCGATTGTTCCCACTTATCAGGCACAATTTTATAAGCTTCTTCCTGCAGCCAAATCTTATATGAAGCAAGAGTGGTATTTCGATTTTCGCTCTGCTTGAAAGTTGATGGCATTTCCCACCATACTGAAGTACCCTGGTATCCAAAACTTGCAGATACTGAATTAATCTGCCAATATAGATGATTCTGATCTATCTCTTTCACGCAAAATGACTGAGCATTTTAATGGGAGATCTAATATCAATACCTATAACAGAAAACTCTACATCCATCGATCTCATCAAGATTAAATCACTGCTTATAGTATTGTTGTGAATGTTCCAATATAGCTGAAGCAATCAGGAACACTAACCCCATTCATCATACGGAGTGTGTATTTCAAAGTGGAGCTACGTACGAGCCTCTATACAAATTTAATCATCAAAATACTCTTATCTAAAGAACTAAAAGCGTATTATGGTGACAAATATCATCCAATACGAATCATAACATCGAAATTATCAGCGAAGTACCTCTAATTCTCTGCAATAGGCACAAACAAAACTAACCGCCATGGTGAAAGATAAAAACTTAGACTACATGCAGACGACAAGGTTCGATTAGATGGTTTCAAGACCAGTACCACAAATAGAAACCTGAAGGATAACCCGACCCGAAGGCAATTGTTAATTTATAATCTAAATTGTAGGATCTTGTTAAATTTGTATATCTATCTCCAATTGTGGCCTATAGATCAAAACAAGATGAGATAGTCTGATCAATACATAACCGGCCCTTGAGTACCTTAACAAAATTCATACAATCCAATCTCTTTAATTATATTGTTTTGCTGTAATTAATTTTTTATAACATTTTTAATTAAATTATTAAGTTTTTATGTGTGGCTGTGTACGTCAAATCAAAATCGAACCAAACTCATCGCTGTGCGTGTAAATTTATCGTTAAAAGCAGAACAGTTTAGTTTGCGATATACTTTCGAAAATTGAATAGATGATATCTGAATAATTAATTACTATATTCTTGACTCTAATGCCTTGAAATTGAATATATTATATAGTTTTGATGATGACTGTTAACTTTTATTATATCCCATTCAAATCGACGAACGAACAAAAAAAATTTGGTATAAAAGAAAATTATTTCGCCTATTTGTGGGGTCTCATTAATTGGTTATTAAAAAATTTAATGGACGTTTTAAAAATTAGACGGTTTCAAATTTTACGATCATCGATCAAAATGATTATATATTTACCATTATATGGTGTGACTTTTTAGCACCAAGTGACTAGAGTATATAAACCGTATATTATATAGATTTTGAATACCTTTGAGGATATAAAATTTAGATTTTGTGAATTACGAGTCGCGATCTGATCTTAACAGAATAGAGTGCTATATGATACTCATTATTATGAGATAACAAGGCATATGGAAACGTATAAGAGTCATCATTAAAAGACATTTGGCGACGAAACGGTAGAAAAATTATGCAGTGACCTAAGCCATGATCGCCATTGTTGAAACGGTCCAATAGTTGCAGTAATATTCGCCGTTGACTGTTTTTGAAGGTGATCGATGTGGATTAGGACCCGTGCATTCCAAAAAACTGTGGCCATGAACTTGTTGGCTGATAAACCCGCCTTACCCTTCTTCGGCCGTATAAATGCACTGTTTTGGTTGTTCTTTAGCCTCCAGTGGATAGTGATAAATTCATGTTTCATCCATAGCCATGAAACGAAGCGAAACAACATTTTTAGTTCGCTTGAACATCGCCAAACCAGCCTCTGCAGTTATCACAACTGAGTCTTTTTGGTCGATTGTAAGCAAACGCGTGGATAGCATTTTTATATTGAAATGCTCGTCTAATATATTGGACTCACGTTCATCTGAGATGCCTACTACCTCAGCTATCACACACACTTTCACTATGCGATCTTATAATACCGTATCGTGGATTGTGTCAACCATTTTTGGTGTTGTGACTTCATTTAGGCATCCTGAACGTTCGGCATTAGTTGTCGAAAATATGTAAACCACTTGTGAACCATTTTAATCGATGGTGAAGAGTCTCCGCATATCAATGGCTGGATTTCCGATTGTCGCACCCTCTGTTGCAATTTTCCACTCCGCCCTCGTATCATGATAAGAAATTTCGAAAGATAAACAATTAGCTAATGGGATTTCTTGTTTTAAAAGATGAGAACCAAAAATCTTAATTATTTATACAACGACTAGATAGCGACCTATTCGCGATGCAACAAGGAAAACACATAACTGAAATCTATTTTGATTAATGAGTGTAGAGTAGTCATAAATATAATACTTTGTGTAGGATTAGCCAAGATTAATTCCTAAAGGCATTCAAATATATTTTAATTTCTTAATTACACTGTCATGTAATCTTATGTACTATGATATACTTTATAAGTCCCCATCGGTTCTATATAAGAAATATTTTTCTTGGTCACGATTCCAATGTCAAAAACAGTTTATTCTATTTAGCTCCATTTCAATCGAGATGAGTAAGTCATCGCATGCTATTAGGGCGAGTTGTGCTTGGGGTATACTTCGTCAAGTTTCTTATATATACGAGTACGTGTATGGATTGACGCGTTAAGAAACAGATATACGTTACAACAATCTGTCGAGTTCTTAAGTTTATTATTATTGGTACATAAACATATAAGACATTTTAAACAATACGAATCGAAAATATACAATAATTTGTACAACAAAAAAAAATCCGACACAACATCGATGACAAAACATAAAAAATTCATTTTTTTATTTGTCTTCGCGCTGTATCTTGTCTTATATATGCACAATGTTCGTTGTTGTTGTACTTCTTACGTTGTTGTTCAATTTGATAAGATCTTAGCAGCCAATAAAATGGAAATCAAGGTAAGAAATTATGGTTTAATGGATTTTACCTCATGTTTTTATCAGTTAAAACAATATAAAAGTAAAAAAATGTCATTTTCAGTAGAAATTTGCGATCGTATTAAATATATTTTACATGATCGAGATCAGAACGTTGTTATTTACACGAAGGACTTATGTTAAGGTATGTACGGAGTTCTACGTGTGTATATATATTTGTGCCTACTACTGCGGTCAATAGTTCAAGTTTGAATATCTAATCATCTTCGTTGGAGATCACCAAATGAAAGTATAAGGAATCAAATTCATCAGGTACTGATCAACAGAAAATTCTTATCTTTGTTATAAGATATTAGAACTACGAGGAAATCATATATATCTATCTAGCTACCTATATATATATATATATATATATATATATATATATATATATATATATATATATATATATATATATATATATATATATATATATATAAAGGGTGGTTAACTTTTAAGAGCCGATGTTGATTTTGAATAAAACACAAATTATTTAGGAAATTATTGTCAATTCTATTTATTATGTTAATATGGTATGGTTCAATTAAGTATGAAACAAAATATCGCAAATGGCCGGGACGACCTCGGGGTCACACCTCAACCTGATGGTCCAAATATTCGATGACGCTTAGAGATAATTGAGGTTCTATGCCGGTAATGTGCCGAAATATCTCATCCTTTAGCTCTTGAATTGTTGCTATTGCTTATTGACGTACACCTTTTCTTTCAAATAACCCCAAAGAAAGAAGTCTAATGGTGTCAAATTACATGATCTTGGCGGCCAATTGACATCGCCACCATGTGAGATAACACGGCCATTGAATCTGTCGCGTAAATAAGCCATTGTAACGTTAGCTGCGTGTGGCATCGTCCTGTTGAAACCACATATCGTCCACTTCCATATCTTCTAATTTGGGCCATTAAAAGTTCGTTATCATTTAACAATACTGAACATAATTAACAGTAACTGCCTGACCGGCCCATTTTGGATAAAAAAAAACGGCCCAATGATGTCGCCAGCCCATAAACCGCACCAAACAATCACTCTTTGTGGGTGCATTGGTTATTCAATGATGAGGCACATTGGAAAATGTGCCTCATCATTGAATATGATTTTCTTCGAAAATTGATCATCCGCACTGTTGCCATTTCTTGCCACCATTCTGACCATTGACAACGTTTGGCTTTAGTTCTTGAGTCAATTGCACCTTATAAGCGTGTAAGTCTTTATGCATAATGTTCATCAACGACGAGCGTGAGAGTTGCAATTGTTGGGCACGACGACGAGTTGTGGTGGACGGCTCTTCAGCCACATTATCGTGAACAGCAGCAATATTTTCTGTACAGTACGAGCTGTACGATCATCCACTGGTGTTTTAAAATCTCCTACAGATCCGGTTTGTTCAAATTTTTGCAACGATTGTTCGCACATTTGGACGATTAAATTGACCGAAAAAATCACGAAGTGCACGATATGCATTTTGATTTGAACGCCCATTTTTATAATATTCCTGAATAACATTAACGCGTTGCTCGATTGTGTATCTTTTCATGGTTCAAATTGAGCTAGTCTGAAATTGAGAAATGTCAAATTAAATGCAGAAAAAAACTTGACATTTAGGTGTGGTTCACATTCAACGTCGGCCCTTAAAATTTAACCACCTTTTATATATACAAATATGTATATTTGACTATCGCGTGACTGTACCATTCAACAACTGTGAAACATACAATCATAAACGAAAATACAACAAAGTCGGTATTTCTACAAGTGTTATGAGTTATCAACAACATTCGAGGAGGACTAGATTTGGGATATTAAGTATCCTGTGTATAGAACCGCGAACAATATACAACTATAGTGTCAAAATGGGTTACTATTATGGCGAGCTTTGTAATAAACCTATAATCTATATCATTTGGATACCTATAATCTTCAACCTGGTAGAACAATCATAACAACCCAAACTATTAGCAAATGTCTGAAATTTAGGAGTTATAATGGATTCACCACTCTATCCACAAACGATCTTAAAAAAAAATCAACAATTTCTCTGGTTTCACTCAAATTGCTTTTGACTCAATAAATCCTCCAATCTTAAGCCGCAATCAAACGAAAATCTTTAACAAAGGTTTATCCAATATAATGTTGGACCACACTAAGACAAACAGATTTGGTTTATACACAGGATTTGCCCAAACATAATTGAGCCAAGATGATCTTTATGATTAACTTTTACTTGTTGTTTAGTTAGACCAATAAACAATCATGTTCGACATTGGTCATGCATGAGGCCAAGGCCACTAAACACAAAGATACTTCGGTTTAATTTGTTTCCATTTTTTTACTGTTCAAATAGTCTCAATGTGTGCTCGATAAGGTTTCTATAGTTGTGTAAAGAAGTTCGACAAAGCAGCGATTTGGTTGTTGTATTGTTCAATCACATATCATATTGGACGACCCTTGACTCTTTAACTAAACACCTATCAACTTCTGTTACCTTTTCGGTTCTGTTGGCTTTCTTAATCACTTAAAAAACATACTATTAATCTATGCTTTTGAGCACAATAACATAAAAAAATGTGCTTTCCCCTGACTAGAATTGCTGATCTTCAATATTTCTGTAATTTGACTTTAATTTTTTTCTGAAGTCCTAAATCTTTCTCGTTGCTTGACAATTTTTTTACTTTTTTACCAAATAATTCACATACACAATTCTGGTATTATTTGTTAGTTTCTGTTATGGAGCCTAGCAGTGTCTATGTTTTCTAGTTCCCTTCACCGTTCTATCTTACACCATTGCAAGTTAAAACAAGACCTAAGTCGATTGTAGACCTCTATTATAATCTACTATTTCCATGGTCGCCCAGGAGTAGTTAAACACTTCAACTCTCCCGTCTCATTCCTATTCCGAGTCGAAGCTCGGTGATACAAGTATATAATTATCAGTTCATTATAGCATAACTGTTTTTTTCTGTCATTAACTCTGTCGGAAATAGAAAACAAAACATTAACTGGTACATTGTGGCACAAATATAGTGGCATGTTTTGTACGAACTCAATTTCCTAAATTCCGGTCAATCCAGTTCTATATTTGCTATATACATGTTGAGGTTACTCAAGATTTAACTAATCAAAGCTCATGTTTGTTTG
Organism: Tipula lateralis; assembly: GCA_963932295.1. Classification (NCBI taxonomy): domain Eukaryota; kingdom Metazoa; phylum Arthropoda; class Insecta; order Diptera; family Tipulidae; genus Tipula; species Tipula lateralis. The sequence continues at coordinate 194,784,920 of OZ010737.1, forward strand.
TAGTTTTTGGTCGACAAATCATCAATCAAATACAGCAGCGGTGTAACGAATACGTGTTGAAATAACAAAACTGCGAAAAAACAACAAAATCCGGTGATCAAATTCATCTGACATTAAAAGTTCAGAAACTATCGAGTTGTTTTTTTTTAAGGTTATCGCAAATCTGCGATCTAACCTAAAAAACTATTTTTGTACATTTCGGTAAAGCTAACTATATATATATGTACATATTAGGTTGATCCACAAGAGAAACCGTACAAAATATCCAAAATGACATCACGCGTCTTATATACACGAATAATACTTCTTTTATTTTTAACAAGTTTCAATTACTTTTCTTGTAAGTTTTAAGGTTATTGTACGGGTATTCTTAAGAATACATTCGACAGCAAAAAAAACATCTTATATTATGATTATTGTGTTGCGCAAAGGTATATGTACAAGAAAGACTCGGACAAATTTTTATCAAAAATCAATAAAATATTTTATTTAAATTATATTTTTAAGAAATATTAAAAGTTATAAATAAATAACATATATAGGTGATAAATAGCAATCTCTTAATTTTTCAATTAATATAAGATTACCTTATAAATATAGTTGTTCCTCACCTGTAACATGAAAAGCACGCCGCGACAAGAAGGTTCATATTTCGAGCTCTTAATAATTTTATGGATTAGATGTGAGATTACCAACACAATGCTGAACTGTACACTCTGATTTTACGAACCACGCACTAACCAACACTCTGTACAGTGTTAAATGCCATCGGTTGCACGTTGCCGTTATCCATATTGGTCGTTAGTGGCCAGAATAGCAACCAACTTAGCACATGGACAACCCACATAAAATATACTAACCCACTTTTATTACAAGTTCCAATCGTTAATTCTATTCTGAATCGCTGTTTTGAAAGGTGCGTCAATTACAAAGCCCACTAACATTGACTATTATTCTGCGGTCGGACGTGATTGCAACACAGGAGATTGGTAATATCGAGGTTATTTATATTTCAAACAGGTAAGGTAAGTTCTGTTCATGGATAGAGTTTGTTCGAGTCGTAATAAGACCACATTGTAATAAAACCGAATAAAGGAAAACTTTGCGCAATTGTACCTATAGGATAGTTTGACAGTTTGAGTGCGCAATGAAACAGAAGCCGAAATTTCTGTAAGATCAACAGGACTTTTAAACCATCGTGTCCCAAATTGCCCACTACCAGCCGATGGAAGAGATTATCAACTGTCAGGATTCAAGCCAGTTTTTCAGGTTTTGTAAAAGTGAGTGGTGAGTTTTCTCGAGAGAATGAAGGTGTTGGGAAAACAAACGTCGTCCGACATGGAGACAAAATTAGTTTAATGTATGTCATTGACCAAATGGATCGCTTTACGGTTGAACAAAACTGGGAGATATTGGAAACAAACTTTTAATCTTAAATGTCTACAAGGCAATTTGTGGATCAATATATCAAGCGAGTTCGTAAAACCGGGTTGTTATTGGATAAATCAACACGTGTACGTGGAGACACCCAATTAATGAATTTTGTTTTGAAAAATCACAGGTTTGATTTATACAACAAGGAATCGAAAATTTTAGAATATATTACCAGGGGGTGTTTACAGTTAGCAGAACGAAGTTGAAGGATCCAAAACCACTCTAAATTTTGTGGTAGTAGCCTTGATAAGAGTATGCGGTGTGCTGAATAATAGTTTGCTGCGACGTTAACGAGTGAGTCATTTGAAGGTGCATATACGTTCCATGTATTCTTACTTGCATGATTTGTACTCATCACAAAGTCCTGGACACCTTACGGATTTTCGTTCCATCGCTAAAGATCCCTGGTGAGCTGCTTGCAACGAACTCTCTAATGAATGTCTACAGGACTCCTTGTATGACAATCTTACGATGAATTAACCGGCAGAATCTCTCTTGTGGTTTTTTTAAAACTTTTTCTACATACTAAAATTTTTCGATACCAACGAATTTTTCTCTTTATACTGTTTATCATGTGCAGTAGTCTTGAATAGTTCATGAAATAATTCCTAGTGCTTATAACCTCTAGAAAACTGACGGATTTGAATTTTTGGAAGTTGTATATATTAACATCTTCGTAAAACCACTCGCTGATCTATAAATTATCGTATAAGGTGGTGATAACACTTGATCGTCGACTCCACCATGACTAGTAGCAGCTTTGGTTAATAGTGCAAGCTCTGTGTAATAAATAGCATTGATTTCGTTCGTGTGTAGTTCATACTTTGAGTCTTCGCATATAGTTGGTTTTTAAGGTCGTTGACCGTTAGGTATCTATAGATTCTAATGTTTCAAGTCTTTCAATGGATGGGCGGCATTTTCAGTGATCACGAAATCGTACAAATCACCACAGTCCACACAGATAACTGGCGAAGCTTACAGTGCCGACAGTATAATATATATTTAACGGAAATCCATTTCCTTATCTAAAACAAAATCTTTTGTTTTCCACTTCACATTAAAATCGTTCAACAACTACTATATAGTGATCAACTGTCATAATTTTGGCATCTAATTTTTATTATTCTTCCGCTCGCACCCACTAAAGGATATCAATCAACAATTTATGTACAAGCTACAATTTATTTACCTCCCTCTCGCATCTGATCTAATCTGTCTAATTAATTCATAATTTTCTAGTTGTGCACGTAAAGCACCCACTCTCGTTCATATGGTTTTGTGTGTATATGCTTTCTTCCTCCTAATTACCGATAATATAACGTACATATGTATGATTGTCAAATTTGGTTGGTGAACTGAAAACATGGTATTTTGTACATTATGTTGTGTAACATATATATGCAGCACAAAACAACTGAAGGATTTGGTTTATTGTTTGGTTGATGTATACATGAACTGAAAATGCGGAGGATTTGTTATTTCGATTTTGTATTTATAACAATAAAATTGATTCGTTTGTTTATGATTATACTAACTTTATGAATTGGTAATTAAATTTGATTGATAAATTGGGTCATTATTTCCGTTTCGTACACATACATATGTGTGTACTGTATATCGATGCTATATTATTATATGTTTGGATGTGTCGCATGCATAGACAATATCATATAATGAAAAATTGTATGTGGAAGCTTTTGAGTAGGTGGTTCTGAGAATTTATATTTATTTTCATTTTCATAATTGCACATATGGGAGTGAGGAATCATGGCGATTAATACACCAAGATAAAGTATATTCACATAATATACTTAACAAAGTCATAGGTATTTTAGGTAATAATTCAAATTGTATTATAAATATAAATTCTATTATTAGATTTGGTCCCTATTATTATTTATGAGACAGGTTGTCTAGGTTTCAGATACTTATAATTCACTTGCATGACTGTCTCTTACGTAAGAATTGATGCATCTCACATCATTAAAATTGCAACAGCGTCTATCACCTGAAATTATAAATCTATCCATTACGCATATATTGTGTTATAAATGATTGAGGAATGAACATTCATGAAATAACTGACGTCATAGACATTTCAAAAGCATAAATTAAAATATTTTTTAACTACTGCACAGATGAAAACGATCTGTGTAAGATGGATGGCACGAAAGATGATCCACCTATATTTTAATAGAAACCGATGGAAAATATACCAAATAAGACAAAGGTAGGTCCATCAGTGAATAAGAAAGTATTAATTACTTGTACACTCAACTTATTTCTGATATTTATAGATCTCCCAAAACTGAGATACAATTTCTTATTAGTATAATCAAGTAGAATTCGTTCACATGTGAACGCTCTATCGGCCGACAAAAAGTCTTGAACGTCAATTCTAGAACTGCATTTGTTAAAATGTATATACCATACCTCAACAAACCTCAAAGGTGTATAGTTGTCATTCCAATCGCATCAATAAGGTTTATATTCGGAGACAGCAAAAAATGTGGTGATCGACAAAAACAGTAATGACATATTTTCCATGATGAAGTGAGATACAGCTTCACTCAAATATGTACCAAACATCCCTTCAACTATACGCTTTGCTTTCCGCTTCCTGTACTACCATCAACTATCCACCACAAAAACCAACATTATGAACAATGTCTTTCAACAATCTTAACAAGGCGCAACACCAATCTTGCATTAACAATCTTAATAAAGCACGTTTCGAGGCTGGAATTGGAAATTCTGACCACAATGTAAAAATTCCTGTCGAAACACTACCAGAGTTTGTACAGCAGCAAAAGCGTCTGCAGAATTTTAACGAGTCTGGCAATTATGAATTACGGTCATATTTTCAACATTTCCCGTGGGAGAGCCATTGTTTTTATTACAATCAGATAGACTAAGCCGTTTCCAATTTCACCGAAACCGTTCTACGTGGAATGAATAAATATATCCCATCATCAATTTTCCAATCTCAATCCTAATTTTAAAATCTTTATAAAAGAAGGCACCAAACCACCCAGGCAATGGGCCGACTTACTGGCAAGCGTCTGCCCTTCGAACTCGAACTTAGTTGTCCCGGATCGAGTTACGCCTCCGTCAATTTCGTATTGTGGTTCCAAAATGCATCTTGTCAACATATCGGAGGAAATTGCCTTCAGAAGCCTGAAGGCAATGGACGTAAATAAGGCCACCGAACCTGACGGAATTCCTGTCTGTGTATTGAAGGAATTTGCCAGTGACTTGGCTCCAATATTAACTAAGGTTTGCTCCTTTTTTATAACCAAGGTAAATACCCAAACGCCTGGAAGAGTGCGATGGTGCAACCGGTTCTTAAACGTGGTTAAACTGACCCCTCAAACTACCAGCCCATATCAATTGTATTAGTCGTGGCTAAAGTTTTTACGAAATGTATTTACCAACAAGTGGTGAATTATCTTCAACGACACACTCCCCAAATGTCGGAGTCTCTCAGGGATCAGTTTTGTCACCAACCTTGTTTTTGTTATACATCAATCAGACATAGTCGACGAAAAATCAGACAGCCTACAGCACCGCAGAGATGTTGCAGAACTCTGCGTGTTCTATAGATTAATAAATGGTAAATGTTCTGCAGAACTAAGGAGAAAATACCACCATTTGTTACACCAGCACCTGTAACACGAGGAACGGTTAATGAGCATAGGTTTACGGTGAAGCTGCCGAAATATCGAACTGTGGTTTTTAGTTCCCGTTGGAGTATAAAATGCACAAGTTTAAGGCAGATATCAAGAGCTCTGACAGTTCCAAAGAGCTAGGACGTCTAAAAGTCCACCCAGATAAAACTTAACTAAAATTGTGAAACACTTTACGGAGAGAAACAAAAGCTTTCGATCAGCTGGGTCGAAATGTCACAGTCATATAATTACAGGGTGTCCTATATATAAATCACCCTGTATATACATACTCCAAACTGCGTTGTAAATAACGTAACTCTTTCAATGAACACACCGCATATACACTGTAATATAAACGAGAAACTTCATTATGAAGAGAAATTAAGATTAAAATTCACGTTATAATTTACCTTCAAGGAGTTCGCAATGATTATTACATACCAATCATTTAAAGTTTCTTTATGGTTTATTGGATTTTGGCTACTACAACGAACCATGAAATTAAATATTAATATTACAAAAGGCCGTTGGTTACGATCATTTTTATTTATTACTATAATTGGTTTTTAAAGAAAAAATTTCCGGCAAACCTTTAATCTTACAATCAGGTATAGATACAAGTGAAGATGTTTAATTTTATACATATATGTGGATTGCATAAACACAGGGTGATTGATTTTCATTATCTTTCTCATAATGTTGTATGTATACTCAAGACACTGTATAGTCTTGGTTGTAATTCAACACTGAATGATTTAGTGTTAAACGATGATGGGCAGATGAGGAACCAATTTTATTTATTGGCTTAGATGGAGTGTGAACCAAAACAATCATAATGAGAGGAATGAGATTCATCAACAAAAATCTTTATATGGAAAACCCAAATGTTGTTGCAGTTATGTTATAAAGCTAAAGTATAAATGCAGAGATAAAACGTAAGAGCACTATGGCGTAAGTTTTAAACCATTTCAATGTCAAATTATGATCTCGCTTATATTTCTGTCTGTCTGTCTGCTTCTATCTTTGCAAACCCTGTATTGAGACAATTTCACAACGTTTTCTGTCTAAAATTAAATTCAAGAATTTATTATTTTATATACACAGTTTCAAATTGTGTGTGTATATAAATAGGTGTCACCATCTCAGAATAATGCAATAATCAGAATATAAAAGACACAATTTTTTTATATTCGCGATTATATTTAATTTTTGGTTTGTTATACAAAAAAAAATTACAATTTATAAGACAAGCCCCTCCTTTAAAATTATCATTTTCCAGCGTTTGAATGGTACAGACCACCGAATTCCATACAAAATATATATTCCCATATGCGTACACTCGTCATACAGCGGACACTAAATATTCATTATGCTAATGGCATACACATATATAGACGAGATCCCAACAACGACCATAAATTAATTTATCACACTGTTTCTCAGTTTTTTTTTATTTTAATAATTTCCGATTGAATCAAATTAGTTTTAGTGGTACCATTTTCCGGTAATAAAATTACATCTCACCATGAAATAAGAAATGCATACAGGCTATGCATATATATAGAAGAAACCAAGAAGAAAGCTAAAACTAATAAATTATTTTGTGACAAGACAAGAAGAACATATACATTTCACATGCACACAGATACATATACATACAGAGAGCAACATCCACGGAAAAATAATAAACAAATTCCAATTTGTGATCTCGAAACGACTTTTAAGTTTTATTGGCACTTTTGTCTTATTTATGGTTCGATTTAAATTTCGAAAACCAAATTTTTGTCATCCAACCGATTGGATATCATTGATCGATCGCTTCAAGTAGCGTACCTCAATATACATTAGAATATGTTCCGAATAACCAAATTCAGATTAATATACGATTGATCATTTTGACATGACGGCTAAATAGATACATGTCCAATGCTGTCTATATATGTAAATATATACAAGAAGTTTTGTCTAATTTATATATAAAGTAACTTCCTACTCAGAATGAGATAAAGAGATTTCATTCTTATAAATTTTGTCACAATTCATTCATTCATTCATTGAACATTTCATTCAAATGTTTTAAATCGCGATATTATTATGTATATGTGCGTGTCACTATATAAACACGTCCTACGTTCGATTTACAAAAAAATTCAATTTGATGTTTATAAGATCAGGTGATTATGTACCATGTACTTTGAATTGAGAAGTTAATTGACTAAAAAAACAAATATCAATTAAGAATAAGATAAGTCCAGCACTTTCATATTCTTGAAATGGCGGAACTGTATACCAAATAGTAGCCACCGTTTGTTTTTGGTAGATCGTGTTGAAGTATAAGCGAATCAGTAAGACGACTTGTCAAGGCGATTTTGTTTTAATAAATAAAATCCATCTGTAGTCATATGGCAGCAAGTTATGCTTTTGTTAAAATTTTGCATGGCGTCGTTATGTAACTGAAAGTTCCCAATTTCATGAACTACTGCTGGAGGCGTTAAACACGATCATATATATAATAACTAATAGTTTGTTGTGTTTGAAAAAGCGATTGTTCGAAATATTACGAGAAAGCTTGTACTATCCTTCATCTCTCACGTTTTAATCCATTTTTTGGTCAAACTCCACACCAAATAGTCACTTTTTGTGAATCTTTGTTCCTCACTATATCTCGTTTAGAAAAATACCCGCCATATGGCAACATGAAATAATTCGAATCAATTCCCGTTGATTTGAATATATTAGACGTAAAACATTGAGCCCGATATGAACCAGTGTGATCAATAAACATCTGTTATTTTATTAATTTAACACGAGTGGTCCACTTACCATGTCTGACTTCCAGCCAATACAAATTGGTGTGGAGCTATGCAATCCCCAGATTCTAATACTAACATAAATGGGATGGGATGCAACAATGGGCCACAAAGGCGTGATGGGGTTTAAAAAGTATTAAGTAACTCTTTTTCAAATTATAATATAATTTTCGGACACCTAAAACTTTCAAAATTATAAAAGTTTCATATCTTGCCTTTTTAAATGTAACGCAGATTATTGAAAAGCTTCGCTTGATATTGACTAGGTTATGCTATTTGCAGATACAAGCATTTAAATTTAAAGTAAAGCAGCTCTGCAGGGGTCAGAGACCGATCTGCTTTTTGTAATCTTAATCTGAGGATTTGAGATGGACAATTATTCATCCAGTTAGTTAAGTGACACGCTTTTCATAAAGATATCTTTACTTTTCCCAGAATAACTACCACAATTTTCTGTCTTGCTCGTAGTTCAATTGAATCGAGCAATACTTTCGAACGACTTGTTCATAATGACGTTTCCCTAACCATATCGATTTTACTAAACAATGTATGACGTCATCGTATTCAAATTCAAACAGCGGCAGGATCGGTAAAAAGGATTTTTTTTGTAACCTTCCCACTAAATATTGGAGCGGAGCATAATCTCCAGATGGTAAACATACTGTTAATGGGACAAGATGAATGGCCTGAGTGACGAGATTTTCAAAAAAGTGTAACTCTTTATTACATGTTTTATAATTGTGTCAGTTTCAAATATTGTTAAAGTTACCATTCACTGATATGCAAGCTGTATAGTTCAATCGCTTCCCGATGCATTAGTTTTAACCTGATTTTGTGTAAGCAAATCCTTTGAGCTAAATAGTTCAATGCTCTTGTGACTGCATCAACAATTTCATGTCGAGACTCTTAAAGGTACGCGGATTACTGGAAACCTTTCCTGAATATTGACTACATCATTGCTATTTCCGTGTATAAGTATTTCAATACTTAGAGTGCTAACAGTGTTTGAATAACAGGTATACTTTTTGAAATCTTAATCAAATCTTGAGGTAGTCAAACATTCACCGAGTTGGTTTGACATTTACAGCATACAAACTTCCATCTATAACTTGCGAATGTTTGTCATTTATAGAAATATTTTCAAGTAGGTGGCACATTTTTCGTAAATGTTAAGGTAAGGTTTTTTCTGTCCTGATCCATCAACACAGACTTTCGAACAGCTGACCATATAGAACGGGAAACCGTAACAACCAATTATTTTTCAAATCATTTAAACAGACCACTTGTTCGAAAATTGTATGTATATAAATTCTACATTTAACCCATTTTCATGACGTTTTCATTTAACATTTTCCATGACGTTTGTGTAACCATATCGAGTATAAAATTAGATCATTGAAAGCTCAAAACCGTTGTATATATATAGAACACAAATCATATCCTCACCACAAGCCTTGTGCACTCATCACAATCCTAATCCACAAATTCATCACTTATGTACTTGGCATGCGGTGACTAATCGACTTGCGTCAAAGTATATATTTTTTATCTTAATTACATGCACTACTCGTAAGCTTACTCATTCGAACTCATTATAATGACTAAAATAAATTTCGTCTTAAACAATTTTCACCGAATAATTTTCATTTTTCTCGTATTTTCCGACGTTTAATATAAAATCACAGCTATACATACACACACACACATCATGAATATTTTCGAAAATGATTTATTTTATAATTTTCTTAATTTTTATTTGATTACATAATGAAAAATCGAAAGAAAATTCTGTCATCAGTTGAACACAACAATTTTTTCAATAAACAACTGTATCTGATGTAATTTTTCTTAATTTAGTAATTAAAAATGGGTTAATTATAATCCACAAGCATGTGACGTCACAACGAAAATTTATCAAATTTATCCAATACACATATATTCAACAAGTTGAATGGTTTTAGAAATAAATGAGCTGATCGAAAATATGAGGAGTAATAACGATAGAGATAGAATTAAATTTCCCCTCATTTTGTTTATTACACAAAATTATGAATGAAATAGAGAATAAAGCACATGGATGAAGTGTGGTGGAGATTAAACAAAGCCAGTCATATACAATTACAAATTTTATTCGTTGTTAAAACGAGATGGTGTTAATAAATACTTTGTGGGTTGTTTTTTTATTTTAATTTTTCATGGTTAATACTATTAATGTTGTTGTTGTTGTTTATTGTTTTGTTATTTTATTTAATTCGCGAATTGATTAAAAATCTTTTGCGTTACAACTTATAAGAACAATAATATTTAATTGTAGTTTTGATTCGCAATTTTAGTGCATTACCAATAGGCAGTGTCCCAACCATATTGTCAATTGAAAGTCGAGATGTTTTGAATTCTAAGACAGTGTTCCGATCACATAAACTAGAACTAAGGTAAGAATGAATTTCTAACGCCATTATTTTGAATAAATAAACTTTGTTTATTCGAACATAAATGTTCTCTTCAAACATTTAGGTAAGATCTGTAGATCAAATCAATATAGAATGCTGGATCAAATCCAGTATATTGTAGCCATGTAATATATAAATACAGATCTTCGGATTAACATTTATGCTGGGCAAACCCCAATTATTACTTATTTATAAATGTAAACTTTTTGTTCTCTTAAACTTCTGCCAGTAATTAGGCGAGCATCTATAGAAAGTCAGTTCCAAGATGGTCTTGGACAACCCACTTTACACAAAACGTTTAGTCATTGACCTCCAGATTTGCCTTTCTGACATATAAGTATTCATCCAGTGTATGTATAGATCAGTCTTATTTGAAATATTTTTAGGTTAATATTAAATACAGGAGGGTATATATGTGAATATAAATCTAGAAATTTGGTAGCATCTCGATGCTTGGCAGCCATATCAAAAGCTCTGTCAAATAAAATTTAAACAACGAGCAAATAGAGCAAACTGTTATTCGTTAGAGACTCTAGCTCAAAACAATCCAAACGATTATTGAAACTAATATAGATCTACCAAAAAAAAACTAGCCAAATAGAACATTTCAGAATCAGAAGCTTTCATTTATTGTGAGCCTTCGGTGAATTTGGTAGTTGGAATCACAGTTTGAGACCGTTGCAATAAATATAAGTATAAAGTATGAGCTGTCATGGAAAAAAAATATTAAATGGTACAAACCATATACAATGACATTGGGTATATACGTCTCTATACTAAAAGTTACTGACAAAGGTACTATTGTAGACTTTATGACAGTTAAAAACGAACAGGATAAAGAGTACAGCCTATACATGAACCTGCTGTCTATTGTATTAACAAAGGCAACAAAGGATAGCTTCTGTTGCAACTGTGGCACAAATAGAAATGCAAATCAAGTATAACAAAACGAAATGACTGGAATTTCTATCAGTACAGAAAGAAAATAAGTAGCATTATCGTTTGGCTTTACAAAAAGATGATGCCGAATGCAAAAGTTTGGAATGTCAACTTGTTATATAGCTACAAATATTGACACTGTATCCATAGCACAGTAATTGGCAACAGAAGTTTATCGTGAACCACAAATCAAAGGTTTTAGAAAATATACAACTGACAAACTATTTTATTACGCTTACTAATTCGATTTGGATCGTTACAAGTCTGTATCTGTCAAAAGGTCATATGATTTTATCGCGAGACTAAGACTGATTTTGTAAAATGTAATCGAAACAGTTTTGAGATATAAGACTGTATGGTCAAACATTTTTCTATTTCTTCAAGTATCGCATTATACATGATTTACTGATCTCCAATATCTCCTTCATGATCATAGCAAATATGAAACAACTTTGCATATCTTTGGTATCCTAGCTGTTCGCATCGCTTAACTTTGATAGTATAATATAAGATTACATGTGAATCGATTCAAAAATTTAAATTTGGATTTGATCTTTCCGATCACACAACGAGTCAATGACGTCATCAGATCGAAACCGGGGACAGCTAGGGCGCTGATTGACAGCAAGACGTTTCTCTTATGAAATATATAGCATCTTATATGTGATTTGTAATATTCGTTCGCTAGGCCGGTTTCGATCTGATGACGTCTTTGACTCGTTGTGTGATCGAAAAGATCAAATCCATCTCATCAGGCATTTGCGACCGGACTTGATGTATATGTTGCATTTTGTTTCTATATGTTGTATGTGACTATTCGTCGTATTTGTGAACGCAACATTACAACCCCTCCCTAAGTCCTCTCTCCCCCCTCCCTCCCCAAAAGTCAAAGTGAAAGATAAGTATATTGATGAACTTTGAAAGTCCCCGAAAGATGAAGCCGTCAACCGATAAGAAAGACACAACGAAAGAGCTACTTTATCATTACAATACTAGTTAGAAGGAGAAAAACCAAAACCCAACTATAAGCAGATAGCAAATCCATCAAGTAAACAAATTATTATTGAATAATGTGATCCATAAGTGGAAGTGAGCGTCCATGGCCTTATCATGAAGCAGGATACTTGAAACAGGGTTTACTAAAACTGTCCCCAAAGTGTCGACAAATATGAGTTCAAATGTAACAATATCAGATGATAATATAAACTACCAGAGGCAGCAATTACACCATGCCGATGATAGACTATTTCCGGAACCGACCAGAAGGTTTGTTGCCATTTCATGACACATAAATTCAAGAAGAAATTTAAAATTTCGAACCGGTAAGTTGTGCAGGTCAACTTTATATTCAAAAAATATAAAAATCAAAATACTTCTATACTAATCTTCACTTGAAATGGTCAAAAAAGGTTCAATCATACCACGGAGACACATTTGGAATAACACAGTCCGTAATTGTATTTATGTTGCTACTGATAAAACGACAGTGCATTATGAAATACATATAAGATTGAAAAGCTCCATTTTAAAGAAAACTAAAAGGAAAAATGTTCGATAGTCGCTGGAAGTACAATGCTGGAACAACTCCACACGCAAATATTATAAAATAATCAAAACAAAATATTACAAGATAGCAAGGAACCCTGTCCGTTTTCCAGTTTAATTTGTTAAGAGCTGTATGGCACTTCCCATTTGAGACAAAGCTGTACAATTCCCTCAGAATAAATACAAACTCACGCTAATTCGTCAACATGACTACCTGAACATGAGTTTGATCAACACTCTGTATAATTTTAAATTATTTCCAAGATATTTTGGTAGACCAGATTGCCTTTACGATAAGGTAAATCTAGATATTCTCTCGGTTTTAAATTCGAAATTTTAAATCGAGTCGCAGGCTTGATATAAATCCAGAAATACATGGAACATGAGATATTTTATAGTATTTGGAAAGAGTCATTTGTAATGAAAAACTGAATCCGTGACTCATCAATTTGGACGGAATGTACAACAGTAATTTGTGTACTGTGTAAAAGACCACATATTTTAGACACAACGTAGCCTTATTCGATTTTTCACTCAACTTTGCCATCCCAATTGAATAAGGGAAAATTTCATATTATATATACAATAACTATCAAAAGCTCTTATAAAGCAAATCAAAATACTGTTTACACCTTATGTCATGTAGCGCATCGATATTCACACAAAAATAGTTCCCGAATGGCAGTTCCATCATTCGATTTGCTGTCTTCCTAACAAGAACATCTTTATTTTTCCTGACGGATAGCCGACCGATCCAACCAGATTCAGTCGTCTCTCATACGAAAAGTTACTATAGCAGAACTATTTTGGTACTTGATTCGTGCGAAATATTAACGAAAGAAATGCTAATTAAACCTTGCAATAGCTTTCTTTTTTACACAAAAAATGATGGAAAATACCTAAGATTTACCTAACCACTGAATTGATTCCGTTTGATAGCGCCTTTTATTCTTAAACGTTTTGCAAGACATTTTTAAGGTTGCCTTTCGAAATGCCTCTTCCGTTGAGTATATCGAAAAAATTGTAAGATCGCATTACTCATATGTCAAATGTTGAATTAGATATAATGGAATTTTATAAAAAAGCAAGAATACAGTAAAGACACATAGGATCCTACAGCAACAGTAAATACCTGCTTATTTGTCGTGATTGCTGTTTTGCCATTAAATATAACTACATATTTTGGCCATGTAAGCAAGTTGTGTTCCTTTCTTTGCATGCGATAGTTCTTGTCAAGAAAGCTTGCATAAGTGGTCATTGATCCATCTCTTTTTTCAAAACTGTTATTGGCCTTTTATCCGGTGATATTGGGGTTTGCACCATTGTTGGAACAACTTAACACTTTCTTTTCTTCTCCAATCTTATGATGCATTCCTTCCATCGATTACTAATGTTACAAATTGACTTCGCCTGGATGCGTTTCACCCAGAACACCGCGTATTCGAGTTCTAATGAACATATGTTGTTATGCACACATATAAATAATCTCCTAAGTCTTATATTAGATAGACTTAAGTATATAAAAGTACTAATTATCCAAAATAAACTAAAAACTCAACACGCCTTTGCAGCAAAAACTAAATAATAATAACAATTTCAAAGTGTATTTTATGAAAATAAATTGCTGGCACGGGACAAATATAGAAAAAAAAAATTATATATTAAATATATAAAAAGAGGTTGGACATGTTCAAGGAAACCCACACAAAATCTTAACCCACACGAAAAGAGTACACAGTACACACCAGAGCACAACAAACAGCACACAATATACTATATGAAATGGATAGCGGCGAAGCGAGCACATAATAATAATATACGCACGTAGAACAGAACAAGAAAAAGTTGTCGAAACGACACTGGGAATTTTCTCTTTCGCGACGACCGAGAACTTTTGTTTGCTTCTTTTCTTAATTTTTGTTGTTGTCGACGTCGTTGTCGTTGTCGTATAGTCGTATAGTCGTCGTAAAAGAAGAAAGAAAAACTCACGCGGATGACGGATAAGTTTTCCCGTCTTGTGAGTATATACGATATTTATATTGTTGGTTTGTAGTTTGCGTTTTTCTTCATTTTTTCTTTTTTTTCCTTTTTGTTTTTTTTTTTTGTAAATTTTCATAACGAAAAACACGAAAACCGATAAAATAACGTTGTAAGATACTATTAATACATTTAAAGAAAGCTTCGTGTTAATATTTTTATTTTTTTTATTTTTTTTTTTATTTTATACATTTTGAATAAATAATTTTTTTAATTCATTTTATTTCATTTAATTTCGAACGTTTACGAATCGAGAATTTAACACAAAAAAAAATTTAAATAAATAATTTTTTTTTTCGAAATGAAATTTTTTTTTGTGTAATCGAAAATTGTGTGTGGAAATATCGCGGGTGCATAGTGTTTTGTTTTTTTTTGTTTTTGTTTTCAAACGAACTTTTATTTTTTTTTTTTTTGTTTGTTTTCTAGTGTTGCTTTGTATAGTCATATTTCATGTCATGAATTTTTCGCGCGGAAAATTCCAACCTAAATACTGTGTTTGGTGGTTTTAATCGTTGTGTCTCGTTTAATGTACATCTTATGTTGAACGATAAGGGAAGAACTATATAATTACAAGATACCGTCACAAATACAATCATGCGTACAATATAATTTTTTGTTTTCTGTTTGTTTCATAAATAAATAATTTTAGAAATTAAACAAAATTTTTTAACTTTAAGTGAGAATAACCGTGTTTTTATATTTCTTAATAAATAATAATAAATAAGTTATATAGTTGTAAAAAATAGTTTGGTGGAAAATTATAGTGTTAATATATCGTGTTTTGTTTTTTTTATTGTATTTTTGGTGGTTTTGTGAATCGTACATCTTATTGTAATGTTTAACCGGCTGTGAATTATTATTTTTTGTCGTGTAATGTGAATCCTCGAACCTAGTTTATACAATAAATGTTTGCCTTATATATACACACATAAACCTCCGAAAAAATATATAAACTTTAATCCAACAAGTGTTCTTCCTTAAATGTCAATTATATTTCGCCGAATAACCGTTAAGAAACTTTTTTTTTTAGTGTCAAAATACAATTAAGTGCTTGGAACTATTTGTTTAGTTTATAATTCTGGTAATTATAATTTTTGTTATTATATTAAATTCACCTATATAGCATGTATAGAGTTTAAAGCTTGAAATGGAGGCGTATCCATGACAATGCGACCTTTGACATTAAACGATATCTTAAGATTATGTATGTTAATTTTTACTAATTTCAAACAAATTTTCATTTAATATATTTACTAGTGATATGCTAAGATAAATGGAAATATCTTATGAGGGATGTAGATGATTTTCTTATCCATATAGTGATAATCCGACGGAAAACAATTACTGGTTGACCAATAGAATTTTTTGAAGATTACGCCTCTATCATATTTTAATAGAGTATGTTGATTAAATTTTATATCGGTTTTGTTAGCCTACACTTTCACCTATCAACTTCTTGGAAATACAATCTTTTTAACAGCGGCCTTAAATTCAAGTCCAAGCAAGAATCTGAGTTGTATAGGACAATTACATCAAAACGTTTATCCGTAAGGAACAGCTGCATCGTCCAGCCTGCAAGTGCATATAAGTTCCACAGTTTGGAAATTATAGCTAGCTCTGAGTAAGGTATTTCATTACTGTTTGTTTAGCTTTCATCAAATATATGAATCCATATGAACATTAAGTTTGTATACAACAACCTCCGATTAACTATATATTGAATAAATAGTCGTTTTCATCATCTCTCATCACTTATGTCTTATGAATAAAGAAGAACTATACCTGATCAATCTGCATTATGAGATCGTGGATCGTTGCAGTTCTGACGTATTTAGCAAGCAGCATTGACACTTGTCTCCAATTTACACCCCAATTGTCGAAGTCGTGTCATTTGAAGTGACGCGAGTAGAGTCGTTTCACGTCGTGTCAAAATTGAATAGACAGCTGTCGCTTAAAATGACTACAGTCGTAAGAAAGGACTATAATAATAACAAATTTTAAGTGACGTGACTATATAGTCGTCTAAACTGACGTGAGACAACTACGACAATTGGGGTGATAAAGTCGTAAGAATG
Source organism: Tipula lateralis (assembly GCA_963932295.1). Lineage (NCBI taxonomy): Eukaryota > Metazoa > Arthropoda > Insecta > Diptera > Tipulidae > Tipula > Tipula lateralis. Next base: position 194,801,878 of record OZ010737.1, read on the forward strand.
CTTATAATCAATCTACCAAGCGATCTAGTTTAATCAAAACCTAGTCATGGACTTCCCGAATAAATATAGAATTGGAATAGTTCAAATAAATAAGGTTACCATCTGATAGCCAGATTTAACAACAATGTCCAACCAAAAGCTTTTCATTAAAGTTGAAAGACAAGTCTTTTTGTGGTTCCTTTTAATATTTCCGTAAATTAACAAAATATTTAGGGCAAATGGATGGTTCTCAGTAAACATCTTCCCAGTGAACATCTTTATGACAATGTTACAGATCATCACTTCTATAATGACTCATAATAAACTTAAACCAGGATTCTGATTAATATACTTCTCAAAAATGGCATACAATTCCCTGATTCGCTACACTTGAATAACTTCATTACGAGATTATCTAACCGTGAAACATTATATTTTTGCTACTAAGTTTGGTCATCTCAAGGTTTCTTTTTAAATTCGGTTCTCTCTCTTTTCCTATATACGAATTATCTTTAAACAAACATATGTTTATTGCTTTCTTGTGTGGATGTGTGTGTATAATTTCTTGTATTGCCATATAGGTAAAAATTGATGCAAAACAAATTTCAAATTAAACAATCTGCCCATCATCAATGACGAAACACTAAATCCAACCCACAACAAATTAATTCAATCTCGCAAACAATATCTGGTTCGATATATTATAGGAACAGACACACCAAGTATTTTCTGTATATTCCAACCACGTGTCGAATAATTATATTCTTAAATCATTGACAACATACTTGTACATATACAAAATTAAATCAAATAAACGACTTGGTACCCATATAACCTCCACCCACTTTGATGTTATATATTTGAAAGAATTTATTTCAAATCCAAAATCCAAATTTGTCTAGTGTCTAACTGTCAGTATGTTTTCTTCATAATAAGGACTTAAGATGATCGGTGCACAAACATTGGAATACCAAGAAGTACACCTATAGATTTCCGGTAGTCATCTCGTTTATACGTAGGATGTAATGATTTAATGTACGAGCTCGAACACCAAATTCACAGAATTTTCACCAAACTATCAGAAATGGTTACCAGTTTCATTGAAAAAATAATATCACCCAACACAGATTTGAATAAAATCTCAATTTTCTGAGATTTTGTGTGTGACATTATATCATATATTTGGATAAAAAATCATCCTACATATTTCATTGACATTATGTACATTGGAAAATGTGAAAATGAAAATATATATAATTTTCCCGCATAAAGCAGTATTTCACATGTGTTTCATCAGATTTGAAAATCGGTTCTTATCAAAATGACGAATTCTAGTCTACTTAATTGACATTTAATATTTGCAATTCATTAATTATCAATTAAATTATGATTGGAACTCCTCGCATTGTTTTCACTATATATATCGAATAAATGACGAAATATGAGAAATTATTTTATGTACTGAGTGTATTTACCTCGATAACCTACACACAGTGATTTTACACCTACACAATGTTTACGGTTTGAATATTATATAAATAATAATCGGTATATACATAGTAAATATTATTGGGAATATGCATTGGAAAATATAATTTGATTCTATAAGAATTTTCTCGAAGTAACGTCCCCCGTGCTATAACTCACAACGCTGTTTTTGTTTCATATAATCTATCTCACTCAAATAACTTTAAAGCTACCGACCAAATTAAAGGCGCAGTGGTTAAAGCTGTGGCAGTTAGAGTGGACAGTACAGGCTTTGAATCACGATTGAATTCATGTTCGGAATTCATGGACCGACTTCTACGTCAGTTCTATATGGTGTGGCATGGAGCTTTACAATTGTGTAGGTATTTTTAATTCGGACCTATAGCCGTAAGCGAACGAGTTGAGAGTGCTTTGAGCCCCACAAAAAATTGCAAAGGCAACAGTTTAAAGTTTTCCTTGTGTGTTTGTTAATCTGTCGGTTTTATGATTGAAAATATTATCAGAAGACATATCATTAATATTTGACTTATGTTAGGTCAATAACCTCAATGCATTCCGACCTTTATTCAATGACGTGTTCAGAAATTTATTGAAAATTTTTGATTACGTTTTGTATACTGATGCAGAACAAGTGATGCACCTATCTCTTAAACGTTTCCCAAAAATTCCCCAAAATTTAATAATCTGAAGCTAAAGGTTCAACAAACAGCAATGTATTACCGTCTCAAATATTTGAGGCTCCTTTATATTTCCAAAATGAACCAGAACATTTTGGAACCATGCATATATGATTGATTTAGAAAAGTAGAGCACAGTATCAATTGGCTCAGCATTACTGAATGCCTATTATTAATATTTGGAAAAAATGCAGCTTGTCGTGCCTTGTATTTGTTTAGATATAGAGTCCCAGAGATACTTAAAAGTTTCTAGATATAAATTCAATGTCTAAAACTGTAAGATATTCACCCGAGAAGAACTAACTTTTCAAATATCAATTAAATGAAGTATGAGAGAAGTTTATTTTAAGAGGCAAAAACCTTACAATTGTTTAGAATTTTAAGCGCCCCCTTTAGCCAGTCAGCTGTTTGAATTTAAATAGAATAACTTCATATTAATGAAGTATTAATTTAACACGTTTGACCAACTCATTCAACTTACTTCAATAAACTGCGGATTGTAGTTTAGTGGTGAAGAGAGTTTATCATCACACCCCGGACTTGATTTTGATTCTACCTTTGGCCAAAATTAACATGCTCTGAATGATTCGTTGGGCTGAGCATCTACAATGTGCACCAACATGTTTTATATGTTTGGTTAAAACACGGTTAGGACCGCGTACCACCAAACCATCAAACATTAGTTTTACTTCCATAAACCAAGTGATTTCCTACTGCATCTCCGCAGAGTTTATACGTTACCTCACAAACGAGACCTTACAAACAATTTGGTTAGTAGTCTTTGGTCTCATTGATCCTTCGTTATTTTTGTTGCACATGGTCCTCTTATATAGGTTTACTTATATATCACGTATCTGCAATCTCTTTGGGTTCATCTCCAATAACAAGTTACTATATCGCCAAATTATGATTAATACAAAAAATACCTTAACTGTGTGGTATGGTTTATCTCCTAAACTATGTGGTAGATGCATTCCTCATTTTAATGGAAGATCTAAACTTGATAAGGATTGAGTTTGAAAACATTTTGAGTCGAATGTTCAATACAATTTAATAAGTTTTTAGATCTTCAGGTCACCGACCACTTGGCGCAGTAGTCGAAGATGCCTCAATTGGAGCGAAAGGTACCGGGTTAGGAGCAGGATACAAAAATGATTTTTCACAATCTGATTACCATCGGGATGTGAATGAATACATCTATGGTCACCAACCAATGATCGTTTGTTGCATTGCAGTGCAGAATTCATTTAGGCCCATCCATCTTCCATTACAGTATGTACTACATAGGCTGGCATGGTGCTATGCAATGGGCAAATGCTATAGATATTTCGAACATTCTCAATGTTGTTTCTCGCTCTTAATATAGTGTGGTATCAAAACGGCCCAAATAGTGTCTATATACTATCTGTTGACTTTGTTAAGATGCGGTTTACTGTGAATAGCCGCTAGTCGTGTACTTATTTCGTTAAAGTCAGGACAACAAGCGGATGTTCTCTTAAAAATATGCAACGTAAGTTTGTTGGCCTACTGTTTTCCAGGTTTTTATTGCATAGTTAGAGAAATAGGAACACTATAGTCGTTTAACATACGTAGCAGAAATCATTCGAAAATGCTAAATTTCGTGACTCATTTTTTAATCAAGTCACTATATTTGAAGCTTTTCGGATACTCTTGAAACAAATTGTCATTGAGGGTTTCCGTGAGGGGTTGAGGATTTAATCTCTTTTATCTAGCTTAAGACTTGGTTTCAATATTAGTTTAACTGTCAAATGTCGCATATCATTAAACGAATCGTAAATCTATTGGATTAATTTTATTTATTTCCAGATTTTTTATCAACTGTAAAGAAAATCGTCTTGTGTGTGTGTTAAAATTGTGCTAAGTGTTAAAAAGAAATTTTAAGGACAATCGTATTTATTAATATATAAGTTACTTTAGTTAGACAAAACAGACATATACTTAATATAAACATAACAAACCAGTGTATCCAATTAAATGATTTGTCTTACAAGTAATGGAGACGATTTTTTGTCGGAGCCTTCAATTAAAGGCCCGATTTGTCAAAAATAAAAATGTTAGCGATGCGTCGTGAAAGTGAACAAATTTATAATAACAATAATAGTAATTATAACATTAATCTTTACATATCTAACAACAATAACGTTATTGTTAATACAACAGCGTCAACAACAACGACGACAACTACTAGTACTGGTAATACAACTAACCCAAATAACAATAATTTATTAACAACAAATTCGTTAAATTTACAACAACAACCTACGAACCAGGAGCTCCACCATCATCATCTACATCATCCGCATCATTACTATTCAACGCTATCGTATCCAAGCGGCAGTAATATCGGATACAATTCAACCGGATTGGGTGGCCATCAATTGATTGGTATGTGATTTCCGGAAAATGTCCCTCATTATACTAGTCGCCATATATATTTTATTAATGTTCTAGGATCTCGTCAACAAGGAATAGGTGGATCGAATTTACCAACCACATCGACCGTCGGATTAGATGAGTACGTTGATATACTTCAGGTACAGCAATTGTTACTTGATTCGAACGCAACGACATCGACAACAAATTCGACCTCAACCGTTCCTTGTAGTTCGACCACACCAGGGTCGAATAGTAGGCAACGGCCTAAGGTTAATCTACAGAAAGCTGGTGAATATTCCTGCCAAGGACAAGGTAAGCTTTTGTTTATTTATGCGTCATCGTCAGATTAACTATATATATTTATGTTTTATATCCCTATACATATACAGCTGATTCACCATCTCGTCGCGTTTTATTGGATTATACGAGTCCTTATTTATACGGCAACTATCATACATCACCTAGTGAGGATTTAGTTGCATTATGGTTTGGCGGCAATGGAACAGGTTAGTTATCTCATCTCTACATTTATATTGTATATGACTTTATTATTATACGCATTGACGGAGCCTGTGAATGTGATCAACAGTTTTCATATTTGGTTCGAATATGACATAAATTTTATTTAGTTTAAGTCTCTATCTATTTACTCAACGACAACAAAAATGCGAAGACAAAACTTTCAAATTAATTGAAGTTTTTGTTTTATTATTTAATTAATTGTTCCCGTATGTTTTGATGACCTGACATTTATTTATAATGTGATAAAACACGATCGTTTTGTCTTTAGAATACCACAGTGATGGTCAAAATTATTCGTACAACGTTGAAAAAATTTCTTTTGTTTCTTTAACTTCCATTACCATGTACAAATAATTTTGATTCTCACTGTATTTGAACTTATTAAGAAGTAAAAGTTACATTTGGCTCCGATTCACATCGTAATACTCACGCTGCTGGACTATATATTACGCGAGATATTTTAATTTGACTTCCGCAGAAATTAAATGAATTCTTCTCCATACATCATCTCGTTTCAATATACACCAGCATACACAACGATTGTGTCACACAAGACATAATAAAATAAGAATAAGTTGCTTGCAAGTTTTCATTTAATTGCCTGTACCTCACTTGTCTCATTTAATTTATTGTGTTAATAATAAATTACGGCATTTATGTCTTATATGCTCTAGACAGTGTTTCGTTGTTGTTGTGTTTTATTTGTAGTTTAATTGTCAATTATGGAGTAGCATATCAAACATGACAGCATGGTAATTATTGAAGTTTTTAAATCATTTTCTTCACAACCTTTAAGTGAATTTTTTGTAAAAATTTACAAATTGAAATGCAGGTGGCAACACAAAAACGTAAACAGCAGTTCAAACCATATACTAAAACTAAAACTAGTACGAGTCTTCCATATTATCTACCTCTATGTAAGGAGGAGAAATCATAAAACGAGTATCGATATCACTGCCCCGTATTGCCTTCGTCGACATATTTTGACGTAATGTAGTTTCGTATATAAAAAATTCGCTTATATTAAACTGGTCCAAAAGGTTGGCTGTTCGAAAAAGCTCAACCTTTCCAACTCAATTAAACTTATTTAAATTTCAATGAGACCATTTCAAGTTTTCTTTCAACAGATGCTAGCTATATAAATTTCTAATACTTGCTTGGTCTAGCTCTATAATCACTTACCGAACACTTATAATATGACAAACTGTAAAGTTCTTAAAGTTGGCATTTTGAAGCTTTACCGAAAATAGTATAAAATTTCTTAAAGCTCGAAATGTCAGACATCGATTAGTAATATCTATATAGATTACCGCGGATCGCTATATACATAAGATGTAATAAACTATCCAAACACCGGATGTTCTTGTCAAACAAACACACAAATAAAATAAATAAAACCGCGAATGTCACGAAATACACGTTCCTACACTTTGCATTGTAGATCACCCAAAAAGCGAGTTTCTGACGAAATAAATTTGCCATTCATTTCTCTCTGTTATATTTCATTCAACTTTTTTTTATTTTATTCTTGTAAATTTTATTCAATTTTAATTATATTTTTGTTGTAAAATAAAAACAAATAAATCTAATTTGCATAAATTTTGTCAAACCTGATTTTATTGTTGTTGTTGTTGTGCTATTTCACGATCCAAACGATAACATCTTATATGGGGTTGGCTCTGTCTTGAATAACATTTATACGTGTATATGTATAGTTAGATGGTGATGATGATGATGATGAAACTTAATTTTTAAAAGATCGTTTTAACATGATTAGCCATTTCGATTAAATTATCATTATAATATATGAATACATAACTCAATGTGCCTCAAAGTGTTAACTTGTAAAACAACATTTCAAAAACTAGAAAAACGCAAACAAAAAAATTCATTCATAATTTTATTTTTAGATTTTGCAAATTTCATTGATGAAAAAAATCGTTTCTAAAAGCTTTTATTATATGTGTGTGTGTCTTAGACATTAAAAGTCAACAGTATAAGCGTTACATTAAAGGGTTAAGAGAAAGTATACATTTTTCGCAGAGACCCAAATTTAGATCAATTTCGGTAGACGTATCATTGTTGACCAGCCAAATGCCCCTGACTGATTGATAATTAGGATGTATTTCAAACCAGTTCATAAATGTAGCTTTGACATTTGAATGAGTCATAACCACCTGCATTCTGCATATGCCGAAATCCAATGATATATATATATATATATATATATATATATATATATATATATATATATATATATATATAATGATTAAATGAGATGAATGATTGTCTAATTATTTCACAAAATATATGACTCTGGTCTTGGAAGCGAATACCTGCCTGAGTATATCCACTTATCGAAAGAGGTATTATTTTTGCTCTTAATTATTGGTAATGCTACCCTTAAGTTTCTATATTAACTCAATCCGTCACTATGCACAATGGCTTACCTGCCAACTTAATCAAAATAACATTCTCCTTCCATTCAATGGAATCCTTTGTAAATGGAAATCATTTGATTCATTTGTCAATGGAATCATTTGTTTCTCTCATTTTCATTGACATTGTGGCGTTCACAACAAAATACTAATTTATTGATCCGTCACGCTTCAATATAGAAGAAAAAAAATCGAAAACATTTCGATTCAACTATCTGTAAGTCGTGTGCCTACATGACGTGTTCAAATCAAAACTGTCTTATTCGAGCGATTTTACAAAATACACAGATCCAATCCATACACGCAACTTGAAAAAACGCTAAGTCTCAACGACTGGTCGATTCAGCGCCTTAGCTTTAACTGTCAATCGGTATTTAATGCCAACTAGGGTTCACTCCCATCACTGTCACGTTACACTAGAGCATTATAGCACCCTTCAACATAATAAGTCAGAGAAAATGGTTGATCTTTAAAAGGTCTAAGTTTGTGTTTTGATTCCTTAACCATTTTTTTCTTAGACCCGACTGTAATTTATCGATTATTTAACCCGCAGCCTGCAAAATAAACTATAATCAGCAATACGACACATACTTAAAAGACAAATTTTTTTTTTGTTAGAGATTACATAAGTTTAATTAGCACATCCGTGTTCAAATTTCTAATTGATAAAATTATCACTTATACGCAATTTACTTATTGCATTCTTTCTATGTTAACATAACATTAGCACATTGAGTAACATTATTTTAACAAACTTGGAAATACCAATCATTGACCAAATTCTTGTATTTATACCCCCGGATGGTGATTGGTCGGTCATACTCTGCTATATGCTACTAGTGATTCTGTTTAAAGAATGTAAGAAAAACTCTCGTTTAAGTTAAGTGGGGTTGACCATTGTCGTCGAAGTCTTGCACATAGAAAACTTTGGGCCAGTTATGGGTTGTTTTCGATTTATTTTACTAAGCAGCGGTCGACAGGAGACATATATACATTTGGCATGATTGCAGTCAAGATTCTTTGTTTCACTTACGTCCTACTCACAATTTGAATTTACAATCAATCGTTTGTGTTCCATACACACCAGACATATAATATATCGAATTCAACTGGTTTAGTCTTGTACTTGGTGATTTCAGTCTTCCAAATGTCATCTGGAAATTGTTATTAATAATGTAAACAATACACAGCTATGAAAATTGTGATTGAGCCTTCCGAGCTTCTGCCAAAAAACTCGCACTACCAACACTGAAAAGAATAATTGTTCAACTGACCAAAATTACATTCACATTGAAAAATTGAACCGACAAAGATTCCTATCAATGAGATTTACGAACTTATCACTAGCTAAAAATTTCAAATAATATACTATCAATAAGAAAAGTGAATTTATCGATTGGAATATTTTATAATTTGATTTTAATAGATTTCTTATTTAATAATTCTGTTAAATTAACTTCATATGTTTTAGTATATGCACATAAGTATGTTATAGCAATTTATGAATTTAATTTAAATACATAAAATACATGCTTAAAAATATATTATAAAAGAAAGGCTTTCTAAATTTGGAACATTCTTCCGGGATGGGAACAAATCATTTTGAAATTGATTCATTTTGAGTTCCTCATTTTGTTTTTAAAGTAGGGATTTTGGGTTTATTTCTAAGATCTATCTCCTTATAGATGTAATTTTCACTTTTATTGTAGGTTTCTTACTGGAGTTGTAGTATAATTCGTTGTTGCTTTTTTGTTAAATGTTGTAATTCAGCTTTGGCCGGTTTCAATGTGTTGGATGGTGTCATATTAAATAGCTGTGCGAATAGATCGAATAGATCAAATCCATATCTTGAGGCGTATGTTATCTGATTTGACGTGCAATTATTTTATATATGTTTTCATTCGAGTACGTTCAGTGCTCGCAATGTACGCAAAATATCGGCCATTTTCGCAATTTCTTATCGATCTAGATTGATGCTCACTTTGATCGCAAACTGATCAGTTAGAACATTTGAAATACACAGATAAATTTATCATATAGAATACATTTTTATTATACTGATAAAATATTGTTAAGAATAATGTTCATTAAGAATAATAAAAAATTATATTTTTGTTGAAAAATATAAATGAAGGTATAACTGTAATATTCTAATTCGAAATGAAAATAAACTATCAGAATGAAATAATTTTTTCAAAATAACAATAAAAACACTTACAAATATTTATCAATATTTTTGTCACTAAATTTTGTTATATTGAGTGGTACATTTCGTTCAGTGAATCTCATCGGATGAAGTACAAAATTTAAAGGACGTAAATGTAAATGGAAATAGGTTCTAGAAGGTTGTGGTACGAGACCTTAAATAAAACATATACCAGTACGCTAGAAAATCAAATATTTATCATCTTAAAATCACATACTCACCATTTCCCAAAACAGTGTCTTATAACAACTTAAAAACCCGTATAATGGGTTCGGTGAGAGGTGTAGACTTGATAACACACCATCATCTATTTAAAAAAAAAATCTGAATAACTTAGTGCCATGTTTTAACTGAGAAGTAACTTCCAGTGCGTTTCCCGAAGTATGAAAAATTGATAGAGGTAAATATGTTACAGATATCAACGACTTCATCTATCCCAAAACTATAAGAATCAGTTGTTGGATCATGATTTGTGGCATAATATAAGTTGTATTGATATCGCTTAGATTTTAGTATTCCGATTTCAGTGATTGAATGAGTTGGTCAACACCTTAATATCTCTTACTTGTTTCTGAGAAATCTGATGAATTATAAACGGAAATCAATCACCCTGTATATATATACATATATATTATTTGTATGTAGATATAATTTGTTGAACATCCAGTTTAAAAATCTCATTCACACATTTTTATAATCAAGCTAAAATAAATAAAAAATTTGCATATTATTTTAATAAATAAATATTTGGTAAAAAAAATATTAAAAATAATTTTAAGTTTTATTTCAAACGCTTTATAATCCAGTCATTAAATTTTTTTTTTTTTTGTAGTGGTTTGATGGACCACGTAATGCTGTGGATTAAATTTCATTTCATTCAAACAAAAAACAAACACAACAACACATGTATATATAAGATAAACGTGATTATGTCTTTAAGATTTGTAACTGTTCAATGAAATCGATTCGACAATAATCATAATGTTTAATACGACATTTAACACAATATTGAACGGCAAAGAAATAGCCGACCGACATTAACTGTTATTGGATGGATAATTTTTTGCGCCAAATTTATTTGGCGCCGAAACTGCTTATTTGTATACAAATAGTTTTCGCCATATGGCAAAACCGTAAATAGATAAAAATTTTATTAACTCAACCGCACATATTATATATATATATATATATATATATATATATATATATATATATATATATATATATATATATATATATATATATATATATTATATGGACTCCTCAAGATAAAACAATTAAATCCCTTAGGTAATTAGCGGAGGTTAATTTATATAAAATGACATTTCAAAAGCTTCAGTCTTAAAAATTTCATTCACAAAAAAACATTATATTATTTTTAATTAAGAAATTTTTAAGCAACATATAAAGTCGTAACAACAATCCTACACGAAATTTATTCACTTTGAAACTTCATCGATTTTGTAATTTCTTTGTTATGTCCCGCATGTGGATATATATATGTGTGTGTTACAGAGACGGAAGAAATCTTACATCATCAATGAATATCGATCCACAATACATAATTTGAGCTACATCCGAATTGACGCGTGTATATAATATAGTTGACATCCTTGGCCAAAAATTTTACACATCGTGTGGGTTGTTCGAACGCACAAACACAACCGCACAAAAAAGCAATAAAATCGATTATATACTGCACGTTTCACTGAAATCTTAAAGTTTTAGATTTTTTTACAATTTCATTCATAAAAATTTGAAACCGAGTACGCGCGCACACACACACACATATACAGATATAAATTATCAATGCTAAATGAAACTAATATACCTCAAACTTCACCTCTTACTTATGTATTTCCCAAAAACCAAAAAATAAAATCATGACAACAACAACACGATCATTGATTTCTCTAATAATTTAAATTTAATAAACAACAAGAAAGCCCACGCAGGATTTAGTTATTGTTGTTGTTGTTTTGTCTTAACTAAACTTTTCGTTATTTCATTCATAATTCTCCCCCACTTGTTGATGAATATGCGTGCTCTATACCGAGAGTAAACAATTGATAATTTGTTGTGCAGCTACAAACAATGAAACCACCACAACAGCCAGCCTCGGGGATACTTTTGGCTTGATTCGATACAAAATCGATAAATTCGCGCGCGCTTTCAGTTGATACGAGTATTACATATATTGCCGCAGCCACCCAAAGCATATAGAGCAAAAGCAATAAAATATCGGATGATTGCTTTTGTTGTTGCTGTTATTTGTACACTGTGCGGTTGTGAAATCGCAAACCAAAAATTTACATTTTTCATTGATAAAAACGATTTTTGTTGTTGTTGTTGGCGCCTGTTATACCTTATGAAATCTCATATTTGTTTCGTATTTTTTGTTTTTGTATTTTGTATTGCGATTTTATAACATTGCGACGAGTGGGCTGTGGATGAAGAAGCATATGGCTTGGAACGATGGTTAAAATAACAAGAGTAAATAAACATATTCAACAGATGAAAATTTGGTGAGAGTTTTGATAGTGCGCATGTGCCAAATTATGGTATTGTGTTGTCCTATTTACACATTTTGTTGAATCGAATCGGCACTCGACAATCAACAAGTATTTTTGCATTCAACGAAATATTTTTATGTGCGATATAAACACGTTGGATTGAATCTGTCTATGAAAGCCTGGTTAGTAGTGAATGCAAATTGTGAATTTTTTAGTTTAAATTCAAAAAAACGTTATAATCGAATAAGGATATGATGATGTTTGTTATTCCGGAGACATAGTCTTATCGACTTATGGTCGCGTTTACGATTAGTGTCTTAATTACATCTTTTTGATGACTTTTCACATACGAATGGAGTGTTTTCAATGCCATTGAATATATAACGACTTGAAATCAATATCACTTTAAAATTTTCAAATCTGTAATAGCCTATTTGTGCAGTATAGACTTTGATTTTCTATGCGCTTAATACGTTTTTTGGCTCAAATTTTCTGGTAACGTGCAATAATTCGAGATTCATTAGTTTCTAAAATGAATCAATTATTATGACAGTCTTGTTACTGTATTCGGCGCCCCCGGTTCAACGAGACAACAACCACTAACGTACATAGGCAGTATAGCTCCGATTACTGTTCTGTATCTACATAGCTTTACTGCATGAGCTGAGACCCAGTTCACAGTATGGTTATCTATTTTGTGTCAATTTATTTAGAATATTATATGTGACAGTAGTCACTACATTTCTTATAAAAGTGACCACTCATATTCCGGGTTGTTCTAATTTAAACGAAAGTTCATTTGATTTTACCCATCTTCTAATGATCGATTTTCCAGGTAAATATCAAAATCCTGATCTCTAGCATATGATTGATTTATCCTTTCACAGGATAGTCGGTTATCTTTCCACTATCCTCCCATAATATTAAAGGTATTTTCAATGTTAAGCAAAGATATCAAGAAATATAGTTGCGTGTCAAATGTCTTATCAATAGTCTATACGCAAGTGGTGTGCTCAGCTTTATTCATAAGACCCGTGTACCTTTCACATCTTGATTCTGTAAATTAGCTCTATAGCATTTTACTGGAACGTATATTCATATATAACATGCTCTCTCAAGTTTTAAGAACTGTTTTGTGAGCTCTTTAAGGTTTATGTGGGCTTTTTTTTCAGTAAAAGCGCACTTTGACTTTCTCAATTTCCTAAGAACATGTGTTAGTTAAGATACGTTATATATCCTATGGACATTACTCCTAACCAAAGGAAGAATAATTTTCGAGCTGTTCCAAATATCTCTGATATAATCTCTGCCCAATTGATTTGTATATGGTCCAAAACTACATATATTAACTCCCTCCAATTAACGCAAAATTCCTTCTTTGCTGTTCTCTGTTCTCCAAATGATGAATGCCAGACAACCCAAAACTAACCAGAAAAGTATAAAATGGGCTGCATAAACGCAAATACCACTAGATGGAAAGTGACGAAGCTAAGATTATTTTCTTCCTTGAAATCGAGATCATCTGTTTGAAAATGTATGGGCAAACAATCATCGTTTTGGAATGATAAATCTGTGTTTTTGGTGTCATAAGCAATAATCAGTGGTAAACTTTACAGACCAAGTTGAATACTCCTGAATTAATGTCCCGTTTATTTCTAATCTATGCAATCCGTTTTATGACTCAAGGCAACACTTATATTCACCTTAACTCTTGTTGTATATACCTTTTCTCAACTCTTTACCTTTTCTTTTCTTATAAAGTTTGGCTTACACGATTGAAAATAGCAGAACATCAACAACGCCAACATTTTCAAACAGAAAATAATCTTAGCTTCGCCACTGATTTCCATTTGGTGGTACCAAATTTCCAAGAGGATAATTTGCGATGATGCAGACCGTTTTCACTTTTCTGGTTAGTTTTTGGTTTTATTGTTTACGTTACTGACATAGAATAAGAGTCGTCCCATGAATTCAGTACCGAAATAAGGAGCCATAGATTTGTTCATTAATACCACCGCTGTAATCAAATGGCGGTAAATTCCTTTAACATTCTGTCCCCATCGGAATTTGGGTCAAATTCCGATGGGGTCAGTTCAACCACTGTGCTATTTGGTCGGTCTGTGTTTCCACAATACTAACATGTGCCATATACTATCATATAAGGATAAGGAAAACCTCCTTGACTACGAGACTTCCGTAATGGAGCAATACGGCCATATTATGATTCATTATTCGTTTACTATAATCCTGATCATATTGTAAAATCCCTTAAAACTCTGGAACCAATCTCATAATTATCTGAAACAAATTAAGACGGATTTAATAGCCACATGACTCCAAATTGCAAGTCAATTCAATTAATTTTAATCCAATTTAATTCACGATAATTATAAAGAACCAATCGGTAGCCTTGTCCGTGCACACATCGATACACATATATGTGTAAAAGAATATATAAATGTCGGATCTACACAATTGGGTTTGTTTAAATCGTCTGACCTCGTATAACCCTCCAGAATAAGTATCCACATCTCTATATAAACGCCGAAAGTTGTATATTTTTCAAAACATCGCACAATTTTTCAACCAATAACATCGTATTAAATGAAATCACCTTCATCTCTTGTTTGTTGTCATATGTGTGTCCAAAATTTTGTCATCGTCGTCGTTTTGTACATTATATAGTTGTTATATGAAAGAACCCATATCTCGAGTGGGCAAACACACACACACACACACACATGTATATAATGTAATTTTGGGTTTCAATTTAATATGATCATGTCTTGTATACACCTTTTGTGTGACATCATAAACTTGTGTGTCTTTCAGAGACATTATTAAATTTAAGATTTTTTTTATTGTTTGTTTCGACTTGAGAGCAAACAGCGGATATTGCAAAATCAACTTATTCTTATAATTTTTTTTTTCTGTTTTGTTTGAGAAGGCGTTAATCTGGTTTTGTTAAGAAGTATATACACATTTCGATACGTGTATCTTATATATGAAGAAATCATATATACGATCACTTGATCTTTACATATCCAGGCTCCATGCTGGTTCGTATTAGTTTTTGAGATCATTTTAAATTGATATTTTCGGTGGAAGGTGATCGGTTATATGAAACCAATAATCGGAAAGATGATCGCATTGTGCGATCTTTATATATATAATAAAGCAGGGCACACAGCACGAACAACACATACGCGCACCTAAGCAATTTATAAATTAATTTTCTAATTCGAGTTAGAAAACTATTGGTATATATATACTCGGTCCGTGGGTGGAAAAGCATATATTAAATATTAATAAATTTTTATGAATGAAAAATTATCGAAAAAACTAAGTGACAGGGTATGATTCGCGATCTATGTAGTGGGGAGTACATGTGATCGCGTATCATATCGATTCGATCGGTGAAATACAAAATAGACAATATAATAATGAATGAATGAATGAGTTTTCATGAATGAAAAAGTTATAACCTCAAACTTATAAAAAATTTATTTAAATTAACCTAAATTATGAATGAATATATCGCGGTGATGGAAGTGAGAGGAAATTGTATATATACATAAACTGACACCTACCTCATTTTATTGAAACAGACACAAAATGCAGCAATTTTATGTATGTATATACGAGAAATATAATCAAAATTCGATTAAAATTTACAACAAATTTTGTCGTAGGACGTAACGTACCTGAATATGTACAAATGTTTATGTGAATCGCAACGAATTAGGAATATATATAATGTGGTGCCAGTTGGTTATATAAACTGCATTATCTTGCTAATCGTATACGTTTTTGGTTGGACCACAGTTAGAATTAGAATGGGTCGTGAATAAATTTGCGGTGATTCCAAGTTTGAATCGATTTCGGTCACACCATATAAGATTATATATATGTACCGTTGTATATATAAATAAGATTTTCTCTTTTGTTTGCTCAACAACAACATGCCAATTATAGTAAAAGAGCCGCGAGATTTTCTTAATTAATTAAGCACAAAATTTGGCTTTTCCTTAAATGAATAAAAAAAAACAAAAAAATTAACATAAATTTAAAAGATAAATATTATATATCTTGTGCGCAAAGTGGTTTCTTTGTTATAGAAATCAAACAACTGATGACGATCAATTACCATTTCGGGAATGCGATCCCTTATTTGGTGGCTCTATAATATAAAATTTTTTAGTTTATGACATTAACAAAAAAGTTATAAAGTCAAATAAATGTTTACTGTTTGACTTTGAGTGGAATGATCTTTTATGAGAAAAGTCATTTTATCGGTACAGCGTGCGCGATCTTATACATATATACGTGATCGTCATCATTCGATTATTAAATATCTTATTATTATTTTTGATCGATGATGTAATGTTTTCAATATAATGCTGTTTATCTATATATTATTAATTATAATATATAGTATTGTTGTAGAATACTGCTTAAGCGGTGACGGGTGAAACCGCAATGTTGATGGCACTTTCGACGGTATACAAAATAATTAATTTAGTGTCGGTGAGGATGAAAAAATTAATCGATAAATCGTGAGATACAGTCAATCTAGAAAAACGTCGACAATGATGTCGACACAGTCACTATACATTCGAAAACTATACAACCGAGTTCTCTTTACAGCCAATTCCTAATATTTGCTTTCCGATCGACCAACCGGAACCGCTATTTCTTTCCTAAATTTATTATTGTTTACTAGCGGTTGGTCGATTGGAAAGAGATACATATATTTTGGGCTTATGATCAATCAAAAAAATCATTATTTCTAACCAAGACGTACAGATACCCAAGCTCCCGACATACTTGTAATCATTTGTTCTGATCTTGACTTCATACTCTTTTTGCCATTGATACACAAGTTTGTACTCCTTCCAGTGTTTATTGGTAAGTCCGCATCGGGTTCGAATACATTCATCTGCGTGGATATTATAAGGTTAAAAGGTGCAGGTGGTTCAAACCAATTAGATTCCATAACGGTTCTTCACAAACAGCTGGCCTATTGAATTGAGCTGACTTTTTGAAAGTGCTGTCAAATTATTTGCATTTGAGGGATAAGTTTCGACAGTTATAAAAAGCTTCAATAAGTATGGTTAAATCTTTTTGAATGGAATAATATTTGACTAACGTACCAGATTCTCTGGTAGAATCTGGTGTACCACTTGCAGAAATAAACAGTATTTTTAAAGGCTGTGTTTTAGAGGTTCACAATTATAAATTTAAAACATTTTGAACATTCGTGAAGCTAATCTATTGGATAATTATATTAATACCTTGATTGTTGCGTTGATGGCACAATCTGGATGTCTAATTTTCACAAAGCAAAGAAATTAATAAATGGAGTTAGATCACACACACGATCTCGATGGCCAATTAACAGGAATTACATAGAATTAGTTTTCATCAAATGTTTCTTTGATTATATTAATTGTATCCCGTGCTGAAAATATATATGACAGCAAACCAAATAGGGTACACGAAACTAAGATCATGTCTCTATTCCGTTGACTGTAACATTCCGTCCATCTTCGGTTTTAACTACATATGGACCAATCATTCCGCAGGCCAATAAAGTGCACCAAACAGTGATATTCTCTGCATGTAATCGTATTTCGGAGAAAATGTTTGTAGACTATCTGCACTCCAAATCAAACAGTTCTGTTTATTCAACCAAAACTGAGCTAAATACAATTTTGTTTGAAAAACCAATATCAAAATTAATTTGTGATGCTTTAATACCGCAGCACAACTTAAATTTTGTAAGCAAGTAAATCAAGATCTTTCAAGTAAATCAAGATCTTCGATTACGTGGACACATTTCCAGTTACGAATTGATTGATTTTGGCTTTCCCAATGCTATACGCTGTACAGCGGCTATAGTGGTTGGTGCGAAAACGATTCATAGTTAACCAAATCGTCTGATGGACAATTCTGACAACCGTAAAATGGGCTAATGCATGATGAGTTTAGCGAGCAGAACCATCATTTTAATAAAAAAAAATTCAATAATTTGCAAGCTGTGCTCTGGTGTGAGTCTGTTCATTATAAAATGAGCTATCAAATCTTTGACGACCGTTTTACCAACTAAAAGATTCGAACCTCTTAACACACTTTTTTCATAGTGTTTAAAAACAATTGTGCTCTGTCCCTTTCAGCTTAAAACCATCCTCAAAAGCTGATAGTGTTCAGTGCTAAATAAAGCTTTTCCACGAGTAACAAGATCCCTATAAATATTTTGTGTTTTAAATTTGACAAACTAGGATACTGAACAAACTTGATTTCCTAAGTGGGCAGAAAACAGGTCATTCTTTGGTGTGTGTAGTGAAATCATACCGCTTTCCACAGGCGACTTTAGAACATGTAATTAAAATCCTTAAAACTGATTTTCATGAAACTATGATCCTAATGTTTTAAATTAGGATCATAGTTTCATGAAAATCAGTTTTACGAATTTTTAAATTCCGAAGGTGTCTCATAGGAGTTTTGGCCTATAATATACTGTTTTGAATATCTCTGCGTATCCACAAGTTTTGGTTTCAATGAAGTTTACTGTTTTAAGAGATTCCAAGATGTGTCTATATACGTACTGCACACCTAAAGGTTGTTCTTATTCCAGAAACTTTCGCATTACAAATTTCGCATGTTGTGGTCAAAGAAAGGAGTTGGCCTGAAAGGAGTAATACCGTAAAGACAATAAGAGAACTCAAATCAATATTCGTTTGCTGTATGTGAAAATTCCTATTTCACTAGTAATTCCTGTTATATAGTTATTTTAAAATGGCTGAAATTCAATTAGTAAAACGCTCGACTAAATATATTCTGTGTAGGGAGATACAGTAAAAGAGTCTCAAGTTAGCAGGCAAAGGTAACACGAAAAAAGATTTTAGTATATCAGGTAAAATTTTAGTTAGTCAAAAATTTGAGGTAGTCTTAGTTAACGATTTTGGTTAAGACTAATTCGAATAAACCATCATGAATTCTAAATTTTAGATGATTTCTATATGGCCCATTCAAAGGTTAAAAAGGGACTAGGTAAATCAAATTTACTGGAGAAGTGGTACCAACCATACTTGACCCTTTCTAAACTTTGAATCAGTCAAAGAAATAATCTAAGATTAAGCATAAAAATAAAAGACGCAAATCATTCCAGAACTCAATGCCACGAGGCTCAAACTCACATTCACCTATTTACACACTTATACCCCCAATCATGTCTTTTAGACATCACCGCGAATTGAACCCCAAGACCACAGAATGACAGAATAAATACGCTACTAAAAATATTTAGCATTGACCATGATTGTTCTTGATATAGTTCAGTGACATCCTGGGTTGACAAATTTACAATGCGATCACTATACAAACTACATGAATCTTGTGTTAACTTTCTACCGTCCCATAAAAGGAGATATCATAAAAAATATGTGTTCTCTTTTAAGCCAATAATGATGCTAATTAGACTTAGTATAATTGTCTCAATTAATACACCTGTTCAGGACTGACATAATGCGTGACATTGGATACACTCAACTGTCATTTGTATGTGACGCATTTAAAACCTATAAAATCTTATCGCGTAAATATATAAATATATATATATATATATATATATATATATATATATATATATATATATATATATATATAATCCGTCAATATTATTGATATATACAAATCGAACCGTTGTCAACCTGTCACACATATATGAAAGAACACCAGAATGAATTCTAATTTTGTTTTTATTATTAATTTATACACACACACATGCATGCACCCATAAATTTGATTGGCTTTTTTTAATTTCGAATAATTTTCATAAAAATTTATTGGTATAATAATTTTCAACCAATGATATAAAATTATAAATCGTGATCTACTTAATTAGCCATACCAATAAATATTAAATGGTTGGATTTAATTTACAAAATGGTTGAAAGCTGTATCTTCCAAATATGTACAAAATATAATACGAGTATATGTTAAGAAATAACGAATGAGAATTGTTGATTTATATAAAAAATTGATTGATGAATTGACTATAAAAATATGAATGGCCATGAATAATGTTTAATGTGCGGTTAAAATTCAAGAAGCACGTTAACCTACTCGTAACTAATGGTTTGTGTGTAATTGCTGAAATTGATTGAAAAGTATACCATGTATGTTCCGTATAACAAACGAATGTGATCTATAATCAGAATAATCCTATGACCAAGCCTAATCTAGTAGTCAGACCTAAAACAAAAATATAAAATTAAAATAGGTTTAAGTGAGCTAGTATGCTATGAATATAATGAGAACAGACGATTAGCAAGCCCCTACTAGGTCGCAACATGTCAGATATCTGTTCATGGGTTTCGATCACTTATCTGGATCAATTCTAGTTAACATTGATAGGTGTGCTAATAGAACCCAACAACAGCCATCATGTCAAAATGACATATCCCGCAATTTTCGCCGAATCGAAATTTCACCTAAATCGATTAAAACTCATTTTACTTTGAAACTGAAACATCAGTACCAACGGAACCTCGAACATAAGCTTGTATTAAATTACGTGTCACACACTGTCAAAGTATTTTATAAACAAATTACTCACAAAAGCACTCAAACCTATATACAGGGTGTCCCAGTAAAAAATTTATATTTAAAAAATTAATAAAACCCAAACGGCTTAATATGGAAATTGATTTCATTCAAATGGGAGTCGCAGTTGGCTTTGACCTACTCCATTCGGTCAGTCCAATTTCTAAGCTCAGTTGGCATTGTGTACAGATCTATTTCGGCAATGGTTGCGCTACAATATTGGATTTCAAATGCTCAATTGTTTATGGATTGATGGTCTATCATCTTGCTGTAACCAAATGTCGTCTAAACCAATATCTTCAAGATATGGCCAAAAAAAAATAGTAACATGTGGTAGTAGTGGATTCAATTGACTATTACGAACATGATCTTCGAAGAAATACGTCCTAATAAGGCCACCACGGGACAAGCCGCACGCAATTGATGCATTGGCTTCTCCACATATCCTTGTGAATTTCCAAACTCCTAATGCCATAATTAAGTTTGCTTACGAACCACCGAGATGAAAATCCTCATCAATTTCGAGTTTGCTGCAGGCCTATACACAGCGAATCTATAAATCGAAGCGGATAGTCACGAGGCTTCAATTGCTGGAACTTTGAAGTACTTTAAAGGACCACAAACCAAGAGCTTTGCGCAGAATTCACTTCTGCTGATGTTCATTTCCGATGTATAATAACGAACATATAATGCATAATTCTCGACCGCTGACGCACATTCCCAGCCTCCGCCGCGATATTTTCGACTAAACGAACACGACGAGCACAGGTACGCGTTGGATTGTCGACTAGGTTGCCCGTATATCACGCATTTTATGCACAAACTTTTTGATACTGTTAGGAGTCTCGAATGTGAGTCTGATCGTGAATCTCGTGTTTTGACTAAATTTTGAACGACATTTTCTTGCGATTTCAAAACAATTGTCTTTGTGTGGAAGTAAATTTCCATAACATTTCCCACTTTTGTTGAAGCATTAAGCGATTCATTTCTTCAACCAGAAACAATTTACTAAGTTAAAAGAATGGCATTAGTGTTGATATGTCAAATCTGGACCGGTTGTTGGGGCACCCTATATAATAAGGTATATAGAATACATTTTTGCATACGTTTATATTTAATAGACTGAAGAAGTTGAATACAGATCTGATATACGATTATGTGAACCAAAATAATGTTTATGTCTAATATAATACCTATAAGGTTACCAATAGACGAGATAAAACGGAATTAGATCATATATTGATGCTGTCATTGTTGTTGGTTCGATACACTTTAAGTTTTAGTCAAAGGCTCAAAATTATAAAGAAATCTTATGATCACGAATTGTGCTTTACTCTGTTTATGTCTTAAAGCATAGTTATAAAGTTTTTTTTAATCTTATAATATCATGAAATATCTTTCATATAGACCGCATATGCGCATATACATATATATATAAGAAACAAATCACACACAATTTCCAATCGATACGCGTGTTCGGGATAATTAAGAAAAGACAGATATTTTCTAACCGCGCGCACTAAAAACTTTGTCGTCAAAACAAAAATAAATTAAAAAATTTAGGTCACAAGAAGAAAATGTATTTTCTATTTTTACTTAATTATATTTGTGTATAGTACAAAAATTTTCATCAGCTCTATGTGGATCTTACATTAATTTATGTAACAAAACACCTGCAAATAAATATTCAATCTTTTCTTAATAAATTAACAGATGGCGACAAACTTAATGTATATAGAATATTATCTACAAACATATAAATCACCTTTCGAAATTTATATACACACAACAAACAACTCGCGCACATATGATAAAACAAAAAATCTTAATCCGGAACTATATATACATAATAGACAACAACATAAGACATATATGAACTTCTTGAATTCGATTATACTTATATATACGGCAGCAGCTTAATTCGGTTTGTATCACAAAATGGATAATTAATTCTAAAATATAAAAAAATCAATTAAAAATGTGTCTATATACACTAAACAAATCCCGACAATTTGCATTTTTATCTTATTCATTAAGAAACAAAAGTTAAAACGATTTTCTTTTGTTTTTTATCTTTTTAAGAAATTGAAAACCATATAAACAAAGTGTTTACTTCTCAGACGACGAATGAACATATCTATCACAAATTTTTTTTTGTTAAGGTCTGGGAATCATACAAGCGGTATATGATCTTAAGACAGTTTCTGGAATATTTTAAAACGCCAATTCGTCTTCCATCGATATGTATACGAATCGCATTGTTCTTAGTCTATTGCTCAAAAGATGGCAGACAAAAAACTAAAGTTATAACAAGCTTTTGTTTTGAAACCTACAGATTTCTCTTTCTTAATCTCTCTCTCTCTTTCTTAAAAGATCGTCCTTCCTTACGCCGAAGCCGAGAATTATAAGTTCGATTTCCGTGGACCATCTTTACACGGAAGAGAGATATGTGTTCTGCACTTCAACAGAGATCGTAGATTTGCATCCAAATTCTATCGAAATTCAAATCTTGCGTTTCAAATCTTGCCATTATTTTAAACCCACGTTGCAGAATCCGTCAACTTAAAGAAGCTAGGAAAGTGTGCTTGATTGTTTGCAAGAACCCCGGGGTTGTGCGCCAGTTATGCTATTTTTCCCTCTCACTCATTTTCGATTGACCGATTGTTACAATTCCTTCCAGACATACAGTCTCAATCCCAAAATTTATTTGTTATTTGAATGAAGTCCAAGATATCCGGTAATATCAAGGTCGTTAGTTGATCTTTAAATAGGAATCGTAATCCAAATCAGTGCAGTGGAGAGATTATAAAGGACATGAGCATCAGGCTACTTTTACTTCTCCTCAACACTGTTCACAGTTTGCATCAATCTGAACTTTCATTCGGAACATGTGGTTTCCGAGAGCAATGATCCGTGAGAATACACAGCAAGATCCTCAAAGTGCGTCTATCGTAATTCAAGAAGGAACTGATTTCTTGTTCCAAAAAAGATTTTGGGTAGGCGACAGGAAATAATGCAATCCCATTTCTTCTGGTCTAGACCAACAAAATGACGATATGTCTCTCAAAATTTCAGAAATTTCCGCCTGAAATAGCATATCTACCAAGTAGTACAAATAATTTCATCTCAGGATTTAGCATGTAAAGAGACGCTTGTTAAAATGTGAGCATCTTATTCAATGTGCTTGATAGTTTGCAAGAACCCCGGGGTTCCAGTTATACTATTTTTCTCCGTCACACAGGATTGATTAGCTCGCTCCTCTCCCAGACGTACACTGTCAGTCCCAAAATCTGATTGTTCTTCGAATGAATTCCAAAATATCCGGTATCGTCAAGGTGGTCAGTTGATCCTTAAATAGGACTAATTTGAGTCGAACTATCGTAACAGCAAGAATGTCAGTGGTAAAATCTACGATTCTGAATAAACTGTCCGTAAGTTACTCTACATTGAAGAACTATTGTGAATTTCACGTTTTACGTCATCAGGTTCGACAATAGGAAGACAATTTTTTACTCCACTACAAAGCATGCCATTCCACGTCCTTTGTTACTAGCGTTTAAGTCTCAAGGCCAACTGGTTCTTCTGTCGATATAAACTCTTCAAGGAAATGTCAGATACGGATTTTCTAACGTGATTCTAGACAGTTTGAGTGTTAAAACATCAAACTCATTGAAAACGATGATGTGTATAGTCAGATAGTCGAAATTCACCAAGCATCAAAAAATTATGGTTTCACTTCCAGGTGACGAATGATTGCAATTATGTAATTATGCAGATCCGATTGTTGATAGGCGTGAGTTAAATGAGTGATAGCGGTTATTGATTAGGAAACGACACCAAATATCTGTCTATTTATGTAGGGTCCTTAACGACTATAACCTTTGATGTCCTTGTCATTAGTCCTTAGACTCGGTCTGTTACATAATTGAAATGGTCGAAAATAATTTTAAATCACGCAACATCATTTTGGCACTACTATACCACATATTTTGAGATAGCCGTTCGAATCGAAATAGTCGTCCAACCTCTCGTCTTAATTTCAATATGCATAAAAATTATATATTAAAAAATTTCAACCAGTTCTTCAAACGAAACCATAAAATTTTTCATCTCGATGATTTCATCTCAATTCTTTAAGGTGTCAACATCGATAATTATATACTACGAAGAAATATATATCGTCCACCACTACATATAACACGACTACCGGAGTTTCGAAAAATTATATTCTTAAGTCAAAGTAGATTTTTATCACGGATGTCATCTGATTATTAATAACTGAATCGTTTAAAAAAAAACTCTCAAATATTAAATATTGGATCGATCGTTTGATCGCAACTTTTTTTATGTTGAATCTTTAACCGACGGTCGAAAATATCTTTTTGTATCGCACCGACGGAATTCTTAAAATAAAAAATACATATTTTCTTATTAATTTGTTTCCAAACGATCTGAGATCTACGAAGATTATACACATTTAGAATCGAAGATGATGGCGGGAATGCCAAATTAGATATCGATTTGTATATATACTGTGCGCGACCAGTTTTTGTTTTCTTAACTACCGCACGCTTCAAAATTTAATCTAATCTAAATGAGACCAATTAGATCATTCGATCGATATATTTTTTTCTTCTAATCTAATCGTATCGGTTGATAACTTGGAAGCTCTAAAAATTTAATTAAATTATTAAAAATTATAATTTTTTATATGTTCGTGTGACTAATTTCGAATATAGAAATTTATAATAAATGTTCGATCATCTGATCTTCTACATATATGTACATACACATGCACACACGTTATAAATGATCGAAAAAAAATCGAATTTTATTTTTTAATTAAAAAATATTCTCGATTCTGGATTTTAATTTATTTTATGAAAAATAATCATAATTTAATTTTTATATTTCTGGAAAACAAAAAAATATATATTTTAATTTAATTTTAATATGCTATACGAGTATGTGTTGTGTGTGTGTCAATGAGATCGATGATCTTTAAAATTAATAATGATCATTTACCAAAAAACAAAATTTAATTATAAATAAAAAAATCATATTAATTAATTATACGTAATTTACAACAATATTTCGATTTCGGTTGGGTCATTTTAATTAGCGTCGTTGTCTGTGTACGACGAGAGTAGAGGCGCGTTCTTGTTGCAACAACGAATCAACGCCAAAGTGATGGTATGATATGATATTACAACACTTACCTTCTCTGTATCTTAAATCTTATTTCGTGTCTTAATACCAGCTCGTTTCCAAAGACACAAAATGTTTGTTTTGTAAGTATTAGACTGTTTAATCCATAGCTCAAGATTCACCCACCATAGCCTGCCTGAAAATGTTGTTATTCAGATGAAAGAATATTTCGAAAGAGAGCTACAATGGTCATGTACTTATTCTAAAATATTCTAAATAATTGAAGTATTGTTGACTCCAAAAATTGCGTAAAATATTGAGATTGTCATACGATTGATTAATCTCATTTGAAGAACCTAAATGCTCTTATTTCACTATTCTAAGCTCTTTTTTAACTTCTAAGCCTCCGTTCTTACTCTTTTATTTCAGTTTTATTTTTCTAAACCGAGAATTTCACTGATCAGTACAAGCATCATTTGATATATGGATGCTGGATAATAAATTAAATATTAAGCGTTCAATTTGGGCCGCCATATGCCTCAGTATCATGTTGCTTTCGTCAGATATATTTCATGTAAATCACTACTCATTAGTTCCACATTCGCTTGGAAATTATTCTCGTATAGTTTCTGTTAACGACTTTTACAACCTCACTTCATAGTATATGATCGAACAATTGTTTTAACGATCTGACTCTATCGGTTAAAATCACAAGGCAGCGCTTCATTCCGCGTTTAATCTCATATATAGATCACTTTATAGATCACTGTATCTGGTCCAGATCAGTACGACGCACGTGACCGAGTCAGCTGACACTCGTTATATCCTTTGATTTTATAGTCATTTATCAGGAATTCGCATTAAATTCCTGATCTCGTGATCGAAATGAATTCGATATGTACCATATCAACGTTGCATTTTGAGCCACATATCACACGCATAAGACATATTTCGAACTCATCAGTTAAGGTCCAATTCTCACATCCTCACATATTACAACGGGTCTGATCAACACTGTACAATTTCAGGTTGTTCGTTTTTGAAATATATTTTGATTTCGGATTTGGGCATTGTCAGCGGCCAGGCGAATCTTGATATCCATATCTAATCGTCAAACGGCAGAATTAATTGCAAACGACATGTTTCATATTGTACTTGATCAGTGACTGACCGTTTTTGACGGAGGATACCGTTAAAAACGGTCAGTTAGTAGTTTTTCCTTCACCAGAAGAGTAATTATTCCCAGATATTGTATAACAGTAACTTGTATGCTGTGCAAATCAACCCCAATTGAACCATTTTATAGAATAGATTCTCAATATAAAGACTCTTCGGTCTGTATTTGAGAGGATTGAAATACAATTTGTGATTCATGAGGACTATTAAGTAGGTTCACCATTCATGCTTCTTCAGTCTACAAATTCGTATAGCTGTTTTCCTAGCAAGAACCACATTATTTCTCCTTATGCGATTGTGACCCAAGTTTGCGTTTCATTATGGGCTGTATTTCAGTGGTCAACGACGACTCATCAAACCAATAATCTTTTGGGCTTAGTTTTTACTATATCGAGGTTTTCAATACTTTGGCAGAATTCACTTCATCTGACTGGTTATTAGATAGCAAAATGGATTTGCTGACCAAACTTGTAGGAAAATGTCCATCACGTCATGGAGAACAGGAGGCCGCCTTTTTTAGTATCAAAACATAGTTAATTTGGCTTCAGGATTTTTTACTTGAATGTGTCCAAATGCATTATTTTATGAGGAAATATTCTACTTATGCTATACTTCATGATCATGAGCAATCGCAAAGTAAATAATTATTTCTCTATTTTTTATATATTATTACCAAATAACTTATAATACAAATGAAATCGTGTCAATTTCCATAGTAAATGCCAACGACAGTATGATTACGTTAAATATTAGTTTCGGAGAAAATTTCTAGATGGCATACCATACGTTTTAATGAAATGACATGATTACAAATAAAAACAAATTTTGTTTTATTTATTTACTATTATTTAAAATTATAAGCCCATTTATAAAATTAAAATTTTTTTTAGATTTAAAATTTTGTTTTCGTTAATAATTCGTTGAATATAAAAAACTGCAGTAAAAAAAAGTAAACATTTCGTTCAACTTCTACTAGTGCCATCTTTTAATCTTTTCCGGAATTATATCATGTTGGCGCATGATGTCGACGCGATTTTCCTTTTAGTTATTATAAGTTATGTGATTATTACATAAGTTGGTCTTGTTTCGATAAATGAACTAAATCTTATGTATTATCGGCAAAAGGCCGACAGCTACAATACGCTTGCTTAAAAACAAAACTGACTATTTTCAATTTTTTCAAAGCCTTCTTGTATTTAATCAAAATTCCAAAACCTACTATGTCGTCGATAATATTATGTTTTAAAACATTTCGGATATCGTAAATTTTTTCATGGCCTATATTGCAATGTATAAAGTTGTGTTCCCAGTCGTCGTTGCTCTGACTGTATATTAATTTAATTTCAGCTCACAACTGTATACACCTTCAAATGTCATGTCATTTTGGAGTTCTAACTCAAACAAAACACTCGTTATGTGTATATAAGAAAAATAAACACTTAAGATTTGTTTTTCCAAGCCATGTCATGTTTAATTTCCCTCTTTTTTCTTAAAACATATATATGTACATAGTGCATGCAAATCTAATCTATGTACAAAAAAAACATAACATTAATAATAATAGTCGACAACAACAACTATAACTGGGAACAGAACAATTTACATACATCGAGAGAAGAAAACAACTAAACCTTTAAACAAAACTTGTTTCAAGAAAAATTTACTTCTTAAAGACAACATTCAATTACAACAACAATAAATATACAAATATAAGAAAGAACTAATTAAATAACCAAATTCAGAAATACTTTGTTTGGGATGTTTAATACTATATTTGGTTATAGAGAGCGCGTGGCCAATAATATTATTACGATATGTATAATTTATAATCGCCAACGCATCTATGATACACGTCACACTTATTATTTTCAGCATTGCCGTTGTTGTTATTATATAGTGTGTTAAGTATGTACTTAATGTATGTATTTTTTTTTGTTTTGTTTTCTTTGACTTAAGACAACGGCAACAACAAATCTGTACATGTTGTTGTTGTTGAATATAATATAAAATTGTTACATTAATGTAAGAATAATTAATGATCGTGATTTTCATTCATTAAACGGGCATAGAGGGAAAAGAGGGAGATGGGTGTATAGAAAAAAATGAAACAAAAACTACTTTTTAAGCTCCATTCACAATTATATATATTGTACTTACTTGTATGAGCATATAGAAGTTGGCCTGGTCTGAATTATATATGTATGTATGTTATTGTTTGAGGTTAACGTGATCGTTAATCATCTTTGTGATTTGGTAATATTGTGTTGTGGTATCTTTAAGAAGGAAACTATATACTTATACATATATAGCTGGATATGACATCATTTCGATGAGTATAACTATCCATATCTCCAACATAATATCTTTATATGATGTTAATTTTTGTAAGTTCATATAACGATTTCAAAGCTCGAGATGCCATGTACAATTTGACCGCATGATAACATAAGCTGTGTTACAATCAGTTTCTATTGTATTCGCGATGATCCAAAAAAAACTTTTAAGTTTTTCATTATGAGTTGGTCAATCGATAATGGTTCCATGTCCTTTTTACACACTAAACCATAACATATCCAAGTGTAAATATTGTATATGATCATAGGTGACATAAAAAAGTTTTATGAAAGAAAATGAGGCTTAAGCCTCTGTAGAGCCTATAATGTTTTTGGCAACAACATTGGTATTTTCTATACACAGACACTTTTAAAACTTAATAATGAGGCATAACTCGAGCCCACAGGTCTTTCAACAGTACCAAATATTTACCGATCGATTAATGACCGTATAGGAAACAGTTGATTTAAACGAATCAAGCCAAACGAATCTTGAAAAAGTTGAAATATAATTGGATAATCTATTTGGAGTCAGTAGCATAAGAAAGAATGGTTAATTGACCAACTAGTTCCAAGCCTGAAAAGGTTAAAAACTATATTCACCTTTCATCCATCGATGGTTTTGAAATAATTTACCTAACCAATTTCCAATGTGAATTAAATACTAACAGGTTGAATGTCCCTCACATTCATGTCTACCGTGATGTTGTCATATAGTAAGTTATTTTAGAGCATTTGCTATCTTTGCCACATGCTATTGCTAGATTCTATATAGAAACTTCTTAGAATACTTAGAAATAGATAGTAACTACGAAAACTATTTTTTACTATTACACAATGGTTATATAAATATATTTTTCGGACACACATTATTAAGACACGCAGCATCCAAAAATATATATAACAAAACTACAATTATATCTATTTAAAACCTTATTTCGACACGAAGACCAGCCTGTTTGCTAATTTTAGCAATAATCATGTGCATCTTTCATTAGTTACAACTGTCTGGGCTATTTAATACGTGGTAGATGAGGTTGGTGATTTATAAGAAGAAAGTCAACGTGATTCTATATAAAGTTGTTTTATTGAATTTTGTTTCACATCGAAGGTTTGTAGGCAAGCATGTATCATTTGCTTACCCCCGATACATATGATGAGAAGCATCGTTAATGAGAGTACACATCCCTACTTTATCCCTGGATTTGTATTCACAAATTGTCTTGTTGAAATATTCTATGATCGTTCAGACTAGAGTTTGAGCTGATGTGTTCAGTTCATCTACTTCTTGCTATCAAACCCTCATCTTGGTTTTTAATTGTTGGAATTGCGATATTGTCAAGAATCATCAATGGAGAGAACATCTTTATTGATGTGTTGACGAGAGACAAACCTCCCCAGGTCTTGCAATCTTATATGTGTCACGTTGTTGGGGGTTGTTTGCTTTCCCGCTTGTTAAGACTGGACCACTTTCGTCCTTTTTAGATAGTACATTGGTTAAATTATGTTTATAAAAGATAAGATGTAGCTCTTTCATCAACATCATATTTGTAACTGTGATGAAACAATTTATTATTGATATACCCTTACAGCATAAAAATAGATTTCGGTAAGCCCACTATAGGTAGACAAAATATAATATTTTTTATAATTGTCTATATAGAGTCTCCAATTCAAGACAATTATAAATTTTGAAATATCATTGATGGACATCGTGAATATCAAAGAGACAATTTTCTAAAAAAAATTTCTAAAAAATAAAGAATTTTAAAAGGTTAAATCTCCTTCGCATTCGTGTCTACATTTACCTGATATTGTCATAGCAAGTTAGATCAAAATATCTTGTTATTTGTAGTCCGTGCTATTCATAGATACTTCTGTTTATAGAATATACTTTCTTGTTATTTCTGGTACATGCCATTCTTAGATTCCTCTGTTTTTAGAATTACTATATAACCATAAGAAAAGTTTTTTTCTTGAAATAGGAAGATATTTTCGTCCTCGATTTTAATTTACTATTTCATTCAAAAATAATATATATTTCGTACTACACACTATTTATAAATATATTTTGTACAAACATCATTTAGACACGCAGCATCTGAAAATATTATAAACAAACCATGCAACTATTTTTATATCGAGCCAGCACACTTTGTTGTGTTCGCCTTGAAGAACTAACTTGAATTAGTTATTATTCATAAGTTTAATCCACAAGTAGTGACCAAATCCTAAATAGCATTCGATGATGAAAATGAACATGACTGGGTTGAGGTGCAGAAAATAAGTTTTAGAGCTTTTGCTAATTTAAACCATGATGATGTGCTATTTCCCAATGACTAACTGTCATTCGCTTTATCAGCAAAGACGTCGTTCTTAATGTGACCCCGATGTGGTTGTATACTTTTCGCTACATCTGTATTCATTTCTAATTGCTTGATTGATTTTAACGTTCGACTACTGAAACGTTAATTACCTATCATAAGTATTGTTTACAAAACTGAAAACTATTTTGTAGAGTGACGTCCATATGTACAGTGGCGAGTTGGTTCAAAATAGAACGATCTGAGTTTATCAGATCCATAGAGCTATACATTCGGGCAGCTGGCTTGGGCTGGTTAACCGTAAGTGATATTCATTAATGCTGGTGTTTCAGACATAGCCTTATGTAAATTGTGTAGGCCACAACGTTCTCAATAATCACAAAAACAAATTCTTCAGAACGTCCATTTACAATTGAATCGCCGTATTCTAATACCAAAGTTCAGAGAATATTGACCGCTTTGGAGCAGGTTCAAAATGTACTATACCGGCATATTTCCAAGCCTATAACAATCAAAAAGTCAACTAGCTACAACAAATTAACGTCTAAAACAATCGCTTGCACTATCATTAAACCAATTATTAAATACTTGCACGGTAGCCCCAAATCGATCACTTTATAACCTGTCAACTTCATTATCAGATTACACATCGAATAGTAGCTCAACAGCAAGATGACACTCACACATCAAACCAAAGTTTTTCATTCTTATAATCGACTATTACTTCCTTTACTGTAAAAGCGATCAACTCTACAAATGATCAAATTGACTTTAAATGGCGCTACAATCGAAACTATAAGCACACGACATAGCGCGCTATTTTAAAACTATTACAAATCCGACAAAAAACGTATTATTTCCCTCCTCAATGTATACAAACATTCACATATAGTAAATACGTACGTACTGGCGATCGTGGCGTTCATCTATTTAATATTTATGATCAATTTTCTTAAGAAAACGAAAAAAAATAAAAGAAAATTACGACAAACTGTAGAAAATCAAAAACAACAACAACAAAATTTTTACAACATTAACATCATAAACCAAAATTAAAAATAAAATTAAAATAAAATAATTCTATTTCTATAATCGGAGGTGGATAATAAACGCGGCGATCTTTTTTTGAATATTTTGTATAAAAATAAAATTTTCTAATTTTAGATTATTTTTAATTTAAGAAAAATTGGATATTTTTGCTTTTTCGTTTTCGAAAATCGTGGGCACCAGAATATTATTATCGTCATGATCATGATATTAATTTGTACATACATACATATGAACATATGCGTTGATCTATAATTAAATTTACTGTTTTTCATTTGTTTTTCGCTAAATATACATACCGCGAATCGCGATTACATATCTATATGTATACACTTACATATACATATATACATATACGTTCGAAACAGTACTTTATTTTTAATGTATGATTAAATAAGAAAAATTTTTTTTAATGTTGATCGTAAATGATCTTATTTTTAGTTTTTTATTATTTTGATTTTTAATTAAAATGAAAATACAAAATTAAAAATGATCGCGAGATCTAAAAATAAATAATTCGCGTATATATATATATATCCATTTTTATTTTGTAAGGGCGTTAAAATTGTAAAAGCACTAAGAACGTGTATCGTGTATTCGAATGTTTAATTGAGGGGGTGTGAGAAAATTTTTCGATCTTCTGTTGTTTTTTTTATATATTTATATATAAATACACAATATAATTACATATGCGGGATGATGATCGTATATATACTTATAACGGTTTAATTTTAAAACGATCGCAGAATATCGATGATCAACTGCGTAAATGTTTTCAGGTACAGGATTCGGCCAGGTGTAGGGATATGAGATCTTTAAACATGCTCAACATTTCTAGTGTTCTCATATAATCTTGATCGTACACAAGTCAGAGATATTATGTCCAAACATATAGGAAAAACATCAATGTATATACTAATCTAGAAAAAGGCACAACCGCTGCTCATATCTGTGAATCATAGTTGAACTTCAAATCCGATATTATATAGAAACCAAGAAATTTTGGCTGCTTCCTTGCTCCTTATGCAATATAATCCCACTGTTACCATTTCACTTATAACTATTCTTGACTTTTCATTTCAGATATATCTCTTTGGGTTTTTTAAACCGAATCATCAGCTAAACCTATGAACTTTACCACTTATGGCATTTCTACTTTGAGTACTTCATCATTATACTCGAGACTCTTTAATAAGTATTGTGAGATCTTAAAAGTCACAAACACTTCCAATTTTGTACCAAATCTATTTCTAGCCAAAATGAGTTCGGTAGAAAAACTATGATAACTTCAAATAAAAGTAAAGTCAGAGTTCTGACTTCTCTGATACAATAAAACCCTAAAAACATCGTGAACCTTGATTGAAATGTTGGTAGTAAAATGGCTCCGAGTTCAGTATATATGGAGGCGAACACGTTATGGTAAAGTGTTTGTAACAACACAACGTATATTCATTCGAATATTTATTCGGAATTTATTTATAACTATATCAGCTCATTTTCATAAACCACTTTAAAGACAACAAAAACCAAAACAAACCGAATATCACTAGAACATTTCACAAAATTATATTTTGTAAATAAAATTCCCTCTTCAAAATAGTCGTGAATTATGGCATTTGCATACACACGAGTCAATGCACATCTATATATACATATATATGACATAAAATGACCATCAACAGTGTTTCCATATATTTCCCCATTTGGGAATTTCCAAAATATATAATTTTTTTATTTGTTTGTTACACATTCTCGTTAAACGTAATTTGATGCTAATTTTAGGAATTTTCATGTCTTTCGTGAAAAATGAAAATTAATTTCAAAATACATAAAAAAAAAGTTGAGTAAAATGTTAAAAATAGTTTTTGTCTTCTATATACTGAGCGTGTGTGTGTGTTTTGTGAGAAAAACAAAAAATTCTTATGGGAAAATTGTTTTTCATTCAATTTATATTTTCATTTTTCCATCATGATGGAAAATTTATTTTTATTTTTGGAATTTTAATTATAATTGTTCATTTATATACATCAGTATATACATAACCTATTTGTAGATACTATACATGTCTATAAATACATCTATTTATAAAACAAATAATGTTTGAGTGCACACACACGCATACACTCACACGAGTATTTACCACGCAAAAATACATATCGAGAGACGAGATATATTCGGACCAGACAACGTGTCTATAGATGTTTAAAATTAAGGCCACACTGTTTTCAAATCAATTAAGATCCCACAAAACAAAAATCAAAGACACAAGACATTGTAGTACAACAACGACAACAGAAATGGCCTCCTCCACGATATGTTTTATATATTTTTCAATAATTTTGTTGTGCTGTCTGTTGGCACGCGACTCATGACAAGAACCTGAAATTTCATTTCAAATTATTATCATCCTCCACGCGAAAAAATTTGTAGATTTTTCTTAATATATATACATATGTGTGTGTATGAAACAAAACGTGGTTGGTGTAATCATATGCTGTATATTAGCCGCCAATTTCATACTGTAATCGAACATCCTCCACCTTCATTTTTTTTTTGTTTTGTTTACACAAATACTTAATATGTTACGATTAATTTATAAAATCACATTGAGATCAAGTTCAAGCGAGAACAACCTTAAATTGTTTCTTATATATAAATAAAATAATAAAATACGAAAAGAAAATTCCCACACCCTCGCTCAACTGACGAAAGTGAAAACTATATATGCGAACAACATCAACGTGCCAACAAAATAAATTTCTACGTCATCAAGATCGTCAATCTTTAAGCCAATTTGTAGTATATACTAGAGATGCCTAGCACACACTGTTTAGTCAATCCCAACAAATATTCCCTTCCATTGACAGTATTGATTTTTTGCGATTTCCAGGCTTGATATATTCACGAAATTCCATTGAAAGAATTATAGAAAATTCTATATTTCCAGGAAACCATTTCTTGGATGAAAATGCGCACACAGAACAAGAGAAAAATAACATTTTCTTAGAAAAGAAAATATATATGTATGTATATACATGTGTAATGAAAAATTAATAAATCAAAATGCCTCATCTCCCACCACCCCCGATCACAAAGTATGTGTTTTATATACCATTACCTTTCCGGTCGCTATTTATCCATAATATATATTATGTATATAAGAGTGAAATGTCAAAGGTAATGTCGTCATGCCAGCTCCTTTATACACCAAAAACAAAAACAAACAAGTCTATATATTTTCATGACCTTACACTACGTCTTTGCTTCCCTTTTCCTCGTTTATTCCAAATACAAAAAATTTTCATTCATAAAAAAAGCCATATTAGGCCTTGAAAAATAATCACATAACATTTCTCATCCCTTTTCAAATTTCACACATTGAATAAACCAAAAACAAAAATAACAATTTTATGAATGAAAAATTCCCGGGACACACATAAACCGGCATAACAGTATGTACATAACATTATGTGCTTATGAATGAAACAACCTACGCACAACCAAATATAATTCCCCTACTTATATAGCTACCCCTATTTAAAGGGATAAATATATATGAATGAAGTTCACCAACACACATCTATATATTATATACTAATCGTATTAAGGAGAAATCTACTGTTCTCTAAATTGGCGCATGACAAGAGTCGAGACTACCGTCAGCCATTTTGATTTTTTGTTCTGGTAAAGAAAGCAAACACTATTTTATGAATGAAAAATATTACGTCACACTTGTAGTTATGGTAATAAGAGAACGAGAAAGAGATGTTAGGGGTCACGGTAAAATATTCACCATTGATTTAACATACAAACACTTATATATAATGTATAATGTCATATTACATCAATGAAATATAGGATGGGGAAAAAAAACAACAAAAATCGATAAACCGGATCGAGAAGTGAGAGTTAGATTTTCAGTTCTCGTTGATTATATTGTATTTCAATGTGAATGTGAAGTTCAACAGAATATAATGGAATTGATAAGGTCGTCATGGTAATGGAAATTAGATCTGGGAAATGCGTTTATCTATTGTTAATAGATTTTTTTGTTTTCCTTTTTTTTTATCTATATTTTGTATTATAATTCGAATGACGTCAGCAACAATTTTATTTAGTTTTGATTGCCGGTTCGACAGGCTTTGTTTGGTTGCTGCTTTTGATTTTCCAACTCATATTTACGATAAGATTTTCGTTTGCAAGAGGGGACAAAATAGGTTTTCGTTTATATAACAATTGTTGGAAATAGTGTTTTGATATGGGAAAATACAATTTTCTGTTTATTTGTATACATTATGACGTAGATGAAAATGATAAATTTGATTATCGCAATTGATACATATGTGTGTAAGCAATGGTTTGTTGACGTGCACATATCATCGTGTCTTATCGTTTGGTATATCTAATATAATATTGTTCCTGGATAGGTATGTCTTAAAGGACAGGAGGTACTCATTAGGTTCATCACGCTTTGGCTACGGTCTAGAATTTTGATGAGGTACGATGTAATGGTAAAAGTGTCTTCTGAACAGGTGGGTGGAATGGATATACTATAATATAGATACAGAAACTATTATGTTGCTCTGTCGGAATTGTACGTTATATACGTTCTAATATGCACTTATACTTATAGAATGACTCTTGAGTTGCAATGAAATCACCTTAGCAACTTAAGCCGAAAGAATCAGCGGCCACACCGATCCTCATGAAGCTGATTAACATGCTGATTAATTGGAACTAAACCACCAGTGTGGAACCATAAAAATTGTCATGGTTTGCGAATCGAAGTCACCAGCTTTCATATAGTTGCTTGTTATTGAGCATCAAGACACCAGGGTAATTTAACAAACAGAAAATTGGGGTTCAGTCAGGTTGGATATCAATTATATTTCTCACTTCGTCACTGCTTAATCTAATCATACATATACATATTGTCTCGCATAAGTTCGATAACATTATCCGATGTCACGAACTCTAATAGTATGTACATAGTACTCTAAGAGCATGCTCATGATCCTGATATTTTCTCGCCTTGAACCGTCTGTATAGAATACCAAAATCATCTTAGAACTGGGCTCAAAACACATGTATAATAAGATAATAAGATCGAGTAAGTTTTCTTTGCAAAGCTTTATGTATGCATCATTGTTTTAGGAAGTCAAATAAGTTTAACGGCCCAACCATATGATTAAGTCTCCTCATATACGACTCGCACTGGTTATTACTGTATATATCTGTATGATTTTTCTATATGAAATACGAGACATGCATGCTCCAACCACATATGCCATAACCGAAGATTATAAATTTCGAGTTTCTTTTATTTTCAAAACTTTAACCGCGTGCATAAATCACACGTAAATATACTCTGAATTTTTAACTAACCCAATTCCCTAAAATAACTATTCGTCGTTATAGGTTGACATAAAACATTGTACAAAAATAAAACTATCATAAAACTATTAATGAAAATAATATAAGAAATGTAGAGACGGAACCAACGAACGACCAACCATGTTGTTTTTCAACGTATAGTTTTGTTTGTGTTACTTCAACACACATCTAAGAAGATTCAACGTTGAGATGGTGCGCGCGCGATAAAAATATTTTAAGTGTACACGACAAGAAAATTAAAATAATAAATAAATAAATTTAAAACAACAATAAATATGCCAGGCAACAGTTTGGTGCTGAAAATAGATTTTTGTTTTTCATTTTTCTCACAATAAAATCGTCGTCGTCTAATTATTATTTATGTTTGTCATTTCTTAATTATATCAACACACTCGTTCACACAAAAATGCAATTATCTAAGAAAATATCCTTTTTATTTCTTATACAAAGATTCGAAAAACTTGATAAATTTTCTATTTATATCCCGCAAAAACACACTTGTTGGTTGTATTTAAATAACACATATGCGTGTACATAGATAGAAATGTTCTCGTGTCACGTTCAAAACACAATACCGATATACACACACTCTGATCGCTGTGATTCGCGTCAGAACAACCAACTTTTGAATCATCTTTTAAAAATGTACTCGCGCGTAAACGAAAATTTCTATTGTTTTCATCGATCATATGATCATTTTACACAAAATATTTGTTTCACACACACAAACACATCATGATCGACTAAATATAGATTTGTATAATATGATGAATCGATCGCGCGCGTTTGTTTCAAATATAGAAAAATTACGTGAAAAACAAAAAACAATCGAACAAGACATTAATCATAATATTTTGTTTTTCTTATTTAACCGAAAACGTTGATTCGAGAAGAAGATATTTGTATATGTACAGTGATCCTCAAAATTATTCGCATACATAATATTTTAACATTATAAGGAAATTGGATTCGAATCTATGCCATAACCTAACAGTCCTTTTACTTTGCTGCATATAGAAGGAATTCCAGTGGCGTAGTCTTATAAAATTTGATTTACAGTCTTACAATCAGTTTGTCAAGTTTCTGTTTGATATGGCCGAATATGACAAAATGTCAATCTTGTTCTCAAAATTCTATAACTACCCCCGAGACGATAGCTTACTTAAATGGATTATGATGTAAACTTCAATTAGTTGTCCAAATAATTTTGATCCTCACTGTAAATACATAATTATAAAATCGGCCATCGTCAGAAGATATTTTTAAATCTCACAAATCTCGTCGAGATTTTGGTTTTGAAATTCGCTCTAAAATTAGAATCAGTGCAACAGCTGATCGAAAGTGATATTGGTTTTCAATATATAGATGACCCCCGATTATCTACATGCTCGCTAAAAATATGCAAACACCTCATATATACGAGCAGATTCATACATATATAGAGAGAGAGGTGAACAGCTGAGCGCAATAATTAAATTAATTAAATGAAAATTCGGGCGGATGATTAATCCAAATTTTGTTTACATTTTTCTCGCGAATATTTATATAAAAAATGTTCATATCATCCGCAAAGTATAAGATTTGGACGTCAGCGATTTTGGCGCTTCTTCTATAATAATCGAACTTTTGCCAGAAAAACAACGACTATCGCCACGCTGTGATGAATCATACACACATATGGGTGCGAGCGTTACGGGCGCACAACAGATTATCGCGGGTTAAGCTACACAGATTATATTATATAATTTGTACTGTGCGCGAGGCAGCACAATAAATGACGCTCGACTTTTCCAATTTTTCCTTTCTATTTACATAACAACAAAAAAATTTGTTTTGTTTATAAGATAAGATCGAACTCTATATAAATTTTCACGCGGCTATCAAAATACCGTTAACGTTTCTCTCGCTGACGTCAAAATGACGATTGTATTTGAGTAATTTTTATGAGTTTTTCGCGATTTTTCGCTGTATATTCAACCTCTATAATTTGGAGCTTTAAATGGAGATTTTTGTTTGATTTGTGTTCATCGTGTGACGTTTGCATCAACGCGTTAA
The DNA here is from genome assembly GCA_963932295.1 of Tipula lateralis. Taxonomy (NCBI): domain Eukaryota; kingdom Metazoa; phylum Arthropoda; class Insecta; order Diptera; family Tipulidae; genus Tipula; species Tipula lateralis. Next base: position 194,842,182 of record OZ010737.1, read on the forward strand.
CAGATAGAACATGGTTGTATATATATGGTTTTTTGATTGTCTAAATATGTACACATGCGATGCGTGTAATTAGATTGTGATTGTCGTAATTTTCAATGTTTATTGTTGTTGCTGTTGTTATAATATATGTTGACTGCGGATTACAAATTGAGAATTTTCTGATAAGGTTAATCTTTCATTTGCGTAAATAGATGCATGCCATTACGTATGTAATGTTTGTGTAATTAACATATAATACAATGTCTCATGTTGCTATTTGAATGAATATACGGGTGGATACGGTTATCAATGGGGAGCTTTTGATATATAGTCAAAGATTGGTGCACTGATTTATTGAAATTACGTCAATATCTTGTTCATGTTCCAACAAAGGGAACATAAGAGATGATTCCAACCACCTGCTGGGAGTTAAACGCATTCATCAAAGGTGCTATATAGTCTCGATAATCTTCAGACTTGTTATCTAATCGCGCTTAACACTAAAAAGCACTATTCAAGTGGTTCATGGTACTCGGAACCCGAGTTCAATGATGAAATGTAACTCCATTCCAAACTGTATTAAATCGGTGGTCCTGGGATCGCAAAATGGTTCAATCTTCGTTTATTTTTGGATGTACTGTAAATATACTCTAGCGCTTTCTTCGTTCAATATAATGCAAAACCGTTCTACTCAGCTTCCACTGTAAGGCCAGTACTTTCAATACTTTAAACTTTTTTACATAATTCATACAAATCACAGCTCCACTTCCAACTTTTGAAAACGTGTAATCGTAATTAGTCTTTAAGATGCTTCAAGTGATTACGAACAACTTGATCATGGAAACTATTTGTGGCCAGCAATTTGACACATATAGAACTTAAAATTGTGCCATCTGATTGTGACAGTACTTGCTAATTTTGTTTTGAAGAGTACCTAATTGCATAGTTATAGTATTCCCATCAGATCGAAGCTTCATTTACTAAATTAATCAGCTCCATATGAACCAAACTATATACAAGCTGATGCAAAATACATTTTTTGAGCTAAAAGTTAGATCCAACAAAATCACATTCAAACAATATATTATGCTTACTTGGCCTGTTTCTAAGGACGACTTCATGTGTTATAGTCTCAGAATTAATGTTCTTCAGGCTGACTGCATATGTAAATAGTTTAGGACTTTTACATATCGATAAAAACGAGTACTATATCAAAATTTCATCCTGATGTACCAATAATTACATGAGTGCCTTTCAATCTCAACGAAATGGGCCACAATACGCCTATTCAATCTCCAGCTGTTATTCACAAACTCACTCTCTCATCAATCCCAAACCAATCGATTAAAATGAAACTGATCGGCGATACTATGTATTCAAATGATAGCGTACCGTGAAAATACCCAGGAATTATTATAAACCGCACGCCAGGCACACACCAACAATCTATCACGTTAAAAATCGAAACGAAACAACAACAAAATTATTACAAAACGGTAAAACAACAACAATATACCGTGCACACAAAAACCAACATGAGTACATAATATATACATATATAAAGGAAAGAGACGCGTGCCGAACGTCATGACGTCATTATATATTTAAACAAAAAAAAACAATAATGAGAATAATGATTATATATAGCTATACTCATCTCACTCTAGTCAAATTCACACAATAAAACAGAAAACAAAAAAAATATACTTTTATATACAATTTTATTTCTCCTACTATGCGACGATATATATAATTTTGTTCTTTCATCAAAATATTTTTAGTAACGAAAAACGATTTGGGGTGGGGAGAGCGATATTCTGATTGGCGTACACAACACATAACAAGAACTATATTTATAAATGTATTCGTTATGAATTAAAAAATTCTCCCATTCGTAATTCCATTTTAGGAATGTGTGTTTTTTTTTTGTTTTTCAAATTTGTTTTTTCGTTCGTATATTTTCTCAATCGACTCGTAGATGTGTATGAGTGTGTATATACTCGAAAATATTGTAAAACAGTTTTTTGTTTTCTGTTCTGTTGATTGAATAAAATTCATTTTTTTTTTGTTTTTGGTTTACATTTTGTGTTCATTCATAAAATCATTTGTACCGTCGGTCTCGCGCTTCAGTAGTGTTCGGACGTTCACGGTTAATGGAACGTGGGAGAAAATTTACAAATATATAAATTGAAGTGTAATAAAAGGAAAAACAAAATTGATAAAAAAAAAGAAAATTTGTGTCTCTAATTTTGTGTACTCGACGTGGAAAATTATGGAATAAAATTGTTAGTGGGAGTGCAAATATTTTGGTGTATATACAACAAAGTGTGGAAAAAAATTATTTTGTTGTGAAAATTGAAAATTATATATTATAATACAGTGTTTATTGTGCTAACGGAAAATTAATTTTTTCGAAAGAAAGTGAAATCTAATACATATTTATAGTTTGTGGGTGATTGAATATAAATTCAAGTGTTACAAATTGGAAAAATCGTTTTTCCAAGTGTTTTTCAACTCGACGTAGTTGAGTATTTGAATTCGTTGAAAATTCCAGGTAATTTTCCTAATCAATTAACAACATGACTATATACATATGTGTAAGGTGTCCGTCGGTTTTGAATTGTTCGATTAAATCGAAAGTTCAACCGCATAATATAAGAACAACAACAACAAATCGAAAATTTTCTTGTGAGAGTGAAAAACTGTTGTTGTTTTTTTAAAGAATTTTCTCATCGTGTTGTGTGATGTGATATATATACACACATTTTTCTGTCGCTTGTTTCGACCTAAAAAAAATCGAATTCGGTGTCAAATGTCAATTTAATAAAAATTAATTAATAAAATTGTAATTAATTTTTGTTGAAAAATAGTTTTTATTTTGAGAAGATCATGGACTTGACTTAGATATATATTTAGTAAGACATATGTGTACATACTTGTATGTGTATACACCTTGTCCGACGGTTTATATGTACTTTAATCTTATTTATGTTTTGTTTTGTTTGATTTTATTTACAGGCGGCGTTGCCCCTGGACCACCTGCAACGGCCATGATCATGGAAGGGTTGGAAACCCTTGTTGCGTCACAACCGCACCATACATTCCTACTAACCGAATCGGCAGCGGCAGCTCATTTTAACGTGTTGAGTTTTGATACACTATTCAAAACGGCTGCAACAACATCATCATCATCAACACTATCGTCTTCGCTAAACAATAATAATAGTTTGCTAATTAATAATAATAATAATAATATTAATATTAGTAATCACAATCATAATAGTAATAATAGTAATAGTATAACAATAACATCGGGTACAACATCGCCATCGACAACAACAACCCTAGTGAATAATACAAATACAAATTTAAACAATCATCATCATCATCATCATCATAGCAACCATCATCATCACCACCATCATCCGCATCTAAGTTTATTAAATAGTAATAGTAATAGTAATAATTCCAACAATCAAACCCAAAACAATAATCAACAATTGCCCCAATTAAGCGGCGACCATCATCGATCAAGTGATCCACATTCAACAGCAACAAATAATAGTAATAACAATAATAATAATAATAATAATAGTAATAATAATAATATCAATAATAACAATAGTGATTCACAACAGGGTGATCTTAACACACCTGTTACAACATCGAGTGATATACCATCGTTTTTTGGACCCTCAACTGTCGTTGAACCACCACCAATTACTGGTAAGTCATATGATCCTATATATATGCGCTTTGTTATTTAAGAAGAACGTTTCTTATCGCGAACGGCGGAATATATCCATGTATGTAAACTATATACTATATGTAGTATATAAACACAAACAAAAGAAATTTATCAATTTTTCTTAGAATTTTTAGAATTGATACAAATATTTCTTATCATATACACATAAAAAATTAGAGATGCTGCGAGAATGCAAAATAACACACAGTTAACATAAACCTTTTAGTCTATATATATATATATATATATATAGATACGTGTGTGCATACACATACGTTTCCTTTCACTTACGTCTTGATCTTAATGAAAATATATCCGCATACAATGTACCATATATTATATAGATATGAAAGTCGAAACCATGTTTTAATGGCGACTATATGGCGATCAAGATTGATCGTATATAAAAAAACGGGTATTTTATATAGAGAAATTCGATCTTACATATAACTGGCTCCATGACCATTAAATCTTATTTTGATAGTTTTAAAATTTGTTCAGACAAACAAATGAACATGACATTTATATCACTCCTCCCCTTATCATATATATATATATTCACACAACAAATTATATTATGGCTTTGATCCATAAAATCGCGTCTTAAATCATATATATTGTATGCTGAACTCGAAAACAAACTATTAAGCCAAATAAATAAACATAAATTTGTCTATAAGATAATTTTCTTAAAAAACAAAAGAAAATTAAATTGGCAGAATCTCCTTAAATAGGCCCAAAGTATCAAATTGTTGTTGTTTAATTTATAAATTTATTTATTGCCAATTTAATATTTTATTTATATTTTGTATCTCTTTCCACGACGAGTCTCCATATACATATATAAAATACAATGACATTTGGTTGCACAAAATGTCGCGGCCATTTTAAAATTTAAAATAACTAAACCGACATATTGGAATAAATTAGCAATTAATTAAGAAGAAGAAAAAATTGCTTAACGCGAGAAATATCTTCGTCAGTCTTAAGTGCATCCAGCATCGTACATATATATACATGGTATTGTGTGTGTCTCGTTGTACATGTATATATGTATATAGTTTACAACACATACAAACGAAAGGGTATATGAGTTGTAATCATATGTAGTTTATCATACTCGTAGTAATATTCGCGCTTATCGGAAACGGAAATTCTCTAAACTCGAAGTTATATTGTTTATCTTGAAAATGAAAACAAAAATTGTATTAAATTTCTTAAATTACAAAAATTAAATGTTTTCTTCTTGTTCTTCTCTTTTTCTCTCTCGCGACCACAGGTTCAATCGAATCGGACGATTTATCATTAGAACCGCAATCAGTCTCGAGTCCGTGTCAAAGTTTGTGTTCGCCATTGAAACAAGAGAGAAGTAGCCCGATTATTGATAAAGACGAGATTAGTAATAAATACGAGTAGTGTTACCATGTATCCACATCACAATGATATGCAGCAACATAATCAACAGCAGCATTTGCAGCAGCAGAATATCGAGGGCAAAATTTTGTACCATGGAATTTTTACGACACGCAGCCCCGTACCAAACATAACAAATTTAAATTCACCACAATTGACGATCATGCCGGGACAAATGTCACCGCCGTCGGCGGGTTTGGGCAGTTGGGGAATTCCCTCGCCCGACAAAACCCTATTTCAACCGCAAATGTTTAGCCTGCTTGGCCCCGGGCCACAAAATACAACACAAGCCCATTTTCAAAATCAAACATCACAAAGCCCGTCGCCTGGTGTCGGCCACCATCATACACACTATACAAATGATGATCGGCCACACGTCGAATTGCTCGGCTTGAACATGGACTGCTCCAGTATTATATTAAAACAATCGCCCAACTATATGGATATGGGTACGCATCAGGGCCAAAACGATTTGCATCAGTATACGCGTAATCAAAATATTGCGCCAAAATATCAATGGATGGATTCGCCCGTTGAATATGGTTCACCGCAGCATCCCAGCCTAGTCGTGCCCGGACCATCGTCCTCGTCGTCACAAGGTCTCATCCCAAAGCAGGAACCCTTTTCGACAGGTTGCAGTTCAAATGATTCGCCCCATCATCAAATCCAGGCGAACAACAATAACAATCAATCGACGACGCAATACTATCCAGTCCAATTGGCGGAATACAATACATCGACAAGTAAAGGCCACGAAATTTTATCGCAAGTCTATCAACAATCTAATATCCCATTGAAATTAGTTCCAGTTAAGCCGCGCAAATATCCCAATCGTCCATCAAAAACGCCGGTGCACGAACGCCCATACGCCTGCCCAATCGAAACATGCGATCGTCGTTTTTCGCGTTCCGACGAATTGACGCGCCACATACGTATCCACACCGGCCAAAAACCGTTCCAATGTCGTATATGTATGCGATCGTTTTCACGATCCGATCACCTAACGACACACGTGCGAACGCATACGGGCGAAAAACCATTTTCGTGCGACACATGTGGCCGCAAATTTGCACGATCCGACGAAAAGAAACGGCACGCCAAAGTTCATCTCAAGCAACGCATCAAAAAAGAGAGCAAAATAAATCAACAGCAGCAACAGCAGCAGCAACAACAAGCGCAACAACAACAATTACAACATCACCATCTGCAGCAACAGCATCATCACGCACAACAACATCATCATCATATGTTGCATGGCGACGATCCAATGAACGGTGCTGGCAGTATTGTTGTAGCCCAACCATCGTCGACGACAACGTCGTTGTAGACCGAGACAATGTCGATCGATCCGCTTAATTTAATTGATGGTAATCATTTGGATGATTCGAATATTATCGAAATTGCTGATCAAATTCAACAACATCGTGACGCTACTACTACCACTAACCCAATTGAAACCACTAATAGTAGTAACGATGATGATGATGACGATCAACAAGTTGTGATCGTATTATTTTTACAGTAAGTTATATTGTATATGTATAATTGTATATTCGATCGATCGACATATATTTATGTATCATTTGTCTTTTTTTACGTACACACACATATATATACATATAATGTAATTATAAATTGTGACGCCCAATGTGGGGCATAACTTTCTATTATTACTATTGTTTTATTATTATTATTTTTTAATCTCTAATACTGTGATCTCAAATTATAGACTTATCTCTTGTTGTTTGCTGTTATTTATAAATGAAATTAAAAATAATTAATTAATTAAATATATATAAATATATAAATGTTTATTTGTTTTTTTATATATAGATATATATTTATATATATAAATAATATAGAATTATAAACATAGAATAAAAAAAAACAAAAGTTGGTTGCAATGTATATATATATATATATATATATATATATATATATATATATATATATATATATATATATATATATATATATATATATATATATATATATATATATATATATATATATATATATATATATAAATATATATATATATAAATATATATATATATATATATATATATATATATATATATATATATATATATATATATATATATATATATATATATATATATATATATATATTTATTTATATATATATATATCCACAATATATATTATTTTATTATTTTTATTTTTCTATTCTTACAACGAATACAAATTAGAAAAAAAATTGTTCCTTAAAAATGAAAAAATAAATAAATATTTATAAAAATAAAAACAAAATAATAATTAATTAAACTGTTAATTAATTAGTAACCACCGATATAAATAAAAGTAAATTGATGTTGTGATTAAAAAGAAAACAAAAACTAAATGAACAAAAGTTAGCAAACAGCTGCCATGTTTAAGATAAAAAAAAACAAAACACAAAATGGTAGAATAACAGTTAATTATTTAAAACAAAAAACACGTGGATCCGCCATTCGTTTTACTAAATAACCTAACCTCAATTTTATTACTAAAAATATATATATATTATATATATATTTAATTTGCAATTTTATTTTAATTATTTTTTTTTAACAAAATGGCTTTAATTAACAAATAATATTAATTGTATTTACATTCCATAAATATTTTATTTTTATTTAGTTTAATTTTTAATAAATATATAATATAGATTATTATTTATTTTTATTTTATTATTTTAAAGTTTTTATAAATAAAATTTATAAACATAAAATAATTATGCAACCAAACAAATTTATAATAAACAAAAAAATATTATTAATGTAATTAAACAGGTTGTAAATGGCCTTATTTTTAAAAAAAATAAACATAAATAAACAAAAAACAAAAAAAATTATATATTTGGAAATGTGGCCTAAAATTAAATAAACAAACAAAATTTCATTAAAAATCAGAGAGTATAAATTTTACAAAAAAAAATTAAAAATATAAATATTTAAATACATATTATTATATTTAATTGTGTTTCTATAAAATTAAAATATAAAAAAAATAAAAATCAATCTTTCGGCCTATCCTTAATGAAATGAAAAAACATATAAAATACATATTATATTATAAATTTATTATTAGATGTTATTATTATGTAATTATAACAAAAAGTGATTTATTTATTTATTTATATTATATATTAAATGATTGAAAATTTGAAAAATTATATTTTTTAAATTTTTCAAAAATTTAAAATGCAAACGTGTCAAATGCACAAAAAACGTATGCTCTAAGACAATGTATAAAAAAATTAATTAAAAATTTTTAAAATTTTAAATTAATTTAAAAATACACATAAATATATAAAATAAAAATAAATAGTAATATACATTATATATAATATATATATATATATATATATATATATATATATATATATATATATATATATATATATATATATATATATATATATATATATATATATATATATATATATATTTATATTTAAAAATTAAATATAGATAGAAATTTAATTATATATGATAAATTTTTTTTAGATAGAATATGTTATAATATATACATGTATATATATATATATATATATATATATATATATATATATATATATATATATATACATAATTAAATATGTTTTTTAGTTAGATAACATTTATTAAAAAATAAAAAATTTAGATAGACATGTTTTTTGTAAATATTTAATTAATATTAATTATGTATTTTGAATTGTTTATTTTTATTTATTTATTGCATTATATAAATTACAAAAATAATGGAATTTTTAAGCAACGCTCTTTTATTATATAATTATGATTATGATTAATTCTATTTTGTGATTAAGTTACCGAAATTAATTCAAAGTGCCATACAAAAATTACAAAATAAATAATGTCATTGAATAATTATAAATAATATTTAAATGATGTCCAATTAAATTCCAGTGCCAGATAATATTATTATAAAAAAATATTATTATTTTAAGTTTTTTTTTCGTCACGCTAATTTAATAATAATACTAATACGCTTAAAAATAAAAATTATGTCAATTATTTATATTTTATTTTATTTTATTTTTTCTACAAATAAATACTATATATATATATTAAAAATTCCATTCATGTTGTGTTAATAAATAAATAAAAATAAAAACAAAACTTTACTAAAAATAAAGAAAACATTTTATTTGTAAAATAAATTTCTCAAATCCTAACTTATTAATTATTGATTAAATATTTCATATTTGTAAACTTTTAATAAAATTTATTATAATTATATATTATTATTATTATTATTATTAATTGATTAATTATTATTATATTATTATATATATTTAAATTAATTTAATTTTTATTAATATATAAAACAAGATACTGATGTTTAAAAAAATAAATTTAATTATAACAATCAAAAAATTAAACAAAAAAATTAATTTAAAAAAAGATTAAATTAAAAACAAAAAAATCAAGACAAAAAATAATAAAAATTAAAATGTTGACACTAAATTGTTTGTTTTATTTTGTAATCGATCTGTCAGATGCATCCTATGAATACTAGATTTCTTACTAAATCCTAGTCCAGTACATCCCGAATTAGATGTGTGTTGGTAGCTACTAAAATATGGGCGTTGTGAAGTCCTGCATGGGCATTCACTAACATAAGAAGTTATTCATGATTTTTTAAAGTATGCAACAAAAGCTCTAGTAAACAGTCAGTTGTATTTCTTTATATCTGGGAGGCTATTATAAAATATTCCGATTTCAGATTTGTTTTGCGATATCGAAAAATCCGATCCGATGCGAATTTTCCTATTATGAAATTGTTGGGTCGAATTTATCAAAAGTCAGCATGAAGGTAGCAGTTATGATTTTTGTAATTCACTTGAAATTGCTAATTTTGACATACGATTTTAGGAAAAATCCGATTTCGTTTTGTCGTTTTAGTTTCATAATAGCGGATTTTCGATATAGGATTTTCATAATAGCAAAATTCGCTTCGGAATTTTTCATAATAGCCTCCGATGATAAAAGTTATACAAACAATTAGTTCTCAGATTTTTAATCAACAAGATCTCTTACCAATTGCCGTCTTGCTCTACGAATCTTGGCATTTAAAATATACCGTCTTGCAGTATTTCTTATATGTAAGTTTTTTTAAGTGTATATGGTGTGTGGAGAATAGGATATATATTCTAATGGCTCTTGGCGAATGAAATAGTCCTGATCTTCAATAGGTATTTTTGTACTTCCTTGTGCGCAGGTGAGAAACTCTACCTATGGTATATGAACCAATACCGAACCGTATAGAACTTCGTACGCGTTTAATACTGACGAAATTGTCAATAAGTAACAGATTAGTTGGATTGTTGATGCGATCAACCGACCTTATAATCACAAGTACAGTCTAGCATCACCTTTAGCTTGTGATGAAGTGATTTGGATTCACTACATTCTTTTATACGATTTTGATTCAAACTGATGTAAAGTAACAGTAAACACGTGGTTCCCATCCTGAGAACGAGGCATATTATATGTAACCGAACCGCAATATTATTTTCTACTGCTTGTTTGGTTGTCGTATTTATTGTGGTACGGCGGTCATGCATGATGCGTATTCTCAAAACTGTATGCAGTCCTTTTGAAGCCAAACTAAAATCCGCTTTGAATCAAGCTTCTTCTAGAAGAAGCAGTTTCTGAAAATGATAATTTTACATAAGTTCTGAATGATGAGGCAGAAACCACGTCCTATCGAGCGAGTTAAACGAGGTTACTATGTGGTCTTGTACACACATAAAAATGAATAGTGTAAACCAGTGCAATTTTTAATTACTACTATTTCTAGTTCAGTCTGAAAGCCACTACACAGACCATTTCTTTATAAGTTAATAATTCCTGAAATGTAAGAAATTCCTTCAAAAGATAGCCTCGAAATGTACAAAAAACTATCTTGGTCTGCAGTTATAATGTATGCGTTCTTGCCAAGAGGATTCAAATGAAAAAGAGCGTTCACCCAAATGGTATTTAAACAGAAACCGTTGTGCTTTCAAAGCTCAATAAGCGAAGGTGCATTTTGCATGTCATATGTAAATGTTATAGATCATTAACGGCCTAACCATCCTGCAAAATACTTTTACTTACATATTAGGTGCAGCCTCAGAGTTAAACACGATTATATTATCTTCCCAATCAATTAAGTAATCGTTCATGTTGAATACTTAACGAACCCGTCGACCACTGACCCTATAAATATTTTATTATACCAATCATGATACCTATTAACAAAAGCGTCATTCGATAATAAATACAAGAACTTTTGATATCTGTCTTCCGCAGCTTATATTGCAAATTTATTACCAAACTATTTGATCGGATTAACGTCATTTTAAATTAAGTGTTAACTATTCCTAATCAACAAACCATTTCTTTCTAAAAATTCTCAAACTCTCTAATCTTTTTTCAAATGTATCTATAAACCGATTAAAATAAAATTCCATAAATATGTCGTCATTAAATTAATTTAAATATAAATTGTCTGGAGTGGCTCCAGGGTTTGTGACACAAACGATTTATACACCTCGCCATGCCTATATGTATAAACCAAAGGTTGCCCATCCCTGGCGCATATAATGATATGTAAATTATGTAATCGTATTATATCCACCCGCAACACATTCAATTCCGAAATATTATAAATATACAAGACGATCGAATGTTGCGAGAGTGTGCGTACGATCATAAAAATTAAGATCAAGAAATGAAACAGAAAAGACAAATACGAAAAATTGAAAGAAACAAATTTTAAGATTCTGGTGATCTTCACTAATGGATTTCGAATTACAATAACTTTTTTTTGTTTCTTATTTTAAATAAAATAATTTTATCTAAATTGAATATTGGAATGTTAAATTTTTATTATATCGCGATCGGTTGATCTTTTTCACTCTCTCGATATTATTATTATTATTATTGTTATTATTAGTATTATTATTATTTTTATTGTTGTTGTAGAGATATATTTTAAACTAAATTAATTTAATTTGTTTTTAACCTCAAAACTATATACGAAGAAAAAAAATTACGACCTTGTTATGATATTTTATGATCTTAAGAAATTTGTAATTTAATTTAAGTAAAATGATAAGATGTTCCGTGTTAGTTTAAATCGAGAAGAAAATAAAGAAAGAACTCGAGATAGTAACCAGTTCGTATATGTTAATGTGCTTAAAAACTGTATCCACACCCTCACATTCGTATATACATATATAAACATGAAAATATTTTATATAGTTGTTGGTGTTTTAATATCGCGATCATTTATCGTTAAATACCGTATGTTATCTTTCAGGTATTCAAATCAATATAGGGTATGGTGGAAACTGTATAGGATTTTTCACCGACCATTTTCGAATGCAACCGAGGTTCAATTTAACTTCGTTTGTACCACTTCTTCTCGTCCTGTTTCATTGAAGCTCAAACCACATTTCTATCATAACATTTAGTGAGGCATTGACGCCTGAATGTAATTACTAAATTTTATCTCTTTGAAATGATTGATTTCGGTGAATACGTCACAGTAATATTAGCCGCGTTTCATGACTCCACCTGATTCAGATCAGATCACATTTTCCATCCAAACCAAAGACGCATTTTGATCCAAATTTCATTGTGGCTCAAAATGTGTCTTTGGTTTGCATTTAAAATGTGATCTGATCTGAATAAGTTGGAGTCATGAAACGCAGCTATTGTGAAGCTCTTTGCGGTTTGTTGGCATTTCGGCTAACTAACGTAATTGGTTGTTTAGGGTTTTCTTATAATTGCATTATAAGATAAACAATTGCATTTTCTTTGACATAATTGATCTATTTCTAAGTAAACTGTAGGTTGGTGAAATTTAATACGAATCTTTGATAACTTTGATTGAACCTATCAAAGCAGATAATATCCCTTGGGAAGTCACTTTCTGTTTCAAGAAACCCTTTTCGCACATACGAAACAGAAGTCTAATTCCATGATCGAATGCTTAAGTCAATAAAACGTTTGTGCAAGGCTATCATGAATATTTTGATATAGGATCCGAAACGGATTTTGTTATTATGAAAATCCGATATCGAACTTCCTCGATTCTGAAACTAAAGTTATTCGAAATCGAATTTTCCAGAAATTTTATTTTAAAATCCGACTGCTATTTAGTGACTATCGAATCTATTTATTCATTATGTGTTAATGAAATTAAGCAACGCAGAACTACTAACTTCGTGATATTTGACCAATTCGACCAAACAATTTCATATAGGAAAATTCGCAGTGGATCGAAATTTTTCGATATCGGTAAAAATCCGATATCGAATTTAACGATAATGTGCCCCCTCAAGGACTTGCTAGAAAATTTACACAGACCAGATGAACTTAAAACTGCCTACAGACTAGTAAAGCTATGGATATAACTCTGCTATCTATTGCAGGAAAATCTTCAAATGTCCTACACAAGGTATATTTACTACCGTTAGTTCTGGAAATCAAACGTAGAGAACAATATAACACAACTGCTATTATGTTAAAAATGTTAGCGATTTGCTACACAGAGTACATTATGAAATAATCTGATTTCGGATTTTTTCCGATATCGATAAATCCGATCCGCCGCGAATTTTCCTATTATGAAATTGTTTGGTCCAATTAGTCAATATGTAAACATGAAATTAGCAATAATGTGTTTTGTAGTTCAATTAATAATGCTAAATTTTATTTAAATGATTGATGACTTGTCAGATGAAATTTAAATGATATTTTGCTCCTTAAACTGTGGAATATTCAAAACAGAATAATTCGATAACATAAAACTAAATTCGTCTACTACATATCAGTCGGATTTTGACATTCAATTTTCGGATTTCGGTTTGCCGTTTTAGTTTCATAAATAGCAAAATCCGCTTTCGGATCCGATATCGAATTTTACATAATAGCCCCCTAGATATATCGCTATAGACCATTCATCTTCTAGTAGCATAAATCTTTAGTGGAATTACGAATCAGGGTTTTGAAAGCTCAATCGGATTGACTCGTTGGACGAGGTTTGACTATGAAGGTAAATTATATGTAACCAAATATGTCTAAGAAGGGACTATTTAACATTGTGCCAAATCTCAATGAATATGAATATTGATGCCTCGTTAACAGATTTCTGATGTTTAGTTTAAAATTCGGTCTTATTTATTTTGGGACAGCCTATATCTACAAAGATAACAGACCAACACAGCGCGCAATCTGCTTATATGCATATGTGAATGATGCGTTAGTCGTGTGGCCGATCACATATATGTCTAACGATGATGTATGAAAGGCGCAATTCCAATCTCCAATTTGCCATACCGATGAGCTCGTTGTTGTATGGTTTAGTGACGCTCCCGAGGCGAATGCAAATTATGAACAAATAAATTCATGGACCAATTATTAAAACTTTTTATATTGATTTAATTTCGAAACGTAAAACAAATAAATAAGGAGGATTAATGTTAATTTAAACCAACAAAAATATTTTTAATACCCAGAAATAATTAGATCAATCTGTCAAATCACGAATAATTGAAAGCATATATATATATAAATATTTTTATTCGTTAAAGGTTGACATCTATCACCTTAACAGAAATTAATCCATTATATATATTATTTAAAACTGTCAAATAAATGAGAAACAGAAAAGGCACGAGAAAATCAAAATATTAAAATCTTAAAACCAAATTAAAAACAAGAAAAATTTAAAATTAAAACAAAACCGTCAATTGACTGCATCCACAAAAAACTTATGTGTGTAGCAACAACTGTATACTCACCTGCAACTGATCACAATTATATTTATGTACAGATGTGTGATGGGATAGAATCATTAAACTAGTGGTTTTCGATGTTCAAATACAAATGACAGGTCTCAGTGAGAAAAGCTACTCCAAGATTGCCAAGGTCGTGTCTACTGTGTATAGCAACTTAATGCCTTGTGTGAAACATGATCTCGAGGTACTTACCCATTTTTAGTTATATTATCAGCCAAGCGATCCATTCAGAGTTAATCATCTTCTTTGAAATCTTTGGATTGTCAATAAATTTCATTAAATTTAATGTAATGAGTTCATGGTTCATTACCATTACCCACTCCTTCTACTGTAGATATATGTACATACATACATATGTTCAATCCAAACTTTTAAGATCGAAAAAAATAAATAAATAAATTAAAATAAAATAAAAATTCTAAAAAGCTTAATAATAAATTTTAGATGCTGTATTGTTGTTGTATTTAAAATTTGAGCACGCGTCCAAATGTCTTGACAGTATTAAGAATACATATATAAAAAAAATAATAATAATAAACGACCGGAAATAGACAGCATCAAAAATATATATTTAAAAAAATAAACACCAACAACAACAACGCCAGCAAAAGCATAAAATAAGATGATGGAAGAAAACGAATAAAAAGCAAAAACTTTTGTCATATTTTCTTATAAATATTTCTTATTATTTGTATTCTTCTTCAAAAAAAAATTTTTTTGTTTTTTAATTTTTGATTAAGAAAACATGTACAACGTGTCGTCGGCCGTAAAAGTGTTGTTACAATGTGTTGCCTCATTTTAATGTACATATATTCCAAGGTTCATATATCGACAGGCTCTTGAAAATAGTTATTATCAAATAAAAAAAGGGGTTTGTGTTGTTATAATTATTGGCACAACGTTGTGAAACCTTATCGATGTTGATCACGTGTTCATTACTATAATCGGCATGCTCTGGATTAAATGTATACATAAGTTCTCAGAAGTTTAGTATGATTCATATTCAGAAGTAGACAAATCAGTAATGGCATTATTGGCGAGTAAGATATTTGATAAATGGCTGGCTAAATGGTAACCTTTAGACCATGTTGTATATATCGGGATCTTTAATGTAATCTAGATTTGTTTTGAGTGAAACTCATTGGTTAGCGAAAGTATAGACTATAAACGCTTAACTTAACCGTCCTATTCCTATAGTCTTCATGTCCTATAAAGCTTATAATATATAGGAGATTAGTCTATCCATTTTTTACCTTGTCTTATGTATTCATCTAATTCGCCTCGGGAGTGGCTGAAATGTATTGGTGAGTTGCAAGCCAGTAAGCAAGAGGTACATGAATGTTCGGTTTTTAAGACTCGATTTACTTTGTGGTGCTCGATTCCTCTTACACATTTATCGAGAGTTCTGTGTTTCACTTACTAAATCTCTTAATTCCAATGAATAGTTGTTTCACTTTACCGTTTTATATCGACCAGATCGAGTACTCTTCCACAATATTGCAGTATACTATTATTTAATAGTTGGACTTGGCCATAAGATTGTATTGAAGTTTTAATTTGTGCTTCTGTGACGGTTTTGTCTGAATTAGTTTCCGAGACATCCGAATTTATTCTATTGCTTGTTAATCTATGAATGTTGAAAATAACATGATTAGACTAATGGTAATAATATCTCGACATACTACTTTACTATATTCTAGCTGTTAACGGAGCTTCCAGATACTAATTTTGTTACAAAGAAGTTTTCTTAAGTTCTATGTTTTATTATTGATGAAACGTGAAACAATCAAGTTAAGTTTAATAGCTCACCATCACGGTATTTAAAGTAAGTACTGAATAAAACATCTGACAAACTATCAAGAAACAAACTCGAATTTTTTTCAAATATTTCAGAGCTTACTTGAAACTATTTTTAAACGAAAAATTATTCAAAATTACAAAGCCTAGTGCTTAAAAATGTTTTATATAGTAATCTTTTTCAACTATAGTTTAAACATTAAGGTTGTGCGAATTAAATATTTACTCCAATGTCAGCATATCACTCTGTATATCAGCACGAAGAACTTTTACACGAAGAAAGTCTTCTGTACTAACGTAACACACTTAAATTCGCAAGTGTTTTTTCTCATAAAAAGTATTTTAACTGCTAAAATGAGTTTGACTATCATAAGAACAGAGAGCCGTTTTCTAGGAGGGGCATTTTGAAACCACGGCAGCTATGGGTAAAAACCTAACTAAGACCGTATGAACCATAAATACGTATTGGTACACATTGTAGATGGTCAGCATATCGACAAAGAAATTCAAAGATTTGACTCCGAAAATAGAAAGCATAAGCAAACCTTCATAATAACATGTAATGTCCAGAATAAAAACAATTTTACTTGCTAAAAAACAACACTTCGCCCCCGGGTGGGATTGAACCACCAACCTTTCGGTTAACAGCCGAACGCGCTAACCAATTGCGCCACGCAATTTTGAAACCACAACGTTACTTAACAATATTACAAAAAATTGTTTAACAAACATTTAAAAACCTTATTCAGGTTATAATTTAATCGGAAGCGCAAACAATTTATATGCCCGGGTAGCTCAGTCGGTAGAGCATTGGACTTTTAATCCAAGGGTCCAGGGTTCAAGTCCCTGCTCGGGCGATCACAATACTTTTATTTGATTATCATTGGATTCGTTGGATTCCAATCAATCCATATTCGTCGGCTTGATCTTATTTTAATTTATGGTATTATCAAAATTTCTAATATAGTGCATCTTGTTGACATGATAAACGAACCAGTCCGTATAAACCGTTTTACTATATTGTGTCGTAACAATGTCATTTTGTTACACCACATATTATGTTAATTTTGATAAAATAGCAATGATGTAGCTTAATTGGGATACAATAGAAAACAAGGTGAGGCACTTAAGAGCCCCTTTTGTATCTTTGTAATCATTGTTCGTTAAATATATCATTATAAATATAAGATAGTGTTTGGTAGATTATTGTAATTATTCGCAGGGTATAGAGGTATCTTAGACATCTTAAAGAAATAAAGGTATAAAGATTGCACCACATACAGGACACAAAACCGAAACATCATTCAGATCAACACGCCTTAAAATTTGATCTAACCGTGATATAAAACTCTAATATATATACTTATATGTTTTTATATTTTATTCAATAACCACGGTTAAAAATTTTGTCTTAGGTCAAAACATACGAGTATATATATACAATATTCTTGATCCACCTTGTTTTTATGTCTTTAATTTTAATTTCTTTCTTACAATTTTATCATATTTTCTTATTTAATAAAAAGCAACAGCATTTGTTTATATATTGTCTCCTCTTAGCATCCACACTCGGATATACATTTGTTACTTATGTACAGGTTGTCCTACATTAACACGAGGCTAAATATAAACCGCCAAAAACTATAAAAATGTTATATATACGAGTATATGTCATTCCGTATATCTATGCCATGACACCGACACAAATTGGCAAGTTTATTTATCGCAACAAGTGGTAACAGATTTTCCAATTTTATCTGTCAGAAAAATACTTTAAGCAAAAGGTTTAAATAACCTGAGTAGCTTAGGTTCAGCAACATTATCTCCATGTCTATTTGAGTTGACACTCAAAAGTGCTTCGCTGTACTAAAATTGTCTCCACGATATAATCACAAGGATACAGTCAAAATGAGATATTTTCTAAAGAGTGGCAGCAATGGTAAATTACCAAAAGGTCAATTTATAGTCATTCATTCACTAGAACAGTGTCATTCACCCCAATCATATTGTTTGCATCTCACAATTATAGAACAAGGAATATTTCGTCAAAACATCTGTTTTATCGAATCCCATAGCATACCTTGCAATGGCTATTATATCATTCTAGTGTTATCATTGTGGTTGATTTATGCTAATTTACAATGTCTCGTCTAAAAATACGAACATAGAAGGAGAAAAACCATTATAGGCGAATCCTATCGTTCTATGTGGCCATGCGGAGTAAAAAATCGAAATCAAATGGTTCGAATTTGAAACCTAAAAGAGACAGGATGAAAAGTGGATTTTTTGCTTTTACGAAATATAGTGTAAAGTACCAAGTGACCAAAGCATAATAAGCAGCCCCCAAAAAATTCTATTTATACAACGCATGTTTGAAACCGTGACATTCAAATGACACATGTAACGTACATAATATTTTGGATTACTAACAACTACATCAATGAAGATGAATTTTATTTTTTTAAGAAAAATAACAAATGTGCCTCACCTTATTGTACCTCTATATATATTCTTTATATATAAGAATATATATTTATGTGTATATATCTAAAATCACTGAGCTCTTATACATATCTTTAACACCAATTTTTTGTTGTTGTATTTCGTCTTGGTTGCATCGACATACTCGTACACACACAAAAAAAAACAAAAAGCTGGAAATCATATGTCTTGAAAAAGAGCACCACAAGATCAATCACAGCGTGAAGTGTTTCCAAGTTTCTTGTTTTGATTTAAGTTTTGTTGTCGAAAATGAAAACAATAAATCGATCATAATTTTTGTCTCATAAAATTTAAAAATAAATTTTGTTTTTGTACATCGTCTTGAGATGCACATTATATATGTAGATACGCACTCAACATCACATGCTTGGGTGCTCGACTTTAATACAAACACACGTCAATATATAATACGCGAGGCCAACAATAATATTGATTTGACCGCAAAAATATAACTTCGCTCCACAGTAGTATGGTACATAAAGTGTATTGGTTGCAGAAACAAAACTAAAATAAAAGACACACCAACTAAGAATGAAATAAAAATAACAAGACACTTCGTTAGTGTAACATGAATTTCATTTATTTTTTTCCCTGTGTAACCATTTTGTTTACTGACTTTGTTTTCTCAAGTGATTTGTTTTTCCGGGGGGTGTGAAGTCCTCACACACACACAAGACGTACGTGAAAGTCCCAAAAACGTAAAAAAAAATAGAATTCTGTTGTGCAAATTAAGCCAACTTTCAATATTACACATTCAGAGAACACAAGTCAGAAAAGAATAAGAAAAAAATCTTAATTGAAAAAAAAATACTTTAAGAAAATTGTTAAATTATGCAAATCAAGAATTTGTTTATTTTATTTATTTATTTATATTTTTATTTTATTTATTTATATATTTTTATTTTTTGAACCGGTTCAAATAATATGGCGTGGATTAAGAAACTTATACATATTTTATATTGTCTTGTTTCTTAAGAGAAATGAAATTATTTCTTTTTTCTTTTTTTTTAATATAAAAATAGAATTGAGAAAGAAAATATTTTAGAAGAAATATCTTTAATGTGTAAATGATCTAAATTTAAAATAAAATAAAAGTTTCCGGAATTGTATGAGATAGACGGAGAATTGCCTATTCCTCTATATATAAGACCGGTTAGAAAACACTTTCTTTCCAACTTTGGAGAAAATTGGAGAATTGTTTTATCGAAAAAGTGTATCGATCGTGGTTAGAATGCCATCTATCACTTGGTCGAGTCCTGGAGCTAGAGAGCGTGGATGTGTCGCAAAATATTTACCCGGACATGATAGTTGACCACCATTAAACGTAATGGAGACCATGTGTCGCAAGGCTGTTGTACTTTGTTTAGATAACCTCGACAAATTTAAAGTTAGATTTCTTATTGGGCCAAAAGGAAAAAGTCCATATTCCCTGCCTAAACATGATCCGTTTGATTATATTGAAGCTTTTGAAATAACATGGCGTTCTATTGAAAAACTGAAGAAAATTCATTTATGAGTAATTAAAAGACCACGCAGCTAGGTCTAATTCAGGTTAATTTTAAATCAAATTTTGCTAATAATGAAGAACCTCTTTCCTTGCAATGCCACAATGAGCAGACACAAACAAGACTATAACTCTACTTTAAGATCACACTAAAAAGAATGAAACGTTTACAGTTCTCAACCAGCACTAAGTGAAGAACGAGAGCCATCCGAAAAAAAATTAGAAATTCAGACAACGCTCTGAAAAATTCTCGTAAATTAGTCACTGTAATTATTAAATACTTTTGTCTATACCCTACAATAGCACCAATAAAATTCAATAAGCCAATTGGGCAATGAACTGCATGCCAAGCCGTGGATTCGTTGTCATAGCTCCAGTTATGGATGTCTAGTATGACTGTTGATGCCTTTAGTTTGACCACAGACCAATCAAAGCAAAAATAAAAGTGAAAACACCTGCTTTTTTGTACATAAAAGATAACATTTTAGGGCCTGAGGCTCAGGAATTTTTAAAAGCTCTTCTATAATGCCAAATAAGAGCCAGTTGGTTGTCATATTATTTTTGCATTAAGATCAATGTAATTTGTATAACTGATCTCAGATCACTGAACAACTTGATCGTTACTATAGTTAAGCTTTGACTTTTTTCGAGTAAATTATTTCTTTAGATCGCAGACAGGATAGTGATGATACACATCCTGCGCTACATTATTCGAATGATCCAATTATTCTTTATCTTTGTATGACACTAGCAGACATTAATGTTCCATTTAAAATCTTGTAATCTCATTCAGTATATAAGCAATCATTGGATCCGATAAGAAATTAACCAAAACTAGGTTAATGAGAAGCTTGATTGAGCAGAAATTAAGAAGATTGTCACACGATGAAAATGACAGATAGAAAATCACCAATACCTTGTGTGGTAGCAAACCAACTTAATCGATTATGGCTAAAAATAAACCCATTACTTCATTCCACATACAATAAATTAACATGTAAGACATTTAGTCACATTGATCTCGTTAAAGCTAATACAGGTTGGGCTATCTGTTAGGCCTAAACACATATTTTGCAAAATATTTTTTATTGATAACGAAAGATGGGTCTATGGCATTTATGTATTAAAACGTTATCGTTTATATGACCACCACGACTTCGTCAAAATTTATGATGACTCCAAACCAAAGGTCGTTAACATGCAATTCATTTAATTTGAGCCACAAAAAACCTGAATGTATGGTCATTTTTCTATTCGTTTTCAAAGAAACATAGACCAATGATACCAGGAGCCTGTAAACAACACCAAATAGTGATTTCATCGCTTAAGACGATTTTTAATCAAACACTTACATTTGTTTGTTACACTGTAATGTTTGTGAAATGTTTAGTTAATAGCGATGCCTGATGTTCTTGGTTCATTACAAACACTTTCAGTATCAACTGCCACTGTATCAGGAATACAAACAAGATGAATATGTTGATACGATGTACGACCTTCCACAAAACCGGTTTCTTCAAAACGACCAATAGACGAATTGTGCGCTCAGAAGCACGATTAGGTCGACTAAAACTCTCACGAAATAAATTAAGACATGTTATTGTTATTGCACGATGATATGTCAAAGAATTTTTTACAACAGATAACATGAAGTACTTAAATTCCATCCTGTATTTTGTTAAAAATATTTCACTTCAAAGTCTAATTAAAATACACCGATCCTTTAACACTTGGTTCTTGAATAAATATATGTTTACGACTAAAACGAATATAAGCTACCACGTGTCCTTTGTTGATTTTGTTTCAAAGAACTTCTGTTTTTCACATCGTCCGAAGATTCCAAATTGTTTGGGCAACAAAAGAGGTGAAACATATTAAAGGGTTTTCCAATAAAAGGTTTCATTTTGATATTTAAAAGTATTTTTTAACAGAAATCAATGAATGTTTACTTCATTGTAAAGAGGAAGGTATGCCATTATCATTTGAAAACGATATCAGCCAAATGGCCGGGCAATCCTTTTCATGAAATTATCCTTGACCAATTCGCACATTAGGGCTGTATGTCATCGATAACTTCACGAACTGCATATTTAAGGTCTTGAGTTGATTGTGGAGCATTGACAAGATCTCGGTGTCCAATTGTGATAACCATTTCGAGAAATAACTTTTCTTTCAAAATTATGATTGTTTCGTTGCCTATGTTGAAATAAACGTCGACTACATCTATATCTTCCTATTCCGGCCATAAAAAATCATTAATCATAGCGTAATTCATTCCCCGTAACAGTTGCACCAACCTCATTTTCGAATAAGGTCCAATCAAACCGCCAGTCCAAAAACCGCACCAAACGGTGATATATTGAGGATGGAGAGACTTTTCAAGTCATTCTTGGATTTTGTGAGCCGAATATGCGACAATTCTGCTTATTAACTTAGTCGCCGAGATGAAAATGGGCCTCATCACTTAAGATGATTTTTCGATGAAAATCCAAATCATTTTGATGATTAAAAGCCCTTCACATCACTAACTTCTTTCATTTGTCCACCAGTTTTAATATTACCGGCCGAGAAAGTGTTTCATGACGATCAAAAAGTGCATTAGCAAAATTTTCACTATTTTAACAATTTCATTGGCTTGTTGAAGCGTGTATCGTACTATTTTTAGTATAATGGCGTAAATTTTACTTGGCAAAAGATGACAGCTTTTAAATTAAGAGCTGTCCAAATACGCTATTTAAAATGAAATCTCTTACTGGAAAACCCTTTATTTCGTTATACCGACACACTGACACACGCAATTGTTTAAATTATCGCCCAAATTTATATACTCCAATTACATACATACTTATAGATTCACCCTATATACGAGTATAGAAACAAAAACATCTTATTTATATTTCTTGTTAAAATATTTGTCAAATTTGATTTTTATCGATCGCTGTTTTTTTCCCTTCTTTAGATTTTGTTTTGAAACATAACACACTTATTTCTTTTGTTTTCCAACTCTATATGAACAACACCAACAACAATTCCTTATTATATGAATTCGATCTAAGAGATCTTAGATTGTTTGGAAATGAAAAAATTGATAACTTTTGTTTTTTTTTAGATGCATATTATATACATTTTCTTGGTTATCCTTGTTAAAATTCTCGAAGACGATCATCAATATTATATTTTGTTTATTTTATTTGATCGTATAATTTGATTTGTTTGGTTTAGTTTTGATCACTTGATCATGAAATATATTTTCATTTGTTTGTTTGAGAAATTGATCGGGGTTCCAATTCAAGCATGTACGCGAGTATGCAGTTATAATGTCAAATTCAAAGGAAGAGTTTTTTTTTATAAGAGAATGGCTAATCTTAGAATATTACAAAATAAAGAAATTCTTAACCGAAACGACCGCAATGAATAAATAATAGGTTTGTTCGTTTTATTAGTTGTTGTTGTTGTAAGAAAAACACAGAGCAAAGACAAATCAAACTGGATTAAATTGAATTTCATTAATAAACTTGTTAAATGGTTTTCGTGTTAAATTATCTTACTTTGGATTTATTTAATTTTTTATACACATATATATTTTTTTTTCCTTCGCGTTTTCTTCTTCACCACCGTCTTGATGATCATCAACGTCTTGAAGATTTTGTTCTTATGTTCTGTACATTTTGTATAAATTATGTATAAATTCGTGTTAATGAGAACTGATTGTTTCTCATCATTATATTCGATTTTTCAATATTATTTTCGTCTTTTTTTTCATTTTATGGTCGTCTCGTTGATCTTTATGGTATTTGATTATTGTAAAACCGTAACTGATTAACGATATATGTTTTGGTTTAATTATTGGCACCGTAACACATCAGACATGCATATGTATATATACATAGGTAAACGAAAGAAATTATCAAACATACTATACATGATCGAGGACCTTCTGATTATTTATGACATCAACTCTATGATCCGTTGAACCTTGTTGGACTGTAATCTGTTGCATCAAGCAATCTTAGCTTCAAATAAATTGTTACTTTGACTGATGAGCAGATCGGATCCTTTAAGTATATAAGTAGTTTAAAACTAACAAGTCACGTGACTATGGAAAACAAAGCAAATTCTTTTCTATCGATTAAGTGATCATTGAAATGTGTGAATGCATTCGATGACAAAACAATATCAAGCGATTGACTCAAATGGCTGTAATTTAATCTTAAAGATTTTTTTACTGTTCCTCCAATTTAATGACCATAGGGTGCCTATACCAAGGTTGGCCATTTTACTCTGTTGGAGGCTACTGAGGCTTTCGCTTCAGCTACCATTGTTCTCTTTAATGACATCTTCGTTATATCTTTGGTGATCTCCACTCTCGTCTCTTTAGTTTGGTCTGGATGTCTGACTGATTTGCTGCCTATGCAGCTCGATATTATTTATGGTGTTAGACTCAATTTGTACATTGTTGATTTGCATCGCTGTGGTAATATTTGTGTTGAGTCTCATTGTCTTGGGTTTTTTGAAAATTATTTTGAGACCAACATTGTTAGCTATAGATCTGATTAAGCTATAGTATTTTAAGATGCATGTTGGAATTTTTGTGTGTGAGCAGGCGTATGTCATATTCATACTTCAAATCATTAACTTTACCTGTTAATCCTCACAATATCAAATACGATCAGGAACAGCAGTACGTAAGAAGGAGTACGCATCGTTGCCCTTAACATCGAATGTTATAGTATTTTCACTTTATTTGCCTTTAAATTGAACTCGGTTTCCAGCATCCCGATACATTTCTTGTATGAGTTCAATCAATTTCTTTGGAATTTCACAAAGTGTCTGGCATATTGGGTTTCTATATTTATCGTAAAAAATGCGCGTTTGAAATCGACGAAGAGCAGGTTCAGGTATGATACGTCTTGAGTTGATTAAGTGATCAGTGCAACTTGTTCTTAGTCTTAAGACAGCTTGGATGATTATTGCGAGTAGCTTTATTGTTGTGTAGGAAAGCGAGATTTCAGCTCGACATTACAATGATCAAGTATATAAATTATTCCAATAATAAAAAATAGTGATGAAACTGTCAACAACAGCTGTTTTTACCAAATGGAACTACGTTATGCTGAGCTGGTATATGTTGGTCTTTCATTTTGATAATAAAGAAATATTTCCCTTCAACGCTTACCAATTGGCCAATATAATATTTAGGCCCATGCCTAAAATCAACACACGCATTTCAGATTTTCGCGTTCTAAGTCTCTAAGCGCCAAACATTTGACCCATATTACATAATTCATAAATTCAAAGGTAAACTATTTGTCAATATTCTTACTTTAAGTAAAGGGTTTTAAATTAATGCATCATATGTATAAGAGAAACAAGATGAGTATCCATTAATGAGGGTATTTGGCATAAAGGCATAATCGACCTTTACCATTTTGGTTGTAACCAAACTATTATCGAAATTATCAACATATAGCTATCTGTGTTCGATTTGGTTTTGGCATTAGATAGGATGTTAAAATGTAACTGCTAAAAGTAGGATGTGCTTCGGCCCCAAAACAGATTGTAAAGAGACAAAACCAAAAATAAGGTCTGCCCAAACTTGTTACGGTCAGTGGTGTGAATGGAGTTGAGAAGTCACAGGCCAACCAATCTAAGATGTCAGTATTATAATATATGCTGGCATGGAGTGATCCAATGTGCTGGTCATTCTTGGTAAATCAGACCTACAACCATACATAAATCGGGCCTATATTTGTTAGATTCATCGAGGATTGGTCAACTTGTCAGATTTTGCGATATAGTTTTGTAAACATAATGAACATTGGGTTAAAGCATTTCAGCATAGTTTTAATGTATTATAATAGTCCAGTACCTTGATGCATTGTATTCATTTTCAAATACAATTGCAGATGGTTTTCTGGATCTTACAAAACCATATCTCTGTTTCTCAACTATAAAATAAAATAAACACAAATAAATAAAATAAAAACTTTTAAATAATTTATTATCGTCCAAAATCGGTTTTATTTTAATTTATTTTATTACATTTATTTTTGTCCAAATTTAAATGTTAATGTTAAAGATTTATTTTAAAATTGCAAAAACAAACAAATGAGTAATATATTTATATAATATATGTGCACATAATATAGTTGGTCAATAAAATGCGCGAATAAGTGAATCGAAGGAAGAGGCATCTTTAAGCGTTGATCTACTGTACGATCATATACGTATGCACATATGTATCCCAAAACGAGCCAATACCTTTTAACAATAGCATCAAACAAATAAAAAGGTAAAAATAACCTTACATGCTGTGATCAAATTTTATTAAGATGATTTCTTGTACACAACTTATTTTCTGTTTGTGTTTTTGCTTTTTTTTTTTTGCTTACATCTCCAAAATAAATAAAAATAAATTTAAGAACACAAAAATCGTAAAACTTATCAAATAAAAACGGCCAATAATTGATTTAGTTTTTATATATTTCTCTTTACGGACCCATTTTACATCCCATCGTTTGTGGATCGCTAGATCAAATCAAAAGTTATGTATGGAGACAGATTAATTAATAAATTATAACACTTTCAAGATTAAGAGACACGATTAAAATCACGCTCGGTCATAAATTTTGTTGTAAGACAATTAATACTTGCTCAGCGGTTATATAGGCGTACATACGCGCACACATAATATATAGATTTCTGCCGTTTGATTTCGACTCACATTTTTTTTCAATAATTAATCATGAAGTGTATATGAGCGGTGACGATTAAGATCTTAAGTTTGTCGATCTCAAACAGCGTTTGATTTTATGACACTGTCATGCAGTCAATTTTATTGCATCGATCAATCAGCGTTCGTACCACAAAGCGCATTTATGCATAAATTAAATTATGAAATTTACTCACATAAATATCCTTTTATGTCGAATCAATAGAAATCTACAAATTTTACCTTATGCAATTTGACAATTTATTTGATTGATCTCAATTTTTGCTCAATAATTTGTTTTTTTCTTCATATATAGTCATGACTCATAAACAATATCAGATTGACATTTCTATTCATTTATATTACAACGATTTTATTGACAATAATTTGCATATTTATCTAATTTCTAATAAATTTGATTGTCTGTCAATTGTTTTGCAAGTTACTGGATCGAAAGCTATACAGCATGTGAGTGATACATAGATAAATTGTTTAAAATTGGCTTGAAAAAGATTTAAATGTGACATAGTACGGGGTATGGGTTATTATTTCTTAATGGGCTCACATCTTGTCTTTGTCACTGTCAACTTAGTGACAACTTTCACTGATGCTTACATAGTAATTCAACACCTGCTGAGGAATTTGAAAATTGGCCAACCATTGACATCACGTCGATCTTGACTGTTGAATATTTTGTTAGCTTCACGTTAACGAAATGTCAAACTTTACACACATGCTGTTTATATTGACACCTGAAATCACATCACACAGCACTCCTCTACACTTGTCCTTGATCTCCAATTTTTCTACCTCTGTTCCATTTTTTTTCCTATATACGTTACAAAGTTACTCAGAGGAAACAGTTTTTAAACGTCACAAATTCACTCTTTTCAAAACAAAGTGGTTTTATTTGTGTTCAAATTTCCAGGGCTTGAATAATAAGGACCGAGACTGAATAGAAAGCAGTGATGATCGATCGACAAAATATTGGCATGTCAAACATTTCGTGGTTATATCGCCAAGATTATGAAAACGGACACGCAATACTATACTGAACAAACGCCATCAGATAATTCTTAATTCGATTAGCATATTGTATCCGAAATTTTACCTACATAAGACTCAAAATCGCTTCCGAAATTGCAACAACGAAAATGTTACGATTGTCACTATGCAAGTTCAAAACCCATCGGGTTAATACTGGGCCCCCAAATATTGCTAAGCAATTATTATTTTAACACAATGTATAATTATTCGTTTAATACACACAAGAAACCACTGCCTGTTGGACACAGTAGTTTTGATCACATATGTGGCAAATAGTTGGCAACATGATGGAAAAAATGTATAGTCTGTTGTTAGGATCAACTTCAACAACAAAAGTTACCACTAATTTTGACAGACATTATTGAAACAAGTATTGATCCTCATTCACATCAACTAGCACTGGATTTGGAAAATCTTCTGATTAACCAGTTTTGATGATCTACGAAATTTCGCCAGCATTTACCAAATAACATACCGATCTAGTCAGACAAATGAAAAAACGTCGGGACCAACCAAACACTAATTGCTGTTGAATGGAAGTTTAAAAGAACCACGGAGAAATACTAGGCGAAAGTTATGGATTCCAGCCAAAGCAACTGGCATGAACAACTTCCATCGTACTTGATGGCATTGTGCAGAACACAATATCACGGAAGAGTTCGAAAGGGCTTAGAGCATTTGGAAATTTGGAATTATGTGGCAAAATACGTGGACCAACTCAGGATGAAAGTAAACAAGATCCACAGTCAAGTCCGAGCTCAAGTCAAGATAAAATAAAGGCAACCTTCGACATCAACGCAAAGAATTTAAAAGGCGAAAACAGAACTCGTGTAGTTTTCGAACTCCAAAGGCACAAAAGGAAAGTCACTGAAGCTATTATCGGATTGGCAAAATCCATACACCACCATCAAAAGGATCAACGAGGTTATCTACCGAATTGCTTTAATATCACGTATGAAGATAAAAGTAGTGCATATTCAAGACAGCTCGATATTTCTGTTCGTAACACCAGAACTATGCTGTACTATAGTTAACAAAAAATTCTAGCCTCCATACAGGGAGTGAACAATGACCATCAATTGATAATAACAACAATCAAAATTAAACCAGAAGCTGTAAAAACATACAAATAACCTAATAGGATAAAATTGCACATCGATGGATTAAGTAATAAAGATTCAAGAAATCCGAAAGAAATGCTCCAACATCGGACAAAAATGGGAACAAATAATACAAACTGCCTAACTGGTACCATTGTGCTCGGCTACCAGGACAATACTAGTAAACCATGGATTGCTGATGAAACGTGGAAGAAAATCTAAGAACATCATAAACTTATGGTACTTCTTTTATACCAGAACTAGAAGATACAATGATGCAGCAGCAAGTGTCTACATAACACGACACCAATGTGTAAGGTAAAAAATTCACAAACATTCCACCAATAAAGCATATTACATAAAACCCTAACCACACATCATGTCCAACAGCTAAGTAAAAAATAACACAAGTGTGCGAGAGGTTTACTCAGTGCATGTAAGAGATCAAAGAAATGTAAAACTTAATGTCGAAGCACCATAAAATAGGTAACTCGCAGGGAATTCAATAAAGACTCTGCAACGGAAAAAGTTTTTATCTTCGAAACTACAATTGCGAACTTTGAAAAGTTTTGTTTGTATATATAACTGCCCACATGTCCTCGGAAACTATGGTGAACCACGTTTTCGGTACATAATTTTGTGTAATTATTACCTAAAAACACATATGAGACTATAAAAGAGCATCACCTCTCCGGTGACGGTATATCTGATCCATCAGTAAATTGTCTTACATTTTGATAATTGCCTTAAAGCGACTATGCAAACTGAACGAAGTTGAACTTGACCCGTTACCCAGTGCTGATGAATTGGCCTGTTTAAGTGAAATTTTATGGCTTAAGACCGCTTTAAAAGTGACGTCATTATTTCTTATCAGAGATATCAAATATAAGTTTGGTGATCAGCCAAATGAGATAGGAAAACTTTAACTGTTGTCGACTATCCAAAATCTTCTTTGGATCAATACATCAGCAAAAATCTCAGTCTTTCTTAAATTATGATAGGCGCATGGGACATTGCTCCCTGGATAATCATATATGTTCCAAATGAAAGTTAGGAACAACGCAAGTACTGTTCGCAGTTCAGTGTGGGGGAGAAGAATAAGGAACTGTCAAAGTATGAGGATCAACTGACGGACATCTTGAACTTCATTAGAAAAACAAATAGATTTCGGGACTGGGAGTGTACGTCTGGGCAGGGATGTCACATTGAGCCAATAAAACCTGAGTGACGCATGATATTGTCACATAGATGGTGGCGACACTCCATAATATTCTCGGTTTAACCCAACTACAAAAAAAAACAAATATTTCTGAATACCGGTGTTTAATTGGTTTATTAAAACCATATCGCTATTTATCTAACATATCGTGGCCACCAACATATCATCATTTCATATTTATCTAGTTCTTCATATACATATATCACACGAATAATTGCCAAGTTTATGTGTTAAGGAAACGCCATTAGATAAATAAAATAAAAATATTATAAAGAAATCAAATCTGTATATGGAGTTAATATTAAGATAAAAAATGTATATTATCTTTCTTATCTGAAAACATGAAAATAAATTGGGTAATTTAATCAAATGCAAACCAGATTTCTTGACTGATTAAAAACAAAAAAAAACTTAAACAGAATCTTTAAGATCAGATACTAAACTATAAAAAAAACGAACAAAATCAATAAAACTATCAATATGTGTTTTATGGTTTTTGAAGAATCTTCTTAATTTGTATACTCATCTTATATACTCGCATCGTGTATCTATATATTCGTAAAGGAAACATATCTTAAGTTATGGTTCTTTTATTTATTTTTTAACTTTGATTATTTATTTATTTAAATGAGATTTGGAGAAACGAATAATATTTATATTTTTAAAACACCAATATTGTTTTGTTAACCCTTTAATGTTAACGAGCGATGCATAGTAACACCGGGTATCGATTGACCCCATTGAAGGGTTAACTAATAGTTTTATTTTTCAAACTATTAATAATAAATATGTATCGCACGGGATTCAGTGACAGACTGATTGATAATTTATTGCATTTTTCTCGTTTCGAGTTCTGGTATTTATCTCGACTTGATTCTTCGTGTGTTATATGTACGTACATACTATATATATGTACATACAGACACACATCGAACGACTGAATGACAGCTACAGTTTTTTTTCTTTCCAATAATTTTTCTTAAATTAATTTATGTTAAATATTCTTAACATTTTTTTAGTGTATTTTCGTTGTATCATTTTGGATGATGATGATGATGGTCTTCTTGTTTTTTGTCTGTTTATTTGTTCAAAATTAAGAAAAATAAAATGTCGGTGATAATTAATTTGATCGTATAAGAAAAATACCAACAACAAACCGAATGTTTTTTTTTGTGATCGATCGATATTTTATTAACAAACATATATGTGTGTTATATGATGTTGAAACATGATCTTGTTTTTGATAAGAATTTTAATTTTATTCAACTGGATGTTTGTTAATGATTGTAGTTTATATATAAAATCTGTTGTTCTATACATATATAAAACATAGTATTTAGAACGGGACAGTTACTTAGCTTACACTAATGCTCGATCTCGACCACTTATATACCATGTATTTGCGCACAAGCATCAAATCTTATATTAATTGTTTCAAACGTCTTAAAATATATAAATTTTCTTGTCCAAAACGAACAACCACTTAAAATCGTTTAATAGGCAACACAAGTTTATGGATGTATAAAAAATTTCTAATTTACATGAAAAGCTTATTTCGACCAAGATTTGTAACAAGAGTTTGTTGTGTATAAAAACAAAATAATTAAGAAAATTAATTGAAAAAAAAATGAAGTGAAATTATATATACATTGGATTGAGGTAATAGGTTATGCACAAATTAAGGAAATGGTATCTTATCTTCGTATATAAACTTAAACTTTAATCATTTTATTTATGTATATGCATGTTTGAATAGAAAGCAATATGTACATAAATAACTAACAAGATCTTGTTAACCCAAATCTTATAAACATAAAACTGTATCTTATCTGGATATTTATGTATATGTGTAACGGAACACATAAACACATTGTTAATCCATTAATAGAAATGGCAACAGTTGTTTCTTTTAATGATCCTTCCATAAATGACAACTGCCCAAAATATTCCGGTCGTTCATCAATTTTGGCGTTTCAACAATTTTTTAGTATATATCGTCTGATTGTGGAATTGAGTTGCTTTTTAAGAATAACCACTGTCATCCGGCTATTTAAACATTTGGATTCGTGATATAAATTCTAGAACACAACTAAACCACTTAGAGCTATATAGACTCTTAGATATATTTGGTTTGTCGTCTCTTAGAGTTTTCGTTTAAGAATATTGGAAACGTTAGGTGCCATCGATCAAGAGAGACTAAGGTTTAAATTATCTTCCTGGGACTGAGAATATCTACATATCGAAGTCTATAACGATGTTTGTTTAAGTCATTCAACATCACGGGGATTAAATTTTAACATGTGAGTTGAATTTACTCGATGAATTCAAAGTTCGTTGAATACAAGCCGGAAGATGTTGGTGAGATTAGTAAAAATTGTGTTTCAATTTCAACACCAATGTGATTTAATAAATGGCATAAGCTACATTGGAAATGGTCATGCTTTTGGTTCCACCAAACTATGTCAAATCACTTTTGTAATCCCTATAACAAATTATAGAAACTTTCTTAGGTCTACCAGGCACAAAACACAGCTTAGTGAAGCCTTAATACTGCCTGAGTACTTTAGAAACCATCTACAGTAAAGACGTCTTTATGGACTAAGCATAATGACCTTCTCATCAGATTAACAAAACAATCTCGTGATCTACCTTTGAGCTACGGTAATATGACAAATCTTTATCTTTATTATAGAAAGCTTTACAAGATTTTATTTATTTTAAGAATTCTGATTCATTTAGGCACGCGAGTGGCATTGCATGTAGTAATCGACAAAAACAAGTTTAACTTTTCTTAATTCATTGCTTCTTGTTGTTCTTATACTATCATTTCTTACAATTTCTAAATTAATTTATAGTCAACCACAAGTACATTTGAAACACATACACATACACACAAGTATTGTTGCATACGAAGAATTAAAATAATCTTAAGACCCAATTTAATTGCATTATTTTCTTCTATACTCGTTTACACAGGAGAATTGATTTCTAAGAACGTAAATTAATTGTCAACTATCTTCATTCCATTTGGATAGATTCATTTGAATTGTTAACAATTGTTAATCGATTGAAATTTGTCAGTAAACAGAAAAATAATTGCTTCCTTTTAAGAAAACACAACTTACGATCATGTAGATCGAAAGACTGAACTATTTATAAATGTTTGCGGCTAGTTTGAAATATATTTAGTTAACTTCGTTGGTTGGGTTTAGTCACAAGCCTCGACACAAATTTATTGATGGCAATAAAACTTGTGTAGTCGTGCTATTGCAAATGCGGATAATCTAGAATTGTATATATATAGAGATCACACCAATTAACATGTATCATTGTGAGAGTTAACTTTTACTGAAATAAATTGAGAGAAATAGACTGATTAGACTTAAGGTTCCCTCTAGTAAGCACTTAAAACCTTATATAAACTAAAACATTCATAACTAACCTCTTAACGTCTGTAACAGTTGCTTGAGCTCTGAATAAATAAGATACTCCATATGAACACGTCTTCGAATAACTTTGTAGACCGAATAGTATTTGTAAGGACATATTACTCGGTGCAATGGAGTTTTTAGTTAGACCTTGAGTGATCAAGATTAAAAATCTGAAACAATATTTTCAAGATGAAAAAGCTCTGATTTTGAAACAGTATAAAAAAGCTCTTGAGTCTTGAATGTTAACGTAGAATGTTTGTTAACTATATCCAATATATGATTATTCTAATTGGTGAGAGTCCCAACAAATATATATCTAGAAAGGAGGCTTTCACCCGTATTCGCCGAACATCCATTGAAAAGTCGGTCCTATATAATGTCGTTCTACAAACAGTGTATCTTAGGTATACGCCAGTATAGTTAATCTATGAAGCTCTGAGCATATAGCAAAGTCAGATGGACTAACTTTGTACCTAATCTAAATTTTGTCAGATTAATCACCTTGAATTTACCTATTAGCATCACTAAGCAGTTGTTTATAGTTACGCGATCCATATCTTTCCATTAGATCACCTGATGCTAAAAGCCTTGACAACCAGCTAAAATACTGGTAAATAAATGGTTCAAAGTGGAGAACTGCTACTGAATTTTTTAACTAAGAACATTTTTTAACATTAAAAAGTCACGATTAACCGAAACCAACGGTCTATTCAAAGATAAATGTGGATTGCTCAAGTGATGAAAGTTATTCGTTTAATTTGTTAGCTCAAACTTTGACAAAAAGCAAAGTGATTACTAAATGCTTAAAAGTTGCTATGGGATTGGAGCTTTTAAAGTTAATATTTTTTGGAAAAACAACTGTATTCCATCAACCTCATAACGAGGAGATGCCAATCAAAGATTACTTAAACTAAATTGATATTTAACAAATATCAGATGCTATATATCCCATACTACTTGAAGCATCTAAATTATTAAGAAATCTAACGTGAGACAACAAATTTAATTAAAATTACTAAATTTACCAGTTTTCATCTTAGCGAGAATCAATCGTGCACAATAATAAATATTAATTATAAAACTAATTAATTTAATACAATTACTGC
The DNA here is from genome assembly GCA_963932295.1 of Tipula lateralis. Lineage (NCBI taxonomy): Eukaryota > Metazoa > Arthropoda > Insecta > Diptera > Tipulidae > Tipula > Tipula lateralis. Next base: position 194,877,539 of record OZ010737.1, read on the forward strand.
TCGTTATGTTCAATTATACTGCCAAAATATGAATGGTCGAAAACATGTGAAGACGATCGGTTTTTATACAATACGCATAAGAAAGTGAAAGAAATGTTACGGGTTAATCCATAAAATAACAACTCAGATCATATCTTTTCAAATACTGATCTGCTTCAATTAGTTATATCCGAGTTACGCAAAACTATAAGTGTTGGGTGTAAACTATTATATAAATGATTATGCTATATAACACCAATCCCTCAAATAGCAGAAGAAATAATATGTCTAATATTCTGCCAACTAATTTAATTAAAAAAATTTATACTTTAAAATAATGACTGGGATTTTCTGCACTGAAACACATAATTCTTTCACTTTTTAGTTGTATAAATATCGAATTTTTCAAAAGATCGGTACCATACATCGTTTCTAACTCGAATTGAACGCACATCGTTTTACTTAAAAAATCAATCATAAAAATGAAAATAGCAGTGGTAATCATATTGTTTGTGTCTTTGAGTAAGTTAAAACTTTTTATTAGAGGTGTGTGTGTGTGACGTAACATAATATAAAACGTTTTATTTCAGGTGCGTGTACATCAGGCGCTAAAGTCCAAAAAAGATTCGATTATGAATTAAGTCAACCACAAGCGTACCCAGATCCACATTCGCAACAAATCGTACTTGTTTCGTCGGGATCATCAAAGGGAAAAGGCGGTGGATACAGTACTGGCAGTGGTTTACGATCAATTGCACAAGGATCAGCTGCCCAAGCTAATTCTGCCGTAGCAATTCAACATGCTGCTGGTAAACAAGCCGCGTTCACAGCTAAAAATACCCTAGCTCAAACAGCTGTTCAAGCATCGGCCACTGCTCAAGCTGCTCTAGCCGGCAAAAAAGTATTACTCCAAGGCTTGGAACAACAAAATATCGAAGCTCATCAAGCTCTAGACGCCGAAATTCAACAACTTCAAATATCGCAACGTGCCGCCAAAGCCGTCCAACAAGCCGCCCAACAATCCTTGAGTCATATTGCTGCTCTACAAGCAGCACTAAATAGTGCCCAATCATCGTCGGATCATGCACAACAGGCGGCCAATGATGCAGCCAATGAATTAGCATCGCAAACCGCTATGGTCGGTAAGGCCAAATCACGTCTTTCAACTCTCGACCAACAATTACACAATGCCCAGGTTGATTTTGAAGCAACCAAAAGCGCCGCTCAAAAAGCATCACAAGCAGCACAAGTAGCTCAAAGTAATGCTGCTGAGGCAGCCAGCCATGCAGCCGAAAGCGGTTTAATTGCACAATCGGAACATGGACTATTGTCGAGCGAATTTCACGATAGTGATCAAACCTATCATGCAACAAGTTACTAGAACGTAAACCAGATATTATTGATTTATGGATAAATAAATAAAATCTTTAAATAACTTTAAGTTTGTGTATATATGTCCGTATGTAGCAACCAACTCCAATTAATTGAACATTTCAATACACAATCTTTAAAATCGCACACAAAACGAATGCAAATTGGATAAAGGTAAAACAACGAGTATATAGATAAATCGGATTAATTGGTTAAATTTTAAAACATATTTACTACCCAATTGTAATTTATTGATTCAATTTGATTTAATTACTTTCTGGTTTTCTCTTGGTCGAATTCTTATTTCTTTGAATATACAGTATTTAATCATTCAGCACTACATACAGAATGTTGTTCTGATACATCCATATATACGAGTTTTAACACACCGATATCGGTATATGTAGAGCCAGATTACTATCGATTGCCTAAATCCAAATAAAATCAACCAATGATATCAATCAATATGGCGTAATGATAAATGAAACAAACTCGATTGCATTGAATTTGCTGTCAACAACAGAACAACTACATTCATTACATACTCGCATACTTGATCCTTTTCGATATATGTACAAACACTATAGCATAAAATAATTGCAAATAATTTAAATCGCCTAAATCCAAACAAAGCAAACCAATCACATCAATCAAACAAAACAAATCGAAAATAAAAACAAAATGCAAAAAATGCAACAAATTCCACGGCGAAATGGAATTTTATTTAATTACATGCCCAAGACAAATGAATATGATCGTAAACGATCAGTGATGTTAAGTAGATTAATCCTAATGCACAAGTTTGAATAGACTTAAACTGTATGCAAATAACTGAAAGAGATCAATCGATAATCATTTTTGCATAGTTTTGCTGCAACTGTAATGCTATTTGTGCATAAATATCGATTTCTTATATTTTTTTTAATTAAATGATTGCAATCAATTTAGATAAAAATAAAATAAATTTAACTTAATGTAACATTTTTTTTATTATTATTTATTTTAATTAATTGTTTTTAATAACATAAAAAATAAATAGATTTTATACTACTCTAGTGTGGTTGGGTAATTAAGCGGAAAATTGAAAATTATTTATAAACAATTTGTTGTATTTGTTTTTAATCTAAATACCTGATCTATTTAATTGGATTAAATGTCAGCCATTTATGCTATACTTGTTACATGTACATTTTGGTATTTGATTGACACACTGAAAATACAATTTAGACCATACTATAGTTTTGTGGGCTTCAAATTAAATGTCATCATCATTTGAAAATGAACACATCAGCCTAACGTTACTGAGAGCGATCTCCGACATTGTGGTACGACTTTGTTTTGAAAGAAGATTTGAATTTATTTCCGTATAAAGTACAATTAACATACACATAACAACCATCCACATCAGTTCAAATACGGCCAAACAGTCGCTCGAATGGTTAACTCTGAACCTGATTTAAGATATTAATTTTGATGATCGATGAAGCTCATTTCACACTCTCTGAAAATCGAGATCCATGAAATACCATTACATGGCCAAAAATAACTTTTTGTGCCGGCGTTTGCATCAAAACCATCATTTGGCCATATGTTTACAGAGAACCGAAACAGGCGATGACAATCGATATCGGTGAATGTTGACTCATTATGTTCGAATACTGCAAATCAAACAATTCAGTTTTTGCACCGAAAATTTACTTGACGTCTGATAAAAAAAATGCAACACTAACTGGCCATCCATAGATCTCCAGATTTCCATCCGGACTTATTTTTTTAGGGTTATTTGAAAGGCAAAGTGCACTCCAGGATGCCTCAGAAATCATCGCTATACCACCCGTGATGCTCGAAAAATAATGGGGAAAGGGCATGCTTTGGACAATAAAGGCGACCACTTAGTTCATGATAGTCCAAATAAATTGCCAAATTGAATAAACATACCTCTTCGTTATTGAACACCTAGTAGTCGTGGAAACTGAACAGAATTCAATAAGACAAACAATCAATAATGCGATAATCACATAGACGAGTGTACAGTTTGAACCTACATATAGAATGATCTATAAGGTTATGATTGTTAAGAGATTGCTCCGGACCAAAAAAAAAATCACTCAAAAATATATCATCAAATTATTTTGCAAAACTTGAATTCAGGTTTCATGACGACAGAATTTTCTCTCTCATATTGAGTTTTGAAACAAATTGATTTAACAATGGTTGGCCCTCCCTACTTAGAGAGTCGATTAATGTAATTTGAAAGGATCCAATGTTACCATATTTTATGAGATGATCAGTATCGACGCTGAGATAATCTACGAGAAATAATTGTTATAAAATATTAAATAGTGACAGCCAATAATGTACTGTGTTAATACTTCTGGACACCAGTGATTTTCGGAATTAAACAGATATTTTATATTTTCATATAACAAATTCTTTTATTACGTTTATCTTTGGGAATTTAATAATGGGAACCAATCGAATGATATTTATCATCACCATCATGAATATCACCCGATGAAATCGATTGCTCAGCTTGAGCTACCAATCCACTTTCGGCAGCATGTGCGGCTGCTTCGGCTGCTGTATTTTGTGCTGCTTGAGCGGCTTGCGATGCTTTTTGGGCGGCGGCTTGTGTCGCTTGAAAATCAATCTGGGCATTGTGCAATTGATCGTCGAGAGCGGCTAGACGTGCCTTAGCCTTACCGACCATTCCTGTTTGCGATGCTAATTCGGTGGCTGCATCGTTGGCAGCTTGTTGAGCATGATCAGACGATGCTTGGGCACTATTTAATGCGGCTTGCAAAGCTGCTACATGACCAAGTGTTTGTTGGGCTGATTGTTGGGCAGCTTTGGCGGCACGTTGAGCTAATTGAAGTTGTTGTGTTTCGGCCTCTAATGCTTGGTGAGCTTCGATATTTTGTTGTTCTAAACCTTGGAGCAATACTTTTTTGCCAGCTAGAGCAGCTTGGGCGGTGGCCGATGCTTGAACGGCAGCTTGTGCTAATGTATTTTGTGCAACAAACGAAGCTTGTTTACCAGCAGCATGTTGAATCGCTACGGCAGAATTAGCTTGGGCAGCCGATCCTTGTGCAATCGACCTCAAACCACTGCCAGCACTATAACCACCTTTGCCTGATGATGATGATGATGATCCCGAAGATGCATGAACTACTTGTTGAGAATGTTGGTCCGGAAATGTTTGTGGCTGGCTGTATTCATAATCATATCGCTTCTGTACTTTGGCACCTGATGCTAGGGCACTCAAACTTACCAAAGCGATTACAAACACTGCAAAATTCATTTCCGCTGGTTTTGATATTTTCTGCAATTTCTATTTCAATTAATTTAATTAAATTGTATAAGATATGAAATAAATAAATTACTTACAATTATTTATAATAAGAGATGTTTTCAAATAAATGAAACAATGATGAATGGTACAAAACTTTTCAAAATTATCGGTTTATATACCAAAGAAAGTGAAAGAAATTGACTGACATAATCGCAGCAAAACCAACCAAAATGTACATCAAATCATATTCTTTATAATAAATCCAATTAATAAGTACGCAAAAATAATTATTTCGTGTTAATTAACAAATTTCGTTTGATGAGTAATGACTATAATTATACCCACCTGGAGTGTACAACGTCTTATATAAAAACGTTTGAATGTAACTTGAGTTCAACGACCGTAGTTTTTAGAAATTTCGTTGTTACACACAATTGTTTGACCCGCGCAATCTTCATATAATCAACGAATATTTTTCATCAGTAGCACTGTAACATTTTTCATGCATGCATTTGCATAATCGAATGGCATAATGCATATGTTTATCGTCATGCTAATTGAGATACAGATTAAGTAGTAAAATATTGTAATTATAATGTACTGGTATAAATGATTACAGGTAACAATTCTTACGATAATTATAGATTTTCATATTTACTTCGTTTGATTTGTCATTCATAATGTCATTAATATGCGAGATAACGTTTGTTTTAACAATTTGCCGCCTGGTAATTAAAAATCTAAGCATATCGACGACTTACCTGTATATGACTTAAGCTTATAAGTTGATTTTGATGTTTTAACGGTAATTATTCTTCGACGACATTACCACATACAAACATGGTCGGTAAGTCGATCCAACTCGTGCACCATGTGTCTGAATGGATACTGTTGTCAAAAGTATTATGTTGCTGTTTCCATTGATGTTGATTGTTAACTTGCTATAAATAGTGATCGAAAGTGTATTTGTGTCCGGTCATCCTTATAATATGAAGTATTCTAAAGACTCGTTTAACAACCACAAGAAAGTGATCACTTTCGCTTTTATGCTAAAAACAAAACGCATTATCGCCTTGCTAAGCAATGGCACCAAAAGCGGGGTTGACCAACCCTTATTATTCTCTTATTTTTAATAGTTGTGATAACCCAAAACCTGAAAAAATAGTCAATAATCCCAAAATGTGAAGAAATTCACACTTAAGAATTGTCTTGTTCAGTAAATATTAAAATACTAAAAATTTCGAGTTTAAGTTCTTGTAATTCGCTAGCACTGTTGCGAAACGATTAAACACTACATATATGAAACGCACAGTGCAAACATTAAGTCCGGTAGTATATGTCTGATGAGATGGATTTGATCTTTTCAATCACACGGCCGTTCAATGACGTCATCATCAGATCGAAATCGGCCTAGCGAATTACAACAACACGGCGCTACAAAATAAAAGGTGTCACCAAAGTCACACAAGAAGTTATTAGCAAATGGTCTTTCATTAAATTTATTGTAGTATAAGATTATACATAGATCCTTACGAATAAATGGCTCTCCTTCAAGACGTAGATGCGACGTGGGATTATTGGCATTAACCTTAAAAAAAATCAACAAGCCAAATTCTTAATATTAGAGAAGAAATAAAACGACCATATTGGACTATATGGCATATTACACCGTCTTGTTGAAATTCCATATCGTCCACACCCGTATCTTGTTAAATTAAAGGATAACACAAGTTAGCTTATTATGATAACTGATTTAAGCGATATTGTATTTTCGGAATAGTCCGAGTCAGTTCAAAATTGAACCGATTAACAAAGCCAAGATTATAAAGAGCCTTATCGCTCTAAACCTTCATTGTATTTTTAATGTTGGATTGTTTTTGTGTACAGCGCTCTACTTTTAATAACCTCGAACTGTCAGCAACCGCAGAAATGGTAAACAATCACAAAGTAATAGGTAAGATTAAAACGAACATACTTCCAATTCTCTTTTTTTTATATTTTATACATTGCAATCTGTTTTGGGGCTCAAGGCTCTCCCAGCTCGTTCGCTTATTTACGTCCTACTTTACGCCCTAATGGCTAAATCGAGGACTTACGGCTATAGGTCCAATTTTCGTAGAACCATCTGGGCATTATATAGCTCCATGCCAGCCTATAGTACTGACATGGAAGATGGGTCAACCCATGAGCTCTGCACTCCAATAGGGGGTCATAGATGTATTTATTAACACCACCGATCGTAATCAGATGGTGTAAAATCCCTTTTGCATCCTGCCCCTATCGGGATTCGAACCCAGTACCTCCCGCTCCAACTGCCACAGCTTTAATCACTGAGACGGTTCCAATTATCTTGATAGAAATTCTAGGGTATCCAGAGTTTAAGAGTTTATTGCTCAAGAACAAAAGCTATGAGATCATTTCGAAGATTTCTTGTATATGTAGTCCGATGTAGCTGGATAATCTAGTCTAGGTCAACGACAGAATATGGTATCTTATATTGTACGTTAACGTTTGTGGAACAAGTAACACCTTGAGTACATATAGTATCCAAAGCCATTTAACAAATCTAATCTTTTCAAATAATTATCTCATTTTTACGTATTATGTTCAATTAAAATAAGGTGGCATCGAACATAAACTTACAAAAATCATTTCAATCCGCGATATACACCCTCGCCCGCATGTCTGCATCCGCATTTACAAAAGCAATAAAATTAAAATCAAAAATTTGTACGATCCGATTTTTCGATCAAAACAAACCAATGTTATTAATGATTATTGGCGCCTTACCGATACACGAATATTTCCAGCCAAAAATTAAAAAAAAAAACCAAAATGATATTTTCCAATTTACACAAAATAAAATTTGCATATTTAAATTGTATATACAATATATAACTTGAAAATTAACTATTTCCGATTAATGTTTAAAAACTCATACGCATACAACAACTTTAAGGTGTGTCATTAACATCGCTTAATATACAAACAAAAAATTCTTCGTACCTTAAACTCGGCGCAAAACATAACATGCACCAGAACAACTATTTTCTTCCAAAATGTTGCATTCAATGTCAAGGTAGTTTATTGTACAATTTCTTAATGACCATCTTTTTGTCGATGGGGTGATTTACACCGAAGTTAATGTTGACCACCATCACAGACTATATATATGTAGATTCAAACATATCCAGTGCAAAGGAATATGTTAGTACTTATGTACCAAATCAATTACAACTTTAAATTTAATAAAATGTCGCCAAAAGTGTTAATTAAAGCTTTAACGTATAAACATACGTACGGACGTAGGTAACCACGAAAAGGTAGAAACAAAATTTAACGCAAATTATAGATTATTATACGCGGAAAAATTGTTTCTGCATAAAGCGTCTTAAATGTTTTTTAAATTAATGATCTTCATAAATTTGTCAAAAACTGAAATGCATGTATAAAAAAAAATCCTTCTTGGATGTGCAGCATTATATACACATACACACTCAAACGAGATCAAAATTATCAATAAACTCATTTTTCATATATGCGTGTATACCCGCGTGTATGTCCAATGGAAAAATTAATGAAAATATTTTGCCATAACCCAATGCTACTGACGATCGTTGTATATACATGGAATATGTACGGTTTTGTAACTCGAATGTTCAACAAAAGGTTAACAACTTAACAATTATGCGCATCTGGCGAATAAGACACCACAAATAAACCAACAGATATACATTTGTAATGTACCTTTAATGACCGTATCAAATCACATTTCAAACCAATCAAACAAACAATAAGAGAAGTTGGCGATATTTACAACAGTACATACATATACGTACCCGTATGTGCAATATTTTACCGATTTCTTCTCGGCGCTGGCAGAACACTTAAACAGAAAACTAAAGAAATTTTCATAATTTTTTTTTTTTTATTTACAACTGGAACATAATTGATAACAATCGTAATCAGAAATATGCAAATGAAATGGATAATTTAAAGAAATTCAAGCGCGGTGATTAATTTAAATGCAGATTTTCTCCTATATACGAGTATACATATATATACACATATGTACATTAGAAGAATATTAAGAGATATATAGAAACCATTATTATATCTATGGTTGTGTGTGTGTGTGTTAAGATAAAAATGAAGAAATTCTTTTCATATGGTAAATTAATTGATATCGATATTTATTGTTTGTATTTAGTAGCGAGTTAGCATAATCGAGACACAATTAATTATTATAGATAAAATATGTTAATGATATTTAACGACGATCTACCATGTACCGATAGACTGTCTTTTATTTAAATGCAAATTCTATACGACTTCAAAATTATGTTTCATAAGTTGCGCCTTTAAATACAAGACATCATATGTAATAATCCGTTCTAGTCTGGGACGATTAGTAATTCGTTGTTGAGTGCCCTGGATCAATATCAGTGTGATATCGACATAATCATCTGCGCGTATCTGCAGCATTACTCAGTTTCTTAGTCGATTGTAGAAATTTTGATTATTTACTTTGCTACTTATTATTTTAATTGCAGACCTCAAAGTAAACTTCAACGCCACCACTTAATCGACCAGACAATTCCAAAGTCTTATCAAATATTTTTCACATACAATCTGTTTTAATAAACTCAACGAGTATAAAAAGCTGTAAAACTGCAACCGAAGTGAATGGACTTCTTAACCTTTTCATGATCGTCATCGCATATTTAATCCTGACCTATGAATAGAGTACTGCGTAGTTAGACTTAACAAGACGCCAAACAGAAATTATATCTGTAAACTTAATTCACTTCGTCTACCCAATAGATGACTTCCTCTAGAAAAGATTTTTTCTTACTACCCATTTTCCGAGCTTTAATACCATCGCAACCGAAAATACTAGTGTTGTTATTAACGAATTGGTTATAGTTCCCAATTGGGACTTAGTCTGCAGATTAGTTATTCTGATGGATCCTGATGGTATATGTTCTGCTTAGTTAAAGTATGATTTTCCTTTCATTAGCGAACATTTACAACATCTGTTCCAAGCATGTATCGCTTTAAGTTTCGTTTAACAATTTTGGAGCAGAAGTAAAGTAATTTGTATCCCAAAGGTTGGCAGGTCGGACTACACATGCTTACAGAGTGGCTAAATCTTGAGAGACTACCTTACATGAACTCGTAACAAATATACTAAAATATCTATCTATATCAGAGTTTATTGCGTGGTCGCTTTTATTGATATTCAAACTGTCCAGAGAATGCCCTTAAGAAGTTGTCTCCGATTGCATTGCTCAAATTTACGATAGCAATACTGTTTCTGTAAATGTACTTCAAACACCTGAATATATCGTATCAGATTTAACTCAATACGCTCTTCTCAGTCAAAAACAGACTTGATTTTTTTACAAGGTATCGGAACACTGCATGTTTTTCTGTACCATATCTTGTCAGATGTAAGATTAACAGCTTAGCCTGCGACACCATAGTGTTTTTCTGGTTTTTTGAGATATTTGGATTTCAAACTACAAAAAGCAACTGGTTTGACCAATTCTAACTTATTCATCTGTGGTTTGGTAACCGGTTTCCTTTTCGAGCTGTAACTGGAGCTATATCTTCAACTCCTCGCTTAGCCATGGAGCTTAATCTTTACCTAACCCCAGTTACAGTCCTTCATTCTCGTTACAGCTTGATCGATTGCCTTTTGCTTAAGGTGTGCTGGGGTGTGGTTCGTTTTGGCACTATTTCAAGTCATAGATCAATTCTTAATGATGCCAGAAATTGACGTGGTAAATGATAAGCTTCTGTCTGTTTTAATTTCCACAGTTTTTGAATCTCCGCGGTTGTAACAACATTGTAACAATAAGGGGTGACATTGAGGTCAACATATGACCTGAACCAGCTGCTCTTTTTATATATGCCTCTTTATATAGTTAAACACAATTAAAAAGTTGCCCTATTGAGTCCAAATCTGTCAAATCAGCTACTCCTACTTGTCGAAAGGCGAAATAATTTGTCAGAACGGTCTCGAAGCTGACCAATTGCGGTATTTCCATGAAAAAGGACAACTTAAGAATGTAGATTTCTATAGTTTTTATGGCCATGGCTGATAGTTTATTCTTTATCAGCAGCTTTCCCGATTTCAATCGCACCAATTCTCATTTGATCAGTTCCTGAAATATATAAATCTGCTGTTTTCTGCTTGAAACGCCTCCAGTTTTCAAAAGATGCAAATCAGATCCGGCTTTCGATCTCATCAGATCTCTTATGGTCGGTTCCTGGAATATATCTATAAATCTGCTTTTTCTCTGCCCTAGTTAAAGCGACTCCAGTTTTCAAAAGATACAAAGTACGTCTGTGCCCTTTAAAGAAACCCTAGGTTGTCACCATATACCTTTATGGCATTGAGTGTGGAACCTTGAAGAGTTCCAGCCAACTTTAATAATATAATAATATGGATAGCCACCAACCCTGTCATTTGTTCCAAAAAAGACGATGTTAATGCTACAGTTCAACACTATATACATGTACACGCAGATTTTTTATAAGAGCATGTAATTTTGCGATAGCCATACACTCCAAATCAGCCATCTATCATATCGGCATGTAACTACATAATGTTTGAAAGGTAATAATTATTATTACTTGCTTTTGATTTATTTACTTTTAATCGATGTTAAAATTAATTTACATTGCTTGTAAAATTAACAACCGATTAAAAATTGATTTATCAAAGATTAAAGGATAAATAATTGTATAGTATAATGTACAAAAACAACGTTTTTGTATCTTGAAGTATGTAAAACCTTCGTTTGAACTTATCGTATACGTACATATATAGGCGTTGAGTGTGGAGAGTGTATATAGAGTTATGGACTGATGCGTACAGATTATCGATAATATTTTATTAGACATGTGTTAACCATAAACATAACAAGAAATCGTTATCAATATATTAATAGTTTGGTCCCACGTACAAATCGATTCATTCCGAACAGGTCATAGGTTATGCAGGCATTCCGGAAATTAAATTCATTAAAATAAACAATAATGTGTTAGAGGATGAACGGTTTTATCGTTTTATCTTGCACCCATATATACATACATATCTTATATCTTGTATCTTATATATAGTTTCGTCTACCTCGAAAAAAATCCATTAAAACAAAACAGTAATTTTCTTCAACTTTTGATTGACATCGAAAAATTATTTATTTGCTTTTGCTACTTTACAATCTCTTACCACATTATTGCCATAACATAAATACAAGTAGTTAAAAATTAATGTTAAGGCAAAACAAAAGAAAATGAATATATAAGATGTTTAAAAAAAAGGAAAAGAAATCGTATATATGACGAAGAACTCTTCTGCTACCAGACGTTAAAACATTTACCACAACAAAAACAAAAACTCATCGAACAACAACAAAACTGATATAAGCACAGTAGTTTTTAAAAAAAACTTTAATTCACGATAAAACGATAAAAGTGGGCGTACCAAATTGACTCCCTGAATTTTATTTATTTATCTTATGTTAAAGAAATCAAATCTTAGATACTTCTTGTACCAAAATAAAAAATCGAAATTAATTGGAACGATTTTTGTTTTTTTTGTTGTTGTTGTGGTCGATGTGAATCTTAAAGAAAATTTTTAAAATACATTACAACCACTTTTTAGTATATTTTTGCAGTTAACCATACGATCGATCGATTAAATTGTAAGCACCTGCTTCTTAAATCCAAATATCCAATCCGTTTCGTTTGGTCGGTTATATCGCGAATCGCGCATTTTCGCGTTAATATATAGGATTTTGTGCGGTGTACAAAGGGAAATAATTTACGCGATCTTGTTTTTGATAAAGGGCTCCAATAAAATATTTTCGTTTATATATATAAACTTACAACTCACTAATAAAATCAATAAATTTTTAATGTTATTTTAAATCAATTAATTTTGTAAAAAAAAAACCAAATTAAAATCTATATACAAGAAATTAATAAGAAAAATTTTAATTTCGTTTTAATGCACGAATAAAAGGGGGTTGGGATATCAAAACGCTAATTCTGCCACGATTTGTACATAAAACACATTGTTAATTTATTTTTATATTTAATTAGTAATTATTTATTTTAAAATTAATTTAATTGTCTGTGAAAAACGTGAGCATAAGGTGGAGAAGTTTTATTGTACTCGCTACATATGTGTACTCGTATACAACATATAAGCTACTCGACGATATATGAGAAAGTTGAGATCACATTTGGATGAACTCTTGTAACATATGAGTATTATGATTCTTGTCTGCAATTTTTAAGATCATATGCCGGGGCAGTATCATACTATAAAAATTTTAATTGGTTGCACCGTGCAACGACATAAGTTTGGTATTAGTGTATTCCTACCATATCTTTTCTCGGGACTAATTATCCATTGAATTGTTTTACCTCGTGATATTTTATAACTAATTATGAAATTATCCAATATCGAATTTTTTCCAATATCGAAAAATCCGATCTTTTTAACATTCGATTTTCGCAAAATTCTATTTCGCTTTGTCTTTAAATCTAATAGCAGATTTTTGATATGCAATTTTTAATAGTTCATAAGTTTATCATAGATGGAACTATATTATGAAATAAGTAGTATATTAAATTTATTCTAATTTTTAAATTTTGACGCCCACATTTCTCATTTGGAAATAATTTGTATGCGATACTATGAAAATATATCAGACTTCACCTTATGCCGCAATTGTTGTCTAAGAGAATTGACAAAAAGTCAAGACTTTTCAAGTGAGTACTAAATTAGTAAACTAATTGGTAGATCGACAAGATGTAACAAAAGATTAACATAGAGTATTGTTTTAACATTTTCCTTATTAATAATACAACACTCATCACCATCAGATTTACGCATCAGACAATTGTGGTTTAAACCGATACCAATAACACAGTGTACACAAATATCGACTTTACAGTTTACATAAATTTGGCATTCCTTTTGTACTCTCCAGGTAGGAGTCAAACGTAAAAAAATTACCGAGGAATATGGTGCTGGTTTTATTTCTTCGATGCTATACATCGCAATAAAGTTAGTTCGTAATTTCTGCAGTGTGAACTGGCGCGTTATCATGGTGCAAAAGGAAGCGCTGCAAATTCTCTGTTTTCCAATTTTTCAACAAATTCTTAAAAATTTTTAGTAATCAGTCTTCGGTATACCATTTTGCAGTTACTCTCTGACCCTTTTCCATTAGAATAGCATCTAAAATGTTTGATCGGATGAAGTAAACTGACATATTAATTTTGTTGCTAAGCTTTTACGGATGGGTTTGCTCCTGTTGGGCTTCAGTGCAATAATTGCTTCTTGGTTTGCGGATCGCACATACAGAATCAAGATTTGTCACTAGTATAAACTTTACTAAAGTTGCCAATATTCGAATATATTTAGGAACAATTTAACTCTTTTTGGGCCTTATTAAAAAATGTGGAACCTATCGAGCAGATTGCTTCGTGTATCCTAGATAATTATTTAATATTCGCGATACAGCTATGGCATTTATGGCCCATTCATCAGCAATAATTTCATGTGTCAATCGTGAATCTTTGTCAACTATAGACTTCACCAGAGCCACAGTAACGTCATCAGTAAAAGATTTTGGTCGACTTTCTCGGAGCTCACCCACTACAGAAAAAGGTTCGTCTGGAATCTTCTGAACCACTTGGAAAAATTCTGTAGATGATGCAGTCGTTCCATATGCAATTTGGCATTCATTGAATATTTTTAGTAGCTTAAGTTTACACCGAAAACCGAAGAGAATCACATAGCGAATTTCTGTTTGCGTTGGTAGTGGAATTTCGTTTTAACATTTTTACCGAGCGTTAAATTATAAACGATTTGGTAGTTTTGGTTTTTAAAAAAATTAGGAATCGTCTACTAAGCGAACTTTTGTTACTCCCCTCGTACTTGTAGAATAAACACACTTTAAATTTCCTCTACTTTTCTGATTTAATTTCTAGTGTTAATTAATAGATGTCGTTGTGCGAATGTTTAATCTTCTTCCAACTACTGCTTTTTTGATTCAGAACTGTCATATTCTTTCTTGATAATCAACGAAGAAGCTTTTTATTATTTTTTCAAGTTATCATTAAGGTTTATTGTTAAATTAGAAAATAACATGAGCTTCATTATATCACGAAGATAAATAATAGAAAAATGGGAAAGTTCAATTAAATTTAACCAAAATATCCTAAAACTGAAGAGATCGCACCAACACTAGCCTTCACTTCACTTTAACACCTCACTGATTCAAATAATATGTATCTTATATGGTGATTCTGGACTGCTACATGCTCCACTGAATGGATTCTCGATCATTCCAAATAATGTGATTGTCAAAGTAGTGGTGCACTGTAATCGTATTCAGTGTATTTGAGATCTAGATCTCGATGTACTGCTTCTTAAATAGTCATATTCGCTACAACATGGTCCAGATCTTATTCCCAAAGTAATTGTATTTACTAAAAACAAAAGAAAAAAAATTTTGATCGTCACTATGCGTACTTTAAAACAAAAGAATTGAATGAATCACCAAACAAGAAAACCAAACCAAATATTTCTTCCTTTTTTTGAGCTTTAAGATTTAAATCATTAAAAATTAAAAATGATAACAAAGATCTCACGTTCATTTATGATTTCTTTAAGCAATTGTCATTGTTGTTTTTATAAATTATTTTATAAATGTATAATAACAATTCTAGAACGTGTCATTTAGTTTATTATAGAATAACACATAAGAAGTCCAATATGTCTGATTCTTAAAGATAATCAAATGCGATGTTTTCATTTTTGTATTCGGTTTTTTAATTCAAAAACACCGCGCAATTATATACATTCAACTCGTAGCGTATAGTTTTGTTTTGTTTCTGTTAACTACTTAGGTTTTTCTGAACTCATACTTACACTTTATCTTTTTAGGAAATCAACTCGATTTTATTTTTGTTTTTTTTTTTTATTTTATTTTTTTGGTTTGAAAACATTTCTACATGTGCATAGTAGGCAAAGCAGAGTAAAAACTTGAATGAAAAATTAAGATGAATGAAATGATTGTACGTGTATCGTAAGTAGTACATAATATACATTTTGTAAAATTAGAAATTGTGTACTTAACGTTTGGGTCTTGTAACATGATGAATATATAATTATCCTTCTGGCGAACAAATCAATTATATCTGCCTACATTTTCTCATATGTCTGTATATGGTTGTGAGAATTTGAAAACGAGATTCAATCATTGTCTTACTGTCGTTTACTTAAGAAACGTAGCACAAATTTATTATTTTTATTGCATATACTGCTGATGGTCATTTGAAATACGTTTGACGGCTGGCTTGAGAATATTGTCTTGATAAAAATCGTAATATCTTTATCATCAAATAAATAGTCAACTGTACACAAGAACAGTTGAATTTAAATCATTTCATTAAAAATAGAATTTGGGAATTGGTTAGGAGTATGCAAGTCTCGTAAAATGTTCGTCGCACAAACATACTATTAGAATTGTAATCTTTTGGAACCTCAATCTGCCACTTATATAAATGTGTGTTATGTTCAGTTGTCATATAGGACTTATTACAGGTATGAAAAAGAATGCTCTTCACGTTCGTGAAGAAACAGGCGAATCACGTTCTTGAAGAAACAGGAGACTGCCTATGCCATTTTATTCTTGAATCTTTCCTACATAGGAATCTAACATTGATTTAACCTATGACTTAACATAAGACTTAACCTATGTTCGTTATTAATATTAACGTGCACTCGGTAATCTCTGCATTACCTATAGCTAAATCCAGAGGATCCTTTTTTTTAGTCGTTTATATCTTGGCCTATTTAATAGTTCCCCGACTTATTCGTTGAGATGACAAACTAGTTTTAACTGGTATTTTGTGCTGTACTGATGAATTGTATTAGTTAAAGTTCGATGAGTCTCGACGTAGGTTTGCATTGTGTACATACCAGAGTGCATTTACCATTGTTTGAAGTATTCGCAACTGCATTCTTTCCAGTTTTATTATGTTGGAAGCACTCCCGGAGCCCACAGCTGAATACGATATGTTGAGATGGATTTGCGTGAACTTCTTCCTAAACTATCCTATAAATACAACAACAAAAACTAGGATTTTTCAGGAAGAAATTCACACGTGTGTAGTGTAGAATGAAGTATTTCCTAATTTCATTATTACAAATAAAATTCTGTTGATGCGGTTGATGTGTTTGAATGCATTAGTAAAATTACGGATTACTGAATAATGAAATACAGTATTCTTACGAAACAAAACAGTCTATAATGATTGTAATTGTATTAAAATATATACGAGTAAATTATAAAATATCATTATTTTCTATTCAAACTAA
Source organism: Tipula lateralis (assembly GCA_963932295.1). Taxonomy (NCBI): domain Eukaryota; kingdom Metazoa; phylum Arthropoda; class Insecta; order Diptera; family Tipulidae; genus Tipula; species Tipula lateralis. The sequence continues at coordinate 194,894,590 of OZ010737.1, forward strand.
AATAAGTGAAATATTGTTTTTACATTTTTATGGATCAAATCTCCTAGAAAAATATCATCATTAGAAATTCTAATGGTCCTCTGGGTCCCGGTTTTCCTGAAGGACGGGAAAACTCTAGGAAAGTACATATGGTGCGAATTGATTACTTATTATGGGATTTTCGAATACTAATCACCCAGAGGACCATTAGAATTTCTAATGATGATATTTTTCTAGTAGATTAGATCCATAGTAATGTAAAAACAATCTTGAATTTTGGTCTCGGTTTTCCTGAAGGTCGGGAAAACTCTAGGCAAGTACCTATGTTGCCAATTGATTACTTATTATGGAATTTTCGAATATTAATCACCCAGAAGACCATTATAATTTTGTAATGATGATGTTTTTCTAGTAGATTAGATCCATAGTAATGTAAAAACAATCTAAGATTTTAGTCCCGGTTTTCCTAAAGGTCGGGAAAACTCTAGGAAAGTACCTATGGTGCCAATTGATTACTTATTATGGAATTTTCGAATACTAATCACTCAGAGGACCATTAGAATTTCTGTTCTATTAGATGCCGACCATTAGATATTCTGATGTTTTTCTGGTAGATTAGATCCATATTAATGTAAAGACAATCTAGGATTTTAGTCCCGGTTTTTCTGAAGGACGGAAAAGCTCTATAGGAATGTACTTATGGTTCGAATCAATACAAAATATGTATTATTCGTTAATACGAAGTTATACAAATACATATAAACATTGTTGTTGTAAGTTTAGAAAGATTTAGGAAAAACTTCACTCACATTGAGATGGGCGTATGTTGAGTATCATTTTGTACATTCAAGAGCTTACAGTAGACTTAACTTTGAGTGTTTTCCAATTAACCAATTTAGTTTGACGCATTTTAATGTGTTTCTTCCACGTGTGTCTCCTGTTTAAATGCAATCCAAGATAGTTAACAGTTTCGTGTTGTGGGAGGGTGCTTTTATTTAGTCTCACAGGCGGACAGGTGAGTTTTCGGAGTGTGAATGTAATTTGCGCAGATTTACGCTCATTGGTCTTAATTCTCCATTTTGGAAAATTTGTCTAACTGTTTTTGTAAAATTCTTGAAGCTATCGCGGAGTTTTCATGCACAACTTTCACGCAATTTGATGTTGGTAGGTCTGCTGTATAGATCAAGAACAACACTGGCCTCAGCACGCTGCCTTGAGGTACTCCTGCATGAATATCATATAAATATATGGATGCGGTATTATATCTCACCAAAAATTTTCGATTGAGCAAATAATTTACAGAAACTTGTCGGTAATGCCATACCTTATCGAAAGCTTGGGCTATATCTAAATACTGAAGAGTAATACTTGTTTTATTCAAGGGAGCTCCTGATTCCAGATACGACTCGCTAAACTTATTCCACGGTTCCGTGTTCTTCTCTAAATCCAAATTGGTGATCTGGAATGATTTTTTCTCGTACAGAATTGGCTTAATTTTTCCAGGAGAATTTTTTTTAACAGCTTTGAGAATACCCACTCTGTATAGTAGGCTGATTGAGCGATATGAGTTAACTTTTCATGTCCGGGTGGCTTTTTTATATCGATGTGCGCCACTTGTATTAATTCGGTGCTACATAGGCGACAGCCTGGTTCGCCTTTATCTAGGGAAGGCCATAGTGTTATATACTAGGGCTTATGATTAATAAAATCCACCTCGTATGTAGCATCCAGAAGATTAATACCAAACAGTTAAATAATTTGTTTATATTTTGCTGAATTGCAACATTCTTTGAACATGCTAACGACGGTCCGCTCCCCAGTAATGACATCCATATAAACTGTGGCCTTTACACCAATTTTTGAACGATATACATGAATGTACATAATGATTCAAGTTGGTTTCATCGTATCATAAAGATTTATTCTGAATTTATGGTTTTGACAATGTCCAGGGTAATTAAATCTTTTGATATATATGAGAAAATTTTAAGATTTGGCAATACATTAAATAATGTTTATATATAGGAGATTTATGCAAATTATATGCGTGTTTCTAAATAATTTATTCAATTACTGTTCGAAGCTATATCACTCCAATTCCCTGACATTCCAATAAATTACCAACATTAAATTTATATAACATGTAATTCTCAATCACAAATCTTCAAAAATGTTTGTGTGCTATGTCGTTATATACATACATGTTTTATGTAAAATGCCATAAACTCAACATTAAATTAAGTCGAAAACACAACAAAATTGATAAATTACAGAATATTTTCAATGTAGAAGCGCTTCTTCATTCTTTCTATATCGCGTATACGATAACCCTTTGTCGTCGGTTATGTCCGATATTGTATATAATAGCTTGGTTATTTATTCGATGTACCAACGGGTTAAGGTTGAAGATTTTGGTTTTCTTCTGTTTCATTAGCATAAATGATTGTCACTGAGTTTTGTTTATATGCTTCTTTATTATTGTTTATTATTTATCATAGTCTTAAGACTACATTTTTTTCTCGTTCGTCTTATATGCCTAGTGTTCATCTTACACACAATATTTTCGGTTTCGATGTTTTAATTTTTCCTAGAAATTTTTCGAAAAGGTAAAAAGTAAACATAATTATTATAACACATTACATTTTTATGTAAGATATTTTTAACCATAATACATAAGTGGTATAATTAATGGTATATGCATACCAATAGGAATTCACCGCGGAGTAATTATTGATTTTCGTTTTTTTGTTTTTTAATTAGAGATATAAAACTTCGAAGAAGCTGCTAACGTGTTGGGTATATGGCGAGGAGTCGCGGTCTTTGTGTGTATATCACGAAGCTTATATTAATATCAATTAATTAAAAGTCAGATATAAATCAACCATAGTTTGTCTTCTTTAATGGGGAGAGATTGTCCCATATTTTACGACCATCAGGATTTTTATCAATAAAATCAGATCATAATGTGTATTGTATCTCGATAATTTATTTGGAAAATATAAAATAATTATATCTCAGAACATAAAAGGAACGATTGGACAGTAAATTTTCAAAAATCCGACTTTATGAGTTTATAAATGTTAAACTTATGTTAATTTTATCCTTTCCTGTCAAGATTTATTTATGGTCCATCCATAGTTTATATCTACATATTCTAAATCAGACAGTATGACGTCAGTTAGGTATATAACTTGATCGTATAAATGCCTTGATCACTATTTATGCACTATTATAATTGAAATGTTCCCAAACGATTCGATTTTTTAAAATCGCGGTACACAATCCAACAGTTCATTTAAGAAAAGATCGGATCACACTTATTATTATTATTGTTATTGGTATTCGTTTCGGATTTTAAACTATGGGGCAGATAAGAGACCGACAAAAAAATGATTTAAAGTTATTTTTGTAGTTTTTGAACATAAACTATAAATTAACGGTGATAATGTTTAAAAATATCTAATTTCGATTGATTATGATGGTTTCGATATGTTTGATTTTAATTTTTATTTTTAAATAAATAAAAAAAAAATACTAAATGATATATTTAATTATCTGATCATTTGGGATGAATATAATATGTATACATACACATTTATGGTTATAAGCTCAGAAACAGACGAATGACAAAAAATCAAGTTTTGAAAGTTATATAGAAATCAATCGATCGATTGATAAGCACGCGATCTTAAAACTTAAGAATATGGATGGATGAATTGAAAATTTTGGAATTTTGGCAATCAAACCTGTTTCAAATCAATATACAGGAACTAATATGGCGTCTTCTTAAACTGATCAAGCCAACTTAAACTACGATTTTATAACTGTGGTGTTTAAGAAAATCACAATATAGGAACCAACGAGGTGGCAGAGGTTCGTTTAAAACTTTAGTAATATGTTGATACGACCTGTGATTCATTTACCTCTGTAATGTAATTTTTTAAAGTTTGATCAGTCCTATGCCCAATTATATTGGCTATATTTTGGAATATTGGTACTCAAACCGTTTGTTGTTTCACTGAACCCCTTGTGTTTTCATCTGTAATAGTTTTGATGTAACTATCTCGCATGTATAACTTCGACATATTTGTCACTATATTGCGAATTGTGACAATATTGCGACCTGTTATTGCGAGTTAGCAGATTCTATGTTGAGTGATTGTAGAATTTGACTGAATTCGAATTTTCTAAATGTCGGGCAAAACGTGTTGCTACCAAAAAAATCCGATGAACCAGCTCTTCAGCACGATAGCGACATGAGGATGGTATGTGCCTCAGTAATTATAAATCACTTGTTAGAATTGAACATCACTTAAGGTATTTCAACTTGGTGACGCAATTTTTGGGTTACATCTGCAAAAAGAGCTTATTTATACTCCTCATTATGCTGGGTGTGCATTATATGCTCTGATAAGCTGGATGTTCAAATTGTATCAGTGTCTAATATAGTGCCTCATTGACTTGATATATACATATGTATATATATATATATATATATATATATATATATATATATATATATATATATATATATATCAAGCTTTTAGAATGAAAATTCGAAAACCTTTTAATTTTCCACCATTCCAGAATATTGAATTAATGATTTGCTCCAAACTCAAATGTCGTTGTTTCCTTATACTAATACATGAGTACTATCTTGAATGTTATCATCTGAATCCAATAAAGTATTATATTTTGATCCATACTTCAAACTTTTACAGATAGTTGGAGATATTCTAGATATTAGATTTATTCCTTCATTTGCATAAAACGTGTATCGACTCACCCCACAATTCAGGCCCGTTCTCCAGATATCTCACACCATCAGAGTGCAAACCGCATATTCTATGAGCCCCTTTTAAACCCACTAAAAATTACTTCACTAACTGATGTTGATGCAATATTTGTTTGAGTTGAGAAATTATCTTTATTGGCGGCCGGTACTAATCTTTGCCCGGGTACTCAAATCATAATATTAAATATCACAGGTTGTAATCCACCCTTGCGGTTAATAAGAATGACACTCACATCAGCAGTCGATTCGTTCCAATATAAATCTCTCAAATCCAATGGTTTCATTCTTATTGAAGCCGCCTTACTATACGTCTGTGTTTAATAACATGCAACGAATATTTATAATTTTTGGGGTGAGTATGGCTCGCAACATGTTTTCTCGCTCGCTTCTTTCGCGAGTTCCATTTTTCGTCCTTGGGAACATTTTCAATATACTAGGAAGTAGTCACTATATATGTTCCGTATGACCTTGGTTTAGAATGTTTTCATAATTTTTACAATTGTTTTTTGGTACAGTTTACAGTTGGGTCTAATCTGTGTTTACTTTGCCACGAATATATGATGCAGGGTTAGCTCTAATTGCCTTTCTTTAAGAATCAGTAATTTTTTTAAACCAGTAAGATCCATGCCGAGTTAATACGAAAGAGTAGCCGTTGAACTTTCTTGTTAGTAAAATGATGGTTTGGTTTAACAGGGAGGATTCACTGGTAGAAATACATCCTATTATGGCTGTTTGTAAACCGGTACGTATGGAAACAAATTTATGGATTCTAATGGGTATTTCATTTGGTGTCAGTTTAGTGTATTCGAATCAAGTTTAAATATTGGCTCCCATTGTAAACCTGATGCGAAGCTTAATAATCCGCTTTAGTGATAGAGGTTCAGTAGGTGATGAACCACGAATAAATGTTTCTCGATATGTGAATACTGCACAAGCTGTGGCTGTTGTACGTGAAAGTTGCCACCCACACTGATCTGTGTCTACTCGTCGATGTACTACTCAATTGGGCTACTACTGAACATCGCTACGGCGCGTTTAATTGACCCAAGAATTTTAGCCGATTGATGCACCAAAACGGTTACAACATGCCAATAGATTTATTTTTTGTTTTTATTTTCATTTATATTGTACGGAGAATTCGATAGCCTTGCATCACAGACAATAATGCCCTCTTAGATACGCTGTTCGGTAATTATGGCTGATAGTCTAAATATCGGACCATATATTTTTCTAAAACAAAAATAAGCATTCAGAAACCGTATTTTTTCCAATAATCTTGACATATGGTACTAGCAAGATGGAACTACAGCTACGCATACTGAGAGAGAGAGACAATTGCAGTTCTGCGAGGATTTTTCAATGACCGTATAATTTTTTTTAAAAATGGTGATTTCGCGAGGACACTTCGTTCCCCAGATTTAACGACCTCTGATTTGTTTTATGGGTTTTCTCAGGAACCTAACAAAGAATATATACATAACCTCAAAAGTAATTATATAATTTTTTATATGAAGTGGTTGAATAGGTAGTGATAAAATTTTTTTAATATGGTAAGCATATGAGTACAACTAATTAATGATATTGGAAACAAATTTAGCATGAAAGATGACAAACAGTATAAAATGTTGATTAGTAAAAGCGAGATGAAAGATATGGTTATCATATACGACGTGAAGTTATTCATCCAGTACAGTTTCGTTGTATCACACTTTTTATCACTAAATGGGATAAAGCGCCACAAAATGAACACCCTGAAAGGTGCACAACGTACAATGCAACATGTCTTAAAATAGCCGTTAAGTTTCAACAGGAAGCCATTTAAAAGTTGCAATTTTCACTCCAAGCTTTAAAGAAATATAATAAAAAATAAGCATTTCAAATCAGTAAGTCCAAGTTGTCTAACCCTGTTCATCCTGCAATGTTGATTTAGGATCGTAAGGGTGACAATTTTGTAAAAGGAGGTGGTTTACATTTAAGATCTGTTTTCTATAATAAATTGGAACCCTATATAAAAATGATATCGTAGGCCAGGGAACGATTGGGTTAGCGTTCAATGAGCTTTCTCCAAAACAGCAACAGGCCTTTTAATGTCATAAAAATATTGATACAAACAACACTATAAATTATAATAAATCTATCAAATTAAAGACACGAACGTAAGAAATAAAAATTCAGTAGCTGATTAATATCTCAAGATAAAAGATAAAAAACACCAAATAATTAAATATATGTCTGTTCATGTGTCTTTCGACTTTAAAACTTTTGAAAGATGAGATGATACAGGATAGTTTTTTGTGGATGCTGTTTAATTTTTTTTTTTTTTTTTTTTTGCCGCATGATCAATGTCATATACTCAATACATACAATTTAAAATAATAAAATCCACTTTACATATTATTTATTTATTTATTCATAATTTTTTTTATTTTATTTATTTAAGATTTTGTGATTTGATAAGAAAACTTAAATATAAATAATAAAATGGGAAAAAATTAATATTACTTACAATGATATGACGATGATCATCATAACAATGAAAGATGAATCTCAAGGTGGTTGCTGCTGGAATTTAAATTTGTTTTTGTATACGTAAAAGGATAGACGGCTGATTCTTATCACACGAGTTATTTTAACTCTTCTCTTCTGTTTATACATACATAATATCATATAAACAGAAGCGTTAGATTCGATCACATGATTTTGATGAGAAATGCGTCCATAGTGTTATACTCGCAGTGTATAATGATTGATGAATTGTGTGATATAATGTCACCGTTGGTGGTACATATTTTTCCAAATCACCCAGTTAAACTGGCGCGCGATGGTATTTAACAGTATTTTACTACCAGTCAAAATATATGCATTTCCATATATACGATGAGCGTGAATCAAAGCTCTTTAGCATAAACATGCTGTATATTAATACAGGTATTGATATATTATATGTTGTTATTTAACATATACATATATTATATTTCGAAATTAATATTCATTAATTTTATACTACATATATATATATATATATATATATATATATATATATATATATATATATATATATATATATATATATATATATATATATATAAACAGATATATAAAATAAATAAACATAAAAAAAAACTTTTCAACAATACCGAAACGAAACCAACTTTAAAATTAATCAAATCAAAATGGTACATGACAGTATATGAACTACCACCATCCCAAAATACCTTAACCAAATAAAACATGACAACAACAAAAAGACTATAAATAAATTTAATTTTGTCTCAATCTTAATTCAAATTATAATAAATTTTAATTAAACCTAACATTTGAAATTACATATCGAAGAATATACAACAAAATCTATTCTTTCAACAACTCTGGAGATGATTTTAACCAAAACCAAAAAAAAAAAAAATAAGAAAACAAAACATATTTTTTTCTTTGACAACAGCTTTAAGATTTTATATTTTTTGGTTGTATTTTAATTTAAAGGCAATTAATTTAATTTAATTTACCAAAATACATAGACGTGCTCTCGGATATACTGTAGATAAAAAGTTATGTTAACATAAAAACTATTGAATACAGTAGAATTCATTGTTAAGGTACGATTTGGTTTTCTGAGGACAAACTATTCACTATTTGTTCGTGATGAAACACACAAGCAGCACTAAGTCATAACACAGCATCATGTGTCTGTATTTTAGGTTATTACCATTTTTATCCTGTCACTCGTACTCGATTTGTTACATTAACTCTAAAACGAACATATTCAAGTTTAGCCTTGAATTTGGACTGTCAACTGAACGCAAGGTCTCTCTATACACACGAACAAGTTTCCCCAACGCATGTAACAAAAATGGATATTAATTATTTTACCAGATCAATTACAGAATACTGATCCAAACTTAAAGTTAAAACACCTCCGTCACCAAGTTAGGGTGGATTTTGTCACTCTCGTGTCAGAGAAAGTTTCGTGTTTTACTGGGTAAGTTTTTTAATGAGATACCATGGTGGACTAGGTCATCTGAACTAAGTCCAAATCTTCACAAAGAGAGAACAAGAAATGTATCCGAAATGAAAAACCATCGAAATGGAGCTCGTTTTGTGAGGAAGGGAATAGTCTTGCGGCAACCATTAAACTAAAGAAAGTTCTCTGTGGTAACATGAAGGTTACTATCGTCACTCTAAAGAAACCTTGGAGATCACACGAGTACAAATCAAGAAGCTTTAGATGTACTAATGAAAACTCATTTTCCCGAAAGTAGGAATTCTAATGTATAGTAGATGAAAATCAACATCCATACCAGCTTCCAAGTTTCAGAGATTGGAAAAGGTGGTGAAAAGATATCAAATCCTGAAATCCCGGAAGGACTGGAAATTATTATCCGTGAACATATCTTCAGGCATTCGGATACATTCCAAGACCATGGAGAAAAATCAGGGTAGTGTTTACCCCAAAGGATGGAAAGCCTAGACCAGGGAAGTTTTCGACAAGCGATAATTCAGTATTAGCAAACCCTATACATTTAAAACAACACGCATACCGGAAAGGCAGATCTGTTGAAACAGCACTCAATAAAGTCGTTGGGCTGATTGAAAAATCGCTAGACAACAAGGAATTTGTCTTGCAGGAGCATTTCTGGGCTTCGAATGCACATTTGACAACGCTTCCATCAGTGCAATGATCTCTGCAGCTGAAAGACATGGCATGGAGACCACACTTATTCGATGGTTTAACGCCATGCTTAGGTCTAAGAGAATTATTGCAGATTAAGGTAGTGATACGACGACGGAAACCACCCGAAAGAGATGTCCTTAGGGTAAGGTTTTGTCTCCGGTCTTATTGTCAACTTACTCTTAGACTCCAACTAAACGACAACGGATTTTTCTGCAAGCGGTTATGCTGATGACCATGCCATAACACTGTTAGGTTCATATACGGATGTAATATGTGATCACAAGCAAATTGCGATAAACATAGTTGTAGCCTGGTGTAGTGACCAGGGTCTATCAGGTAACCATAGGAAAACTGAAATGGAAGCTTTAGTCTTTCAAAAATTGGGGCTCATACGATCCCGCTCTCTTCGAAGTCAAGTATCTAGGGATCTGGTTAGATCAGAAGATTACGTGACAAAAACATATATAAGGACAATGCAACAAAGCATGCAACACTTCCTGGAAATGCAAACAGTCATTTGGTAATTCATGGGACCTGAGACCCAGACGCGTGTACTGGCTATACGTTTTGGTGATCAGACCCATAATCTCATTTGCCACCCTTACTTTTTTGGCCTAGAAAAATGGGATTGGATGAAAGCATAAATCGCCTTCAAAGACGTGTTTGTCTGGGTATTGAAGGACCTATGTACACCACTTCTACTGCGGCTATTGAGATGGTTGTGGGTCTGCTACAGCTTGATCTTTGAATCAGAAGGTGTGCAGCGCAAACAGCCGCTCGATTACAAGGAAAAGACAATCTTCCCTGGCCTTTTGGGCACTGTTCACAAACTGCGATGTTATCTTCATCCCCATTTTCATTAGCATCACTCTCCTTCTTATATCGATTTGATATTTATTTTTCACAAACATATAGTGTTTGTAGTTATAGTATCCGTCACTTTGCGTCACTTTTCTGTTTCACTTGAGCTGAAGCATTTTCTAAATTGTATTTAACGTTTCATCTCTGATCCAGAGTTTTTTGATGTTGCATACCAAATTTACTGCTATCTTTGAATTAATTTGTCTGGCTCGATGATTCTATCTTTATTGTTACTACTTCCAAAACCTAGTACATGTTGACATTATCCTGGTATTAATTGGTCGACATCTCCTTAGATAATTATGATATCGTAGTTATATACAATTTGTTGCTTACAGTCAGAAAGATCACAGTGAATCGTTGGAAAAATCACAATGAAGGCCCCCTTTTCAGGAAAGTACAATGGATTTTGGAATTAACATTGAATCACCCTTTAGTTAAGTATCATTTCAACTATATGTCTCGGATGCAAATCAGATGCCATACTTTGGTTCGAACAACATTTGTGCACATAAACCATTTCTTATCGATTCTTAACGACATTGAAATTTTTATCGCTAAATTTTTGTACTAATATAAGACGATATATGATTGAAATCTGTTTATGTGTCTGTAGAAAATACCAGTAATAAAAAACTACAATGACGAAGAAGTAATACTCGTAACTTTAAGTGAAGGTTTTGCCTCTCTTTATATATACCATATATATTGTTGCAGGAATTGTTGACATTGTGAATAAAATGCATAATTGAATTATGCAATTCGAATTGAGGGTTAAAATATCAATTTTTATTATAATATGACATAATTGAATATATGCAAGCGAATGTTAATGTAACCATAATATACTGTTTAAGACAACGTATATACAAATAAGACTCGAAGACGCGACTATCTCATCAGATGGAAAACTTATCAGGATTACTTATCTTGTATATATGTATGTCGTATATATAGATATACAAAAGCTCTGATTTTATTATTCAACAACATTACCATAGAAAACACCTTTTCCTTCTTAACATTATAAATTTGTCACAATGATTTGCATTCCTTTAACACAACGTATGCCTATTTCCTATTGCGAAAGACAATAATTTGTCCATATACATTTGTTGTTCAACGTGTTAAACTTTATTATTTTACCATTATACATGTGTACATATCTTATTATTTCTATTTATTTGTTTATCTGTCCAAACAACATATATTATTAGCAACATGAAATTCTTGCAGAAATAAGAAAAATCCGAACGCGATTTTAAATCGCGTCTAAATATGCATATACTTAACATGTACTTGCCTGCATCTATATATGTGTCTCTATATGTGTGTGTGTATATATATAGTGTTAAATTAAGTTTATAATCAACAATAATAGTGATATAGTAATAAAATGGTAACAAGAAATGCATTATAATATTTTATTGTACCTTAAATCGTTGATATATTTATAACAGTTCGTAACGTATACACAAGTACTCGTATTTCATAAGATGTCCTTTGTAAATCATTAAGTATATTTTTAATGCGTTGCATAAATAAGCTGTATATAGCCTTGTACAATGATGAAAGGTATATTGGAATCTGTGGCTTAATATCTTTACCCTTCATAAGAGTTAAGTCAATACTGTGGCCCCCATTTCCCAAATGTCGGAACAATCACAAATATAATCTAGAATCCCCGCAGCATATCTCCATGTTATCCCCAACTACTGGATGATCAACAGCCCACAAGTGTAAGTGAATCTCATTCCACTATAGATTTTGTGGATTATACATTTGTGGATTCAACAGAGCTTTTAGCTTGGCAGGAGAAGGAAAATTGTATGTATAATAAAAAATTGAATTCCGTACGTTTATAGATAGCATTACTCGTGTAGGTATCAGCCGGTGAAACACTATAATTGAAACTCCGGGGACATCAGACTCTTTACTATTAAATATTGGAGAAACAAATAGAAGCTTATATAAGAATTTAATTAGGTCTGTTGAGCACCGGTTGGCTTAGGAAAACACTAAGATGTTTTCAGACTGGATTGATCAAATACAAGATCATTTTACCTAATCTATACTAATACTCAAACATTTGCGGACTTAGTAATAACCTCCTAAAATCTCCAAACTAGCTCTCGTTTCTGAAGCACCAAATTCCTCAGTGTTACCCTCTTAACATATTTATTTTCAAGGTTATAGACAATATAAATTTCTTCGATCTTTATTAGGAGAGTAGCAACTTATCCGAATGCCATAGGAAATAGCTATGGAGCAACGAAGAATCATAAGGCGTCTCAACACTGCCATATTCTCATTGAAAAAACAAGGATTACAATAATAATAGCATCCACTGAAGTACATAAATCGATATGTAGCCCATAGAATTTTACCTCAGTAGCCATTCCTTGTCGTTGTTGCCGAACTTAGTTATCACTGGGAGTGGGATGACATAAAAGTTTTAAGGTCAAAATAAATCTATTAAAAAGGAGAAATGCCCACTTCAATACCTGAATAAGGAGTAGTGCTAAATTTTTGTTTGAGTCATATAAGACTTTCAAGCAGTTTTTATTCGTTTGAGTAAATTGAAGCTTCCAATTCTATAGAAGATATCAGTCAATAAGGGCTATCCACAATAAAGGATCCCACCAAGTTTCCAAGGGCAAATACAACGAATAGAACAATAAAGGTCCTTCTTCCGTTGGCACTAGATTCCATGCAGGGATTTCGCCGCCTCAACGATGCTGCTCCAAACAGTCCGACCCACGCACAACAAGAGATCGCCTAACATGGCGATGGATTATACTCAGGTCTCTTTCCACGTTGTCTATTCATCTCGCTCGACGTCGTTCTTTCGTCGGTGCCGACTCAAGGCCATTTTGATGGTCCGATCTGGTGAACGAAAAACGTGTTCAAGCCATCTTATCCTTGTTGATTTTATGAATCCAATGATGTCAACTTTTGTCTTATGATTCATTCGCATCCGATAATAAACATCCTCTTTGCACCGAAAATGACTCGAATTATTTTACGGTCAATTGCAGCTAATTTTTGGATGTTTTGCGCTGTAAATATCCAAGACTCACAACCAAAGCCCGTTTGATACCAACTGATCTTATCAGCACTTTATAGATATCTAGTTTTACTTGATATGTTCGATATGCGATCCTCGATGGTACGTCTACAGAAACAAATATTTAAACACACTCATTCTCTCATGAAGTGATTCTCCGCAAATAAAGTCTCCATATGTATGCCTTCACGTGGTGCCCATATATTTGGCATGTAATCGGCGGTTTGCTCTTCAACCAATTTGTTGTGTTCATATTTTCAAAGGGAGGAGAACCTCATTTTGTGAGATGATGCAGCGATCTAGAATGCAAATGTTGTCACTGTATGCTAATGTCTCTTTCCCGTACTCCAGGAAGGTTCATCATTTTTTTCAGATGATATATCGATAGAAGGCATCCCATATGTGACGGTATTTCTAAATAGAACAATACCGCATTCCTCTTAATGCAGTTGTACGCCTGCTGGAAGTTTACAAGTTAACTATGTACATTGAAGCACTTCTCCAGGACTATCATCAGAGTGGAAAGTTTTAACAAACGTTATTGTTTTCCTCTACACATGTGTAGCAATGGGCCATTTTTGATCTATTTATCATTTGTTTTGTAGCTACTTCTTCAAGTGACCAAGCTGAACTATTTCCATTTTGCAAAATTAGAATAATCTGACGAGATCTATGTACCATTATAGGTAATAATATATACGAATACAAATAATGCGATCAACTTCGGAAGACCTCAAAATATTTTGTTGATCACAAAAAAGATGCCCGTTTCCCGAGTCACGTAAATCACTTCAACATGAGATTAGTATAAGGTACTTTCATCGGTTCCTTACTGGAATCTAAATGTTTTACAACTACCTATAGAAAATCCCAGATCAAAAAGCTTCTGGTTGTCTGCAATAGTCATATTAAGAACTCGTTCATTACACATCTGAGATAGGAGGTGGCTTATAGGTTATCGATCGTATAGTCAAATGATACAAAATCGGGTTTAATCAATTACATATATAGTATTACTACTGTTCTTTATGTATATCCACGCATAAAGCTGGTATATACAAGTTTTGATCAGAGTATATGAGATAAGAACTTTATTGTTATCTTTATATAATTTGTATATACCAAATTGGTCGTTTCTCAAGACAAGACATTGTGATTTAACAGAAAATAAAAGTATTTTGATATAAAATATATCGTAAAACTGATAGTTAAAATATGCAAATTTTAACAGGGACATATTCATGTCCAAGCAATAAATTGATATAATTATAGATTTTACATGCAGTTCTAATTAGTTGATATATACAAAAACAATCTTCACTAATGGGATAAATATTCAAATTATTACAATTTTATTTATTTATTTCCATATAATTACATTAATAAATTGCCTAGTAAATTAAAAATGGAGAAATTGTTAAGTATACTATATTACGCACACTGCGCATGATCACACTACTTGACACTTGTGTTCAATATATTATGGCCTTGCGGGCAAACTACAAAGAATATATTTATATACCACATATTATTTTAAGAATTGTCGATTATACGCTCGAATCAAGCACACTAAATCAGAATTCGGATGACAATCCTTAAAAACCTCAAAATATCGTTCGACCGACTAACAATGTTTGAGATAAGGAATGTGTATGTACACTAACTGCGCTCTGTTCAATTTTGTTTTCTTATCGGAGTCTTACAAACAATAACAATACTTCACCACATCGTATTAATCATTGTATTTCATTATTTTAAATTTAAATTAAATTATTTATGTATATACTTATTTTAAGATGATCATCACAAAAGAAAAACCGCAAATCATTTAAAATGAAAAATTATAAGAAAACTACAATTATGTCATCACTGTGTTTTAAAATATGTACGTTATTTGGATCATGACATTGGACCTCCGATATAGAAATAAAAAACACAATTTCTATGTTTCAACGAAATTGAAATTACTCCGCCATTAAGTATACGCTTTGAGGTTATGCTGTTACATATTTTGTTTTATGTAGAATTATGAATTACGAAAAACCGATTTTGTCAAGTACACATTATAAAAATACAAAATCTTAAAATACAAATTGAAACAAATCATACCCTTGAATTTACAATTAATCACTCTCACTTCAAATTAAACACTACATGTTCGAGTCATGACAACTGCACCTTAAGAGTCGACTCAACAATTAGCATAAAACATCGGTTTTTGCCACTTGCCAATTTGGCGGTTAAACGAATGCAGAATTGTGTCTACTGTATATAGTTATCACGGGTATATGTGTACAATGATGAAATCATATACATTCAACCTCAATACAGTATAGGTCAATACAGTAGCAATTTCGGAAACCTTTCATACAAAAATCTATAAACACATACAATATAGATACAATTTTAGATAAATCTAAGTTTAATATAAATATTAATCATATAAATTATGAGTTACGTAATCTTGTGTGACATTTAACAAACTTTACAATAAACTGACGGTTAGACTCTATATATTACAATTGACATAATTTGGATTCTATATTGACAAAAATTTCAAAACAACAAATCATTGAATGCGAACCATAACCATGTAGATAATCAAACCCAAAAGGTGAAATACTGTACTGTACAATCGAAAAATTATATATGTTGGTCCATTAAAGCTATTCGAAATTGCTATCATAAAATATACCAGGAATTTCAGTCCACGCACAATTTTTAGGCAGATCTAACCCAGATCAACATGATACTTTACTTCTGACAGTTGGAGGTGTCACGATTATAAAAAATTTGAAGTTCACAGAGTCATGTGTCTAGTGAAAAGAACCAGCTTCATTTACCTAGGGTTAACTGTCAGGACCATTAAAATCGGATGCAGTCTTGTTGGACCAACCGTTTGTTGACACATCAGTGCCAAAGTTATTCTTCTTTACCTCCATGTCACGTTTTTCAGAGACGGAGTATATTTGCTTTCTGTAAAAGGTCTATCTTCGACTCTTACACTTCAGTGTAGGTTAACTTGAGGTGTTCAAGGTGCACTACAATACTAAGTTTCCACCACATATTAACGCACAGCGGAACTGACTTCATGCTGATCAAGTATGCTGATCAAGTATGTGATTCATAACAATTCCAAGGAATCGCTGTTCTTGTTGTTTAAAAAGTGGCCGATTATCAGGATGTTTCAGTAAATACAGTAGCGTACCTGCTGCTCGGCCTACTATATCCAATTTTAGTATACCCATTGATTTTTGTGAATAAAATTAACTCCATACTGATTCGCCACACATGAGTAGGCTTTGATAATATAGATTCTCATTTGTTTACTATTTCGAGAGTGAAAATTTATTTATTTATATTTTTACTTTCGTATTTTCTGAGATAACCCCAAACCAACGACATAACCCAAAAAACGACGATTTTTATTCGTAGGTTTCCTTCTGTATATGTTATTTTTTCTGTGCCCTGTTTGTTAGCCTGTTCGACAAATGCGACGATATTCTTTACAATGCAACCGCTTGCGACATAAAACTGTTGAGTACCACATACTATTTTATCTTCGTTTCGACATGAATGCCTCGTAAGTACAGTGCAGAATTTTTGCAGCCGTGTAAATGGCCTCATTTCAATTACCAAACCAACATTCGACATCTACAATTTGCATAGCGCCAATCAAGGGGCAACTGTTGTCTTAATAATGGTGAATAATTGCCACACGTCCAATAAGAATCTGTCACATATATAACAATCTGATTCCATTGGTTTCGATCACGCTCCAGCTCTTCATACCGCCTACCGAAAGGTGGCTCTCCTTTTTAAGATCGCTGTATCATTCGCCCTCTGGTCATTTGATTATAAGGAATTCGCATTAAATTCCTGATCTTGTGATTGAACAGTATGTGCTATCAACATCGCGTGTTGAGCCATATATAAGACGCATAATTCTTCTCTCGAATTGCCAGCGACAAGGCGAACCTTGATATCCGCTCTGAATAAATAATACTGGAGTTATATCAAATTGACTGAAATTACTTTTGACTTACCATAACAATATCTCAATGATCGCTATCACATTGAGTGAGAGGCATGATATGGTAAAATGTGGTCTAAAATCTATTATGGGACTGAAACGTCCTCAATTCTTTCGCTATTATTTCTGAAAGGGTAGGATAGGAATATATTATATGTTATAGAGGCACATCATAAATTTCACCCGTCCACAAATCAATCCATTGAACTAAATCTCCCACTTATGCTACACCTTATATGTCTCCTTGCAGTGCCAGACTATAGAGTCAAACTTAACAGCGCGTCCCTGCCATTTTATCACGCCCTAAGGTCATCGCAATGTTTGGTTTTAATTAGACAGTCTTATTTCACTGGACAGTATTTCTGAATAAATTGTTAAATGATGGTCGATTGAGAATAGAATATAATAGAGATAATAGAGACACTTTATCTTGGAGACGAACTGCGGATATCGTTATACGGTTTGTTAACAATTTGCGTTATCCTTGCAATGTATGAAGGGAGAATACCGACACAACAGTAGACATTGTTCCTGGATAAGCATCGCCATGCCAAAACGATTTGGCGCCAAAATCCAAGATCAACAACATCTTATCGCGTTCACCAGCAGCACCATTAGAGAATCACAAGTGGATGTCGTGCCTTACAGAAAACAGACAGTGAGCAACTGCGAAACCTTAGGATCCTATATTGTCCCGTGGATCTTTGTCATATCATCAATATAGACAAACGCTGATAGTTTTGTTAGAAACATGTGTTCAATATCTGGCCCTGCTCTAATAAGAATTGTGGTTTTAGTGCAGCGTGTAAGACTGGTAATTTTCTCGTTGTTGATCGTATATGAGTTAGATCGAGTTTCTCAAAAACGAACAAAATAAATCAATTAATTTTGTGTGATATCACCTCCACCACATAATTAAATGTATATAAAAAATTAAATTAATCCAAATGTAATCATAGAAAGTGAAAATTGTGTAATTTGCTTTTTATTTTATTCTCGTTTATCTTGAAATTTATCTTAATTTTCCTTTTAACATATTTTTCAATTAAACTTGATTTTGTTTTTCTCGCAACTCTTAAGTTGTATGTAAAATAAGATTGAGATCTAAATTTTTCGTTTAAATTGAAATTTAATTTGTTAATTTTATTCATTTTGCAAACATGTATATTTGAAACAACGCGACACCATAAGAAAACCACCAACCCTGTCAAAGTAAATTCAGATTCCGGTATTAGATTACTTCCGACACTGGAGTTTTCGACTTGTTTATTCTTAACAATTCAATTATATATTATGTACATACGAGAACATAACTATTCCAATCAATTCATATAATGTGTATAAATAACACAGCCACGTTAAGACGATATATATATATATATATTGAAAGCATTGAAACAGTCACCATCAGTACGGATAAATGTTACAGTATATAAAATTGAATCAAAGCGCTATACTATACAGAATTAGTTGTGTATATACAGGCCTCTCTTGTATAGATTGCATTCTACCGCTGAATACAAAACAAAAAACATAACGCATATTTCTTTATGACATTTCTTTAAGACTTCTTGTCTTTGTTGGTCAATTGTTATTTCAATTTTCAGATTATTTTCTTATTTATTTTATTTTGTATTAAAATTTTCTCGAATATAATATATTATAAATATAATATATATACAAAATCAATTCAATTAAAAAAAATAAAATAATAAGAATTTCTATAAAGGTAATTGTTGCAAAGTTTTACCTTAAGATTTCTAAGTGAAATTTAAAATATGTTATTGTTAAGGAATTTTTAATTGTTTTTATTGCTATATATAAATAAATAAAATATAAATTATCGTTTCGTTTTTGTCATTCAACCAGAACACTGAACCTACATATCCATGTACTGATAACAAGATCCGACATTTGCGGACAAGTTAATATAGGTTTAAGTTAATCCATAGTCGTCATCCACAGAGCCAATCCGAATCCATTCCGAATCGACTAACAAAAATTATTTGTAAATTGTGTGTCACTGGACCACATCGTCGAAGTACTAGAATGGTGTCAGTTGATATTAAGGTGCAAGGAATGGCAGTAATGAAGAACCAATTCAAGTTCAACAGCAGCTTTAGCACAAAATGATCATCCGAGGGGAGTGAAGTCCGACAAAGACCAACAGCTGAGGCTGATTCTGTCACAAATGATTGTGTGATGTATATACTAAAAAAAATTACACTTGGGGTGGCGTAGATTTTCTGGTCCATTAGATAACATTAGTTTCAATCGAAACCAATATACTGCTCTTCAAATATAATGAGAAATAGAGAATTGGAGTTGCAATTTCTGCTTGGAATTGCTGAAAGTTAACATTGACGAAATCACACTTGTCATTTATTTGTGACTGACTAGTCCGTTAAAAGACGAACATTTCAATAAAACTCACTCCTTTGGTATAGCATCTCAATGATCTTTAAGAAGCCGTAACTAGATATGTAGTTCCTAAATTTCGGACCGAATGTTCTTTTTCAGTCGTACAATTGTTCTTGGCTTATTCACATAAACTTTACTTTCCAAAAAACCTCAAAGAAAGTAATCTAATTGCATTAGATCGCATAATCTAAGTGCGGTCCGTTGATGTCAACATGACG
Organism: Tipula lateralis; assembly: GCA_963932295.1. NCBI lineage: Eukaryota > Metazoa > Arthropoda > Insecta > Diptera > Tipulidae > Tipula > Tipula lateralis. The sequence continues at coordinate 194,914,636 of OZ010737.1, forward strand.
TTAAATTAATCGACTGGAAACTTAGGCCACAATAGTTGGATGTTTACACGTGTTGTGTGACTCGTCGTTGCCCCGTCCTATTGAAAATAACAATATTCTGTGTCTATTTGTTCATGTTGGGTCCACAAAAAATCTTTAACCGTGTTTGTCGATAACGTTTTCTCCATTGTTTTTTCTGAAATTATTTTAGGATTTCCTCACATATAACAGTTTCATTTGTTTACGAAACAATCCAATGTTAAATGACCTTCATCACTAAAGATGATTTTGGGTGAAATACCAACACCATATTCTGACAACCAATTGACGAAAGTTCTGAGTAGATAATGATCTGTTAGTTTTAATTGAATTTTGTAAGGATGCAAATGCAAATCATTTTGCAAAATTTAGACAAACAGTCGAAGAATGAATGCCACATTCCTGAGATCGTCGTGATTTCGATGTTGTAGGATTTTCCGCAGCACGTTCGGCCACAGCAGCAATATTCTCACTAGAGCGTCCAGTTTTTGGTCGATCCTCAACAGGACCAGTCTCTTTGTTTTTTTTTTTCACTAACTTTTGAATTGTTGACTCATTTGGACGTTTTTTGGATGATTTTCGATCAATCCTCCAACTAATTATGTTCAGCTACATTTTTATGACCATTTCATTTTTCTAAGAAATTTGGTCAGTTTCAATTTTTGCAAGATAACAAGATACACTGCAAGATAAATTCAAGATTCATTGAGCGAAAGTTAAAACATCATTTTTAAATGCTTCTAGCTCAAACATATCACCCACCACGAAACTTCAACTGTGTCAAGGAACAACTGTGCCAATTTATTTGACTTTCAATCATATAGCTGATTTGATTGGTCAACTCGTCATATTTATTTATGGTAATTTGAAATCTGAAACATTTTTATTTTATTACTTCCTCAAATGTACTTTATAAAACCAATTTGAAATTATTGGCTTTGAAATTTGATTGAACAATTTCATCTGTACTTCGATTACCTTCATCAGGACTTACCATTTTTGCTACTAAACTGGAATTCAATTTATTCTGATCTTGGTATTATGACTTCGATTCCGGTTTTGTAAGTAACTTCTTTACTTTTAGTAAAACTTTGACCTTCTTCCTCTTTGCGTCTTAATTTGTCTTTAATGTTCTTAATCCTTTTAAACAAACACTTAATATACTTTGATTACGAGCTAGCTCGTTTTGTGTCCGTTCGGAAAGCTCATCTAAATATTATAAAACCACTTAGTTGTTTCCATCTCTCAGGCGTAATCCCTACATAGTTTTTAATTTATCCATTCAGTAAGATTTCGGTTTTCTGATCTTCGATTACCCAACTAAGAATTCTCTTCGATTATATTCTATATATGATGATTCAATTTAGTGCTGCTATCCTTAAGATATCAGCACTCTTAATTCTAACTATTGGTGAGTGATTGGACTAGGGTTTCCAAATCTCGGATATCGGGTGATTTTGTCATTATACAAATCGAATACTCTAAAACATATATAACGAACAAGCTCAGTGTACTTTCAGTTCAAAATCCTTGAATGAAGTTTTAGCAAAATGTCCAGCAAACGATGGCTTTCCCTTTCCATTCATTACACAGTGTGAATCTATTAAAGGTTTTGTTGCTTATCGAAATTATGTTATGCCGAAAAGTGCTACCACTGTCCAAAAACATATCTTTGAATTCTTTGAGACAAGAAACAAGAGACATGAAAATGAAATATATGAGGAGATTCTTAAACATCACACTTCATTCAGCGACGTGAATATTTTGGGTTTAGATAGAATAAATGGGAGTTGCACGTCGAAATCACTTGAAAATCTCGTAAGAAATCGTTTACAAGAATATGGAGTTTAAATGAATATAGGAATATAGTTGATTCAATCCATTTGGTGCTAGCGTTATGGTTAAATACGAAAAGCTAATCGGTATAATAAGTCAGCTCTGCTAAAACCAGGCAATAGAAAGAGAAGAAATGTTATATTAATACGACTATACATACGACTATACATTGCAGATGAGAATTTTGGTGATGATAATGGAAGAGACGTTGACGTAGTTGAAATATTGGAAAGAAAGTCTTTTCTCTAACTTTAAACATCAACCCAGCTTTAGATGTCACACACGTTAAAAATATTTCTTCTCTACTCGGCAGATACTTGTTGCTTGAAGAGGTATTTTAATTTTTTATGAGTTCGAAATCTTTCATCTTATCCTTAAATAAACAGATATGTGAGCTTGCGCTTTATTATCCAAATGAACTATACAATTTAATGAGAAAGATCTCATTTGGTTGGTGGTTTTATCATAATTTATTTTTACAAACACCGTTCAATGAGTATAAAATCACCCATGAAGTTGATAGCATTAATTCACAAAATATATATCCATTGAATTGCCCTTTTGCGCTTTACAGCCATGCCATTAGACCAGTTTTTCGGTTCATTTGTTGTGAACCACGATCGTCGTTTGAAGCTTAACGGTTCAAAGAGTTTCTCATCACGCCATGGTCTCGAGTTCGATTCTCGCTGTTGACGACGTGTGTTAAAATAAATTATGATAAAACCACCAACCAAATGAGATCTTTCTCATTAAATTAACATGCACCGGTTAGAGCCGTTTACGGCCTTTAAGCCGTAGATAAGTTGTGAACCACATACTAATGGCATTATACATTTGAAGTCGGCTATCGCGACTAGTTAACCCCTTGGATAGATATGCATTTATTTTGTGACCTATTTCGAGTTGACATATATACTATTCAAAACAGATTTATGATTGTTTCTAATCGTAGCTGATTATTCGGATTACAATAATCGTTGCGAATATAAATCTCACAATACAGATTTATATACAACACGCGAGTGCAAGCCATGTTTAATTTGTTTTCAATTTAATTTTATATATTTTAATTAATTATAAAGTTATGTACATATATATAAATATTATAATTCAGTCTTTAAGCTTACGTACGTATAGGTATGAGCTTGTATTTATATAGAAAATAATATTTAGTTAAATAAAATAAAAAAACCATAAATGGAACGACATTCAACTTCAAACAAGTTGATTTTTTTTATATTTTTTTTATTTTCTTAAAATTAACAACAAACTAAAATTCCTTATTTCTTGTTAATAAATTATTTGTCTGTATACATATAGATATAAACAAATAAAAGTAAATTTATATATAAATTAATATAATATCCGTTTGAGCTATAATATAAAAATAAAATAAAAAAAATTTAAGTTATTTTGACAGATTTGGTTTCTTATAATTTTCTTAATTCGCGTGCCTTTAATTTTTGTTATTAATTTATTTATTTTTTTATTTTAATTATAAAGCCGCATATTTTTAATACCGTCAGTTGTGTATAAAAATGAATGGTGCGGTTTACAATGGTTTTAGTGAACATGAGCTTTTATGAGCAATTAAAAACATATATACCGACAGAACACAATCATTACCGGCAGTACAGCCACCCCTCGGGTTACATGGTCCTTAGTTTTTTTCTAAATAATGTCCGTTTTTCATTATTTTTAGACCCTAGATGTAAACAAAACGGATTTGTTTGAAATAGAGCGGACAAGGCTAAATCTTTGTAGTATGAAGCGAGTCTGAAATATAATAATTTATAAAAGAATCAAGACACATATTGTTGCGGCAGAACACTAGACAGACTCTGAGCGGTTCTTTATTCAAAATAATATGGATTTCAATCATTTCACCATTTCATTGATTTGAATAATATTTATGATTTGGCTCTCCTTATATTAGGTGCGCAACTAAATTTCCGGGTTTCACGCATAAATGGTGCAACACGTGTATTTGACAAGCTTTGCGTTTCTGCGTTAACAAAATGCATTGAAAAATACAGCTGACGCTCATCAGTCGCGTGATGAGGTATGTACGATGAACATGCACCATCGAAGTTTAACGGTCACGATTAGTTTAAACGCTTTAACGATAAGAAGCGTGCCGGAGACTAAAAACATTTGAAAACACCGAGCTGAAACCTTCATTCGATGAAAATGATACGCAAACTAAAGATCAACTTCCGAAGGTATTAAACACGACTCGCCGAATTACCAACTTCAGTTGACTGAGAGACAAATGAAAAATCTAAGATCCATACTTCAAAGATTTTCTTTCACGGTATAAAAGAAAGAGCTGCTTAAACCAGGGGATCGTTTTAACAAGTTTATAGTTTTAACCTAAACTATTACCCGTAAGATAACTTTTCGGCTAATGCCAATGAAACAGATCTGTTTAAATAATCCTAACAGCTTACTTGTAGTAACCTACAAAATCTGTCAGTGTAATAATATATATATTGGGCGATCATATAACCTTAGGTCAAATAAAACCCTGTTAAGTAAATGCTGCAATCGTAAATGTACTAGAAAAGTGGCAAAATACCTTTATGATTTGTTACGACCTAGTAAAAACACTGTATAATGCTCAACTATATATATATAATATATATATAGGGAAAACGGATTTATTGAAGATCTCATGAACTCAGACGAACCAATCTGCAATTTGAAGACCGTTTCTATGTACCATATAAATCAAGACATATGTGAAAATTTTATTATAAAGGCCGCTTGATTGAAAACAATGAATTTTTGACAGTATGCTTATGGTATATACCGCAAGTACCGCATATGAAGAATCCAAATCAAAACAACCGTCAAAATTTAACATAACATTTGCATAAATTGATTTATATCAGTTTGCAATTCGATTCATTTCATCTTTTTATTTATTTTTTTTTTAATTTCCCAGTTCGTTTCAGTTTTTTTTTTATTTGGTAGCAATAACTATAAAATTTAAATAATTGATTTTAAATTGGTTATTCGGGGTGAATTATTATGTGCAGAATTTAGATTTGTTTGGCTTAGAATTAAAATTCTGACGAATTTGGTGTTAAATTACACGTTCAACACGTTGACGAATTTATGACCCATTAAAATTTTAATGATACAAAACTTGTAGTTAACAATCAGAAATTTCGAACAATATACGTATCTGTCTTCTTTGCACCTTCTTATATAATATAACCTTAACACACGCCGTCCTCGACTATCGACGTTACTGCCAACCACTGAAATCGAAATACTAAAATCTTAACTAAAAGTTCAATTGTTCTGTATGTTACACGATGCCACGAGCATAAGATATTGGTCCAAGTTTGACATTGATGCGACATATATATTAGCGATATTGACTTATTTCATAACCGGGGAATTACTTAACTTAAAAATGTTGCCGAAACCGCGCAAGTCGTGGATGAGATGTAACTATCTTCTTTGCGCCTATAATATTACCTTATAATTATGTATATCTAATTTAAATATTTATTCGAATACTATACATTTATCATATTTTATATACTGTGTCTCGGCGATTTGCTACCGCGTTTTTAGTAGATGAAACTTAATTAAATATATATTGTATATATAGAGAGAAAAAGTTAAATATGAAAGAACTAAAATTAATAGGCAAATGATATTTGTTTGATAATTTTAATTTTTGTGACTTTCTTTCGTTATTTGCGTATATGCATTATTTCTTATCTACATATTTATCTCAATTAATCCCATTTGCTTAAGACAGCGTTTTACAATAAAATAATTAATCAATTAATATTTTAACGGTTATAAATTAAATGTATAAACTATCTAAGTATATAAATATACAACACTAGATTATATATAGTTGTTTTTGTATATACAGGCTAGAGCATTAAATCCTTAATTAAATAAATTTATAAAAACAGCATTAACACCAAAAAAATTACCATAATTTAAGAATAATTTTTAAAGAGGCACACCTAATACGAAAAATAAAAACGAACAAACAAAACATCACATACTTACATATCGACAAAGTACCCAACGACTTAACAAAAAAGCACATACACACATATTTTGTATTTTTGTCTTAAATATAAAAAAAAATTGTACAAGAAAATAATCTCAAATAATGGAATGGAAGACCTTCCCATATGTTTTGACGTCTCCTCACCATAGGCAGTCATAATTTTATTCTTTTATAAATTTACATGCATAAATATAATTTGTGTTTAATTTTTTATATATATGGGAATACACAATATTTCTTATTTTATAAAATTTATAAAAAACATTTCCGAAATCAATTTAAATGAAATAAAAAAAGACACCGTCTTATGGATTTATTGGATGTATCAAATTCAAATGGGATGAATATGGGACGCATCTTTATATATCTTCAATATTTTTTTATACTCTGAATGTGTTGAGAAGTATTAATTTCAATTGATTTTTTTTCCGACAGCATATATCTTCTATAATTATGAAAAGAATTTGTTTTCTCTCGTATAATTCATTCATTGAAAATGGTTTAGTAAACTAGTGGGCAACTCACTAACACTAATTTTATGTTAGTTCCAATACGATCGGTAGTATATACGTTAGAATGACAATATGATTCACATCCATTTATGACAGTAGATTTGTGGTGATCTGCAACAAGAGGCCACCTACATTCTTAGAAATTACTAAACATCATTTCGGTTTGTACTCCAAAACAAGAGATCATTGTTTTTAGACTCATTAATTTTGAGTTAACGGAAACTGAATATTGTTCTAATGAACTTGATTGGATTGTCGATATAAGGTGAATCGCCTTTGTGCAGGAATAATTTGTGATGCATCGAACATCTAGAGCCTATCGGGTTTGATTCTTACCATTACCCAAAAATTAACATGCACTAGATGGGATAATACACATTTAATTGAATACTTTTAACAAGTAACAGAAGCTATATACAATGAGATTTATCATTCATCAGAGTATTGAAAATGTAGGTGTCCAGATTCATAATTGCGTGTTCTTGATAAGCTGATAATGCACCTAGACTATAGAAATCCGTTAAACGCAAGTATAGTTATTAGTCACAAAATTAATTTAAAAGGTGGGAGAGACTTCTTCAAAATAACCGTTAATCAAAGTTTGCAGTAAATACAAGTGCGATATAGGTAAACAGTAAGCAGTACTTTATTGCATTGTAAGTTCAACGCACGTATCAATATTACAGTATAAGGCATATTTAAGTTAGAAGTATCGCCAAAATAGCCAAATATACCAGCATATAATAAAAAATCACATAAACTATATATTTTCTCTCCTCTTAAAAAATTTTAAAATCCTCTTAAAAAATCGAGAAAATCTGTCTACCATTAAAACGAGAACACTGCTTTTAGATTTGACCACCATCATTTCACTTTAATAAATTATAATTAACTGAAAACCAGTACAGCTTTGAGCTTAATATGAAACCAGTTTGCTAACATGGTCAAATAAACATTCAAATGAAGCTTTTTGTTTTGTAACCACCTTCAATGTTGGTTAAATCAATTTTTATACAAACTGTTGAAATTACTGTAAACAATCACGAGTTTAAGTCACGTGTCATCTAATTCTTTTAGAACGACCTATAAAAATATCTCAATTAACATGCAACATTTATCCACGCTCTTTTATTTTTTTGACCTATAATATTTCTAATAAGCATATATGGTATGTATATAGGAAAAAGAAGATGCTGGTTCATAAAATAAGTTTCTTTCAAAAACAAACTTCATATATCATAATAATCAAAAGAAAAAACAAAATCAAAATCAAATAAAATTATTGATTTTTCTAACTACAATCAATATATTAAATAATTTATACCCATTCCCTCATTTCGCAAAAGCACAACCAAATAATTCAGTCGATAACAAAATCTTTATATATGTATAACAGTGGCAACTCGTTCCTAAACCCTATCTCCCGCATATCAGCCAAAAAACAAATCGTATTTCAATTCAATGTTTTCTGCTTATTAATTCGTATAACAACTCGCGTCTCACTTTCCCAGAATTTTATTCTTAATCATTCATTCACATCCTTTCTTGATTTCCCCGCACTTTACAAAAACTGCGCCCAATAAATAAGCATATGCGGTGTACACATACACACAAAAAACCAAGAATCACCACTACATTTCTCTTCAATTACAACTTACAACAAATTAAATTGGATAAAAAATGAAAAATCGAAAAACAACAACACCATCACAATGTTATCGTATATCCTCAAAATTCAAACAACATGTATAGCTAAGCTCAACATACACATACATATTACATTACATATATGTACAATGGTTACCATAGCACTTGTTGAATTTTCCTGAACATTAGAAAAAAAATAGAAAATCGAATCGAATCGCTCATATTCTCGTTTATTTTCAGCGTCATTTTCAATTTCTCTTGGAATGACGTCACGCCCGGCTAATAAAATTTTCATTGTTGGTTTATTGTTGCTTTTGTAACGCACACTCGCACCAAATACACACATCTCTATGTATATACATATATACGTACATAATGAGACTAAGTAGTATACAATAGGAAAATGAGAGTTGGGAGAGAGGATGTAATAAAACATATACTTGAAGCAAATTTAAGAATATGTTAGTGAGCTTTTGAACGAAATAATGAATGAAAATGACGCTATACAAAGAAAACAAAACGAGCAATTGCTTGGTGAGGAGAAACGGGTGGATTTAATACCCCAAAAATAATATCGTTGTATGTATATACTCTACACTGCATATATGTGTGTTATTTTATTCTTTGTTGTATTTTTCATATATAGAATTTCGATTGTGCTTGATTTGTTGTTGTTATTGGGAAAACGAAATAAAAACTGTTTGTGCTGCTATCATGCTTGATTTCATTATGGAGAGGTTGTATAGAGTTTTCTTTTTTAATGTTTATTTAGAATGACGTCGATTATGATGATATAGTTTGGTTTTCGTGATTTGACTAATTATTTATTTATACATAATACAAGCTAATGTTATTGACAAGCAAAGGTCATGCACGAATTTATATACTCGTTTTTACCTATGTACGTATATATTGTGATCGAACATCATTACAAAAATCAATTTCGGAATGAAAGATTTAACATATATGACCAGTGGCTATATATGATATAAATTAAGTTCATTGGTATTTATTTAGTTATGAAAATGATGTTTATGTCAATTAGGTTTGTGTATATATGCAACAGATTCATTCTAATGTATGGCCGACACGTTACGTACTGTTCGATTGAACTGATTTATGAATTATATACACATGTAAAATATCGATAATCGATAAAAAAAAATTATATGATGTAACATCTACATTAAGTGATGTGATACAAATATATACGCATTCTCAAACTGCTATCGTATATGACCGATCCAAGTCATATAAACACCATATAAAATCATAAATTATCAATTAAACACCTATCAATCAATTACGACCATATGCTAAAATATTTTTGTTTTGTTTCTAGAATAATGGTGAAACGAGCCCTTTTCCATTTATAATTTTTTATAGATCTGATAAGATACGAGTAGTAGTTGTGATAATTCGATTTACTGTTTCACTATTGCATAAGAAACTAAAATCATATTGTCTGATGACGTTAGATAGATGAAAATTTGAGTGGATCACATTTTAGTATAAAGTTTAAATAGAATTAGGGTTAGAAGTAATGCTATACATACTCGTAAGAGAAAACATGCACTTTATCAAAGTTAAGTAAAAATCTAACAACCCCATTGTTTTTAAACATAACATCATTTTTAGTATATGATTAATGGCGTAAAGTCGTCTTCTAATTTTTTGAAGTAAGAATGAGTTTTGTTGTATCTTATCCCCAGATAGGGGTTTGGCGATAGAAGATTCTTTTATCATTCACACAGCTATAGACTATGTACAAGACCAAACTTTGTAATAGAGCGAAAGTTAATTTGATTACGACATATTAAGAAAATTGGCCTCTTTAAAAATTGATGATGTAGTGAAGCAAAAATTTGCAGCTCACTATTTAAATTATTCGCATATTATTTTTAATTTTTATTATTTAAGATAAAATGTTTCAATCGTTCCACTTATTAAATTTCTCAATGGTCCGAAAAGTTTTGATTATTCTGAAAATGGAAAAATAGAATCAGAACAATAATTTAAAGTTGACATCAGACGACCAAAAAGCTCACGGAGCTTCATAAACATAAAACAAGTAAAAATAAGTGGCCTGTAACTAATCCATTTCCGATTCAATAAATTTTGATTAGAAATCGGTTTAGTTTCGCCGAATTTTGCTGTATCAAATCAAACCAAACTTTTTTTCATTTGGTTCGAATACATTATTTTCATTTCCCATTTAAGCAAAATTGTTCTCACTTTAAAAACGAAAATCGTACAAACCTGTTGCTTTTGAAACGACTTGAAAAAAGCATAACACACAAAAAAGCACAACCACAACAAAAAATATATACTTTAGATTTCGTTCAACCTTCAACGAACTGAGAAATAATTTTTGTAGAAAAACCGAAGATGTGGCATATGTATATACATGTATAGTAATTGATTTTTCCAAATATTTCCATCTTGCAACTGTTCATCGGATTCGTCATTATATATGCGATATAATGATATGATTGGCAATTTATAAAAATTTTCCGTTTGTGAGGTTTAAAATTTTCCTGTAAATGTATATGTGTATACTTATTTTACAATAATAATCACATGACCACGCCCAATATGGTTCGGTATATTGAGATACTGTTGTTGATAAGGACGACAAAAAGAAAACTCGTCCTTGGAAATTGTTTTCTTCTTTGTTGAATGTAAGATTTTATGTTTGATTTTGATTGAAAATTATTTTCGACATGGAAGTTTTAGTATATTCTGGCATATATATATATACACATACACACACATGCACACGATCAGCGGCGCAACCATTCTGCTAAGAAAAACAAAACAATTATTTGCCCATAGATAGATAATCTATATGCGAAAATGTTCATTCCGCATCTTTTGTTTTCAGGTAAAAAGGCCGCAAGTTTTAACACTAAACATTTTCTTATATACCATTTTTGTCATTTTGTATAGCCGCATGCATGCAAAAAAATTATATTCCCATTTAATGTATTTGATTTAAGATTTTTTTTCATTTCGTACCAAAACGAAACGCATATATGCAGCATAAGAACATCGTAAAACTGTAATATTCTCCAGGGTGGTAGTAGGCAAACAAACGATTCCAATTGAATGGTATTAAAATATCACTGCAGCGCGTCTCTATATCAATAAATGTAAACAACACTATTGCATATTATACACAATAATACAACGCGTACATTTTTTTTTTGTATACTTACCTTAAATCAAATTTAGTCTAAGAAGGAATCTAAAAGGTAAGAAGGTAATAAAGAAAAATCGTTTTTATATAAGAAAATATCTACATGACATTGCGGCTTTTTGGAACTTAATAATAATAATACAAATTCTTAATCTTTAGGATTCGCGTCATTGTTACAGAATTAAATGGTAAAAAATAATACAACAACAAAATACAATTTTCTTGGTTATTTGTGTTACAAAGATCAAAAACCCCAGCAGAGCAACATAATTTCAGTATGTAGTCGAACTTCTGTGGAAGAGCAAATAATTTTTTTTTTGTTTTTGATTTTAACCCTTCACCATACGGATTTGTTTAATAATTTATATGTGTTTTGAGTATTGGGGCCGAGAATGGGTTTTCAGAATGCAAAAGAAACTAAAAATACAAATTGGAATACTTTTTTCAATGAAACACTACAAAACGGATCACCGCGTATATACACTTCTTATACATTAAGAATGAATGAATTTAATTTTTTTCTGTTTAAGTTGGGCATTTCTTTTTTATAGCTTAGCGTAGATAAAGGTTATATTAGTAAAAATATTAATTATGGAATAGTTTGAAGAGGAGCAGTTTAGAGCAATCCAACTACCAGTGAGGAATTATAATACTTTGATTCTCTATATATCGAAAACTTTGACTTCTCTGAATATGGAGAACCTGTTTCGACTAAATAAAACAAAACGGAATCGAGTCCACATCAATAGTCGTGTTTCATGACTCCATCTGATTCAGATCAGATCACATTTTCCATGCAAACCAAAGACACATTTTGAGCCAAAATGAAATTTGGATCAAAATATGTCTTTGGTTTGCATGGAAAATGTGATCTGATCTGAATCAGTTGGAGTTATGAAACGCAGCTAATGTTGACCATTAACATCTAAACACCCATGAGGAATCTATGCCGTATAACTATTTAGTTTTCTTACAGGTTTCCAGTAAACTTTCATCAACTCGATCTGCGAATCTACTCATTTTAAAAATTTTGGGATAGTCCATTCAAATGCTGGTACCAACATTTACAAAACCAGTGTACGACTAGATAAACACTAGTTATATTGGTATATAGATTTCTCTAATCCGATATCGATATATGATGTATTGTTTAATTATGGTGCCAGACAAACTATCATACTAATCTCCAGGCCACGCAATTATCCGAATTATAATATTATTTGCAAAGGACTTAATATTCATAATTGCTGTAGGTATATACCGATATAATTACGATTCAAATAAACAAACCTCTAGATCATTGCGAGATTCAAAGGGGTTTTAAAAATTAGTCGATCGCTTTATCTAACATTACAATCTTCTTTCAGAATGACATGGTCACATAAACTTCATTCCGTTCGTTATGATAATAGTATTCTGAAAATAAGTATTTTGATGGCATGTTCTAAGGAATCGAATTCTAAGAAAAAACTATCGCAAACCACTGGTATAGAAACCCTAATGTTTGGCACACAAAGTTTACTTAAGTATAATCAAGTTTATTTTGTTGTGCATTATATGAACGATGATAATATATTATGCTTGAACGATGTTTTAAGCAGAAATCCCGTCCTATAAAATATTACTCTACTATAAAAATATGCGGATGAATTATAGAGTTATTTGTATATGAAAAAAAGCTGGATTAGGCTCTTAAGCTTTCAAAAATTGAAAGCAACTGATAATCATGATTATATTGGTGACGCCTTACCGAAATTAAGTCCATTTACTTTCAAACTGAAGCCTTTTTTCAAATCTCTTTATATTTAGAGATTTCTACTCCACTATATGTACGTTTATTTGATCATGCAGCTTTTGAATTGCTATTTATAAGTTATAATATTATTTCCGAAATACACAATTTATCGAAAATAAGAAAATTGAAAAGCCCAAACATTGTTAACAAAAATATGGAAATTGGTTTTACTTTTATTTATAAAAATTAAATTGAATATATATAAAATATGTATAATAATAATTGAAGTAGGATAAAGAAATTTCCATCTATAAATAATGTTACATAACTGAAGGTTCAGCTTATGTACTCGTATACACATAGATTAAAATTTATTGGTAATAGATTTTCTTTGGGCTAAAGATACAATTTTCCATTCCATCTTGTTCTTAATCTATATTGAAATATTTTTATATAATAATTACTTAAGCTTCTTTAAGATTTTCAGGGTGTGTCACTATATTCACATATTGTGATTTCAAATTCATAATAATTAATACATGGATTTTCCGTTTGCAATCATACGATTATGGTGCTCAAAAATGAAATACATTTATTTCCCTAGTAATTGTCGATCAAACGAAAGCAACAACAATATGGAATTATCACTCACAATCATCGTCGTCCTTGAAAAATAAAATCAACATTATTGCCTGCCGGCCGGTAACATGCGCAACAAATACCGGTCGATAATAATTTTTCCATTTTCTATATTACATTATACACATACTTACATATATACGAGTATACATATTTATGGTTGTTGTTTTTGATTTTCCGGTTTTTGTGTAAGGTTTTTTCTAAGAACAAAAATAAAATTACAAATTAATAAAGTACCAAAGAAAACAATAAAAAAGGCTCAGAAAATAATTTTAAAGTTCGGTTAAAATTCAAAAAAATGTTTGTCCGCAAAGCTCAGTATAACTGTATATATGTACGTGTACGAGTATATGTATGCGTCTATATATTATAATGATAATGAAAAACTGGAAGAAAATATATTTTCCACCGTAACCATAGCTACAACAAAATGTACACCACGGTGAATGTTTTCCTTTACGTTTGTCCCGATTTTCTTTCGTTCGTTTCGTTTGCCTCTCTTGTTTGATGACTGACGTCAGAGCATGGAAACACAATAAAAAATCAAAAGTTTTGTATTATATCTTTTGTTTCTTTGCTTTGTTATGTTTTACGTCAGTAAGGGATTAATTTGACGTCACATCAACAAACATATATACATACATACATATATAATTCTAAACATACATACATTTTCACAGTAATTTTGTCATTTTATGTTGAGTAGACCATAAAAACTTGAATAAAACTAAACAAACATATCATTTTTGTTTGTAGTAATCGGTGGAAAAATTCCGAGTGAAAAATGTTCGCTTTTAAGAGAACAAGAGAGTGTCTATACTATATATATGCGAGCAAAGTGCGCAATGATAGGATCAGCTTTATAAAACAAGTCATCAAATTAGTAAGAAAATATTTTATTTTACTCGCTTAGCTACTGCGATATACTGAAGGAAAAAATGGTTTTATTCCTTCATATGTTGTGTTTTGTAAATATATGCTGTTTAACTAAACCATGTTTTATACAATCTAGTCAGCACCGATTGTTTAATCGAATTGTGCCCTCGTTGCAATTCGACTCGATATCGTAATAATTTTATTAGCGAGAAATGATGGATACGCCCAAATAAATTAGAAAACAAATACAAATTTTTAACAATCCCGCACTTTCTCAGAAATATGAGGCTACATAATATGTAAGTACATATATGTACAACTAAACAAAACTAAAATGTAATGCAAACACAAAAAATAATAATAATAATAAATTTTCATTCAGTTTTTCGTCTTCAAAAAAAAATAAATAAAATTCACGAGAAATTCGAAAAGAAAAACAAATATTTCTCCATATACATTCTGTTTTTGTTATTGTTCGTCCCTGACCTTTTAATTTTTATTTTATTTTCCCTGAACCATTCCATTTTCTTGGTACATACATATACAAAATTTAATTCGCTCATGGTGTTGTTGTAGGTTAACACGTGTCATGTTTTTTGCGAACATTTTCACCGGATTTTCATTTTGATCTAACTGTTTTTTTCCTGTAATCCTTAACGGAAAAGCGTAAACGACAAATTATTTTTCAAGTTTTAGAGTTCGCAATTTATGGCTGCAGTTGTGACTATTTAAATGTTATTATATTTAGCTTTAAAATCTCCTACATTTGTCCTTCAAATATACAAAAAAAAACAGATTTTTCTCGAAATCATGATTCTGTTTTCTAAAATATCGTATATCCCATGAAAAAATGCGCACGCCCAGTAAATTTTCATTCATAATTTTGTTTTATCAATATACACATGCAAGAGGCAATGGAAATGGTGAAAATTGTTTTCGCTTGTTTGTATAATGTACACACGTATAGAAACGTTTTTATAGATATGCCTTGTATCGAAATTTAAGATACATTCTGTGTTCACAAATACAGATCTAGACCTATCAATAAACGCTTTAATATCATTGACAAAGAGCCTATATAATTTAAATCAATAATTTTGAACCCACTCCGTAGTTATTTAAAATGTATTTAGGATAAATTAAATAATTTTGATACACCCAGATCAGGATGGGAAAAGTGTTTTTGTTAATTATTTAGTCACTCCGTAATTCATTAATCACCCGTTGAACATACAATAATAAAAAAAACGTTGGGTGTATCATAATGGTATTTTCCATATAGTATCCGAAAATTGTAATATGATTTGTTATCATTATTACATAACGCCAATTAATTCGCCCTCATTCCTGGGATACGAATATTAAAAATCAATTAATAATTCGTTTAAAATGTTTTTGAGAGAGATGGTGTAATTTGTGCGCTCGCTTACCAAAGTGGGTTTACGTACAATTAATCAATGAAAAAGTATTACTCGTACACCACCCAACCAGTCGTTGAAATTGTTGAAATGATACATAAATGAGCAAACGTATATAGTCACGCTACAACTACAAAGGCATAACAACAAAATACCCTTTTATTTATTCCACAACCAAAGCCAAGTCAAACCCAATAAAATAAAATTTTCATTCATAATTTTCATTTTTATTTTTTATGAATGAAAATATGCTATTCAACGAAAATGTATTTGATATTTTATGGGCTTATGCGTATATGCAAACTATATTATTATGTATGCATCCGAGAAATTCGACAACAGTATGTTATAACACAATGAATCCTGGCAAACACTACATATATATGTTCATACATACGCCTACATACATTCTAAATACACATGTACTCATTAAGGATAACCCAAAGTGGTTGATGTTTAAATAGAATTTCTATAAATACATACAAACCACATTTGTATTTATAAATCATGATTATTTTAGTTTCTGGCCGCCTTAATCCAATGAAATATTCCAAGAAAATGGAAAATCTAAATAATAAACGATTTTACTACTATCAGTTTTAATTTGACTTGCCGTTTTATTTATATCCTATATACATAAATTTATTTTCATCTTACTTATACATAATATAGAAGCTTTCACCGACCGAACACATAAAGTTAAAAATAGAGTTAATACTTTTGTTTTTTTACTGCTTCTGTCTTTTATTTTTAAGATGATAAATGACACAATGGTTGCGTGAAATAAAAATGTTTGGTTTATTTTTAGAATTTTTGATCCTTAGAATTACGTATGTATATATTGCAAATTTAATAAAAGGATATTTTTAAAGACGTATACGATATTTTGAGAAATACAAGATTATTATTAGGACTACATTAATTTATTGCCAAACATAGTATATGAGGTATCCCATTAAGGCTGTCTATATATGTATCCTCATTCTTGCATACTTTATCGCTTCCTTGGAGTTTTTTTTATATATTTCTGTATGAAAACTTTTCGATATATGATCTCAATTTTTGAAACAATATCAGTCTAGCAACGAAGCTTATTTCCATATTAATGACTGTTTTGGAAAAAGCTCTCCATCACTATAAAAATTACAGGTTAGTGATTTGTTTGAGAAAAGGTTTACACTAACAAAATCAAACAGTCTAAGAAATATTAGGGATGAAAAATATCTCATATTTATACTTCATACAACCAAATTCTGAAAAACAATGTCCAAGACTATGTTATTGAGAGCGTTAGGTAATAAGTGGGTATGTTAACATGAGATTTTATCATTAAATTACGATCAGTGATTGATGAACATATGTACTTATCATTCTCTGTTGGAGTGCAAATTTAATTTGGTGAGCTAAATGCTATATAGAATACAACAATATGTTAACATAGGCGTTAGGCTTGAAAGGAAATTCCAAAGTAGTCGGAAATTCTTCAACCTCAAAACATATATATGATATCTTCTTCGATATCAACCTCAAAACATATATGTATGTGATATCGCTCTTAGGTGTGTGGAACTAATTCGACGAAAAATGACACAACATGGAATGCAAAATTTTAGATATTGGTAGATATTTAATGTTCAGAACCAGCACATAAAACATGACTCAGATTTCTTGCATCCCGATTTCATGATTGTATTGTTTAAAAGACCAACGAAACGCTCATTAAAGTGAATTAAGTTACACATATCATCTGTATTTACAACTTTATTTTGATAAAGGATTTTATCTTATATGGTTCTAGTGTTTCACTTTTACGAAAGAAGGTCAGTGCATCTGTCATAGTGTCATACAGAGCGATACTAGGAATCGGCACAAAATTACTGATTATTAACAATTACTTGCGACATGCTGCCACTTGATGTAACCTTTTTTTACAGCTTTTACAAGTCATTACTGGCCCGTACCGTGTCAACATTCTCTCTTCATCGGTATCAACCACGATCCAGCTCTTTATACTGTTGCAAACAATTAGAATATGCCAGATTGCTCATACTCGTGGAGCCATCATACTCGCTGTCCTTTGATTTCATGTACGATATGAGAAATTCGCATTAAATTCCTGATCTCGTGATTGAAAAGCACTCGATCATCAACGCAGCGATTTGTACCATATATCACGCGCATGATTCTTCTCTCGAATGTTAGAAGCCATGTTTCATACTCATTGGTCAAGGTCCAATTCTCATATCCATACATGATAACGGGTCTGATTGATATCATCTCACACATTACTTCCTCAAACATAGTAGTTAATAGTTATTAAATCCATTTCAAAGATAATTTATTTCTCATCCCTTCGAATATCAAAAGTTTTGAATTTACCTAATATAGCCTGGGTGAATAGCAGCTTTTAAGTGCCCATGTACATTTTTGTTAACATATCTGCAGTCTATTATTGGAGTTTCTATTGAATTAGTGTGCAACACCTTGAGATGAACAAATATAAGCCTCCCTGAAAAGATGGAGTGCAGATTTCGTGAACCGACCCACCTTCTACGCCAGTACTTTAGGCTGGTAGGAAGATATGCAATATGCAGATGGTTCTACGTAAATCGGCTATAATGGTGTAAGTCTAAGTATTATAAGTCTTAATGAAGGCATGTTCAACAGCTGATCCTTCTAAGCTAGTTAAGCCGTTAGTTACGAAAAGTGTAAAATCGATATTCAAGTTAAATGTTATGTAGAAACAGAAACTATTCAAATGCACTATCATAATGCTATTTATAGAGCAATCGAGTTGCGACATACATAAACTACTTTTATGTTCTCGCAGTGCAGAACATCGGAGATTTACGCCACAGACTAGTTGAGCTAAACGGATTTATTCAAATTTAAATTAATTTAAGCTCTCTTTTTTCCTGAAAAACAAAAATAATTGAGGAAAATTCCATTTCAAATCATGAAGTTTATAATTTATAGTGTAAAATATATTACTATTTTATAGAAATTAATACTACTTTAATTAATAGACCGGTCAGATATTTCAATATGGAGAAAATAACGTTACTGTATACGGTTCATAACACATCTTAATGAAGAGGATCGTCCAATTTAATCCCAATTATTTGAATGATACCACCCACATCTGAAACGTATCATGTTATCTTTTATTTTTGTTTTCAATTTGTTAATAAATTACAAGAATTTCTTAGGAAAAACCTTTCGAAAACATAAATTTCTTAGAGCAAATATGCTTTCTTTATTTTTTTTTATTTGATTAAAATTTGTATTCGTTACGGTTAGAAACAAACCCTGAAATAAAATCCATGATGTTTTTTATGAATGAAATTAAGGAAGACAAGCTATACCAATACATAATAAATGATGGAATATATATATTATAATTATGTTCGTTGGAACAACAACCTGGAAACAATCTCGAACTTAAATAAAATTTTAAATTCTAGTTTATGTAAGGTATAAAATATCATATACATATATACATACATATAAGTTAGGTAGAAAACAACGTATAGCAGATAAGCAAGACAAAATTGTATTTATCAGAAGCACATAAGATTATTTAATTTAAAACTCAACAATTTAATAATAATCCCAACGATTTAGTAACATCACCAGGATCGGCTATACATTTTTATTATTATTTATAAAAAATATACATAATTATAATAAATATAAATCACAAAAAAAAACAAAAACAATAAAATATTTAAGTCAACAAAAAAAATTATGTTAAAAACTTGAATATTTAAGTCCCCCGCATAAATTTCCCGTGCAACATAAATGTTTATTTAATCAAATCACTTGAATGAATATTCTGTATAAATGGTTCACTTTCTGAACGCTTATGTGTTCGACGGGTTAAAATATCTAAATTATCATTACTATCATCGTTATGGTCATAGCCGCTATTAACATTAACATTATGAATAGTATTTATATTTGTATTATTACAATTTTCATTGCTATCAATTAATTTAATTTTATTATGTTGTAAATCAGGCACACTCCGTGTTATATCTTGATCAATTTGATTCGATAGATTTGTTGTCTGTGGTTTTATTAATAAACTATCATTTAAACAAACATCGTCTAAATCAACATCGCTATTTGAGAAAAGTGCGGTTGCACCTAAGGTTGCAGTATCATCAATTATTTTACTATTCAATGTGCTCGTATTTAAACACGAATCATTTGATGAACCTGATGAAACTGATAGTGCTGATTTTATTTTTATTTCGGGCATTTTATTATTGTTTGTATGAAATGGAGATGTACCCGAATCGATTGTAATGGTATTGCGATTATTACTATTTACGTTATTATTGTTGTTGCCGGCAGTATGATTTTTATGTGGCGTTGATGTTGAAATCGAATTATTACTGCTATTTGAATGTTGTTCCATTAGATCACAAGCCTTGCCTAGCGCATAAATTGTACTACATATACGAGTAGTAACTAGAATTAAATAAGCCAATAGAACTAGTAACAATGATGCAATAGTATCAATAGTAATAGCATGATAGACTGCCTTGAATAATACAACAGCTAGTGGGAAGGCAATAAAACCCATTCGCCTGGCAACTAAATCTGAATGATCAGAAAATGCATGTTTTTGTCGTGTTTGCGTCATGTCATATGCCAACGATAGAGTATATTCCTTGTATACATCAACTGGCAATTCATTGAAACGTGTAATGAATGCATGCTTTATCCAATCGATAAAAAATTCTGTTATTAAAACAAGCATACATGGACCAAACATAACCCAAAATTGTTCTCGTTTCCAACTAAATTCTTTCATCGTTTGTATAACAACTATAAAGAGCAACACAGTTAGATGAAATCGTTCCCGAACATCACTGCAACTTAGTTGAAAGAGATTATTTTTATCGAATTTTTTAAAAACACTTCCTTTTAATTCAACAAAATTATTTGACATCATTATCATTAGCAGCCCCTTATTACTTGAATTAACAGCCACATTCAATGTTGTCGATTGAAACATGATAAGCGTAGAATGAAGGCCCATATAAATTAAAGCGAATATAATATGAGAAACTAATCCTAAATGTTCTTTACGACTATTTTTGGATTCGGTCGCTGTCCAAAAGAGAGCATCAATCGTATCCTGTCCAAATGACGAAAGTAAACGATCACCAACTTCAAGCATATTATAAAATATGTATAGTTTTATAAACGATTGGCTTTTTATCACATGATATATTCGATTTGTATCGATATACAACATAACAATACAACATATTATCCATATTGTTCCTTTAAGTAGGTCACAAATTTCCGCTGACGTAAGAATTCGATTTCGTCTACTAAAGCCAAATAATTTTGCAATCGGGCGATATATAATGGCCCACAGCGCTAATACATATCGAATTGGTAGAAATGTGTGAATGTATAAAAAGGAATCGGCACATTGTAGTACCCCATAGAACATAAACTTTTCTACTTCGCGTGGTATTCTCATAAATGTATACATTTTTTCTCGTCTAGCGGTGTACCGTTCTTCATCATGTTCCAATAAATATCCTCTCGTTAGTTCCAATTTAAAGAAGTCCATAAGTGAAGGTTTCTCGTCTTTATGTAATATTTTATCATCGCCTGTAATTAAATCTTTAACAATTAGCCACGGTATAAAAACATAAAGAATATTGGCAGACAAATATAAATAGAAACATTTTATAACCTTTTACTTTAGCACCAGTATTTCCATCCCCACTAAACAATTCGGTTTTTACATTCGCCCCACGGCGCTCTTCTCCATCTATAACATCTTCGATGCGATCATCACCCTGTTGAAACAGATTAGTATTATCACCACGAAATCGTAGTTTTTTTGTTTGTGGCGTAACAAATATATTATTATCTACATTTATATTTTTTCGTGACATTTTAATTAGAAAATATTTTTTTTATTATAACTTTTGTGAAAACATTGGAATTTTCAATAAAAAATAATTGCAAAAAAATAAAAATAAAACAAATGATTTTGACAGAAAGAACTACCAATATACTAAAATAAATTAAACAGAGGGTGTCGTCGGTCAGTTCTCGCCTTTTCAAATTTGGTTTTAGAACATTTCCAAATCCAACAAAAACTTTAAATCAAGTTTAGTACTATTTGCACATTACTTGTTTATTTGAATTTTTCGCATTTTAAGTGGATATTCTTCTCAAACACGTTTAACTAGCTTAAATTATTCGCTTTTTAATGGCTTTATTATAATAAATCAATTAACAAATAACTCTACTTAATATTTGTCAATGATTCATCTTAGTTCGGTCCTGTTTGTTTTATATAAATTTAGTACTAATCAGTGCTACCAAAATAAAAATAATTATAAATTTTGAGTTTGACATTTGCCAAAAATAGTCAAAAATCAAAACAATCAGCTGACGTACAGACACATAAAAAAGGTGTTTCAACAATAAAATATATTGTAGAAAATTGAAAAAATTCTTTGATATTTAATAAGAAAATATAGAAAAACGATAAATATAGAGCATTCGTTTTTCAAAAATGACAGAAAATAGTGATAAAATAAAAACAAAATGTAAAGTAATAATAATTGGTGCGGGAATGGCTGGTCTATCGGCAGCAAATTATTTAATACAAAATGGTTGTAGAGATTTTAAAATACTTGAGGCTAGAAATCGAATCGGTGGCCGAATAATATCAATTGATATGAGTAGTGAAAAGGTAAATTTGTATTAGGTGAAAAATAGTATATGTTGTAACTTGATTACATTTTTGCTTTATTATTATATAAGACCGTCGTTTTGTGTTCTAAAATAGATAATCGAAATATATATTTACATTTATGATTGTCATATAAATTGTTTGCAAATAAATTGATAAAATAATTAATCAAACATAACAATTATATTTTGTGCAAACAAAATTATTTTTTCATTTGGATATTGATGAATATTTAGATTTCATCAGGTCCAGATGAACATTGAATTGTATTGAATATATTAAACGTAAAATCGTAAAACTGTAGGAAATAAATACCCTTATTTTTAATTGATAATCTGATATCAATAAAATTTATTATTGTTATAAATATTATTAATCATTATCAAAATATGTTTCATATTGATTTTATACGAATTTGTTGGTGCATTCATTACCAATACGAACACAGACACACACACTCACAAGATAATCTAACCTCAAATTTAGTTTTGCTTTTCAAAACAAGGTAGCACGTCGAGCAGTATGGATTTCTTATACAAATCTTATTTTTTAATTTCAGATTGAATTAGGAGCCAATTGGATTCATGGAATTCTAGGTAATCCAATATTTGAATTGGCCATGTCATTTGGACTTATTCCAATCGTTAATATACCAAAGCCACATAAAATTGTGGCAGCTACTGAAGATGGGAAACAAGTGCCGTTCACTATATTACAAGAAATCTATGAAGCATATGTATGCTTCCTAAGACGTTGTGAAGAATATTTTTTATGCCAGTACATTCCACCACCTGATATATTGAGTGTTGGGGAACATATCAATCTAGAAATTGAGTTATTTTTAAATTCCGTAAAAGATAAAACCGAGAAGCATTTAAAAGAATTAATTTTCAAGTGTCTACTGAAGCGTGAAACATGTATTACCGGATGTCATAGCATGAATGAAATAGATTTATTAGAATTAGGAAGTTATCAGGAACTGCAAGGTGGTAATATAGTATTGCCATCTGGGTATAGTTCAATACTAGAACCACTTTCACGCGATCTTCCGAAAAACTCAGTGATAAAAAACTGCCCGGTTAAATTGATTCACTGGAAGCGGAAACCTAAAAATGTTACCATGACAACATCAAAACTAGGTAAGTGATAAGATAAGATTATAAATAAATCGACTAACACTAACTTTTGGCATTAACATTTTGTAGACAATTTAGACACAATCGACGAAGAAGAAAATCAGTGTGATTCAGATGATTCTGATAAAACTGTCACTGAGTTTCCCATAAAGTCAACATCACGTGAAAATTCTCCAAAAACATCAGCTACAGATAAGATTCCATCACAAAAAGATGATGCTCGCCATTACAATATAAAACTAGAATGCGAAAACGAAAACATATTTTACTGTGATCATGTAATATGTACGATACCTCTTGGTGTACTTAAGTCGAAAGGGGCAACTCTATTTAATCCACAGTTGCCACAATACAAACTAGAATCAATTGAAAATTTACTGTTCGGAACAGTTGATAAAATATTTTTGGAATATGATCGGCCGTTTTTAAATACCGAGATTAGTGAAATAATGCTTCTATGGGATCAATCGAACGATCCCCAAAGTGAATCGAACGAAGCGTATACAAATGATTATTTAAAAAATAATTGGTATAAGAAAATTTATTCGTTTTCAAAAATTAACGATACATTACTCCTAGGATGGATATCGGGTCGGGAAGCCGAATATATGGAAACATTGGAGCAAAATGAAATTCTGAATAAATGTACGGAAATTTTACGTAAATTTTTAAAGGATCCTTATATACCAAAACCTAAACGTGTTGTGTGTACTAGTTGGAAGAAGCAACCATATAGCCAAGGTTCTTATACGTCAATGGCGATTGGCGCATCCCAAGAAGATATTGAAAATATATCACAACCACTCTATTCTAATCCACATCAATCAAAGGTATTCATCTAATTTATTATACCTTAATTTATATTCTAATAAATAATTAAATTTTAGCCTTCAATATTATTTGCTGGTGAGCATACTCATACTAATTTCTACTCAACTGTACATGGTGCCTACTTAAGTGGACGAACTGCTGCTAAAATAATTTTAACACCAGATTCGCCACAAGAAATTGTAATGGAATCGGATAGTAGCGACTTAAGTGCATGGATTCAAGGAATGTCTCTTGGCTAGAAAACTAAAAGCCTTGGTTTTATTTTAGTACGAACAAATTGTGATAGTTAGAGAATTATGTTATTTAACAAAAGATAAAATGCTTTTCTATGTTTGATTTGTAAAATGCTTTAACTATTAGGTGATCCCAAAGTCATGTCGTTTTTAATTATTATTTTTTAATTATTTTATGTTAATTTAACACAAACATAGTATAAACAATATATTTCCAAATTTAGTCAAAGAAACACGATGAGTTGGAACACCAATTAAAAATTATCATAGATTGATAGTTTTGAGCCAATCTTAGGCCATAACAATCCCCTTGCACATATAATAAAATTATATTTATATTTAACGTAAACTTAAAAGCATTTGATTATAAATAACTAAACTAAATTAGAATATTTTAGATAGTATTTTGTATGCCTGTTCAATAGTATTTTAAACTTGATTTTTTTTGTGTTTCTTCTAAAAACATTCTAGTCGCAATTTTTATATAGAAAAAAGCTGTATTACTATATTTTTAATTGCATTTGTTTTAATTAAGCTATATATTTAAATATTAAAATAAACAGATTTTTATGCAAACAAAATATGTATGTATTTTTCAATTAGTTAAACGTTGAACCATTCAAACAGATTTTATTTTGTGTCTCCGCTAATTTTCGACCATTTATAGTGGATGGTATAAAATTAAATGGTTTCTAAGCTCTGATTTTGACATTAGACATTTCAATTTATTATACATTTGAGTTTTGTTGGTTAGGGAATAATCAATTTATTTAATATATACATTAATATAAATACATTTAACAATATAAAACCATTTAGATAACAAGTTTGAAATAGAAAAATGTGAATTATAGTTTAATTAAAAGTGTTAAAAATATATATTTATTATATCCCAGTGTCAATTCTAGAACAAGAAAAAATACATCTCGTTCTCTATAAAAAGAAATTCTTATTCGATTATTTCAAATTTATATCAAAAATATCGATTTAATTTGTGATATTGTACTTAATTAATTATAAATTAATTGTTTCATTATGATATTAACACTTTACTATATGGCAGCAACTTGGATTCAGTCTTGGAAACTACGTTCCATTTATTCGATTATAAATCGAAACTTTTTGGAAAAATCTAGTTTTGTATTTTATAATTTAAAAAATGATACGAATGGTAATTACCTCATTTAACTAAATTATTTTATGGATTAAATAAAGACTCATATAAATTAATTTTCTATTTTGGTATCCAAGATGATATAACATTTACGTCACCATCATCAGAACAATGTTCCAATTACAATAAAGCACGAATCGTTGACCTAATTTGGCATAACAACCAGCAAAGAGGATGTACCATTCTTCCAATGCAAAAAATTGAGATTCAGCATTGGATCTCGTTTTCGGATTTAATGAATTTCCTACCATTTCATTTCGATAGTAATCTAAAAGTTAATTTAAATGATACAAACAAAATTAATTTGTTGCTCGAATTTGATTTGATTCGATGCAAATCGGAAAATGAGATCAACATTGAATCATTTGGTGAATTAATTGCATGGAAATTTGATTCCCATTTATCGTTGTTATTAAAATCTGATTTTGAACATTTTTGCGAATTAATAACTGTTGTGTTTCTTCAAAATCATAATTATATAAATGATGGATTCCAACCGATACGGATCGAAACTGTTGATCTGAATGGGGTACCACAACCGATTGAGCAGCTAAAAAATTATTCAAGAAAATTAATTATCAAACGAAATGATTCGCAATGTTGGGAGCAACATATGGATATATTGAAAAATATGAGTAGATTAGCGTATCAAGCAAACGAATATGAAATGAAGCAAAAATCTGAAGTGATTAATAATTCTGCAGTAAAACCAGATTTAATAACATCGGATACGATTGAGAAAACACTACAAGAGCTTCCAGAAAAATTAAATGTAAACGAAGCAAAAATTGAAACTATTTCATCGAATTCAACTAGTCCTGTTAAGGACAAATTAGAACGTAAAAAGTCTCCAATTCGAATAAATTTCGCCGATAATCTTACTAAACCTGATAATCACATAAAATCCGATACACCAGACAAACTTGAAATTCAAATTGATATTGAAATGCCAAAGATAATTTCTGAAACCGTAACTACTTCATTAAATGTAACAGACCCACCGATAATAGTACAAGAACCTACACAAATTGATCACAGTGAAGCTAGTACTCCACAAACTCCTCCACCAACAAAGCCATCAACAAATTCATCATCCCGTCCAAAATTAAAGCGCACAAAACGTAATTTTAAATCGTCTAAACCACCAAATATACTAGTTTATTCGGAGAGCTCCGTAACTCGGGACAACGTCATAACGACATTAAAATGTGTTCTAGAAAAAGACAAGTACACCATTTATCCGCTAACCCAAAATCATATCGATACAAAAGTTTGGCTTGAAAATGCTACACTGCTTGTTGTATGTGGCAATGTTGCACAAAGTATTGGAAAAATATTGCTAGATTTTTTTTTGAAAGGCGGTAAGATGCTGTGTTTGTGTTCCGATTTGCTACATGTTGTGCTTCCAAACTATCGTACGGCCGAAGTACGAGAAAATGAATTGGTACGATTTTCATATAATAAATGGAAAAATGTTAAAATGATGCATCACATATTCTGCTATCAACCATCACCTGTTAAAAAGCACTTTTCACATGATAGCGATGAAGTTTACACAGTTTCCAATAATAATCAATCGTAAGTGTTATTTTATATAATAAACTAATTTGCATAGAAATCATTTCATTTAAATGTATATGCTCGCTTGTAATATGTAACAGCAACAAAAGACCCGGTTAATTGCCGTCTTATTATGTTACACCTTATAAGTTTAAAACTATGCTTAATAACAGAACTATAAACAAAATTATACGTTGCTTCATAAATACATCAATGTAAAGTGAGCAAGCAATTAAAACTATACTATCACAATAATTAGAACATAATTGTTATATTAATTTATTTATTTGTTTTTTTTTTTTATTTACTTTCATTGCAATCATAAATGTTTTTGGTTGCAATTCACAAATAAAAATTTGAAAATACAATTATTATTGGCTGACCGTTAATATCCATCATCATTGAAACACCGTGTTTTTTGTACATAAAATCTACACTAATCGTCTATAATTTATATATTTTTTTATAAAACAAACTATTAAATATGTGTCTTTTATTTGCAAATTTTGTATTTTGTGTTTGAAAATGTTTTGTGTTCTGGGGTCTTGTGTTTTTGTTTTGTTCCTACATTCATATTTATGTATAAAAATGAAAATATAAAAAAACAACGATACTAGAATGATGATGTGTCCAAGGTCTATTGATGTAAGAGATCTGCAAGGAGTTCTTCACAGCCTGGAAGTGAAAGTTTTGGGTACAGAAGATACGTGGAATACGCCTAGTCTTATGTTAGCCAATAATGATAAAAGTGGCGGAAAAGCTGTATTTTCACAGGTAACAAACAAACAATAGTATGAGGCTAAGTATTTATATAATAATTATATTCTGTTTGATTATCAGGTGCATCTTGAAACGGATCCAAATCAGTTTGAAATAGATGAACGACAATATTCAGTTTTACAAGAAAATGAAACAGCTCGTTTGGAGATATTAGCCGATATTTTAAAAACTTGCCTAAATATATCGTCCGAAGTACAAAATATGACAGCGTTGGATCAACGATATCAAAGTGGATTCTTTTTGGGAAAGCATGAGGCAAAATTTGATTTTTTGAAAAAACTAAATTTAACCGAAAATTCGATTCACAATGGAAAACTTAAGATACGGTTCATTGGTAAAAATGAAAGTGTGCCAAAGGCGAGTGCCAATTGTCTTCCAATTATGCTGCATTCATGTCCAGAGGACTTTTCGACTATAGATTATTTTGATGTAAGTAAAAATATTCAATGAAGAGATTTCGGGATCTTATTCCTTTGCTACTAAAGAATATATTAGATTTTATCCATTTGAAAGGTATATAATCCTCATTATTCCTCTTAAACAATCTTTTGAAATTCGCTACAGAAATGTAGCAAGAATTGTTTATATTTAATCTTTTAAACATTTCCAAATCTCATTCGATAAAGAATTCGTTTGTATGTTTTTGGAAGTAGTTTCCATTCCAGGAATTTGACGATCCAAATATCAAGCCATTTTTATGAACTCTGTTACTGGATAAATTTCTTAAATGTCTATAGCTACTCGATTAAGATAGGACCTAAATAAGCTTAGTTACGTAAGCTACAAAAATCGAAAGCTTCATTAAGTCTTAGTGAGGTAACCACTTAAATCAATAAGTCTGATTAAAGAATCGCTTATCAAGGAGGAAATACCACATTTCCTTTCATCATCCTAAACGATTTTGTAATTACAGAATCTGCAAACTGACTATGTTGGACGATTAGTTATTTACGTGCCAATCCTAACCTCTTCGATGGACGTCGTAACAAATTTAAATTTGACACATGGAACTGTTGTTATTCCACGACAGCAAACTCAAGGTTCCGGAAGACATCAAAATCAGGTATTTATATAAATACACAAATATTTCAATTAAGTTACATAAAACTATTTTCTTTTATTTCTCTAGTGGTTGAGCCCAGAAGGTTGTTTAATGTTTTCAGTGCAACTACACATTCCGTTGTCGTCAGTATTAGGATCTCGAATATCATTAATCCAGCATTTAGTGGCAACGGCAATGGTTCGAGCAATACTTAATTTAGACGATTGCAAGGTGAGTAATCAATAATACATTAATTATATTTTTTATATATAAATAAATTTACCGTAACTTGGGTTTCCAATTAATTACAAACTAGCACAGTTAATTATTAAATAAAAATATCAAGAATTTCATAATTTTATTTATATTTTTTATTACTTTTTTAATATTTTTAACAACTACAATAGATAAATTAGATTTTTTTAACTATTAATAATATAATAATTTACAAAGTTTTTTTTATTTAAATTTAAATAGTATTTTTAATTATAAGAAAGATTTTTTTTTAGATTTTATTTTATTAATATTGTGTAATGATATTTTTTTAAATAATTAATTTATTTTTGGAATAAGTAGAAGAGAATTGTGATATTTTTGCTTGTAATTTTAATAGTAAAATTATTTATATTTATTTTTTAAGCAATAATATTTTTGTGTATTTTTTTTTAAACATTACATTGAAATTAATTTTGTTTTCTATATATTACAATTGAATAATAATAATTTTTTATATTTTCCATTTTTTTTTTTAATTAAGTGAAACAGTAAAGTGAAAAAATATTTTTATTAAATTTAATATTTATTTATATTATATATATATATATATTTATGTAGTTATATATCACACGTTTAATTTTTCTTTTTTATTTAGTTTTTTTATATATCAGTACAAAGAAGGAATGAGTAATATTGTTTGTTAAAAATAAATTATTTTCTCTATTTAAAAAATTATATTAGATATGTAAACCAAGACGACGACTAGGCATTATAGGTTCTGTTTCTATGTGTGAGAAATTTAATTATTTTTAAATTTTTGTGTGGTTCCAAATTAAAATAAAAATAAATACAAATTTATTTTTATTTTAGTTTCACATATAATTTAAAAATAAAATTAAATATTTCTATGGCACTTTTTGTCTGACAAATAAAAATGGTTAATTTCTTTTTTTTTTAATTTTATTTTTTAATTAATAATTATTGCTCTCAATATATAAATTTTCAAAGATAAAATTATAAATTTACTATATGTGCTCTCTGATCACATATACATATAATATATATAATTCTTTTTTAATAAAAATAAAAATATTTACAAACAAATTAATAATTTAAATATTACTAACATTTTTTTTATTTTATGTTTAATATTATATATTTTTTTATTTAAATTTATCACGTGAGAAAAAGATAAAATGACAATAATTTAATTATAATTTTTGTATTTTATTCATATTTAATTGAAAAAAGGAAAAAATTATTTTTAATTAGCGTTTTTATTTACCAAAACTTTTTTTTTCATTTAATTTAGTTTTACAATAAAAATGGTCACTTCACTTAATTTTAAATAAAGGTGCAGAGATAGATACCTTTAATAGAATATCTAATAAATTATCAATGAATCTACACCCCAACTAACAAAAAAAGGCTTTTGAATAATGTATTTACATGTATCATATATTAAATTTAAAAAACAGATTCAGCTGATCTAGATAATTGTACTGGATGGGATGGACTTCGAGCTAAACGTTTCTTAGGTAAACGTTCTAATAGTGTTAGAAGTTTTGTAAAATCAGGTCTATCATCAGCTTGAAATGACCAACATAGCATTAGTATATCTTTAACATCACGTGATGCTTGTATATTTGCTAAAGTTTGCTTCATACCACGTCCTACTTGCCATATTATTGCTTCGGGTGATTGAGATTTAAATGGAAATTCGCCACACAATAGTTCATACCAAACGGTACCGAATGCATAAACATCCGAAGATTTTGAAAATGGTAAATCCTCGTCCGTTGGCTTGTATGGTAATAGGCGACATATTAATTCGGGTGCAAGATAACACAACCATCCTTGAGGTATGCCTAGTCCAAATTTACCATAGCTTAATTTCGTTGCGCTGAACAAACCAAAATCGGTTATTATGACTTTACCATTTTCGAGAAAAATATTTTTAGTTTTTAAATCCTTGTGTACAATACCGCGAGCATGTAAATATCCCATCCCTTGAGATATCTGTTGGGCCACCAAAGTAGTTCGATTTAAATTGAATTTATCTTTTCTCAAATGAATATGCGTATAAAGTGTGTTTCCTTTACATAGTGACGTGACAATTGCCAATCTTGGTGGTTTCATACAAGCACCCATAAATAATACAACATTTTCATGTCGTGTTTTCTTGAATGTAGCAACCTCTAATTTGAATGCTTCTAATCGTCGTTCATCATCTAAATAATCGGGTGTTAAAATTTTTACAGCAACATCACCATGCCATAATGCCCTATGTACTGTACCAAAACGACCTTTACCAATTTTTTCTAGCAAATGTAAATCATCATATGGTATATCCCACTCCTTGAGCGATAAACTATTTTGTCGTGGCCAATTAACCGAATCTCTTTCTTCAGTCGAATCGAGACGAACTGGTGTACGATCAGAATCAGTCGATGCACTTGTTGATCCAGTTGATACCGTTTTATCACTATCATTACTTTGATGTTTATTTTGAGTAACAGATAGTGGTGGACGAGGAGATGTTGGTACAGGAGATGATTCGGAGACAATTGGATGCGTCTCTAGTGTTATATTTCCCTGTTGGTTCTGTTGATGTATATCAGGAAAATTGAATAGTGTTTGCTTTGATTGTATTATAATTGGTTGTGGAGGAATTGGCAATAACAATGGTGCAGGTGACGATGGCGATGAACTATTACAACTTGAGCCAGCTGAACTACTATCATGTCCATGATATGCTATATTCTGTCCTTGTGATCGATTACGATTTAAATTTGGTGAATTTGAATTTAAATTTGAATTTTTATATTCGTCGCTATACTTTTGATTCGCCCTGCACGTATTCGGAACATTTGACTCACAGTCTTTGTGACATAAATATTTACATCCTTTACATTTTAAACCAAAAAACATTTGCTTATTACATAAATTACATGTGCTCATTACTTTAAATTTTTTAGTAAATTTATGTGCTATATTGTGACCCACGATGTGTGGTATATTTGTGATATTTGGAGTACCAGGCGATCGTGGTACTGTTAAATTATTTGATGATTTTTCATTTAGATCATTATGATGGGAATCAAGACCAGGTTCCGTATGCAAACGATTTCGTGCAATTATAGCAGTATGATTATTTGTAATTATATTTGAATTCAAACTCGATTGAAGTTGATTATTTAAATTATTTTCTTGTGTTAAATTTGATATGAATTGTGATTCATCGGATTTTGACTTTGGTAGTGTTAACGAATCGATAATAACCTTATTATTATTTATATAATATTTCTTTTCAGGTGGTGGAGTTGTTGGAAATCCACCGCCACGGTTACGCGATCGATTTGTCATCCCAATTGTGGATGGAGAATTTGGTGGTGATGGAGATGGGGTAACTGTACTTGTTGAAGTTTCCTCGGGTGATATAATACCACCACCACCACTTTGTATTTTATTATTTTCTAAAATATCACTATCGTTAGGACTACCGATATTTGTTAAATTTGTATCGGGGTTAAGACGATTTTGTTGGGCATGTTGATATCGAATCCCAGATCGATATGTACGCGGAGATGCGCCTGTTCTATGATGTACATGATGATGTCGATCCCAAGAATCCCAAAATAAATCATTAGGTTCTTTCTGACCGGAGTTTAAACATTCGCGGCATCTTTTCAAATTTATCATAGCTCGAGTTAATCGATTCACTTCTTCATCTCGTATATTAGCATTACAACATAAAATATCACGAATTTCTTGTTCATCTTTTTCTAATAATGTCTCTAACGTATTAACTCGTTGTAAAACTATATCCAAGGATTCCAGACTAAGACCTATCGGATTTTAATTTTTTAAAACAACACAAAATTTATCTCTAGCCAAACATGATTTATAGATAAATAAGATAAATATATATATATTTATTATTTTGACTTACCGACTACTCGTAACCATTGTTTTAATTCAGCTCCAGTTGGTGGAATACCTCTAGGCAGTCTTTCAGGTAGTTTAGCTTTAGTTATAAGTAATTCTGAAAACATTTTAACTAATTTCGTTTCTAAAGTTCGAATCTCTTGCTGTGTCAATTCAGCACTGGTCGCACACTGTGTCCTCAGACCTTCCAGTCTACCAGCAGATATATCTATCATGCTTTGTATCACATCCAATCCTCGTCTAATATTGGTCTCATTGTCATCTTCTCCTGTTTTTTCGTCTGCCATTTTTTCCATGTACTTTTGCTTCACACTTTTTATTACTATATAGTTACACAAAACTTTTATTTTCACTACTTTATCACAAAAATATAACTTATTCTTAATATTTCCATTAATAAAACCATTAAAACAAATTATAAATTTACACAAAAATGAAAAACATTTTCATAAAAAAATAATATTAAAAAACCTTGGTTGTTTTATAGAATAAAAATGTCATGAATTTTTTTATATCAATTTTTTTTCTTTTTTTCATTTCATACAAACATTAAAGATATTAAATATTTTCTTTGTTTATATTCGTCACTTAGATAATTATATATAAATTATTATATATAAAACACAATATTTTTAGAAATCCAACATTTTGATAAAAAAAAATTTATCGATAAAATAAAAAATAAAAATCGACAATTTTATGATATCGTCGCCATTTTGATTGTCAAAAACCAAAATGATAAAACGACATCTTTCGGAAAACGTAGTGAAATAAAACTGTTGCTCAATTTTTATTTTCAAAAATATTTATATTTTTCCGTTATTTTCAGTTAACTAACGTTTTTTTTTCAAATAATTTTCTATTTCATTATAGAATTTAGATATTGGACTGAAGTGGCCAAACGATATCTATGCAAATGGTACAACAAAAATTGGTGGCCTAGTGATAAATTCACAAATCGATTCCGAAAATGCGATATGTAACATTGGTTGTGGTATTAATTTTAGTAACTCAAATCCTACGATGTGCTTGTATGATTTGATTAGGGAATATAACTTATCGAAACACGAAAATATAATTTTTCCAAAATACGAAAAATTATTGGCTAATATATTCAATGAAATTGAAATGTTATATAACGACATTCAAAATAAAGGTATCGATATATTATATGAATATTATTATCAAGTGTGGATTAATGGGGATGCAGATATTATAATTGTTGATAAACGGGGTCACCAGAAACCTGTCAAAATAATCGGTATTGATGATTACGGTTATTTGTCAGTGCAGCATGATGGGAAAACAATTGAATCGGTACATCCAGATGGCAATAGCTTTGACATGTTACACGGCTTAATCGTTCCAAAGTAAAACCAATCCTAAAATAACCTATACTGCATTTGTTATAATACTAACAATAAACTTTAAACAATTATATCGTCATTTTTCCATAAATAATTTCTTTTCGGTGTAATTTTTTACCATCACAATTTTATTTACATATATTTAAACTTATAAATGGTTAAAATTCAGCTGAAAAATAAATGGCAGATCATGATGATTTAATGATTCGATTGGAAATTCAAATTTTGTTTATTTCCTATTTGGCTAAAATTTTTTAAATTTAAACTTTGTCTGCAAATAATTTTGACATTGCTTTATCTTCATACTTCGATAATAATAGCCATTTGTATTCGATACATTCTCCAAGATTAGGTGTGACTTATCTTAATGATAGTTAACTTAAATATATAACGAAACATTTAAATACTTATGAACATTTTTATTATATAACATTATATTCTTGTTAAATTTACTGTTATTTATTCTGAGCAATAAAATTCCATTCTTGATGTGAAAATATGTTTATTTTATTAATAAAATTCTATGAATCCAAAAAGTATAACGAGCTTTAAAGTGGTCTTACTTTAGTGGTCCAAAGCCCCCTGAATTGATCAAGATTGCTTTGAGTGGTCCTATAAAACGTGCTGCCGTCTGATAGAAATTATACTAAGCTGGATTTTAAGTTCAGTGGATTATAACAACGAAACTTCGAAAGTTATATTTTCGATTTATCTGTCAAAATATTGTTTTTATTTATATGACATCGGGAATAAATGGCGTCAGCTATGGATCGCGAGAAATCAGAAAAATCGAAAATCTTGAGTCATGTGAAACATATACCCAAAGATGCTCAAGTTATTATGTCTATACTCAAAGAATTGGGCATTATAGACTATGAGCCACGAGTGATAAATCAATTATTGGAATTCACTTACAGTTCAGTATATACATACATTTTGTTATTGTGCTTACTAAAATTTACAATTTTAATTATTTATTTTCGTTTAGGATATGTTACTTGCATTTTAGATGATGCAAAGGTATATGCAAATCATGGTAAAAAGAAAACAATTGATTTGGAGGATGTAAAATTAGCGTCTCAATTACTGGTTGATAAATCGTTTACGGCTCCTCCAACTAGAGATGTTTTATTTGATTTGGCCAGATCAAAAAATAGTACACCACTGCCATTGATCAAACCTCATTGTGGCTTAAGATTGCCCCCTGATCGTTATTGTCTATCTGCTTGTAATTATAAACTTCGCGCCGCCACCCAATTAAAGAAAGTAGGTAGTTCGGATAGAATTGTAAAAATTATCAATAATTGATTTATATTACATTTTAGTTAAAGAAACCTGCAGCAGAATCATTAATCAATCGTCCATTTAAATCTACCACACCTAATTTAATTACTCCGAAAACCGAGAAAATTATTAAAAGGCCAATGTCATCAACATCGATAATTCCATCACTTACCCAGAAGTCTATAGCAATCCCAAAACCATTCATTAAGTTTAGTACGACGCCCAAAATTTCTACTGGCAAACCTAAATCTGACGATGAAATAAAAATGGAGATGGATGATGATGACGACGATGGGATCACTGGTCAGAAACGAAAACGTGAAGAGGAAGATGATTTCGAGGTAGTTTAATTCAGGCAAATTGAAAATTATTTTTTATTTTGTATATTTATAAGATTAAAGAATAGTGTTACAAGTTTATTCGATTTATTTTTTATTGAACGTTAAAATCATTTGGCATGCAAGGTCCATAATTTGTAAATATTCTGAAGCGCCATCGTTTACTTTGAAACAGCACTCGCCTAATTTATCGCATATAACACTTTTGTCTTGATTTGTTAAATCCGGATGATGAACTATAAATTCGTTTAGTTGATCGAGAAATTGACCGATTGTATATGCTTCACAACTGAAATCTTTTACAAACGTCATCAATTCATTAAAAACCCCTTTTTGTGTAATGGATAGAAATGAATCTAAGTACATTTGTGGAATTACACCGGATATCTCGAAAATATCGGCTTTTGAGATTGGTTTGAACGTGCCTTTAAGTCGGTATGTGGATTGAAGGATGGTAATTGCTCGTCTCATATCACCACCTGAAATTTCAACAATACTCGGATACATTTCTTCTTCAACTTTAACATTCTCATTCTCGCATATAAACTTTAGGCGTTCGATAATCTAAAATAATAAATCTATAATTAAAATGATTCGTTTTTTAACTGAATAATTTTCAAACTTTTTCTTCTCCAAGTGGTTTAAACCGGAATTTCGTACATCTTGATGTTATCGGAGCAATAATTCTAGTAACATAATTACAAATTAAACAAAAACGAGTAGTTCGACTTTCTTTCTCCATAGTTCGGCGCAAAGCTGCTTGTGCCGCATGTGTCATAGCATCGGCCTCATCAAGAATAACAATTTTAAATGGAGGACATGGTTTGCCGCTGAAACGATACGGATTAATTACTATAATTAGATATGACATTAAATACTTACTCTGGTCTCACAGAGTTGACTGTACGCATAGCGAAATTTTTAACTTTTTCACGAACAACTGCAATACCTCTTTCATCGGAAGCGTTCAATTCGAGTATGCGTTCTCTGAATAGATCACCAAAGAGTTGTCTAGCAGCTGCTAATATTGTACTATAGAAGAAAAATTCGTTCAAACACCTAACCAGTCTACAATTATACTCGATTACCTTGTTTTACCGGTGCCTGGAGGACCATACAATAGCATATTTGGCAAATCGGCCCCATCCAAACACTGTCGAAAAACTTCAACTACCTCATCTTGTTCGACGACTTCACTAACATTTTTCGGCCGACTAAATAAGATGGAACAAATAAGATCTAGTTTTAATAATTCATTAATGACAATCTACAAAATGTAATTTACTATTTCTCGACCCAGGGTTGTACAGGCTTCTTCTTCTCTAGAATTGAGTTTGAACTGGATGTAGATGGTCCTGTCCCATTCCTATCGGCTCCACCTAATTTACCACTTTTTAAAAACGCTTGCATTCTAATGGGTTTTATATAAGATAATCAAATAATCGAAATGTTTTATTAGCGTTGACTACACACAACAAACCAAAAAATGACATTTAAATAGAATTGGCGGTAAACATGTGTGTCACACAAATATCGTTCAGTAAAAAAAACGAAATAATAAAATGCTGGTCGAATTTTTGCTGACGTTTTAAGTAAAGCCAACAAAATCGATTTAAAGTGCAGCGCAGTCTATTGATTATTAGATTAAGCTTATTCAAGTGTTTAGCACTTGGACCAAAATTTATCCTTGACCCAATTTTGATCTATAATAAATGTGTAGTTTGTTTGTATGCTAATAATTTGACATATGTCAGTTGAATTTAATCCCTTGAAGAGAAAAGTTGTGATTGAAAGATTCTGTTAAATAAAGATGTGTTTTGTTTAGTCCACATCTGAGATTATATTAATATTTGTGTCATTAAAAATTATATTGGTAAATAAGAAATTGTGATTAATAATAATTGTTTTATCATTACCGCACGTTGTTTTTAATTTAAGTGAAATGTACATTACTGTACGCAGTTTGTGCAAGAAAGACACACAAAAGTTAAATAAAACCATAAAAAATTACAAAGAACTAATAAAATTAAAAGAATATTTATGATTTTATAACTTAATATGTTTGATTGTTTTATATTTTATACTAATTCTCCTTGTGATTCTTGAACCGCGCCATTCTGTAACCAAAATCCATGATCTTGGATTAAAAATTGACTTACAAATGTACCATGTAAAAATACTAAATTAGTTTATGAGAAGGCACCTTTAAATGGGGTGATAATTATTATTTTAACCTTTGTGGAATATTAACGTTTTATGTTTGTGTTTTGTTTCAAGTAAAAATAATCGCGACCAAGCAAAGTAAAGTAGTAAAGTATGTATAGTACAATCCAAAAAGTATTGTTGAATTGTTAGAAAAAATATTAAAGCTATTTTTATGTCAATCAAATTCTTTTATTATTCGTGATAAATATGGAACCCTGTCTGTTGTTCCTTACCACCAGCACGTTGTGAGTTTCTTGGGTATATAATTTAGAGATAATTCTAACTCTATCCACGTCCTCGTGTTTCTGTCCACGTCCAAGTTCCTTTTTATATTACTGTGTATTTCAAGGTCATTTCAGGTTGGAGTATTGTTCTACTAAGTTCTTGATATTTGGCAAACATACAAACAACTTGATGCTTAATTTTGGAAGCATGCTTTTTAGTTACACAGATAAAGTATAATACTCAAAATGATTGAGATTTCAAACGTAAGGAGGTAAATTTAATTAACCCAGTGTAACCGCTAAGTTAAAACTCAAATAGCACAAACCTACACAATTGCCTTTTATGGACTTACATGATATCCAAACTATAATTTGATCAAAGTTTGATCTAAGTTGGAGGCCATACTCCTCATTAGCTTATAAAATACTGCCAACTTTGTTACTCAATAGTAGTTTATTTTCTTGGTGCTGATTCACTAACTATTCCTATTTATTTTAAAATAGGAATAGTTAGTGATTGGTATCACTAACTATTCCTATTTTAAAATAAATTTTATTGATAATTCGGATTCAAAGTTCCATACAGATCACTACATTAACAATATGTGTTATCATTATGTCTACAAATTATTTTATTTTACATGGAAAATTATTATCATACTATGTATTTATTGACATTCCATGCGAATAATTTTACAATTTACAAACTTTATGCCAGTAAATGAAATGACATTTTGTAAAAAATAATTTCATTCAATGTTATTATATTGCATCTGTTTTAGGATAAAGTTACTTCTATACTTGAATATAAATACTGCGACTTATCTATTCTTTCCTGGAACGATCACTGTCGTAGAATTAAAATAGGTACATCACTCCTTGCTTCAAATCTTTCCCAAACACTTGCGATACCTTTTAAATATTCTTTTTCATATCGTTGCGAAATTTATCAAGAACGTACTATGGAAAAAAGTTCGTCTTATGAGATCTCGAAATAACTTCAAATACACATTACGCCCCTGATTAAGTGGTTGAAAACACTACAAAACAATGGAGGACATTTAGACCGGGTAACTTTAAATTACAGTAAACAAAGCTATTCAAATTGAAATTTTGACTATTAGGTGCCCATTGGAAACGATAATCAGGTTCCATCGGTTTCGATCATCATAATATTGTAAACAGTGTGGTCGTTCTTAACGACATGAATCCATCGGGCTCGACAGCAAAACTCTTCGTCTAGTGAAGACTTGATTTATCTCTTTGCAAATTATTCATATGATAAACTATCAATGAACATCTCTGTGGTCTGTAATAGATAGTTTTCAATCACAGTCTGTGACACTTGAAGAACATTAGTCTTATAATAGGTTTATTTGCTGCAGTTGGAAATTTAAGGATAGTTTTTGGCAAAATTCTCACTTTGAGTGACGTTTAATTAAAGTTAGTAAGTATAGATATTTGGTTTACTTAGTTGTCTGAAAAATCTTCATCAGTTTTTTCGTCAGTATGTTTAAGGAGTAATGTTTTAACTAGCTAGCTTTTATGGGGTTCGGAATTTCGTTTTTATTAACACTCTCCTCAAAATTGTCAAAAAGTTTGATATTACATGTCCTGGTTGTAAAAACTGGGTGCCATATTCGAAAACAGTATTCATTTAATATATTCCCCATTTCACTTTACTGCCTTTAAATATGCGGCAACAATTTTTCTTCTACATTTTTAGGTTTATATACATACACATTGTGTCTACTTATATACGCGATTACATAATAAGAGTTCTATCAAAAATTCTTACATAAAATTACCTGAACTTTTTAAGTATTTTATCAAGGATAAAAGTAAAAATATATTTTTCCCCAAAAATTCTAAACTCGAAATGTTTTGCAATCGACTACCTGATAACTTGTTCGATTATGTATACTTGAATGAGGCGTGTAGGTTAGAATAAACGAGATAACTTATAGGCTATACAAAGTTTTATATTTATTCTAAAGATTACGACTTTATTGCACCTGTGAATAATCAATGGTGTGTCTGTCTATATTATGAAATGTACTAAAAAGCGCACAATATAAACTATCATCGAATAAATAAATAAAGCATGATGTAATATCTACCGCATGCGAGTCGCTGATTCAAAAGTAAAAAAAAAATCGTGAAACATTTTCAAAACAACCAGCCGAATGTGAAAATGATGTTTCATTTTCAATCAACCGATTCTGTTTTTATTTCATTCATTTAGTCGTTTCTTGGCCACCAAGTGTTACATACAGTGGATACGAGACTAGTGTCTGTCTTACATAATAAAAACGCGTATTTAATTTTTTTTTTATTTAAAAGGTGACACATCAATAATATGTTGTTAAAAAATTTAATTCGATAGTTCCAAACAAACCAATTATTTAATTATTTTAT
This sequence comes from Tipula lateralis, assembly GCA_963932295.1. Classification (NCBI taxonomy): domain Eukaryota; kingdom Metazoa; phylum Arthropoda; class Insecta; order Diptera; family Tipulidae; genus Tipula; species Tipula lateralis. Next base: position 194,956,053 of record OZ010737.1, read on the forward strand.
ATGAATACATTTAATTACTTTTAATTGCTTAGTTGGTTACTTTTTATTTTTTTTTTTTAATTTATTTATAGATTAATTTAATTTTGATATTGTTTTGGGTTTTCTTTATATGTATATAAGCATTTTTGTATTTGTGGAAACGCCTTATAATACACATTAAAAAATATAGTTTTATTTACTATAATTTTAATTTAATAATTTATAAAGACACAATGAGGTTTGTGTGATTTTTTACATTCATATTATATCTTTTGTTGTTGTTTATCAAAAAAAAAAAAAAAAATTCCAAATGTGCTAAAAAATAAGAAACATATCAAATACAGTGTGATTAATAAAATTGTAAACCAACCTTAATTTATAGTGAGTTCGAGGATTCAATAACACCATTGTCGCCTAACGAACAATTTGAAAACGTACCAGCTAAATCGGAAACCGTCGAAATGGCGAACGTGAGTAAAGAAATATCGCCCGATAGTGCTGACGATAGTGTTAATAAAACACCAAGAACAACAGACGATGGAATATTCTCCATGCTGTACGCAGCAGCTAAAAAAATTGCGACTGTTGGAATTATTTATCTCGTTGGATATATGGGTTGGTCTGTTGCATGGCTAATAGGTAAGAAGGAATATCAATATTTTATTAGAACACACATATATATTGATTAAAAAAAATATTTAGCACCTGTTATGTTGTCCGTAACGCGCGATCAATGGAAAAAAGCTAGTGAAGCTAAACGCAATGTTGCTAAGGCATCGGCAATGGCATCGGAACGAGAAGTTATATTGGCAAGAATTGATGAACTTCCCGCATGGGTAAATTTTAATTATTTCACTGTACTACTGTGCCAAATGATTTTATTATGATTTGAAATGTTTATACAACTCAGCCATATGTTTTAAGATAGTACGTCGTTTCTAATTAAATCAAAATAGAATTGGAATTGTGGAATTGATTAAACTATTTATAATTAAATGCGTTTATCAAATTCTGAAAAAAAATTATGGTCGGTTCGCATCTATATAGTATGTAGTATGTTATACGGTACCTCAAACAAATTTTTATGTGAGTAAACTAAACAAATATGTTTTCGCATTCTGTTTATGTTTTTTGACGAGAAATTATGAATTTTTTATCCTATACGAATGTATAACGTTGTTGGCATAATCTTATTATCGCTGTAACAAACATAAATATTTCAATGAATTCTAAATTTCCAATTTATGTTCACCAATGCTACCTAACAATTTCCTATATATATAACGCGATGGTGATTTTTTATTTAGGAAAAACAAATATTTCTCAGTATCTATACAAGATACGTCTCCATTACTAAGCAACTCTAATTTGGGTGTATCCAAAGTCATGTTCAAACAGATATACATACATCTTATTTTCAAAAAAAGATTTTCAATAAAAAATCGTATAAATATATATTTTTTACATGTATGCTTATCTTTGGGCCATAAAATCTAATGATGACGTCATATATATTTAGAAGAGATAAGCCATTTGATTGGAATGTGTTTTATTGTATTTATTTTTAATTGAGTCATAAATTTATTTTCTTGCGGTACGACGTTTACATCATTTCAAAATTTGTATAACTTAAAAATTAGCATCACAGCACAAATTTTAACCACACTGCACAAGTATTTTTGCGGTATAAGAGAATTTAGCTAATCAATAAATTTATTTGTATCTGTTTATTCGCGATATACACAAAATATTCGTAATCCGCGAAGTTTTAAATTCGTCTTAAGATTAAGAAAACGTGAATAGTTTTCTAAACTGTGTTTTTGTTAAGTGGATGCATATGGAAGTCTTTTTTGAATATAAGTATCGAAAAACATTAAGATGTTTGCTTATTTTTGAATCAATGTAAATGATATCATCAACATGATACATATTTATTTATACTGGTTTTGAAATGTCTGATCCAAAAGGTTACAACAATGTCAGAGTTGATTATTTTATCTTTATAAAGATAATCGATCAACATCCAGTTGTTATCCCACAATGGTGCTACCATAACCGTTCTTCCTGAACAATCGTTGCCTTCTTTGGTGCGACGCTTTGTAATCCATTTGAGGGGTTACAACTGATTCACTCCATTTTGTTATACTGCGGGTTAAGTTGAAGTGATACATGGTTTATCGAGCTGACAAACATATAACGGGTGATTTTTTTGTGGTTAGGATTTTCATGCATTAGTATTTGACAGATCACGCGGGATTTCAGACAAGGTGTCAAAGAGAAAGATGCTCAGTATGCTTTGACATTTCATAACTGAAGCCGAACGATCTGCCACAACGTCGAATTTTCAGTGAATGGGCCCTAGAAAAGTTGGCAGAAAATCCGCTTTTTTATCGACAAATTTTGTTCAGCGATGAGGCTCATTTCTGGTTGAATGGCTACGTAAATAAGCAAAATTGCCGCATTTGGAGTGAAGAGCAACCAGAAGCCGTTCAAGAACTGCCCATGCATCCCGAAAAATGCACTGTTTGGTGTGGTTTGTGGCCATTTTGAGGGAAAACTTCGGAGAACAATTCATCTCAAGAAATGGCCCGGTAAGTTGGCCACCAAGATCATGCGATTTGACGCCTTTAGACTATTTTTTGTGGGGCTACGTCAAGTCTAAAGTCTACAGAAATAAGCCAGCAACTATTCCAGTTTTGGAAGACAACATTTCCGAAGAAATTCGGGCTATTCCGGCCGAAATGCTCGAAAAAGTTGCCCAAAATTGGACTTTCCGAATGGACCACCTAAGACGCAGCCGCGGTCAACATTTAAATGAAATTATCTTCAAAAAGTAAATGTCATGGACCAATCTAACGTTTCAAATAAAGAACCGATGAGATTTTGCAAATTTTATGCGTTTTTTTTTAAAAAAAAGTTCTCAAGCTCTTAAAAAATCACCCGTTATTTACAAACTCCAATCTATTACTGATGAATGATCAAGATTTCAGACAAAACGTTTTGTCTAATTTAGTTTGTCGCCAGTTAAAGTAAAATTATTAACGATAATTTAACTCAAAATAATAAATTTTGTTTACATTTTCAAATAAATTAAATAAATTGAATAGATCGTTTGTGCCCGACGATTTTTAAAATAACACAAACAAGAGATACTGAATACCTCAAATGACCTCAGACATATGCTTCATACACGATTATATAATATTATATAATCGATTTTACCCTGCTTTCACGAACATCGTTTCGTCTATTGAGTTAAATGTCTTAAAGACAATAAGTATATCAAATTATTATTTATAATCTAATATGTGTAACATTCAAGAAATTATTCGTCCTAGGGCATTGATTCTCTGATGTCTATAGACTATATTCTATATATTCTATATTCTATATTCTTCGACTATAGTCTATAGACTGATGTCTATAATAGATAGTTTTCAATCACAGTCTGTGACACTTGAAGAACATTAGTCTTATAATAGGTTTATTTGCTGCAGTTGGAAATTTAAGGATAGTTTTTGGCAAAATTCTCACTTTGAGTGACGTTTAATTAAAGTTAGTAAGTATAGATATTTGGTTTACTTAGTTGTCTGAAAAATCTTCATCAGTTTTTTCGTCAGTATGTTTAAGGAGTAATGTTTTAACTAGCTAGCTTTTATGGGGTTCGGAATTTCGTTTTTATTAACACTCTCCTCAAAATTGTCAAAAAGTTTGATATTACATGTCCTGGTTGTAAAAACTGGGTGCCATATTCGAAAACAGTATTCATTTAATATATTCCCCATTTCACTTTACTGCCTTTAAATATGCGGCAACAATTTTTCTTCTACATTTTTAGGTTTATATACATACACATTGTGTCTACTTATATACGCGATTACATAATAAGAGTTCTATCAAAAATTCTTACATAAAATTACCTGAACTTTTTAAGTATTTTATCAAGGATAAAAGTAAAAATATATTTTTCCCCAAAAATTCTAAACTCGAAATGTTTTGCAATCGACTACCTGATAACTTGTTCGATTATGTATACTTGAATGAGGCGTGTAGGTTAGAATAAACGAGATAACTTATAGGCTATACAAAGTTTTATATTTATTCTAAAGATTACGACTTTATTGCACCTGTGAATAATCAATGGTGTGTCTGTCTATATTATGAAATGTACTAAAAAGCGCACAATATAAACTATCATCGAATAAATAAATAAAGCATGATGTAATATCTACCGCATGCGAGTCGCTGATTCAAAAGTAAAAAAAAAATCGTGAAACATTTTCAAAACAACCAGCCGAATGTGAAAATGATGTTTCATTTTCAATCAACCGATTCTGTTTTTATTTCATTCATTTAGTCGTTTCTTGGCCACCAAGTGTTACATACAGTGGATACGAGACTAGTGTCTGTCTTACATAATAAAAACGCGTATTTAATTTTTTTTTTATTTAAAAGGTGACACATCAATAATATGTTGTTAAAAAATTTAATTCGATAGTTCCAAACAAACCAATTATTTAATTATTTTATATGAATACATTTAATTACTTTTAATTGCTTAGTTGGTTACTTTTTATTTTTTTTTTTTAATTTATTTATAGATTAATTTAATTTTGATATTGTTTTGGGTTTTCTTTATATGTATATAAGCATTTTTGTATTTGTGGAAACGCCTTATAATACACATTAAAAAATATAGTTTTATTTACTATAATTTTAATTTAATAATTTATAAAGACACAATGAGGTTTGTGTGATTTTTTACATTCATATTATATCTTTTGTTGTTGTTTATCAAAAAAAAAAAAAAAAATTCCAAATGTGCTAAAAAATAAGAAACATATCAAATACAGTGTGATTAATAAAATTGTAAACCAACCTTAATTTATAGTGAGTTCGAGGATTCAATAACACCATTGTCGCCTAACGAACAATTTGAAAACGTACCAGCTAAATCGGAAACCGTCGAAATGGCGAACGTGAGTAAAGAAATATCGCCCGATAGTGCTGACGATAGTGTTAATAAAACACCAAGAACAACAGACGATGGAATATTCTCCATGCTGTACGCAGCAGCTAAAAAAATTGCGACTGTTGGAATTATTTATCTCGTTGGATATATGGGTTGGTCTGTTGCATGGCTAATAGGTAAGAAGGAATATCAATATTTTATTAGAACACACATATATATTGATTAAAAAAAATATTTAGCACCTGTTATGTTGTCCGTAACGCGCGATCAATGGAAAAAAGCTAGTGAAGCTAAACGCAATGTTGCTAAGGCATCGGCAATGGCATCGGAACGAGAAGTTATATTGGCAAGAATTGATGAACTTCCCGCATGGGTAAATTTTAATTATTTCACTGTACTACTGTGCCAAATGATTTTATTATGATTTGAAATGTTTATACAACTCAGCCATATGTTTTAAGATAGTACGTCGTTTCTAATTAAATCAAAATAGAATTGGAATTGTGGAATTGATTAAACTATTTATAATTAAATGCGTTTATCAAATTCTGAAAAAAAATTATGGTCGGTTCGCATCTATATAGTATGTAGTATGTTATACGGTACCTCAAACAAATTTTTATGTGAGTAAACTAAACAAATATGTTTTCGCATTCTGTTTATGTTTTTTGACGAGAAATTATGAATTTTTTATCCTATACGAATGTATAACGTTGTTGGCATAATCTTATTATCGCTGTAACAAACATAAATATTTCAATGAATTCTAAATTTCCAATTTATGTTCACCAATGCTACCTAACAATTTCCTATATATATAACGCGATGGTGATTTTTTATTTAGGAAAAACAAATATTTCTCAGTATCTATACAAGATACGTCTCCATTACTAAGCAACTCTAATTTGGGTGTATCCAAAGTCATGTTCAAACAGATATACATACATCTTATTTTCAAAAAAAGATTTTCAATAAAAAATCGTATAAATATATATTTTTTACATGTATGCTTATCTTTGGGCCATAAAATCTAATGATGACGTCATATATATTTAGAAGAGATAAGCCATTTGATTGGAATGTGTTTTATTGTATTTATTTTTAATTGAGTCATAAATTTATTTTCTTGCGGTACGACGTTTACATCATTTCAAAATTTGTATAACTTAAAAATTAGCATCACAGCACAAATTTTAACCACACTGCACAAGTATTTTTGCGGTATAAGAGAATTTAGCTAATCAATAAATTTATTTGTATCTGTTTATTCGCGATATACACAAAATATTCGTAATCCGCGAAGTTTTAAATTCGTCTTAAGATTAAGAAAACGTGAATAGTTTTCTAAACTGTGTTTTTGTTAAGTGGATGCATATGGAAGTCTTTTTTGAATATAAGTATCGAAAAACATTAAGATGTTTGCTTATTTTTGAATCAATGTAAATGATATCATCAACATGATACATATTTATTTATACTGGTTTTGAAATGTCTGATCCAAAAGGTTACAACAATGTCAGAGTTGATTATTTTATCTTTATAAAGATAATCGATCAACATCCAGTTGTTATCCCACAATGGTGCTACCATAACCGTTCTTCCTGAACAATCGTTGCCTTCTTTGGTGCGACGCTTTGTAATCCATTTGAGGGGTTACAACTGATTCACTCCATTTTGTTATACTGCGGGTTAAGTTGAAGTGATACATGGTTTATCGAGCTGACAAACATATAACGGGTGATTTTTTTGTGGTTAGGATTTTCATGCATTAGTATTTGACAGATCACGCGGGATTTCAGACAAGGTGTCAAAGAGAAAGATGCTCAGTATGCTTTGACATTTCATAACTGAAGCCGAACGATCTGCCACAACGTCGAATTTTCAGTGAATGGGCCCTAGAAAAGTTGGCAGAAAATCCGCTTTTTTATCGACAAATTTTGTTCAGCGATGAGGCTCATTTCTGGTTGAATGGCTACGTAAATAAGCAAAATTGCCGCATTTGGAGTGAAGAGCAACCAGAAGCCGTTCAAGAACTGCCCATGCATCCCGAAAAATGCACTGTTTGGTGTGGTTTGTGGCCATTTTGAGGGAAAACTTCGGAGAACAATTCATCTCAAGAAATGGCCCGGTAAGTTGGCCACCAAGATCATGCGATTTGACGCCTTTAGACTATTTTTTGTGGGGCTACGTCAAGTCTAAAGTCTACAGAAATAAGCCAGCAACTATTCCAGTTTTGGAAGACAACATTTCCGAAGAAATTCGGGCTATTCCGGCCGAAATGCTCGAAAAAGTTGCCCAAAATTGGACTTTCCGAATGGACCACCTAAGACGCAGCCGCGGTCAACATTTAAATGAAATTATCTTCAAAAAGTAAATGTCATGGACCAATCTAACGTTTCAAATAAAGAACCGATGAGATTTTGCAAATTTTATGCGTTTTTTTTTAAAAAAAAGTTCTCAAGCTCTTAAAAAATCACCCGTTATTTACAAACTCCAATCTATTACTGATGAATGATCAAGATTTCAGACAAAACGTTTTGTCTAATTTAGTTTGTCGCCAGTTAAAGTAAAATTATTAACGATAATTTAACTCAAAATAATAAATTTTGTTTACATTTTCAAATAAATTAAATAAATTGAATAGATCGTTTGTGCCCGACGATTTTTAAAATAACACAAACAAGAGATACTGAATACCTCAAATGACCTCAGACATATGCTTCATACACGATTATATAATATTATATAATCGATTTTACCCTGCTTTCACGAACATCGTTTCGTCTATTGAGTTAAATGTCTTAAAGACAATAAGTATATCAAATTATTATTTATAATCTAATATGTGTAACATTCAAGAAATTATTCGTCCTAGGGCATTGATTCTCTGATGTCTATCGTTACCAGTACAATACATAAGCACAAACGAGTAATTTTTTGCTACATTGTTTTTGTATATGTTGATGACAACTTGTCGCCAGAATGACGTGTACGAGTATATAAAATTGTTAGACTTATGTTGTAAACCATTAAACAATGTCTTGGTTTTGTAAATTTAATTAAATACTTTTTACCATCGATGGTGTTGGCATAATTAAAGTTTTGAAACATCCGGGAAAGTTTTTGATAGTTATATTGTCAATTTTTGGCATACGAAATCGGTTTATATAAGTTAGATATTGTGCATTTCAATACGATATTAGAGTTCCATCCATTTCGCCGCCTTAGTGTACCAACAAAGAGACAGAACAGATGCATTATTCAATTTTGACCCGTTTTAGTGGCACTAGCAAAATTTGAACAGCGTACCAAATAGTACTACCTCATATAACCAACTGAGGGACAATGTCAACATAAATATTTTAGCACAGAATCTTCTCGCCATTGACCACGATAAAAACGATTGTGTACAAAAACATGAGTGGGTTCAGTGTTGAGCGCCATCGTCAGTGTTGATATTTTGGATTAATCTGCTTTGTAAGTGGAAATACGTGGATCAAAAAAAATTGTTTGCATCTTGAATAACCAAAATAAACGCGTAGATTAAATTAGTTTACTATTTTTAGTATTTAGTAGTATAGAGTTGATTCAAAAAAGGACCATATATACCATCCGCTAAAGCGCTCTTGCTCAGTATCTCTTTACTTCGAATGTACATTTTATCTTCACCAACACATTAAGCATAAACTATGTAACTTTGCGGTACTTCTTTTTAAACGTGTCACGTGAAACTCCTTTTATACTCTTGGTACATAGCAATATAATAGAGAGATAAACCACTAGAAAACCCAAATTTATTGTTATTGCATTAAAAGAAATCTTATCTGAAACAACTGCTGATTTATTAAACAATAAAACGATACGAATACAGCTATCACAAAATTTGATCTTATGATTGAAGTGCAAAATACTGAGTTGATAATGCAAGGTTTGGTTTGAAGTGTAAAAATTATATTCTACTAAAACATTTTTGCTGTTTTACTCCCAACTCTTTCGCGGGTTTTCTTGTTAACGCCAGCATAATCGAAGACGTACAGCAGTAGGTCCGACTTACGTAAACTATGGAATATGAGTTGGCTCATAAATTCTGCACTCCAACACGCGATCAAACGTTGCAGCTTTAACTTCTGCGCGATTTATTCAGTACTAAAACATTTTAGAAATGTTTCGATCGGTGTTGTGATCGTAGTCACATCGATTGTAGATGTATACATTGGTATCAGGTAGACCATCATGTATATCACCAGGTGTGGGATTACGATATGTGCAGAATGCGTAATCAACTCGAATCTAATGATTTAAGAATGATGAATCGCTTCAATAATGCCATTGAAACCTTGTGGAGAACCGGAAATAACTTTGGTTTCGAATTTGAAACTACGATACTATATGGTATACATCTTGTTTGGGTAAGCCATTACCTTTCTTGTTCTGACATTAAACCATGGACGTTTTTTGGTTTCATAGAAACGAATAATCAAAAAGTCTAAACAAAACGAGTAACATTTTGTTGAGAGTAACAATTGATTTATTATTTCAAGTACTTTATTAATTAATTCATTTGGCAATGATGAATCAACAGCTATGACTAGACCAACATCAAATTTTTATTTTTTATGGTGATACAGATCAAAAGTAAAGAAGAAGCTGTACTTGAATTTACAAGTGCCTAATATATGAGCTAAAATTAGATTTGCAATTTTGGATTTGAACTACACTTTTTCATAGAACACAAATGTTAGCTGATAAGCTTATTTGAAAAAAAAATGGACAGGGATTTTCGGTATTATAAAACTTATTTGATAACATTTTAGGAAATCATAAAATATCCGAGTATATGACAACGCAAAGTCGTTAATAATTTGTTCAAATAACTATGCCAAACACTATAATTAAGGCCACGAGTTATCTATTTGATATCCAATAATTAAATCAATAAATAATTAATGATGATAAAGTGCCGATTGACCAAACACTTAAAGTATAAATATAATAATTTTTGAAGTTCTTTTATCAATATAAATGCTTGTTGAACATTTCAAAGTAATACAATGTTATCATTTGGATCAGACATATGTTTTTAACGTTTTAATCTACCTATTGACTTTAACCAGTTGTTTATAAACATTTTAGGTCTACTTTCCGGATGTCGAAAGATGCGAATGGTTGAACAAAATACTAAAACAAGTATGGCCAAATGCAAATCATTTTGCTCGTGGAATAATCAAGGATACAATTGAGCCGAACATAAATAAGGCGCTCGAATCGTATAAATTACGTGGATTTAAATTTGAGCGGATGATTTTAGGAACAATTCCGCCAAGAATTGGCGGTGTCAAAGTGTATGATAAAAATGTGGCACGCAATGAAATTATATTAGATTTAGATTTATTTTATGCAAGTGATTGTGATATTAGTTTTACGTTGGCCGGGGTACGCGGTGGTATCAAAGATTTTCAAATTCATGGTATGCTACGCGTTATTATGAAACCGCTTATAAAATCGATGCCATTGGTCGGTGGACTACAAATATTCTTTTTGAATAATCCAAATATTGATTTTAATTTGGTTGGCATCGTTGATTTATTGGATATGCCCGGCTTATCCGATATGATGAGACGTATTATTGTTGAACAAGTTGCAGCTTTAATGGTATTACCAAATAAATTACCAATCCAATTGAGTGACGATGTACCGGCATTGGCATTAAAAATGCCCGAACCAGAAGTATAAACGATACGAAACCATATATTACTACATAATTTACTTATCATGGCTATTTATATTTACTATTTAGGGTGTACTTAGGATTCATGTAGTCGAGGCAAAAGATTTGATGAAAAAAGATATTGGCGTTTTGAGTAAAGGTAAATCCGATCCTTATGCAATTATTACAGTTGGTGCTCAACAATTTAGAACCCAAACAATTGACAGCAATGTGAATCCAAAATGGGACTATTGGTGTGAGGTAAGTAATACTGAATATAAAACAAATTATAATTATGATTCTTTTAAAATCGAGAACGTTCTTAAATGTCGTATTTAATTACCCAGAAAAATGCTTTGGGGATGTTCAAAAAGGAAACAAAGTTTCCTTTTGATTTATATTTATCTTTGGAGAAAACGAAAAGTTTTACCTGTTCACTGACCGAAATAAATAAATATGTATTGTTCGATAGTCATAAAGACAGGGTGTCTCCCAATTGGTTGAATCTCGATTTTAAAAACAATCTTAAATTAATAATTAATTAAAATTAGTAGTAAGAAATGAGACCAAACAAACTTATTTCAGGTGTCAATTTAATCTCATAATAATTAATTCATTAAAAAATAATTTATATATTATTTGGCCATTAACGAAAATTGCGAATTAAATTTAATAGATTCCGTTTGTTTCCAACTATAGTTTTTTCTATTAATTAATTTATTGATAATTATTAGTTTGTTTTTCATATTTATACTCAAAATTTTTATGGTTTTCGTTAATTATGAGACTAAATAATTTATTTGTTGAAGATAATAATTTTATTTTTTGTTTTGCATGACGGTTGAGTTAATTTTTTTGGTTGATTTTTCTAAATTTTTGTACATTTTTTGGATGCTCATTTTTTTATATTGTTTAATAAACAAACAAAATGTCAAAATGGGTCGTAATAAATTTGTATATTTTGTTTATATAAATATATATTATATACGGTAAGATAATAAATAAGTATATTTGGGAATTTTATATTATTGTATAATGGCGGAAGGTAACTGAAATGAACTTTCAAATCGAATTTGAGTTATCTTTTACAGGGTGTCCGGGTTTGGGATGGTAATCCGTTAACTGATGGTTCGTGATATTCTCTGAGCTACAAAGTGTCGTGAAATTCGGTGTAGAAATAGTTTAGCCTTAAATTCAAGATCATTTTTACTGCTTAACTCCATCTCTTGTTGAACGGCTTTGTGTAATCGTTTTATTATGATTACAAGGAGTTCGAGACATTTTAAAAAAATGTAACTGTATTTCTGGACTATATTTTGTATAAATTTTCATAAATTTGTCTCCCAATACTTTTAATAGCGTCATAGAATGTTTTCAGAGCAAAGTATTTTCTATATACTGTGTCCTAGAGTGTATTCTAACATATTGTCAATTTTGTGTATTCTCTTTACCGGATCCAGGACCGAGCCGTTTATTTTACTGAATTCTCAAAAAACCAGCTATTTTCTTAATTTGCACTAAATCTCTGTTGTAGGAGCAAAGCATCCAAAAGCTAGATAAAAATACCGCTTTTAGTATAGAATTCAACATCTTCCAACGATGATAAATATATATTAAAATAATTTAATATTTTTTTAGTCAGACATTGTCGTGCCGTTAGTTATTTAGAGCAAATATGTAAAATCAAACACAAAATTCGTCACCACCTCGTAGTTCAAAGAATATCAACACTTTTCTAAGTGATTTTCTAAGTGTATCCCTATTCCGGGCACCCTGTTTGTTTAAAATTTGTATGTCTGAACATTGGTGAAAATTGTCTTCGTTTTCTATGCTTTATAGAAATTTCTGTCTGTAAATAACCTTCCCGTCCAGTTTATAAGTTGAATGAATTGTTATTATTATCAACATATAAATTATTTAATTATTTTTTTTTTATTTCCAAATTTTTATTTTACAACTAAATATTTATTGAATAATTTGATTAAAATAAAATTAATAAAGGCAGATCAGCGCCAGCTAAATAAATGCAGCATTCAATAAACGCTATAGTGAGCGAAACATGTTTAGATTATTAATTATGATTTATACAAATTTTATATTTTTTTATGACACAATTTATAAACTATATAGTAAAGTAGACAGCCCGAAAATCGCATTTTAGAATAGTTTTGAAATATGACAAAAATATAATTATAGTACTGTAAACGAATGCATTATTCTATTAAACTATAAGAAATGAAGTGAATGTGATATTTATACTTATCGGGCACAGGAAGTTGCAAATTTTTGTTATCAACATATACTCGTACGAGTTAGTATTTCGCGTAGGAACCGTCATTTTATAAAACTACCTCGATACAATCATAATGCACCATTTTACAGTATTGTTCATTGCTTAGTAATATATAGTTTGAATCACAGCCGTAAACTTTTTAATAATTTTATTCAACGGTTAGTGGCAATCGGCAAACTAATCGATCAACCAGCCGGAAATCATTAAACTCGTATCTAGATGATATGCATTATATATTATTGACTTGGAATGATGATTGATTGAACTTTAAATATTCTTATGAACAAGTAATTTCTATCTAAATATATATTCAACTGATTGAGGCATGCTTTTATACAATATTCGGTACGAGGGTTATTCAATATATTCGAATCATCGGTGTGGATTAAAACCAACACTCAATTTATGGACAAACCTTACATAATCTAAAGTAATGAAGTGGATTAAAGAATCATTATTTTCATCTTTCTAAAGTTAACAAGGACATTTGTTAATTGATTATGTCCCCAAAGAATACAATCACAGCCCATTATTATGCAACAATTGTAAACAAATGGAAAATTACTATCCATGGTATATAAACAACATATTAAGGTATAGCATAGCAATAAAGCTATATTATGGGGGCAATTTAAAATAAACATGACGTCATGTTGGCTTCTGAAAAAAAATTAATATAAATAGCTCCTTTCTAACGATGCTATGGAATATATTGAATTGCCTCCGTTAAGTCGTATATAATTATCATGTAAATTACATTTTGATTAACCAAAGTAAAATGTCTAAGAATTCGGTGACTGATTTAAGCCTCATTCCAATTTTGTATAATATAATAAAAATACAAATATTAATTACTTTTCCTATTTGCGTAATATTTAATATGATTTATTTATCTATATTTTACTGTATATTTATTTATTTATTTATTTTTTATATATATAACGTTTATAAAATTTTAAAAATATTAGGGAATTGTACATGCCGAAATGGGACAATTTCTCCATATCGAATTAAGAGACGAAGATAAATCAAGTGACGATGAATTATTAGGAAGGTGAGATAAAAATAATTAAACTACAACAAAAATTATGATTCTGTATGTGGTGGATGGATGAATTAAATATTGATTCAACTTTATTAATATGTGGAATGGATATGGTGTTTGTTATAACCTGAATACATAATAAGTTAATTTTTTTTTTCAAAATTTTCTTGAAACATCACTATACCCTTACATATACATTATAAAAGTAAAATAGCTTTATATACTTATTTCGATTAACCTTGTATCGATGCTGATTTTCACTTACACATATAACGTCGGAAAAACGCGAAAAGCTTGAAAATAACTTGAGATATACGAAAAATATTTTAAGCAAAAGTTTTTATTTTGTTACGAAGTCCGCATAATTTATCATGCAATGAACCCTTATTTTACTGGTACATGGTTTAGGTGTTCGATATGAAATATTTGCGGAAGTATTCCGAAGGAATGTACATATATAACAAATGTTTTGCTTTGGATGGTATAATTAATTGAGTAAGAAGTCATTTTCCGAACAATAGATCAGCAGTTTGTATTTAGCATAGAACGAGACACGTTTCAGTGTTTGTTTAACCAACCGAGAACATAACCAACTAAGCATCGAAGCTTTCTCTTAATTGGGAACACGGTACCTCCTATCATTCTGCTGCTTGCCAAAACCAGCTTATTGATCTTGCTTCTGCAGTAATTAATTATTTATTCGATTAGAACCGATTTTTACTATATTGTACTTGCTTTCAAAACCATTAAACATTATGACATTCATCTGGTGTAAAACACGATCGATAATATTATGAAACCGATACGACTACGACATGGAACATAAGTCATGCTTCTTGCAGAGAAACAATTTACCACATCTAAAATTAATGAATTATGAGTCCTAACAAAGGTACTTTAAAATATGGCTATGCAGGATATGTTTATTTAATAAATTTAGCCTTTATACTTAGACTTAGCACGTTCCATGTTCCGAGTTATATGAGAGTGACTGCAGTCAATTTGAATCTAAAGACAAACTGACGTAGATATCGTATTTGTTTCAAGGCGTTATTGACCGAATTAAGTGTTTTAATTAATACTCTTATAATCTAAGAACTGTTGACGATTTAATACTACTTGAACTAATACGTAAAAGCTTTCAGAAGTTACAGCAAGATGGTTACACGACCTTCTATAACTTTTTTATACATCATTTGCATCTAGAGCTGAATCCCTTTTGAATAGTTAACAAATCCCAAATTTCTGAATAGCAGGTAAACTAACGAGTTTCACTATCCAGACGCCTCCTAAGAATTGTTATAAATGGTACCTTTCTTAAACGTAACCTATCGCTTAAACTACTTACATACATATAACACTTTTATTTATTCGACTCTGCATATGTGATCTTAAAATTTTTTACAATCAGAATCTCAACACTGTTTTGGATTTGTATGAAAAAGTAAATTTATCGTGTGTTCAAGGTAATTAACCAAACAAATCACTGTATTCATAGACATATACATATAGAAATAAGAAGAATCTTTAACTTAAATAATAAATTACCTTTTTCGTAGCAATTTTGTTGTTAATGTCTAAGATATTATGTACATAATATATAAATATACCTAAATGTCATATTTTAAGTGTGGACCAACCATTTGGTTGACGTATTTTTTGTTGTACCATTTTGATTAACATGATTACGTATTTTTGGGTTTTGGTTTACGTTTTGTAATATTTTTTTTGTAATTTTGTAAAAAGGTAGGATGAGCATGTTACAATTTACAACACATATTTGTGATCATGTATGGAATGCTATATATTTTATTTTGCTTCATAATAATTATTCGTATATATTTACATACCCATTCATGCTTTATAAAATGCAATATGCTTATAAATATGCTTCAAAAAATTTAATTCGGCAGAATTAATGAAGTTTCTAAAAATAATGTATCGTGAATTTATTTTTGCACAAATTTTGCCACGTGCGGATTCCGGTTGCACGAATAATAAAAACCCTGATCGCCTCAATCGAGTGCCTTTTTGTAAAAATAAATTCCGAAATATATTATCTTTAAAAATTTAAACGAAATAATCAATGGAACTAAAAAAATTAATAATTTAATTTTAAATATTATTATTTGATTAGATTAATAATTTGATAAATATTATTTTAAAAATAAAATGTTCTGGAAACAGGCAGAGGTAAATTCAGCACTTGGCCAAGAAGTTGTATTGGAATTGTGGGACTACGATGTTGGGGTGCGCGGGGTTCAAAACGACGATTTTCTCGGAAGGTGGTGGTTTTTCTTAATTAATTTTAATTAGTATTTATTGGTTTGTTTTGATCATGACAATTTTTTTTGCTGTGAGGTTAAAAGAATAAACCGAACCATAATTCATCTCGGAAACGATATAACTATATATAGTGTTGTAAACACGATTATGAGCATTTGTATTATTATTATTATTTATTTCATAATATTATCCTCTGCTTAAATTATAAATTTATAAAACAAAATTCTACCTTTAAATTTACTAAGTTAATGTTTTTAATTGCTTAACTAATCATACTAATTTATCATCGTGTTCACCTTAAATCGAGCAAACCAAAAAAAAAAAATCAAAAATAATTATTTATATAAATGAAGATGTGATTTCGACATATTGTTCGACTTGGTTGCAGGCGTACATTGATGTATCTCATCTGACGTTGGTTGGAATCAAATTATATGACTGGGATCGTACTGGTGATCATGATCCACTCGGAAGGTTCGACATTTTAATATATTTAAAAAATTTGTTTTAATAAAAAAAACTCTCAACTCCTCTATATTGTTATATGAAACAAATTAAATATTTAATTATATTTAATAAAAAAACTTTTTATTTAGTTTTTCAGTCTTATTTATTATTTTTGGTATAGTAAATAAACACGAAACAAATGATTTATTTGTTGTTTTATGCGGAATGCTGTCCATAAACACGACCAACCGTTTTTGGTACAGAACAAATATTTCATTCGTTTATGTAGATATTGTATTAAATAATATATTTCACAATTTAATTTTTGATTTTTTTTTTAATTAAAAACAAATTGTAGCTTAAGCACCGTTCACATAATGTAAAGTCATACACACACATATATACACTGACGTAATTAAATCATACAACACATTTTTGCAAAGCTTTATGTTTTAATCTTTAACATCATCAAGCTTTTTGGGTTTGGGTTTTACTTTGAATTTTCGTACACATAAATATGATAAAATCTCGAAACACATTGAAATTATTTAATTATTAATTTTAGTAAAAACCTTTTTTATGATTTATCTTTCAATTATGTTTGTAGTAATCTAATTAGAAAGCTTAACGTAGATCATATTTCATTTAAAATAGATACGTATTGTATATACAAATATGACAATTTCAATCATTACTCACTTCTATAATCTTATCAATTATAGAGCTACCGTTGAAATAAGCAGTGTGGTTAAGAAAGGAGTCGTCGACACGGTAAGTAATTGATTAGGGTTTAAACGATTAATTTATGTACTAAATATAATCTTATTTCTCTCTATCAGTGGCTGACATTGGAAGAGGCAAAACATGGACTGCTACATTTAAGACTATCGTGGTTGAAACTAAGCCACGATCGTAATGATTTAAAATATGTAATAATCAATATTTATATTTATAGAGAACCTAAACTAATTATGTATACTTTATTGCAGGCACTTGAAGAGACTCAAATGTTACGCGTCACATCAATGAGTACTGCACTTGTTACAGTTTTTATCGATTCAGCTAAAAATCTTCCACATGCTCGCGTACAAAGCAATCCCGATCCATATTTAGTTATAACAGTTGGTAAAAAAACTGAACAAACCGCAACTCAAATGCGTACCGATTCACCAGTTTGGGAACAAGGATTTACATTCCTCGTTGCCAATCCGGACAACGATACCATACAAATGAAAATTATTGATCAAAAAACTGAAAAAGAATTGGGTCGCCTTACATATATTTTGAGTAATCTATTGGAAAAGAAAACTTTGGAAATTGTGTCTCAACCATTCCAATTACAAAAATCTGGTCCCGAATCAAAATTAAACATGTCGCTCCAATTGAGAATTTTCAAAAAAGCAGATCCCATCGACGATGACGTTGTCTCGACTTCGTCATCCGATAAAATCGGTGGAACAACTGTTGTTGGTGGTGGGGGCATTGTTGAAGGCAGTGTCTCACGATCATCATCGTTCAAACAAGCGCCACAAAATCAAATTCAATCCGATACTGCAAGTCAATTAAGTAAACAAGATTCGAAAATGTCATCGTCGTCGGGAATTGCTGAAGACTACCCAGAAGATATTATATTTACATCGACCAACACAATTCAATTGGCATCAACACCACCACGATCGCCCGATCTATCCGAGGGAAGTGAAATTTATCATCGCCAATCGAAATCTAGTTCAAGTTTGGCCAATCCATCGGTCACGCCAGATAATGCGTGCAAAATACAAGTGACACTACGTTACAGCGTCCAACGACAAAGATTGATGGTCATAATACATAAAATTGTGTACGTAAATCTCACTATAATCATAAATAGTTTATTAATTTTCTATTTTATTTTACAGAAACATCCCAATGAAGGATCCATCAAATATTCCCGATCCCTATGTCAAACTTTATCTATTACCTGGACGTTCAAAGGAATCTAAACAAAAAACAGGTGTTTGCAAAGACAATTGTAATCCAGTTTTTGATGCACAGTTCGAATATATAATATCGTCGGCTGAATTGAAAACATCCGAATTAGAAGTAACAGCAGCAACACAAAAAGGTTTCTTAAGTAGCGGCACACCAGTGATTGGAGTTGTTCGAATTCCGTTGAGTGATCCAGAAATTTCACAACAAGGTGTTACTTTGTGGCACGAATTATTGCGAGACACAAAAGATGACTAAACAACTTATTGATCTTATTATTATGTTTTGCACATTTTATTACTCAAACGCCGTTGATTAGATTTTTTTTACTTAATTATCGGTCAGATACCTCTTAGTCATTTCTCTCTATAAACTTTATAAATGTTTTATCTTAAAACTGCCTAATCGAATCTCCTTTAAACTAAAACATTTACTGTCTACTAAATAGTTACTAAATACAATATTACATACTATAGAACGAATTTTCTTCTCGGTGCCTTTCATTTTACTATGATCGACTTACAATGCTGTCGTAGTTTATTCCTTACTAGCTGTCTACGTAGACGTTTTTATTTTGCATTACCTATTCAATAATTATCAATGTATACAACATTATATACTATATACATGTGTGAACAATTTTAACAATTTTATTATTTATAAGTACATATACAGTTAAATTTACACAATAAATATTATATTGCTTTAATTTTAAATGTAAATAGTAAATTTTATTTATTTGAAGATCAAATTCTTATGAGAATTATGACCAACCAATGTATATTTATCGACTGCAATGCACCAAGGTATAATAAGTTCAATTTTAGGTGAGAAACAAAGTAAACTCAATTTTGATGTTTGTTCGTTGACTTGCTGACAACATCGCATACATCCCAAAATTTTCATATTCGAACATCAAATTTTCAGTCAGATATACTAGCCGAAGAATACTAAATATAAAACTAAACCCAAATTATGGTCCATATCCTTTGAATTGGACTGTTGTTTAATGTAAATAATCATACTTAAGACTATGTCCATCCAACCTGCGCTCCTAGATGACTACGAATTTTTCCGAACAGGAAAACCAATAAATCCATAAATAATAGATATTAAAAAGAATATCCTAGTGCATGATCGCAGATATGCGTGTGGGAGAGGATTTACCTTCCATTATCGGAAAAAAAGGAACGGTTGGACGAAATTCTTAAAGCACGTGGCTCCGGCAGGGTCGTAAAGGTAGAAAGCTCTACGATATGTCCGAAAACATTTAGGTTTACCTGGCAACGTATAGATGTCGCCATTATACAGCATCCATAATGTGATCTTAATAAACTGTTTTCCCATTACAATCTTCATCTCCAAGCATTAATTGTCTGTCGTGATCAAGATTCCAGAGGGAAAAGGCAAGCATGAGACAGCCAATAATGGCTTCTCCTTACTTCTACTTAGAATGTACTAGGAGGAGAACTAACCTTTTACACCTGCTAAACTGCACAAAGCAGTCAGACTTTAAAAAGTGCTCTCATAGAATCATACAAATAAATAGATCTCCTTCAAAAGGCAGATATAACAATTACCGAGACTCGGGAGGACCCTATTACAGTACTCTTTGTGACCCACTTTCAAAACTCGTCACACAAGTAAGCCTACAGAGACTACACTTCCACTCAATATTTTATTAAATAAATTTCCTTGAAAACAATGGCTAGATCCGAATCTTTATCCACCATAATCTTATTTATAAACGACAATAAATATCGTGGTGATGTAATGAAATCAGAACTAATGCATGGTAAAGGCAGATTTGTATGGATCATCGATGGTTATCATTAGGGCGATTTTAAAGATAATAAATTGGTCGATAATTGGTTCAAAAATTGTTAGTATACAATTTGTGGAAATGATACTAGGGTACAAGTTTATAGATTCCAAGAACAATCATTTTCATAAGTGGAACTTATTTGTCTGTCGACATAAATTTATTATCTGGTCCTTTTCAACTGGAATTAATCGAGTACAATCAGTTAAAAAGGAAAATTAAGTAATGCTTATTGAAATTTTTGAGCATATATTGATCTAAGAGCAAGGAATATAAGCTTCAAAACCATGCTTTGTTTGTCATCCATCACATATTCTCCAGGCAATAAGCATTCGACAAATTGAAGCAAAATATCGTATGAGCATCTTGAGAACTCACTATGAATTGAAACATCGGTTAAAATGCCATTTATCATCGATTTTCTCAGAATATGATAACTCTAGGTGAAGAAAGTTAACTTACTGGTTTCGTAAAGATCAATATGTGATAAAGAATTTTAAACGTATTTTATACCAATTGAATCAAAATATTAAAAGTTAGTTTGCGCTATAACCTAGTAGATGTCACTATACTCAGCACATTAGCTGAATCTAATCACATGATTCAATCAAAATTATAAAACACAAATAACTTCCCCTTCAGTGACGTCAACTTTTGTTTTGTTAAAAAAATCATAACAAAAATAATAAAGAAGGGTGCCTATACAAGAAATTCTAATTCTACTATTGATTTTTTTACTTATACAAATCTTAAATGATTTCAATTGAACCCTTTCTAATAACAAGAAATTGTATTAGGGGTAATTTCCTTTGTTATTATGATAATTATTAATGCTCGTAAGAAAAAGTGAAAATGCCTGTATTGGAATTACATACATATCTGAAATAAAAATGAACACTGTTTTGTAAACACTCCACATTCATATACAAAAGTTGATGTGAAGAAAAAGAAGAGGAAAACAAAATATCATATTAAAAAAAATTACAAATGGCCGCGTTGATTGTAATATTGAAAGCGTGAATTTATTTTGTGCGATACTTTTTTTCAAAAAATATACAATAAATCGAAGGTATAATTCATAAAAATATTAAAAAAGTGATTATAAGTAATATACTAATGATATTGAACAGTTTTTATAACCAATCATTAAATAATTATCGAATAATTTGAAGTTTAAATTAAAAGCACATTGTTTTGTTGTTGTACTTTCATATAAATATATAGTGTTTTTATTATTATTTTTTTTGTTTGGTGATCTCTTGAATACAAATATAATATATATATATATACATAAGTATAAAAATAATTTATTAAGCTTGATTTAAACAAAGCAAATTAAATCGTCTATAAATATATATATATATAAATATTATTAAAACCAAAAAGTGAATATACAAATTTCGAGAATAACTATCGTAGTGTTTGAGTTTCAGTGTAGTACCCCCATATGGGGGGGGCGAAGATAGACAAGAATTTTTTAAGTTAATTTATTTAAAACGAAAGAAAACCTGTACGAAAAAAAATAAAAACCTGTTAAAATATTAAATTTAAGGTAAGTTAAAACAAAACTTTAAAAACATAAATAAAACAGAACCAGCTGGAATCATATACCCGAATTTATAGAAGCAATAACAAATCGTCATTAGCCAAAATAATTTCTAAATATGTATTATGTATGTTTATAAAAATATATAATATATGTATATATATATAATATGTATATATATATATAAATATATATATATATATATATATATATATATATATATATATATATATATATATATATATATATATATATATATATATATATATTTATATACACAAATCACAACAACAAAATATTTTAATTTATTTTTTATATAAAAACATCCGCCATCTTAAATATTTTTGATAATCATTTTAGCAATTTATTGTTTTCCTTTTTCATAAACATGTTTTTCACAAATCGAGTTGGATATTTTTCAAAATAAAATATAATAAATAATTAGAATGTTATCTAAAATTAAATGTCTATATAGTAAAAATAGCTAATTCTAATTATATAACATAATATGTAATCGTATTCTTGAACACCCTGTGTATGTATGGCGTGTGTTTACAAAAAAAAAATAATAATAATAAACAGATCATATGTAGTTGTATTGTGCAAATTGGTTTATTTTGATGAACAAGATATTTTTTGTTAGTACATTTCTCGTTGACTTGGTTAAAATTTAAACTATTTAATAGAATTTTTGCATAATTTCTTTGTTACAAATAAAATTATAAATATTTATAAAACGTATAGATAACCTAAGCTGTACATTAAGACCTCATTTCGCCCGAACTGAATGTATTTCATATTTGAATCTCTTTATTACAATTGTTTTCTCTTATCATTTTGACTTGAGACAAGATTTTTGTTTCCGGAGTCTACGAATTTAATTATCTTGCGAAATTGTGTCTACGTAATGTGGTGTGGCTTGTTTTATTATGCAGTGAATCAGTGAAAATGATTGCAGTTTTATTTTAGAATAAGAAATATTTGGTCAAAATATTTTCAATCGAAACTACTATCATTCAAATTAGGTTACAAAACTTTTATCTTATCTTATTTTGCTAATAGCTAATGCTTCTTCTATTTGGTATAATGATATTAAAATTACTATCAGGTATTTAAGTAAATGAGTCGTCTTACCGAAAATATTATCGTATTTTTCGCTGCTTAGTATTTTACTTATGTATATATTCAAGTTGGTGTCACAAGGTTATTTCCTCTTCTACTCCACAAATATTCACACCAATATTTTGACGACGCTACAGATATAAAATTCAATTAAATTTATTACATTATTTTTTATTTATGAAACAATAAACTTAAAGGTTTTTAATAATGTTTTTCGTTTTTATTGAATCCCTACTGTAGCGCTATGTAAATTAAGGTACATTTTCACCTTGACCAAAAGCCATGTTTTCTATATGTGTGTAGTATATACTCATATATGTTCTTTGTACAGGGTATCCCCAATTTTGAGAACCAACACTTAATATATTCATAATATTATTTAAGCTTATGAAATTATTAATTTATTTACGCGAAACTACTTATATACTTATTGAAAGGAACGAGATAAAAATTTGCTGGAAATACATAATATAAACAAACAAATTATAATAATAATAATAAAGTTCAAGCATGCGCATTTCTTTCGCTACTATTTGTTATTATTCATTTTGGTCGCTTTTTTTAAAACAACAATACAATACTATTACAAAATATGACGTATATGTAACTATGTAGGTGTGATAAATTTTTTGAATTAATATAATCACTCAGATTTATTATATTTTAATTAACATTCAATATAGTAGTGTGTGTGTGTACATGAATTAAAGAGTGCTTCAAAAGCCCCTAAGAAACAATAATAATCGTATATTTGTATAGATATTGTTTTTTTGTTGTAACAAAACAACTTTTTTTGTGGAGTGACGTAAGCCTGTGATAGTGTGTCTTGTTTACAATATTATTGTTTTTATTGAAAGGATTTGTTTTGCTTTTTTCTATGAATGATTTTAGTGTATTCCAGAAATTTTTATAGAACTCGCAACGCCGAAGTAAATACAAATACATTTTCTTAAAGTTTCTGTTTATACATTATAATTGATTCACAAATACTGTATTCTTTCTTAGAATTTTATATTTATTGCATAAAATAACCTTGATATATCTATTTTGTTATTCAAAATAATATTATACATGTGACTTCTTACATGAGAATTTAAGAAACAGAATTATTCCATTTCAAGTACATATATATAATCATCATATTGGAATCTTATAAAGCATTTGATGCTTCTTCTAAATAGGCAAAATATTTATATTTTTGCGTTTATTGATTATAATTGATAGTTATTTTACTGTTCTCTTATATTTGATTGTTCTAATCAACTCCAATCAAACAATAAATTATTTATTTAATATCTTTCGTACTACATGAAAGCCTCTTCATTCTTGCATGTGTAAAGGGGTTTAGTATTGATTTTTAATATGTAGTTTAAAACAAAAGATTAAATTAGAGTTGTACATGGTAGTAATTTTCAAAATGTTATTGCCAGTTAACCACGGCGAATAATTATTATTGTTATGTTTCTAAGTAAATCACTTTATTTAAATGAACGTTATAATTTTAAGATGTACTTAAATTATAACCAGATCCGTATTTGAAAAATACATGTGTCATTCTATAAACATACCAAACAAAGTGTACCAAACAACAACCACGTTCAACATTAAAAATAAAGTAAACTGTCCCACGGAAAAGAGTAAAAACAGTTTTAAATTTTTGAAAGAGCCATTAACAGACTAATTACTTTGTTAATGTACGTATGGCGTCGTGTGTAAAACAGAAGGTAATATTATTATTTTGAAGATAATAAAAGAATTCCAAAATTTCTAGAATAAAAAATAAATCATTATAGTAGAAAAAGGAATGAATTTAGAAACACTTTTTTCATTAAATAAATTTATCATGATAACAGAGTGGAAATGTTTTGTAGGTATATCCCTGCATAGGATGCCTAAATTTCTGAGAATGTACGGTCTACTTTTATCGATTGAAAAGGACGTTAAATCTGGTAAATCGTGTATGATAGTTTGTTTGAGTGAGCCATATTTGTGTCAAAAGGTATGTTCCTTGATTTATTTGTTAGTTTCTCGCAAACCAGTATATCCGAACGTTTACACCACACTGTTCTTATATGGGATGAAAGATTACATTAGTTTAGTTGTACTACTATGTGGTACGAGCCAAATATATCGAGTTATAAGCGTAAATTAAAATGTGTAATAGTGTGAACGAATTCGAATTTTCCTTTAATTTGAATGTTACTAGAAGAATTCAAATATTATTTTATCAAACTATACGTTTTTTAAAATTCATGTTGCTCGAACTCTTGTGCAAATAATTTACGAGGTTATTAGGAATAATTACCCTGGTTGAAAATCTATAAAGACAAAATTTCAATAAGCATTTTCTTCAACACTAAAATACTTCCGTTAGAGGTCACTCTTATAACATAGTAAGATAACTTCATACCAGAAATTGATAAAACTTAATTTTAAAGCAGGTTCAACAATATACAGACTCTCTTTAATTATCAACTGATTTAACATTACGGAACAAACACAAATATACAAGCTTTAATTTTAATAAGAAAATTAAAGAGTCTGAACAAATTCGAGTCGATGCATTTTTTTCAAAACTTAATAATAAATTTTTATGAACATTTGACCACATAATTTAAAGATTGTAAATAACAAATATACTAACGATAAAAACAACCCCAAGGCCATAAAGCATTAGACTTGCAAAATTAAAAGCTTCCTCAAGGGGTTAGTATGTAAATTTATACGAATATAGCAGTTATAATGTTTTCGATATCCCTCATAAATGTTATTGTGCTACCTTGAAAATCAGTTTTATAGTTTAATAGCTGTATATAGTTTTTTTTATATATGTCAATTAATGTTAATTTTAAGAAAAAATATATTTTAACATTTATAGGGTTCATCTTATGAAGTTTATCGAAGAACATGATTTACGTATCTGTAAACTATGTATGTACATACTTATTTTTTGGCAAAAACATTATTTATTTTGTATTTCAAAGTAACAATTTCTAAATATTTCTTTTCGCTTATTTAGTACCGGTTTCCATGACTGAGTTGTTTATTCAACGTATTTCTTAGAAAACTCATTTATTACACTCGTACAAAACAATATAATGTATATAATTTCAGTTTTTCTTGGAAAATAGAAAATTTCACCTGAAAAATTTGTTATGTAACTGAAAATAGCTTTCAAATTTAAAAGTCATTTTAACTGTGTCGCCCCCATAAGTTTTGTTCTATATAGAAAATCGAGCGTTGATTAGTTTTGTTTATGAAGGTAAGTACAAAATGTATATTAGTCAATTAAAACAAAGCACAACAGAGTTTTAAGTAATTATTGAAACAGAAGATAAATTGTTCTTCTGTTTCAATTATCTACTGTACTTGTAGAAATTATTTGTTGGAATATTCATTAATGAATTTCATTAATATCATCATCACATTCTTCCAATCATATGTTTCCGCTGTAGGTATATGTTTATATATTGTATATGCATAACCTCGAATTAGATCACTATAAATTTCATTTTCAACCTTGCACTTGAGACTTACAATTGCTTTTGTTAGTTAATTTTATTGTACCTTAACTGTAAAAATGAAAACTTAATTAATTATGTACACAAATAGCTGATAGTATATAATAAACTTGTAAGTAAACAAAAATTTATTTTAATTTTAGCAAAAGTCTAATGTAATAAATATACATACAACAGACAAAAACTATAAAATAACACAAAAAAAACCAATGATTATTTTAGAAATGATACATCATCATCGTAAATAGCCTGTTTAATGCATATACTTAAAGTTAACATAATGTAAGTGTATTATTTCCTTCGTTCTTCACTCGCGCGTAACACATATGGGGGCTAAATATGTGTTGGTTAAAAATTTGTCAAATCACTATGACGTTTTTTGGCATACACAATCATAAACTAAATCTTATTTATTTATTTATTTTTGTTTTCATTTTCCCAGCTGATGATCATGATGATGATTATGAATATTATTATTCTGATTGTTTTATTAAAATATTGTGAAGTCATGTGTTGTATACATATACTATTCTTATTGTTATCAGTAAATACAAAGTCTGAGTAATTTTAAAGAACTTAAATGATTTGATTTATGAAACATTTTATTATCATTCATTGTTAATTGATGAAGTCTTAGTATGTCAACATTTTTAAGGGGGGAGTTTAATTGCCATTCATATTTAGGGAGTCTTAACTATTTTCACGCAACACTTACATCGCACAAAATAAAACGTATACGAGTATGTAGATAAAAAATATTGAAAATATGCGTAGATAAACGAGCCCCTAATTTTGTGTGGTCTTCGGTTATAAAATTGACTAAAATACGTGGGTGCCACATATTATGAACTTTAATATAAAATCAAACTTAAAGACAATTCGTAACAGCCAGAAACGATTCGACTCAGAGAAAAATTTCTCATGTGATGTTTATGGAAGTACCTAATGTAGCAGTAATTAAAGCTTGACATAAATTATTTTACTGTAATTTCACAATTCAATTTGTAATTTCACACACAATTCACAGGACACACAATTGTCAAAACGACATACCATGATTACATTTTAATTTCCAAACTAAAAACTACCCTGATAGAGCGTACCTTGCAAGTTGAGCTTACCAGTAGACGGCTTCTTGTTTTAAAGTCATTACGAATTAGTCGTTACGACGTTTTATTTCTCACATAAAGTTATGAAAACAAAAATGGTAGCTCACGACGACTAACAATCAATATGACTTCAAAAACTGTCCTATTAGGTTAAAAGCATATAGACAAACAATAAATAACTTGTTTCATTCTTTGCCGCTGCTACAGTACCTCATCCGATGGAATTTGGCTGGTCTGAATACTCAGTAAAAATAAACCATCCCAGGCCCAGCCTTTCAGACTGGTGTACTAACTACATAATATGTTTTCCATGAAAACATAATAATATGCTCTTACATTCCAAAACGCAAAACAGTGATTCTATTATCGACAGTCCATTATGACAAACATGTAAGTGATGTTAAAAATAAGCCTGAAATTGAACAAATTATTGCTACGATAGTGAGTGAATATCAAAACATTGTACTTGAAGCTTTTAAGTGCCATTTTGAAACATACTGCATTATAGCTATAGCTTCGAACATTATTCCATGAGTTTTCTAAATCAAATAATAAAATCTTCAAGAGTAAGGTAAAGTTTTCTCTATACTATCGAATTCTAGACGGTTCTAGGTGGTTATAACCTTCGAACGAGAAGAATAAACCATTATTTTATTTGAATATGACGTGTTTATGAGAAGTTGTCCGCAGATCGTGTTTGCACAATTCACATTGAATAAAAGTCATTAGGGGTTTTGTTTATAACAGAAATTACCAAGCGTAGTAAGAAGATCAAAAGATTTTATTTAAAAAGCATTCCTTACTAAAGTCATGAACAATTATTTTGATTCGTGTTTTAGAGTTTTGAGATTAATAGCTAAAATTTTTACTAAGCAATTCAGTTTCCATATTTCGGAAACAATAGTTACGATTAGTATATGGTTGTCACTGTTTAGACTACCATCGGTTTCTGAAGAATTAAAGTGTGTACTCGTTTCAAACTCGGTTAAATTTCTATCCCGCTCTGGGTCAAATTTAAGAAGTAGAGAATCGAGTTTTTTCAATAGTTCAGAAAAGGTTTAAGTTAGCTAGTGGCTTAAATATAAGCTTTGTCGTTGGTATGCAAGGATCAAGAATTATAGTATTATTATTCTTATCAGCATTTTGGAAAAGATTCCGCCCAATTATGTAATCAAAAAGCACCTTTCTTTGATTCAAAAGTAGTATATTGAAACTGCCGTTAGAAGACTTTATTTTCCGAAGGCTTTACAATTCACCCTTTTATTTCACGAATAAAAGTCATGATCTTAGTCTATGAAGATCTTGAATAATGATATCAAGTTGTTGCATTTTTCGTTTGATTCCTCGTTCTTTGGATTTCCTTTGCTTGGAATAATTATGGTTAAGCTTTATGTCCATTTCTTCGGCACTCTACTACTATTAAGTATTTCAAACAGTAGAGGGAGCTAATTAGATGTTTCAGCATGTTACTTTTATAACTTGCCTCTTCGTTGGTAAATTGATTTCGATTGTTTCGTCCAGAACAATCTTACGAACAGTGTCTTTGTAAGTTTTGCAAACAACCGTGACCGGTGGTCATAATTCATATGAATTTCGAGTGAAGTTTTGACCTTAAAACAACTTAAAGTGTGTCACAGCCTGTCTGAACAATTAGTTAAAAATTGGTTTTGTGTTTTATGGAATCTTCTTTCCGATAAAATTATAATCCGGTTTGCTAATTGTTAATCACTGAATACCGATTGATCGTAATTTTGGCAAGAGGTTCTTTGTTGATATTTATTCAACCCAAGTCTTAACAATTGAGAATTTAATTAAATAAATATAAGCACAAATAGAAAATTATAATTAATCATTTTTATGAATCAAACAATCCAAACGAAGTAATTCGCGTGCAATAAAATATTTATTTAATGCATATGTGTAATTTTATTTTTATTTTTGTTCAATTTATATATTCTCAACAATAAATTGGCATATGGTTTTATAATTTAATATCGTTAAAAACTAAATTGAAATAAATTTCAAGTGTACGTTAATGGTTAATGAACCTTAAAAAAAAAGTTATTGTAAATAACAAAAAATATTTCAGTAATCTATTGGCCATGCTCGCTAATTATTTTCGAATTTTATTTTATTAAAAAATGTATGTAAAAAAATATTTGGTCAACGAACCGAAAAACTATTCGAAATTTTAAATATTCTGTGTGAATAGAATTAGCGTAAATTTAAACCGTTCTATAGTATTTTTAGCAACTATTATCTGAATTATAATTAATTTTTATCTTTGATACACGAATGTTAGTAACATTTTTTCGGGGATCAAAAAGTGAGTATACTTTGTTTTCCATGACTAGTAAATAGCTGGCAAATCTAAATCGCTGTTTTCAGTCAATAGCTGGCAAATCTACATCGCTGTTTTCAGTATTGGTCGTAATATGTGAACATTTAGTCTAGAAAGACGAGTCTATTAAGGACTTAAATTTGAAAATTGGACTAAATTCCGACTAACGTAAAATTATAAGACAATGGACATGTTATATTGGTAAGGTAAAGCCATTACCTAATAAAAGGAGTTTTCAATAGTTATCTTTGTTATTGTAATATGTCTTAATTATTTTAAACAAGGTAATCATCTCTCCTGATATTTTTGTGTGTACGTAGACGACCAATTACCGACAGCGTGTAAGGATTCTCGAATTATAAGCGTAAATTTTCTTCATAGATCTTCTTACCATAAACTAATGTTTACTATTTTAGAAAGTATTATTGCTGTGACGAAATAAGCGTTGATTTGTCTTACCTGTCGATCACAAATTAAACTATTTACTCGTTTGTTGTTTTATCTTGAGAGTCTATTATGTAGCCTGATACTGATATGAAAAGTGGAACAGTACGTTACGGATTCGGGAACAATACGTTACGGATTCGGGAACCACTGCGCCTCTGGTTAATTATTTTCAACTTAGTCATTCTTTCTTAATTTTTATTATCTGCACTGAAGTATGTGGGTGTTTTTCATTTTGACCGATTTAATTAAAGATTTTCGAAATACAGATAAACTAACATTGATAGTGATGAATCTACTGAACTGTTGAAAATTTGCTTGATAGTGATGACTACTAGACAAATTGACTTGTTTGATGAAGTATGAATTCCATACCTCTAGATTATCAACTTATATAATTTTCACCTTATTATCTCTTTTTACTTCTCATAAAAAGCTACACAAACATTTTTAATTTACTGTTGATATATACTTTGCAACACGATGAGTCAGGAGTTATGATTTACTTTCTTTAGATTGTCTTCAATGCTCTAAACTTATTATTATTCGTTCACAGACAGCTAAACGTGTTTGCATAAATTTTCCGATTTTCCAAAGTATATGTACATATTTGAATAATAGACAATACATTTCATATTCATACACGGCATATGCTGATGTAAGCTTTAATCTAAATTGCAGCATTTAAATTATTCTTAGTTTGATCTGGTCTGTTATATGAATGTATTTTATTTTGAATACTTACTACATCTTCTCATTTTTCTAACAACGAAATTTCAAGGCCACATGATCTCTCAGCTGATTTTTTATTTATCTTGTTTCTTTTATTATATTTGTACAGTTCAACCCCGTCTGCTTTACAAAAAATAATGTATTTTATTTCGTGCAAATAACTTGTTAAGCAGGAGTGTGGTGACATTAAAACGTGTTCGTTTTGATTCTATTCCATGTTAATCACGCAAAACTTTTCGATCAATATATGAGTTATAAATGTATCCATACGAGTCCATAAATTGCTGCATTATTATTACTTTGTTTTGTCTTTATTCTGATGTTTGGTGACATTTGGCCTTTGAGAATTATCCAAGTTATAAATATTTGATTAGAATATTTCTAAGCAAAACAAAATGATTTCATAAATCGGAACTATCATACTCGTACCCCAACTATATTTGTTAATCAACTTTAATTTTGGTAATTTTTTACTTAACTAAAATTATGTTGAACTTCTTTTGTAAGATTAAACCGCGCTAAATAAAATCAAATGTCATTGTTCTCGATTGAATGAAAAAAATGATGAAGTTTTAATTGATTTTCGCGTTTAGTTGAAATGTAAACTTTACTTTGCGAAATTGAAGTATTTTATCTCAAATTTAAATAACCTTGAATGAGTTTAATACTTTAATATCGTTAAGTTATATTATTGTTTATCCATCTGGTTCATTAAATTAATAATGTTTTGTTTATTTTATTTGTTTTACTCCAGAATATAGATCATTGAGATTTTAATCGACAGAACCTTTATATAAAGGATCATCATATAAATATAAATAATAATTATAATTATTATGGAATCATTACGTGATAATCCAATGTTAACAACTGCATCAATGCCAATACCATCTCGTGGACGCATTGCAGCTGATTTTAGTGAATTTGGTTTAATGATAGAATCATCATCGTCACCTCAACTATTTCAAGATCTAGGCATACCATCAAATTCAGGAATGATGGATAACATTGGGTATAATAGTAATCAACCGGGTACTAATAATAGTTTAAATAATTCACAAATGTGGAATGATTTATCTTCTTCTATTATTACATTGAAATCAGAACCATTTCATATGGACGAGGATGATATATTTCAAGTTGATAAAAATGATTTGATACAAGGTAAGAGGATTACTGTTTTGATTAGCTGAACATACTATTGTTGAAAATTATTTGCATAAATCATTATTATTTTATTGTTAATTGAAAATAATTGGATGTTAATTATACTTGAGATCAAAATGATGTATATATGTATGTATAATCTTACGAAGTGCTTAGATGTAAATCATTTATGATTAGATCTCAATTATGGTTTGTGTACCACATTTTAACATAAATATGTATTTTCAGATAAATCAGAGAAACAAAAACAAATATTCGAATTCAAATTAAACTAACAATTTATTTTTAGGTCCAACCCTTGCCGAACTAAACGATGACACATTACTTGAAGATTTAAATATAGAAGATTTAATAAATTTACCCAATGATAATTACATTTATACAAATCATAACAATTTACACCAGCTCCAACCAGTTTTATTGAATGTTTCGTTACCACCGCATCATCTATTACAATCCCAAAATAGTATATTCAATAACCAAAATGGTGGTATACAATCGGGTATAGCATTTGGCCAAGATGTATTGTATGACGAACAAACAAACATATCAAATAGTTCATTTGACATGTACCAAAATAATACAACACCGACTAAATCCTCCCTACTTAATTTGAATTCATTGGCCACATTTTCGCCGGGAAGTCATAACAGTTCAAATTCGTCGTTATTTTTAAATAATTCAATTACCCCACCACCAATACATAATATGCTGTCTTTATCACCACAACAGCAGCAACACCATCAGCATCAGCAACAACAACAACAGACACATCAACAAAACCAATTCAATAAACAATTAAACAATAATGATTTATTGAAACATGTCAATCAGCAACAGTCATCATCGCAGGCATTTTCAACGTTGCACAGCCTTTTAAAACAAGAATATTCATCATCGCCTGATCGATCAGTATTAGGACAATCGGTTCCATCAGCTGGTCCCTCTGGTTCATTTATATCTGGCAATGGATTAAGTCCTAGTAGCAGCGGAATAACTGGTGGTAATTCTAGCGGAAATCATGTACTTGGCAATCGACGACAATTATTAACCCAATTTCATGGTAATAGTAACGGAGGTGGTACTATAAATAGTAATCAAAACCCTTCTAGACTATCATCATCTGCACCAACGCGCATCGGTCTCGATCAAATATGGCAAAGAAGAGAACCAAGACAACATTTATTATCGACAGGTAAATACAAACAATATTAGTATTGTCTATATAATACATGTAATTTATTATTATTAGGTAGTTTAGCCGAGGCCGGTTCCACATCATCATTAAGTACTGGTGGTGTTTTAAGCCCAGAAGCTCAAGATTTTTCACACGATGAAGGATATTCGGACGATGACGACAGCGATCATTATGAAGATTATTCATCAGATGGTAAGTTGTATATTGTGTATAATCTGGCAATCATTATTTTGATCTCAATTAATCAAAATTACTAATTTTCGAAATTTCTACCAAATCAATCACAATCATTCTGTTTGTCTCGAGGGATACATTTTTATTCTGCTTTAGTTTAAGAACTAAACAATCGATTAGTGTATTTACAATAAATTTATTGTTTTAGATTCGGATGATGATACTCCAAGAAATCATAATAATAATATCCACGGTAGTAGTAAAAAAGAGCGTTTCTTTTGGCAGTACAATGTGCAAGCTAAAGGACCAAAAGGACAAAGGCTTGTGATAAAAAAACAAATGGAAGACCCACACATATTAAATGAAATTACAGATCCAGTTTTTAGCCCCCATTGTTCTGTGCGTGGAATAAAGGTAATTTATAAATAAATTGACGTTTAAAAACATTTTTAAAACAAATATTTTGTAAAATACAGCACAGCGGAAAGGCACGCAAAGGTGATGGTAATGATTTGACCCCTAATCCACGTAAATTACATAATATTGGTAAAGAATTAGATAAGCTAGGTAGAATAATAAATGATATGACTCCAGTAAGTGAATTACCATTTAATGTTCGTCCAAAAACACGAAAAGAGAAAAATAAATTAGCGTCAAGAGCTTGTCGTTTAAAAAAGAAAGCACAACACGAAGCAAATAAAATTAAATTACAGGGACTTGAAATTGAACACAGTAATTATTTCTATTTAATTTGAATTAATATACAACTATAAAAATATTAATAAATATTTTTTTATGTCATTTACAGAACGCATTCTAAATGGTATTGGGCAAGTAAAAAATATTTTAGTCAACAAATGTAATCAACCAACGTCGGAAATGACGGGCGAAGAATTAAATGTACAATTAGAGAAAATAGTTAGATCAGCGACAAGTAAGTTTAAAAATAAATATGTAAATGATTATTTTATTAAAATTATTGTATAAACTTCGTGTTAGTGGGATTTAAGAGTTACGTGAGCAAAACAGCCGTTTTATAATTAATATCTTTGTTATGCGTATATTTTGAATTGATCTCGTCATATTCATATCATCAATTTTTTCACAATTTCAATTTGCGATAGTTCATTTTTGAGCAAGCTGGACTTTCTTGATCAAAAATCTTAATGTAATTCTGATAAAGATTACATTTACTAGAATTTATGTGTTGTTGATTTTGCCAATCTTTTGGGCGCCTCAAGCAACTCCCACAACTTTTTCGCGATTTTTATTATTTTAGTCCTATCTTACGACTTACGTAAAATCAATTGCAAGTAGATGCACTAATATGAAAAGAACGGGTCGACGACTCATGAATTCTACACTCCATCAGGAGGTCATAGGTATGATCATTCACACCACCCATCGTAATTGATGCAAAATCCCTTTTATAGCATTACGCCCCTAAATCAATATTCGAACTGGGACCTCCCGCTCCAGCTGCCGCAGCTTTATCCGCTGAGCCATTCATGGAAAAATTAATGGCAATCTGAAATATTCAATTGATTTATATTGGTTCAACTTTTATAGTTGTAGTTGTAGATACGTTATCAAGTTTTATAGTTGTAGATACGACAACACTTCGTATCGTCAATCATGAAATTTACGTGTTTCTTCGTTTTGGGTGTTGTAATAAACACGTGTTTTGTGATAGGCGCTTATCGTAATCCTGATTACCAACAGGATTAGGGTATATTTTATTTTTATTAATTAGGGTTTTCAGCACCAGAATTACGTAGCCCAGCCGATTTGTGCAACCTATTTTTTTTATATCTTAATATTTCACCAAGACGTTAGTTAGGCCTTTGTTCGATTGCAATGACCACAGCCTCAGCAATCTCACACACTAGAACTCCTCCTATCCATATCGAATATCATGCCATGAATTTAACCTGGAATACTTAAAAATTAAGACACCTTCTCATGTATTTATAATGGATTCAATGAATGACTCGTGATTGATGAATATAATATATTTTGTTTTTTTAAATTCTTAATAATATTTATTATTATTTTTAATATTTTCTAGAATTAAAAGTAGCTGGAAATTCAACAGAATTTGTTAATAAAATTCTCGAAAAAGTGAGAGGTGGTGTTCCTAGTGGTGGCCTAGAGGAATATTGATTCACATACATATATATACAATGAATATAAAATACATTTTTGGGTCAAACGATTAAAAGAAATAAAAATAGTGTTGAACGAATATTTTATTTGCATCTATTAATAATTAAATGATAAAAATTTAAATTAAACATTTTACCAAAAAAATCGAAGTAAAATTAATTTTTGTTTTTAGTATTTAGGATTTTATAAAAAAAAACGTTTGCCGAACATTGATTGAAATTTAACAAAAAAAGACATATTTTGGAATTTAATAATAAGCTAAGCTTATTATTACTAATATTATTTATTTTTGGGATTTAAATTTTAAGTTTTTATATATTTTTACATTTAAATTATTTTTAACGAAATTGAGTAAAGTGTAATTTTGTTTTCGTTGTCACGAATAATGCAAACAATTATTCTATTTTTGTTATGAAAAGAGTACCTTATTATTAATTAAAAACAAATGAAAAAAAATGAAATATTTATATATCCATATATTTTAATATAAAAAATAAATATATATATATCTTATCTATATACACATATATTTTTAATATTATATAATTTATTATGATTTTATATATATGTATTCAATTATGTTTGAAACGTTATAAAAATATATATATAAAATCATATTTGTTTTAATAAATCGTTAATAAAAAAAATAAAACGAATAATGAGAAATAATTTATGTAAGATGATTTAATTAAAAATAATGAATAGGGTTACCAATATTTTTTATATTTTATTATATTAGTTACTGTAATCGTAAATAATACATTGTTTGTTTTATATGTTTTTTATTTTATTAAATAGTTTTTAAGTTGGTTTTTCAATCCAAACAATGGGGTACGTTTTTGTTTGTTATTTTTTATTTTTGTTATAATTATATTAATAAATTATAGAATTACATGTAACAAAAATAATTTTGTTTTGCAAAGAAATAAAGAGAAAATAGAATATTGAAATAGAAGTTCCTATAATTAAACAAAAAAAAAAAAAATTTAAAACAATATAACTTTTGAATCATAATTGTAATTATTTGTTAAATATTATTCAAATTCCATTTTTATTTAATTTGTAATATATATATATATATATATATATATATATATATATATATATATATATATATATATATATATATATATATATATATATATATATATATATATATATATATATATATATATATTCATATTTATTGGCAGCTGTCTAAAACATGAAGTTAAGGCCTATATCAGTTTTAATATATAAATGTTATACTATAATAATTTCTAGATGAGTTTTATAACAGACTATATATTATTTTATTGGTTAACAAATGGGTTGAATTCCCTCCCGTTGCACTTGGTCAGAGTTGTAACAAAAATCATATATATTTGTTTATCTATTTGTTAATACATATCTGCAATATGACTTTCGCGTAGAGTCAACAATCATCCTTGCAAAACCGATTTAAAATTAATTATTTTTTTATCAATAAATAACAAACACACACACACATATATATATATACAAAACAATAATAATAATAATACAAGATAAAAAATGCTTTATTATATTCCTTTCTGTGATTTTTAATATATATATAATTAAAAATAAAAACATACATATTTTATAATTAATTGATAAAAAATATATTTTGTTTTTTATTTTGTTATTATTTTTTATTATTTTTAAGTATTTTATTATTCATTTTAATAATACGTAAAGTACTAGATTTGTAACAAATTAAACATATATACATATATATAATTATATAATAATGTGATATATTAATTACAAAATATAAAGTATATTTATTTTTATTTAAGCAAAGAAAAAAATCTCGTTATATTGAATACGGCGGGTCGGTAATGCAGTTTTTTAAATTATTTAATATACAATTTATATATCTATATATATTATTAAGTTTGTTTTATAATTATGACAAATTGAACGAGATTTGATTATTTTTTTAATATGCATACAAGAAAATAAGAATTACTGTGTCTTAAATGTTCAAACTAATATAACAAAACAAATATATGTATGTATGTATATACAGGATGATTGACCAAATTTAAATGGATCTTCGCTTAATGGATTATGTTCATTTCTAACATTTCAATCTATGTATTACAATTAAAAATTTATTTCATTTTGTCCAACAATTCTACTTCCTGAGAAAATTCGTGAGTTAATAAAATTGAATCACCCTGTATATATTTATATACTAAAATGTAAATATAAAATGTATAGATTTTAATAATAATAAGAGAGAAGTAAACAATTTAGTTTATTTAAGAATTTATATTGTCAACAAAAATAATATATACATATATATATTTTTTTTATAAATACGAAAGTCTAATGATGTGATTGTAATAAAACGTTTTGGCCATTTCTTTTAATAATTAAGTCAATATTTACCCAAAATTATTTAAAAAAAAAAAAAACAATTCACAAAACAAAATTATTTTTTGTTTAAAAAAGTAATAAAGCTTGTCGATTCTACCTCAAAATTTTAATTAATTAAAAAATCGAACTTACACATCGCTCGTTTCTTGAAACTGTGATAATTGCTTGATATACGGTTTCAAAACTCGAGGTGATTATATAATTTTGTACAATGATACGGACTACAAAGAAATGAGAATAAAACTAGTAATAACCTGAAATATTAATTTTTTTTATTATTGTTTAATTAAAAAAACATAATTATAAATAACATAACTACTATGTTAGAACATTATCATGAATTATTGTAATAACAAAACTGATGATTTAAAAATTAATTAATTAATAATAAATAAAATCAAACAATACAAAAAGGAAATATAGCTGTGCTTTTAAAGAAAACTAAAAATTGATGTTTGATCTAGACGGTAAAAAACTTTAAATTTGCATGAAATTTAAAAAAAAATTGAGTTTTATATGGTAAACAAAATGTAAAGCACTGTTTCAGAATTACGGGACATATCATTTCAAAAATCATTATTTTTCTTTTCGGGGCATTTTAAATTAAAGAAGAAACCAATAACACCATATTACTGTTGTAAACATTACTAGGCGGTCAGGCTTATATCACTTCCGATGATCGGTGTAAAGGTCAATATACAATTTTATTGATCGTGGGATCACAATAAACTTGGACCTCTTTTAAGGATGCAAAAATTATTTACTCCCAATTGCTTACTAAATCAGTGATCGTAACCATCGTCCAACTTAAAGAATTGACAAAACGTGAAACCTTCATAGATGTATAGAATATTCTCTATTATAATTCTTGTCCCAATGGTGTAACGAGTTTGTTGATCTAGATTTGTATTCAAGATACTCTTGTTCGAGTCGTTTTTAAGTTCAATTGTCATGAATGTAACTATGTATTAGTTTTATTATACTAACCATTTAAAGCAACAAAAGTACCTAATTGATCCAACATCTACATGAATATCTATCCTACGAGTTTTGTTCACCAAACCCGGGAACATTTACCTCTATTTGATTCTTTTTGTTGTGCCAAGGTGTTTCACTTCGATTTTCTAGGTAATTGTTTATGTTCGACATCTTACCAACATTTCAGGCAGAATGATTATATTAGGTACCTAGCTTTCTTGTGGTGATACACAATTATGTACTTGGTTTCATATTTGTGTCATATTTGTGAGATAAGAGATAGATATTTATTGTTTTGCTATGTTTCACATATAGAACCTGATGTAGAGGCTTGTTGAATACCTTTTATACAATATGGAAGCTAGTTGAATTCCCTTTAAATTTATAAATTTTTCGATGACTCTTCTTATTCAAAATGATGTGTATTCTGCAATTATTTCTATTTTTCTCGAAAATGTCCTTATCGATCTACGCCTACGAATTTCAACTGTATTCTGCCCTACTGTATTGTGTATTCTTCCTATATTTTCTGCCACTCGTATCATCTCTAAGCAATGGAATTTGAGTTAGACCTAACGACCGGGTTTCATTTCTTGTTAGATTCACGTGAAGTTCTTTCCTGAATGTGCTGCTTCTTGTTCCCCTCTCGTTATTATTTATATATTTCTCAGTAACTGATTGGATTCTGAATGTTGTTCAAAATCACCATGTACAGGACTTGAACTTTATGCTAACCAATAACTGAAAGTACTTGGTTTGGAAATTTTACCGTTAGGGCACCGACTATATTTGCAACTAACCAGTTTGTAAGCTGATGTAAAAGTTTGTAAACTAATATAGTTTTTCATCATTAAATTTCAAGAGTAAAGATTTCCAATATTGATAAGATAATTAGTGCGTAAACAAAAATTTTCCGATTGCAAATCAGTGGCCCATCAGTATAAACTATATAACGTATAAACTATAAAAGAATCTGTGCTTTCACTCACACACACTACACACATATCGTTCATAGTAAATTAGGTTTCACTCCACTGATTGAT
Organism: Tipula lateralis; assembly: GCA_963932295.1. NCBI lineage: Eukaryota > Metazoa > Arthropoda > Insecta > Diptera > Tipulidae > Tipula > Tipula lateralis. The sequence goes on from OZ010737.1 coordinate 194,996,498, forward strand.
TACGTTAAAGATTGGTAAATTGCAGTCACCTTATTTTTATCTCGTCAACGAAATATAGAATAAACGTATTTTTGCATCAATAAATAATGACCTTTCCGGCTGATATCGCATAGCATTTAAATAAATTATTACAATGTATATGATGGTGGAACTATCTAGGGGGTTTATTTCAATGTATTTTTTGCACAACATGCCATCAGGCTTCCCGTTACAAGTTTATTGTTTTATCACAACAAATCCGAATTACGAGAGGCACCGCAGATAATGTTGTTTTTATATGACAAAAACAATTTGATGTAGTTAAAATCGTTGAGTAAATAAAGTAGCAGTACAGTCAATATAAATCAGTCAAACGTTAATGATCGTAACGAGAGTTTGCACACAAATGATCGAGTGGTGAAATAATAAAAAGAAAAACAAAGTTTCTCGATGTAAAAGTTTTACGATTTGTAATAGTGTTATGTTGTTTTATAGTTAATTATTAATTTGTGTATGAATTTGGTGAAGTGTGTTATAAATATAAAGTTTTAATAAGTTTTAAGTGTGCAATACCGTATGCAATCTCTCGATATAAAATACTCACAAAATCAGACAATGATTAGTGAAAAAATTTATCGATTCAACATAAATAGTTTTAAACGTATGCCGACCGACCAAAATTCGTTGGATAGTTTGAACAACAATAATCCTCGAAAAGATGAGTCGTTTGCAATTCGAGTGAAATTTCCAACTAAAATCCCAGTAAGTTAAAGACAACCGGTCACACCGTTACCATGTCAAGTAGTAGGCAAATTGTATTCGCACCAGACCAATTAAATCAAAATTTTTGATTAAACAAACAGAAGACTTACCTTTGACATTTAGTAATCAATTTACGATATAAAATATAAATAAATAAAATATTTTTTTGTGTCAGAAATAAATAAGAATATATATATATATTGTATTTATAGATAATTGTTGAACGATATGCCAAAGATCAAGAATTACCATTGCTCGATGGAAAAATAAAACGAAAATTTTTGGTACCTCAAGAAATCACCTTATCTCATTTTTTATCAATCTTACGCAGTCGAATGAAGTTGCATCACACTCGCGCCATATTTCTGATAGTCAATAATCGGACGATGGTAGCGCTAAGCAAAACGATTGCCGAAATTTATATGGAATATAAAAATCCTGATGGTTATCTTTACATCACGTATGCATCGCAAGAAGTTTTTGGAAGATGATTTTGTTATTGTTTTAATGTGTAATAAGTAATTAATTTAAAATAAATAATTTTTAATATAAATTGTTTTTCTTATTTTGTATTAAGTTGTTCTAAAGATTAATGATTGTATTAATGATTTTGTTTGTTGACATGATTCAGGCGAAATGAAGTATCGGGTTTCATAGTTTTCATCGGTATGACCGTTTGCCGCTATTAACGTTGTTTTTTTAACCACATATCACACGCATGATCTTGCATACATGACAACGGATAGAATCATTACTCTAAATCCCCATTTGTAATGACCGGGTGTCGATCACTCTCTACGTAATAGTCTACTAGTTCAATGAAAATCTATCGTAGCTTTTGGTTCTTTAAAGCAGGACATTTATTTATACACATAGCGATTTGGCATTGAAGTCACAATAATTTGAACATTTGCCTAATGAATACTATTGTCACGGTTTGTTTTTTTTGTCTGTAGCATACATAAAGGTTTTAATCGCCCATCAATTACTTTACTTAATGTTTTTAATTAATTGGATTTAATATGATCACAATGTAGACTATTGAACTCGTTACTATCCATAGTTGAGGAGTCTCATTATTAAATTACGAACTTTTTGCAAGTTGAAATATTTCGAGTTTGATTATCATTTTCATAAAAAGTTTTCACGAAACTAATATAATTTTATGAAAAAACTTGTTAGGAAAAAGAAAGATAACAGCACACATTAAAAAATTCATGCATATTTTGTAAAATCGATAACTGATTGTTGTTTGTGCTCTATCTGTTAGATACATTTAAATGTAATGGCATGTTCAAATTTACTTAGACATATGCGAGATTTTCTGTCATTTCGTTTTTTGGAGAAAGTATACCATAAGGTTAAGGTTCTTTCAACTATTTGGCGTTTTTTTTTTGATTTTCTATCTTAGAACTTCAGAATTTAATTTTTAGTTTCGGACGTCACACTAGTTCCATCACGAACTTAAAGCTTTTTAAACTCCCCCCAGCTTCGAGATGCACTACGAAACATCATCGGATGAAGTTTTACACATCTCGCATCCCGAAGTCTGTGTTACTCGTAAATTGATACGGCTTACTATTTTTGACCATGTATAAACAAAGTCAACAACTTTAGGTGTTTCGTACCATCGTTCAAAAGTACAAAGGCAAACCAAACCCTCTTATGATATTTTCGCAATTTCATCTGGTCGATTCGAACATATTCGTGTAAAAATTGTGGTGCCATTGTATCAAATAGATTTTCTTATTTGCTCACCTGTGTTGAGTGTTTCACTCGCTACTGTATGGCAAATATTTCAGCGGCAATCTTCGCCATAACATTTATCGAAAATTCATATCACAATTTGACGTTCTTCTCACAATCATAACTGATGAAGCAACACAATTCAAATCTAAACTTTTCACCGAGTTAACAAAAATTTTCGCCTCACATCGAATACGTACAGTGACAGTTAAAAACTGTTCTCATAGCCAACAAAACCAACCCATTGGAACTCTGAGTTAACAACAGTATTACTCGACATACAAGCAACTGTGAACGAAGATAAAGACGTTTTCACCTGCTGGAATGGTTTAATGTGAGTTCTTTGTAGAAAGTTTTACCTCTATCAACAGTCATTGACCAACTATGCAAAACACACGTCAAACCAAACAAGATATCATTATTTCGAAATCTTTGGGACAACCGAGATTTTGTTTTTGTGAGTTCAATCAAGGTTCGTTTATGATTATCATTTCCCTACGAAGGTTCATATAAAGTCACTCAAAAACGCTCCATCGTATTGATGAATAATCAAAAACCACTTAGACTATAGAATACTGTGTCCAGCAGATAAAATATCAGGTTCTCGTATACGAAAAACTGTATATCAAAATAAAATTTCGTATTCTCATCGAAGGGGCATCACTTGCGGAGGATTTACGAGACATTTGATATTATAAATCATAAAATTGTATTTAATGCTGCTAGTTTATTGGGTTGCTCACAAGAAGGCCAGATATTCCTCAAGATTGTGTATTTTGTTCTTTATTGTGTTACGTACAATAATTACAAACCACCCACGATTTGAGATTGCTTCTTTCATATTTTCACTCATTATGTCTAGATTTATAGAAATAGTAAGTTAGATCAGCACTCTTATAGTCACTTGATAATAGTTTTCTGAATAATTAGTCAGTGTCCAATGGGCTTGTTTTATGTTTAAAGATTCGCTAATTTAAATATCTAATGCTAAATTGTTTATTCAAAAACTTTTTGTTCAACAGATCGTATAATGTACGTCAACCTTACGTTACTCGCTGCCCCACTCTTATAGAATTCGGTTATGCATCCGAAAATAAGGTGATTATAATTAATAATAAGCGATAATTAAATAACCTAATTTCCTTCCAATTTAAATCGACTGCACTCCAATATACTAATATCTATATACTTGCTTTAATTTGTTTCCATTAAAAATTAAATAATTCAACTCGTAACGAAATAAAAAATAAAATTTTGTTTTCATTAATTTAATATTTAAATTTTTAAATTTTTTTCTTTTATTTTATCTTTTTTCTTTAAGAATAATACAATTTAATTATTTTTTTTCTTTTAAAAAAAGTCTGAATTTTTTTTATTTTATAATAATAATTAGAAGAAATAGCAATAATAATAATAATATTTTATTTTATCATTAATTAATTAATAATTAATAACTGAAAAAAATTATAAATATCACAAATAAAAATAATAATTATTAAAAATTTACTTTTTTTTTTAATTTAATTAAATATTTACACAGAAAAAAAATCTCAAATTTTTAAATTCATAATTATAACTAAATAATTTTTTTTAATTAAATTAATAGGTTTCATTTATTTCGTTAAAAATAAACTAAAATAAAATTATAAAACATAATTAATTATTTAAGTTACTCTCTCTTCTTTTTTGTTTATTTTTTGCTTTGTTTATCGTATTTTCAATTTGAAATAATACTTAAAAAGAAATAATAATATTAATTAAATTAAAGAAACGAATATTAACAATTTTAATTGTTCCTTTCTTTTTCTTAATAAAAATAGTAATCGCGTGATAAGTTTCTTTTTCCATTGATTTATAATATTTTTTGTCATTAAATAAAAAATGATTTAAGATAATTTTGAAAAATTATAAATATTAATTTTTTTTGTTTATTTCAAAAATCAATAATTATATTTTTAAAAGAAAATTTATTATTGATAATTTAAATAAATAGGTTTTTATAAGTTTAATTTTTTGAATATTTTTTTTTTTTTTGCTTTTTGACTTTTTTTTCTAAAAAATAAAATTATAAATTAAAAAAAAAAAACTTTTTTTTTTATAACGGAAGTGTCGGTGTATTTGTTGGTGTTGGTGTTAAAACAGACGCAGATGGACAACGTATCGTATGCTGTGATGTTGCCTGAGCATAATCTTGGCTTGGGTTTAATACACTATCACGCGAATTTGAATGTGAAGTTGCACGCAATAAAGTGACAGCCTCACGTTCTGGACTACATTGTACTGCTTCTAGTCATTTTTGACGTGATGATTTCTTCTTCTTTCGTTTAAAGAAACAGCAACATCTGTAAAGAAAAGATTTTCTATTTTTTTTAAATAAAATTGCAGCTCAATTAATTATTAGTATATATCAATAGTAATTTTAGGTTTTATATTATTTTGCTGTCGAAAGAGCAACCGACATTCGTAGATCAGATATATTGAAAACGCACCAAGTATTTATATAACCAAGAATTTTTTTTTATTTAAGATGCATACTAGATAATAAGTTTCTTTAGCCTTAATGGCTTTGATCTAGAAAATATCTAATAAAACGACAATGCGACCTGTACCTTGACGATGAGGCTGTCACCAAAATGAATGTATAGTTTAAGGTTTCAAAATGCATGATATACGGAGAGAACTACATCAAACTAATTTCATTTTTCGGTATTGTCAAATGCCAGTGGCCATTGTACATTTTATCAACAGAGTTTTTACAACGAAACATCAACATTTGGAAAATGTATTTGGTCATTAAAAGACCAATGAACCTTGAAAACCGTTTCTTTATATGATCAAGACAATTTTCGTTAATTTAGGAATTTTTATAAAAAAAAGGTTCAGAGGTTTAAAATATAGAGAGTTTAAGATATTTTTAAGGAATAAGAACTTGTTTCTCTCGAATTCACTAAAGATTTGTTAGGTTCTCATTATGACAAGAGAATATATAAATTCTTCAATCTTGATAGATAGCGTGCATTTCATTGATGTGTCTCTTCAACTTTCTTAGAGAGTGCGTGAGTAAACAAAAACTCTCTCTAAAAGTTTTATCTTGAAATAGTATGCAGCCAGTACTTGTACTGTATGCATACAACTCCCCGCGGTGACAATTTAATATGATGTATTACATACATAAATATAATTAATTATACTCACTTTGTTTCATCAACAAGTTCAACTTCTGGTTGCTGAGCAATTGGGGTATTCGAATGTCCCGCTGTCGGATCATCTGCATTCAATTCACCATTAGTTGAGCTCACAACCTGCAACAAATACAATACAAATTATTCAAATGAACATTACTAGTCTAAAATAATGCTTTTTATAAACAGCATAAAAATGAACGAGATTTAATAAAAATAAAAATAATTAATACTTGAATTGTGATGAATTTTATGGAAAAAATGTGTTCTCATATGTGTTATATACGTTTCTCGGTGGTTCGACCGCCGAGAGTTGTTTTGTAAAAGTTAAGAGATATTTACAAATAGAATAACAAAAACTAAAAGCTTTATTAATATATATATTTGTATGTTTTATTTTGTTAATTCATGCATATTTTGATTTTTTCCGTTTGTTTTATCATAAATATATTTAATATTTTTGAAAGTAATATAAATAAACAATGAGAAGGAACCAAGGTGTTTCAGCTATTCACAAGTGTTTGTATCTTAAATAAATATTTATTAACAAAATAATTAAAAAGCTATACATCACACACTAACCGTGTTTTCAGCTACAATTACAACATGATTATTAACAACAATATTTTTATTAACTTTACTATTATGATTGGTACTATTATTACTACCATCATTGAGATCACGTTGATGAAATGTTGTTGCAAAATTTTTCAATTTTTTATGATTTTTGTTCGAACGACTTATTATATTATTCTAATAATAAAATATAAATGAAATTAATTATAAACATATTTTTTATATCGAATAATAATCGAAAAATTATAATTATTATGTAAATTAATTATAATAAATTAAAATTTTATTCGTATTTAGTTTTCGACTTAATTTTATAACGTGCTTATGAGGCGTATGTATTTACGATGGGTTTAAATAGTTGATTATTCACTGATGTACGATTTATTATGTGTGCACTTTCCAATTAATTTAAAAATTTAATTTTTAATAAATTTGTGGAGTGGAATAAAATGATGGTTGTAAACCTCAACTCATACTAAGAATATAAATTAAATTCCATTATACATATATTGGTGGGGTGTGTGCTTGTATAAAATTAAAATCCCCATTTGGCATGGACCAAATACTGACGACAAAATCAATTTTGGTCATTTTAATTTTAGACAGAAATTGATCCAATTTAAAAACCATTTTCTACACGTTTGATTTGGATGCCAAAACATAATTAAATAGAATCATTCACAATCAAGTAGGAAGCATATATGGAACACACTACTTCTATTAATAAAGAGTGATCCAATAGGAGGCACATTTCCAATTGGGATTCTAATTTAGATTCATACGTGCTCTGAGTGTCTATATGTCACATTGTTCAAGAATTAAATCTAGTTGACCTTTCTTTGTGTCATCGATTAAGTTTATCGGCGTTGGAATAGCACATTTTTGACTGAATGGATACGTCAAAGCAAAATTGTGTATTTGGGCTAATGACCAGCCAAAGAGATTTAAGAGCACTGCTTGGTGCAGTTTATGCACAACGGGCATCATCGGACCGTTTTTCTTTAAAAATGCGGAAGCGTGTCAATATCGCAAGCTACAGAGCAATGATCAATGAATTTTTATTGCCAAAAATTCAAGATATTGTGTAGCTGACTTGTGGTTTCAACAGGATCGTTCAACGTACCACACACAAGACCAAACCTTCGCTTTATTGAAAGAGAATTTTAATGAGAACATCATGTCAAGAAAAGAACTCGTTAATTGGCTTGCAAGATCTTGTGATCCAACGCCGTTAGATTACTTTTTATATCTGAAATCACATGTTTATATCGATAAACCATAATCCTACATTAGAAGCGAACGTAACACTTGTAATTAAAAGAATATCGGCCAAAATGCTCAAGAGTGCTGAAAAAGTTGACCCATAGAATGAATTTTCTAAGAGCCAGTAGCGGAAAACATTACGTCACAGAGACAAATTTTGTTTATTAAATTGATTTTAATGCGAATTATTATATAAAGCTATTTCCGGAAGCTCTAATTGGATCACTTATTATAAAGCTTTTGTGCTCTTTCCGATCGAACTAAATAACTTAACGACATGCGAAATTATACAAGACAGAGTATTAACGAGAAACGGAAACCCAAGGATTCATATAAATAACCAAATCAAACGTGTACATACTGTATATTCGTTGCTGTTCAAAATACCTTGAAATTATGTAGAAGCAATCGAACGAAAATATTAGGAGAAAAAAGGCCAAAAATAATAGAATCTGCATAAAAAAAAACAAATTAAATTAATTTATTAAAAACATTTAATTTAGATTTTATTCAGTATCTAATAAATCTTACTTAAATGGCCGAGTCAATATACAACACATTTACATAATAGATTAATGATGTTACTTCATCCATATAAAACTCTATTGATCCTTAAATGGCCTTCAACACAAATATGCATATATAAAGGCTATTTCTAAGAAAATATATTTTCCAATGGAAAGGTAAACCCAACATTTAAAAAAAAAAAATTCCAAACGCATAAACTTTAAGACCCACCACGAGAAAATATAATTATGACGCAACATAAAAATATCAATAATATATGTGTACGATGTGTGTACATTTTTTTTATGTGATTGGTCGAATGAATAATTTTCATCCCTCATTAAACATATTTTTTTTGTGTTACTAGTATTTTGGAAGATCAAACACAATTTGATTTTGATAATTAATAATATTAAATTAATATTTATAATTAAGTCAAAATACTTTAATTATAAAATGTGGTTATTGTTCTTCAATAGACAAAAGATGGAACAAATATTTATTCTTTCATAAATATAGAAAACAATTAAGAAAATTATGATTATTATAATTATCAGTGGTTCGGTTATATTTTTAGATTTTTTTTAGGCTAAATACAGGGTATTCCAAGTATTAATATAACAAGGTTCAAATCTACACAAAGTATATCGAATAGCTGTAAGACAATTCTGAAAAATGTTATTACTCCCAGTGTGCCGAACAGATTAAGGCTAATGATCCAAAACAAACGCTAAATATTTTTCAACATTAATCAAATTAAAATTTAAATTAAAATCTTAATGAAAATTTTTTTAACAAAATATTTATACAAATATTTCTTTAATTTGTTATTTTTCTAAAAATAATTTCGTTACATTTGAAAATATGACGATGATAAAAAATATACAGCTGAAGATTTGAAAAGATGATACAGGTGGTTCTTGTTGTAATTTAATCATCATACGAAAGACTTAACTGAAGTCAGATATTTCAATACAATTACTGTACTGTTTGACATTTCAAAACAGTGAATCACCGTCTACGAATTAGCAAGTCGAATATACATACATACAGTTGCAAGTTCGTAGGAAGATAACCGCGTAGATCAAACCATATCTATCGTACTTACTTAAATGGATGGACAATTTTTAAATTTTTCTTATCTATAACGAATATGTTTGTGAAAACCTATAGTCCGTAGATTTCTCTACACCATGTCATCTTCGTATCCGGTGATCTCACTCGTGCATGAATTGAAATATCCATTCGATTCATTCACTATAAAGGGTAACTTTTAATTCTTGTATTTGATAGGAACTCGAATAAAGTATATTCATTGTACAACAACTATTCAATTTTTATAAAATAAACTATTGCTGGAACACACTATACGCAATAATAATACGAGCAAACCTCATTGCACATTTTAGAAGATTTGGAAAATTTTAACGATGACTACGACATATGTGATCAAACAAGGATTCACGAACCGCGAACTATCGAAACGATAACAGAATTAGCAGAAGATGATGACAAGCCGCTACAACCAAAATCTAAGGAATTTGGAGGAATTCGAACTTTGAGGGGGTTTCTATTTCTAAAGTAGTAAATATTGGTGATAAACGACCAGGTTAGGTTCTTCGATATCATATTTTCATAAATATTTTACCCCTAAAACACTTTCAATCGGCTGCAATGTTTACAAAATGGATGCTCTTTTCAAACAAGAAAAATAATTTTAACCAAAAAGCGTTGAGATAAAAATTGTATGAAGCCAATTTGCCAATAGGTTGTGTACTATACCCAAGAAAAAACGGATTTCATATCGAATTTTAAACGTTAGTTTGCACTAGAGATCGTTTCATGACGAAGAAAACAAATTGTGGAATGTGCAACCATATGTTAATGCTGTAAGAAACCGATGCAGACAAATATAACGAGAATTGTTGACCCGTATCCGATCGATGAGTCCTGGTCTGTTTACAGAGGAAGCATTATGTTTTTGATATTTTACTACCGTTCCTCTCTTAAGAAAATTAAAAGAATTGATATTCTACGATTCCGGGACCGTAATGATGAATCGTCTTAAAAATATTTATTTTACAAACGATAGGCATATGAAACGGGGTGACATGTAGGAATATTGTGATACTAATGATATTGAAGTCTTTAAATGACAGATCACAAAATCAGTGGTGCTGTTGTCAACAGCAGTAGGTCAAGATGTGATTGATAATGTTAACAATCGAAATGTTATATGGATATTCCTTCTCCAGCTGTAGTCACGAACTACAATATAGATGGTAGAATATTTTCGAAAAATTCATAAAACCAAAAAAGCGGACACTTAAAATATCACTACATTTTCTGGACCTCACAATAGCTAATATTTGGCAGGAATATTGACAGGGTTGTACTTTTTCCAAAGTACCAAAGAATCGGATCTTCTTGACTTTAGGTTGAAGCCGAAGCATTGTTAGCTTCTATTGTTGATTTACCTAATCAGGAATCAGATTATAAAGTTGAAACACAAAAACCGAAATGATCAAGAAATGATTGATGATCTAAAAGGGATTCAGAAAAAATAGAATCTACCTCTGGTAAATTACACTATTTTAAGTAGAAATTCTAAATGAAAGCCAATACAATACCCATATAATAAAAGAGTTGAAAATACCTCCTAATGAAGCAATATTCGTACTTAGTCGCTTTACAAATTAAGTTTTTTTTTGCTCCGTGTTTGTATTTTGTCTACCGTCTAACTGTAGATAGGATAGATAATTAATTTATTCCATTTACTGAAGAAAGCTGGTGAGAGTTATATAAGTGTATGTTTAGTGATTCATTTAAATTATAGGGACTTTGAATATAAACCACCGGTCTGTATTCAGAGGTGAGAAATGGTTCACCTTAAACAATGTAATAGCAATATAAATATCTTGAGCCACCCTCTGACAAACAAAATATATCCAATTTTCTCTTTAGGGTTGTTCTAACAAAAATATACATATTCTACACGCATTTTAGGAAAGGCTAAGCCAATTAAAATGAAATTACGAATAACAACCAATATAAATTAAATCGCGTGTTTTAAAAACAAAAATCGAAATTGATTTTATTTTTAGATTGAACATTCGACCGTCTCATTTCAATACAGCCACCAACCAAAAAGGTGAAGAATACAAATTCAATCCATTATTATTTATTTAACGTATGCAAAAAGAAGAAATTTCTGAGAAAAACTTATCGATATGTTAAAACAATGTTTTCGTGATGTTTTATAATTCATGTGACATTTGATTCTGTAATTGTAGAAATATTGAGACCACACATTACACAATTCATTTTAAAAACAATAAAATTATTAACCCAACAACCAAACAAACAAATTTAAATTAAAACAAAAAAATCCAAACATATTGTATTTAGTAGTACTGTCAATCGAACTTAAAAAACAATTATAGTATAAAACAAAAAAAGAAACTAGTAAAAATTTACATACCTGTACAGAACCATGTCTATCTGCCGGTGTTAGATTGCCTAACGTTCCACCAGGTTTTGGAACATCAGGCCATGCAGCAACACCTCCTTTGGCATTTGTCTTTGGTTTATATATATATTTATAGCATTTAAAAATTAAATTGATGATGTTATTCAATGTGTGACACATATGGATGAATGAAGTAGTAGTGGCACAGTAGTAGTAGTAGTAGTAGTAACATTGATAGCAGAGCAGTATTATTATTGATTTTTGTAGTACATATACATAATGTATATAGCAACACATCACATTGGTGGTTTCATTATTAATACAACGTTTTTTTCGTATATACATTTTCATGTAGTACACACACGAAATATATATAATTTGCGACAGGCAGTTGTAAAAACGCATATATATATTTTTAATTTAGATATAAAAAATATAAAAAAAAAACAAAACAAAAACTCATGTTAGTATTATTAAATAACTAAAGTATATATGTAGTAAAAAATAAACTAGAATCAAAATATAGTACCAAAACTTAATTAATTAAATTATAATGTAAACAAAATTAAATAAGAAAATACAACTTTGTTTATACTTTCGCATCTTTTGCACAAAATTGAATGACATATATGAAGGGTGAATATACAGTAGTTATTTATTATTCGAAAATAGAAGCATAATACATTTTTTATCTGTCTCTAAGAATATATATATTTATATTTAAGATGATAAACTGATATGTATAATAAATAAATTTGAAATAGAGTGAGCAAAACAAAGCTTGTAACTTATAGTTAAAAACAAATTTTAAATTAAATTACTATAAAAAAAATCGATACTACAAGAAACATTTTAAAGTCTGCGCTTCAACTAGGCACAGTATATTTGCAACGCACAGTAAATCACCCTTCTATACTAGCGACATCCTACTGAAAATAGGCATAAATAGATAATCTGTTTAATGCGTCTACATTTCCAAAGAAAAGTAGAAACCTAACCTTCATTGACATTAAGAATGCTTCGTCCGATAAGAAATCGTCTTCATTGTAACTGAATAAATCCTATTTTATATTTGTAAAAAAATATATATTGTATGAATTTTCAATGTATTATCTCGTTATTATACTAATTTGAGTCACTTTTACATGTGCCATTTACAAGAAACCACTAGACTATCGAAAACTAGGCGATCGAATTTATAATTATGTTTAACTAGCAAATATTATATCGAAAAGCTATTTAAAAGAATGAGATTGATCGAAATAAAATCGTGATCGATATATAAATTCAGGTCCGCACAATATGTCATATATGGTATTTGTTACTAAAATAGTGCGAATGGTCTAGTTTGTAATATATTACTCGCTCGTATAATTTATGATTTAAACTAAAAGCATCTAAAAGCATACATATAATATATAAGAGTTCAATCTCAATATTGAACAGCACATGTAAAAATTTCAAATCTAATAGTTTTTATCACACTCGCTCTTATAGGAATTTAATATATTTTTACACGTAATAAGAGATTATAAATTAATTAATTATGTTTTAATTAAAATTATTAATCATCAATTCATGCTTATATCGACATTTCGACCGATTTGGAAACAATAAAAATATTCAAATAAACTAAATTAAATCAAAAATATAAAATAAATAAGCAAATATTTTTGTTCGTTATTTTGTATAAAATAATTAAAATTAAACTATAAATAGCATAATCACCTTATTAACTTGTGTATGCCGATCACGATTTGGAGATACAACCACTTCATGTCCTGTTTGTAATGATCCAACTGGAGTTGACTATAATAAAATAAAAATTACAACACAAATTAAAAATAATTTATGACATATAATACTGATGAAAACATTTTAGATTAGTTGATAAAGAAATTTTGAAGATATTCTTAGGAATTATTTCTTCAATCAAATTATTCCTTGATCTTCGTTTGAACATTAAATAAATACGATTTTCTTCGTCTTCGAATTGAAATCATATGTGAACCTCACAAATAAATGGGGATATATATTAAAATCCAAATCTATATTAAAGAAATTATTAAATATACAATTTTCAGAAGATAATGTATAATTTATATTCTCCTTACATTAATTTAAATATCTTCAAGACCAAATAAAATATTAATGTTTGACGCATAAAATGGCTTCTTGCACATACAAAATAACCAAATTAACTTATGACCAAAATTTTTAAATTAAAACTTCATTAAATATTCAATTTTCATCAAAATTTCTTTTCATAATCTTAAAAATATCATTTGTTTTTTTATTTAATATTAGTTTTCTAAATATAATAACATTTATTAACTCTACATGACGCATGAGGATTAGTTTAGCAAAGCGTAATCAAATACATAATTCTGAACTTTTCATTGAACTGCTCTTATTGAAATGATAAAAATTAACACCTCGGTGAAAATTTTTTATAAACCATCTAATTGAGTTAAGAAAAGTCAGATCACGTTTTTTTACCACAAGAACCAAACACACATATATGTTAAAATCCAATTAGATTTTTTGATTTTTCTTCGTACTTACAACATATTATATTTAATCAAATCATTACGGTGTAATTAGAACTAGTACCAATGATACACGTTTGTAGGATTCATATAGCTTATAACATAAACTATTGTCATATATAAATCGCATCGTCATATAAACTTTACATCTCATCTCTATCGACAAGATTGAAGTTAGAATATAAAGGTCAAAATTAATCTAAATATGAGCCAAGTGCAGACAAATTTATTTATCAAACTCGTTGTACTACATGGGTGTAAGATATACTCCAACATAAGCTCTAGGAAATTTATGAAAGGCGTATATATGAATATTAAGTTAACCACGTTTTAGTAGAGGCAATACATCGACATAGTCTATAAAATGGGGTACACACGTTCGACGTGTTTATTTTATAATTAAATAGGTTTTTAAATCACTAGATGTTTGTGCGAATTATTTCTTCTAACATACTAATCAGCTTATAAATCTAATTTAATTATAACCAATATTGATGTTTATATCAAATTACTTATATTATTTATCTTGAACATTAGTTTGTTAGCCAAATTCTCCAAACATGCGAAACCAGTACTTAAAATACTGTAAATATTGAAGTATTAAAACTTAATTAACTATTTATTGATTGTATTAGAAGATGTGTAATTTAGATTAGATGATTTGGACGAAAAATTGTTCTTAATCAAGACAGAAATAATTTCAAAGTGTTAGGATTAGAAGAATTTCTCTAAAACTAAATAGTGTAGTATAAAAGTATTAAGGTAATCATTCGAAGAAGAAATAGAATTTAAAAATGCATCTGATCTGTTTAGATTATAAACAAAATTGAGTGTTTAGTTTTAAGACGCTTGACATAAAACTTAATTCTTAAAAACTTAAAATTAAATCACTGCGGTATTTCTCCAAACAATATTGAACCATTTTTATAAATTCTAAGCCGAATCGAAAGAAGTGTATAAAGACGTTGTTTCGGATTCGAAAATAGAGGTGAATATGGCTATAAAATGTAACGATATTACGATACAGATCTTTGCTGTACCCAGGATGAATATGAAGTGCTAAAAAGTTCTCAAACGTTACAGTTTTATTTACGGCTTCTTCAAAAGGAACCATTAGTTCTCACTTTTCGCTGTGACTGGCTTTATAGAAGCAAAAATGAAAAATGTTCTCAAGTGTTACGAATCTATATTTATAGGACTAAAACTAATTATTTCAATCGTTTTTTCTATCTCAGTCAGGCAAAAAACATGCGATTCAAATAGATAAACATTAAACTTCTTATAGCTTCCATACAAAATTTCGTGGTTTGAGATTGACCCATAGGTACTGTAAAATTATTTCCTTAAAATGGTTATTCTATTGCTTTTTATCCAAATTTTATATTTTATATTATGTATATTACACTTTCCCCCCTTTCCTTAAAGAGTATATCTCACCTCTTTACAATTTTGGTTGGTATAAGGAATATTTTAAATAAAACCAGTCTTATTATTCTAATTCTTGTTGAAAAATTTCATTTCTTTTTATATAATAAAATGAGTCAAAAAAATTGAAAATATACAACCTTTAACCTTCTTTTATGTAAACAACAAGAAAACTTTATATTTTGGGTAAATAAAACTACTTAAAAAATCAATAGATAAAATGGTTTGGGTAAATAGCTAAAGAAAAGTTTTATAAATTCTATTTACGTTCTTGCAATAAAAGGTCTTGCTAAAATTGCATATAAATATTTGTGATAATCGTACATTAGTATAAGTAAACGCATTAATAATTCATGTATTGATTTTTATAGACCAATAATTAAACTACAAGATTCAGTTTGTAAACAGGATTATACATAATCCATAAAAGTAGCATAAAAATAATGTTTGTAACAAATATTATGTAACATTGATTACACTAATTTAATTTTAGTTGTAAAGACAACTCAATTGTATATTGAACATGATTGTAACTACCTACATAACATGAAAACTAAATAAAAAATAACAAAAATTTAATGTAAAATATAATAAACTAATTTTTTTTTTTTTAAATAAAAATATTTTGTAACATAAAATAAAAAATAATAAATAAATAAATATCACCTTATCAGATTTAGTTTTGGCAACATGCGATGGTGGAGCATTCCGCAATTGTCGCATAACATGAAAGCTTGCCGTCTTATATATTTAAATAATTTTCATAGATTTATATGTTTTTTTTAAATGAGATTTTAATTTAAAATAATAAAAAATAAAATATAATGTTGTAAGAAATATATAATGTTTCATCTTGAATTTTCAATTTCAAAAATAAAATTAAAGAAATATGTTAGAATTTTAACTTAATTTTTTTCTTTAATATATTGCCTAAATTACAAGAAAAAAGAATTTAAAATTTTACTTCATGCTATTTATTTGTTTGGTTTTTTGTTGTTTATTTTATTTAATTTATTTCGAAAATAAAACTTTCTTAGAGAATGTTAGTAGTTATGCATGTAAAATACAAATTTTTTATTTATATTAACTCACCATTGTCTTTCCTGTCCAATCAAATTCACCATCGTCTACATAACCCTTGCGATCAAATAAGTCTTGAAATAGTCTACGCAAATAGTCATAATCAGGTGTTTCAAAAAAATCTAGCCGCCTTACATAACGTAAATATGTTGCAAACTCTTCTGGATGATTTTCGCATAATACCTGTCGAATTAAATCATAAAAAAATTTGAGATATTGTTAAGAGAATTGTTATTATTAGTATGGTACCTCTATCGGTGTCGCTCGTTTAGTATCTCCTATTTTTTGATATCGTTCTTTAAGCGTATCGGCTTTTAAACCTTGCCATGGCAGTGATCCTCTTAAAAAATACATAAACATATGACCTAAGGCTTCTAAGTCATCACGTCTAGATTGTTCTTTTCCCAAATGTGTATTTATAGACATATAACGTGCAGTACCTGTTAATGATTTGTGTTCCCGATATGGTATATGTTTATTTGTATCTAAATCAATGTATTCTTTGGCCAAACCGAAATCTAGAATTTAATAAGACCATAATATTAATAATATAATATAAATAAATTTTATTTTTATAGAACTTACCTATAATATGAATAATTTTTTCTCGTTTAGTTGACGTACGACCAATTAAAAAATTTTCTGGCTTTACATCACGGTAAATAAGATGACGACTGTGAACATATTCGATACGATGAAGCTGAAATTATATATAAATTATTTTATTTAACAAGATGATGTAAAAACAAAATTGAGGCACAAATTTACTTTTAAAAACAAAAAAAAATTATATATTCCATTAACTACGAAACAAATTAAATATACATATTAATATACAGATATATATATATATATATATAAATAAGAAACTTATCTTAGATTAAACTATTTTTTATATATTTAATGTTTTAAGCTTTTCACTTACATGCAAGCACAAGCAATAACATACTCGTATAGGAAACAAAATAATACCAAAAACCAAATAATATATTTACAAAGATCTCAAAATTTTAAGAAAAATAAAATTCTAAACTTCCTTTAAAATATGTATAATGAAAAACATCGGTGATAAATAATCGATGGAAAATCAAATATGGATGAGCTTTTTTATTTATTAATTTTCATTGGTGTTTTGGCCATGTTCAAAAATATATTTTACATATATAAATTTTAAATAAAATAATATATTTTATGGGGAAATAAATTTTTTTAAGCTAATCCAAAAGCGACCCAAAAGTTAAAATTAACTAAATATACTAAATGTTTAGTTTAGTTTTACGACCATTTACCAAAATTTTCGATAACACAAGCAAAACTAATGTTACGTGATTTAGATATAAAAAATAGATATATAAAAAGGTTTTATAAAATAATATATATTTTTTATTTAATTTATTTTCAAATAGTGAAAAATATTTATGTGATATAATTTGTGTATACAGCAAAAATTAATAAATTTTGATTTAAAAATTTTTACAAGAGAAATTTTCTAGATTGCTTTTAATTAATGTTTCTCAAATTTTAGAGTGGTCTGACGTAAATTATTTTGTAAAATATATGTAACATATATTATATATATATATAAATAAATAAAATAGATAAAATACTTAGAAATTTTTAATAATTTAAATACATAAATTAGAGAAGACATTTTAAGGTATTCTTTGCATTATAATTTTCTCAAATGACTTAAGGTTGATTTTAAACGAGCCATTCGCAATCATTCAAAATCAAAGCTTAAGCCCAAAAATATAATTAAATAATTTATTTTTAAATAACTTAAAATCCGTGTTAAGGAGAGAAGTGTGAACTGACATTTTTTGTGTTTATAAAGTACTTACTAATTGTATTGCTATCATGAGTACTGTCTTCAATAAAAATCTCCTCCCACATAAATCAAATAAATCTTCTAGTGATGGACCAAGTAATTCCATAACAAGTGCATTGTATTTGCCGCATGGTCCGAAATAATAGACCTCGGGTATCCCCTCTGCTATGAATTTTTAGTTAACAGAATTTTGTTTGTTGGGAAGAAATTGTAAAAAATTAAAAATAAAAAAAAACTATAAAAATTGTATAAAAAAAATGTCATCACGACGTCAACTTCCTCTTTTATCCTCCAACTCAAATACTGGCAACAACAACACCAAAACTAGGATATAATTGGGATAATACTTTTAGGAAAATGGGAATTTGGATCAATAATAAACGGATCCTAAAAACATGTGGGATTAATTCCGGCTCGGCACTCCAATTTAAACAAAAATAAAATCCATAACAACATGAATAGAAACATACTTTTAAAATTTTCCATCGATTTAAATTTCACATAATTGAAAATTGTTCATGCCGCAAACCAAAATTAAACAATAAAAACAATATCAAAAATCTACATTTACATAGTTTAAACAAATAAAATTAACTTCAAAACATAGATTTATTCCTTATTTGTCAACATCCTATTTGTAAATCACAAACCACATTGTTTATTAAACTACTATATACATATATTATATACATTATAATGTTACGAGTTAAATCCTAAACCCTGCCACCAACTATATTAACTTGTGGTGTAGTTTTAAGAAGTATTCCCATATCTAATTCAAACAATTCTAAAATCTTCCTAGCTGCCAATTTTCTGATATTCGTTATTACATTTTTGAACAAACGGTTAGGAGAAATTGATAAATTAAAGATACATAGCCAGATTTTGTATAAACATTTCTCATGTTAATACTTTAAATATTTGAATGTGGTCGAAGTGACATCAAAAATTCATACTTAGAATATGAAAACACCACCCACGAAAAATGCCAAAACGAAATGAAAAAATTCCAATAATTTTGTCGTATTTTCGAAAAATCAATTGAAGAACTATGTATGACGTATACCAAACACGATGATAAAATAATATTGCTTTTATCAACAAAAAAATTATTAATAAACAAAATATTATCTAAAATTATATTTTATTCAACTTTTACTTCATAACGACAAAATATGAAAATAAGTTTGTTTAATACTTTATACGTTGAAGAGCCATCGTTGCTATACGATTTGTGTACCTTGGTATGTCTAAGTCGTCAACACTCGAATGATGTTTTAAATTTTAGTAGTGGTTGAGGAGATGTGAAAGGTTACTACGTCACTTCCTCAAATAGTTTATTTTGTTACCATTACTAAAATCTGCATCATCGCTGCTTCTAAAACGAAAGATGAAATTTTAGATTTTAAATAAAAAATTGAACCTATTGAATACATTGCAGCTTGTGCTTCAAAGTATTGTCATGTAGATTGTTCATGGCTAAATTGTAGTAGTGTAACATAACGAAACTGTGCTATATTCTAAATAAAATGAGATCACTGAAGTTCAAATTTAACAAATTAGTCATCACTCTGATCGACATCGTTAGTTTTGTAAAGATTTATATGGGTCTATCAAGATGCTAATAAATGCCAGTAGTCTATTTTAAATAAATTTGTTCTTCTCTAAATTCGAATATCCTACTTTCAAATAAAATAACTCATATTTAATTTGAAAGCCAACATATATTTTATTATTTCCACAAAATATGAATGCTATAAATTTTTTAACATTAATTTATTTTTGATGACAATTTAAAACGGAAAATAATATAAAAATTTCACTTGTCAATTTATTATTTCAAAATTTTATTAGGTTTCTTGATAAACACAGATAAATAAAACATATATATGTATGTCCCAGAACGAGACGAAATATATTAAGAATATTGTGTTTATAAAACATAAATGAGTTGTTGACTGTTGATAATAATAATTGTGTATTTGAGTATAGCCAATGCATCTTTATGGATTGGACCTGAACTAAACTGATAGTAAAAAAATTATAAGAAATAATTGAATTCATATACACTGGTTATTGTATGATTAGCAAATAAGTAATTTTATTATGTAGTTTAATAAATTAATACTTAAAATAACAATGCATATCTTATTATAATCTTAATTTTGTTCTATATTATCCACTACTAAAAATATTAATATGTTTGTCTGGAGAAATAATATTCTATAATTTTTAAATCAATAAAATTTATTTACAAATGATTAAAAAAATTATAATTAAATTAAAAACAAACAATAACACATAACTAGTAAATGAAACAAAACAACATAAAAAAATATAAACAAACATACACAATTAAATAATTATTGCGAGTACAGTGAGTTTGAAACATAACCTAAATCGAATGGTTTAGTGGTTTTATTTTGAGAGAATGGAAGACTTATTGAGACCCTATCAAAACTTACTCACTGTACACTGTTTTTTAACGATATATCTGAATTTCATTCGAACGATCAATTTCATTTACACAACACACAGAGCAGCAAAAACACACAATTCCAAGCCACCACAATTTCCATAACATTCAGATATATCAAAGCGATTTTCCTTTTGAAAAGCTCATCTATTTCTACATAACAGAAAAAAATAATAAAAAATTAAATTAATAAAACGATAAAACAAAATATTTATATATATTTAATCTGATACAGCACAATTTTCAAAACATTAAATTTAATGAAATTGTTAATTTAATTTGAATCTGATTAATTTAAATATTATAAAATAGTGTATAACTATTTGAACTGTTCCGTTTGGGCGACTGGCATGCTTTAGAAATTTAAATGAGGAATAATATTCTGGTCTTAAAATTAAGCTTATAGCAATCTGAACGAATACATCAATCGATTAAAGTTAAGGCTGAAAGTTAATAAGTTTGAATTCAGATCCATTTGTGGTTACCTTAACAATTTCATTTAATTGTCAAACAGTAGGAAAATAATAAAAACTTAATTTACAAAATATTAAAAAACTTAAAACATAAAAACAAAAACAAAAACAAAAAGGGACGGCGGCCGACCCGGAATATATATAATTTTTTTATTTTGTTTTACTGTATTGTTTATAAACAATCCTCTATTTTGTTACCTTTTGATTGAAAACAAAATAACAACAAAAAAAACATAATATAGCACACTTACTAGTTGCTTAGAAATCATCAGAACAGTCTTGAGTGAAAATTTTCTTTGACATATATTGAAGAGATCTTCTAGTGATGGTCCCAATAATTCTAATACCATTGCATTGTAACGTCCTCCGCATGTTCCCAGATGATAGACTCGAGGTATCCCTTCTATTTTAGAAACACTATTATTTGTTGAAGACAACATTGATGATCTTGATAAAGCACGCGATGAAGATTGATTAACATTCCTTACATTTTTCGTCGAATCGACTTTTGTTTTGTTTTCAATTATAGTATTTTCATTATGGAAAAAGGAAATAAGGAAAAAATGAGGTGCATCGGATTAGGAACTTATATTAGGATTTATATATGTATACAAAACACACACAAAATACAAAAATTATAATCAGGAATTACAGAAGGATACAAAACAATGCGGTTTCTTTTTTAAAAAAATAATTATTCAGTAAGGATAATATTTGATTCTTTATACTATACAAAAAATAAGGATTTTGACGACATGATTTGACATTTTCTTATAATTTTTATAAATTCATCTTTTTTTTCTTAAATATTTCAGTAATATTTGATATTTATTTTCAAAATGACACTGCTCTTTTTTCTTCAAAGGTAAATAAAACACCTTGATTGAAATTTTTTGCCTACGTAAAAATTGAATACATAAAATTTACATAAAAGCGCGCGCATATTTTTATATTTTTTCAATAAACATGTTCATATCATATTTATATGTTTTATTCGTCCATTTTGAAAATAATTCATTTATCAATCATTAAAATAAAAATTTCTTACCATGAGCTCCTAATAATTTATAAAACCTATATTCTAAGTGAAGTTGTGGAGCCTTTGATTTCATAGGCTCCATTTTTATTGCTACATGTTCATTGTTATATAGATTTTTTCCTGCAAATATAAATAAAAACAAATGTTTAGGATATTTAAAAGGTTTATCTTATTTAAATATATAATAATTATATCGTAAATATTGGGATGGTTTTTACAACAAATATTTAAACAAAAATCATTTGTTTATAACCATTTACCCACTCATTTCTAGCATCATTAAAATAGCCTGTATTCTCAGAAAAAAATCGATGATTAATGGAAAATCATTGTAATGCCTTCGGTTAAATATTTTAAATGAGTATAACTTTTCAATTGAAACTTTATTAGTTTCACTTGATTAACTCTATGAAGCACCATTAGCATATGCAATTATCAGGCTAAATTACAATTAAAATTTGCTCTATTTCAACGTTAAGAGAAGGTTGGCACTTGAAATTTGAGCAGGATTCACAATAAACGAGTGATATTATTGAATAAATATATTTTACATAACACATTTCCGGAAATATTATTGACAACTTTATAAAACATTAGTGTTCTACATATTTTATCTTTATACTAAATAGTTTTACAACAGTCCAATTTTAACATTTTAAATTTAGTTTATTGCAGCAGATCAATAAAATATAATTTGTATTAAAAACAATAAAATAATAATAATAGTATGTATACTAAAGTTTTAATTTTTTTAATCACTGACCTATTCCAATCTTATAAAAACGCAATGACACGTCACTATTTTATTTAGAGCAGACATGAATCACACAAATATTTAAGAACGACTAAAACAAACCAACATACATATGTAGATATGTATAAAATTGTTTAAATCTATTTATAAATAGTAAACACATATGTATATATCAATTAAATTCTCGGCGAACCAATTATTTTATATTTAAACTAGATATATTTGATAGATGGGAGTTTTATGTACGGGCAGCTATCGAACTTAATATAATTAATCAAATTATTATGTATCGTTTTGTAATCAATTTGATGTAGCCATTTCGTTAAATATTATTATTTTCACTCATTTTGTGGAACAGCATATACAATGAAAATTTCCCAAAGTTCAACCCACGAATAAATTCACGAGATTTTTGTGTCTGTATTTCATAACAAATATGTCACGAATTTTAAAAGGTGTTATACATAATGAATATATATTTTGAAATGCTTATAACTGATGAACGCAACGTAGCATATATTTTCAAATTACAAGGTGCAATAGTTCAACTGTTACTAAGAAAAATCAACACCGAAAAATTCTGTAAAATATTTACTTGTCACTAAACCAATATTACTATTGCATCAAATTCTCACGAATCGAAATTTGAACTCTTTCGACCTTATTGTTATGTTTAGTGTAATGCAAAGCATTCTATTAACCAAATACAACTATAGAACCTCGAAACGAAGATCAGTTTATTCCAGAACACTGTAATCACGATTACTCAATATTTACTAGATCTCAAAAATATCGAATGGATTCTGTAGATTTTGGCAATTTATTTATTTATTTATATATATTGCTTATAATTTTGATTAAGAAGGAAAAGCGCATATGGA
Source organism: Tipula lateralis (assembly GCA_963932295.1). Lineage (NCBI taxonomy): Eukaryota > Metazoa > Arthropoda > Insecta > Diptera > Tipulidae > Tipula > Tipula lateralis. Next base: position 195,020,487 of record OZ010737.1, read on the forward strand.
AGCAACTTGTAAAAAAATTATTACTTCCATTAGGCATAAAAACCTCTTAACTTTTTTATTACAAAAGGTTAACACCATGCACGCACATCCCATTTTGAGTACAAGCTCATTTACAATAGGATGAGCAGCAGGGATCAGACAATATATTTAAAAAAATCTTAACAATTAACTTAAACTAATTATATTGTCATTCAGACACGCCATTCAAAAAACCTCGATTTAAACGTATCGGCAGATCTCAAACTCCTAATACTGTATGGAACAGAATTCCATAGAGAAATACCTCTAACAAAACAGATGAATTTAAAGCCCTAGAAGAATTTCTCGCAGGCAGCAATCGTAGTTTGGCGTAATGCGACCTGCTAAATAATAATTTTTTGAATAAATAATTTGGTTCTTTAGTTCTAAGTCGCTTCCTAATAAAAGCGCAAATCCGAAACTCATAAAAACTAGTTAAACTACAACCAAGAACAAGCCTAGTATAGAGTGATATATGGTCAAATTTCCTAATTCCGAAAATAAAACGAGTACACGCATTACAACATCTTTTTAGAATAGACATATTTTCCTGAAACATACCAAATAAGACAACATCACCATAAATAAAATGCGGAAGGAGATAGGACATAAACATTCTCTTTTTAAACTGACTATCCGTAAATCCTACCACTTTATACAAACAACTAAGTAAACCAAATACCTTTCTACTATTATAACTTTTATTAAATGATCACCCCATGTAAGAGTTTTGTTAAAAACTATCCCTAAATTCCTAACAGTAGTTGAAAACGGAATGACTGACCCATTAAATTAATACAAGGAAACGAAAACGTATCTAACGATTTTTTGTATATAATAATAGATTGGGATTTACTAGCATTCAAGACGAGTCCATTGGAAATAGACCAATTATATACTCTATCTAAATCCTCGTTAACCAGAGAAATATTACTAACAATAGAATGCTGATCTAACTTACTATTTCTATAAATTTGGACATCATCAGCAAAAATGTGAAACGAACAATGGTGAAACGAGGATTCTATGTCATTAATGTACATAGAAAATAATAAAGGACCAAGTACCGAACCTTGAGGAACACCTGAAGTAACTGGAAGAAAATTAGAATAACAACTACCAAAAAAAACTGTCTGTGAACGGTCCGATAAATAATTTTTAACTAATCTAGCAGCTGAAAGGGAAAATTTAAATTGTGTGATAAGCTTGTTATATAGAATGTTGTGATTCAAAGAATCAAAGGCCTTTGAAAAATCTAATAAAGTGAGAGAAGTCAGTTCCCTGTTTTCCATACTACGCCGAATATCATCGCTAATATTCAATAATGCAGTATTCGTGCCATGACACTTTCTAAAACCAGATTAGAAGACATTAAGTTAACTATTATCAATTATATGGGACTGAATTTAGTTTTTCACTACAATCTCAAAGGCTTTGGAAATGCAACTTAAAATACTGACAGGTCTAAATTGGAATAATAATTGAATTGTTACAAACCAGTGATTGTTGTTAATGTAAGTAAGCTACTATCTAACCTTGAAATTTTTTTTAAACTCGTAAATAACTTTTGTCTTACATATTCGAAACTATTTTTAACTTCTCTCTACTATTTAGAAAATGTTTAACTTTTTTTAAAAATTTTAACAATTTTGTAATCAAAACACAATCTGGATATTTAAAATTCTACTACTTCATTCCTTATATAAAACTAACCATGCTTATTTCAACTGTTTATAATTTAATAGATTTATCGAAGCAAATAAAATAAATTTTCCAAATTAAATTACAATACAATATTGTAATTTTGATTTTCTTATTTATATTATAACATTTTTCTTCTTATACTTATGTATTGTTAGGTTCGTAATGATATTGATTTTGAATATTGTATTTTACTTCAGTTAAAATTTGTATGTACAGTAAACACCCGGAAAATATTGGCTTAACCATTTCTCAACTAAAATTAATGTTCCATATGCTAATCTTATCCATTAAGACATAAAAATTTGATTATTTCTTATCTTTGTTTAGGTACGATTCACATACACCATCCAAAAAGGAAGCACACCACCAACTAATACTTTTAATAAAAAATTGCTACATTCCTCATATAATATTTAAATGTAATCCATAAAAACACTACAGGTATCACCAATCCATTATTCAGATGCAATTCGTATATTGACTTTTCTCGTCCTGTATACAATAATTCGTTATTCATATGTTATAAGATTTCGTTAAATAACAAAAACGAAATTTTTATAACCGGACTCTACACACACCTCACTAGTCTGAATTCAATTAAATTATTTATTAATTTCACAAAACCAGTGTAAAGTGTATATAATTGGATTTTAATTTTGTATTATGTTTCTATATTAAATTGGAATTGATTTTCCAATTAGTATAATTATGAAAATAGATGGCGCCTATATTACAAAATCAATAGAAATAAACCCACACATGGGCAATACATATGAAATTGGAAAGAAAGAGTCAACTGTAAATCGAATGATTTCCTGATGTTTCGAGTTTAAATGATATTCGTGTCCAATTTTCCTAGAACAAAAGTGCTGCGTGTTTTTCATAATTCTATTAAAATTTTGTTAATTTTAAAACTATTTCTGACTTTCTGATAGTTATTGATTAATGATCAAAATGTACATAAATATATATGAAATTACAAACATTGTATTGTGCTGACATATCAAATCGATAAAGGTTTTATTTGTAACCACATACAAACATTATATTTCATCACATTCCCATTAAATATTTATTTTTAGATTTGAAAAGAAAAAAACCTTATTTTTTTGTAAAGTATTTTAACCAAACTGTACTCGTAGTATGTATAAAAGGATCAAACTTTCTTTTGTCACAAAACATTAAACAGATAACTCAATTGAATAAAATGAGTTTGTTATTTTTCCAGGTGTTTGAAATTTATTCTTGTTAAATTTTCACTTTCAACTGTCATCATAAATACATTCGTGCATTGCAGAAAATGTCTTACTCGTCAGGACCAATATTTTACTCATGAGACCAGTGACTACATTTGTTTTGTGGAAAAAACCAAATAATAAATTTGTTTATGCATATTACGTTCGTCAAGTGATTACGTCATAGTGGAAAATTGTCAGTTTTCTTTTGTGTATAGTATAAAAAGCGAAATTAATAAGATAAGAAGAATATTGTCATAATAAAACGTAAATCTATATAGTTACGAGTGTATATTTAATGTAAGTATTTGTGCTATATATTTTCCGATGAAAAAGGAAAAATGCTTTTTATTATTTAAAGAGAAAATTTTACATCCATGCATAATGGAACTATAATAACCTATAACAGCCTAATACGATTTCTAAAAGAACTGAAGTTGCTTCTAACTTAAAGTATAATAAGCACTAATTTGAATCTGCTCTGTAGAAAAATGGTAAGTATTTCTCGATATTACTAAACCCGCTTCGGAGCGTGTTGAGTCAAAATGTTTCTTCAGTGATACATAGGTTGCCTTTTATATTTCGAGATTTGGTAACCCTAGTGTTGCAATCTGTCAACTGACAGCTCTATCGTAATGTTTTTGAGGTTATACGTATTCAGAACGTTTTGACATACGAGCGCTATTTGTGTTGTTTTCGAGCATTTCTTTCGACCAATCGACACGAGCCTTTTTTTTGAGCGATTGACAAATTGTGTGGGATTCAACGCGAACAAATTTTTTTGACAGTTTTCATGCAATATTGAGTGTATGCTGATCCCACTAATACCTAAGTTTTTCTCTATCTCAGGAGACGATCTTCCAATATCAGTTCGTTTTTCGGAACAACAACTTATTTTGGACGACCTTCACGAAATTCACCATACCATCGATAAATTGAATTCATCATACCATCGATAAACACTGGTCCTTGATGAAGCTTCATCGCCAAAAGTTGAATTAAGTTCATTCATGTACTGCTGCTGAGTTAATCCACGTCGAAAGTTGTAAAAAATAATCGCACGAAAATGTTCACGATTTAATTCCATTCTTGGGGCCAGATGAATCTTTTAATTTACTGTAAACAACACAAATAGCGCTCGTATGTCAAAACGTTCTGAGTACGTATAACCTCAAAAACTTCTAACTTTACGATAGAGCTATCAGTTAACAGATTGCAACACCAGGGTTGCCAAATCCCAAAATATAAAAGGCAACCCTCGTATCAATTATATCATTCGGTAAGGTTATCCGTCTTTTCAAACCTTAATAAAGAAATCATTAAACGCAGGTCTTCTCAATTAACTGTTGCTATTTAGAGATAATATTGTATCGACTATATCTATGTCAACGCATTTAAGGCGAGTTCCGTGTTGCGTTTTTTCCGTGTTGCTTGTCTTCGTTCCTTTAGTCTAAAATTTTTTTAAAAATAACTTGTTTTTTCTAGTGAATTTTTTTCATCAAGTTGGTTTAACTTTATCTTTTGGACGGGACGAACATGACGAGAAAGAGATAGCATGGTATTTAAATAGAAGAGACGAAAATAAAATGAGTCGAAACAACATATTGGTTCCATATATTCTTTGCGGGGCTCTTAGCATGAAACACGTTAGATCAGTATGACAAAAATTAGCTCTTACAACAATTTTAACATAAAACGCGATTTGACTTTTCACTATAGATAGCACTGTGAGTACTGCTTTAAAGTAGTCGCACTCTTTCGCGGTTATGTGTTGATGTTCCACCTCTATATTTATGTTATAACTGTAAGACTGCCATTTTATAGTAATGAATGACATTGAAGATCACTCACCTCATTAGTTTTTCATTCTAGCATTTAAATGATTGTAATCAATTAAGGAAAAATACTCCTATTATGGGTTCTATTCAAACTAGACTAAACAATCAATTTTATTTCTATAGAGTACATCTGACCCAATCTTTAAGTTTAACCATTAGAATCTACACAACAAATCATCTTTAGACGAACCGAATCAAATTTCTAGTTTTAACATTGCCTTTAGATGATGGAAAAAATCAATTCTCAGATAACCTAAATATATAAAACAAGTAAGATTCCTAATTATGTAACCACAACGTCCACCCAATCCACTATTATCTAAATAAAGCAAGTTTAACGAAAGAAAATATTGATCTATCACCGTTATGGTTTGGTTAAACAATGCTGCAAATTCTTGAAATTTATATGTATGTAAGTTTTTGTGTTCGTACAAAAAAAGTAAAAAAACAAGTATGCAATAAAACTCTTAAGTTTCTCTTAAACGGAAATCATAAATAAGAAAAAAATTAATTCAACCTCTCTATTATAACACTGAGTTTTATATTTCCTTCTTCTCCACAATCGTTTAGTTTTCATAGTATGTATGTGATTCACCTTACGAGTTGTAGGAACTTAAAATATTGGTATGAATAAAAGAAGTAGAACCACACAATATTGAGACGATAGTTAAGTATGTGTAACTGAGTCATTTTTTTTAAAGATATACAGCTAAATATGAAATGGTGAAAAACACCTAAACCGCGAATGAACCTTTATATAAACTGTATGATGCACTACATTAAATAAAAATACCATTTATTTGCATAAAATTACGAAATGATGACGCCGCTTCGTTTCGAATTGGTTGAAATGTAAAAAATTGTTGACACAATAATAATTATAGTTTTGTTCATTTGCTTAAGCTAAAAAACATCGCGTGAATATTATAGGGCATGAAACACAATGGAGCTTTCGACATTTGAAAGTCCTACCTTGTATTTATCTGTATTGTAAACTCCTTTCGGGTTGAACAACGTACAAATTTACGTTTGCTTTAGTAATAGAGAAAGTAGCAAAGCACTTACTTGTATGTATGTATGCAAGTATGTTACATTTGTTTTTTTCTAGTCTTTGAAGCAGTTAATAATATAAGTAAGAAAACTATAGTTAGCAGAAATATAAAGAAACAAGCAACAATATTTGCTAAAAATAAAAACGTACACGTATAAACATGTTAAAACCTGTCTCGACAATGGTGCAGTGCTTTTGTTGTTTCATATTATAACATATTTTTTCATTTTCTAAACAAAAATATATCTTATTAATGTATGCTTATATTTTGTTCTTCTTAAGTCATACATAACTTCTTTTATCTTGCGCAACAGTTAGGGTGAACATTCTACCCCTTTTAAGTGGCTAAGTTCTTTTCTTGCATTTTAGTAACTTAACATGAATTGTTATATATGAACATCATCATATATGTAGGTGTAAGATTAGCAGAGAAAACCTATTTGGTTCTTCTGGACATTTTCAAATATGGAGGGTGGGCCGAGACACAACAGCTCACCTGCCCTCGTATACTATTGGGACGAAGCAGGTCGTAAATATTATTACCGAAAAGAACATATGGGACTACAACAGACCTTTTAACCTCCCCTGTGACGGTCAAAATCCTGTTCAAATTGGAAATTACTTCAATTGTGCGAGTACCACTTTTTGCAAAAGAGATAAATTGCAAATATTGTCGTATCAGCCTGCTTTCTTACCCCCAGACTGTTCTAAAGGCGATAGAATGAAGTTAGACTTCACTGAATACCAATTCACATAGGTAGCAAAGGAAATGTTTTAGCTGATAAGTTTGCCCCTATCGTTCAGCTTCCACTTTTGTCTTAAGAGATATCGAATTTCACTTTGGTGATTTGTCCAACAAGAGATGGGACATCATCTCTTGTCGCCTATCCAAAATTTTCTATGGACCAATAAATCAACAAAGTCCTTCTTGAATTATGATAGACGGACCTTGAGGATCTTTTTGGCCAAACTCACGAGGCATTGTTCTCTGAATCACATGTTCCGAATGAAAATTAGAAACATCGCAAACTGCGAACAGTGTGGAGAAGGAGAAGAAAAGATCACTTCTTGTGCTTCTTTTTTCATACTCTTCCTATAGATTGCACTGCTTTACATCAAAATTCCTATTTGAGGATCAATTGACGACTTTGAAGATACCAGATATCTTAAACTTTATTAGAAGAACAAATAGACGTCGGGACTGTTAGTGTTCGTCTAGGAAGGGATGGCACAATGGACCAATCAAGCCTGAATAACTGGTAAAAATAAATATTAGATTAACATAATATTATTGAATTTCATTTGGTCAGAAGAAAAATTAAATTTTAAGAGCACTTGGCTTTTAAAAAAAGGGAACTATAGTTCCAAATTTTTCCCTAAAACTACAAAAACAATCTTAGGGAAAATCATATTTAAAACGTTTCATCACCATGTGCATCATTTCATATTGAACTACATTTCATCTTTATAATTATTTGAATTTTTTAGTTTGATATGAAATCTCCATGTCGTTCTTAAAACATTAATAACGTCAATGGGGAACCGCATGCGAACCGTTGTAGACACAAGGGGAGAGGCACAAACACCAGTTTTGGTTGCGTTTTAATTCAAAATTTATTATGAAAAAATACAACTAATTTTCATAAGAAAAGATGTCATTTAGATTCACTTAACTATTTGGCTTTCAAAAAAATAGGGAGTTGTGAAAATTGACTTAACAGTTTAAAAATTTGCCTTTTGTGAGCGCTGACTGTTTGAGTGGATTTAGTTGCTCAGGAGTTTATAAAAACAATAAAGCTAAAAATTTATGATTTTGTCTTAGCCTGTTATATTTTTTCATTTCCAATTATGTACTTTGTCTTTTAAGGGAGAGAAACTTAAATAACCCGGAAGTACTGATGCCTCTATTACCGGCATTCGATCCTATATTTTTCAACCTCAATCCGAGCTTTTAAACAATATACCATATATTCTATATTAGATTTCTCTTATATTTTGATGTACGAAATTTTCAGACATGTTTACTCATTCGAAAATACCTTCTTTCGCCATTCCGTATTTCTAATGTTTTGTAATTAAAATGCCAGTCAGATTATATAGAAGACGAAGGAAAAATCAGAACAGACACGACACCAATCTAATTTTTTTATGGAAGACTTAACTTTGATATTTCAAAAGCAAATATTTTTGTCGTTTAGTAAAACACAATCGATAAGTGATATAGTGAAGCACAAATCGATCTACAAAGCCAAAATTAATCAAAACCTATTGTTCTCTTATCATTTAATTATTGTTTCGACCAAATACATAATGCAATGAAATTTTCTTGTAAAAATAGTATTTTTTTTTGTTTCGAAACAGTGTGCGTAAGAAAAATAACCTGCCACGAAGAGTAAAAATGTAGGTTGATTGTAAATAGCGATAAAAAAATCTTTTTATTTTCCATGATAATATTCTTATCGGCTTTTTATATATTAAAATGCTTTTATATTGATAACTGAAATGAAAATTGATAATACAGGGCAAGTAATCAGATAGGAGAAGTAAGAGTGGAATAGCTTGTCTTTTAATTGAAGAATTGATTTTATTTTATTGAGTTAAACAAAATTTGAGTCATAATAGTATACCATCGAATTAAGTCAATAAATGATCACACTCAAAAATAAAAGTTCACTCCAAAAAATTTTACATTTAGACCATTAATGTCATCCACATATTTCAAGGGCAAACTATTAAACTAAACCCGCTTTATAGTTAAATCACACTATATGTTTTAAATTAATGAAAGAAAAACTATAATTAATTTTTACACTAATATATGTGTATGTTGTTATATAATATATGAGACCAAAATAAAAATAAAAATTAATAATTTTACCTTAATTCCAAGTTTTATTGAAACATATAAACCAAACAATGAAAAAACAAATAAGAAAACTACATAAATAAATATTTTATTTCTTCAACGAAACCAATTATGTAAATATTTAGAATCAAATATGCAAATCCTACATCTGTGTAAATAGGATAATTAGAGTATAAATTTTGCTATATATAATCTCTAATTTTAATCGAAATTGAAAGAATTGTATATAAAACTTGTTATGGATCGTTACGTGTTTACGATAATAGTTGCAATCGCAATTAGTCCAACAGTAAGTAGATTTTATTAAAATTGGTGCGGAAATTTTATAATTTGTCGTAAATATAATTTTAGTTAATTTCGCCAACGCCATTTTTTTGGAGAACAACGACTACAACGACTACAACTACAGCAGCAACTACTGTTTCACTTAATAGTAGTAGTGATTCAACAACAGATAGTAATTCTACATCTCTTAATTTTAATAATGGAAACAGTTATTCAGTGCCCTTAAGTGTCAGTCAAACAGGAAGTACTGTCGATGGAGCGATGGTGACAACAATTGATCAATTTGTTGGCGATTTAAACATTACAGTACCAACTGGACGGCGATCAACTAGATCAGTAAAAACATTTACGTCCAATACAACCAACTATACATCCGATATTCAAAACTGCATTAATCAATATCCATTTGATTATGAAACTCTTCTGAACAATGCTGTTTCAAGTGTTATTAACTGCATTTCAGCTGGTGGTACTTCACGATCGATATATGACGAAATAGTAATTCGAAATTTAATTGAACAATTTATAGATTACGAAATTATTAATAATAAACAAAGCAAAACCCTTTTTAATGGTTTACAAACAAATATTTTCCAATGTGGTTTAGAGGCTAGCGATATAATAGCCCAACAAGCTCTCGAAACAGCACAAAATATTAATAATTGTATCGCAAATGGAACATCAACTACAACAACTACCACCGCATCATCTGCTTAATTTTATCACATACACTTGTATAGTTTCACTTAATTAAGAGCACTTTAATAAAAAAAATTATAATTTCAATTAAATCTTACCTAATCTTAATTCACCGAAATTTCCACTGCCGATTTTTTTACCAACACGAAAATTTGGTCCAACCATTAGCACACCGGACGATGAACTAACGGAATGGCGTGCTGAATACATACCGGTGGCACCTCTTGCACCACCACCACCACCTCCTCCACCACCACCACCGCCTCCACCAGTAGTTGGTGCTGCTACCGTAGTCTGTACGCCACCACTAGAAATAAAATAAAAATTATTACATATATACCACCAGTATAGGCAAATAGTTAAATTAATTAAACAATCACTTATAATCGTTTGGCTATATAATACATATATACATATTTATGTATGTATAGGTAAGAAAATTATATTTTATATTCTATTTAGATATTGCATGTTTAAGTAAAATCCAAAATACCATTGAACCTTGGAAATTCTAATATAATATTTCACACAAATATAGAAATTTCCCATTATAAGATTTTATATTGTGCGCCAGTCACATAATACAAGTAGTAGGTAGTTGGTTCTTTATTATTTAAGTTTTTAAACATATATTATATAGTTTGTAAACCATCACTTCTGTTGGGCGTTCTAGACTTACAGAACAAAAATAAATTATAGAACTGTGTAATCGTTATGCATATATATCTTATATCTGCTTTTCATTGCAATTTGCATGCAAGCAATAACGATCCAAATTGCAGTTTGCAAACATTTAGAATAGAAACGAAGGTTTACTAAGGATGTTATCATTAGCTGCCGCCCTGCAATGTATTCTGTGTGGTTTTTGCGTATATATATATATATATATATATATATATATATATATATATATATATATATATATATATATATATATATATATATATATATATATATATATATATATATATATATATATATTTATATGTATATATATCCTGAACTCGTTATCATTTCTTTTGAAGACAACAATAAAAAAAATTTAGGCGCAATTTAACCATATTTGTCTATGACCTAAATATAATTTTACACTCGGATTACCACTTTAAAGAAAATCCTTTTTATGAAAATCGTTCATGTGAAGTCAGTAGGAAATCAAACACGTGGATTATATATAAAATTTTACAATTAAAATCAATAGAAGGGTAAATTACACATGTACGTAAATTAACATGTAACGATATTGTTATTTTCGCGGTAAATTTCATAAAACTAAATTCGTAGCAGTTTTGGAAGGATTTGGCGAAATATTAGAACGCAGTCTCCCTCATCATACAGTAAATTAATTTTCTTATAACTGTTATTATATAACATTTTCTATTATATTCATTAAGTGTTACACTTGTCATCGAATCACATTTAATATAAAATAAATTATGTTACAGCATAATTAATTTCTCCGATTCGATTGAAGCATTATAGTAGTAATCGATTCATAAAACTTTTAAATTTGTTATTTGTACAATTAATCATTTATATTTCTTTAGACATAAGAATATCACATTTTATAAACTTATCGCAATCACGTTTTCAACTAAGGATTACGCATTAGAAATCCTCTTTGTTCAATATGTTTGTGAATTAATCGAAATGGCAAATAACAAACACGTGCCAGTTAGAAATGCCATATATATACACAGATTAGTAGTTTATGCCACGAAGATTTGATATTGCTAACACAAAAAAATTGAACCTACACTAACATTAGACGAGGTAGCTTTATAATTATGTATATAAGCTGTTTATATTTTATAATAAAAACATATTTTTTGTAGGAAACACTCATATTTAGGTTATTGTTTTTCTTTTATATTATGAAAAAACAAAAAAAAATTACATTTTCATATTTTAAAAGAAAAATCAATAATAAAAGTTATAAATATAAAATTAAGGTGAGGTTCTTAAGACCTCATGGTGCACTTCTTAAAAACTGTGAATTATTGTGTATATTTACTCGAGAAAACCAATTTTACACCGAAAGTTTTTAAACAGAAACATTTTGTAACATATTAATTAAGACAATTGTTTATCACAAAATTTCCACGAAAATAATGACGAATATCGCACGTCCCAAAGTATACTAAAAATCAAAAAAAATTGTTTCACTGTCACCCACAAAATATGAAAATTTGTATATGAAACAACAACAAAAAAAATAAGTACATAATTACTAAAGAAAATCTAATGAATAATTATTATACAGTTAACTGAGTATGTATATCAGAGCAATCAACTTTATTATTTTCAAGGATAAATAATATAACAATATTATATTCACGAATGGTGATTGGTCAACGACAATAGAAAATTATGAATTTTTTCCTTACCCTTTTTTTCCACTGTGGAACGATTGACTAACATCAAACAAAATACAACCAAAAATTTATTGCTGTTGTAAATAATTATCCAAAAATAAAAAAAATAAAAGTCTAGATTAAAGATTATATTTAATTTTCCTCATTTTTCCATTAAAACACACATACCATTACATTTTTATCATTCTGTGTTTATGACGAATAGCGTCCGAAATTTTACAACGTGCTTGAAAAATTTTGTTGTTTAGTATTAAGCTTGCTTGTATTACATCCATAATTAAATTTCCTTGTTTTTCTTTTTACTTTATTGATATAAAACTCTTTCACCATATTAAGCGGTTTTACATGTCTTTAAATTATCATCTAATGTTTTGGTTGTGTGTAACTAACAAAAAAAAAAGTCATTTCCTTAAATGAAGAAATAACACCATTATATTAATGGCTTTTTATATTTTTCGTTTTGTTTCACGCAAAAGGAAAATCAGTTTCATTTTCGTATAATATCCTTCTTTTAGATATTTCACGTTCAATCGAGTGCAAAATATAATTTAAGATGGAAAACAATGAAAACGTGTGCGAATTTTCAGTAACACTTACGAAAAAATCATCGTTTTCATGATTGATTTTGACAGTGAAATGTGATTTCACAGGGATTTTCAATTGAATTGTTTTTCAAATCAAGTATTTTAAAAAGCTGTAAAAGTATATTGAAAACAGATTAGATCGAAATACAGTTGCTTTTCGAATCTTGTTAAGTTTATTATTGGCATATATTCTAAATATGATTTTCCCCATTCATACATTCTAAATATAAAATGAGTCCTAATATTTCTCATAGTTAGAAGTTCCACACGTGTGGAAATATTTCAGCGGAAATATTATTAAAGGCATCAAATTACAGACGAAACAGGGACGAACTCCGGTTTGGGATTACGATAGTAGCTGAGCTTTACAAAATGATAATCACAATTGATTGCTAAATCGTCTTAATATTTTGTAACAACCTTGACCTGATCAAGAAAAATTAATGTTGCAATAATTTATTTTTTTCTATTATAATGTGACATAAATTTTATGCTAATTAATTATATTTTGAAAAGAAAACTAAATGAAAATATGTGAATAGAAAAACTTCGTGTTTGAGTATCACAGAATTTCAAAGTAGAAAACCTTGAAATACAATTAGATTTATAAAAAAAAAAGTTTATTTTAGTGAATTTATGTGGAAAATAAATTTTCTTCTTTTTTTAACTTTTCCACTTTTGAGATTAATATTAAATAAATTTATATTAAATATATAATATTATATATAGAAAGTTCTACGTAATGTCTAAATAAGTCAGCGGAAATCCATGAAATTTCCTTATTGTTCTACTTACTTATATCTTATTTGATACTTCATCTCGATTTAAAATTTTATGAATACTACATATGTGTTGTATATTTATAAATTTTTGTCATGATCGTTGAGTTATAAAAAAAACCATCAACTTTACTTAGACGATCTACTTCATATTATTATTTTTGTAATGAGTTTAATTTTAACCGGTTTTTATGTTATTGAAAAATATGTTTTCTTTTCTTTGTGTAAATTGTTAAAAACTTAAAATTAAATAAATAAATGTAGTGACTGTAAGATGGGGAGTCAAAAAGGGCATTTTGTATTCCCACATTAATCCGGTTTGTATTTTTTATAGAAATATTTTGTAATAATATCTCGTCACCACACCGACATAATTTATATATAAATGCATCTGTCAATAATGTCAATGAACTAAACAAATTTATCCCGTACATAATAATTCAACATCACCGTTGTCGGACTTTACCAATGATCGTAAAACAAACTTTTGCTTGTTTTACATGTTATTAACTATATCTCGACACTAGAGTATAATTTAGCAACACTTGTTCCACATTTGATATTTTAAATTAATAACATTTACTTATATATTTTCAACATAAAAATTAAGATATGGCTGAAATTATTAGTGTGCAACTGTAAATTACGGTTGTAACGAAAAATAAACGATGGTTTATTTTCTTCTAATATTCTTTCCAGTCTACCTAGGTAGCGTAATAATTACTTTTCCATTTTACTATTTTTCTACTGCTAACCATTACATAACAATAAATAGATTTCACACACATCGCATCACTCATTCAGTTAAACATATTTTTATCGAATGAAGTTTCTTACAGTTTATAAAAATATATTATGTAGTTTCCTAATGATTTGACCTTATATTATTGTTAAAGTGTTATAACGTATAGTGTTATTGATAAATATAAGTCTCCACTCAAGCCAGTAGGCAAAATTTATTAAATTTTTGGATTTTTAAATCATAATCTTATACATATGAGCAATATGAGCAATCATAATCTTATACATTTGATCACATACATTCTTAGTATGGGCTTTGCAAATAAATTCTGTAATCTCAGACTGTTAATGTTCTCTCTTATGGGTTAACACTACTAATAATATTTTATTACTAATACAGCCAATATGTTTGGCAACACCACACAGATTGAGTAATTTATTAAATTCACGTTAAAATATTAAACTCCAAATATACAATGACAGTGGCTATGATCCGCACGTAGATGTAACGAAGTAAGTGGTTTTCCTACTGAACATTTTACAGTTTAAAATATATTACTACTATATGATATAGCTAATCCTTTGCCTGTATCGAAACATTTTTTATTTCAACATTTGAAATGAGATCATATTACATAATAAGTACACTTTCGAAAAATAAAAACATAAGTACATTTATAACTAAGCGTGTTTGACATTACATGCTTAATAATGCATTTTGTATTCTTTCTTAATATTTCGTAGATTTCCAGTCATATATATTATTTTTGCACGATTCCTACAGAACTCAAAACTTAAGAATAGAGAGGCAAAATTGATTTTAGATTGCAACATCAAGCTTATATATTTGAGGTTCAATTTAGTTAATTTGTTTTTAAAAATTATATTAACGGATTATATTCAATCAGCAGGTTGAGTTCTAAAATCTATTATACTAATTTCGTGCCATTTGAAAAAGGTATAAATAATATACAAGTAATGTGTATTTTTTGAGCATATCAATAATACACATACAAAAGTACAATCAACTTCAGCTTAGGCGTTGACTCACTCATAAGTATAAAGGCTATAAAAGCAACATATTACTGAATAGTAACTGTTTCGATAAATTATAATATAAATTTATGAAAATGGTTAATTAACTTAAAAAATAAAATTAACAGTATGCAAAACAAAACACATATAATTAAATGACAACAATATCTTTATTTATTTTAACCGGAAGTAAATCAGTATATTTGGAAATAAAGAAATTTGAGCATTTCTTAATAGATACATAAAATATTGAAATTGCATAAAAGCATGTAATTCAAGAATAATCAAATCATGCAGTTTTAACTGTATACACAAATTAAACTTTAGCGGTTATAGTTTCCGTTCTATCGGCGCAAAACTATCAACAACCCATATGAGAGAAGCATAATTATCTCATCTATTACAATTACAGTACAAGGTCAATTATAATAATTGTTTGAAAACAAAACTTACAAATACTTATACCACAAACAAAAATATAAGAAAAATATCTACAATTTAACCTCAATGTGTTTTCGTTATAACAAATTTATTTTATTTACTCAATTCGAAAACTGAAATAAACATTGATAAGAAAATTGAACGATGTAAAACTGGAATATAAATTTTGCACATTCTAACAAATTCCAAATGAGTGTGAACACGAAATTCATAACTCGAATAGCACAGCACTTTTAACACTTAAATATATATAGATATAAAATCTTCACTTACAGTAAACACTAGGATAGTATAAATTCATAATTATACACTCTGTATTTATTTAAGAAATCACTAAAATAAGCATTACTATATATTAAGTTAACTTTATTATTTTTATAAGCAAGTAAACGATCTTTATTTCTAAATCTTATATACGAAACACACACAAAAAAAAACAAGTTTGAATATTATTAGTAAGAGTAGTACATTATTCGTTTAGTTCACGGTTGAATATATTAATTATACATGGATTAATAAAAAAACGAAATCTAAAATGTCTATTGGAGCTGTTGAATAACAATAGAATGTTCAACAATGCCGTTCAAATAAAAACTGACTTAAAATTATTTTGAAATCAACACACAAAACCATATTTTTTGTTGTTTCCAAGAAGTATAACAAGAAATTGAGAGTGAGAAGTAGAAAATGTATGTACATACATATAAATCATAAATACAACTACACCAGCAAACGTAAAGAAATTCAAAATTGTTATAAATTAATTATGAAATATACAGTACGGACTAAAGTATTGGTTGGACAATTAATTAGATAATAAAAGGATATGACTCACCTACTCGTACTGATATCAAAATGTATTAATACTATCTTCAGTCAACACACAACAGTCAAGTACTGCATATTATATACGGAAAGTATTCAACGGTTGAAATAATAGTAAGTTTAGTCACTTTATTAAATTACCGAAAAGTCACGCGGTAAGCTTTAATACACAAAATATCCATACACTATAATCCTAGTTTTAGATGTAATCCTATTTATATTCCCAACTGTAATAATAATTCAAACGATTTATGGACTTTGATGGTATACATTTTGTTTTTATATTGGTGGCTGATGCTTTATTTAGAATGTATGTGTGTTTGAGCCCAAAGAGTATGAGAATAACCTACTCATTCCCAAACCACACTGATATTCATTCATCATCCTCTTATATACCATACGTAAAAATCAAGACTTAATATAAAAAAATAAATAACAAAGCAAAACTATGTAATTTATAAAAGCAGAAAAAGGAACTGAAAGGTAATTATGGTTGATTAAAGGTAATTATGCTTGATAAAAACAAATTCTAGAAGTAGAAAGTATGTTAGCAAGCAATATACCTTGTCTAGTCATCATATTGATTACACTAAATTTAGATTATATAATATGAAATATAGATTGTTAGGTTTACACATATCATTTTCTCTGTATACACATGAAAAATTGTAAAAAATGAGTACATCTATTTGTACACATACTGCAGCAAACTATTATAGTAAAAAATTATTTGTCAGCGGAACTCTCGTATCTATAATGACAAAACACATAGGAAAAAGCAACTACTGGGTTTTCATAACTTCCAATTTAGCTGGAAAAAAATGATAAATATCACCCTGTACTGTAATATTGCTCATTTCATATCAAATTCATTGCTAAACGATTTAATAATCACCCAACCTATTGGTTTGATAGTAGCCTGACCCAGTTTAGCTATACGACCAATGTATAAATGTATCAACCTAATCAGATAATGATTAATTAATACATTACGTATAGTGCATAAAAAAACATATTTTATTCTTTATTTGCCATAGAGAAAGAGAAATAAATACAATAGTACCGTGAAAATTCAAAACACCATTAGTATCGCGACAGCTAAGAAACAAATCCAGGTTGTGATAAAACTGTCTTTTAGAGGGTTATTTTTAATTTTAACCATTTCGTACATACAAAATCTTAATTCTAGTAAGTCAACTACAAAATTATCAAAAATAATCGAAAGAATTCATTAAATATAATCAATTATTTAATAGTTTCGGGGAAGAACTTCGTTTCTACAATTTGTTACGTTAGCTTACATATATTTAATGGTTATGTATGTTAACCATAAAATATTTTTCTTCGTAAGACTAACTAAGTTAATTTTATATTAGGGAACATTTAAATATAACGAACCATTGTCATCATATTCAATTAATCGCGATCGACCTATTCATATAGATTTGATGTGACCCGATATTTGAATTTTATTTTTTAGCTCTTTACGTATATTACGTAAAGACACAATGCTTTATTTAATCAAACATGACATGTCAAATTTAAAATAACAAGCCATATCTAATAAAGAATTTTGTTATTTTAAGAAACTGAATTTAGTATAAATTCAGCGAAAGAATTAAAAATAAAATATTTCACATCTTATATAAAAAGTGAAATTAAAAATGAAAAATGGGATGCCCAAAATTCATTCACATAAAGTTTTGTTAGTTTTACTACTTTTTTTAGTTAGACTTAGCCAACGCACACTATTAAATACTGAAGCCGGTTATATATCTTTTACTAAGAAGTACCATTGAGCACAAACATTTTTAAGGAAATTGGATAGAATATGATGTCGACATTCACATAGATTCAAGAACCGTGATATGGAAGAAGATGACATCGTGTTGATGAATCACAATTGATTGGTACCACTACCAAGGTAGGAATAGTTAGGATCGCAGTTATCAAAGACATTGCTTATCTGTTGTAACGAAAACAGCAGTGCATTAAAACTTTTATTATTCAAATGATAAAATAATTGGGTGAGTAGTCAAAATTGATCACATTTGTTTTATTAATTAATTTGCATTCCGTTTGAGTATAGAAAAAAACGAAATTAATTAAAATGATTTTTTATAGAATCTAATAGCATACTTAATAAACTAAAACCATATTGAGCTTATATGCTGGAACAGTAAATTATTGTTACTAGCTAATTGTCCTCGAAATTGTTTTACAATAACAAAATATATCTAGAAATCTGTTTAGAAATAAAATTGAAAATATTTGTAATGAAATACAACAATTAAAATTATCTAGAGATTAAATTAATCTTTATGAAGCAGCAAAAGATAAGTTATTTGACTGCAGAAAAATTAGAACATTTTTGTTTATTTTATTTACAAAAATGTATTCTCTGTTATCTGCTTTGGTGATAATAAAATAATGATGACTAAACAAGGCTTAGATGAACATATATTTTATTAACATTGTGATCATTTTAAAGTTTACCTAATTTCAATCATTCTTAGAAGAAAACTACAAACGAATGACGTTTTTTAAACGTGGAGATTAATATAACATAAATCATAAGTTTTATCAACAATTTAAACACTTATAGAAGATTAAATTACTTAATTCAAAATCGAATGAAAAATAAATTATAAACTTAAACATTGTTCAAACCCCAAATCAATGACGTAATAATGCCTTCTCCAAATTGAATTTAATTTAAACTTAAGAAAAACATATGTCGCTTTTGTGCTACACTAATTATGCACTTCATTTTTATACCTCGTAGAATCTAAGCATAATGACGTGAGTGTATATTGATGAACGATGATAAAAGAATGTAAACAAGTTTTTTTTAATAATATTTTCAGCACAATTATGGCGTTAACGCACAAACTATAAAAATTATAGTGCGTGTTATTGAATATAATAATTAAAACTATTTTATGGTTTAAATGTTGTTTTCATATATGTATGCATGTATGTATATATGAAACATCTGTTTGATTAAAAAAGAAATCTCTGTGTGTGTGTAATAATACAAATACAATAAAATAATAAAGAAAACATATACGTACAAGCCAAATATTACCATAAGTGTTTGGTTGAAATATAATATTATCACATAGGATTTTTTATTACGATACCATCTCCCAAGTTGTTTATTTATATAGCTCAACTATTAAGTGTTTTATAATACATCACCAGACATGGTAACACTGCGGAGTTTCTTGACTGTCAAATTAAAACAGCCTTAACTCACGTTATATTCAATATATTTAAATAAATAACCGTTAACACTATATTATTTGACTTAAGTACTTATATATTCATATTGTGTATATATTATACGGATAGACGCAGACACATTACAACGACAGATGAATGTACTATATAAAGTAAATGCAGTTGAATGATCGAATAATGAGAATATATTGGTGTTGCATTTCCACAAAATAATTAATATTACATACGATAGAAAAAAAATGTCTTTATATTACATGCAATATTTAATAGGGTACTCTTTAACACTTGTATTCAGACAAATACTATAGCTTCCGTAAACAATTACGTATTATTATTCAATCAAAAACATTTCGATATCAACGAGTCACCCTGTCTATGATTTACTAATACATATAAAAACGATATAGACATGCAGGGACATAGGACGTATCGAAATAGAATTGATTTTTTTTATAATTTATATATTATATTTTAGCAGCATTTTTGAGTTCATTCTACCAAATCAAGGTTATTGATTGGTTGAAAAAAAAAGTGGTATGAATCATTTCAACGCAAAGTAAAAGTTGTAAAGGTGCAATCATACGATTTTCGTATTATGAATATAAAATACAAACACTTGAAATATTATATTAAAAAACATGTGGGTGTGTATCGTTTTTTTGTTTAATGGATGCAATTTTTCTTTATAAATATTTTATCTAGTTCTTATATAAATTAGTAACTTCCTGATATAACATTTATGATCTTTTGTTTTATTGTGAATTATAAAGAAATATTTAGATTTAGTAACCCATTTTAGACTAGCGTGGTTTAAATAACGACAACAATACGTACCTCTTTCGTTTCTATATGGTTTGTATTGGGTTTAAATCAATAATCCATCGTCACAGAATTAAATCACTGTACTGTCTATGTACATATAAATATGTATGTGTAAATAATATAAAACGAAATAAAAGTTTCATTCGGCTCGAAAAAAAAAACACATTCAATCAATTTCATATAAACAATATCGCACACTTCCACTGATTCATACAGAGAAAATAATAATAATAAAAAAGCAATTTCCCCAATCGACTTGTGTTGTCAAAAAAAAAAATCAATTTTTGTCTAATTGCATCACCATATACATCACACATTTTCAATTAGGACCATACACATATGGACACACAAATATGTACACTTATACATTTATATCACTTTCATATTTATTTATTACCTGATTATTTGTTTGTTTCTCTTTTTTTCACGTATTCGATTTTTATCATTATTAGTCATCAGGATATACTGTCGTCGCATATTTTTAATCGACAGGAATATTTTATAAAGTAATTTATCAAATAAATATTGAACAAAATAAAACTTAAAAAATTGATTGTGATTTCGAACAACGATCAAATTCAGTTATGAGTTTCAAAATAATAAAAAAATATAATATTACATGTATATGATGTTCATAATAGAATAATATACAAAAATATAAAACCATATAGTATACTCGTTATACATATGTAGCTTAAATAAAATAAAAATTGACAATTATTATGTATATATATATATATATATATATATATATATATATATATATATATATATATATATATATATATATATATATATATATATATTATATTTATATATTATATATTTACTATGTACTTACGAGTTTATACATACATATTATTCTTTTTAATTCAAAGTAGATAGATAACATACTCGCATACATGGAGTGAGATTATAGTATAAATAAATAAAATAACCAATATATGTATTACAATTACAAATAATACGTATAATAAATGTTGTTTATTTAAAATATATGTGACGATAACGGCAAAGAACGACGACTACGAAAACGAAGACGATATGTAAATACAATTTTTTATATAATTTTTTTTGGTAAAGTCGAAAGTGAAATGTCTAATAAAAATAATATTTGTTGGAATACTTACTTAAATGTAGTTTTTGTTTCGTTTAAATATAATTAATTCGATAAAAAGCAGGAAATAGTAAAATTCTGAATAAAAAGGTTTCAAAATAAGGAGATATATGTACTTGTTAATTTACAGTGGAATACCACTATCAAATTATTTATAATAATTAATGTTACTGCGTAATATCTAACTACGCAGAAGGTATAATGCCAAAAGGCTTTGTTAATAATAATTTATTCCGGAGAATTCCTATAATTGCGATTGATTCGAAAAAAGAGATATATAACAATAAATCCAATAGGAAAGGTTAGGTTGTTGTGGCTGGATGCACACTTAGACCGGCGTTTGGTCTTTTGTGATACCATTCTATGTACGGCTATAGGTCCGAGTTTTCGTAGAACCTTCTGCGCATTGCATAGCTCAATGTCAGCCTATAGTACTGACATGGAAGATGGGTCGGCCCATGGATTCTAAACATGACAGGGGTTTCAGATATGTTCATTTTACACCACCGATCGCATCGCCCAGACGATCGAAGGTGAAAAACCCATTTTGCATCTTGCCCCGAATCGAAATTTGAACCCGGTACCTCCCGCTCCAACTGCCGCAGTTTTAACCACTGCGTCACCTGGGCGGTCTAATACTAATATATAGAATCCAACTCCTAAATTTGAAACTATTAATATTAACTAATTAATAATATAAATGCTTTGATGTCACATTTTTAAGACTTACACCACTTGTTAGATTTCACCATGGCATGAATAAAAATCGAAGTTTTAAAGAAAATTTAATTTCGAAATTTGGTCAATAGCAACTACACTTATATGGTATATGACATAATGAATGTCCACATCTACCCAAATAGTAAAATTAAGAACGACGTAGTTTTGTAACTGTTCCGAAATAGCTCTCTTTTTAGACCTGCAATTGTAGGTGACAAAACATCGACTTAACTCACACGATCATGGTAGATAATTTATGTGTACAGTTTTGGATCATTCGAGGGAATGTGGTGTTTAACAAAACGATTGTTTGAAGTACTGTATTTGTACCCACATGTTCTGGAGGATTATGGCTGAACAACATCACATCAACAATACCTTTCCACTTCACATTTACGTCAATATTTTATACTGTTTGTTATACGTCATGTTAAAATTGTTACCAATATTATTAATTAAGTTGTATATTTTATACACTTACACTTATATGAAAAAATTATATAAATAATTATACTATACACTCCTGGACAAAATTAATGCATATTTTTTTTTTAATAAAAAAAAATCCCGCTGGACAATTTCAGTGGAACTGGTATCAAATGATCCCAAATTTATAATTTTCTCAAAAGAGGCACAAATGTGGAGTTATGGAATTACAGCGGCTATTTTTCATTGCAAAATGTTAAAATGTGTCGAACTAATTTTTTTTAAAATTTTTAAAAGCGGTTTATAAACATTAAAACTAGCTTTATTACAATTTAATTTGATTAATTTAATAATGAGTACTCGGTTGTGTTCCTTTTACGTCCTTGTCCGGGCTTTCTTTTATACTCTAAGGTCTCACGATACCGCTTAAGTATTTGTGAAACCGAAGACTGATTAATTCCTAATTTTCGTACGATTTGTACTTGTGTATAATCTTCCTGATACAATGTGACCACTTTAACCACCTCCAGCTCTTGAACGGGTGCCATATTACAATGGATTTTATATTAGGTGTTTGCTTTAGAACACATTTACAGGAACTAGTCGTACTGCATTTAAAAATAATTGATATGCAATGGAACAAAAGTCGATCGTTGCGTTGGATTTCAAACACAATGCACTTTTGATTAAGCATTTTTGAAAAATTTAATTGATTGGCTTGCAGTAAACTTTATTCAAGGTGGTTTCTGATAAAAATATAAAGGTGCTATCATTTGACACTAGTAGTATTAAAATTGACCAGCGGGATTTTTTTTATTACAAAAAAAAATATGCGTTAATTTTGGCCGCGAATGTATAAATAATTGTGAGGTTAAGTAGAAACTTCTATTTATGACTTTAAAATATTTATCTCTCCTTAAAATTCGTTATTTCCTCTTTTAAATTAGTTGCGCAGGGTTGTTTACAACCGTGATATATAAAAGTATGACGACGCATACCAAAATGATCACCCAGATGTAAACAAAATAAATATAATCTTTTTAGATCAACTCGTAACTTGATCATGTTATAGCTACCATAAGCATTTATTTAATGGCCGCAAGAATCATCCTTTCTTAATTGAACAACTTTCGAGGTTTATAACTTTATATTTGTAAATCAGCAAATAAATGAAAAAAAAAGTTTAATTTTCTCATGCAACTATTTCTTGTACTATACGCTAATACTCTAAATCTAGACAAAATAACGAGCATTTGGGTCAGCTTGGCCAAAATTTAATGTGATATTATACTTGTCTATATTATAGCAGTGTTTAATATAGTCAATGTAACCTTATTGCAATAATAATTTTCCAACTCTCGTAAAATTTGATCTAAGTGAATAATTACACCAGTTTACATTATAATTCACTAGGAATTATAAAGACACACCTTTTAATGATTCATTAATAAATAATGATTTCGAATTTTAAATAGATTATACATTTATATCAGAGGATTAATTTTGATAATCAAAAGAATTTTTATCGGAATATCTCCAGTAACAAAGTTAAAATATGTGTATCCAAACTGTAATTAAATAAACTTAATAATGTATGTGTAATTGAGATACAACTTATTAAACTGTAAAACCAATGTTTATTTAGATATTTATAAAAAAACAAATCTTATCTTATTTAATATAATATATTACAGTAAATTATAAGGTTGAGGAATGATAGTAACACACTCATACATCCATATAAAGTTCATACTCACATACAAATAAACAGAGATAAGAAAACTATATACATATTTTCTTAAAATCCAAACCATATTGCATTAAGATTTCAGTTGATAAATAAATTATTTTAAACTAATTATATCACAGAAAATCTAGTGTTTATCATAATATTATTATTAATATTAAGTTTGAAATATTCAAAATGTGTTTTTATATAATATAAAGTGTTAAAAATAATAACGTTATTTTTTTTATCAAAAAAAAATTGTATAATCTAATCTTAAACATTAAAAAACCTGTTATCAAATTTATGTTACTTTTCATTTTTTTTTATCAAGAATAAGTTTTATTTCAACAAGAATATAATTAATTTAGATAGTATACAATTACATATACAATTTTTCATTCATAATGCAAAAAACATAAATGAATTTTTTATCATGATCGAAACTTACAAAAATAACTAATATTCTGATTAGTATGGCAAAATGTAAATAGAGAATCACAAATTAAAAAAGTCTATATTGAATAACATGTAAATAAATCGATGTTAATGAGTAATGGCACATGAGTTGTTTATAAAGTTTTGTGGCAATATATGAATCAGGAGAATAGCTAGAAGTAGAAGCGATAATAGCTCGATCACAATTGTTTTTTAAATATAAACGCAAACTATGACATGAAACCAACACAAAATTATAATCTACACAGATTAAAATTTCAGAATGTCTATTTCCATTGTAAGTATTTTCTATCTTAAAGACAACTAAATAAGGTGCATCATCAGTAGTTTCAGCCTCAATATTGAGGGTTTACAAAATGGAAACACGTTTACAAAATACTAAGTTTAAAGCTATCGAAGTGGGTATTAGTTATATGGTTGTGATTGAAGCTAGACCAGTATATTAAAGATCCATACACTAGAGTTTAATTAGAACTTAATGCCCACCAATTAGAAAAATGAGGAGAAATTCTTTTACTCTAAGATGGGGATTTAAAAAGCATAGATGTGATAATTTTACGAATAAGTGAATATACGTAATTGACGCTAAACAATCGACAGAAAATAAGAAATTTACATTTTTGATAAAATTTTTGTTGATATTAACTTTAACTAACTGCTATTATTAAGTTTGTACTGTATCTAGAATCCACGGTTAATCGACCAAAACTATAGTTCGCAATGGGATTATAATATACGAGTATAAGGATAAGAAAAATTATTAAACCAAATTTCTGAGCTTTTATGTCAGTCTACACATAACTATTGCTCAGATTTAAACTTGTAAGTCGAATAAATTAGCTTCCAAATTGAAATATTAATATACAATTCCAACCACAAATAATCATATATGTGACCATGTTTCCGCAATAACTTCACATCACGCATAGTTTCTCACGAAGTTTTTATCGAACTTTCTAGTAATTTTAAAACACAAGAACTTAAGATATTAAAATCTTGGTAAACAATTTTAGTAATTTTAAACTTGTTTGGATTTAATTGCATTTTACATATATTTTTTAGAATAAGCAATAATCTTAAGAAGTAATGTCTTCACACATTAGCTCTTTTCAGTTAGTTGTGAAATAGGTATTGAAGATTGACCTTATTAATCAATATGTTATCAACGTTTAGGATTTTGAAATAAATCCATTTTTATCGTCTGTCACAGTTTAAATATTCATCAAACGATACTTGAAATAGAATTAATGGTTTCTTCATTCCCAAATTGTTATCAAAATTTTAAAACGATTATTAACCGTTCACTACGAAACAGATCTCATACTCAGTCGTCAAGATCAAACTCTCACATTTATACATGACAAATAGTATGATCAACACACATTTAAGCATACATTTGTATGTGGAAAATATAAAACACGATTACATAAGATATGCATTATGTCCTTTACCATACTATTGAGTAATAAGTAGTATGGAGTAATGATTCTTAATAACCGTGTACTAATAAAATCCATTATTTTTAAGACAAACGGTTTTACCATTGGCTAAACTATATATTCTCCATTTTTGTAATTCAACTAGAGATCTGGACAAATGAGCTATAACTATTTTTTTGACTTCACTTTCGTAGTAATACACTAACCGAAAATTGTACAACACGGAACTATCTAACTAAACATTAAGAATATAAAGACTTGACCAACTTTTTCCGGATTTAATGAGCATACTTCTATGCATTAGTCCATCGATTAACTATAACATAATTAAGATAGGTAATTTGAATGTAGAAAGGGGCATGGAAGATGAGTCAACCCATGAACTCTGAACCACACCATCAATCGTAAACAGAAACATATTTAGTAAATTTTTAATTTCCTTCTCATTACATTCTAATCCATTAAATAATGAATTCAATTTATTGCAAAAATATCACCCTTATTTTCCATTTCTTATTCATTAAGAATCGGGATATTTTTTTTACAAATGTGGCCAAATAAAATATATGTATATATTTTTCCTTATGTTATGTACATACTTTACTCTATATTTTATGATTATACAAATAGAAAGTTTGAATTTTTATAATACATAATGTGTCGTTGTGTTGTTTGATTGAGGATGCGCAGAATTCACAAGGCACACACAACAAAATATATTGAATGAATGAAAAACTTATGAACATTTTTATGTAGGATATACTTTGAAAAAAGGAAATATAAAATAACACAGAACAGCCATCTTTTGTAACATTCTACGATTGTTGTTGGCTTATTCATAGCTTAATACCGCCATATGGAGGTTATTTAGTCGAAAAGCAAAAATAGTTTCCATATAAATATCATATTTCTTAAGGTAACATAAATTAACCAAGTGACCTATTTTTATCGAGCAAATTACGTATTTCACATTAATGGATAAAAAGATTATGATACAAATATTCTTAGCAAAGATAAAAACATTAAATTTACAGGGTGGATAGTATGTTTAACCCTATCCTATCTAGTTTCCCACACCCATTCAAAAATTACATAAGTTGATTGAGAAAAATTGATTTTTGAGAATCGGAAAAATGAGTCATGTTCCATATTGAGAATTACAGAGAAATATACACTAAAATAGACATAATATTTAATTCAACCCAATAAAAATATGACAGGTGGTTGAAGCTTTTACGTTTCGTTTTTCAATTTTGCAGATATGAAAAATATTGAACATACAACTACGTCATAATATGCGTAATTAAATTAAATCAATGATTAGAAAATATATATATTATGTGTATAAGCATATAAAATATGTTAATTTACCTTGCACGAGGTGCATTGTCACGGGTTGTATCTCTTGTATCACGACGTTGCATATTGATGATGATGAGGAAGAATTCTTTTCCTTATAGATAATTATGGTTGGATTTTTATTATATTATAATTTTTATACATATATTTCCTTTTTTTAAGTTATTATTCCGATCAATTTCTTAAAGAAAATTTATTTTGTTCGATCCTATATAGTGAGGAAACAAATATATATTTTCACTTTACACATTTCTATTATAGCACAATTAAAAATTATATATGAAAAAAACAAGCAAAAACATAAATTGATTTATAATTAACTCCACCCTTTTTATTTAAATTATTTTAATTAATCAAGAATTTTTAATTAAATTTTTTTTTTTGTTTCATTTCGAATACGAAAACTCCAAAAATGGATAAAAAGTCACATGAATTTTATAGCCGTCACAAATTTGTTTAATATTGCAATAAGTTGAATTTAAAATTAAAACAATACTTCAATTACGATGAAATTGATAAAAAAAATTAATTATTTAGAGTTAACAAAATTAAAATTAAATTTAATTAATTACATATTTTGTAAAATGTCAAAAAAAAACTACTTTTTGTGTAGTTGTAGTAGATCAGTTTAGCTCAATAAAATGACAGAGCCGCTTTTGTTCGACATTTTTTTTTGTGGCCAATGAAAATCTAATTAATTACTTGATTTAATTAAATAATCTATAAACAAATATAAAATAAAATTTAATTCCTTATTAAACAAAAATAAACAATTTAAAATTTAGATTTACAAAACCAAAATATCTAAATTGAAACAAAAATTATTTTCATTTTTTTTCGGGGAGTCAACCTTTTTATTTTCTATTGGTTACTTTGACTTCAGCATGTTAATGAACTTTTTCTTCACTTGGAAAAAAAAATATATTTTTTTTGTTGTATTTTTTCGTCACACAATTTACACAAATTAAATTTATTTTATATATTATTATTATATATATCGGTATATATAGATGATATTCTCTTATTTACACCAAATTAAATTAAAATGGAATAAACTTAAATGAAAAACTTAACAATCGAAATATTTGTTTTTTGATTTAAAATTATAACAAAAAAACTAATCCGAAAATTGATAATTTTGTTTTGTTACTTCTAATTATAAATTACCGGTTAATTTTATTGTTCGAACACAAAAAATTGACTCAATGCTCGCCATCATTGCATTTTTCTTAATTTTTTTTTATTCAACTCTCTCACGACGAACACGAAACTTGTCTACTTATTAAAAAAAATTTGTGTTATTTTTTTTTTAGCCTTCTTGAAATCGGTTTTTTTACCACCAACTCATACAAATAAAATTGATAAAAAAAATAATTTCAATCCCACACAAATAATAAAAAAAAAGAAATTATTCAATCTATAATGAAACGAAATCAAATAAATAACTATCAATAATAATGAATTAATTTATTTACAATTAAAATATTGTCTTATTTTGTTTAATTTCACATATTTTATTGTATATTTTTAGGTAGATGAAAGTTACAAAACGACACCCTAATTTCTAATTTTTAACCCAAATATGACAGAATTTTTTTTTGTCATGTTTAGGCTGCAGATTTTTGTGTTAGATCGGTAGATATTGGCGGCAGTGCCAATTAGCATAGTTTTGATCTACATTTATTATTCATGCCTTTATAAATTAAATAAATAGTAAATATAAGTTAAAAGTTGTGTTTTAAGTAAGGTTTTATACTCAATTTGTTTAATAACGTCACAAATTTGCTTATTTCACTTAAAGAAAACTTCCACAGTGCTACCAACATATGGATGTAAAAACCTAAATTTATTGCTCAATTTGTATAACAAATTTTGAATTTTATGAAGAAATTATTGTAAATATAGATATTAAAAGTTGTAATTTTTAATTAATTATGTACATAAAATTTAACTTACAAGTTTATATCAAAAAACCAACATATCAACAAAATATGTGTAGCGTGTGTAACCATGGAAACGCTACTCATATTTAATAATTTTGCTCAATCTGGAACAGTTTTAATATTTAATCAATTTATGTATTAAAATTGAATTTATTTTAATCTTTAACTCTTGTTTTTGATCATATATCACGAAAATAATTCATAAATACTGTAATAAATGTGTTGGTTTATTTTAAATATGTAAATCAAAAATATAAACAAAATTGTGTACTACAAAAAATGGCGACGACTCGACTATCTGTCATTTGTTTTGAAAGCAAACTTTAGAGAATTTTGTTATTTTTTATTTTATAATAATTTTGTTTGTAATTTAAAATATAAATAAACCAAATATGAATTCATCAGAAGATTTAATAATAATATTAAATATTCATCATGGTAATATAATATATTAATATTTGAATATGTTGGTTAACTGTTGAATTATATTTGAATTTTTCAGGTACGGGCTTTAATAAATGCAACAATAGTGCCATGGCCATAGCGACTCTAAGTGGTAATCGGATACAAACTGAAATTGTAAATACTGCTCAGACGACATATTTTAATAACAATTTTATTTGGGAAACAGATCGAAATTCTGTCAAACAACTCAAAAATGATAATCACCCAATTAAATTAGAATTTTATGCAATCAATATTAGTTCACAAAATGTACAGGGCGATGGAAATGGAGCAAAAGAGTATATTGGTCATGTTTTGCTACCGATTCGTAGTATACCGATTCAAGCGACGAATAAAGGATTAAAATGGGTGCCACATTGGTACAAGCTTGTCGGAATATCGAGCGATTGGCAAAATATGAAACCACAAATTATGTTGTATTTCACAATAACAACCGTTAAAATTTTTGCAAATGGTCTTCCAATACCAGTCGAAATTGAACGTCCAATTTCGTCTTCTTCATCTGATTCGAATTTTAAGCGAGCCGATCCCAATAATAACGAATTTATTGTTGGTGATTGTAAAAATGATGCTGAAATTTATATTTGTAATATTTTGTTAGATTCGATCAATAATGTTCAAAATGTTAGTATGGCCTGGCCTCAATCCCAATGAACCAATTATTAATTGTAATTTTGGATTTATTTTCTAGATTCTGGACACCTCAAAATCATTTCGACTATCCTACACATTTTTCAATACAACAAAAACTATAGTGATTAATGAAGTTAACTCGACAAAAAATGAGATTCAAATAGATAAAACAATTTCGATAAAATTTTATTTCAATTCGAAGCAATTTGAAAGTCAAATTAAAAATCAAAAGAAAAATAATCTGGTAATCAAATTGATGGGCTATAATGATGATGATGATTTGATTGACTTACTTAAAATTCCAATTGATATTAGCGAGTGGAATCGAACAAATTATGATTCGAAACTTATAAAATTTGATAATTGTGATATGAATTTAAAATATTTTGTATCGATTGATAGAAAAGTCGATCATCCAGAAGAGCAAATCGATCAAATCGGTGGCGGAGATAGCACAAATACTTATCCAAAAGATATCGATGTTCGAATAAAACATAATTTCTCATTAGAGGTGATTATACCTTTGATACGTTTCACACGAAAACTTGAAAATGGAATTTGGCAGTTAACGTTTAACCACCAAAAAGCTGATGTTACGTTTGCTTCGGAAAAAATCCAAGTTCAAGGCGATTTATCGACATACACAAGCGAAGTCCGTTTAACGTTGTATTTTACGGCGTATCCAGATGATATAATCAATTTAATTGAATCGTCTGAAAGTATATTAACAATAGTTGGCCCAAATCGATTTTCAAGCCATGTCGACTTGGACACCAAAAATTTATTAAATTTTGCTAATGAAACAAAACCTGGAACTGTTCAGTTTGAAAATCTCGTTTTTCTTAACTTATATTTAAAATTAACTAATTTAGGAATCAATTTTAAAAACAACATAAACGAAAAACCAAATGTGTATTTCGATGAGAAATTAGCGTACAAAATAGTAGAAGAGCTTGAGGAGTGGAAAGCGGTTGAAATGGAAAACTTTTTAATAGATTTGAAACAAAAGGAAACAACATATTTGGCCAAACTATCCACTGAATGGAATTCGAATAAAATTAAACTCGAAACAAAACTTTTGAAGCACATTGACGAATGTGAAAAGTTGCAAAATGCCTTGGAAGAATCCTACAATAATATCCAAACAAAATCGATTGATGAATTAAAATTTAAAAAAGAATTACACGATTTAAAATTAACACTAGAATCACGTTATAATTGCGAACTGATAAAATTAAAAGAAACAATTCGACGGACTGAAAACGATCTAACACTAGCGAATCAATTAAACGAGTTAAAAGTCGACGAAGCGAATAACGAGATAAAAAAATTGGAAGAAGAAAATCATGAATTGAAAGAGAAAATTGATAGTTTGGAAAAAAGTTTATTATCAATAAATAATAATTTTCTGACTGAAGACGATATAAAACAATTATACAATGATTTACTGGTATTGAATCAACGGCTCAATGAGGAACAAAAATCGAAAAATTTTTATAAAGAAAAATGGGCGAAATTATTTCGAAAATTACATAAAATGAATAAAACTAATAAAATCAATATGGAAACATTTAACATGATAGATATTTAATAATAAATTATAAATTTTTGTTTTTAAAACTGAATAAAACTTTTAATTGATTGTAACGTATATTTCCATTTTCAATGTATATCTGAACATTTTGGATTAACAAAACTAAAATAAAACTATAGTAGTGATTTAATATACTGACTAACAAACAGACTTGTGATCTATATGACTACAATACCCTCCTACAAGAATTACCTATCGATCAATAACTTTCTATTCAAGGTAAAAACGGAACATCTTAATCTGCATCTAACCTAAAAGCCTGCGTGGAACGACCGAATAACAGTTTACAAAATAACATTTTATGATTTCCTGAATCAACCGTTTTGGAAAAATCTAACATAGTGATAGTCAGATATCTACTACATCAAATATCATCGCTTGCATAAAATAACCGTAATAATAATAACTGCATCGGGTTGAAACTCAATTGGAAAGGAAAACGTTTTATTATTTGATCGATATTTTATAATAAATCATAACCCTGTTGCAATTCTTATTAAGCCCGCAGGGGATTGGGTTTAAGGTAATATGAATCAACCATTTTGATAAATTTCCCTGAACGCTTAGAGATCTTATGCAAAATGTTCTTAGGATCCTTGCCAATTTGACCAATTGTTAAGAACTTTCTCAGATAGAGTCTCCAACTCGGAGTTTAAACGACAGTACAGATAAAGTGAAATCCCTGTATTATTTTGAACAACGAAGCTTGAAGCTCACATCATAAATTGACTCTAGAACAACACAGTTAAATAATAAAATCTTTTCTAAAGTATGGGAATATCGACTAATAACCAGCTTCAAGTACAATGGTCGCCGACTATACACTTTTAATAGAAGTTGAGAGAACATCTCAATTACTTACTAATGTTCTGTCGTGTATATTTACTCAATCACTAATTTATTTCTCTGTAGATTTGTAATTCACCTATTCTAAAGAATTTAAGGTATTCCATAAGAGCACCGACTATACCATCCCAACTGAACTTCAGAGTGGACTGGGAGTAAATCGAAACATCAACATTGTTCTTATGTGTTGCATCTTAACATTTCAGATAGAATTAAATTCGATGTATTAATAATCTCTGCAACGGCTTAATAACATTAGTTAAATTAGTGGAATGACTGCACATTTCCTTGATCATTATAGCATTGAAAATGTTTTTGGTTCTCTATTTTATTTTACTTCCCACCATTTTATTTGCCTGAATGTGTGAAGTAATTTCTCAAATGTCCATATTTCGAAAAGTTGGTGCATCGTAAAACTGATTTGCTTGCAGTTGTAACAGCTGTTCGTTAATTTCTTCAGATCACTCTGTTGTGAACAATTTCTGTTGCACTCCTTTTATATTCATGTATATAAGTGTTTGCATCTCTATTTTGGTAGAAGTTATTTGTTCTCGTCTTTTATTATCGAATTGGTTTTTTTAAACTCTGAAACGAAATCATCTGAAAACTTTGGATTCCTTTGCTTGACATAGTTCTTATATTTATAAAATAGTTTACATTTATTGTCACTGACTCCAACTCATAAATATATTACAAACAAGTAGTTTTTCCCAACTTGTAAATAAAAGCCTTTCCACTATGCATTTTCAATCTCTTGAGTTCTTAAGATAGCAACTTTATTTATTTACAATAAGTATTAGTTTAGTTGTTATACTAACAAGTTTATAAAGTCTGACATCACTATATGACACACACAACTGATATAAATACGAGCGAATGTGCAATATAAATTCATTATAGTTTGTTAAATCATAAAAACACGTTAGTGATTGGGATAATGAGATTATTAAAATGCTAAAATTATTTGCAACAAGTTTGTTTCTTCTAAATTGTCAGCTAATTTATGCAGACAGCAGTAATGTATTCAATATTGGTGCCGAAGTTAAAAAATTACCTAACGGGCAACCGAATCTAGTTATCTCCCGCGATAATACGCTGGTTCACAGTATAAAGTTCAATGAAAAATTTGTTGGTGACATACAAATGGTACAAACAATGGATAGTTATGTTATCACGGGTGTAAGTGATCGTCTTGAACAAGACATTAAGCTCCAGGTTTATAAACAGGCACCAGATTATGTGATTTATTCAGTATCGAGGACGTACTCAAAGGGCCAAACGATTACAGATTGTATTGATCTGGGTAAGATTGTGATATGAAAAAAAGTTGTGAATACTATAGTAAAAATTTTTACAGGAACTCTTCATTGGTATGGTGGGCCGCAGCAAAAATATCAATATTGGCCTATCGAAAAGCTGAAACTGTCCGATTATTCTTATGTAACGAAAGAAGCTGATAATGCAGCGATTACAGAGCGCTACTGGTTAAATTCTCAAGGTGGATTTATCTATGTTGACTTGGAAGTTCCTTTATTTATTAATCAAAATTCGACTCATCCCAATCAATTATGTTTAACGGCTAAAAAAGTTTTGCCATACGATACACGTGAAAATGTTTTTAAGTTTAAGTACTACATTGCAATTGGCAAAAGTCCAAGAGATTCACATATGATTGCAATTAAACATTTTTTAAAAAAACCTATTGGACATCCAGACGCTTTGATGGTGAAATATCCAATTTGGTCGACATGGGCACGTTACAAACGTGAGATCGATGAAAAGGTAGTACTTCAGTTTGCTGACGAAATAAATAAATATAATTTTACGAATTCGCAATACGAACTTGACGATGACTGGGAAGATTGTTATGGGGCATTGTCGTTTAATAAAACTAAATTTTCCAATATATCATCAACAATAAACCAATTAAATCTAAAAGGATTTCGGGTTACACTATGGATACATCCGTTTATTAATAAGGGGTGCGAACCGTATTATACCGATGCAAAAACGAAAGGGTAACCATACTAAATTATATACATTTAGCAAAATAATAATATTTTATATAATTTCGGTATATAGATATCTCGTTGTGGATCACCAAGGCAATACTGACACGCAATGGTGGAATAGTAAACAGTCCGAAGCAGCATATATAGATTTTACGAATCCGCAAGCGGCAGAATGGTTTTCAAATCGATTACGTACCGTATTAAATCAAAGTGGAATTGATAGTTTTAAATTCGATGCCGGTGAGAGCAGTTGGAGTCCTCCAGATTCTATCCAAACAGGATCGTCAAAATTATTTCCTTCCATTATCACTCAGACATATGTCGAAACTGTATCTAAATTTGGCGATTTGGTTGAAGTACGTGCTGGACAAAACACTCAATATCTACCGATATTTCTTCGAATGATCGACAAAGATTCGAATTGGGATTATAATAATGGTTTACCGACACTAGTAACTACTTTGCTTCAGTTGAATATGGTCGGATATCCACTCGTGTTACCGGATATGATCGGTGGAAATGGCTATAATGGTAATCCAGAGAAGGAAATGTTTATAAGATGGTTGGCAGCAAATGTTTTTATGCCAAGTCTGCAATATTCATATGTGCCATGGGATTACGATGACGAAACAATTGAAATTGCACATAAATTTACCGATTTGCATGCTCAATATGCTGACGAAATCATAAAACGTTTTAAATTGGCTGTTAAAACGGGCGAACCAGTGAATCCCCCATTATGGTGGATTTCACCAAATGATGAGATAGCACAGGGAATTTATGATCAGTTTTTATTGGGTGAAAACATAATCTCGGCCCCTATATTAGATAAAGGAAAAGTAAAACGAGATATTTATTTGCCAATTGGTAAATGGAAGGATGGAAATTCTGATCAAATTTATGATGGCCCTCATACAATTGTCGACTATCCTGCGCCATTGAATGTGTTGCCGTATTTCATTAGAGTTGAATAAACAAACAAATAATTACAATTGCGATCAGATATCAATATAATTATAAGTTAAGTTTCTTATATATCTTCATGTTATCTATGATATATGACAATATAAGTTTATTATGAAATAAATTAAGCATCCACTAAGTAATTTCAAGTTTCACTATTTTAATATCCCGAAAAATTGGATAGGGTTTGTCCTCTTAACCAAACTGTGCTTTAATCAATACAAAAAGGGAGATTGGTTAACTCTCCATTAAAAACTGGTAACTAAACTGTTTAAATTATATCCGCAAATGGTCTCAGGTCATCTCTAGTATTTAATTTTTAATAGTCACACCTCCTTTTTGTTGAATACTTACTGCTGATTATTTACAGCGGTATACTGATCGTAAATATAGTAGCTTTTGAATGCAAGTGTATTTGATAACTGGCGTAGATTATATTGCAATTACGTGTTCATGACAGAAATTATGCATATTTCTGATCTAGTCACGAATACATCGAATAGTAATGATATAAGACGACTCAATCAGGGTTAAGTTCAAATGCATTTTGCGTGATCGGGATGAGTACATGCCCAACTATTATGTGATCGTCCAATTTATGATTACTTTACAATTTAAAACTTAAAGTGATAAGTAAACATAATTCAACTACTTATTTTCAATATTTCGAGGTAAACTATTATGTCTCAATTATCTTATATTGTACTCATTCAAGCGTAATATTGAAGTGGGTTGGTTTTTATCATCTGGTAACCATTTCATTATTTATATATTGATTGTATTAAATACTTAAGATTATTCCTTATCGGAAATACCCATTTGGTGATAAATAAAATACAACGAATCCTGTTCACGAATAGAATTAATATGAGATTTATGACATTTTTCGGTTAAATCAAGTATGAGGTCTTGATCTGCACAAGGTTTTAAGATTTCGTCATTGCCTCTCATTTGATCCCAAGCATAGTTATAAATTTCATTCAACGCCTTTCGACTGCTCTTTGGAAATTCATAATTTCATCTCGGTTCACGCAAATGTGGATTCATGTTCGTTTTTTCTTTCAACGGAATTCAATCGAATGAGGTTTGGGTTCAGATTCTGCGTTCAAGACTGATACTATGCTGTGAACTTGCATGCATAATTGGCCAATCGTATAGTGGTCTGTGGCTCAATAACTTTGGACCTACGGTTACCAATCCATGTACTTGTTCATCTTATACAGTTACATGGCAATATTGAATTGTTCACATTCTAGCCATGGTATTCGTGTTAGATTACATTATGTATTAACAACATTTGTCTAATCTTTAAATGAGTGTTCTATGTATATATATATATATATAGTGAATCAAATGATATCGTTGATAATGTAAATTTGTTCGTGTTTGCGTCTATCACTTATTAGAAATAACACAATAATATCAAAATTTAGTCGATTGCCAAAAGCCATCCAAAAATGAAGTTCAATATTTCAAATAAATTTTTTGTGATCGGGTTCGTGTTATTCATAATTGTTGTGATCATCGGATTTCTAGCTACATTATTTATAAACATTTCGGATGATCTGGAAATCGAAATTAATTCAAATCTAAAGTTGAAAGTGAACAGTGAGAATTTAAAAAACGTTTATTTTCAAATTTTAAGAGGTAATTAAGAAACACACTTTTAATAATTTTAAAAACTCGAGCCTCGCACTTACTCGTAACTTATCAGTTGTGAATCGATTTATTGGGTTAATATGATATATGATTGTCTTAATAATTAATACTTATGATAATTTCTTATCGCATATACATACATACACATATACATGAAGATAAAAGAAAAATTGTGGAATTAATTAACCAAGCTCAGTGATTTATCGAACTTTTCCAAGAAATTTGTTATAAATTGGGTTTTGTATGGTAATCTGATATCAAATACAAGAGTGCAACAATATCAACATATACTTATAAGATCTAATCAAAACTTTTGACTATAGAATGTGAAGTACGTTGATTAATACAACATTTAATTTACTTATTTTTGCCAGAGCTTATGACCAAGTCATAATAAATTATGTCGTTAATCTTAGATAAGCGCAGTTAACCGTTTAAATTAACTCCAATTAAACAATCGAATTAAGATTAATATCAAGTTGGGTTATAAGTAACTTAATAAATAAGTGTACTTAGGTATTTACTTGCTTCTCAGCCATATCGCAGTTCGAAACCGTCCGGTGCATTCCAAATAGTGAAAAACATGAAGATCGTGGAACAGATATAGCTGAATACATTATTAAGTACACATGCACTTAAAAACATTTACATTTAACATTCTGTTGTATACTGTGTCGTGTTCATTAATGATAAAATTTGAAATGATAAAATAAAACACGACCCACTCTAATATAATGTAATACTCCTAATTTTTGAGAACAATGGAGTAATATTTTGTTTCTTTATGTCCAGTTTACAAGCATAGATTGTCTATTAGACTAGAATTTGGGTACCCCGATATCTTTCTCAGTTCTTTCGCTTCTACCATATTATCTTCAACCATCTGCTGGTCTTCATGTATGTTAGGAATTTCACTTTATGAAGTCCCTGCTCATCATTTGTTGCTTTTGAGTGAGTGCCATTATATTATTCATTTCGAATAGACTAGTTTTCGTGTACAAATGAAGATGAAATCGAAGGTTGATTACGATTGTAGGTTTTTAAAACGATTTCGAATTTATTCTTTAACATTAAGCTTTAACGATTTGTATCTTGTAATGTAAAGCCTAATTCTTTAGGCCAATTGTAAAATTTATGATTTCAATTATTACAAATGACTAAACGTTTGTGATATATTTTCAGATGATGTACAAATTCAAAAAATTAATCTTGGCACAGAATTCGAAGAGTTCGAATATGAAGAAAAGATAAAGGATGAGCATATCATATTTAAAGGAAAAACACATTCGATTGATTTTCGAGTTGTGAACAATACCGATGATTATGTCGAAATAACCGTTAGCAAAAGTTTAGGGTATCAAGACAAAGTGATCGATTGTTTCGAATTAGATTCAGAAAATATGCATTGGTACGGTGGTCCTGAACAGAAAAAACAGTTTTGGCCAATCAATGAAATGGTATTCGAAAATAATGATTATTTAAGTAAAGAACTAGATAGTGCGGGAATATCAGAAAGATATTGGTTGAATTCAAAAGGATTATACGTATTTGTTAATGATCGTGTTCCATTATTTACATATCAAAATAGCGACATATCCAAGGATTCGTTATGTTTCGAAGCGAAGAAAGCTCTACCGTTTTATATACATGATGAGAAAAATTTTAAACTTGAATATTCAATTGGTATTGCGAAAAATGCTAGGTTAGCACATATGCAAGCCGTAAATAGGTTTTTTAAAAAGCCAACTGGCATACCAGACGAACGAATGATAAAGAAACCCATTTGGTCTACATGGGTACGATATGGACGTGATATAAATTCACAAACAATAAGAGATTTTGCAGCTGAAATTGAAACAAATGGTTTTGAGCATGCCCAAATCGATATTGATGATTTATGGGAAAGCTGTTACGGCTCAATGGAAGTGCATGAAAATTTTAAAGATTTTAAAGCTCTAACAGATGAATTACATGCTGACGGTTTTCGTACAACTATTTGGATACATCCATTCATAAATAATACGTGCCAACCATATTATGATAACGCAATCAAGAATAAGTATATCATTCCTAATTTTATTAATTATATAGAGATGATAAGAATTTTGTATCTTTTTTTTTAATTCTAGTATTCTGATCAAAAACTTTACTGGATCATATGCTACAAGATGGTGGAATAGTAATGATCTCGATGTTGCCGCGTATATTGATTTCTCAGTTGAAGCTGGCCGAAATCATTTCAAAACCGCTTTAAAAGCATTGAAACTAGCAACTGGTATTGATAGTTTTAAATTTGATGCTGGAGAGACAAGTTGGGCTCCAACCGATCCTATTCTAAGTGGTGATACCGATTTCTATCCAAGTCAACTAACTACGGGATTTTTACAAGCAATTAAAGAAATCGAAGACGATGATAGTGGAATGGTAGAAATTCGTGTTGGTCAGGGTACCCAAGATTTGCCGTATTTTGTTCGTATGCTGGATTTAGACAGCCGATGGGGCGTTGAAAATGGACTGGCGACAATGGTACCAACCCTATTGCAAATGAATTTTAATGGTTATGTATTTGTCCTACCCGATATGATTGGTGGAAATAATTACAATCAAGATAGAATTACTCGGGAATTATTTGTTAGATGGATGCAGGCTACGGCGTTAATGCCAGCTATGCAATTTTCCTTCACTCCATGGGATTTTACTCAAGATGTAATCGACTTAGGCTTAGAATTTACCCAACTGCATGAGCAATTTTCCGATGTGACCATCAAACGATTTAATCTAGCTAAACAGACTGGCGAACCTGTAAATCTTCCTATTTGGTGGATTGATCCAGAAGATGAAACTGCTCTTAAAATTGGTGATCGTAAGGTTTTAAACGATTGTATAGTTTACTCTATGTTAATATTTGTTTATAATTTATAGAATTCTTGGTTGGCGAAGAAATTTTGGTTGCTCCGGTTGTGACACTAAATCAAGTCGTACGCGATGTTTACTTGCCCAAAGGTAAATGGAAGGACGGAAATTCGGCCGAAATACATGATGGCCCAAAATGGGTGAGAAATTATCCAGCACCATTGAACGTGTTGCCATATTTTACGCGTGTAATAGAATAACATATTTTTTAAATATTGTTTTGAATAAAATTTATTTATATCTTAATAATTTGTCAATTTTTCTATCCTTTTAACTAGACCCTTTCCGATTGTTTCAAAATCCTGTACGATGGCTTGTTCGTTGAACACTAGTTCGCCCTTTGAGTTCAATTTGCAACCATTCACTTGACTAATTTTAAACTCGTGCTTTGCTATGGTTTCCGGCCGAAACAGGACTAAAACTCGATCCTGTTTATTCGGATTATGAAAGAATAGAGCAAATTCTGTGTACGCTTCCTACAAAAAAAAACTAATTTACTATCTCGACTTGTTTAATACAAAAAACCTTGTACTTACCCGTAATTCCGATAAATAACAGTTCACGAGATCTAAACCAGCCAATTGCTCCCGCTCATTGGAATTCAGATGTATAATATAATTATATCCTTGAGTAGATCTATCTCCATAGATCCCATTAACGCTATTTGTTAAATTCAACATATTCTGCTCCAAATATGATAAATTGTGGCGTGCCAATAAAATTATTCGTGCTAAAATATTCTCACATGGTGCTCGCTTCGACCAAATACTCAATTTGTCCGCATCGCATGATGTGATAATACAAAGAGAAGGAAATTGATCACGATTTTCATTGAATGACTTATCGATGTCTGTGAGTTTGTCTTCGACTAATTCATCATTGAAATTTATTAATAAGTATTCAGAAAGCCAGTCAGTTTCCGATAGAAGAGTTAAAAATCGAATAAATCCTAATTGCGGTTGATGTGGTTGATTATACGGCTGTGATTTAAGAAATATATTTGCTACCAACAATTCGGTACACTCGTCGGGGAACAGGTGTTGATCAATATAATGCGAGTATAGCCATTTCTTTGCCAGGCACACAGTTGCACCATAAGCTGGATTCATTGTGTAGAGCCCATGTAAACAACTAGTTAATTTTAACAACAAAACATTTTCTTTCTCAATATTTGTACTTTCATTGGAATCGCGATATTTTAAAACTCCATTTTCGTTGATTTGTTGTTTAATAATCGACAGTTCTTTGGGATGAACGATCGACAAGCGAAAGACGTGGCCATCTTTCAGTACATCAAAACCATCACAGTGTGGTATGGCTCGTGCAAAACTTCCTTGTCGCAAATGACACGAAAATTTTATATAAAACGCTGCTTTTAATCTGCGTATTGCTTCCAAACTGTTCGGCCATTTACCCGAAGTGACTAATTGTATTTTGCCATGGTAAATAATGTTCGAATAAAATCGTTTATTTTTACTCGTCGCTTTCGAAATGGATGGATTCAATTCGCAATATCGAAACACTGGTGAAACACCTTGAAATGATGTGATTGTAAGTGGAACAAAATTGACATCGATTGATCGTAATGATTTGCCTATTTCATCAAACACTTTAATTATGTTTGACGACACCTCCTCCTGTGTCAGTAGTTGTTCAGTTCCAGAAGTTTGATGTTTTAAAAATTCATTCAAATTCAGCTGATCTGCAATATAATTGAATTCTTTAATTTTTAAATGTCTCTCAAATATAATTTCGACGATCCGTTTGGTAATTAAACGTTTGTTCGCGACGTGATCAGTACTGGAACATAGTACAACAGTTTCAATAATCGAACCATCGTGAAAACGACGCAAGGTTGAGTGTTCACCCCAAAAATCTCGAAATTCTTTTGATTTTGAATCATTGGCTGACGGGCCCTTTATCAATATATCAAAAGAATATTCCGGATTTAAAATTAAACCAAAATTAATCGTATTTATTCGATTTAAAATGGAATTAACTGTTTCTACATCTAAATCCCAAATATATTTAATGCGAGAGTCAGCGATATGATCACCGGTCGAGGTATAATTTATAAACGGTGTTATCGAGAATACACGATTATCCAAGCCTCGTTTTAATATCGGCATTATCTTTCTTAATAACCGTGTTAATTTATTATCCAAACTGACTTCTTCATTTAAGTCAACGATAATATTCGATAGTTGCTCCATCTTTAGCGAAACAATATGATCGAATTGTTTGATGTGAGACATATTGGTCATAAATAAATTACGAAACGTATTTGTATCGTTCTTTAATTGATTAAGCACATTTATGGCCATATCAGCCTCGTATTTAACACGTTCGTATATTTCCAAATTTAAATTATATGCGATATTATAGTATCCGGTTGGATCGAGAAATACTACATCAAAATACTGATGAAATAGTTCGATTGATGGTGGAGACGTTTGAAATGGTTTCCAAAGACTTATACCAACTTTGTGTAGATCGGTGGCTTTCAGAAAATTCCAAAATGTTCGAACAATTTGATAGCTTGACATGGTTTTGGTTACTTTACGATTTTGGATGAGATAGCATACCATCATAGTGACAATGAAACCGTTCATTCCGATGAAACAATCATCGAGATGACGCTGTTTTAACCATATGTTTATCAATTTGATTCCATTCCGATAATTGTCGTTATCCTCGAGTGTATCAACTGCAAATTCATTATAGTCCAACATTTTCATGCTTCGCAGAATCGTTTGATTGTAGTATGGTGTAGCTGGTAAATCGGATAAATTCTCGTCTCGTACATTGCGTATGTTATTATGAATTGGAGAATATCGTGACACTTTGAAACTATCGCTTTCACACCCCAGGCGTAATATAAAACGTATTTTACTTTCCAATTTTTTGTTTGAAAGTTTTGGTGATATTACTAGAATAGGATTGTAATAGTCACAATTTTGATCCCATGAAAACTGAACCTGTTTCACCAAATCATCTTCTTTCTTTTTCAATTTAATAGCTAGTTGTGTTAAATATAAGCCTCGCTTCAAATAATATTTTCCATTGAGATGGTTTTCGTCGATTTTCGCAGAAAACATTTTACTTGGCATGGCTAGTCCCAAATCAATATCATAATTTGGTCCGATCAAAGTTCTTATCCTTGCCGAACCGATAAGTTTAACTTTTTCGTTCGGTTTTATAAATTCGAAATTTTGGTTCTTAAATGGCAAAGCATTAATCTCACTAACATCGAAGG
The DNA here is from genome assembly GCA_963932295.1 of Tipula lateralis. Taxonomy (NCBI): domain Eukaryota; kingdom Metazoa; phylum Arthropoda; class Insecta; order Diptera; family Tipulidae; genus Tipula; species Tipula lateralis. The sequence goes on from OZ010737.1 coordinate 195,064,558, forward strand.
GATTACACACATTGAATTTAGATTTATATTTTTCGCGAATCTTCTCAAAGGTGTACACCTTTGGTTTAACTTTTAAACTGGACAAAAAATCGTTAAAAATTTCAATCCAAGCATCAATTTCGTTCCAAACGCTATCACTTATTTTAATCTCGCTTAGCATTTCGTCGATTTGAAAACGAAACAGATTTGAATGGAACAAATTTTGGGTTTCGTTCAACTGATTGATTTCATCAACGGTTGGTGGTTTAACAAATTCTGATCTAACTTTCTTCATCGCTGGGACATCAATTTGTGCTGGAATTTTTCGTTTCTTCAGTTGTTTGATATTTTTTTGAATTTCTTTTTGTTTGATTTTATCTATTGGGCCTTTATCCTTTATCGCTTTTGCATCTTCCTCCGCTTCATCATCGTCCTGACCATCGGAATGATCGCTACTATCATCTGTACCATTCTCAACCATAGAATCATTTTCTTCATTATTTGCTTCACTATCACTTTCTTCGTCACCTAAGACGCTCTCGTTTGCAGTACTCGAATCTTCATTATCGCTCAAGTGATCATCCGAGTTCTGAGAAGATATGAATGTTAAATGAAGGGTTGTATTTCATTTACGAATTGGATACATTACTCACTAATTAACACATTAATATTATATTTACCTCACCATCTGGAATTTTCGAGTTTCGTTTCATTTTTTAATTTAAATTTGGCACAAATACTGTACTTTAACTATAAACAACACACGTGCGTATTTTGACAACTTTTGACAGTTTGACAACCTTTTTATAGCATATATTCTTACCATAAAATAAACTTCAACACTATCGCTGACGATTCCGAAGTACTCGTTATTAACGGAATTTATACACTATTCCAAATCAAAATGAAGAAAACTTGAATATTTCTGTCGTAATTTTGTATATTTGTTCAAATGCATATAAAAATGTTATCCTTTAATTAAATGTTGCTTAAACTGTGCTATAAAAATGAGCTCACCAAAATTGAGTGCATAGTTTTGACAGGCAATATTTTTCTATAGAATTGTGACGCGGTGTTTGCATTTTTCATTTAAAATAATTATATTTAAATTATTAGAAAACGTAGTGTAATATGGCTGATGTATTGGATATTGATAATGCGGAAGAGTTCGATGTCGACGACGAAGGTGATCAAGGAATTGTGCGTCTAAAAGAGAAAGCACGTAAACGTAAAGGCCGTGGGTTTGGGGGCGAAAATATACCACGGGAATTAATACACGAATACGAAAGTGTACGCGACGACGATGGTGATGATTTAGAGCCAGGGCCTCAGAGATCCGTCGAAGGATGGATTTTGTTTGTTACTGGAATTCATGAAGAGGCTCAAGAAGATGATATTCAAGAGAAATTCTGTGAATTTGGTGACATCAAGAATATACATTTGAATTTGGATCGACGTACGGGATTCCTTAAAGGATATGCTTTGGTTGAATATGAAACATACAAACAAGCTTTGGCTGCTAAAGAATCTCTAAATGGTACAGATATATTGAGCAATACAATAAATGTTGATTGGTGCTTTGTGAAAGGACCAAAGAGGACAAACAAAAAGTCTTCTGACCATCGCCGTAGATAATTTTAATTTTGTACACTTATAATTAATTATATACTTGTGAAATGAAATAAATTTAATTAAAAAAAATTTGATTAACTTGTTAGTAATTTTTTATTTTATAATCCGCTTAGATATATGTATTTTTGAGTGTCGCTTAAGCCCAGTACTGTTAACAAATGCTGATGGACATTCAACACATTTATAAGGACGTTGCCCGGTATGGATTCGTTTGTGAACGAGTAGTTTACCTGACGATGAAAAACTTTTGCCACACTCGCTGCACAGGTAAGGTCGTTCTTTGGTATGGGTTCGAACATGTATTTTATGTGCGTAATGAGTTTTAAACGATTTTTCACACTCCGAACATGTATACGGTCGTTCACCGGTATGAAAACGTATATGTGCTTTGAGATTTCCACTTTCTGCGAATGCTTTCCCACAATGAGGACATAGAAATGGTTTCTCTCCTGTATGTAGTCGCTCGTGGGAAATAATATTGCCTCTTTGATGAAATCGATGGTCACAATATCGACACTTGTATCGTTTGAAGTCTGAATGGATACGGATATGGTTACGAAGTCCATATTTTTCTTTGAAGCGTGATGAACAATCAACAAATGGACATTTGTACGGTTTTTCCTCGTTTGTATGCTCCACTTCGTGTAGTTGCCGTTCTTTTGGCGTTCCAAATTCGATGAAGCAAAACTCACATTGAGTATCGTGAATACCTTGAAATATATCCTCATCAGAAAATTTAGGAACCTGGCCACGTTTTTTACGATTTGTTGGTTTTATTGTACTATCCATTTTCTTCAAATGTATTTTGATGTGTTTCTGAAAATTACCTTTTCTCGCAAATGATTTATTACATTCTACACATTTCCATATGAATGCTGGAGACAAATCATAAGCGTCATCAGAGTCATCACTAAAATGATCCTCGACGTACTCTTCTTTGTCAAGATCTTCATAATCGATCATAAGAGCATCGCTGTCTTCATGTTCGTACTCAATTATTTCACCATCCAATATTCCATCATTGCCAGTTCGTACAGTAAAACTAGTCGTACTTTCAACTGGAGAATCCATTTGTTCACCAATATTTTCACTTTTAATTTTTATATCATCTGAAACACTTGTGGTTGATATTTCGTTCTCTTTTAAATCATCTTCATCTTGTGGTAGAATAACTTCTAGTATTTGATCATCATTTGACTGATCAGGCTGATTAGGCAAATCAGTCAGTGTCGGTTCATGTTTAGTTTGTCCGGCAGCCTGCCTTATTAAATCGGATTGCAAACATTTTTGACGAAAAGAATAAGCTATTTTCATATCATCATAACATGGAATGCACAAACAATCATTTTTCATAATCTACAATAGAAAAAAGTCTATATAAGAAAAGTAATCTCTTACACACAGCATATCCTTGGACCTCTATTCCAGTTAGTGATACGAACATTCCATCTATATTATTTGGGTGGGCATAAATATTTATCATACCATGGCCATTTAAGTGGCAGGCTTTACATATTGTTTCCATTAATTATAATTATAGTAATAGACATAAACAAATTTGCAATATTTATCAAACATTTTAAAATGACATTTCAAATGTCATATTTTTAGAAAAATAGAAACAATAATTTTACTTTAACGTATCGCAGCACCATCTATAATTTTAATGTCGGTAAAAATTGTTTATTTGGATCATGGATCGTGATCCCTAGGTTTTTTCACAAATAATTCGAATTTGTTTATCGGAAAATCATTTTATAAGACTAAATGGCAAATTTTTGTAATGTAATATCTAAACGACCTACTCAAACCGATTCTTTAAATCGAATCGTAAAATTTGCAGAATTAGAATACAAAATATCGGTTTATGAAATGGAATTATTAAATTTTCATGAGACGTTTGTACGCCAATCCGATTTTATACTGAATAGTTATTTTGATATTAGTAAAAATGAAAATACTCTCATAGAACTAGAAGAAAATTTGAAAATTCACGAAGAAGCTATTAAAGAAGTTGAAATTTTATTGTATTCGATTGAAAACGATTTGAATAGTATTGAGCAGAAAATCAATCAGATACTTTCTAAACTGGAAAGTGACTGGGATTTTTTAAATGTACCAAAAACGACTCGTGGTAATATTTATGTATCGCTGTTTACTGTATCTGGATGTATGAATCAAATGTACGATGAGATTATCGAGTTCTATAAACAGTCTAGTGTATATGTTTCTCGTAACAATATTACGAGTCATATATTAAATATACATCTTTCGCTTGTATTTTGTTTGGAGAAAAATATCGCGAAACTTTTGGAAATGGTAACGGCAATCGATGAAATGTGTCCACTTATTATATTGTAATCGAAAAAATATAAAATTTCTAGTAATATATTTATTTCATGTGTTGTTTTTAATATTTAATAGGTTTGGTTTCAGTTCGTGAAAACTGGGGCGAAGCGAAGGATTTAAATTCCACGCTTGAAGCATCATGCTATAAATTTCATTCGGACATCCATCGGGTGATTCCATTTTGCCATTTTTCTCCACATAGCGTTCAACTTCATCTAAGGGCTGCAAAATTTACCATAGTTAGTGGGAAACAATATTTTTTATTTATTATAGAACTCACTATTCGAGGATATGGTACTCGACCAAAAGAATATATCTCCCATAGCAAAATTCCAAAGCTCCACATGTCGGATTTATTGGAGAATTGCTTAAAATATTATAAATAATATTATATTATAGTCTTTATATAGTTTTTTTGACAACTTACACCCTTTTTAAGTGCTTCGGGCGCAGTCCATTTGATTGGCAATTTTCCAACATTCGAAGTACATGCTTCACCTCGCGCTAGTCCAAAATCGGCCACTTTTGCAACACCATCCTGTGATATCAAAACATTTCGTGCTGCTAGATCTCGGTGTACAACCTTTTTATTTTCTAAATATTCCATACCAGAGCAGGTATCACTTTTGAAATTGAATAAAAATTATTTAGATAGATTATATCATTGACAGACACAAACTGATAAATAATTACCATGCAAAACTTATTTGATCACTTTTCGTAACGTGTTGTCGTCCTCTGGATCTGAGGTAATCCACTAACGATCCTTTACTGAGATATTCAGTAACCAAATAAATATGATTTGTTAGCACTAATCCTTTAAATTTAACGAGATTCTCATGTTCCAGTTTACTATCGAAAAAAAAGGTTTAATTTTTAAATGTATCTATAACATGATCTTCGAAACTAATTACGTCATAACGGCTGCTTCCTCTAAGAATTTTTGTGCTGATGTATCATCTTTTAACATTTTAACGGCAACATTTTCATTTTTATAAATTCCTAGCACAACATTTCCAAACTCGCCTCTACCAATATCTTCACGCAACTCAATATCCGATTCAGTCATTATCCATCCCTTAAACTTTTCTTGAATTGTTTCAGTTGAGAATTTAAACGGTAAACATCTTTTTAAGGGTGTACATAGGCCGTCCGGATCATTTTCATAGTGCTACAAATATAGTATGTATACACACAAATCATACATATTCAGACCACGATTAACTATATACTTACAGCTATTAATAAGCCCAAATCTTCAAAGTACTCTTCACTATCTATAGTCAATTTGTTGTTAGTTCGTTTGACACGATAGTGCTCTACCTTTCCAGCAAAGCACACGCAAAGTGTAAAATCGCCGGGGAAATAAGTTGATTCTCTCACTAAAAATAATCCATCTTCTCTCGGATGCAGCAATTTTTCTGCTTCACATCGCGAAATACCACCATGGAACCATCTACAAAATTCGAATAACTGTATTATGCTATATAATGAATCACTTCGAAATGATGCACTTACATTGTTGGTTTTGAAATTTGATAAAATTGGCTATCAAAAATACAAATCGTTGCTTTTCCGGTGGGCATTTTGATCAATTATATGTCTAAATTATAACCACTTGTTTCTTAATTAAAGCTTATTAATTTATTTAACTGACAGTTTGACTATAAGTAAGGGAGTCTATAACATTTAAAGTTTTGATTAAACTGTTTGAAATACACTGTCGACAAATTTTTATCAGTAACTTACACAGTTGAAAACTGATTAATCACTTTTAATTGTAAATTTAGAAATTTATCATATTAATTGTGTTGTGAGACATAGATAAAATTATTAATTTTAATTCCATTAAATAACAACAACAAACCTAATGTACGTATACAGGGTATTTCAAAGTATGATTTAAAAAAAAGATATATTGGACAGTACGTCAGAACTACTGTATTTTGCGATATACGATTAGTTTCAATTTTAGGACTTGCATAGAAAATATGATTTGACCGGATTTGGCATGGGATGTGACTAAAATCTTCAGTGAGCTCCATTTAGCTATTTGTTAAAAGATGCCATTTACTTAGTGAACCACGACAAGTTTGCCTTAAGTCGTTTTGGTGTTTAAAATGGAATGAGTTTGTTTCGTATTATTCATAACATAACTAGCTACTGCCAATTACCAAATAGTTCAAGGTACAAAAATTAATAAAATTTAATTATTTAGTTGTGCCTTGCATTTTATTATAAATTTTGGTTGTACCTTTATTTGGGCAAACACTTTGATTATCACATATATTCGAATTACCAAAACCAGACACATAGTTCACGTTAGTTTCCAATATGGCTAAAAATAATGAAATCTTACGATCCAATGACTTTGTGTAGAAATTTTAACTATCATTAATTTATGTAATGTTATCGCCTTGCTCTTTGTTGTGTGATGGAAGTGAGAACCGAATGTAGTTTAATCTAAGATACATGTTTAAATTTATAATAAACGCGGAATGCACTTGACAACTATAGAATTTGAACTCAAAATAATATCGTTTCGAGCTTCTTCAGCATATAAACTATAACATGCATATAATATCTTTTATACGGTCAACCAAACTATAGGTCGATTATACATTATGAATATAATATTATGATTATAAGTTGAACTACAATGGAGTGACAGATCTTTGTACCTGATTCAATATTGAAAAAACATGCATTAAAAGACATCATTGAAGAAATAATGCGGGATTGAAGTAGCTATAGGATCGCTCACATTGGTATCTTTTACAACGATTATAATATCTGAAATTAAATACAGATTGTTGATCAAACCAACTGTCGTTGATGGGTATGAGTGTTGCACTACTTTTGATAGCTAAAAAATGATATGGTTTTTCACATTCGAAGAAGAATGAAAGATAATTTTATAAAAGCAATTTCATCAAGCAAAGTTTAATAAATTAAATATTGTATTTAAACATCTAAAATAAAAACGTTTAATTCGAAAGTATACGAATTAATTAAAACATGGATCATTTTCAACTGGATCAATTTCATGAAATTGAATTAATACTAAATCATACGTTAGAATCGTTCCAGCCACCGCCAAAATTAAACGTTTCGTTATATAAAAAAATTTCATTCCTGTCAAACCGATTTCGTTATTTTTTATATCCTCCAAAAATCGTTTCAACTCTGGATGCCACGATTCACGCGGTACACTCCGAATTACATCGAGTGGTTCTTTTGATTTTTCGTTTATTTTTGCACAATTTACCGAAACAACAAACGACTTAATAATTAAGTAGATCAACGAATACCAAAAGTAAACTGCATGAAATGTTGATGCAAATGGATCCATAATATTGATCAATTGGATACAAATGAAAAAAAAATTGTTCGAAAAGGATACCAACGTTATTGGGCAAATTATATCGTCGACCATTTCGCATAGGTTTGCTACATTTCGATAGTGTATTCGAAATTCGAGATAATAGTCCAACGACATCGGTTTACCTTTACTCTTCAGTAGGCGTTTGTTGATTTGTTCAAACTTTTCCGACAGCCCAAACCCAATAACCATTATAAATAGATCCATGTAGTTCCAGATAAAGGTCGATGAAATCAAGAAGAATGATGTAATAACACCTTTCAGATCGTTATATTCGAAAAATGTAAATACTTGGGGTGCCGCTTTACGATAATACGCTTCGATTGGATTTTTGAGCTTAGAACATCTTCGTGCTAAATTGATACCTTTAACCACGTAGAGAATATGTTCAACTATAAATAAAAAATACAAACCAAATGCAATTCAGGACGAACCAAATATTGATTACTATTTTCACACACCAACTGATGTCAGTAATATTATAAGACCAGTCATTCTAATTTTCCAGTTCAATTTATCCTTTTCCCATTTAGTTGCTACCTTTGGTAGACCGTCTTCAACTTCGCCCCAAAATTTCATTACTTTGGGCCATTTTCTGGCGATATACAAAAAACAAAATAGTGCGTATAAATTCGATACGTAGAACGCCAATCTCGTTGCTTTTTGAAAATTCATTTTTGTTGAAAATAACCAATAAATTGTAAATAAATTTAATACAAATATGCCCGATATCATGAAAATAGAATAACATGTTCGAAGCGAGATCCATCGAAAGTTTAGTCCATGTATGCTGCGCGAAAAAAATCCATTTACAGGCATTATGGAAAATATTTGCGCAATTATGAATACTGGACGGACTGCATCGTAGAATCGTACTGGTGTGAATTCCGGTTCTGTTGGAGTGTATAAAATAAAGATATTAGATTAAAAGCTGTACGCACTTAGATTCAATTCTTACCAGGTTCATGATTTACCAAAAACGGTCTTACTTTAGCCGACGATTTTTTATAGTACAACGACATCCTTTTACTTTCGACGTAGCGCAATAAATAAACTCAAATGCTGAAACTATTTTGTTTTCATTTTAAAAACTACATTTTTAAATAAACATCACATTTATAATTAATAAAAATAATAATATTTATAAACATGCAAATGTTTGATTTGATTTTTAATTTGCACATAATATAGTATTATTTTGTTGATGATCAACCGAATCGTATAGCACTAGCTCGTATGTTATTAGTGTACCGGCAATCTAAAAAAAATCATAAATAATTGATTGAATGCGCATACCATCATATAAACGTAGGTGAAACATGTATAATACCCCGACTAATGTTTTTCGTGTAATATGAAAGAAATTTTTTCCAGTTAGTGGCTTCGCATCTATTATTGTTTCATAAAATCGGCGCACGTCGAGGGTCCACAGTGAAAATGGTATATCACGTACAAATCTTAGCGGTTTTCTCATCGCACGGTCTAATGATGCAGCCGCGAAAATCACAAAACATATACGAAACATGATGACGAGTATGGCAACCCAATCGTATATCTCATTGACTAGAAACTTCATTGAACTGCAAAAAACGTGAAAATATTGGTTTACTGGCCAATATTCGAACTATAATTTAATGAAAGTAACAGGTATAAGCTATTGTTCTTTAGCTTGCTCATTTAAATTTCAAACAATCTATATATAGGTAATCCGAGTTCGTTGTATCAATTTTTAAGCGATTTGTGATTCACTATGTGTTATTAAAAAAAATAGTTCAACATACCATAACTTATGCAATGAAACTAAAAGCTGCTACTCACCTTGCATACAAATTAGATATTAGTTTGACCAAAAAATACACATTGCTTGTGCATGACAATAGGATGAACCACGAAAGCCGGTCATTAATAAACTGGACATGCTCCAACAGCAATATATAATGTGTTCTAATTTCGACCCAAAACAATGTCGATAATATCTAAAATCGATAGTAAACATTAAAAAGTTATAAATATAAGTGTAAGATGGAGAATAGTATACTCGATTTTGGTATTCAGATTTAAATCGTTCGAATAATTGGTTAAAACGAGTTGTCAACCCAATGCATTGCAGTATGATCATTGTATCGATACAGATCGAGCATATCACATGTTTAATATTATTGTACTGAAATTAGACAATTTTTATGTAATTAATTATTTTTAAAAACTATATATCAATAAATTACAAATATTATTATCATAATAACAGGATTGTAATTGATAAAAACAGCTAAATATGCTTTGTTAACGTGATAGAATTCGACAAAGTAGTTTTTGTTCTCAACATGGCAGATTTTATGCTTTTCATATTCGGTCACAATGTCGGATGTCAAAAAAACGAAATGCTCGGCAATCGATAAAACAATCATAAATCCGCCAAAAAGTCTCAATTTATATTTTAACAAATAATTGATTTTGTAATTGTATCGCGATTGTAAAAATATATTATCGATTTTGGTCCATTGCCGGATAATGGATCGCCAACGAAAGGCTAAAATGAGCAACAGAATTTCACCGAATAAAATGACAAAAAAATAAAAGAACAAACTGAACACTGAGAAACTTATGGCCGTGAAATTCAATATAATGCACACATATTCCAAAATAGTGAACGACAACGAGATGAAACTAATCAGTGTTATCACCGAAAACCATGTAAATTTTAATTTTGACTGTTGTCGACTATATAGACCCGATACGGGAAATAATAACCAAATTTGAACGATCATCAAGACGGGTCGAATACCACGATCGAAGGTTCCGTTTCGGGGATTAATTTTTTTACACTGATTTCGTTTAAATCTTGGTAGTTTAAAATAATCGCAAGGGATTACACTTTGACTATCTGATGCCATGCTGATTATGAACGAACTATTAATTTGTATATGTACTTGACTCATTTCGAAACTATTACAATTGCCATATACGAGTATACATGACATGTGCTGCAATTTTGTCGCCTATAATAACTATGCATTTCGATGAATTTTAAATTAAGCAATTAACTGCTTCCCTTTCATGTAATTTAAATTTTATATTTGGATAAATATATACATAGATTAATATCATAAAATAGTGTAAGAATGGCATGGGATTGTCGTTTGAATTAATAAATAGCTTGAGAACCATTCAAAGCGTTCCGTCCGTTTGTACATTTTGTTAACATTGCAGATTACTGCATGTTGTAAAACTCTACTCTAGCATAATTATTTTGTGTACCTACTCTTTCTTTTGTTTGTTTGTTTATTTTTTATCTCTACAATCTTGTTTCGGGGCTCGAGGCACTTCAAACTCTTTCGCGGTTCGCTTATTTACGTCCTTACCTTACGCCATTATTACAGCCAAATCGAGGACGTACGGCTATAGGTTCGATTTACGTAGAACCATCTGCACATTGCATAGCTCCATGACAGCCTATAGTACTGACATGAAAGATGAGTTGGCCCATGAATTCTGCACTCCCACAGGGGGTCATAGATGTGTTTATTCACACACCGATCGTAATCGTATGGTAAAAAATCCCTTTACCATCCTGCCCCTATCGGGATTCGAACTCGGTACCTTTCGCTCCAACTGCCGCAGCTTTAACCACTGCGCCACCTTCTTGTCATAGTGTTTTAAAAGCTGGCATAAAATGCCCTTCAGAATTGCCTTCGAGACTATTACAGAAGCTGATGTACTTGTATAGGACGTGACAAGAGGACGATCTTACTCTGTTGGGGGTGGTATTGTGGTGGTTTCTATTCGCTATATTGTTCAGTGATTCTTCCTGGTCTATGTCAAGATTACCCTCTTAGGTAAGTATTTTTGTGGTATTCTAGCTGAATTCCACACTTCTTGGATTATTGGTGTTATCTCCTTTGAATATTTCGGTGGTTATACTGTCTTTTTAATGGCACTTTTAAATTCCCTCTTCGTTGGGGGATGGGTGGTGGATACTAAGTTGCGTTATTGGTGTCAATTAACAATGATAACCAAAGATTTGCGGTGCTGTAGATAAATATAATATATGTTGTAGGCTTTTTCAGTTTGGTTCCATTTTTGATTCCAGGGCTGCTGACATTCTGTACCGTATAGTTTATTCAGATTAGCAAGATATTTTAATTTCAGAAGTGGACTTATGTATCGTGTATACAAAACACGATTAAGTATACGGCAAAGCGAATCTTGATATTCTTCTCTATAATATTATCATCAGATACTGCAACGGGAAAGATATCGATTCGGATTCAATACCTTTTACTGCTACCAACGTAGCTCTTATTAATAGCTAGTACTTAGAATCGAGTATTTACAAATTTGTAATTAAAATCTAAATTATTCATCAACAACTTTTGCTGAATTAAAATGAAAACAAAACGTAAACGTAATAAAAATAAATCAACGAACTTATTACTTTAAATCAACGATATTGTTTGTCTGTCACACATTTGCGCGATATTTACTATTAAACTAATGTAAACCAAATAACGGTTAATATTTTTATTACCTACACACCAAATATTTATAGTTTTATATAGTTTGACCACTGTGGTCCAAAAATATATTCACATCGCGATTGAGGGCGTGCTAAGTAAAATATTTTTAAACCCTGGCATATGACTCAAAGTTAAAGATTGTTTACGATTAAAATCAAAAGTTACTCGTATCTTCATTCTGAATGTGAAACATTGTACAGTAAAATTTTTCAGCATTTCCCAAATCATTATGCAGCTATATACCTATATACAATATGATAAAGCAAAACGAAAAATTAATTTTCTTTTATGTGCAGACACACATAAAAGTGAAGTGAAATTTTTATAGACTCAATTGTAGTGCAGTCGATTGTAGTTTCCTTAACAATAACAATTGGTCGTATTATGACTAAGTAGACTACATAGCCTAATAAATGTTATGTTGTATGCGTCGTAATTATTGGTTTTGAATCTTATAATTTTTATGTAAAACCAATTAAAATTTTCTATGAACAACGGTTGTGTCACTGTGGACGCTTGCAATTTATACGTTATAGTTATACGCACATGTCTTATTTAATTTATTGTTTGATTTATAGCGCAAATTAGAATGATTATTATTAATAAAACATAACAATTATTCATTTGTTAGTAACAATAGTGTGTCTATATTCGATTTTGAACGAAATTCGATTTTGGACACATGCATAAACCGCACCAACTTATTTGCGGTTTGGTCTTTTGTATACATCATAAATTAAAGATGATTCATACGAAACCCTTTGTCTTGTATTTGTTATAAATAACCATTGATCGTATTATAAATAAGGTTTCGCTGGATGTAAGATAACAATATTTTGCTTTACATTTCTCAAAAATGTAGGTCAGATAACTATATATATTATGCTGTTAACTTTGCATGTTACTTACATACAACCCAGTCGTTTTACTTATTGGAAAGTAAAAAAATACAGATTTTCACTATTTGTATATGTTATTTGTTATAATGAAAATGAAAAGTTTTATTTTAGAACACAAACTTATATATGAGCTAGAAAATAAAATTCGAAACCAGTTTTTACTATCCATTTTCTTAAGACTTAAGCGAACTGGTATTTCCTTTAGAACACCGTATACAGGTATCTAAGATGCATGATCAACTGTATATAATATATAATAGCAGAAGAGTAAATTACCTTCAAGAATTCAATCGGTCTTATGACCGTGAATTTGGTGAGTTCGTTTATTCTTTATAACGTTTTCGCTTTTATTTATTGTGTTTAAGATTACTTATCCCATCTATAAGTAATCTTAAACACAATAAATATTATTGTAGTAGTATTGATTGTTGTATTTCAGATCGAATTATATGATTTGTAAAATTTTAGCCAAAGTTTAATTCTTTACAGACATTTCATGTGTCACCGGAAGGAAATTGGATCAATATAATGTATTCTATAACATTAAGAAGATTGTATCATTGGCAAAAGTGACAGGTCGCATTAGAAAGGAGGTTTGTGTCAGTAACGGTCTCTAATTAAGAATGGTGATGCAATGAATCTAATATCAATTTAGTTGTTTTGTTGTTCAGCTAAATACTATATCGTTTTAAAGTTCACTTAGTTGATTTGAAATGTCGATTGAAGTTTTATGTGGGTATGATAGATAGTCCGAGAGTTTGTAGCAAATCAATAATCTTATAAATATCACCAGTTAAAAGTTTTAACAAGATTTTAATCCAACTACATATCATTCAGCAACTGAACTCCGTCATAGTGATACAGGTTTTACACCGTTGCATGACGTTTTAAGTGATGAACTAACCGGTCCGCCACCGAACCAAATAAAATACAAAATTATCAGAAAATTGTGGTTCTAATGTCACATTAGATCTAATGTGAGGTCAGCAACCAAACTATTTATCCAAAAAACAGTTTCTGGCATAAAATTGATTCCTACTGGATCGTTTGAAGATATTCATTTTTTTAGGTTTTTATATAAACTCTATTAGTTAGATCGTTCAGTTGAATTGTTAGTTCTAAGGGCGAAGATAACCTTTTTTACCAAAACCTAACTTAAGTATGAATATTTGATAAGTAGCCGTCAACATTGTATCACGATAGCCTATTATTACTTAGACAAAAGAGATATGGACCAATTGATTTGAGCTGATGAACATACCTAACGAGGAACAATATAATCACGATTCTTTCAACAACAATAACTTATAACTAAGGTTTAATTATGTTTATGTGACACAGCTTTAGAAGACAAATTTCTGTTGACTTAAAGTTGTCATCTCACTACTTAGTTAATTATGTTTTACATTTTAAGAGAGACCGCATATATACTTTCAGTTTATGTTCAGCGTGTACAGACGTGGACACTCCTTTTTTGTTTCGGTAGAAATTTGGGCTTGGGTTTGAATTCTCTTTCTATTGCTCTTCTTTCACAGTGGCCACAATTCGATGGTTCGATCATACAAAAAGTCGAGTTTTATAAACACTGCTTCCTTGGAACATGCGGCAAAACTTAAGGCAGTTGACACTAAGTCATAACTTTTTGCTTTTCAAGTTTCATACGAACGCTTATCATGTTTTGTTTATAATATTGACCAACTTTGTGTTATCCAATCGTTTCCTCTACTTGGTTGAAAGTTGCGTTTAATAATTGATCTGTAATGAGTAATACTGCATCTAAGTTGGAAAATATACATTATATACAAAGTTTTATTGAATAAACGTGTGAGACGTATAAGTTGATAATTAGTTACCCACCACTGCAAATTAAAATTTATAAACACACAATAAACTCAAGAGAGGGAATAAAACTAAAAAATATTCTTAATGTTGATATACGAAATATATTAAGAAATTAGTTGGAAAGAAACCGTTGAACCAGTTACATTCACATTATACAAAAACTTACTTATGTTAAGATAGTTTTGTAAGACAATCAAATAAAAATAAAAAATGATCTAAAAACATTAAAAATAGTTAAGTGCTTTATATACCAGTGATCTTAATATACATGTGTTGTTGTTGTGATATATAAAAATATAAAAATAATTACATATTATAAAAATAATTAAAATATTAAATAATAAATAATGTTCAAATTCAATTACTTAGTTATACTATTAATAGTTATTGTTAAAATAAAATTATCTCATTCCCATGGTCGATTGATCGAACCGCCAAGTAGATCGTCTGCATGGCGATTCGGTTTTCAAACGCCCCACAATTACAACGATCATGAATTGTACTGTGGTGGCTTTGCACGGCAATGGAACAAGAATGGTGGCAAATGTGGCGAGTGCGGAGATGCGTGGGATGTGCCGAAACCGAGACCAAACGAATTTGGCGGCAAATACGGACAAGGTGTAACAGTTCGACGATATAAACCAGAACAAACATTTGAAATTAAAGTTGACTT
Source organism: Tipula lateralis (assembly GCA_963932295.1). NCBI lineage: Eukaryota > Metazoa > Arthropoda > Insecta > Diptera > Tipulidae > Tipula > Tipula lateralis. Next base: position 195,079,831 of record OZ010737.1, read on the forward strand.
AACAGCGAATCATAATGGGTGAGTACATATATGTGCGGTGAAAGGATTTTGTTTTGTATAATTTTCAATATCAATCGTACTTTTATCTGATTTCCGTGTGTTTATAAACACTATTGATTCGGTTTAATTTGTTGTGTACGTCTTACGATATACAGAAATGCGCATGAATCACAAGCGGTGATTTCGTGTATAACATATAATTTATTCAAATTTCCGCCGAAATACTATTACACTTCTGAGAAGTGATATTGTTTATCTTCAAGAAGCAGATATGTCTAATACACTAAATATTTGGAATCAATATGCAAATTTGGTTACATATATATTCTTGTTTTATTATGTCGATCGATAAAATGTATACGCGTTTGGCTATTCGTGATATTTCCAAATTAGCATATAAGTTAAAATTAAAAATTCTGAGTGGGAATCGAAGAAAGTTTTAATTAACTAAAATATATTGTTTTTACTCTAATTCTAGGTATTTCGAATTTAGATTATGTCCATTTATTACGGCAACACAAGAGTGCTTGGACAGCAACCAGATACAGATATTCTCGAAAAATGATCAAAAAATGCGTTACAAATTTTATCCAGATCGTTCGTTAGGACCAATTTTTACATTGTACGGTGTATTACCAAAAAGTAAGTATATATCCACTTTCTCATGTTGAAATGAAAATTGGCACAGAGGAAAATGCTTTATTGATTTCAACGACATACAACTTGATATTCGTGTCTAAATAACGACAACAAATTTTCTTTTTTTTGTATTTCATGTTGTCAATTTATCGCTGATATGAATTTAAATAGAAATTTCACTTGGAAATGTCTTACAATTTTATTGTTGTTGTTATTCTGAATATTAATAGAGCAGTAATTGAAATAAATACAATCAAACAAATAGTTTTTAAATCAAAAGTTACGTTTTGACCGAAAAGTAATTTTTGTTAATTAATTCTAAGCTTTGCGTTTCGGTAGAAATTATACAATTTAAGAAGGTCACTTGTTTCTGTTTGTAACAACGTTCTTATCTATACAAGTTCATCAACCTGTTGTGTACACACTTTTGATTACCATACAATCATGTATTAATTAAATAATTGGTACGAATTAATTAGCACGTTTATCGTGAAATTAAATTGGTTGTGAATTCAATATTTTATTAATTGGACACGAAAAGCGTAAATTTATATATTTATTGCGATTCATCATACCATATCTAGTTAGTAAACTTTAAGAAAAGACAATTTAACGATTGTAAGAAAAGTGTTTATATGTACACAGCGTCTTAAAACAATCACTGTAATTCATCCCACTCGTGGTTATTTCAGTGTTAAGTCGACAATCTCCGGAAATATATACAGAAACAAAAGCTAATAATCCCATTTACACGCCAACGAAAAAATCAATGTGCGATATCGTACAAACCTAATTAATAGTTAAAAATTCTCATCATTGTTCAAATAACTGACTTTCTCAAATAATTAATTAAATTTAATTAATAATTGTTTTCAGATTTTTCGTGTCATCAATGTGTATTTCAATGGAGATATGTAGCCGGTAATAATTGGGGTAACTGCGATAATGGAACAGGGGCAGTTGGATGTGGGCCTCAAGAAGAATTTCGGGCTTGTGCTGACATTTCGATATTAGACTCGAATGTTGCTCAAACATTCGCCCCACCAGCAGTTGATGAACCAACTACAACGACAACAACGAAAACAACAGTTACAACGACTGATACAATATCGACAGAAGTAGCTATTGAACGATTCGTTTACAGTGGCATCTTTATTGCACTCTTCTCGTTGATTTCGGTTATTTGCCTCTTTGCATTAGCATATATTTGCTATTATGAAGATCATCGGATAAAGAAAATTTTAGAAAAGCGATCAACATTTGGTCGAAAAATATAAGTATATCGAATGAATCTATTCGTATTTATAAGTGATGAGTGTGATAGAGATTTTATGTATCTTAGTAGAGAGATGTTTGTAAATAGACTTCTTAACAATTATATTGTAACCTATATATTTATATAAACAATTATTATTAAATAAACAATAAATACAAAAATATATTTTAATTTGTTGTGTTTTGTCAAATACGAAAGATTACCAAATCGACATAGTATCATGTTGTATACAAAACATAAAACATTATGATTTGACTGTGTTAATTTATTTCTGTAGTCTATCTTTAACTATTGCGTTGGTTTAAAATTCAGCGAACCGTGATCTTGACTTGTGCTCTTTCATAATATATACGTATCTGATGTTAAATTTGAACAAAATCGTCAGTGACGTAGATCCTTAAAAACTATCACGGTGTTAATAATCCCTGTCGCTATAACAGCAAGGTTCGTACAAATTTGGTGAGAAACAATCGACTTTAGTAGTAGGTGATCAAAGCTAGTTGGATCGCGGAGTTGACTAACACTGAGTTAGTTATATGATATATGACTTTAAAGCTTAAACTGTTAGATGTCGGACCAACTAATGTTATGTAACGTAAATCTTCGAGAAAATAAATTGATAACGAGATTAACTTGGCCTTTCTGTATATTCTCGAGCTCGGTCTGAGCTATGATCTGGAGCGAATTGTGCCATAATATCTTGCAGGTTGCCGTCTTGAATGAAGACGCAAGATATACGAAATAAGTACTTTTCATGTGTTATAAGAGTAAAAATAATTTCCTAATCTTACGAGTTTTTATCATTCGCGTAAGTCACACGTAATCATATTATCTGCAACAAACATTAAATTGCATCAATCAGGAAAAGAAAATTTAGATGTGAAAATGAATATGCATAACTTGGAAATTGTGTAAATCGATAAAAATTTTGAATCGTTAACACCGGAATCACTTTAATCATGGTTAACGAGGCATACAACCACATCAAATAATCGATCATCGATTATGTTCCTCTTCGACATTATTTAAATATAGACTAAACTGTTCGCAGATGTACTCTGTGTGAACTTTGAATTTACATTAGTTTCGATTAACTGCGAAGCAATTGATTAATTGAATAAATAATTAGAGTGAAATTATGCCGCTTAATTAAGCTGCCGTGCTTTAGAACGAAACGGAAACCTTGACGAACGAAAGGTAGACAAATACATTTACGTTCAATGTAGTATAACAATTTTATTGAATTTGATCTGGATCTCTCTAAAAAGGTAGTGATACGAGATGATTAAAACGAACGTTGGATGTACTTGCGTAGCTTAAAGATGAACTTCGCTGAGGGAGGAGCCTGGCCCGTTGTATCACAATAGATCGGTATCGGACTACGTTTCAATAACAAGCCACTACAACTGATCGTTTCAGAAGTCGTGTATTCAAGACGGTAGCAATTTTTATACTGTAAATCTTAAATGTATGTTGCTTGGAGTCATCCTAAATGTGTGCTACAGTAAGAACAATGTAACATGCTGGATCCCAGTAATAAATTTCAAAACATTTTAATTTTATATGTATATAAAACGTTTATTATTTAAAGGAAGAAAATCGTAAGAGGTAACTTAACTAAAAATGTTATGATGATAGATGATTTTAAATACTTTTTAATGTGTTCATTGTTTTTGAGGTGACGAAATCGGATGCTGCATATCCAATTGGGCCTGAGCAATATCACCCAAAGCGGACTGAATTTTATCAAGAAGCAATTCACCTTTACGGACTACATCTTCTAGTCGTTCGGATGCCTCTAAATTTTCTGCTTCAAGCCTTTTCAAACTTTGAACTTGCAACTCTTGCGAACTATCTTCATTGGGTAGAGATTCTATTAACGTATCGATGTCTTTAGCACATCGCGAAATTAACGATGAAAATAGTTGGGCATAATCTTCTTGATTTGTTTGCTGGGGTGTTTGTGAACCAGTTCTATCGAAACCGGGAAATTTGCTAGGCACGGAACACTGTTGAAGAACACCAATACTGTTGCAAAAGTGTTCCGCTTGCTAAAATATAAGAGTTCACATTATATATACTTAAACATTAAAGAAATATTTACTTTACCAAATTAATTGTATCCTGTAATTGTGTTAAACGATCTGCCATTTTATTATTAAATATATTTTATTGTTAAAAGTAGTTAAGTAATTGTTGTTGTTGGTTTATTTATTTTTAGTTTGACAAATGACATTTGCATGTTATTATATTGTAACAGGTTGAATGATGGAAGCTGAATCGCTGAATGTTGCTGAATCGTTATTATTTTTGTATGAATTTAATTGATTTAATCAATTAATTTAATTTATGTGTATAATAGTTTATACTATAATAATTATTGCATGTCTATACCCCAATAGTTTCTTAACTATTTTAATAAATAGTTGGTAAACATTCAACCTACAATAATTTTTAAGACCTTGTTTGCATTGCAATTATCAATTATAGATCTGTCATTTGAAAATTAGAAATTTCCACCCATTTATATCGTATAAGGAATTTTTGGATAGAATTATACAATTAATTGCAAACAAACAGTCTAGTTTGATTCCAAACGCTTCAATTCTTTGTGTTTAATTTTGGTTTATAACAATTTTTCGGAAATGAGTAAAATGGGTATGTATTAAAGATCGTAAAACATGTTTACACTGCAATCCGATGAGACGATTAACTAATTTTAAAATATTTTAATGTATATTCTAACTTGTAGATTCAAATGATACAAAAGAAAAATTAAAAAAACATTTGGAATTGTTGAAAGAGGAATACACAAAGTTGCAGACTAATTATAATGAATTGGAACGAAAATACAATCAAGTAACTGTCAACTCAGGTGGAAGTGAGTTAAATGGGGAATTCAACAGTTTTGTATCGCGATTGGTGTTTACTGTGGCCACGCTTTACGGTCGAAAAATATATTCAGATATAACAATTAAATTAAAAGATAAAGATACACCAGGCCATAAATTTGTATTAAGTGCACGATCCGAAACATGGCGTGAAGATGTTCTAGCCGAAACGAAAGAACTAGGTAAGTAAATGTACGATTGAATATGCAATCATATTTATTTTATTATTTTATCTTAGATTGGTCGGATTTAGAATCAGACGTTGGTCATGCATTACTTCGTTGGATTTATACGGATGTGGTTGATTTGCAAAACGATAAGATTACATTGGCTTTATTGCGCGTAGCTCATCGTTTTAAATTAGCGGCACTTTTAGGACTTTGTGAACGTGCCTTGGTTGCGCTGGTAAATGTTAGGTCATGTGTTCGTTACTATTGCGTAGCTGAAGAAGTTAACGCATCCACTTTATTAGAATATACATCATCATTGATATCGACGCATTGGGATGATTTAACGCCAGAAGATTTCGAACATATGACAGGACCACTGTTATATAAAATGTTGAAGAGCAAAACTAAACATCCTCTACACGCAGCTGTACGTCTATTACGTGAAGATGTTGTTTTTCTATGTCTTGTGGAAAATACAAATTCGGTATGTATTTTGTTAATATTGTTTAATGAGTAAATTCTTTTAAATGTTAAAAATAGACGGTTAATCATAAAAATTACGAACATTTTTAATCATCGGTATACTTCTCGTTTTTGGGCATTTTATGCCATATACATACCCAATTGTTTATTAACACATTTTTTAACTATCAAGTAATAGAATACAGTATGATTTGAAATCGTTAATAACAGACTAAAGATTTTTTTTTTGTAACAAATATATTTAAATTTATTTATCATTTTGAGTTTTAAGAATTTTTGGTTAAATGTTTTTTTTACATAGAATAGTATAATTTAAAATAAAAACTAATAAATTACGCGTAAAACTATAAACTAAATGCTTAATGAAATGGAACTAAATTTAGTCACTCAACATTTTTTAAAAATTTGAGTGCATTGAATAAAAATAAAACAGTCATTGCATCGCTAGAAAAGCTTGTTGCATCCTTGGTGATAGTTGCTGGAGCCGAATTACAGTATGAACCGCGACAATGACAAATTATCGCATTTTGTTCATCTTCAATACAGCCTTCAGTATATGGTTCTTCTATTTTGCTTTGTATTTCCCATTGGCGATTTTGATACACCTGCGAATTGTAACGATTATATAAAAAACTTAAAATTGTGTGTATTTAAAACTATAATTACCTGACTTGTGTACTTCTGATTGGCACAATCTCTTGTGATTGTTTTAACTTCTGAACCGTCCAATAGTTTCAATGTTAATACTTTTTTCATACACATTGTCGAATATGGACATTCAACTTCATACTTTTCACTGTGATCGAAATCGGCACATATACGATTTGTGCTGTTTTTCTTATAGTATACTGCATGAAATACAGAACATTTGTAACAGTTTGTTTTACCAAATGATAGTTCAACTATAAAGACAAGTATAAGAAATATTGTTAAATATAAAAGATATCCTATATAGTCGCAAAACAAGATTAATTTTCGTTAATATCAATTAACTTAATGATATATGGTATAACGACATCTAATTTTGTTCAAGCCATGTGCAAAATAGCAATAACAATTATATAAATATATCACGCAACAGTGAAGTTCCTTTTATAATGAATCATACACTCTAGTCACGATAACCAACTTATATTCATTCCATTTGAATACGAATATTTATTGTTATCTATTATAAAGCTTTAAGATTCAATTCCTCTTTCTTGTACTACTACTATAACTGATAGTGAATTGAATACAAAATTTTTGTGACTATACAATTATTAATTCTATTGCTGAATGATTTTGATGGCGACAAATTTACTATTTTTATTGATTTTCTATTTATTATTTAGGATACGCACCATTTTTTTAAAAAGTGAATAATAAAAGCGCTATATGTTATTTTTGATGAGTCATACATGTTATTTGGGAATAATTGGCTTCTTACCATTTTGTTTACATGTTTTAAAACTCAACAATATGTTACCGATATCACTAATGCCAACACTTGTTGATTGGGACTATATCGAATGATCCAGTTAGTCTCAATTAACGTAAGCATGTCTGTTACTTTTTTTTTATATTTAAGTAGTTCAGTGAACCGTACACTTGAACATTTCATTTAAAATACAATTATTTTCATTGCCGCATTTTTAAATAGTTTTCATACAAAAAACTAAAAGATAAACCTGTTTAAAAACATTTCTTTTATTCGCATTTATGTACTTCTTTTACATTTACAAAACTATGCCTTATCTGTATTACTTTGTATATATGTACATTCATTCAGCTTTTGTTATGGTTTTGCATCAACATACTGTTATTCGTTAATCACTAAAACTATTATTCACTACTCAATCATGTGTAAGTAAATTGCATTCGATGATTCATTGTAAATTTCACAGTAAAAGTTACAAAACAAAGATTTAGTCTGAAATTTCCCAATTTTCCTCCCAAGTTCTATATATACACAATAAATAGTAATTTATATCAGTAAACTATTTACCTGTTACTAATAATATATTTAACAGAAATACAAATTTTATATACATATTAAAAACAAAATTAACTTAAAATTTGATTTAAAAACTTAAATTAACTAAATCACAATTATTCTTTTCTATACAAAATTTTAAAATAGATTGTTTACACTATTCTATAATTTATTTGTATATAAATTATTTTACATTATCATTTTGAATTTTTATTATTATTGTTAATCGCGTATTCGATAGCACTATCGCTATAATTGCAATATAAAACTATTCTGTTTTGTAAAAATAAATTTTTTATTTTAAACTTCGTCATGTGTTTGTTACTCGGAATACATTTGTAAACTATTTTTTTTTACCCAATCTATAAAAAAAAAAGTTTTCTTATTTTATTTCGCTGTGTTTGGTTGATTTTAGTACATTTCTATCGTAGCTGTCTACAACAAACAACTGGGCATCGAATTTAAAATGATGGAACAAGTTCTATCATACTACATAGATATAAAGCTATTATCAAAACTTTGGCAATCTAAATTGGGTACAAAACAAAATTATCTGAATTTTTGATAGTACTAGAAAAGTTTGGATGATTAATGTTTAAAACCAATTCTTGTTTTGAATGTGAGATAACAGACTTTAGGAAGTGGATGGACTACTTCTTTCCAAACTATCTCTACATAAGCCAAACCAAAGAGTTAATTGTTTCTCGTTTCAGTGATGACCAAGTTAAAACGAGTCACAATTTATAAAAATACTTTTTTTGACTGTAAAGGCACCAAAATTGTGAATCTACAATAAATATCTTAATTCACCAAAGAAAGTTTTTCTTTAAATGTTTGTTTATTAAATGATAAATATATCCATGTATGTTAACTTCACTAAAATATAACAACTAAGTTGTTTACATTACTTTATTATCATCATGCTTTATAAAGTGGCATTGAAACAAATTCAAAGAAAATACAAACAAAACCCCAAAGAGAACTATTATTCTTTGCTTATGTTGTGTTATGGATGTCGATGACGACAAAGATTCTATATTTCTTGAATGTATTTGTATTCATATAGTTTATCTATCGTCTGTATAAACTCGGAAACATATGATATCCGAAAAAATGTTCATTTTCTAACATATTTAATTTTGGGGTGCCGAATGCTCGATCTATATGTATCCGATTACCAAATTTTGTGTGATGATGCCAATCAAAAGGAAATTGGACAAAGCTAACCATTTAAAATAATAAAGTCGGATGTACCGTTCTGCGGTTTTGAATTTATAGATCTTTACTATCCTTGATTAAATATTTTAATTTATCATTTTAATATACAATAAAAATTGAGAGTTTCGCATAAACAAAAAGAACATCTTAAAAATTTATTTATATACTCGTATATAGCGAATTAAGAACGAAGATGTTTGCACAAAAAATATTTTGTTTGTACAGAATTTAGCATATTTTGTGAAAGTTTTGTCGATTGTGAGGTGAATTTTTGTGTTAGTTTACCTCTTGCCTTAACCATGACCGACTAATATGTATTTTTATTTGCATGTTTTAAGTAATCAACAGCACTTCTGAAATTCGTCATCACATTAATTTGTTAATTAAATTTTAAATTACCTCTTTTTGACCCACTTCAGTGGAATGAAATACAAATTGATGTACTACTTAAAAATCCATTATTGAGTATTTGTAAATTACAAGTAAAAAATTTTTAGGATTTATTTTTGAATATAGCTCTAATCGACAGGCCATTGATCACTTGTAATGATTTTTAATAGATTGTTTTTATTGATTCACTTCATAGTCTTATTGATTAGCTTTAATTATTTTTAAAATATTATATATGACTAGACGACCTTCTAATATAAGGTGACATTTTCATTGATTAAACTTGAAATCAATTTTATTTTCATGTACATAAACTCGTATTGTTCACCCAAACTGTATAAACAGGCTCTATTAAATGTCATTAAATGTGCCTTTCACTTAATGAGTTACTGAAAACTCGATTTTTTGAAGAGTTCTTAGATAGTACCCAACTTTAAAACCTCAGTTCATTCTTGTGGTGGATGGAAGTTTTTGGGTAGCATCTGCGAAGAATACACAGCGTGAATATTCTCTAATCTATACGTTATGCTCAATATGTGGAAATACCCATACAGAAAAGATACATGAATCATTGAAAGTATTTAGCTTTAATTGATACAATACGTTGAAAAATTGCCTATAAATACATCTGCAAATATGTAAAAGGCTAAATTGAGCGAAATATGTTTCTTCGTTGTTGTGATGAAAAACGAGCGAATCAAAACAACCTCGGAGCTTATATAAATGAATTTCCATCTCTCAAAATCCTAAGCTGGATCATTAAGAATAGAACTAATATTATATAGTTGTTTTGCTATCCATATATAACTGATCTGGAAAATAGCTCATATTTTGTAGAATTGGCATATAAATATAATCCTGTCATTATTGGTTATCAAATTTTTATCATATATCCAAACGAACGTAATTTTTGGTAAAGATTAAATATCTGTGTTTTTGAAACTAAATAAATTTTACTATGCCATTATTATATTCGTTTTATAATTTAGACCTACTAATCTAGCAAAGAAGGTGCAAAGATTGAGAAGGTGCAAAGAACGGCCTGCATGCTTATAAGCGGGGCACTGAGGACAACACCTACAAGTGCCTTAGAGGTCTTGCTTCACCTTCTCCCCGTGGACATTTATGGTAAGCAGATGGCGGTGATTACGGCCACTCGACTATCAGCCATATCTCAGTGAAAATGTCTTCAAATAGGACACTCGATGATAGTCAGATCGCTGAGGAAAGAACTGGCGAATCTTGACTATGTTACACCGACTCTGTGCTTCGAGAAAAGGTTCGGAACCACCTGCCCTTCAAGGGAATCCTGGAGGAGCGGGTTGGCAGCTGAAACGGGAGCATTGCAGTTCTTTACGGATGGCTCCAAGCTAGACGGTAAAGTAGGAGCTGGAGTCTTCTGTGATAAACTAGAGGTAGATATAGCAGTTCGCCTCCCTGATCACTGCAGTGTGTACCAGGCAGAAGTGATAACGATTGAAGAGGTCCTGAACTGGTTGAAACATAATGTGGTATCCTCGACTGATATCGCAATTTATGTGGACAGTCAGGTGGCAATCAAGTCGCTGGGTTCTGTTTCTCTAACGTCTAGAGTGGCGTTGGGTTGCCGCTCGTCTCTTAATGAGATGAGTGAGCATTTCAACATCCAGGTAGTCTGGGTCCCTGGCCACTCAGACGTTATGGGAAACTGCAGGGCGGACGAATTAGCGAGGCACGGTACAACTCTCCAACTGCTACCGGAAAGGGCGAAGTTAGGGAGACCCATTAACGCACTAAGGACTGTGCTTAAAAAAGAGGCGGAAGTCTCTGCGAACAATAGGTGGACGAACACTCTCTCATGTAGAGTGGCAAGACAAGTCTGGCCAAAGCTGAACTTGAAACGCTCAAAGGCACTTATCTCCCTGCGAAGACGTGAACTTAAAACGATCGTGGGGATACTCACAGGACACTGCCTTCTTGGAAAACATGCGTGAAGGCTGGGTCTGGAAGTAAATGACTTTTGCAGAAGCTGTAGGGACGAGGAGGAGGAAGAGACGTTAGTCCACCTCGTATGCTCATGCCCGGCTTTGGCACACAAAAGACATGAATATCTGGGTAAGTTTTTAATGGACTGCCTTTCCGATCTCGAGAACTGTAATGTGCGAGACTTATTACGCTACGTAAGCAGCTCTAACTGGTTCTCATAGGGGTAAAAGGGGAGTAAGATCCTGTGGTATCACAACGGACCGTTGCCAGTCTAAGTGTGCTGTAGCAGCCACTCAACCTAACTTAACCTAATCTAGCAAAGAAATACTTAAATAAGTGTGGCTTGTCCATTAGCGAGTTTACTTACATTTAAATGTCAAGAGTTTCCTAAATAATACAAACGAGTTTATTATGGCAAATATTTTGGATAATCTCTCTTTCTGTCTGTCCGATTACATTAGTGGCTTTCATACTAACTAATCACAATAACAGACTATCGACTGAAATTAAAATTTTATAGAATTTCGTCGAAAGTGATTTAAAACTGTTATTCGAGATGAATTCTACTTGGACCTCTTATGAATGCCATATTAATATTTTTTTTTTTAATATTTTTTATTTATTATTGAAACTCTTTTCAAAACGTCTTTCCATCAATTTGTATCTGAATGTCTAAAAACTAAACTATAAGTATTATGAATGTGCATTGACTATACTCCGAAGTACCTTATTCTAGAAGTTTTGTAATGTGATGTAAGTGTGATGTCAGTGTTCTTAGTACAACCCCAAAGCTGAATACTATATAGCCAGATCGGCTTTAGAACCTGATTGTAAATCAGTATTTTGTTGCATATGCTGAATTTGGACTTTCGTTCAATTAGCCAGTACAATTGTCTATATTTAAGATCAAGCTCTTTTCTTTTCTTCTTCACATGCTCTTTCTATTTAAGCTTAACGTCCAGTGTCATACCCAAGCATTGAGCAGAGTTCTCGTACGACACCATCACGTCTTTAGGCTGATTGTCGTCGGATTAAACAATGATTTATTCGTAAAGTAGACATCGCTTGGTCCACTGGCAAATTACGTCACTTGTACATTGAAGTTTATTCGCCCCCTCTTCCACAGTTTGCTCTGTTGCTAGTATAGCGGTGTCGTCAGCTAATATTTCTATGCTTACGTTGTCGGACTGTGGTATCACTTGTATATAGTAGGTATAGGACTGGGCCCAGAACGTTGGAACGCTGCGCTCGTAACCTTACCGCTCTCAGTCCAGAGTACTCATCTTCTTGTCTTACTCTAAAAAGCCTTTCAGATAAATATGATCTCGAAAGATCAATATATTGTCGAGGAAGCATAACATTTAGTCTATGTATTAAACACTCGTGCCATACCTTATCGAAAGCTGCTGCTATTAATATTACGACGAATATTAATGCTAATATATTCGTTCGAGAGTATACTTTTTGCCACACTTCACTCATCTCATTCTTGTGAGGGCCACCCCATAATCTAATTACAAGTTATACAAGTACTTCTTGCTAAGGAATTTATTAAATTCTAGTCCCAAAATAATTCCAATCAAAATTTCCCCCATCTTAATAAAATTCTACGACTATTTGAATTATAACCAATTTACTTATTAAATAAATTCGTCTTGCGTACAAACGACATTTTGTTTGTTTCTGGTGAGAAAGTCTTATAAATCATATCCGTATATGTAACCATGTTGATTATTATACCAACCATGCTGTAAAGAATATAATTAGCTCGTTAATATTTTTGTAATATAACAATATAACTAAAATAAACTATTCAACCACGAGTCATTATTGTAATAATAAACATTACTTATAAAATAAATAGTATTAGACGATGAACAATCTTTTTATTGAAACGGAAATTGTGTTATCGTACGGATTTGCATTCGATTTTGTAGTGCGGCGTTCTTTCAGTCTACACAAAAAACTTATTTTGATAAACAAATTGAATTACGTTAATCATTACACATAATTACAACAATATAGTTTATGACTTACAAAATTGGAGGTCAAAAAAATGCTTAATGTTTTTTTAAAGCGTTTGTAAGTAATTATTCTAGTTGTTAGTTATTAATAGATAAGAATTTTACACGAAATACATTCATTCAGATTAAAGTGGGTTAAATGGTTGTTAAATGGGAAACTATAGATTATAGAGGATCGTGAAGAGTGAAATTTTTATAGCCATCTAATTATGCACGCATCTAAATACTATCGTTTCTGCTCTAAAAATATAAATTTCATAATAAAATTATTTAATAGATCAAGTTCGTTTATTTATAAAATATATAGAGTGTCCCATTAAGAGTCGGCTAACATCTGTATATTTGTCACTTCGTCAACGATGAATTGAAATGCATTAAAATTACAAAAATTTCAGACAGGATTAAATATTCAAAGCAGAGAAAATATAAAATTCCGTTAGTTACTCCTTTGTTTTCTTTTCATGGAAAAGTGAGATTTCTGTGCATTATCTTGAACAGTAAAGTTAGTACTCTTTCTGTATCTTTTTCGGATGTAAGATTAATAGCTCATTTTTCTGGATAATTAACATTCTTGGAAGTATCATCTGGATTTCAAATTACAAAAATCCACTGCTATTATTTGGTATCTTTATTTACAAATCACTGGTTCTTTGAATGCTAAGTTATGCATCTTTGGTTTGGTCGATGGTTAAAGTATCTTGGAGCCATGTTCTTAGTTCCTCTTCCAGCTATGGAACTCATTTATTTCTCAATACAACTTTGGCTACTGTTTTGCTCGATGAGTGCTGAGGCTTTCGTTTTCGGCACTACTTAAGGCCATGGATCAATTCTTAACGAGCTATTCGGGAGTTCTTCATGATTATTGAGAGGTTTCTAGTTGTTTTTAATTTCCAAAAATCATGTTTGGTGGTTTATCTATCCCTTGAAATGTGGTTCTCAGCAAACTTGCTCAATCAGATATTTTCACTGATATTAAAACTGCCCCTAACTTCTCTAACTAGCTCTTATTTGGTTGGGGATTATAAGATGTGTTTGAAACTTCTAGGATGCAATAACAAGATATTGGTCATGTGATTGCCTGCCCACTGTGATATTGAGGGCAACGAACTTATTGACTGATTTGCTAAAGCTGGTTTTCACTTATGTTTCATAGGACCTGAACCAGCTGCTCCATTGGCTCTTCACATAGTTAAACAATAAATTAAAAACGTTGCCATGTTGAATCTAAAGCTGAAGTGGTCAGCAACCCCTAATTGTTGTCAGGCGAAATACTTTGTGAGATAGTTTAACGCGAACTTCATACCAAAAAGGACAACTTGGGAATATTGGTTGATATACAGGATGGCTGAGACCAAATGTTACTAACTTCACTCTTCTGTGATTTGTGTAGTTTTCATTATTCGCGCGTCAATTTCTTGTCAGATTGAAGTTTGGTTAGTTGTTTATATGTGGTCAATAAATAATTGTTCTAAATTTATATCTTGATAAAAAAATCGTAATGGAATTCAAACGTAATAGTGTAATTGCACTGTATTTGGGTAGAAATTCATAAACAGCAATAGTTCGTCAGCTCCAGCATTTGAATGTGAATAAAATGTTTGTGTATCGAACCATAACTCGATACAACGAAATTGGTAGCATCGCTAAACGCAACAGAGGTGGTCCTAAAAAGACAGCAACATCAAAAGTAATAATACGAAAGGTGAAGAAACGAAATCCTCGTCAAAGTGCCAATCTATTAGCCTCACGTCTACATGTTTCACGATACAGCATTCAAACCATCTTGAAAAATGAACTACACTTGAAGGCCCTACAAGATACAAAAAGTTCAAGATCTTACGGAGGTACAAAAAAAGTTAGGCTTGAAAGAACACGAGCATTGAAGGCCTTAGCCGAACGTGATGAGATTCCAAAAATTGTCTTTTCTGATGAGAAAATTTTCACCATTCAACAGTATGTAAATAAACAAAATGATCGTGTTTGGTTAGAGCACAAGTCCAACGATAATTTGGACACAAAAGTTGCCATGCGCAAGCAATCACCAGCTTATGTTATGGTTTGGGCTGCAGTTACTGCAGATGGACGCACTCCTCTGGTTTTCATCGAACATGGAGTCAAAGTAAACCAAGAGATGTACCACCAAAAGATCCTAAACGATGCTTTGCTACCTTGGGCACGTAAGCACTTTGGTACGAACCGTTGGGCATTCCAACAGGACTCGGCACCGTCACACAAAGCTCGAGCGACACAGCAATTTTTACAAAATTGCGTTCCGCGGCTGATTTCATCGAAAGAATGGCCACCATATTCACCAGACTTGAATTCCATGGATTTCTCCATATGGTCCATTTTGGAGAGTAAGGTGTCCACTAAAACATACGAAAGAATTGATGCATTGAAGTCATCTCTTGTTCGAGAATGGAATAAAATTACGTAAGCCCACGTACGGTCAGCATGCAATGCTATCTATGGAAGACTGAATCAAGTAATCAGAGCCAAAGGAGGTTATATCGAGCAGTAACACGTTTTTCATAAAATGTTATATGTTTTCAACATATTCCACAAAATTTCAATAAAAAATAATCAAAATTAAAAAAATTACAGCGTTTTCATTTGGTACCACTTGGTCTCAGCCACCCTGTACTTACTGGCTATGGCCGCTTCCAAAGTCATCTTTATCGTATGCCAAATGCGTTTATGAAATCTTAAGTTTGAACCATGGGCTCTTTGTAGTATTGAGGTAGGTTTATAGCCAACTTTAATAATAATTTTTTTTTTTTAACGGTTTTTACAGGCCATTATTGGCCCGTACCGTGTCAATAATAGTTTAAAACCAAATATTTTGAAGGGAAAAATAAGATAAACTTGTGGTGGTTAGGTCTTGATAATGTAATTTTAAGATGTAAATATACGCTTGTATGCATATAAATCCGGAGAGGCGGGATTTTAACGGCTATATAGTTATATCTTTCTCGATCTTTTTATTATTAAGAAGACTTAAAATTTGTAGAACATTTTTTGAGTTATTTGCAGCCTCTCGTTATGATGCATCGTGTTCAAATGTTTTCTTGTTCATCATCAGTAAGCTACATAGATAAGATATTTAATTGCGAGTAACGAACATTTATTATCTCTTATTGTTGTACAAATGTGAACATCGTTGTAATGAAATCATGTTTTTGTGAATGAATGAGGGCGTATTTTGTATAAATTTTAATTAATTAAATCAGTGAATGTACATATTTGGATTAAATTTTTTCATAATACATATCAATTACTCATATATTACATACAATAAATAACAAGACTATACACGAGTGCGAGTAGATAAGTAAACCAAACTTCTTATAAATTTTTACCAGTATGACCAATTAAATCTGTATTAGTTATCAATCAAAACCTATTTCGCGAATAAAATTGAAGTTAATATCCTCTGGCTATATACAACATCGTTGATGTGGTATGAATGATAATTATGTACATATATATGTGTAAATGTGTCTGTAGGATATGTTTGCTCATATACGAATTCGTTTTGTATTATATTCTATGGGCTATTATGATCTATGTATGTTGTTGCAGTATTTAATTGAAGATTATATAATTTCAAATGAAAATAAAACTAAATTAAGTACTTAACCCTTTAAAGAGCACAGCGAACTATACGTGCAAATATTCAATGGCCTAATTAATACAATTTTCTCAACTTTGATTGAGATTTGGCAGCCAATTGTGATTTGTTACGGCGTTGTGGATATACTTATCTATGACTCTCTGTGAGTGTAGGACTCATGCGCCATCCATAAAAATGGTAATGCTAATATTCTGCTAATAAACTACCTTATGAGTGATTTCTAAATTAATGAACAATTGGTTACAGAGGCGATATTAACAAAGATTTTTTATTTCAGCTATCCGAAATTGTCAATAGCATTTCACCAGAAGGGCATTTACCATTAGGACTAGCATTGATGCTAAAAAGTTTAACGATTAGCCAAACGTTGGTACAAAATGGCAAGGCTGATGTAAATGCTTATAATTCAAATGGTTGTACTCTTCTTATCGAAGCAATACAAAGAGGAGATGGCTTTGCTGCAGACTTTTTACTTGAAAATAATTGTGATGTAAATTTAACATCAACGAAAACTGGTGATACTGCATTACATTTAATTGTTACGTACGATGAAAAATCGACTGACGATCGAACTTATAAAGATATGCTTTCAATTGGCTTAAAAATAATCGACGAAGGTGGTAAAATTAATATGCAGAATACGAAAGGATAGTAAGTATTCAAAATGTATAATATTAGTAGACTTTTAATACTTATTTCATCTTATATTCAGTACCCCATTACATCTAGCAATACTATCCGGACATTCGAATCTAATTGAAAAATTACTATCCCAAGCCAATATCGATACGAATCTAAAAACGAAAGATGATAAATACGTACTACAGCTTTCGTTATTAAAATCGTATTGTGAGCCCAACGATGATCGGGATTTCTCACTATCTAGACAAATAATTGGTAAAGGTGGTAATCCAAACAGCATTTTTCATGATACTGGCGACACGCTCGCTCATTACTTGATTAAAAAGGACGAAGAAGATGCTGCAATATTTTTAGCAGACTACGCCGACACAAATATTGTTAATAAGCAAGGACTTTCAGCACTACATCTTGTGTGCGAAAAAGGCTTTGATCGTTTGTGTCGAAAACTTTTGGAGAAAAAATCACTTCCAAATATTCAATCAACCATATTGGACTATAATGCCCCACTACACTTAGCGGTTATGGGAAATAATTATGATATAATTAAGACGATGGTTAATTTTAAAAATGAATTTGAAGCTAATTTAGATGAAATGTATATTCCTAATTTTAATTTGAAAAATGAAAAGGGAGAATCACCATTGAGTTTGGCATTGAGTTTAGGATACGATCGCCTTGTTTCGATATTAATCGATGGCGGGGCTGATGTGAATGCGCGCAATGGAAAAGATTTAACTTTATTGCATCAAGCTATACTGAAGGAGGATGCTAAAACCGCGATATTCTTATTAAAACATGGGGCTGATATGAATGCATTGACCGGTGATCAGGAATCACCTTTACAACTATCAATCCATTGTCGACTACCGAGCGTAGTTGATATCTTATGTACAATGGGAGTTTCATTCAGTTCGCCGGACGATCGTGGCGACTGTCCATTGTGGGTGGCACTAGATTCGAATCAAGAAGAAGTAGCAGAGGTATTAGTTCGTCATGGTGTTGATACGGATTGCTGGTCAAACGGACCTGAAAATACTTTACAAACACTACTTCATCGTGCCATTGATGAGAATAAAGAAGATATTGCATGCTTTTTAATTAAGAGTGGATGTGATCTGGATTCACCGCGTCAACCAACTGTAGACCATCCTGATTCCGATGAAGCCAAAAGTAAAGCATCGCCATTGCATCTCTGCTGTCAATGGGGACTAACTAAAACGTTGCAGGCCTTAATCGATCATGGTGCAAACGTTAATTCTATTGATCGAGAAAGTAAAACACCACTACATGTTGCAATTGAAAATCAAAATGACGAAATTATAGGGATTCTATTGTGTCATCCGGGCATCGATCTTAAACTTCGCGATAAATTTGGAAATACTCCATTTGCAGCTTCGCTACTAAAACGAAATCATAAAGCCGCACAAAATATTTTAGAACGTATTCCTAATGCCGGTGAACAAATGGATCAACGTGGCCGTAATTTTTTACACGTAGCTATAATGAAAGATGATCTCGAATCGGTTTTATTTTTACTAGCAATTCAAGTGGACGTTAATTCACGCGTGCACGATGTTAATCAAACACCGCCACTACATTTAGCAGCTGCATCAGATAACGAAATGATATTGCGTAATTTAATATTGGCTGGAGCCAGAATCAATGAACGAGATGCGACTCAAAAAACAGCTCTACACATTGCGGCAGAACGTGGAAAAGTTGAATTAGTATCAGCTTTGATACAGAATGGAGCTGATTTCGATGCGACGGATAACGATGGAAATAATGCATTACATATCGCTGTGCGGGAAGGACATTTATCGATTGTTCGCGAACTTTTGACCGAATCGGGAATAAATGCTGAACACACTAATTTAAAAGGTCGTAATCCTTTGCATGAATTGTGTCGTTTCGGAAAGGACCAAACAGCGGCAGCTATATGCGAACTTTTTTTAGAATGTATGCCACAATATCCAATTAATACAACTGATCTTCAAGGGAATAGTCCGTTACTGTTAGGATATATGAGAGGCCAAGCACCACTGTGTAAGGTTTTAATCAAAAATGGGGCATGCCTTGGAATGGAAAATAGAGATGGAGTCACAATATTTAATTTCCAGTTGGCAACTAATCAACTACTACATAAACTGCTTGATCAGCTCCCGCAAGAATCACCTTGGGCCACATCAGACCTGTGTCAAGAGTGCGGTGTAAAATTCACAATAACGATGAGAAAACACCATTGTCGTCATTGTGGTCGAATATTATGCAGCAAATGTTCGAATAATGACGTACCCATTATAAAGTTTGGAATCAACAAACCAGTTCGGGTATGTTGTGTTTGTTTCGAAGTTTTACAAGTTGGGAGCGGATAATACTAGTTTTAATACCTTTTTATATATGTATTTCTAATTATCTTTTCAAAAATTAAGTTTTATTAATATATATTTTTGTTATATTTATCATTAATTCAGCATGTAATATTTTGGGAGCACGATATATTAAGTCTTGTAAGTTATCAGTTAATAACCAAAAAGGAACAAAACGGATTTCATTCCATCCAAAATTTTATATTTTAAAATATATTATATATTAAAAGAAACCAACAATTTTGTGTTTTAATTTAACATAAATTGTATTTGCCTACAGTGGTTTTATATTATAATTTGTTATAATTTATTTTAGTTTCGACCATAGCGAATGGGCAACACAATGGTCCAATTCATGCAAATAATCGATGAGCTCTTCTGTGCATATTTCAGTAGTACGTGATTTGCCATTAACCCGATCATTGCACTCTTGATATTTGGTGAATAGCGATTCAATGTGGGGCTTAGCTCCGCATTTTTCCTGCAATAATCAAAATCGATGAAATAGATTGAAAAATATTTTTCTCGGATAACCTTACTCTGAGCTCTTGCTGTGGATCAACTAATTCTTCGTCGTCAGCTTTAACAGTTGGAAAAAGTGATTTGAAAAAGTTGGCAAACATTTCTGTAATAATATATATGTAAATTTATCGTTAATTTAGCTGGAATAATTAATATTTAAAAATTGAATCTACTTTTTGGGACTTTTCTATTACACAACACCTTTAAGCAAGAAAAATTGACAACCAAGATGAAAAAGTATTGTAGGTTATTTGATATTTTTAGTTTAGGCCAAGATTGAAAATAATTTATGACGGGTTTTACCGTGAGTCTAGCGGAATATTTTGGAAGCTTTATGAGTGGGAAATTTTGATTTTTAAAAAACGATTTTACTTTATAAATCTCTTTAAATTAATATATAACTTACTATAAATAATCGAAAAAAGTCTACTTTTCTTCTAAAGATAAATAGAATAGAGTTAAAAGTTGAGTTGAAAACTGTATGTCGATAATGCAGAACTACTTTATATATTTTCTACTAGATGTCACAATTTTTTGCTGTAATTTAGTTTTAGCTTATATTTTATTATTATTAAATTATTTTATACATTTCCAATCATTTATTTAATTATATTTATCAGTTTAGCGTTTTAGGTAGTACATGTCGAATTCACATTTAAAAATAATTTCCACTCGAAATCGAACAAACTTCATAACAAATGAACAAAACTATTATCACACAACAACAACATCACTCACTTCTGCCATTTCTTTCAATTGAATAAAAAAGAATCACCAAAAATCAAATAATTTTTTCTTTTTTATAAATTTTGGCAATAATTTTAATTTTTTTAAGTAATCTCCATATAGATTTACTCCAAACGTAAACAGTTTATGTGAATAAATACAGTTTAAGTGATACATATTATTAAAAATCACATAAATTTTTGTGTGAAAACAATTCCGAAATCTTTGGGGCACAATTAAAAAAGGAAAAATTTGTACTACGAAAAAATAAAAATTATAGCAAAATTTAAACATAAAAAAATGATTAAATGAAATGAATTATGATGAAATAATCGAGTAAAATTGTGTTAAAATATTTCATTTTCCTTGTGGCAAAGTTTCAGGATCAGCAAAGGTTTGTTAACAAATTATTAAGAGAAAAAAAAATTATGAATTAAATGGGTAAATGTCAAAATATTTTTAATTTAATTTTTGAGGTTATGTTCGATACGTACATTTATACATTTTTTTTTGATTTTAGTCAATTAATTAAAAATATTCGTATTTCAATTCAAAATATAATATTTCAGAACTATGAATGGGTCTATTGACAATCGAAATTCATCAATGATGAGCAGTAGCAATAAAATTAATCGGAATTTTAAGATGCTGTCCGATCCATTTATAATCAAGGGAGCAAGTAAACTGTATCGTTTCGATGGCATTGTGTTAAATGAAGGTAGTCATCCCCCAGTTATACCGAGAGATCCTAGAAATTCACTATCTAGAATCAGATCTAGACTAGATGTAATGGAATTACCTGTCCCCAGGTAATTAATTATTTTGCATTTCATATAAATTATGAAAAGTGAAAATTAACACTGCATTTTATATGAAAATGTATGTGGCTTTTCTTATCGATATATAAATTTGATTTAATATGAGAAAATTATATTTAAACACTCTTTTTTATAGGATTGTCTAATACAATGTTCTATTGTTTAATTAAGAATTTTGTTTTGTATAAATATCTTGGGCCTACTACTAAACAGTTTATCTTTTGGTTTGTTTTTTGTAGATTTAAAATAGATCAGTACTACATTGGTGAACCACCGGCCGTTGAAATAACTATAACCAATCTAAATGATAATATAGATAATACATTTCTAACTGATATGATTCAGAAATGTGGAACATTTGATGAATTGAATATATACCATCATCCTGTGACGAATAAACATTTGGGCATTGCTCGAATTGTTTTTGAGGCTGTGAAATCAGCTAAAATGTGTATAGACAAATTTAATGGGACATCCGTAATGGGAAAGGTTGTTTGTTGTTCATCTGTTGAGTGTGTTGTGAATACAAAATAATTATTTATTTATTTATTTTCATAGATTTTGAGTGTTTTCCACGATCCATTTGGTGAAGAGTGTAAAACACAAATAGAAAATTATACGGAAAATAAACCAGTAAAAGTTGTGGAACAAACATCGAATGTATATCAACAAGAGGATAATAGCCAAGATATTTATAAAAATGATCGTTCGGGTGATGCTTCATCGTCTTCATGGGCGGAACAACATTACAATGATTATATTCCAAGTAAAAATCGATCTCGAATTGATAGTGATCATGAAATTAGTTCGTTAAGTAAGCGTGATATTCGCGAAAGAGATGTAGATAAGTATAGTTCTAGTAGTAGCAGTAAAAAGGATAGACGCTGGGAAAAGGATAAGAAACATAGTAGCAGTAGTAGTAGTAGGCATGATCGACGAGATCATGAAAAAAGGGATAAAAAGGAGCATAGTTCACGAGATTCGAGATATAATCGTTCAAATTATGATCGATTAGATCGAGGATATTCGGCCAGCTCTGATACAAATTATAGCAATGCAACTGAAGTTAGTAATTATTCAAGTGGTTATGGAAGTAATCAAACTCCGTCTAGTTATGAAGTACCTTATATGTATCCTCAATCAAGCTATTCTTCAGTGTATCCGTCACATGCAAGTTGGCAGTCTCAATGGAGTAGTACTACAGTTCCAGCCGCTGCTACATCAACATGTGAATTATGGGATGTGCCGACACCTCCTAATCAGGTTTGGCCTCACCCACCGGTTGAACCACACGTTGAAAGTGTTAAAAGCTCATCGTCACATGGTTCTAAGAAAAAGGACTATAGCAAAACTAATAAATTAGAATTAACAAAAACCGTTGAAAAATTGGAGAAGAAGAGTTCGGATGTCGAAGAAGATAAGAATACGGTTGATTTAGATACCAGAATTGCCATGATGTTCAAAGAAAAGGGATTTGGAGCAGCGCCACCATTTTTGCAACTGGATAGTAGTGATTCTGAAGGTGAAATTGTCGAAAATGAAAGTGAAAATGTAAAAAGGGATGGTTCTACACCAACGCCACCACTACCCCAACCTCCTCCGCCACCTCCAACAGAACCACCTCCTCCTACACCGCCTCCAGGTACACCACCTCCCAGTCCTTTCATTTCCCTAGAAACATATCAAAATTCATCGTCGAAATCCGATAGTAAGAGCAATAATAATTCAATTAAAAATTCTGTATTAATTGAAGATGGAGCTAGCGATATTTCATCGAGTGATGATGAAATTCTTTTAGCCAAAGGAACATATAGTCCAATACTGCCATCGTCGAGTAAAAACGATAAAAGAGACGAAGATCAAATGTCTTTATCGAGTTTGTCATCGACGGACGAAACTAAAACAGTCAATGACAAGTCGGCAAATCCAACATCACAAGCTGTATCGCAATGCTCATCTTCAGTAAATACAACTCAAACACAAATCCAATCATCACATCATAATAATCAATATATTTATCCACCAGGTACAAATCCATACTATTATCCTGATCCATGGAATCCTTATCCAACCCATTATCTCCCATCATCCGAGGGTTATATGAATTTTAATAGTTTTCCTAATATAATCCCACATCCAAGTTACAATCACCATTCGTTTATGAGTGGCTATACCATAGGCAATAGTTCTAATAAAAAAGTACCAAATAATTTTACCAGTCATTACGATAGTTACGGAAATTATAATAACAAAGATCCGTATTCAACAACAATATCGACCGTCATTAATTCAGTTACGGAAGAATTAAAGAAAATTTTGAAGAAAGATTTCAATAAGAAAATGATTGAGAATACAGCATATAAAAAATATGATGAATGGTGGGACGAGCAAGAGAGGCGAAGTAAAAATAAATTTTTTGACAATGAGGTTGTTCCATTGGAACCCAAATCATGTAAAACTTCAAGCAACAGTAAAACGAAAAATTCAGATTCTATGAATTTAGATTTAGGTGGTTATGGTTTAAATATTGGTATAGGTTTACGGGCACAAATTCCAAAAATGCCTAGTTTTCGACGTATACGAAAACAGCCTAGTCCAACTCGTCCTGACGACGAAGAAGATGAGGATGAACGTCAACGAAAGTATCTTAGCGATCAAGAGGAAATGGTTCAAGGTAAGTTTATCATTTCTAAATAATTGTTTTTTGTATTATATACGATTTTTTTTTATCTTTATAGCAAGTGACGAAGAAAATTATAGTAATATGGAACCACTCAAATCAAAAACAATATTTTCAACAACGACAAATGATAGTAGTGTTAGTGTCCAACGGAAACGTAAAAATAGTACATCATCATTTTTTACTACATCGTCATCGTCTTCGAGCTCGTCGTCTAGTGACGAAGAGGAGGATGAGGATGATGATAACGATGATACAACTTCTGAAATATCAGATTCATCGTTATCATCTGAAAACGAAGTTAATATAACCAATTCAAATAGTAATAGTAATAATAAAAAGACTGTTAATAATAAATTCAATAAGTCAGCTGTATATTCTGATTCAGATAGTGATAATGAAAAACCATTTTTAAATAACAGAGTTAAAAAGTTAATAAACAAACAAAAAATATCAAACATATATTCGGATTCGGATGAAGATGATGATAATGCACGTAATGTTAAAATTAAAAAATCAAACGATCGTCCACCAACGCCGGGTGGTGATAACGAGGAAAAACCATTAGAAAAAAGTACTATTAGCAATAATAAAATTGAAAATACGGAAAATGGAACTAGTAAAAAATCGAAGGTCTTCGATTTAGATCGATTGTATAGTGATTCGGAGGAAGAGCGAGAATATCAAGAGAAACGAAGACGTAACACTGAATATATGGAACAAATTGAAAGAGAATTCTTAGAGGAACAAAGGAAAGCGTCCGAGGCTACCACTGGCAATAACATTCACAATAGTAGTAACAAAACTACTAATTATAATATTAGCAATAATAATAATGCCGTTAAATTAAATATCGAAAAATCGCCATCACTATCATTTACTAGCAAACCGATTGACAAATATAATAGTTTAGATGATGACGATAAAGATCCTTTAACACCGTCTATACTATCGATTCCGCCAACACCAGGAAATAAAATTATTACCGATCCATTTAATACACCATCCTCTATATCAAGTGCAACATCCGCTTCAACAATTATAACTTCGTTAACATCATCGCCCGTACCAACAAAATCGAATAAAACTAGTGCTAAGGGCGAACCGAAAAAGAAGAAGGAAAAAACTCAAACCAAATCCCAAAAAGAAAAACAAAGTGATAAAGAGAAGAAATTGAACTCGTCAATACAATCAGCTTCCGTTGCAGTAGCATCGGTATCAGCACCACCTCCACCACTACCCCCGCCAGTAAAAACATCTCAAGCCGCAGCTAATGATACGTCCACTATGTCTTTAACGGAACGGTTAAAACAGGTGGACGCAATTATACAGGAACGTAATATGATCAATGAGGAACAACATAAAATGTTATCACCTGCATCATCCGATGGTGGTTCGAGTCAAGCGAGTCAAGTTGCTATCGAACATTGTTATAGTTTGCCACCATCCGCGTCGCCAATGTCATCGCCAACAATAAACCCAGTCGATAATAGTAACTATTCAATTATAACATCACGCGATATATTAGCACATGATCATGGTTATACATCGTCGAGTAATTCTGTTAATAATAAAACAATAGTTCCGTTGCAAAATCAAGTCGCCAATTCGCAGTCATCACTTCCAAGGCCGGTGGGTCGGCCAAAGAAAGATAAAACCAAATCGAGCGAGAATAATATCAATTCTAAATTGGATAAATATCCGTTGTCAACAATTCATAATAATAATTTGTTTCAAAATGATATCAAACAATTTGTACCTGTATCACGATTTTCTGAACGTGATTTACGAACCGAAATGGAATTATTGTACAGTTTCTTGACTCGTGGAATTGATCAGGAGGACATTGAGTATTTGCGAAAAAGTTATGAACTTTTATTGCAAGACGATGTAAATAGTTATTGGTTGAATGCTACGCATTGGGTTGATCATTGTGTAACCGATAGACAATTTTTACCACCGCCAAATAAAAAACGAAAGAAGAATAAAGATGATGACGAGCTGAAGCAGCATTCAACAGGATCCGCGAGAACCGAGGGTT
This sequence comes from Tipula lateralis, assembly GCA_963932295.1. NCBI lineage: Eukaryota > Metazoa > Arthropoda > Insecta > Diptera > Tipulidae > Tipula > Tipula lateralis. The sequence continues at coordinate 195,106,294 of OZ010737.1, forward strand.
TTTATAAATTGGATGTCCGCGATAAGCTTAAGTATAAACATCATCATTTGAAATCTCAGAATAGTCAAAATTCGAGTCAAAATGCTGTTGACAGTATTTTATTGAAGAGTGTAACGACAAAAATGCAAGGTATATCGCGTGAGGCACGTTCAAATCAACGTCGTCTATTGACAGCATTTGGGGCATCGACCGAATCAGAATTATTAAAATTCAATCAATTAAAATTCCGTAAGAAACAATTAAAATTCGCCAAATCACCAATTCACGATTGGGGATTGTTTGCGATGGAACCGATAGCAGCTGACGAAATGGTAATTGAATATGTTGGCCAAATGATACGACCGGTTGTGGCCGATTTGCGTGAAACAAAATACGAGGCAATAGGAATTGGTAGTTCATATTTATTCAGAATTGATTTGGAAACTATAATCGATGCCACGAAATGCGGAAATTTGGCACGATTTATAAATCATAGTTGTAATGTGAGTACTCATATCGTAATTGTTACATGTGTAACATTTTTCTGTTTGTTTTGTATCTGACATAGTATATTTTGTTTCGTATGTAACATAACACTTTTTGTATTTACAGCCAAATTGCTACGCGAAAATTATAACAATCGAATCGGAAAAGAAAATTGTTATATACTCAAAACAACCGATCGGCGTTAATGAAGAAATCACTTATGATTATAAATTTCCTCTTGAAGATGAAAAGATTCCTTGTCTGTGTGGAGCACAAGGCTGTCGGGGAACTCTCAATTAATTTTTACTATACATATAAAATTAACAACAAAATAAAAATTAATTGATTTAAATTTAAAAATACAAATAAAATACTAAATAAATAAATAATAGTTAGTTAGTAAGGAATGTTATAAAAAATATTAAAATACAATTAATTTAAGCAAAATTGAAATTATACAATAATATAAATTTTTTTCGTACATTTAATTAATAATTATTTTAATTCTTATATTAATTTCTTTTTATATAAATGTAATTTAATTTAATTTGTTAATTTAAGAAATGATAATAACAATAATGCAAAAAATAAAAAAAATATAAATAAAAAAATAAAATATGGTCATAATTTAATTATTATTGTTATATAAGTTACTGGACAGCGATAATGTATGTCAACAACTAACTTCTAAGATTTTTGGGTTATTATTTTTTGAGTTGGGCATCTCAAGTCGTACCATACATTTTTATATTTTACTTTTTAATTATTGTAATATATAATACGAGTAATATACATATATATTTTTTTATTAGATTTTTAATTTAAATGAATGTGCATATTAATTTTAAAGAATATTAATTAAAATTCACTAAAAACCAATCAAATAAATAAATAAAATTATTTTGTTTATTTGGTTTTATTCTTTTGTTTTGATAATAATTTTGTTATTTAAATTGTAATTAAAAATGATCAAAAAATGTATGTTTTGTAATAATGATATGTAATTAATTATTATTATTTGTTGATATTCTTTTATTTTTTTTGTATTTTTAAATTATTTCTTCAAAAATTTATAAATATAATAGATTTAAATAATTAATATACAGTGATATGGTTTGTTTTAATTTGAGAAAATAATCGTTTTTGAAGCGGTAATGGCTTGGGTGTTATTTAAAATCTATCTATCTCGTCATTCGTTGTAAAACGAAGGATTCAATTAACTGACTGAAGTCACCTTTAAACGAATCTTTTAAAACCCCGTAACTGAGAAAATAACAAAGGCTCCGAAATTACTATATTCTTAGAATTTACAAAAGTACCTAAACCTGGACCTTGAAAAACTATTTGTTAATAAATAGCAACTCTTTTTTTTTTAATTTCTATAATCTGTTTTGAGGCTCGAGGCACTTCCAACTCTTTCGCGGTGTGCTTATTTACGTCCTTACCTTATGCCATTATAGCCAAATCGAGGACGTACGGCTATAGGTCTTATTTACGTAGAACCATCTGCACATTGCATATCTTTATGATAGCTTATAGTACTGACATGCAAGATCGGTTGGCCCATGAATTCTGCACTCTAACAGGGGGTCATAGATGTTTTCATTTACACCACCGATCGTAATCGTATGGTGAAAAATGCCTTTTGCATCCTGACTATCGAGATTCGAGAACCCGGTATCCTGTTCTAACTGCCGTAGCTTTAATGCGGAGCGGTTGCAACTCTTCGTTTGTTGAATCCTTTTTAAATCATGGGGTTAATCTTTTGTCTTAATATATGTTAATCCTTTATCCCTTTTCTAGTTCATCTGTGATTATGACCTTGTTGGCCAATAACGTTTTCTTATTTATCTTACTCATTGATTCAACTTTTACTTAGTTATGCGTCTATTTCGAAAGTACTTTGGATTATGATTCTTCATCATCAAATATTTAATGAAACCTAGATATCTTGATTGTCTCTAATCTTACATATTACTATATATCGTAGAATATTTCTAGTTTGGTAGCGTTAAATAAACGACCGACATGTTCGTCATCACGAATGCGGTTGTAAACAAATGTACAGTTGCCACAAACTGAGTTTAATTTGTATGAGGCAATGCTTTTGCTCCAGAACGTCTTCAACTCTTTCACACCAGGGGTTTAAAGGCCTGCATTGCTCCAAAGCTACATTGTGGTTGGCTCCACAGTTCTGCCACTCCATCCTAGGTAGATTTCTTCTATACATCATCGAAAGTAATCGAGTGATGAAAAACGCTTTTCATCAAGGTAAGTGAGATTCAAACCCGGTAACATGTTGTACTATTCATAAATATTGTACAAATATCATTGCATAAAATTACCGGAGAACACCGAATCATGTATTAGGCCACTAAAAATGATTCAATCTGGCGAAAATTTGATCGTCTTGTAAAATTAACTAAGATTAAATCAATAAATCATACTATATGTTTAAGACAAAAGGTCTATTAAGACTTCAGTGACTATCCTTTAATGGTTTCATCAATCTATTCTGTTCATATCATACTTCATCAATAAGTCGTAGTCGATAACATTTGTTAAATATTAATAGTTAAAGTATGGGCAAAAATGCCAAACAAAAAGGCGCCTGATGCAACTGATTGCACAGAGCCAATTTTTAAGTGCTAATTTTAATGATTAGCCTAATCATTTTGTGTTTTTTCAAAAAAATTCAAAAATTTTTTTTCTCGATTTAATGGAAGATGTCCTTAATGGACCATCATTAAAACATACTATGCAAATTAAGTTACAAATTCTTCAGTATCTTTAAAAACACTGTAACAAATCTGCAGACAATTAACTCTATCACGTACATCAAATATAAGTTGTAACGTTTAGTTGCCACTGGCGATTTCTAAAAAAAATTGATAGCTAAACTGTTCTAGAACAAACGAAATATGAGTACGTTTTCCTGAAATAGATACTTTATCAAAGTGATTAATGATGCATTAATTATTGAAACGATTTAAACATTGAAAAGATTTATTAATTTGTTTCCTCTTCAAAACATATATAATTAAAAACTTTAATAAAAAATTAATTGAATCCTTTGATGTTATCTTTATGTAGCATGAATTAATTTAGGTCAAATCTTTTATAAGGATGATCAATATAGAATCAAAATTACGTTCCTATTTATTTTGTATTAAAACAACATATTTTCTTAGTACTAAGCTAAAATACTTACATTAGAAAGACCAACTGGTCTTAGTTCATCATATTCAGTGTTGCATCAGTTTCTATCACTAACAAGATATTATCTCAGATTATGAAAAATCCTTTTTACATTCTGTCCTTAATTACAAATCTGTGCCTTTTGGGTGGAAATTCAAAGATCGAGATTTCTTTTAATTATATACTGTAGTCATTATGATGTGAAGCCCAATGGACGGTCGTTAACTATTAACAAATGGCCGACCTGAGCACAATATAACATTGTACGTTATACTTGATACTTATCTCTAAGGTTAACGTATTTCACTCGAAAACTCGTGACATTGATTCATGACAGACCGGAGTAAGGGAACAGATCCAAACCAAACAAAATAAATTCGTGGTGGAAAGCATCTAACGTACTATACATTTTAAACCTTGACAATGTCAGTACATTATAACTATGGTATGACTTTCATATAGCTTTCAAGTTTTAGCTTTCAAGAAAGTATGGATAAAGAAATTATCGAGAGGATAATCCTCTAATCGAGAGGAAAATCCAGAACATCGATAAAATCCTTAAATTTCTCTCATATCTGTTAAGTCAATGTCATCGAATCTTGTTGGAAAGTTCTATCCATCAGTGATTGTAGGCATTGTTTGTGTATAGTTTCTTATCAGTAAAAAACGTTTTTGCATAACCTTTTCTTGGGATAATTTGTTTTGAAAGCATTCAGAAATAGTTATCATCACGTTCATATTTAAAAAAGTAAAGACCAATAAATCCTCCAGACCAGTAAGAAGATTGTTGAGGATTTATGGACAGTAGTAGTCTGCCTTTTCTGTTTATTCATTATTTCTTTCGTGGAAATTAGGTTATCATTAGCAAGGTTTTATTTCAATGGATAAGAGAGCATCACGCTGCGGTTTTAAGCTCAATTCTCACCGTTGACCAAAACTTAATTAACATCCTCCGGATGGCATACAAATCGATTGTATGTGTAAAAACATTCGACGTGATGCTGACCACCTACAATCCTCACCAATACGTATTAGTGGTTCGTAAGGTATCAGTTGAGACATCCTAAAGATAAGCAGCATAATGTTTTCAATTAATCTTCTCACACCAAAGGGTGACCAACCAAAGAAGTAAATGCTCATAAACCATCGTCTGTTTTTCTCGACACTTTAATTTTCAAACTTACCTGTAATATATCATATAATCTACCTTTAACGTAGTATTGAAATAAAAAACGATTTTTGTTTGCATGCTTGGATTAAAGAAGTTTTTATTGTATAACAAATTAATAATGTAAAATGAACAAAAATTTCGACATTTTTATATGCATTCGAATTGGTTGTGCTTTCATAAACTAAACTAATTCTTTTATTTTATTTATACATTTTTTAGCATAACGCACACCCCATCAAATTTATTTTTAAAGTAACTATTTGTTTGCTTCTAACTATTTATGTATTTCGAGTCGATCCAGAATCTAAATTAATTTTTATGATTGTTTTGTTTATTTTATTTTATATTAATATTTTAATTGTTTAATGCTTCTGTTGAATACATGTTTGATAAGTTGAAAACGCTATGCTTGACCATTATAATTGTATTTATGTACGATCCATCTTTACTTTCGATTTAACTATAGCACATCAATTGACCACTGATCTATTGGATAGATGCATTGTACCAATATATTCGTTCTTCCAATGATTTTTATTTAGAGAAAGACGACGAAAATTTATGTACGAATTTAATGAAATAAAACGATAGAATAGTGAGTCACGACTGTATTTCAAAACACTATTCAGCAAATAACTTATAATAACTATAAGGGAAATCACGTCGATATAATGTGCCAACATGGTATAATTCCGAAGAAGATTAAAAGATGGCACTACTGCAGTTTTTTTATATTCAACGAATTATTAACAAAACCAAAATTTAAAATTTAAAAAAAAAATTATTTTACAATCGAAATTGGAAAGTTTTGAAGTAAATGGATTTATATTTATAAATAATAATAAATAAATAAAACTAAATTTGTTTTTTTTAAGTTATGTCAATTCATTTAAAAAACTACTTCGAGTGCTATCTATTGTTCTCGTTAAAACGTCTTGGTATGCCATCTAGAAATCTTCTCCGAAACTTATATTTAATGAAATCATGCTGTCGTTGGCATTAACTATGAAAATTGACATGATTTCCCTTAAAGTATTATCAATAATTTGCTATTCAGACCTAGTTTAGTGTTTTTAGTGGATACAGAACTCTTATTTTTATCACTTAAATTTGACCAGCTCTTTGCATATTGGTTTCTTATGCTAATTGGGTCTAAACTTTTAAAATAGGTTATGAGATAACTGATTTTTCTCACTCTTTTTGTGCCACTAGTAAGTTGGGGTACAACTGTCTCGTTAAATTAATGCATAATATGTTTTTGTCCCTTTCTAAATAAAAATCATTAACAAAAGAATTTGTTAATTCAAGATAGTTATTTATTGAATTTTATTTGCATTAAGTTATAACCAAAGCAAAAATAGTATATAAGAAACAATAATTATTTTTCGGATTTTAATTTTAGATTATAATATTTATAATTATATTTTCTATATATTTTATCAAAACACATTTAAAAAAATACATACAATTTTGTTAAAATATTTATTTTTTTTTAAAAGCCTTTTCTTGTATATGTATATATATATATATATAATTTTATTTAATTAAAAAATTAATATTTTTAAAATAATTTTACTGTTTTTATTTAATTATCACAGCTGGCAAATTTTTTTGAAATAGAATATGTAATTAAATATTTAAGTTTGATGTATTTTTTAATATATAAAATTATAATATTTTATTTTAGTTTAGCAATGGCTTAACAAAAATTAAAACTTTATGATTATTATTTTAATTAATAATTAATGTTATTTTTATTATTTTTTTGTAAATAGGTAGGAATCATTATAATTTTTAAAATAAATTAATTATTTAATATTTATATATTATTTATTTATTAAAGGAGATGATTTTACTTTATTATGTATGATTGAAATTATTATTATTAATTTAATAAAATTGAAATATTTTATTTATTTATATAATAATTACAGTTTTATTTTTATAATATATATAATATAATATATTTATGTATATAATTTTGTTTTTCTATTAAATATTAAAGCTAAAAATGATTATTATTTTTAAATTGTTAATTAATCAATTTTTTTAATTAAAAATTAATTTTTTTAATTATATGTCAAATTGTTGAATAAAAATTATAGTTCGTACGATCTCGATCAAATCACACAGCGACGTTGTGTTATAAAATTAATTAGGTATAAGGTATATACAAAAACTTAATTGGTGGTTAATTAAAATGATTAATGTGTAAATTAGTTATCTTGATGATAATGAAAAATTAAGAAATATATATTGTAAATACGGGAGCATAAGGCACATGGAATAAAAAATGTCTTATATAAATAAATATATAAGAAACTAAATTATAAATTTAATTAGAGAATTGAAATATTGAATCAATCAAACTTTTTGAAATATTTCGACTCACCCATTTGGTTTCACTGTTGTACTTTAACAATATTAGCAAATTTGAAACTTCGTGCGACTGTTATCCTTGTATCTGTAAAATTTACTGGTTTGATTGGAAATGCTATATGCTAGTTAACTTCATTTTGCGTTGTGGAAACGATATTATGCGGTTTGAATACGTGGACACTTTGTGGTTCACTACAAAAAAAAATATAGTTTTAGTTATCCATCGAGTTATTTTCGACCGTAAGCAAACCCCTTGAATTTAGGTAATCTATGCAGTAGCAAGACCGTTTACACTATATATTCAAAATAATGTGAGTGGGAGTTAATAAAATTGTAAATTGCATGTGCTTTTCCTCCAAACACACACCACAAATTCGAAATTTTCTATTTATGTGCAAAATATAAACGTTTGAAAGGGTTATATGGTCAATAATTGGTAAATTGTGTGTTGGTTGGAAAATTTAATTGAATTACATAAAATTTTAAGTGAAGATAATTTACACCATTTACAGCTTCAACGATGATTTAATTGAATTTGTCCATAAATAAAAAATAAATAATATATTTTTGGAAAATCGATATTTAATATTTATTATTTAAAAATAGTTTTGATATTTTACACATATGTTAGTGTTCTAGAATGGAGTATGTAGCCAATTATGTATTAATGATATATTTACGCTGTTTTTGCCTCTAAATATCTGTGTATATGGATAGTTTACGAAGTGTGATCCAACACTACTAACACGTTGCTAACAATAGATAGGCCATATATATGCTAAATGGGAAGTCGTCACATAACATCTGTATGTACCCACTGACATTCTATTTCTCAATATTGCTGAACATAAGAATGTGTCTTATATTAGTAGTTTTCCAGGGTTGTTGGTTGAATTTGAGATGTGGCACATCTAGTGCGATTACTCAGGTAACATAGTCTAATTTTTTATGGTTAACGACTTACAATTAACGAGATACAATAAACTTTGTTTTCTCTCAAATTATTATTCATGCTATTCTCATAATTACAATTAACGATCGGAACCCATTGCTCGCGAGATGAAAACTATACTCTTGCTACAATAATGAAAATATACGATGAACTTCTATATCAAGGAACAAGTTAGTTTGTGTTTTGAGAAGAACATCCAACTCATTGCGATTTGATGTTGGTAGGTGTACGCCAGTTAATAAAGTACTGAATTAAGAAGATGGGTCGATTCCCTTTAGCATTTCAGGTCCTTACGACTTTATATATTCCAACTTGAATGTTCCACCCGTTATTTTTGCTAAATAGAGCGAGAGGCCATGTATCATATTACACATACATTGTATTTATATTTGCATGCAAATTAATATTCTTCGAAACAATATAAATCAAAATAATTTATAGTCCATAACATTATATTTTTGGAAAATATATGTGGGCATATATTGTTATTTCCGAATATACATATTATTGCAATACCTTAGTCTTACATACATATATACATATGTATGTATATGCTTGTCGTTTTGTGAAAACAAATTATTCATGAAGATTTTGTAATTAATATTTTATGGCAAAAAAACGAGAAGGAATCTGTTCATTTAAAATTTCTAAATGATTAGTTTTCAAAGAATTTTTTGAAAAAAAACAACACAAAAGTGTCCTTTATTTTGTATAAATAATCCTTTTTTCATCTAAAAATAATATAATATAATCAATTTATAATAAGCGGAAAAAATGATACAGTATACGTACTTAATACCCGATTCTGGAATCTTAGGTACTTACGTTTTCTCTTTTTTCAAAAAAATTTTTTTTTATTTAATTGAAAATAATATATATAAAAGAATTCTAATTGAATTCCAACATTAATGTGAAAAATTATAAGAGAAAATTTTAATTTTAGTTTTAATTTTTCTTCTTATTTTACAAAGTGGTGTTTATGATACATATTGTTAAAAGGATCGTGCACGTCTCTTTTACTCGTATAATTTATAATATTTTATTGTTGTGTCTAAATTGAATTTATTGAGTTGTTACAAAACCAATGGCAGCTCCAGTTCTTCCACACGGTATAATGTTGACTCAGTGATTAAACAAAGTTTGCAATGTGTATGGTTTACAATATACCGACATTTTTAGACTGCTAAAAGTAGAACAAACAATGCAATCCTGTTGCGATAAAGGTTTACCTCAAGATTCGTATCATATAAACTCGTACCTTGGAACATCTCAAACAAACAATCGTTTAATTACAGCCGAGATAGCATCTAAAAATGGCAATTGATGAAATTTGGAGTTTTTAAAAAGCTGGAGTTTGATCAATCTACATAATGCAACTAACTGACGTGTAAAATAACAGAAAAGCCCTTTTTGCTCTCGTAATTTGCATAGATTGGTGCTAGATCAAAATATGGGTGTTAATGACAATGAATGGGACGAGATGGAGAAGACATGAAATGCAAATAATGTCCACTGAGCCCATCTTGATGAAATTAAAAAGAGTGAGGAAAACTTTATCATCTGTGATTCGTGTTAGAAGAAAATACTAACACGTATCACAGAGTGATAACTTTGTGTTAACCCATTATTGACTGAATAATAATAATATACTTAAATAATTGGGCTCAGTAGAGAGAATACTACGTTACTCAAAGGATTTTTTAAATCAAAAAAATCACTTGAAAGGTTCGGAAGTATTCCTCAAAATCAATTCGTTATCTCGTACAAACCTGTAATTGAAGAGTTAAGTGACTCCAGCTAGATTACAATAGGTTGTTTATAAAGATTACTAACCGAGTTTTGGAAATGGATGAAAAGTGCCAAAAAACCAAATTTTGTTTTTTTCTTAATAAACTCAAAAATGACAATTTCTTATTTTTACTGATTGGTTAACTTATCAATTAATTTTGGACGGGACAGTTACGAACGTTTAAATATATTGATAGTTAGTTTGTGTAAATATTTGAGAAAATCTGTGAAGCTTTTGGATGAGTTATAAATATATATTCCAATTATGTCTCAATTATTCATAGAAATAGATGGCAATATTTTCGATCGATAGAGTAACTATATTTCTATATCTATACATGTCCAGTTTCATTTGACCGATTGTATTAGATAGTAATAAAATACCTAGTTGCTCTGAGACTAATGAAAAATATTGTTTAAGGAGGGATAGTATTGAACTTCAGAAAAAACACGGGATTGTTTTCTCGTTTATTTATATGTGGATTAAATGTTCCCTTAATAATATGTGGATTAAGTGACTTGTTCACATATCATTAAAATACTATTCAATAGCAATTCGGGTAGGAAATGTAGGTACATAGATTGTGTCGACTATAGTCAAAACTATGAAGATATAATAAGCTCCAATATTTGTATACATGGCCCATAATTGGTTTTTGTGGTTTAGTATCGAAAAAATTGTTTAAAGATAAAATACATGTCTTTATGGTGAACTAATCGCTTACGTTTACCATTAATTATTTACATTTATATTTAACATTAAAGTTAAAATTAAACAAGTCAAACTGACATCACTGAAATATATCACAGTGAAATATAGAACTTTTGTGTTAAGACAAAAAGTGACAAGGGATCTACATATTGGATCTACTATTTACATATTGGAAAGTCTTGTCCCCTTCGTTCAGTAAATATATTTGGATTTGAAGGAAGATATTATTTCTTTAACTCTACTGAAATCCGAGTTCGTAGAAGAACTATTCAATCAATTAAAGTATAATTTCATTTATCATCAAGTCAGTGCCATCTAGATACAATTTTAAATAGTCCTGTTAGAAGACTTATGAACTACGATTATTACAAATGATTCATAGATATTGACACAGATATTGACTAAATAACCATATCCAGAAATTTTCTCCCAGATCAGAACGTTATAACGCTTAACATTTGTAACTAAGGTTTACCACCATCGCTACACTAGAGTAACCAAAAACACATCTTCAACAGTTATTAACTTAATGGGTGAATGTTTATCTATTTGTCTCTAGATTAGCTTTATCTATAATTTGCCTCATTTTGAATGGGTAAAAATTTCGATATATATGAACGGGTTAATGTGTATAGCATAATGTTAAAACTTTTTTTTACCAGGTGCAATTAAGTTGATAAAACCAAAATCATCGTATTAAGTCTGTTTTAGGAAATCAAAACAAAAATTTCGAACTGATAAGGCCATAATTTTTATCTATATCGTAAATTTATTTTTTGTTTGGATTATGGTTCTCGAGTTTTAAATAAATTATATAACTTATTGATTTTTCTGTTCTAGCTTAGATGAACTTTTGATATCAGATTAATCATCTAAAAGTATACAAACATATATACTACTACATATATACCATATGTACAATGGATTGGGAAATGTATGGTGTTACAGGTAATAGGTTTTTTATTAAATTATTCAACTACCACTCAAAGAAATACAAAACGAAGCTCGATATATTGATCAGTTTTTTTAGATAAACCGGATGTATATATTATATATGCTCTATGAATAGACAGGCAATAAGTGAATTTAACTTGGATTTGTACAGTCGCATAGTTTCAAAGCTACCCAATAAGGAGATTGTCTAAAATTATATATTGTGACAAAATATAAATTAAATATAAATAAAAAAGTGTTTTTAATTATATTAAACAATAAAAGATGAATTTTATTACTAATTAATAATTTAGTTAAATGAAATCGCTGGTCTTAAAGCTAATGTTTAACATTTAAATTCAACAATGTTTTAATTTGTGTTTCTAAATATGTATGTATGCAAAAGCTAAGCATTTCACGCTAATTAAAATTAATAATTAAAAACTAGTAACTAATTTATTTTTTGTTCATTTTGTGAATCACATATATGCATATATACAATCATTGATTTTCTGACAGTTACAGGAGTATAGGTGGTACTTATATCTAGATATAAATAGGCTCATTGTGCGAATTTAGAAAATCCCTAAATTCGAAAACTATGGTTTTGCCAATTTGGACTTAGTTTAAATAACGTAACCATAATATCACCTTAAGGTGTTTCTTCATATTAAAGCTCTTTAATCGCGGTAGGTAAGTAAAATGCGGTGCATGGCATCGATCGAGAAATATTCTCTCATGTACAGTTATGACTCGTTTATTGGAGAAAAAGCTTTCTTAAAAGCACGTCTATTATTTATAATTCAAACATATTAAGAGTTGTTCGATTAGCTCGCTATGTTCAAAGGAACATAATCTCAACATACTATACATGATTTCTCAATTGGTTTGTTTGAGAATTATAAATATCCTGCTCTGAATTCTGAACGATAAGAGAACTTATTTACCAGATAATTCTGATAATTTAAACAGATATTGAAAATGATATATATTAAATTTACTTTTGAAGATTCTACATGCCTCATTTGCTTTATGCAATACCACATTCCCTGGAATTAATGACAAAACAATGATACCATTTGGAAAGAGGTAGATATTTGAACGACCCTTTTCGAACAAGATTTGAGGCCTGTTGCACAGAAAAAACAAAATTTCTGATTTTTAAAATTATCTCTTTACAAAAACAACAATTGGAAGAGAATAAAACACTGCAATGTATAGCTCAAATTCTCTGTTTAAAACTTTTAATTTGTTTGTGTGCATTTATTTTGCTTTGATTTGTGTGTTGTTTTCATTTTCGATATTATGTACATATATTCTAAAATACATACGGCATGAGCAGGCTTTGATAATATTTTCTCATTTTTTTTGCTATTTCGAGAGTGTAAAATTTGTTGTTTTAAATTTTTACTCTCGTGTTTTCTGAGATAACCTCAAACCAACGACATAACCCTAGAAAAAAACGACAATTTTTTATTCGTAGGTTTCTTTCTGTATATGCTATTTTTTTCTGTACCTGTTGTCTTTGCCAATATAAAACCATCTCTATAAAGACGATTTTCCAGCCCACCTGAACTGGAAAATAGATTCCTGATCTGTATAAGTAGTGTGTTCCAGCTTCTGAGATTTCAAAAGGTCCTAGATAATTAAGGATAACCTTTATATGCACATATGTAAATTCGGTACTTACGAATTTTATTATATATTTATACGATTTGGATGGAATATTATTAATTTTTTGTTTTATATTTAAATATATATTATGGATATGAATTTAAGTTTTTAATTTGAAATGTAAAATGTATACGATATTTTTACTAAACTACAATGAATTAATATTTGATTTGATTTTTTAAAAGGATAAGATTTTGTAAATAGACTTCTTGCTTATTTCTTAATATATAATATATCAATCAATTAACAACTATTGTATTATAATATAGTTTTGACGATGCAGGTTTTATTTTATAATTCAATTTTTTAAAAAATGGATTCCCTTAATAATAAACGAATAATAATTAATAAAATATATAGAGTAAGTAACTTACCTTAGACAAAAATTTATTATATTCTAAGCAAATTGTTCCCAGATAAATTGTAATTGTAACAATAAATATTGTGCTAAAGCTATTCGTCGTTTTAATTTTTATAGGTATTTTGTATATACTTTATAAATATTTAATACTTACGTTTAACTAATGGGATGGACAAGAAAAAAATAAGCCTATCAATTGGCATTTTATTTTTGTTTTAAAATCTCTAATAAGCGCGGCTTAAGATTCGCATATTATAACGATATGATTGTTTTTATCTGGTCCATTGTACAATATGTATACAGGATGATTAATTTTCGTTAATTCACGATTTTTTTATTATGACATACTAAAGACATCTTTGAGAGGCAAACATTCTTAATACGTTAGATACTAAATAAAGCTTCTGAAAAAACAAAATTTATAGCTTTCTTTATTATTTCTGAGCCTACTTGATGTTATATATCCACAACAAAATTTCAAAGTTTACTATTATTGCCTAAACATTTTTTTTGCTGTATTTTGATTTTGTGATATTTCAGATGAGCCATTTTTGAGAAAATTCGAAAGTTAACAAAAATGAATCACCCTGTATAGAGTTTTTGTTGTTTTAAGAGGAAAAAATAATATATTTTATAAGAATGTTATATTCGAATTATATTCGTTTTATATCAACCATTTTACATGTCATCGAACCACTTTTATTGTGACTTTTTATAAACTAGATGAAAACAACGTATTTCGCCATGTATGGCATGACTTCCATATCCTCTGGTTGCTACACAATTCTATTTCATATTTCAAAGCCTAAATATTTCATTTAATGAAAGTTGTTAAAGTTTGGCTTGTCACTTCTGAATAACCTTTAATGTCGACCATTTACGATTGTTCGTTTAGTTAAGTGATTTCAAAGTATTGTATCGTAATTTTCAAATAAACTTCTATCATCATAGCTGCTTTGCCTGTCTTCTGGTTCACACTTTCACTTCTCATGCCCATAATTCGTTTTCATGTTCGAATATTTTCTAGATCTTATAGTATCATACTATACGAATATCTATACGTTGCATTATCATATATGTATCTAATTCTAATACAATCCTGACTTTTGTTAGCCATTGTATTGAACTTGGGTTCCAGCGTCCCAATAAATGTTTTATTTTAATCAAGATCAGGTATAGTGAAACCAGTTTACTCACTTCTTAATATTGTATGTTTTCAAAATCATCTTTTATATGCGGTATACGCTGGTTGCCGGTAGTGGTAACCTCTCTTACCAGTGAAGTGTTCATCAATTAAGAATATCCTCTCATACACACTATATAAAGAAGTGAAACCATCATTTCGCTTAGACAACATTTAATATTTATGTGATTTTCAGAAATACTTGCAACTATCTTGGAAAAAAGGCTTTTGATAGAAACGGTCAAATTACACCACCTCTGACGCGATATTTCGAAATTAAACTAAGGATGTTCAGAAAGGATCAGGTTACCTTTAAGAAGGCTGCATGCTCATAGGGCAAAATCAGGTCGATTACGTGTGCAATTTCTGGTGTAACATTTCGTAATTAAACACAGGATGTTCAGAGAGGGTCTGATTACCTTTCAGTAGGCAATTTCATTGCTTATAGGGCAAAAGTAGTTCGATTGCGTGTGAAATGATTAATATAAATATTTATTTAATTTTTACATGCTACATAATTTTTATTTAATTGTTTTAAATATAAAAAAGACAAAATTTTTAAAAAAATTATTATAAATATATTAATATACAAATATAATAATTAAATAATTTTTAAAAATTGATTTACTAATCTGTTAATTTTATAAAATGTTTTCTTAATAATGGAGGCAACAATATAATGTTCTATACTTATATTTTATATAATATTTATTTAAAAAATGTTTTATTTAATTATAAATTCTCAAAAAAAATTTATTATTGTTTAATATCAGTTTTATTTAAATTTGTAGAAAATTCGTTGGATGATATTGTTGGGACACCTTCGGTCAATGATGGCAACAAATTATCACTAGACATTTGTCTGAAATAGTCAAACATGCATTTGTTAAACAACGAATCATGCATTAAGAAGACAAAAGTTAACTTACCGGTCGGTAACTTGATATTCGGGCGCCGAATTCGATCGGCCTGATCTAGAAAATCGTTCTAACTTTGAACCGCCACGCTGTGGCGCACGGCCCGACACTCCTTTGGAGAATGGATTTTGGAACGAATGTTTTTTCAACATTGTCTTTATTAAGATTAGCGTGTCCAATTTTGGTATACTCTTAACTACGGAATTTATATCTTCGTCACTTATTTGAACGAGACGACAATTTTCCTCTTCGGTGGGTAAATTATGAAGATTATCGTGCGTAACCCATTTGTGTTCCTATTTATACATTATATATATTAAGTTATTATTATTTAAATTATTCGAAAAAAAAAATATTTACTTTGATTTGTGGTAATGTAATCCTTTTCGATGGATCCTTATACAGCATTTTGGTTATCAAATCTTTTAATTCTAGACTAATATTTGGTTTATTTACAAATTTCAATTCATCATTTTTGATTTTTTCGTAAACGGCCACAACTAAATGTCCAGCGAATGGCACGTTACCATAAACCAGTGCATATAGGGTGGCGCCGAGTGCCCATATATCGGCTGCTTTGCCACTATACAAATGATCGCCTATTTTAAGTGTTTCGGGTGCACGGAACGCCGGTGTACCAGCCGTCGAACCGTTCGTAACAAAAGCGTCTTCACCTAAAAATTCATTGCACACACCTAAATCGGCGATTTTGACACGGCCACATTCGCCCAGTAATAAATTCCCCGGCTTTATATCACCATGTATTATTCGTTGGTAATGCACTGTCAAAAGAAAAATTATTAATCTCAAATCCTAATGTGTAAATAAAATTGACAGCAATTACAGTATTCTAAACCTAGTACGACATCGCGAAAAACGCTCCACGCTCTTTCTTCGGTTAATGGCTTATCGGTTGGTATACTAAGCACTTCACCCTGTTGAACTAGTTCAAACACCAAATACAATGAATCTTCTAACGGATCGTCTAGGACTTCAACTAGTTTCACTACATTGGGATGGTCTAACTATAAAGTTTTTAAAATAAAATTAGTATTTTCCATAAGCGGAAGTATAATCAGGTGTGATTCGTAAATTGCGATTTATTACTTTTTTTAACACAGCAATTTCTCGATATACCCTATCTAATGGTGAAGTACCCCGTTTTGGCCCACGTCCCATCAATCCAGCCTTCCTAAGTAATTTACGTTTCGATAAAATTTTCATCGCATAATGGGTTGAGTCTTCTTCCGAATACGCTAATTTAACGAGACCATATGAACCCTATCGACAGATTGTAATAAATAAAATAAGAAATATAGTTTAATGCGAAGTGATTGTTAAATGGGATGTATATCGTACTTGTCCAATTTGATCCATTAGTTTGTATTGGTTTAGTTGTAAAAAGCTACCAGTTTGTTCAATTGATACACGACGCGATTCCCTTAGGGGCGTTCGCCTTCTACCAGTTCTAGGACTACCATAAGGACTACCGTAAGGACTATAGGGCACATTTGGATAAATTGGCCTTGTTTGAGTATTTTCACTTAATTTAACTGGATGAGCAATAAAATTTGCTTTTCCTATTGCACCTTTTTGTACATCACTACACGTATGACTGTCACTAGTTCTTGACTCTACGTCACCAACGATCCCGCCCGTGTCAAGAACACCACTTGTTTTATTTAATTTATTGTTAAAATTTAAAGCTGGTAAATTGGAATTATTTGGTAAAACTGCATTACTAATTAAAGCTAAATTGCTATCTAATTGAATATCAACTACAATATCGTCGTCATCGACTAAAACTATATCGTCGTCGTCGTCATTGTCATCGTCGTTATCGAGAATATCGAGCGATTGGGTTTTCGATAAATTCTTTCGTAGTTTACGACGTGGCAATATTAAATCTTTATAGTCTGTACTAGCGTAATTATTTGGCGGTATTTGTTGCTGCGGTGGCGGTAGCGATTGCGGCGGCTGTTGATAAGGCAGCAGTTGTTGTGATTGTTCGGTTAGTTTGAAAGTTTTGTCGAAACTTTTTAACAATGTATCATCATTGATATTCGTAGTTGGATTCAAATCATTGGCCGAATGATTTATGGGTGATGGCCAATTGAATGATATGCTCTTCGGATTATTTGAAATCCACTCCTGTGGATTTGATTGAAACGTTGCAAATGGTGTTGATATATCGTTTTTATTTGTAATTGTTGGTGATTTATCCATTTTATGTGGATGCGTTTCTTATATTATACAATTAAGCTTTGACAAATCAACGATTTATGAGCATAACCCTGAAAGAAGAAGAAATAAAATTTTGTTAGTTTATTGTATTCTAAAAGATAAATAATTATTTTTGGTTTCTGTTTTCCAGATAAGCCATTTCCATACATTTGAAACTACCTACAAATCCGCAAAGATAATAAAATATCTTGGATAGAAAAAAGGGGTTAATTTTGAAGAACATGTAAATGAACATGGAATGAACATGTGAAGAACATGGAAATGTAAAGAAGAACAGTTACATCCAGATAGTATAGATAACAACTTTTATTATACTTGCAAACAGAGAGAAAAACTGGCTATATTGAAAGTGAAACCTATAAGTCTGATTGATGATACGATGTGGGCGAGAAATAAGTTTAGTTTTATCCCTTGTTTGCTACCAATGACAATTGGAGGAATATGTACACACTTTTGGCAGCTATACTATATTTTGGGTACTTGAAGTGAATCTGTCTTAGTTCAATCTATTAAAACAATTGAGAGAAATAATGGATGGTTGTAATGCGAAGGCCATTAGCACATTTAATTGCGTCATGCCAGCTTTAAGTTCTGCATCCTTTTTGTATCCTCCTATTTGCAAAAAATATGAGCACGGTGTAAAGAAGCTTCAGCAGTGTGAAGATGCTAGTCCTTTGAGTGAAGGCCTCAACTAATCTTTGTTTAAGTTAATACGTTGTCAAATTATAACTGTATATAACGTATATAACGAAAGTTTGTACAAAAAGTTATTTTAGCCCAAAGCATCGTACTGGGTGTAAATATACATCCACGGAGATTGACGTTATATGAGAAGGGGTTAAACCTAACAAAATATAAAATAAACTACATTAATTAACAATATTGTACAAACAAGAAGTAGGAGTATTGTGTACTATTATAATAGTATATCTGTACGAGTATACTGCATATTATTAATGATGATGGCTTTTATTGTTTAAACAATAATATTGTATATACACCAGGATTGATTGGATGTTTACATTTCTAATTATTTGTCGGCATTAAATAATGCTTGTAATAATTGAATAATACACTGTGACCTTTATATATTTTCCAAAATTTTCATTGATGAGAATCTCGTGTGTCCATGCAGTACGCTTACCAACAAATGCGGTAACGATAAGAGACGAAATGTCAATAAAAAATACAATTTTTGAAACATAATTTATGAGAATTACCACATGTTATAGTCTACGCCATATCAATGCCTACATATTAAAAACAATCTGCCCACATGTTACATTTAACTATGCGTACATATATGTATGTATACATCAGATTGATTGAATCTAATTGTTTCTGTCGAAAATCACCCTGAACGAGAACTGATAACAAATATATACGAGTACATTACATATTTCGATATATAATGTAATATTTTAATGGATAGAAAAATTGATAAAATATCGCGATATGGTGTTAAGTGTGCAGTTAATCGAGAGGTTGGAATTTTTTTTTGATATGGATAATTTGAGACTTTGCTTCAATTAGGTGTCTCTTTGTTTCTGCATATATCCAGTTTGGAGTAGATCGGCCTTTAAAAGTATAAGACATGGAGCAAGCTATGTCGATATATAAATATCCGACACCCATCCATATGATGCATGTTGAACTGATCAACCACATCTCAAGCAGCAGGTTCAACAACAAATAGTCTTGGCAAACATGTACAAGATGGTCCACCTTTCAAATGAATATTTTATCTCGGCAACATACAATAGATAAGATATTTTTTGCAATTTTTCTATTATGTGTCGTATCGTATTATAAGCATGTAACATTATTAAAATACATTATACAATCTTAAAAGTATTTTTTGCTTTAATTCAATTTCCATAATTAAAAGAACTATAGTATATATTATATATGTACATCTTAAAGGAGAAAAGGTAATTAACAGTGTGTTTATTATTATAAAAATAATTTATGCTTATAAATTATTGAATTATCACTTTCTGAACTATAATATTGTCACTATAGTGATTTTTATATATTTATCTTGAGCTTTTTCGTAGGATCGTGCCAGCAAAGTCCCTTTCAATCTAGAAGGAGACGATTATATCTTACTCAACAAAAATGTGTTGCAGTGAATGTTGCATGCATTATTAATCAATATGTATTTGGTAGCACATCATTCGATACTGGAATTCTGAGGAAAATTGAGATGGTACGTTCCTTTATTTTTGGGAACCTTAATTTCTGATAGCCTTGGCTTTAGTGAAAAGAACCTATAAGGTTAATTGATACAATTTGATCACAATCGATAGTGGAAACCTTGTTGATTGTCTATTTTATATATGTTAACAGAACACTTGGACTAGCAATGAGGACGGCCTGGCCATATCTAGGATTTAAATCCTTCGGAATAAGCGGCATAACCCTGAATCTAAAGATATGTGAAAAACTGTATAAAGTGGTTTCCAGTTCTTTCGTAGGAGACGAAGATATATTATAACTAAGCCTACAAAAATATGCTGCACGATTATATCTTACCCAACTAAAATATGTTGCAGTAAATGTTGCATGTTTTATTATTGATCAAAATGTTTTTGGTAGCTAATCATTCCATACTTGACTTCTGAAGAGTGTGGGATGGCAATTTCATAAAATTTTGAAAGTCTTAAGTTTTTAATAGTCTAGTGTTTAGTAAAAAAACTCTTTAATATAAACTGATAGATTTTTATAACGACCTAAGATTATACCACTAGGTTTGTTATTATTTTTATATGATCACAGAACTAATAAGTACAGCCTTTTTATATCTAGGATTTAAAACTCTCGAGACCAAGATATATTAATGATTATATACTGATTCTTATATATTTACGAGTTAATAGTTAATAGTATGAGAGCTTGCTTTAATGCAATAATTAATTATTATAATTACTTTATAATTATACATCTCTACTGACCATATTTAAACTGATATTTAACTGACAAATCCAGTTAAAAACCAAAACAAAAAATAAACTGAAGAGTATCAATGATGATGCTATTAAATATGTAAATAAGAAAAAAAAGTTATAAGATAATCAGTTGGAAAGTATTTCTTCTTAAAAAGGAAATTATAATTAATCTACTTGATGCGGTCAATATTTGGATTATGCTCGTACATAAGTAAGATTATTGAGAAATATTTTTCTAAGAAATTAATTATGAAAATATATAATTTGCATAATACTTAATATCAACGAAGGCAATAGTAATCAATCAACGTTTTGTGTGTGTGTGCATGTATTATAAATATATGTATGTTATAAAATATAAAATATTAATTAATTTAATTACAATATATATAGATTCGGAGTACATATTACACACAAAACACAATTAATTCTATAATTGGTGTGTGTGTAAGTTTCTATATAGATATGTGTTTTGCTTGATATGTGTTTTAAAAAAGATGACAAGTAGAAAATTAAAACAAATACACTTTCTTAATTATAATTATATTTGTTTAACGTTCGTCGTCGCACTTAAGAGTCTCACGTTCCACTAAAACAACATATTTAATTAAAATTTGAAGCAAAGACATTTATGACATGTTTTGCCACTTCTATAATTTGAATAACCTTTTTAAGTAGTGTTTTAAGCCATTTTTGAAATGATATATCTTAAGGCATTGTTGTCATCGCAATGATTTAAAAATTAATTAATATTAATAGTTTTGTTTTAACTATATATTATGTACACAATTGTTGTAAAGTTTGAGACCAACTATGGTTATTTGCCCAACTGCAAATTGACCGCACCGTGTGGATAAGGGTGGCTCTTATAAGAGAGTAATTTTATCGAGCTTCAATTCGAAGAAAATGGAAAGACTAGAAATGTATCCTCTTTCCCTGTAATCCATTCTTAAATAATTATCACGAAATTTTTTATAGTACTAGGAAAACTGGTAGGAACCATCCTTGGTATTAATCAATTATTTCCTTCACCATTGGAGTATTTTTTAGTATGCAGATCATTTTGTGAATACGAAAAAAGTTCGTATATCAACATGATGTGTTCTCAAACTTATGAACGATAGTGTTACTATACTAAATTATTTTTGAACTAAAACTACACATAATATAAATTTGACCTTGACTGGTTATCATATTCATATTATTGATTTTTTATATAGCCATATGCAAATAAATATTTTTAAATTTAAAATAATTTAAAATCTTCACAAACACTTAAAAAAACTCTTTTTTCTATAAGACTTTAATTAATTAGCGAACTGCAAATCCCATATATTAAATAAAATACTCAAGGTTAAACGATTCAATCAAGATAACTAACTGATTTTTTAATGATTAAAGAAATCTTTCACTTGTGTCCAAATTCGCTTACACCATATGCACCAAATTGTGTCATTAATTAAAAGATTAGCCAATCGTTTCCCGCGCCATTTACAAAACAATATTTAAATAGTTTCCTACATCGTTAACAATTCATAAAAACTTATTTATTTGCTTTTTAAATTGGTTATTTATGACTTTTTATTAACGCAACACAATTTTTGTCAAGCCACAATATCTTGAATATAATATAGTTAAGTAAATAAATAATCAGTCTGCAAGAATGTGCATACAGTTTTGTATATACCGTCTTTGATTCTCACCTCTCATTATCAATATAGCTTACGTGAAAACTTACATGATAAATGTTGTCAGGCCTTCATGACATTATAACTGTGTCTAAAGATGCTTTGTGAGCTTCTAAGAATCCATTAATACACTTTACATTTATCTCAAATGTTTTTGTGGCAAGGATCTAGGGGAACGAAACGCTGACGCAATTATTAGTCAAATTTTCTCCATCTTATCCAAATTTATGTTTATTAGCCTGGAGGTATAAGCAGCGAAAAGCACTATGTAGATATTAAGTGGGTGGATCTTTTTATAAGATAATTAGAATGTTTCTATTTTCGATTTTTGAATTTCTGGAACAGTAATCTGAACATAAATATGTTTCAATGGTTTTGGTTTGAATTTTTTTAAAGCAATTTTGACAGGACTTATAATAATAATGTTTTGATGCCAATCTGAGATTCCACCTGTCTGTTTATAATACTGCAATCTGTTTTGGGACTCAAGGTTCTCCCAGCTCATTACATAGCCAAAACGAAGACGTACGGCTATAGGTCCGATTTACGTAGAACCCACCTGTACATTGCATAGCTCTATGTCAGCCTATAGTACTGACATGGAAGATGGGTTGGCCTATGAATTCGGCCCTCCAAAAGGGGATCATAGATGTGTCCATTCACACTACCGATCCTAATCAATTGGTGCAAACTCCCGTCGCATCCTGCCCCTATTGGGATTCAAACTCGTTTTGTAGCATAAAGATTTATATCGGGTATCAAACCATATGGATGGTGAAAACTTAGTGTTTTGATTAAAACAGAGAAATAGGAATCAAAATAACTGGTTTTATTAATCAAACCAGCTCATTTCGTATAGACATGATCATTTATTTTAGGTATTATGAATTTTGATAGAACTAATGTTCCTGGAGTACAAAACAGTCACACAAAGGCCCACAAAGTCACACATAGATTATAATGAGTTTCATGAAATGAAACGAAATGTTTGTTAATGGCTTCTTATTTTTTTATTCGAGACGGAGTGCTAATCAATGTTATAATCGTCTATTTCATTATAATCGAATCAGATCCAAATTGTATTTTAAGTTTAGAATAAAAATTTACGAATTATGTCCCGAATTTACGAATTATGAATTATCACTCGGCATGACGTGCGATATGTACTAATGTTGGAACTTATTCGAAAAAGAGGCGTATGTACACCATAGTTTTACCTGCATTCATATTTGTGACATGTGGCTTTCTATACGAGAGGTGACTAGTGTAACAATATCGCTAATATTTGAACATATCCCAAGTCGTGTAGAGCCAAATTGTGTTAAAATTATCTAGCTCAAATCAGTAAGTAAAAATATCACTCTTCCTTTCGTATATATATAATGTACTCGACTAGTCGTAATATATCTCTTAATGGCGGTCAAATACAACTAAAGTCATGATCTGAACGTTAAATGAACACCGTAGTTACACAAATTAACAAGACTCTGTTTGCTGATTAAGAGCGGCACCTCTTTTAAAAAGTAAGCTATGACAACATATACAATCATAATGAATATGCTTGGACTTACACGAAAACAGAACTGAGGGGACGATATGTGCATATATATCCAATTTTGAGAATATTTGTTATAAACACAGAGCACCAATCGTGGAGCGATTGTTGTCATTCCTACATACCCTGCCCAATGTTATACAGACCGAACCATGATATTGTTGAGTCAATCGATTGACTGTTGATATAGTAGCTCTGATGTAGGATTTTTATTGGAGTCATTTGGGAAATTGTGATTATTTTTTTTAATTTTATTTGAAAAATTTATTATTCTGGTATAGTTATTATCGTGACGGTATGGCATGTACGTCATTGATAGTATTTTTATGATAATAATTTCACAAATTGTACCATGTATGTTATACACAAACAACTTGAAATACTTCTGCATTTATATGAAAGATATATATGAGATGAGAATATATGAGACGAGTAGTTATTTGTGGTACGAGATATTATTTGCTCATTGGTACGAGTGTATAAGAAATATCATGAACTATATAGATGAAATTATTTGAATTGTTTTAAGTTTACATAAAAATATGAATATAAATATAAGCAGGTTCAATGAATTTAAGTTTGCATAAAAAGTTAAAATGCGTCAGTAATTTGCTTGTTTATTCAGTTAAAATTCTTAATATGTGCTTTAAAGTTAAAACTAACTAAAGTTTGCGATAATTCGTTCTTTGTAATAGTATTTCCCCACCAATAATAGTTCGTTGCTAACGTCATTTATTACGACATTTTCAAAGAAATTCAAACTAACGAGAGTACAATTACATGTAGGTTTAACTTACAAAGATCTTCTGCATGTTCATGCGGGTTAACGTCTGAGGGAATCTTAAATTTTCCAAATAAATTAAACAGAACAATAATTTTCATAAGACGATTGTACGATTTACAATAGTAACTCTGACGTTAATTTTTGCATAGCAAATGGAATACTTTGAATAAACACTGAAAATTATAAAAAAAACACTCTGCTTTGGCACTTGATAAGAGAAGTCAAATCTGTCTCGATCAGCTTTATTACAAGTAATGAATCGTAGAAATGCCGTAAATGTCATTAAGTCGTTTCACTTCAGTTATAGTACTATTGCAGGCTGTTGCTACAGTCTTCCCATTTAATATTTATACCTTTTAGATTCCATTCATATGTCAATGGTTATATAACTATATAACTATGTGGCTTAGGCATTTCTTCATATCATCATTACCACTTTTCTGTACGATGGAATATTTTTTTCATAAAATTTACAAATATTTCAATCCTCCACAATCCTATAAACCACATCATTAATTATTAATTAATTAAGAATGTTCTTAATTATTTATGTATGTGTGGTGTACTTTATATAATAAACATCCAACGAAGCATCCTCCATAAAATGTACACAATGTTTATGTACACAAATATTTTTTTTACAAAATTACTGCAATTTCCCTGGGAGCCATTTGGTTCTTCGTTTTTAAACAACCAATTTCTCTTACACAGTTCAACATTATAAAATTCTGTACTTCACTGTTGGCTACTTAAAAAAGGTAAAAACAACAGAAAAGAAGCAAATAGCACGTTCTGTTTGAAATATTATGTTAAAAATTCAAAAACATTAAAAAAAT
This sequence comes from Tipula lateralis, assembly GCA_963932295.1. Classification (NCBI taxonomy): domain Eukaryota; kingdom Metazoa; phylum Arthropoda; class Insecta; order Diptera; family Tipulidae; genus Tipula; species Tipula lateralis. The sequence continues at coordinate 195,132,082 of OZ010737.1, forward strand.
TTGGTTTTCAAAAAAAAAAAAAAATATAATTTTTTATATTTTGAATCAATTCAAGCAGAATATTTTAATAAAATTAATTTGTATATGGTTTTATTATTTTAGGACACAGGCGCCTTATAAATGCTACATGGAAGCGTCATCGCACCGAAGTAAGAAAAAGAGTTCTTTATATACACTTTGCCCCACATAAATGTGGTTTTTGTCAAAACCAGATTTTTTTTCTCGTTTATACATAATCCGATCCTTCTTAATTATATTACACATTTATAGAGTTTACTGTTTCTCTTGGTACAGACTGCGGTAAACAATTTTCCCCACCATGGAGCTATCTCCATTCTGTACAATCTATCCTCGCAGTTACTTAATTTTATAACCTACTCTACATGTGCCCAGCAGTGAAGAAGAAAAATTCAAATTACGGTTATCTGTGACCAAGACTGCCATAAACTACAATTTGATTACAGAATATGAACTGCATAAAAAATTATGTTACTTCTGAAAACAGTTTCGTTTTCGAGTATTCCAAAAGTGACATTTACGACCAGAATCACACAATTTCGCAAATAAATACTGCCAAAGCTGCCAACGATTCCGTATAACCTAATATCTCATTAGAGTGGCTATACTATAGTTAAATCTGATTCAAATGACAATCCCTATCTTATCTTTGTGATGATTACTGAATACGATTTTCGAACCAGACGAGTAGTGTTGAAAGTCTTGGAAGTTTTGCTTCCAAATGGATGTTTTTGTAATAATATTATAATACTTAACCGATATCAATAGTTATTAAACGAGCTTTCATAACTTTTCGTATATTGACATATATAATCAATTTACAATAATGCCCATTATATAAATATAAATAAAAGTTTTAATGATCAATATAAGATTTTGTTGCTAATTTGAAAGTATAAAATTAAATACAAAGAAAACGATTGGGTACTGCGGTACAAGAAGGTAAATAGTTGTTTTATAATTAAATTATTTATTATACATTCTTGGTGAAAGAATTGAAACGAAACTGGTAGTATATAGTTGAGTTACTTATGTATGTAAACCTACAAACAGTGGTTTTAACCCAATAAATCACCAACATCAAAATTAATTATACGGTGCAATTATTTTATTTTTATTTTAGTTTATAATAATATTACATAAATTAAATTAAAATAGACACACTCTGGATACACAAATTGAGATTATATGTATATATTAACATTAATGTTAATTAAAAATGTTAATCACCCGGAGATTTCGAAACATATATGATTTTTTTTTGTTTATAAACGAATTAATGTTTGTTTATTACCCCAACCAATCAAAGTCTAGAATTGCTAAAACTAAAAAATGTACTCTTTCTTAAAAATATAATGAATGTGTTTCGTATATACATAATCCTACACAATTTAATTACTTCTTTAATTTCAAAGAGAAACATATATATAACGAATTCGTCTTATCTTGGGACCAGTAGACCAAAAAATGTTATTCCTTGTACATACCAAAAAAATTAGTTATTAAAAATTATTTTTACGAGTTACAAATTTGATTTCATTTTGTAGAAATTTGTCTAGCCAAAGGTCTACAGACCAGAAAATTAACAATAAAGTGGTAGATCTGATACATCAGTTAGCGTTTCTATATCTCGAGTTGCCCAATGCTGTGGAAATACCAAAACACATTTATGATCTTAATATTATGTACCAACACGAGAGGTTGATCAATTAAACAAGATTGCAGAGACGACCATTTATTTTATCTCAAGAAAGATACAAGCACAAGTATAATGGAAGATGTTCATTCATTATAGTCCATTCAGAACAGTAAAGTCCTTGGTATTATTTGGTGTTGCAAGTATTGGCGTGTTATCGGCGAAAGTAGTGTCATAATTAAATTTTATGAAGCAAGCAACTATCTAGCTTTGATATTTGTAAAGCTTTCAACATGTTAAACATAAATGAAAATATATCTAACATTAAAAATGGAAGGAGGGTTTAACAATAACATGACATCATAACATAGTCGAACTTATGAACTTCAACGCTGTACATACTATTCGTAGATATTAATCAATGCATTAACAAAGCCAAAAATAAGTTCAACATGCTTCACAAGCCTTTAAATGCATTAGTCTTGTCAAGAAAACCAAATCTACTATTGTTCAATGCGTATATGAAATCTGTTTTGCTGTATGGCGGTGTAAAACATGGAAAAACACAAAGAAGATCTCACAAAACCTACAGGTTTTTGTAAACAAATACCTGAGAGGAATAATTAAATACTTTTGGTCAGATAAGATCAAAAATGAAAAGCTGCTGCAACAAACAAACATTAAAATAGCAATCAAAAAGCGTAAGTGGAAATGATCGACTACATTCTGAGAAATACCATTAATATAATTGAAATGGAAAACACAAAGAGCACATCCGAAGCGATAGAATTCACTAGAATAGAGAGAGCTGTAAATAATAGTCCCCAATATAGTAAGATGGTCCAGTCTAGTAACAATCCTATATGCTCCTAAAATTGGAGATGAAGGAACTGACTTCTTTTTAACATCTATATATGGTATCGGGCACGTCCTTCTAGAAATCTAGTCACAGATCTTTTTTGACACCCAGTCAAACCAAATTTAAAAACGTAAATAGCTCAACCCTTTAGTATGGTTTTTGGAATCATATACCGATATACAAATATAATATGGTGGTTTATACCAACATTTCATAATTATGTGTATAATACTGTACAAATTAGGTATCAGATATCCGGTACGCTTGAAACATATTTATTTTGAAAAAATGTTAATTCTTGAAGCGAGATTTCCAGCCCAACAATTACATAAATTTATGAACATTTAGGTATAGAATTGTTGTTGGTTTTGTTTTTATTTTGTAACTTGTACTTTAACCACTTTTTCAATTAAAACGAACCTTATACTGTTCAAACGAGTAAAAAGTAAAAACATGCATACATTTCTATATGGCCAATTTGAAAATTTAATTAATTATTCATGTTAAAACAAACGCTGTAGCTTAGAATAACAGAACATAAAAATGAAAATTTTTGTTTTATTATTAAAATAAATGCCCCAAAGGAGTTTTCTCTAAAAATTTTATTTCTTTTCATAATGAACTTTTTATATAATTTTTAATTTTAATTATAATTGTACATACACACACACACACGTATATATATATATATATATATATATATATATATATATATATATATATATATATATATATATATATATATATATATATATATATATATATATATATATATATATATATATATATATATATATATATATATATATAAGAGGAAGGTTCGAGGTTCAAAAAGAGGTTCGAGCTCCGGGTCTCACAATTTAAAACTCCTAACAAACTATCGCCTTTAATTGTTTTACCGCCAAAATAAATAAATATTATTTTGAAGTTATCAACATCACACAAAGTTGTTATTAGTTTGTCATGGCACATCACAAAATGACATTACTTTACACGAATGTATTACGAGATATAGATGGCATGCACATTTAACCATATAAATGCATACCGTTTCTCTTGTATTTCACTTTATTGAACATTCCTCTAATCTTGAGAGGACTTTCAAGAATAGTATTCGTCCATAATTGATAAATTCAGAAATTACTTCATGTCCAATTTTTAGCATGGAAGCTGCGTTATCTAAAAGCTAATAGGCACTACGAAACGGAAAAGTATTATATGGAACACATATACAAGCAATAACTGTATAGTAATAGAAGATTATCTTAATCATGTGTCAACCAGTTGACCTACCTATTGATCTATACCTATAAAACAAGACCCAGATCTCATCAGAAGTATTATGTACGCCGTTTTGGAGTACTCACTTGTTTTAATATTTAATGGGATGAAGATAACGAATTGGGATGAAGATCACTTGTTTTAATATTTAATGGGATGAAGATAACGAATTGATAACCAGATATCCGACACCGCTACATAAATACTATAATCGAGGAATGAAATACAAATATTAAACTAAAGTCGAAAAGTGATGTACAGACCAAGCATTTGAACAACTTTATGATTGTTACGTTATAACGGGTGATTTTTTAAGAGCTTGAGAACTTTTTTTAAAAAAAAAACGCATAAAATTTGCAAAATCTCATCGGTTCTTTATTTGAAACGTTAGATTGGTCCATGACATTTACTTTTTGAAGATAATTTCATTTAAATGTTGACCGCGGCTGCGTCTTAGGTGGTCCATTCGGAAAGTCCAATTTTGGGCAACTTTTTCGAGCATTTCGGCCGGAATAGCCCGAATTTCTTCGGAAATGTTGTCTTCCAAAACTGGAATAGTTGCTGGCTTATTTCTGTAGACTTTAGACTTGACGTAGCCCCACAAAAAATAGTCTAAAGGCGTCAAATCGCATGATCTTGGTGGCCAACTTACCGGGCCATTTCTTGAGATGAATTGTTCTCCGAAGTTTTCCCTCAAAATGGCCATAGAATCGCGAGCTGTGTGGCATGTAGCGCCATCTTGTTGAAACCACATGTCAACTAAGTTCAGTTCTTCCATTTTTGGCAACAAAAAAAATACGGTCCAATGATTCCACCAGCGTACAAACCACACCAAACAGTGCATTTTTCGGGATGCATGGGCAGTTCTTGAACGGCTTCTGGTTGCTCTTCACTCCAAATGCGGCAATTTTGCTTATTTACGTAGCCATTCAACCAGAAATGAGCCTCATCGCTGAACAAAATTTGTCGATAAAAAAGCGGATTTTCTGCCAACTTTTCTAGGGCCCATTCACTGAAAATTCGACGTTGTGGCAGATCGTTCGGCTTCAGTTATGAAATGTCAAAGCATACTGAGCATCTTTCTCTTTGACACCTTATCTGAAATCCCGCGTGATCTGTCAAATACTAATGCATGAAAATCCTAACCACAAAAAAATCACCCGTTACATTAATGACTATATGTATTCAATCAACAGCTTCCAAATCCAGACCAGATTCAAGAACTGAAGAAGAAGTACATACAAATGCTTTAAAGAAAATTATTAAGAAACCGACCAAATATGGTTAAAGAAGTGAGACCCCTCAGAATGTAAAAAGGAATTTTTCACCATCTAATCACGACCTTCTGTTGGAGTGTAGAATTCATAGGTTGGGCCATATTCCATGTCAGCTGTCATGGAGCTATGCAATATGCAAATTAATCTACCTAGATCGAACCTATACTCGTACGTCCTTGAATGGCGTGAACTAGGACGTAAATAAATCTTGAGTACCAAAAAAAGATTGTTAAGATAGAAACAAACGGAAAAAATGAGTAAGAAAATAAATAATCGAAACAGGAATGACACAATTGTTTGCTAGAGTTAAAACTAATACCAGACTGTTAATTTTGATTTAGTCGAGAACACTCAACAATATGTCAAATACTTAGTCTGTATTGAGCATGAGGAGATATACTTTCTGTCCTAATCAAGGCAATAAACTTTATTAAGTATAGCAGGTGTGTTTAACTTCGTAAATAATGGAGTTTTTAAGTTAGAAACAGCAGAACGATATACACAAAGATTCTACCACAAAGATAGGCTCTAGAATAAATCAGGATAAATGAACAACATTAAAATAAGCTGAATACAAAAAAGACATTTGAAAGCAGCATTTAGAGGGAATCTTCAGAATATATACTACTGTAGTCACACCTGATCGATTACCTAAATTTTGAAGAGTTAAATGGATATATATATATATATATATATATATATATATATATATATATATATATATATATATATATATATATACTGCAGTTCACTTGAATAGGAACGACCGTTTTTTTTTAAATATTTTAAAATCGGTCCAACTTTTCCAAGATTGACTTTTACAGGCAGGATTAGCACTTGTTTAAAATTACATACTTTTTAAATAAAAATAAATTAGTAGGCCAGAAGAATTTTATTTTATTTTGTTTTTTCTTAAAAAGTGTGATTTTTGTTTGTTTCACTTGAATAGAAACGACCATATTATCAATAAATGTGAAGTGTTAGGAACTTAAACTTAAACTTAAATTAAATTAATTTTTTTAAAAAAGGTTACCAATTTAAACATAAAAAAATTTAAATATAGGTCGAGGAAAAAAACTTAGTAAGGAAGAAATAGCCCAAATTCAAGTACTACACAGCGAAAATTATTCTCTACAATCAATTGCAGATAAAATAGGGAGAAGTAAGACTGTTAACTTCAATTTTACAAAAAATCCAAGAGAATATGGCTCAAACAATAAAGGCTGTTGAGACCGCATCTACAGCCGACAAGCGGGTCATACTAAAGGCAGCATCCAATTGCGCACTATTTTGTGCAAAAATTAAAACTAGCGTTGGTGTGGAGGCCAGCCGAATAACAGTATGGAGAGTGATTAAAAAAGCCGATCACCTTATTCGAAGAAAGCTCAAAAAGAAACCACCTCTAAATCAGGAGAGGAAACAGAAAAGGTTAGATTTCTCGAGGCAGCATGACGGGATGCCATTTTTCATCGTATCGTTTTTTCTGATGAGAAGAAATTTAACCTCGATGGGGAGCGGGTTTAATTATTATTTTCATGACCGCGGCAACTTACAAGGGCATCCTCGAAGAAGCATTTCTCCGCTTCAATGATAAGTTGGGCCATTGCCATAGATATATCAGCAAGATAATGCCCCTATCCATACAGTTAACATAATCAAATCATAGATATCGCAGCAAAATATAGAGCTTTTGCCGTGGCCTCCGTATTCTCCTGATCTCAATATCATGGAAAACGTGTGGGGTTGGCTGTCTCGGAAAGACGAAGATGGTCGACAATTTGACAGTAAAAAAAGCCTTATTAAGGCGATAAATGAAGCCTGGAACCAAATTTTTTAGATTATTTAAAATCTTTGTATGACTCCATCTCAAGCAGGTTGAATGAAGTTATTTTTAATAAGGGAAGTAGTACACATTATTAAAACCATGTAAACTCAATTAATTTTTAAAAATAAATCGAATTCAATTAAATTTTTAGTCAATAAAATAACTTTTTATTTAGATCAGTTAATCGTTCATATTCAAGTGAAGATTCAAATTTACCATTATTTTAGAAAAAAACAAGAAAGCAAAATTAATCATGAAAAAATAAATTTGTTTTTCCTTTAAAATTTACTGCTAAATCAAAACTGATAATTCTGTAACAAATATATTGAAAAAGTTGGATCGATTTCGAAATATTCCAAAAAACCGTCGTTCCTAGCCAAGTGAACTGCAGTGTATATATATATATACATATATATATATATATATATATATATATATATATATATATATATATATATATATATATATATATATATATATATATATATATATTTGTACTATACAGTCACACTTAACACTAGTACCGCATAATGATTTGCTTACCAGCCTTCTTATCCCACTCAAAAACCGAAGGTCGATATTTGATGGGTGTTAAAGATTATGTATAGTGAATTTTCTTACAAAATATGTTAATAAAATATTTTTAATTACATGCTGATAACACTTTAATCAAATATATTGATAAGCGCACACGAGAAACATATTTGTGTTGTTGTTAATAATTAGGACACGCAAATGAAATAAAATAATTTAAGTTGGAAATATAAAAATATTTTTAATAAACTTTGACACGAATTTTGATGAATACACAAAAACTTGAAATGTGATTACGTCTGAGCTCCTTCTTCATTAGTGCGGTGGATTTTGTACATATTTGGATGGATGTAACTATATATATACATATAGTATCTGTTACGCAGCATCATTTCCTAAATCTATCAGAAACAGATTGTACATAATCGTAGTACAAACATAATTTGCATACATACAGACACACACACTCGTACATCCATACATACATTTTCGTGATAAACCAACGTTTCTATATATATATGCTCACATTCTTCCTATTGACGTAATATAAACAATTTTATCTTACTAATTCTCAAATTGTATTTCAAATAAAATAGACTTAATTTATTTTTATACATTAACCAATTATAAATCTAAATATAGATTTTTTAATTCTAAATAAATAATTATTGGAACTTTAGATATGGGGAAGTTCGCTTACGATCATAACCATTTTAAGTTTCATTTATACGGTCTTCTTGACTTTATATAAAGTAATGACAACATACCTTACAAGCAAACAATTGGCAGTTTTTACCAACGTTTTTAAATTTTCACCGTTGCACATATATTACCTGGTTAAACCTTATCAGTTCTGTTAGATCCATAAGGTAGAGTAAGGTGACAAAAAATGCTCTGTCGTGTAAGTTAATCGGCCTTTATACTCGCCATCCAAATAAAATGAATACTGAATCTGTTCAGACTCATTTCGGTAAAAAACTCCATTCTGGATTACTTTCGACGTTAATTAACTGAATTTTCAGGAAATTCTCAAACCATTCGTGTATAAGTCTACAACTCTGGGATTTATAACTGTTTTGCTCAGTCAGTACTCTCGAGAAGCTGACATGATGTGAGAAAGATATAGTCTAAAAGAGTTTCTTGTTGCTTGGAGTATCATTATTTATCACGCTCTGTTTAAATAATCTTTAAGGCATCGCTTATAAACGTACCAGGTAGTACCTCCACACAAAAGAGTAAGTCTAAGAACTGAGGTGTAGTCAATTTACAATGTCAGGTCCAACTTACTCTACACTTTCTCTACAGCTTAGTAAGCTGTTAAAATTAAGAAATATAAGTTTTACATTCTCCGTCAAAAAAAATTTTCATTTCCAAAGACATTTTATTTTATTTTATTTTTTATTTATTTATATATTTACAATATATTTTGAAACTGTACATTTCATTTTGAGCTTATAAGCTCATTTGTAATGAGAATGTGCAGTTGATCGGTTTCGAAAATATTTATTAAAATGTTCTAGTTTCTTCTGATTGTAAATTCCGTTGCCATTTCCGTTGCCATCTATACTCCACGTATTCATTGTTTTGTGTATTGCTGCTTCCTGGTACTCTACACTCTAAATCTCTCGGTACATATATGAAGTTTGAGAATATAAATTAGCGTGTCTGCTGTGCAAACCACTTCTAAATTCTTTGATTAGAAGCTATTTGTTCGCCAAATATTCCTGCATAATATGGTTGAACTTCTCCACCATGTCACCTCACTGCAGGTTCATAGTAGTCCAATATTTTCGATCATATCATATCCAATATGTTTAATTCGACGTTTTTTCGTTTTTGCTCACGCTGTATATATATAACTATATGTCATCTTGGTATGTCCAAGTTCGTTATCTCACTAAACAAACCCTGCCCTGGGTTTTAACTCGGATTTGATTAGTCCTCCCAGTTAGCATTCATTGTTCTTACTATCAGTTTATTACTAGACCCGTAACTATTGCCGTTCTTTGGGTACCTCGAAAATTAATCTAAATGGGTTTGTGTAAAGCATGTAATTAATTTAGAATTTTTTTCATTTTAATCGTGTAGTTAGATTGAGCTTCTAAGTCCCATTCAGATTTTGTTCTATTTGCTTATTCGTATTTGTTAGGTATATTTTAGTGGTTCATGGTTATTAAATACTTGGAAGTGTATAATATAACCTGTTGAAAGCTATGCTTTATTGTGCCAATAACCAAAGCTGGACTATGTTGAGCCACTGACTTCTATAGTAAATTAACCAGGTACACTATTCGTTTCGTGTGGTAAAAATTTTACGAGACATTCATGCCCATAACCAGATGACGTATATTGATATTAATAAGTATATAGACTTAGTTTCTAATAAGACCGATAACAACAATAAATAATAGTTTATTATTATTTGATAGACATTATAGTTGAATAATAAAATTATTTTGCAACGTGATATAAATTATATAAATATGACACTGATCGCATCTATTAAATTTACACTTGATTGAATACATCTACTTTGTAAAATTCAAATAGTACGGTTTCGTTGTATAAAAACGATTATATATATATATATATATATATATATATATATATATATATATATATATATATATATATATATACATATATATAAATATATATATATTTAGGAGTACAAATTGAAAATGCGGGATTTTTTCTATTTTTGAACGTTTATTCTGAAAAAATGGTAACAACTGAATTATTCAAAGTATTGTCCATTGCTAGTCACAACTTTTTCCCATCTTTCTGGCAATTTACGGATACCGTCGCGGAAAAATTCGGCCGGCTTGGCTGCTATCCAGTCATCGACCCATTTTTGGGCTTCTTCGTAAGAATGGAAGCGCTGGTCAGCTAGGCCATGTGTCATCGATCGGAAAAGGTGGTAATCGGAAGGAGCAATGTCTGGGCTATACGGCGGGTGGGGTAAGACTTCCCATTTCAGCGTTTGTAGGTATGTTTTGACCGGCGCTGCAACATGTGGCCGAGCGTTGTCATGTTGCAAAATTACTTTGTCGTGTCTTTGCTCGTATTGTGGCCGTTTTTCTTTGAGTGCGCGGCTCAAACGCATCAATTGAGTTCGGTATAGTGCTCCTGTGATGGTTTCTTTCGATTTCAATAGCTCATAATACACCACACCCAGCTGGTCCCACCAAATACAGAGCATGAGCTTGGCGCCGTGAATATTTGGTTTGGCCGTCGATGATGATGCATGGCCGGGGTAACCATATGATTTTTTGCGCTTCGGGTTATCGTAATGGATCCACTTTTCATCACCAGTGACAATGCGATGCAAAAAACCCTTCCGTTTTTGCCTTTCGAGCAGCAGTTCGCATGCAAAAAAACGGCGCTCGACGTCTCTCGGCTTCAGCTCATACGGCACCCAATGTCCTTGCTTTTGGATCATTCCGAGGGCTTTTATACGATGGGAAATGGCTTGTTGTGTCACTCCCAATGAATCTGCGAGCTCTTGTTGAGTTTGACACGAGTCTTCATTGAGTATTGCCTCCAATTCAGCATTCTCAAACTTTTTCACTTGGCCCGGCCGCTCTTTGTCCTCAACGTCAAAATCACCACTTCTAAACCGCACAAACCATCTCTCGCACGTTGAAACCGATGGAACATGACTCGGATAAGTCTCGGAGACCAATCGATGTGCTTCAGCAGCACTTTTCTTCAAATTAAAGAAGTAAATTAAAACTTCCCGCAGATGCTGTTTTGTTGGCACGAAACTCGACATATTGAGAGCTCAAAAAACTATGAATTTGACACTGCGACAAATTGACACATACTGAAAATTAAAGCTATAAGACGTAGCTTTGACATGAACATAGTCACAGTACTGCCTGATGCGTATAGCGTTAGTAACGCCATCTGTTATCAATCCCGCATTTTCAATTTGTACTCCAATATATATATATATATATATATATATATATATATATATATATATATATATATATATATATATATATATATATATATATATATTACGACAACTTTGCTGTGTCCCTATAAGATTTACTAAAATGTATCTTTATACTCATAATTTCAGGGTATTACTGGTTTACTTAGTCTGCTTACCTAAATCGATGCGTATTAGTGTGTGATGCACATAGTGTGTTTGATTGACGTGATTAGATATTGTGTTGTAGTGATATAGTTCAATTATACTTAATCAGTAGAACATTTGAATCTACTACACCAACTTATATCCATAATAGTGTATCAATAGTGAGGATTGTAAATATCCCAGACGAACATGAGTTTAGCTTAGTATTTAGCTTTCACAAGAAGCTGTATTTGCCCCTAACACTCGATCGCTTGAAAGCAGATTTCAATCCAAATCAAAGATTGTTTTAAAGGCAGTTTAAAAAAGCTGTAACTGTCATTAAAAAATTGTTGAATTAATCACAAAATTCTCCAGAGTTGATGACTCGAGACAACGTTTTTCTTTGAAATATGAAGACATAGATTTTTTAAAAGCTTCAGAAAGCTGCGGACAAAATGTTATTTCGCTCAATTTGGGATGCAAGTAAAGTAATGGAAATTTA